>JAGMUU010000006.1:0-1336679 GCA_020744375.1 Dactylonectria estremocensis
AAGTCATGTGTCTATGGACTAGTCCCGGTCAGAATAACGATCGCAACTCGATGGTGCTCATGGCTGCAGTTTTTCCTTTGTTTCTTTTTGGGATCCGGTGCCCTGTCCGGCGTGGAATAGAAGAAGTTGCCAGAAGCATGTCAACTCGCTTCGACGACTGCGAACCCAGGGACGGGAGTCGAGAGTCTATTTGCTTAACGCTCATTTCGCACGTCGCCGACCCAAAGTATGCAATTAATCCGATTCAGGAAATAGCCGACGTACGCGTATGAATGTTGAGTAAATGACGGAGAGCTGCTCAGGGATAGTATTTGGCGCAGCAAGTGTGAGGGGAGGATATGAACCTCTCTCGGCGCCACGAGAGCACGAGGCTCAAGTGTTCCTTGACGGCCCGCCGGACAGGGGCACAGCAAACGGTCAATATCGCGGGGCAACCATTAGAGACGAGCTTATATCCTACCTACGTACCTAATTTTGATTGAAATGTAGGGGCTCTTCACCGTACCACATGTTCCTGGCGCGTCATGCTACGTCTCATAGGCAGTACAAGACATCCCATCTCGCACACATGTGCTGCGCCCCCATGCCAGACAACAAAGGGCGGCTCCACAAACCGGGCTGAGTGAGCGTTGCGTAAGTCGTGGGCCGGATTGTGACCACTTGGCGATGAAACTCGCTCTGGCTAGTCGACTCCCGTTGCTCCCTGTTCCAGACGGAGAATGGCGATATCACGGGAACCCTAGAGAACCCTGTTATGTGGTTGGTGGCGGTCTTGTTAGTCGACCTTCAAACGCGTCATCTGCGTAATCGCCCGTCGCAGTCGCTCCCAGGCAGCTCTTTTCGTATCCGGGTGCTCCAATGAGTAGGTCGCAAAGTAAACCAGTGGTGTTGGAGCCCCTGGTTGAAGGTGAGGAGAGTTGTGATCGTGTCTACTAACAATCACAGCGCACAAATCCTGCCCTGTGCCTCTCACGCTGACGAGGTGACACACCGGAAGTGACACACACCACGTTCTTCCCTCTCCCCCGCTGACTGTTCTCCCTCTTTAAGCTTATTATCCGCTACGCATTGTAAGCATGTCACTGTCGCTATCACTTTGACGCCTGGCTTTCCCCACCTCACGTTCATAATAAAGACGCTGATGTTGATCCCCTGATATTCTGAAGAGAATGAGGACGCCGACGGAGCTCCCCCTGTATCGCAGCCACTGAGAAACTCGACTTGATTGCTCCCCGATTTCCCCAGAAGCCGGCTGCCCCAGTTTAATTAACTCAGTTTGGTTACCGATCCCGACGCCGCTTTCCATCCCTCCCATCATCATATGCGCCGTGCATCGCCGTCTCGTCAATCGTCTCGACAATCGCCTCTCCTCGGCGAACATTCTGCATCTGTCTCATTCTACCAACTTTGATACTTCCTTGCGTCATTCATCTGCTCATCCCCGCACATCCTATCCCGTCAACGCTTAACCGCTCCCTGGGTTCGTCTGCCCGCGTTTGGATGCTTTCCGTCCCCCTCCAGCAACGTCTCTTAGCACACAACCATCTAGCTCTCCCGTGCTTTTAAACGTTTTCTTACGCAGTTCCGCTTCACGCAGCTCCCGTCTCTGACTCCCAATCCGGATACTTCACTTTCCATTGCCCGCCTGGCCATGTCATAGCCTCTATCTCAGCCATGGCTACCGACTACTTCGCCGACGACATGACTCCTCCATCTCAGCAACCGGTCGCCTCAGCCCAAACCGGATCTCCGCCGGATCACCAATTTCCTCTTCCTGCTTCTCACCCTGACCATGCTGCTGGTGACGCTGGTGACGCTGTCCCCGTCGACCGGCCATACCACTCAAAACGGCCTCACAAAAAGTCACGGGCTGGCTGCCGCAACTGCAAGGCCCGCAAGGTCAAGTGCGATGAGGTTCGGCCAACTTGCCGCTCCTGTAGACTCCGCAAGGCCGAGTGCGTCTATTCGACTCCCGCAGCCTCGCAGCCGGCCTCGATATCCACCCCCGCGCCAGGGCCGCCATCGCCAGCATCGTCAGCCGCTTCGCAAGCCTTTGCACGCAGCACCTCTCCCAGTGCCGCCTCTCCTCCAGCTTCCGTCGTCGTTTCTCAGCACCAGGCGAGTCCTGCCGTTGTCACGCAGCCCTTCTGGTGTCCTGGTAACATCGATGCCGCTGACATGAAGCTCCTTTGGTTCTACACCACCTCCACCTCCCAGTCCTTCTCAGTGGGCTCGGAAGTCCAGAGTCCAGTGGAAGAAATCCTCAAGGTCCGCATGGTTCAGGTCGCATTCGAGACGCCCTTTCTCATGGACTCCCTATTTGCCCTCTCTAGCCTCCACATGCAAAGCCTCAAACAAGAGTGCGATCCTGGTCGCGCGCTCACCTACCGAGCCCGTTCCTTTGAGGGTTACCGCCGCGCCGTTGAGGCCGCTGAACCAGAGTCGTACGCTGCTCTCATTGCCAACTCCCTCTTCCTTACCGCACTGTCATCCCAGGTATTCAGGGAAGAAGATGGCAAGGACCTGTACATCATCGATTGGATGGTCGTATGGCGAGGTATTGGCCTCGTCATCGAGCTCATGGGCATCGAGAAACTTTTCAATACGGGCATGCACGCCCTATTTCAACGTCCTTCAATCGATCTCAAGAAGGCTTCTGATACTATACCCAACCACCTTCTTTTCATGGTTTCTTCCATCAAGCCTGACGAGCCGGACTACGAGGACGTTGACGCATACCACAATACCCTCAAATACCTTGGTTCTCTCTACGTGAGTCTTCAAGAAGACATACCCCCTGTGGTGTCCCTCCGTATCATTACTTGGTTTACTTTCCTCCCCCGTCGATTTATTGAACTCGCTCGCCAACGACGCCCTCGCGCCCTTGTTATCATTGCGTACTATGCTGCATTCCTCAAGATCGTCAGGTCTGTCTGGTGGCTTGGGGGCGTCGGGCAACGCTCTTTGATTGACGTATGTAAACATCTCGGCTCTGAGTGGGAGCACCTCCTCCCCATACCACAGGCGGCAATGCAGGTCGATGACGAGTTGGATCTGGTCAGGGTCATTTTGCAAGATCCCAGCTGGCTGCCGAATCTCCCGAACAATCTCCGCGTAGATCCGACTGCCGCTATCACAATGGTGGATGACGCCGGGAGGCGTGTGGCATGGACTCCTAGCGAGAGAAAGATTGTGGTCCTCGACTCCCATAAGCCTTCGGAGCCTATCGTATGGAACGCATAGTTCTGTACCCGTTCACAATATTTTTGGTGTTTATGAGGTGGCTTCGGAGTTGGTTCAGTAGGTGGGATTTGGTACGGTTGTCGATTATGGGTGTCATGAGGGGGATTTATGTAAAGCAGTTTTGGATTGCAAATGAGGTATCGATGGAATGTTGCGATAGATGTTCGGGTTTTTACGCCGATGCGGTGGGGACAGGAGGTGACATTATATATCCATTCGGCTTGTAGAACCCGGTCCAATTCAACCATTAGTCCGTCTTTGTGTTCAGAGTATATGTGGTAAGCTCCGACTTTACGTACTTGGATGTGCTGTACCTAGGTATGCTTTATCATAAACGGTTGATGCGGGAGGCACTGTCCTTCATAATGACGTGCATGTCTCAGCGCAAAGACCAACATTACGTTCGATTCTTAGGTTTCGACATCAACACCACGTACTGGCCTCTTCTTCCCAATCATTGAACACCGATAAGGCAATGAGTGGCGGCAAACGTAAGGCAACACATACCAACGGTCATAGTGCTCCTCACATTTCACGATTGCATCCCTCACATTGGTTCTTGGGCAAGATGAGTAGACTGATAATGGATCTGCAGTGGTCGATTCTCAAATAGTTCCCAGCTTCTAGCCCCGGACAACGATAATACTTGCGCCTTGAAATGTGGCATATGAAGACATTCTCGATAGGCACGCGTATAACTTATCACACGCCCAACGGAGAGAACATTCACTGCGAAGAAACACTGTCACAGAGGGTATGAGGATCACGGCGTTAACGAAAGCTTAGATATGGCTACAAGAGGAATTTTGTTGATTTCTTGGTACACAGCTCACAAATGAGACTTGATGGAGCTTATGAGAAACCTCCCTGGCCCCTGTTCCTCTTCTCTATACACAGGCCCACTTCTCCCTCTGTCTCCCGGCATTACTCAACTCGAACCACTTAGTTCTCAAGCTCCGACAGAATCTTCTCACCCTTTGCCTTGGCAGAGGCAAAGTCACCGACCATGTAGAAAGCACCCTCGGGAAGGCTGTCGCCCTCACCGCTGAGAATGGCCTTGAAGGAGGCAATGGTGGTCTTGAGGTCGACGAGGACACCCTCAATGCCAGTGAAGACCTGGGCAACAGTGAAAGGCTGGCTCAGGAATCGCTGGATCTTACGGGCACGCTCGACGGTAAGCTTGTCAGCCTCGGACAACTCGTCCATACCCAGAATGGCGATGATATCCTGGAGGGACTTGTACTCCTGGAGGATCTGCTGGACACGGGTGGCGGTGTCGTAGTGGTCCTGGCCGACAACACGAGGGTCAAGCATGCGGGACTTGGAGTCGAGAGGGTCGACAGCGGGGTAGATACCCAGCTCGGAGATACCACGGGACAAGACAGTGGTGGCGTCGAGATGGGCGAAAGTGGTGGCGGGAGCAGGATCGGTCAAATCATCAGCAGGGACGTAGACGGCCTGGACGGAGGTGATGGATCCCTTCTTGGTGGTGGTGATACGCTCCTGCATACCACCCATGTCGACGGCAAGGGTGGGCTGGTAACCGACGGCGGAGGGAATACGTCCCAGAAGGGCAGACACCTCGGAACCGGCCTGGGTGAATCGGAAAATGTTGTCAATGAAGAGCAACACTGGAAAAAACATGGGTTAGCAATTCGCAAGCCATTTGTTACTCGGAGCAGAAAAACACTCACCATCCTGACCCTCCTCGTCACGGAAGTACTCGGCAATAGTGAGACCAGTGAGGGCGACACGGGCACGGGCACCTGGGGGCTCGTTCATCTGACCGAAGACGAGGGCGACCTTGGACTCGCCGTCAAGCTGAATGACAGAGGTCTCCTGCATCTCGTGGTACAGATCGTTACCCTCACGGGTTCGCTCACCGACACCAGTGAAGACGGAGTAACCACCGTGAGCCTTGGCGATGTTGTTGATGAGTTCCTGAATGAACACAGTCTTGCCGACACCGGCACCACCGAAGAGACCAATCTTTCCACCACGGGCGTAAGGGGCAAGGAGATCGACAACCTTGATACCGGTGGCCAGAACCTCGGCAGAGGTAGACTGCTCGACGAACTCGGGAGCCTCGGCGTGAATAGGCAGGTGCTTGGCGGACTTGATGGGACCACGCTCGTCAATGGGGTCACCAGTGACGTTCATGATGCGGCCCAGAGTCTCAGGACCGACGGGAATGGTGATGGGAGCACCAGTGTCGACGGCCTTAGCACCTCGGACAAGACCCTCGGTACCTATGACGCGGGTTAGAAAATTGACGCGGTTTTTTCCTCCGGGAGTGATGACATACCGTCCATGGCAATGCAGCGGACGACGTTCTCACCCAGATGTTGCTGCGACTTGTTAGCTGATGATATAAGGCAGGCTATCAATTGAGACTTACGGCGACCTCGAGGACGAGCTTCTGGCCATTATTCTCTGCCTCCAGGGAGTTCAGAATAGCAGGGAGCTTAGCGCCATCGAACTTAACTGTAAGGTGGTCAGTATGATGAGTACACAACTGTGGCAGGCTCGCTGAGAGTTTGTCGCAGAGATTGACTGACCATCGACGACGGCACCAATGACCTGTGAGGCATAAGTTAATATTTGATTCCGTGGCTAATTGGGGCCGGGCGACCGGAGAGGCCCGAGGGCGAGATCGAGGGCGGGAGCGAGCTCACCTGGTAAACCTTGCCGGCACCGACACTGGAAGTAGACGCCCATCGGTTGGTGATGGGGAATCGGAGAGAAGCAGGTCGGATGGCACGGGGAGCGGCCGCGAACGACGGGCGAGCCGCGCGGGCGAAGGAGGAAATGCCGCTGCCGAGGGAAAACAAGGCGTCAGCTCAATTGGGCTTCAATTGGGGCGGGAGAAGGGCGAAATCATCGGCGATTGGCCCTGCGGGTGTGAAACTCACCTCTTGAACATCTTGACAGATGACAAAGAGCGATCTGAGATGGGAGTGGAGAGAGGTTGGTGAAGCTGAGGGAGAACTTTTACGGAGTGAGCAGTTTTGCTCGGGAGGACGACTTCGTCGGTTAGAGCTTTCCCAGATGGTCACGTGGAACGCTAGCCTGAAATTACAGGCGGCTCCACAGTTGGAACTGCGATGCCGGCAATTTACCGGAACGATGTGGCGGGATTATTCGCGACCCCAGGCCCAATGATTGCGAAAGAGCGAGAGAAAGTGTGTGTGCTCCAGTGTGCCAGATCTGTAGCGGACGAGAAGAAAGTGAGCGACTGCGGAGCACCGGCACTGGCCAGGGGATATCTCAGTCAATCGGCCTCAGGCAGCATCAACTAAATTTCACTGAAGAGAGACCGTGTTCGGAATGTCATCACGGAGAGTGCGGAAGTCAATTGAGCGATGAAGAGGCAAGAGGCTACACATAGTGGGTGTCTCTACGTTGCAGCAACGTCTGCTGAGGGGGAAAGTGGTGGGAGAAAGCCAATGGCAACGGGCGGGATCAACAACTGCGCGCAGCAAGCAGTAAGGCCGGATGTGCAAGATGCGCCGTGAGAAAGCGGGGAAAGTAGCATTGCGCTGCCGAGATGGATGGTGGGCGAGGATGGGGTGGACGAGGAATCAACCGGGGGCTCAGAAGTAGCAGCAGTAAGAAAGCGAGCGAGGCAATGGAGACAGAAGAGGCCAGCACTAACAACAACCACAGACACCGACCTGGACACAGTGTCCCACTGCACAGTGTCCATAATACTCCGCCGCTCCGATCGCTTCCTCGGAACCATTTGCTTAAGGCGACAGACACCAGAGTCTCAAACACAAGACCGCCCACGAGCGCCCTGGGCCGGATCCTCAATTGAACATTCGCTCAAGCAACTAGATCAGAACCCAATCCCATCCACCTCTAAAAGTAATAAATCGTCCCCAAAAGTCAACATCTTCAATCCAGCGGGAGACTCCCTCATACCACCTATCCCGTCTTCCCATTGGCCCACCCGCATCGCCAGCCAACCAACAAGGGCAATTGCTGGAAAGCCAGCTTTCTCCACCCGGAAGCTGGAGATGCAAGCACGGCACAGCTTCCTGAAGTTTTGGTTTTGATGGGGGACGCCCCGAGGGCCCAGTTTATTTGCCTCCCTGCCGGGTGTGGCATTTGCCAACTGTTTTTTTTATTTCCCTCGCTCCAACACATGTCTCCCTGTTTCTTTGCTGGCTTGGGTGGCTTGGGTGGCTTTGGCTTCCCCATGCCGCCCTTCGCTCGCCCGTTCCCCGACTGCCCGGCTCTCCCACTGTCTGTCTTGCTGCCCAATCGTTGTCCATCCACCAGCCAGGACCATTATGAAGTAGACCTTTGACTTTAGGCGTTGAATAAGTAAATGCATGTTTTCCACTGTGATGATGACCAACCCTGTGGATTCAACCAGAGTCCAAATCCTACGATTTGCTACACAGACCAATTGCTGCCAACGCTTCCACCATGACCGACTGCAACCCGATTTCACTATCCCGAAACCCCGAGCCGAAAAGTCCGAGGCAACCGTTCATGTCAACGCACGGATCCAGAAGGGATCCATCAGATTATTGGACAACGATCCCAACTCCAGGGGTAACTAGGTGCGATTTTCTCGTTAAATTCCCTCGACAATGAAGGACAATATTGATTATCAAGCATCTCACTAGAGCAGCTTACTCAACTGTACGGAAGTGAAACATCATATGGTCTCACGCTCGTACGCAACGTGAACCTTCGGACAACAACAACCACCCACTACCAAATCTCCGCTACCTGAAATAACCACTTATCCATTCTCTTTGTTCTCATTGTCTGAAAAAGACCAATAGAATCCCACGTCCATTTTACTTCCTACACCACACCTAAGAGATTGTTGACTCAAGCGCCAGGACCTGCAAAGCAAATCGCTCGTTAGCAACTGATAACCCTCAAAAGAAGCGGCCAGACACTGTAGTCTACTTACGATGGCTGTTCGGCTAGGGACGTAAATATGAGTCCAGTTCTTTCGGCCATTCCACTCCATCGGGGTCGTAAAGAATCGTGTGCTTTCGTCGACTCGGTTGAAGCCACCCACGTCTTTCGAGTCCGAGTTGAGCACAACTCGATACGTGCCTGCTGTGTCAATTCCGATGCGGTAGTCGCCGAAGCTCTCCGTCGGGTTGAAATTGAAGATAAAGACAAGTCCAGCTCGTTCGAAAACAATCACCTTGTCACTTTCATTCTTCAACGAGATGTAGGCCTGCGGCGCTGCGAGCCACCCGTACTTGGCCTCGGTTTGGTTCATCGCTTGATCGAACTTGTTGAGAAACTGATACCGCAGGAGAGGGTCCTCAGTCAGATTGAGTTGGCGCCGAGCGTACCAGAAGGAGTTATTGTTCCCTTCCCGGGGGAAATCGAGCCACTCCGGGTGCCCGAACTCGTTACCCTCAAAATTGAGGTAGCCTTCGCCGCCCAACCCGTGCGTCAAGAGTCGAATCATCTTGTGGAGCGCCATACCTCGATCAATGACAGAAGTCAACGGCGAAAGAGTCGACATGTTTGTGTACATCTCGGCATCACAGAGATGCATCATCAAGGTCTTGTCACCCACCAGCCTGTTGTTTTGTCAGTGGTCGATACATCAGCTACGCGTTCCCAGATGGCTTACGCTTGGTCGTGGCTTTCACAGTAAGCAATCGTCTTCTCCCCATGGCGTCGGTTGGTGAGTGTGTGACAGATGTTGGCCAAATCCCAGTCCTCATCCTTGACCTCCTTCAAAATCTTGATCCACATGTCGGGGATAGCCATGGCAAGGCGGTAGTCGAAACCAACACCTCCGAGGGCCAAAGGCACGCAAAGTGCCGGCATTCCCGAGACATCTTCAGCGATGGTGATGCAGGTTGGGAACAATGTGTGCAGCATCTCATTCGCCAACATCATGTACACCACAGCTTCCTCATCAACATCAGCACCAAAGTACTCGTGATAGCCGCCAGAAAACCCTCTGCTTAAATTAGCATGGAGATTTGAGATGCGAAATGAGTGGAGTTTGACTTACGTTCCCATGCCATGGTGAACGTACAGCATGCTGGTAACACCGTCGAAGCGGAAGCCGTCAAATTGGTACTCGTCCATCCAGAAGCGCAGGTTGCTAAGAAGAAATCGCATGACCTCATGGTGGCCGTAGTTGAAGAGTCTGCTGTCCCATTGGTCATGCCTACCCTTGCCACCACTGTGGAAGTACTGATGATCAGTGCCGTCGAACTCGTTGATACCATCAAGGACGTTCTTGGAGGCGTGGCTATGAACTACATCGAGGAGCACGACAATTCCCATGCTGTGTGCGGTGTCAATGAGCTCCTTCAAGTCTTCCGGAGGTCCATATCGACTGCTGGCTGCAAAAAAGTTGTTGACTTGGTAGCCAAAACTGGCATAGTACGCATGTTCCATGACAGCCATCAACTGGATCACGTTATAACCAAGCTTCTTGATCCTGGGTAGCATGTTCTTGGTGAACTCCTTGTAGGTGGCAACACGCTGTTCCTCTGTGGAAATGCCAACATGAGCTTCGTACACACGTGCGCTTGCAGGCTTTGCGGGGCGGGCGTGCTTGAACGTGTACCTCTCCGAGGCAGGAGGGTTCCAGAATCGTGCGTCATATGCCGGGGAGACGGACAGATCCTGGGTCACGTACTTGATCCAGGCCGGTAGTCGGTCGACGTGCTCGCCATTCGGCAAATCGAGGGAGATCTAAAGGTCGGAGGATTAGAGATGAACCACGCTGTCGCGAGGCCGAGAAAGAGCAACGAACCTTGATCTTGGAGTTGTGGGGGATGGCAGGCTTCCCATTCTCGGCAGGGATGGTGATCTCGAAAACACCAAAGTCGTTTTTCTTCATGGGGTGCGAGGCACGATTCCACTGATCTTTGATAGTGTGAGCCTCGATACAAGTGTGACAAGATAATCGACTTACTGAAGTCGCCGATGAGGGAGGCCGCTACAGCATTGGGTGCCCATTCCCGGTAAATGATGTTGTTCTTCTTGTCGACATTGAAGCCGAACTTCTCGATGCCCTGCACAATCGCGTCTTAGCAAGATGCCACTCTGAGTGCGCATGTAAACCTTACCCTGCTGAACTGTTCAAGGCCACCTTCGGTAGCATTGATGGTATTGACCCATTCCTGGGTCTTTGCATATCGCCTCTTCAGCGTGTCGCTGAACGGAGACAGCCAGGGGTCCAAGCCGACGACTCCTAGAAAGATTGTTAACATGGACACTCACTTATCAGATCATCACATGTCAGGAGCGCACTGACCTGTACCGTCGCGAGGCGTATCTTTTGCGAGATCATTGGAGTGAGAGGCACCAAGCGGAGCGGCTGAAGCTTGGGCGATTGCAGCCATGATGAAGAATGACAAGAGCTGGACGGGATGGTGAAAGACGAAGACGAGTGTCGAAGAGAATGAAGACAAAAGGGGCGGGGTAGGGCTCGAGGTGGTGTTATGAGCTTCAGTTTAAATGTTGAGACTAACTGAGACAGTGGCAAGCGTGAGAGTCCAGACCACGGTTGTTGGCTGCTGAGAAGGGAGGAGAACAGTGGAACCGAGCACCTTAGGAACGAAGATATTGGGCGATGGAACGGAGAGGATGGGGAGAGGGAGATGATGCGGGCATATCTGAGACTTGGTGCAGCCATCAGCTCTCCTGCCTGCCACAGAATTAAAACTGGACTTTGCTGATTGACACATAGCTTTATCGATAAAGCGGCCGCTCAGTTGGGATGACGTCGGAGATGGCGATTTTCCCAACGTCTCTGGTACGTACCGCCGCCGGGTGGTGCCGTTGCGCCTATCACTGGCCGTGTTTCGCAATCCGTGCCTTTGCACTGTGCCACATTGGTTCTGCAACTGCAGAACTTTCTCTAACCGACTCGCCACTATCATGGATTCATCTGCGCCAGCAATTTGAATGGTGAAGGTAGTGGCAAACCCATGCACCAACGCTCGACGGAGCACGTCCATTGGGGACATGCTAACTTTTAGGTTCCTAGGTGCCTAGTAATACTTTGCTGGGATCGTGGACATGCAAGCTGCTCTGCTAGGTGCTCTCCACAAGCTTACCTTAGTGGCCGGGGAACGACCGCCAGCGGTGACGCTCCAGCCCCAGCCCCAGCTCCAGCTCCAGCGCACCCACCGATAGCGGCGCGGTTCGACAGTTCAACTGGTGGCAGCTGTTGCAGAGCAGTCAACTCCAACCGCCTCATGGAGCTCTCTGCTCACTACCTATCACACACACCTGTACTTGTATATCTCAACGGCTGAGAACTTCTCTTGCCAGCCGCAACTAGTGGATTGGTGGTGCGCATTTCCTCCTTATGTAATACGATAAACTTCTTTCCTTGCTCCCTCCCCCCATCGGCTCATACAATTCGCCCGCAACAAGCCGCAACCGCCCCCGCATCCGGCATCTGATCATCGTATCGCCCGTCGCATCAGCCTCGCCAAAGTCGGTCGACCGTCTCCTGACGCCGTGCCCTGCGATTTCTATTATGTGACTTGAATATACACCAACATGTCGCCCTCCGTCAGGGTGCTTCCTCCGATCCCTCGGACCCTCCGCTCCATCTCCATCTCGAACCCTCCCCTTCGACCATTCCCAAGACTGGCCTCGTATCTGTGCTGCCGCCAGATCTCCGCAACCCGCTATTTGGCCACGTCAAAACGCAACGCCGACTTCAACTCCGGCTTCACCGGCACTTATGATCCCTCGATTGATCCCGGGCGAGGGCCCATGTTCAACAAGTCCAACTTTGGCGTCCCTTACTTCTATCCGCGTGACCTGAAGAAACGGGTAGATGACTACGTCGTCGGCCAGGACCGTGCCAAGAAGACCATATGTGCCACCATCTTCAACCATTACCAAAGCCTACGCCGACGACATCAGCATGAGCATGAGGACCGGAATAGGCGCGATAAGGTGATGCGTCAGCGGTTTGCTAGGGACAGAGAGCTGCATCAAAAGCGTCGGGAAATGCACCCTGTAGAAGGTCAGCGCGTGCCTGGTTGTGTCCCTGCGCGATACATCACTAATGACTCCCAAGATGAGTTCCCGGGCCACAGCGAGTCAGTTCGTCATCTCCATGAAAACCAAGAACTCGAAGAAGATGCTCTTGAACTTCTCTACCCCCCGACGACCCCTTTGTCACCGAGCACGTCAAGATCGACAAAAGCAATCTGTTGTTAATAGGACCAACTGGTGTTGGCAAGACTTATATCCTAGAGTACACAACACTTCCTCATCACTTCAGAGTTTGCAACTTACTGACAACATCTAGAACATTGAGCAAGAAGATCAAGGTTCCCTTTTCGATCTGCGACTGCAATTCCTTTACCCAAGCCGGATACATTGGACAAGACGTCGAGACATGCATTGAGCGACTTCTCATCGAATCCAACTACGACATCAAAGCTACTGAACACGGGATCGTTGTTTTAGACGAGTTTGACAAAATTGCTAGGCGGGAGTCCAGCACTGGCCGAGATGTTGGTGGCGAAGGTGTCCAGCAGGCTCTCCTGAAACTTGTTGAAGGAGCCAAAGTCACCATCAATGTCAAGGACAACCGCTCGTCGAGGTCAACACCTCCCATTACAACCAACTACAACTCGACTGGGTCATCTTCTTCACCCCAAACTGCCCCGCCAACAGGCAAGGTCGATCAGTATACCATTGATACTACTAACATTTTGTTTGTCTTTTGTGGTGCATTCGTTGGGCTAGACAAGGCCATTTTGAGACGCGTGGCCCGGCCATCCATGGGCTTCGGAGGCGAACTCCGCGGTCGTTCGACGATGTCTGGCACCAAGCAGATTCTTCCGCCAGAGTCATATACTCACCTGCCGCACCACAACTCCAACTCCGCATCCTCATTTACGCCCTTAGACCTTACTACTCCCTCGGACCTTCAAGCGTTTGGCTTCATCCCAGAACTCATTGGACGGCTACACAACATCTGTGCGCTTAGCCCTCTCTCCAAGGACGACCTGCTCCGCATCTTGACCGAGCCTCGCAATAGTCTCGTTGCTCAGTACACTGCCCTGTTTGAGACCTACCCCTCTCGCCTGTACTTCACAGAAAAGGCGCTAAACGCCGTTGCGGAGCGAGCTGCCGCGTCAGAGACGGGGGCGCGAGGGTTGAAGATGGAAATGGAACGGGTTTTGGCTGAGCCCATGTTTGATGCACCAATGCCGTACGTGCTCATAACCGAGGCGTGTGTGAATGGAACAGAGAAGGCTGGATACTGGGGCAAGGACGGCCGCTTCGAATTGGATAGGCGGATGGAGGAGGAGGAGTTGAACTCTTCCAAGGCAGACCAACAAGATACGTTTGAACGATACAGGGAAGCAGGGCAGAGTGGTGGCTAAGGAGTGGAAAACTACCCATGAACATTTGGAGCAAATGAATCGACTGTTGCAGGGGGTTCTGGGTGACTGGGATATGAACATGTGGCACTATTGAATGCTGTGGAAAGCGACGCGCGACAAATTTCGAACAATGACTCGATTCGGGTTCCGTTGTGGTAGTACAGTATTTACACCAAGAAGGCTTGATTTCTCTTGAGTAACCTCGAAACCCCCATCCATACCCATCCACCAAGGCCATTTTACACACGGATACGTCTCCATAAGTCACTCCAGCTTCTAGCACAAAAAAAAGAACGTCGTCCGCTGTATCTAAGCGCTGCCCTTGGGAGGGGACTGGACCATGCCCTTGCCGCTGTAGCCGGGTTGGGTGATACCGGTGAAGGGATCGGCTTTTTGGTTCTTGATGATAATAAGTCAGAGGGGCAGTTACGGAGTAGGAATAAACAATCGAGGCTTTGGCTTACGATGAGAAACTCGTTGCTCTGCTCCTGGTACTCCTGGGACATGGTGTAGGGAACGGGCTTGGCGAAGAAGCGGACGATACCGAAGAGGCCAATGCTGGCACCGAGACCGATAGCGACACCCCAGGCGACACGGGCGCCGCTGCCGGGAGGGTCCTGAGCGCGGGGACCGTGAGGACCGAAAGCAATCCAGTACGCTGTTGAGGCAGTTTGAGTTAGTTTTCTGGACGTGATGCATGATGTGGAAAGGCGGCAGGGACGGTTGTCTGAGCAGCATTGCGTCAAGCTCCGTCTACCAATCAGAAAATGGAATTGGGTACATGATACAATTGAGGCTCTGGCAGGGCCCCGAAGGCTGAGATGTGTGGTGGAGGAGTTGTGGGGTGAATTGATGCTCGGGAGCGGAATAGATGGTGGTGAGATGACTTCGGACGAGGCTGCTCTCGGCTACGTGGGAGGTATTTTCTTGTCGAAGGGTTTAAAACGCACCAGCTTTCTTCTCCTGGAGGGACAGCTCCTTCCAGTTGGATCCCATGCGGTCACGGAGAGCCATCCAAAGGTCAGCCTGCTCCTGAAGGGGCATGCCCTCCCATCGCTTCTCGATGTTGGCGAGGGTCGGGTTGGAGATGGCGTGAGTGGAGGCGGCTCGGGTCGCGAAGGCGGGCGAGCTGCGCACCAGGCTCTTGCGCAAGAGGTTCGACGCCGAAGTGCGCAGCATTGTGACGAAGTCGGTGGGCGATGGGGGGAGGCTCGGAGAGGTTCAATTGGGATGTTTCTCGAGACCAAGTTCGCGAGGCGTCGGGTCGAGGGAGGTTGTGGGAGAGGGTCGTCGGGACGAGGTTTATTGCTGGGACGAGTCAAGCCGGAGCAAATTCGAGCAATCGTATGATGGGACCCGTGCCAGCTGCCCGGGAGATGCTCGGCTACACTGGTAGCTTTACTCAATTGGTGCATATCACGTGAAGCAGGTGATTCGCCTTGCCGTATGTAGGCTAAGGGGTGACCATTTGGAATTTGATCCTACCCCATTGGCTATCAGCAATGACGACAAGCTTCCTTCCTTCCCCTCCATAATGTCAGCCCACTCCCTGACAACGCAGATCCGGATTTCCGGATGAACCACCTCTGGAAATCGAAACCAGATGACTCTCTATATACTCAACGGTTGGCCAATTGCATATTGGTTATCTCAACGGTTACTTTATGCGTCTATTCCGTGCAGTGATCGGTAAGAATCTTGACATTGATCCAGATTGGGTATTGTCTCTCTGTCACATTCTTAGACAACATCTGACCCCTCCTCACATCCATGAATACGAATGCGGCGGGCAACCAGGCCTCCAGAGGAAGAAAACACCATGTACCAATCTACCTCTTCCACCAAACCCAACCCATTCGCTCCTCTCTAGAAGTAATAACTGGCTTATATAATAAAAGTGAACGAGAAACCATAGATTTTCGGGCCCATCATTTATGCCTAATTTATGTCCTAACATTACAGTCATAGAGATGAGTTAATGCTTTGTGGTGTGGTCTTTTCCTCCCCTCCCGGAGCCAGGGTCCAGTCACTGAGACCAGCTCTTCTCAGCATGCCGCTTCTTTGTCTCCATCAAAACTGCACATTGAACAGATTCCGACTCCGGATCCTCTCACCATACCTGATAAACACAATGGGCACCGGAATCATAGCCACGGCGATAAATGCGAGCAAGGATGTCCCCCATCCATATCCCAGCTTGTCGTACATCTTCCGTCCCGCCAAAGGTAGAAGCGCTCCCAGCAAAGAGCGTATGACTGTGCTAGCGGCCATGGCCGATGCTGCATGTTCAATATATGCATCGACCAAGTACACTGACGTCCCTAACTGCAACTTGTTAACCAACCCTGACGGATTATCGACGTGCGACGAGTGAAGAGGAACAAACCATTGCGCAGAGAATCCCCACACCCAAGAATCCCGTTCCAAGGACGGGTAAGAGCCAGTGAGTATTCTTCTCAGCTGTCCAGCCGTACAAGAAGAGACCGGTGGGAGTAGTAATGGAAGCGATGATTAAGACTGGGAGTCGGTACTCTGGCTTCGACTCCCCTCCATTCTTTTTGGTCAGGTGCTTCGAGAGGGGGTCCAAGGTGGCGCCTGCGACGATGATGCCAACGAGTGATCCCACACCAATGCCCAGGTAAGTAAGTCCAACTGATCCCGTCGAGAATCCGTATTGTCCCTCAAAGAGAACGGGCATAGTGGTGAAAACCAGGTACATGTACCCATAGACGATGGCCGTGTAGAACGATAGGAGGAAGACGATGGGAGAGAAGAGTAACATCTTAGTCGGCCGAACGATGGCGAATTTGAAGAGGTCTTTCGGGTTACGACCAGTGTCGGCGACTGAACGAAGCTTCACGTTTTCAGTCTCCTTTTGCAGTCTTTGGGTCTTACGCTTGAGAATGGTATATGGGTATGTCTCTTGCATGAAGATTAAATTGGCAACTGCGATGGCGCCAGCCTGTTAAATGATGGATGATCAGCGGACAGTTGGGGATAATTAGTCTTGCAGTAACTCACCACAATGGCCACCACCCAGAACGACCAGCGCCAGCTTTTGTCCTGAGTCAAGTATCCACCGGCTAGAAAAGTCTGTTAGATCCTCAACCACTGGCTTTATACTCCGAAGGGGAGATTACCGATAGGCCCAATAATAGGTCCCAAAATAGGTCCCAAGACCCAGGAAGCCATCGCAGCTCCGCGCTTTTCCTGCGAAATCATATCGGCTATCGATCCCGCACCAAGAGTGAGCGGACAACACCCTGCAAGCCCAGCCAGTAGTCTGAGAACAATGAGACCATTTAAGTTAGGAGCTTTTGCACAACCAACGTTAAAGACAACAAACAGCACATTGCAGATGTTATATAGGTACAGTCGGCCATACATCTCAGACAAAGGCGCAATTACCAAGGGGCCAAAGCAATATCCGAGGAGGTACACGGAGAGGATGAAAGAAGCAAGCTGTTGGTCTGTAGAGCCGAACTCGGTCATGACTTGCTCGAGGCTAGGCGCAAAAATGGATGATGCGAGAGGTCTAAAGTCGGTCAAAATAAAGGAGTTTCAAGGTCGCCCACGGAGTAGTTGTAACATACGTAACAAATGTAACTGAAGACACGAAGGCAACAGTCATGACCTTCTTTCCAGAAGACCAATTTTGCGGGTTGTCAGGGTCATCCGGTCCATCCCAATCAACAATATTTGGGTCTCGGGGAGCGGGCTCGTCCTGGTCTACCGAGGTCGAAGCAGCCTCGATGTCTGTCTTTTCGGCATCAATGGGAGGATCTGCCGCGCTGACAGGCTCTGGATGTTCATATCCGTTGTTGGCAGCCATAGTGGAGCGTTTCGTGGTTCGACAGACGACAGTCGTTGGACGATACCTCGAAATATTATACCCAAGAAGTCCAATGCTTTCTCTAGATGCCATGTGTCAGGAGATTTCAGTATAAGATAGAACATTTGGATATGATACCAAGCTAGACGACAATAAGATGGCTGGGGCACGGGATACTTATACGGGATGGTGGAATCGTGTGGTTAGGTTCCTTGAAAGCCAACTCAGGCCAACCAAACAAAGCCTCAATAATGTAAGATTAAGAACCAAGAGCTCATGTGAGCTAAGTAAGGGCTTATGTCCGAGATTCAAAAGACCGATTCCATCTCTGTTTCCGGTCCCGGTTCCGTGGGATCAGATGGTGTTCATCGGGCGTGCTACCAGCAAATAAGGAACGAGGAACAGTTAAGAACCCACCCTTACGAGGTAAACTCGGGCAAATATCTCGCTTTTCGTCATAATTTCAAGCCGGGGATAAGACCGGCAACATAATATTACTCACAGCTGTGAGATGAGATCAGGTGCGGTATGAGTGAAGGAGGTGGGCCTGCGGGCCTTGCCCATGGAAACTCCGCGGACCCTCCGACATAGCAATCGTGCCTTAACACACTATCAACCCTCCAACGCTCTGAGAGACCGGGGCCCTTCCCAGCTCGGACTGCCAATCCCACGCTTCAGATGTCTCATATCTGACTAGCGATATGGGTAGACAGCCGCGCCAACGTCCAGTTTCCTGCCACTTTTGCAGGGCGCGAAAGCTGCGCTGCAGCCGCGTCTTCCCTTGCACCAACTGCACATCCCGCGGACTTCCCTGCCCTGAGGCGCTGGACCCACCGTCTCTCGCCCAGCCCGCGGATACACAAAAGGCATCGAGCGTTGCTTCGATTGCTGACGCAGATGTATTGAGCCGCCTGGAGAGGTTGGAGGCTCTTCTCGAGGTTCGGAACAAACAAACTGAGGTTGTGCTTCCGTCAGTGGATGCACCCAATCAGACTCCCATTCCGACTGACACCGTGCCATCGGGGCTCGTCCAACTACCACTGCCGCAACCTCTTCCTTCAGACGTTCAGAAATTGACGGCGGATGCCCTGTTTCTAGAACGATCATGCCTGGACCCAAAGCTGAGTGTAAGATTCTCGTTAGGTTGCTAGTACGACTGACAGCTTGGCTCGGTTGCTCACTGGCTCTTTATCACACAGGACCTTGTCATCGCGGAAAGCCTCGCTTTTCGTGTTTGCCCCATCCGCTTGATCACACAATCGACTTCATGCTATGTTCCTTCGTCTTCTCTTTCGTTCAAGCCAACAAAGTGCATATGGTTACCCCAACGAGAAGAGGCCAGGGCCCTGATTAACAAGTACCTCGATCACATCACTTACATCCATCACATTGTTCACGGCCCGTCTTTGCGCGCACTTGCAGATAACGTATATGACAGTTTACAGCAAAGCTTGCATATTCCTGTAGGCTCTATTATTTTACTCACTTCAGTCTGTGCCGATGTTACGTACTCGTGGACCGCACAGGATGAGGCGAGTGAACTGTTCTCGGACTATCGTGAGGCAAATTCACAATCAATGTTCTGGCTCAAGTCGGCCCTGGACCTCTTGGATAATGCGCAACGCAATGGCCATATTTCGGTAGAGTGTATCCAGGGTACTCTGCTCCTGAGCTTTGTGGTGAGTAACATCGAAGGCATCTCAATCCGGGCCAGATCCATCATCTCAAAGGCAGTCGTGATGGCCCGTGAGTTGGGGATGCATCGTATTGATCACCCCAGCAACTCTGCGATTAGCCCTCAACCTCGCTGGAGGGGACTGAAAGCAGAGGTGGGACGACGAGTATGGTGGTATCTCGCAGCAACTGACTGGTGAGCTTGCTTCCGAATCCGCTCGGTGTGAGGTGCGAAATTCTCATCAGAGTATAGGCTGATGGCTCGATTTCCTGGGCCGCATGAGGGCACATACAGTGTTCATCCCCAGCATATGGCTGTGGCAAAACCTCTCAACATTGAGGATGAGGACCTTGTCGAGGGAGTAAACCCCGTGGGTTTGTCCATGGAGGAGCCGACGTGCATGTCCTACTTTCTTCAACGACTCCGCCTCGCAGAACTATCTCGAAGCTTCAGCGACAGACTGGGCCTCGGTGCCTCCAATCCAGATATGGTGCGATACAACATCGTCACGGAAATAGACGAGGCGCTTGACCAATTCTTCCGCAACATTCCGAAATTCTTCACCTTAAGCGCCAAGGAGCTGGGAAAGCTCCCACCAACAGATCCGCGGCGATCTCCAGCAATCATCGTCCAGCGGCATGTGATCAAATTGTTTGTTCATGGTCAACGCTGCAAGCTTCACATTCCCTTCTTCGCCCGTGGTGCAGTCGAGCCTGCTTACGCACGCTCGAGAGAGATTTGTCTTCAGAATGCACAAATCATCCTTGAGACAGAACATGAGCTTGAGAAAGAGAAGATCACGTTCGTCTCCACAAGGCTTCGATTAGCAGCAGTGCTCCACAGTGTGTTTCTCGCGAGTATTGCTCTGCTGTTGGACCTCTGCCTAAGACCTGGAGCCGGAGACAAGACCAAGAGCCGGCAACAGATGACGCAGGTGTGGAGGATTCTAGAGGACGCACATGGACTCTCGATCCCTGCAGCGAAGCTCCAGGAATTGTTGAGACAGGTTATGAAGAAGTACAAAGTGCCTCTTCCGGTGATAGAGACCAATAGTTTGGCTTCGAGGATGGGCAACCGTGGTGATGCAACCCCAATCACTCCAGGCTCGGTGACAAACCAGGAGCTTTGGGCAGAACCAAGCCCGAGTGAGCAGATATGTCCCGATGCGGACTTGGGGGGTTTGATTCGAGGATGGATTTGGATGACATTGATTGGGACGACATTCTCTGGCGCCTGGATGTTCCTTTCGTATGAAGCCCTCAGTGTTGGCGTGTAGGGTAGGCTCCAGCGGATTGCCAGGTGTGAGATGCATGAACTACACGACATAAAAAACCCCCATGAATAATTATTATACTCCTCTCTTATTTTCCTAGTACTCTGACGGAAAGATTCGTGATCTACTTAGTCTCAGCTAGATGCCTGCAATGCCCTTTTCTCTTTCCCCAACATATCCAATGGAATTGGTGCCGAGAAACAAAGTCCAGCATCGTCTCAAGACTTAGTGAAGTCAATCACGATCATAAGGTATGGAGAGACTAATTTATGGCATCTAGTACAAGTGGTTTTTTTCTTAGGGCTAGTAACCTTGAGACTCTATTTTGATGGGGGTGCAAGGCTTTTCGGTGGTTCTGGGGATGTCTCAGTGCTGTACAAAGGATGGTACTCTTATTAGCGGCGGGCTTCAGCTAATACTGGTTTAGTCAGGACAAATACCTTTGAGGAGAGGCACCCTTGAGAAGCGCATCGGGGGCAAAAACGGGCTGGAAGGTGTAGTATCCTGTCAAGGTGAGTGAGTTTCAAGTGATCAAGTCAGAAGAGATGATTCCTGCTGCGAACTGACCCCCCATTACGCCACAGAAGACTGTCAGGGCAAGAGGTAGGGCCCTCTCATAGACGGACATAATGACTGAGTCTGGATCGGAGGGAACGAGAGGGAGAATCGGTGAGAAGTTAACAATGGGATTGGCGGCAACGGTCTCTTCTCAGTGCTCGCTAGGAATCTCAGACGTCGCTGTTGATGGTGGCTCAGTGAAAATAGTGGATTAATTCCGGCGGCCCCAGGCGCGTTGATCCCCGAAAGCCGAGCCCCACAGCCCGCACTTTACCATCTGTAGAGGTGCGCGCTCCTTCCTTACTGGAACGCGTCCCCAATACCTCGACCGCGCCCCCGCCACACCTGATCCGAGCACCCAGTTGATGAGATCGTGATTACGCATTTCACGATCGAAGCTCTCCCTAAAATATTGCCAATACACAACATTAGACAACTTCCCTCGACCCATTCGAACCCCGACGTCCACGGATCGATGAGATAATGACCACCGTGGACCATGGTCAACTGGAAGGAGCTGGGAGAAGTCCCGGATTCGGAGGATGAAGATGGCTTTGATAGCCAGGAGATGCTTGTGCCTGACTTTGCTTCTTTGGCAAACCCGAAGGCTAGCTTGGAGACACATGAACAAACCAAGGAGAAGGAGATTGCAGAAGACATATGGGACGTACCTGACTCTCAGGAGAATGGCCTACCAACCCTCCCGACGAAGACGACTGTCCGACAGCCTATACCGACATCAAAACCAGTGGAACCACTCGCGGTTCAATCCTCTCCGTTGTCCTCGCCATTATCGTCCCCGCTGTCGTCTGCGCGCAGCGATGGTGAATTGGACCTCGTCGATCTACTTTCCGTCCCACTCGAGCCGACCGACTTCGACTCTCAGTTGTTGAACGAGGACCAAGCACAAGTCGCGAACGAGGACGCAATATCTGGAAGCTACGTCGAGCTATCTTTACCACCACCAGAACTTCCCCGTGCTGTTCCAAGTGTTGGAACGTTGCCCTCTTTACCGGTTGAACTCGACCCGCTTCTCATACAAAGCCAGGAGCTGGGCCAAGACGGCGACCTGCATTCAGACAGGCGTGCAGCTGTCCGCTACGAGCGATCACTCCGCCCCCGGAAGCCCATTCAAGAGCACCCGTATCTTCTCGAGAATGCGCAATATAGCAGTTTGCTTAGGCAAAATGGAGTTAAGCCTCTGAGGATGGCGCTGGAGGCCGAGAGGCGAAGACGGCAACAAGCTTCACAAGATAAGGACACTGAAGACGACAGCCAGGAGTGGAGGCCACCAGCGATTTCCGACGAAAGTCAACTTAGAGAATTGGCCGACTTCCTGGATGGAATTGAGAGCCTTGACGTCCCTTCACCCTCACCCCCAAAGACGTCCCCCCTGAACGAGCGTGCTGGCCCAAGCAGCCAAGCGAGCTCGACAAGTGATACTGACGGCACAAGTCTAATCGATGAAGATCTCCCTGCCCTGAAAGATCTGCTCAATCAACCACGCTCAGTTCCCAAGAACACCTCCAAGCGAAAGAGTTCGCCATCTCGCTCGTCGGCACGAAAACGAAGAAGGCATGATGTCATCCACAGCGACCCCCTCGAACCCGCGGCGATTCTGAGATTGGTAGCCGGAGCTACTGACTCTCCAGCGGCTCAACGTAATATGAGTCGAAGCCCGGAACGTGTTGGAGTTGACACAGAAGAGTCTCTACTCCAGCGACTGCGATCCCCTACCCCATCTCCAGGAGGTCGACTTGCTCACCAATCGATTACGCCGTCTGCATTGCGACCTTGGTCTATTGACAGCGACTCAGAAGATGAGTCCGCTCAGCAAGACCCAGGCCAAGTATCAGATAATGGCGCTTATACATCCGCGACAGATGCCGAAAGTGACTCTGAGATCGTGCATACAGTCAAGCATCGCATCAAAGGTGTGCTTCCAGCATCATGGCTTCGTCTGGACCAACAAGCTGGCCGCCAGAAGAACCAGAGAGATGCCCACAAGCGACAGGCAGATCGTTCCCCGGAACGAGAGCAGAGACGCGGTGTCGCACAGCGACGACAGGCCACTTCACGAGCCTCCACATCTACGGCACCTCAACTCCTCTTTGAGGACTCTGACGATGAGATACTCGCCTTTAGACAGAAAACCACAGACGATGTCTTCCATAACCAAACCAGACTTGTGCTTCAGGAAGACTCGGCACCAATGTCATTACCTGGTGAACCATGGTCGGATGATGGGGCCTCCGTGGTTGAGGATGATAGGATCGATCCCATGTTGCCAGGAAGGAAGCGTCAGTTGAAGCTTTCCGAATCCTTCCGTGGCACCCCGAATCGACCAAATGCTACAAAGAACAACCGAAAACCAACGTCTTCCAAACTTCCCCGTCAACCTAAGATCACTAGTATGCTCAACGAGTCTTCGACAGGCTCTTCAATGGCGAAAGAGTTCGTAAAGGAGAAATATCGACAACCTACGACAGGCCGGAAAACGAAGAATGCAAAGGGACGTCAATCACGACAAACTAGCAAACCTGTCGCGCGTCTTAGTATTTTGGATGTGATCGAACCGAATGCCCCTCGCTTTCTGAAGCTTGCCGCTCGAGCTGCTAACCGACGTCGAGATATGGGAAGATCCAGCCCTGGAAAGAAGTTGATCAAGCTTGGTACTCGAGAAGACCATGTGGACGCCGTATCCGTCCTTAATAACTGGAGAGCAGGGTCCATCCCTCAACGACAGTCGGTCTCTGCTGCAAGAAAGCAGAGGAAGACGAAGCCAAAACCACCGAGCAAGCCCTTGAACGAAACATCTCTCAACATCCTGCCAGTTTCAAAACGCCAACCACCACCCTCTTCAGGAGCACCACGCCGGCTTGTCAGACACATCACCAAGGGAGGAACCATTAGCTACCAGTCCGAAAAGCCCTCTCAAACCTTTCCCATAGAGTGGCAGCCTCCCCGGGCCAAAGGGCACCTTAGCCGGTCTGGCTCAGGCGTTGCACGACCGGCTCAGTTGGAGATTGACGAAACAGACCAAGCCAGCAGGTTTCACTTCAATGCAACCAAAAGGCGCCTTGACCGTCTCTACCGAAAGCAACGGGGGGACTGGTCGAACTCAAGCATTCTGGCGCTCAACGAAGCCGGCACCGACGTTGAGTATCCTGCGAGCCCACCACCAGAGGAAAACCCTGTGCCACTGCGCATAGTAAAGCCTCAGGGGCCTGATGAACGGAAATCTCGTTACAGAAAGAAGACCACGCCTCAACAGGTGGATATCGACGCACCCCGATACAGCCGAGCGAACGACCCTCTCCCTGTTGAAGCCATCATAGTGCCAGAGTCTGCCCAAGCAGAGACGGATGGAAAAAGGCTTCAGGGACTTGGGCCATACGGAACTCAGTATACTCACCACTTCGAAGCATTTCCGCTCGACTCCAGTGTTTACTTCCATGAGTCAACGTTGATAGGTGGTGGTACTCTAGAAACGCTCTTTAGTAGTACTTACCACCAGTCATTTCTGGATCTGCGTCCTCGCTCAGCATTCAAAATCGGCGACCAGACACTGAGATGGGGTACATGGGATGCCCAAGTGTCTTCTGAACTAGGAGTGATTTTCGATTTTGTCGCAGAGCAGCTTGAATGCGCCTCAGCAACTGACACTTCCTCGGGCTCCATAGCTGCCCTCGACGCTGCTGCTTTTATCACGAAGTTTACGATGGAATCACTGAGTTTTACGGAGCCGACTAGTGTCAAGTCGTTCGTGTGCAGAGCGTTGGAGGTGCTCCGGGGCTTTAACGGACGCATCAAGACATTGCTGGGCCAAAGCAACTCCGACACACAATTTCGATGCAATCTGATCGCTAGCGTGTACGACCACTTTCTGATCACGGCATATCTGATTTTGAAACTTTGCTACAATGATACGTCTTTGATAGGCGAGCAATTTCAAATGGAGGATCTAGTGAAAGACCTGGCAACGACAGCCGTTTCTGCTCTTCTCATGGCGGGACTGAATCAGGTGCATGACACCTATGGACGACTTCATGACACACGGTTCCGGGAAAGAGGCCTTCGGGATGATACACCGAGTCTTCATTCATGGGTAACTTTGATGAAGGTGTTCGAACACGCTCGGATTCCGCGGATGTCTTTCTGGGACGTTACGTATTCTTCCATGGCCATTACTGAGGCTTTGGCAAGTCTCGACGCACAAGAACACGAAGGACTCTGGAAGATCATGTTCACCCTTCTCCCACTCACCGAGTTCAGTGACAAGGGAATGATCATTCCAAGTAGCCGGCACGATGCTGCAGTTGATGGCTGGGCATTACCGCAAAAGCTGCTGAAGCAGGTTTTCCAGCTGTACAAAGAAAACGCACGCCAATCGCCCAGCTTCAACAATTACTGTCGAGCCTTGGTTGGGAGATGCCATTACCTAGTCGAGCAGTGGGGATGGCGTAAATGCGTGGCAGTTGTCGGCGTCATTTTCGACTTCTTCGGTTCTCAAAACCTTGCTCACCTCCGCAATGAAGAGGTGTTCCGATCCCCTAGCTTCCTCGAGGAACTTGGTGGCAACCCGTCATTGGCCATTGAGAAGGCCGACAAGTGCTTCCACGTTTTCTTGAAGCTCGTGGCTCTTAGCATCAAGAAGTTGAACGAAGTAGGGTCGACGAACGATATTCGAAATCTGGTCACCCGTACCATGCCAAATCACAATCGTCAGTTCCTCAAGGAACAGATCATCCACGAGCGAGACCTGGCGGCGCTAAGGAATCACCATGACCTTCTTTGCACCCTATTCTGGGCGGCTCCTCCCGAATTGCGACCCAAAGCTCATTTGTTCGAGCGGCTTGTCGTCCCAGCGAGCTCACACAAGGAAGCATGCTTGATAAACCTGCGGGCCTGGAGTCAGTTGTCGAGATTTCTTATTGCATCCGGAGAAGCAACGACATCCTTCAAACCATTTGCCCAGTGGAGAAATTCCTTTTTCCAGTCTATGATGCAGCAATTCGATTCAGTCGCCTCAGATATGCACCAGCAGTTTCTAATGCTATCCAAAGACACCAGCAACACCATTAGTCCCGAGATGGTAGATGCTATGGTGGCTTTGAACAGGGCTGCTGTGATGGACGTTCTTCATCTCTCCGTCACAGTTTCCTTAGACGTCATGAAGCAAGCACCGGACCTGGAAGCAGCTACATTCGCTCTGAATACGCTCCAGTTGCAGCAGGTATTTAGGCACTTCGCCGTGTGCCCCCCGCAGCTGCATTGGTCTATCCTGCAAGTGTGCCTTGCCACTCTGGAGAGCTTTTTGTCTCGAGTCGACGAGTTCAAGGATAACGAGGAAAGCCAGGACAGGGAGAGCCAGCTTCTGAACGCAGAACAAGCGGATGACGCACTCCTGCTGGTTGACCACGACCTTTCCAGTAACTTCTTCTCTATGGCAAGGTGCATCATCTCTGCGCGTGGAGGTAGGGATCTTGGAGCACTGGCCGCAATCGACAAGCTAGGGTGTACTGAGCTGGTGGTCACCCTCTCAGCGAGACTGGGTGTGAGATTCATGAACGGTGGCATCCTACGTCTCTGTGACATGTTTGCGCTTGGCAAGTACGGACTCTTTGAGGATGTTCCCGCTAAGATGGGCCTTGAACAACGTAAGTACTTGGTCTTGTTCATTGTGACGCTGTTCAGGTATGCCTTTGATGAATTCAAGGATGCTGGGTTCACTCTTTCCGAAGTGTGGATGCTGTCAATTGTCAAACCACGCAAGTATCTGGCATACGAAAACCAGCTTGCACAAGAGCTTCAACAGCGCGGAAAGGAATTCGTTCCAGAAGCAGGGGTCATTCTCGCGATCAACCCAGACTACAATGCGAATCGAGATATGTTCGAATTTGCCATATCTTGGATGAGGAGATGTCTTACGGATGCAGGGCCGGCTCTGAAGAAGGCGATCCTTTCAGAGCATTCAAAAACACTCAAGTCTGTAATGCAACAGATTAAAAGGGATCTTGGCACCGTGGTCCAGGATGCGCCAGAACACCCTAGTTATGTGGCCTTTATCCGAGACATTATCACTCTCATCAGGGCTCACGGTTCGGAGATCTGCGTCGTTGACGACTTCTTCTACCAAATCAACAAAGAATACTCGCCTTCAGTCCAGGATCCACAGCTTCAGATAGCTGCCATGCTCTCATACGGACTTCGATTGACCGAAGGCGACACCAAGGTCATACACCAGCTATTCTTCTTTCTCTTCAACAACTTCAAAATGTCCCTTATCAATAACAAACTCCGCGACGAAGTCAAGCTTCTACATCGGGGCATGAAAAACTCGGGAATATCAGCATTCGTTCTCGGCAAGATGCTCCCAGCCATTATCCGGGCATCATTTGTTGAAAGCTCGGCGTTCCCCATGGTTGACGTTTATGTGGAAGCTGTGCGAGTGTTACTGAACCGCCACGTCATCCCTCACGAGCTGACAGAAAAGGACTTGCCGCATCTTCTTGTCACGGTCAAAGCCTTTGTGAGCGGGTTGGACCATCTTCGTCAGAATGGGGGGTTCTTGAAGGAGGAGCAAATCCACTTACTTCGGCAAGTGTTGGCAATGAGCAACAACCTCTGGCCAACCATTTACCTACTTTCCATGTCACAGCTATCATCTGTGACCTGGCGAGAGACGTTGGAAACCCTTGAGTATGCAAGCAGTGGCATCAAAGCAGCCGAGACTTACGTCGATAACATCATCGATCTCGATGATTACTCTCTCGAGGCAAGTTATCTCTTGTCAGGTTTGCGCCGACCTACAGATGACTTGACACAGGTCGATGGCTACGTCAAAAGCTTCACGGACAACATTGTAAATGATGTTCGCAAGAACTGGATGGTGACGAGGAGCAAGATTACGATCCAGGCGCCTGGGAAGGGCAGAGGAATCCCTGCGACTCAGTCTGGGCAAGGAACGGATGGGCCGGTGTGGGATATACGAGGGCTGGTGGCGGACTTACAAGAACAAACAAGGGTGTGGAACGATTGGCACAGGAAAGTGTTTGAAGGACCATCACGTCCTGTAAGACATTGCATTAGCGTTTTGTTTTGACAAGCATAGGATGGCGTTATAGTATACACTTGAAATGAGTAGAGGGTAAAAAGGGTTACATCTCGAGGACGGCGGAATCCTGGAACGGCGTTTGGAACGGAGACTCCTGCATACAGCATTGGATAGAATTGAAATGGAAATTCTGTTGATCAAAATCAAGGCATAAAATTGTCAGTGCTCGAATGTCAATGCTCCTCATACACAACGGTGACTGGTGGTGTCGGGGTTGGAGTCTTGGCTAGGCCGAACATTTCCCGAGTGACGTATGTACTTTGGTTCACTCCAGACACGCCAAACGCGTCTCCCAGCGACTTCGGTACGGCTTCAAAGACGACCAATTCCACGACAGACGAGGCGAGGGCGGACGGCACAGGCACAGGATCATGACATCGCTTTTCAGCCTCCCGGACGAAACACTCCTCACGCCATTGCTGCAGACATTTCCCTGCCGCGAGCGCCAGATCCGGGCTCTCGCAACGCTCCTCTACGTAAGCCACGCTGAACTTCACGTTGCTCACTCAAAGGACCAGCTTTGTAGCTAACCGTCAGCCTTTTTTCCCCACACGAACAGCCCGATGCCGCACCATGTCGTAACCTCATCGTCCACGGGACGGCGGCGACCGGAAAGTCGGCCATCGTCGAGCAGTTGCTGCAGCGGTTGGCGCATGGCTCGGAGCAGCAGGAGGAGCCACAGGAGGAAGGGAAAGAGCCCGGCGCCGAGCTCCGAGCCGCCGTGGTAAACTCGGTGCAGTGTATCACGGGTCGGCACCTGTTTGAGCGTATCGTGGGCGCCGTGGCCGACGCGCTGCAGTGGGAGGACGTGCCGCGGCGATGCGAAACGCTGGCCCAGCTGACGGTCGAGCTGGCTCGCATGCTTAAGTATCCCATGAGGCATCCGCGCTGGCGCTTCGTCCTCGTGCTGGACGCTGTCGACCGTCAAAGGGATGCGCCGCCAACGCTACTCCCGGCCCTGGCCAGGTTATCTGAGATTGTGAGTATTTCGTTGACAAGCCCGTCCAGTCCTTTCATGCTCCAAGAAATACTAACGCTGTGCCCCCGATCTAGATCCCATGCCTCACCTGCGTCTTCGTCGTCACGTCTCCCCCCGCCGGCTTCCTGCGGGCACCCGCATCTGCCGCGCTCCAGTTCCCACCATACGCAAAGGCCGATTTCGTGCGCATCCTCTCCCTCACGCCGCCCGACGCCATCGGAGGAGCCTCACAGCAGGAAACCACAGACCTCTGGATGCGGTTCTGCGCGGCCGTCCACGACTCCCTCACCAAGTCCGCCTCGCGTACGCTTCCATCCTTCCGACACAGCTGTCATGCTCTCTGGCCGCGCTTTACGGCGCCGGTCTTGGCTGGGACACATACGCCCAAGGAGTTCTCTAAGCTACTGATCGCCGCCAGAGTCCACTTCCAGGACGAGTCGGTGTTAAACCCCAGCATTGTATCGATCCGCCCAGGCGCAACATTTGCCGACTCTTCCTCTACTCCTGCCGCCATTGTCAAGCCCACGATCCCTACAACCGACCTCACGAACCTTCTCCCTACAACCGCCCGCCTCATCCTCCTCGCTGCCTACCTCGCCTCGCACAACGCTACGCGCCACGACCTCACCCTTTTCTCTACCTACCACCATGGCCGCAAGCGTCGACGCGGCGGTTACGCAGCGTCGTCGACGTCACGAGGTGGCGGTCGCGGCAAGCACCGCAAGATCGCGCGCAAGCTGCTCGGCGCGCACGCCTTTGTTCTCGAGCGCATGATGGCCATCTTCGCCGCCGTGCGCTCCGAGTGGGCCGACGGCAGCGCAGTGGGCGCCGCCGGCCTGGACTGCGACGTCGGTATGGCTGTCGCGACCTTGGCCAGTCTCCGCCTCCTGACGCGGGTCGGTGCCGCCGGGGACGTCATGGACCGCGGCGGCAAGTGGAGGATTAATGTAGGCTGGGAGGTGATTCGCGGCATTGGCCGCAGTATAGGGGTCGAGGTGGAAGAGTGGTTGATTGACTGACCCGTCTAATGAGGCAGTTGACGACCACATCCTTGTTGATAACAGTTACCGGGACATGTGCATCACGCAACGTAAAGATAAGAGCTCGCCGTGCCAATCATGTATTCTATAGTGTGCATCACACTCATGTCTCATCTATCTCAAGCTTAGTTTAAACCGTCCGTATCCATGTATTGATACAAGTTATCTAACATCCCCCCTTTGCATCCGGGGGGGGGGGGCAAGTCATTTCTTTTTCTGCAAACAATAACGCCTTGTCGTCAATGATATGCCATAAACAAAATCCCTAGTCTACATGCTCGGATGATTCTCCCTTCCCAAACTGGGTTGTAAGATCCCCGCTCCAGCTGTAAATAAAAATAGATCGGACACATAAAAGTGGAAGAAAAATGCGAACCCATGTGCCTTTCAGTCGAGAAATGCGAAGTTCAGGGAACGCCAGCGACGCGGTCGCCATTTCGCCAAGTGTCTTCCTGCTTAGTGCCTGGGGGAAGCCAGCCCGCGTTGCTACTACCAGATGGAGTGTGGCGCCCATTTGGGGGGGTCCTCTTGTCTATCGAGGTGCCGCGAGCACGATAACCCTCGTTATATGGGTGCGCGCTGACGGAACTGCGAGGAGACGAAACAAGAGTTGTCGTTGTCATGTGGTTGCTGGTGTTGAGGGGAAGCAAGGGGCCGTTGCTGTTTTGCGACATCATCTGGGCCTTGCGGTCTGCCTTGCTGCTCTCACTTGTTCGGTCATAGAGGTAGAGCCCCAAGAATGTCAGGGCGATTCCCACAGCCTGCATCGGCGTCGTTGGGTTCCTGAACCAAATGATAGCCATGGTGATAACAAAAACGCGCTTGATGAGACTGGCGACGGAGTATGTGACAGGAGAGACCATAGAGAGGAGGACAAATGCGAGGATGTTCTGAGCGAAGTGAGAGACTCCATTGAACGCAAATTCAAGGGACAATCGGCCGTGGTCCATCGCGTTAGGTTTGTCAGACAGGTCGATCGCGCCTTCTTGGTAAATGTTCCTGATGAGTCCTATGCCCTCACTCCAGAACCAGATGGGCATGGTAAGGACAAAAGCCATGCCAGACGAATAGCATAACAGGTTGAGCTTGTCCAGCTTCTTAGACTGGAAGCCCTGACCCTCGGCCTCAGCCTTTGCGGCTTCATTGAACAGCTTCTTGGAAAAAATGTTCTGGGAAACGAAGATCATGGCGGCCAGAAGCGCCTGGAGGACGCCGATCAACTCCCCACCATATGTCGTCTTGCCCGAGCAGGCCAGCATGACGCCCAGAGTCAAGGGAATGAGAGAGAAGTAGGTTGCCGTAGGGTATCTGATGTCGTAGACGAATCTATAAGCGAAAACGGTGAAGAGCGGCGAGAGACCCTTGATCGTGTGGACGAGAGAGACGGGGATCTTGGACGTGGCCGCGGAGCTGAGCAAATGGCCACCAATCTGGAATATGGCGAGTGGCAAGGTGGTCATCATGACATCTCTAGTTGGCTTTCGAATCGGATACTTGAGGGCCGTAATCTTGGTTCGCAGAACAGGGAAGATGACGGCAAGCTTAGCCATCGTGATACACAGTGACGAGACGAAGGCGAATTGGACAAGAGTCAAGGTCGCGGGCTTGGGAAAGGCGTTCAAGATGGATTTGGACGAGGTGTTGGTGAGGGCCGAGGAAGTGTACCACAACACGCATAGGATCTACATGATTGTACATTAGCGGAGCACTTGGCTCGAGGCGGCTGGTGGGAGCCCCATGGCAGAGGAGAGTGTAGGAGTAGCGTACGATAAGCTTAGGGGATACCGGCGCCTTGAGGGCTTCGGCAATCTCCTGGGCATTTTGACTGACGCTGCCATTGCGGGCTCTGATGTTGCGAAAGGCATCGCCAAGGCTCTTCTGTCTCGAGTGACCGCGACCGCCGGCTGACCATCCCAAGTTGCCCGACTGGTCAGGGTCTGACCTGGGGAGCCATCGATCTGCGGCTCGGGGCGGGCCGCCACCGTTGGCGAAGCTGGGGGGATGTGGACTTGGGGATCGCGAGATAAGCCCCATGGGCGGGTCTATAAGATCGGGAAACTTTTCCATCGTGGGATTGAGGGTTTGAAGATCGAGACTTGACAGATTGACGATGCGCGGATCGGGGAGTGTGGTGACCACTCAAGTGGTTCGCAGTGCGAGCAGCCCTTGAGACGGGGCGCTGTGTGCGACGGTGGCAACGTGGCCGAAAGATGATGCGCCGGGATGTAAACGAGCGACGGAGGATCAGAGAAGAGGCGAAACGCGTCAATAACGATGTATCTGAGTGCTCATGCTTATCGACGGTCTGGAGATGGACGGGGCCGAGACACGCCAAATGCAGATGTTGCGAGGTCGAGAGTGGATGAAGGAGCGAGATGACGACGCTACTTTGACTGGCGATAGATGACCAGGGGATGACGCCGTGGCGGCTATAAAAGCACGGTTGTGGGTTGGTCCCCAGTTGAGTGTCTGTAGTGCCTAGAAAAGGAGCAGGCTATTAAAAGAGGAATGAAAAGTCGAAATCTGGAGATCGCAGGGCGCGAAGGATACGTGAGGCTCTGACTAGCAAGATATGGATGCAGCATTCCTTGGCTGCTGTCCCCTGATCATCGTCGCATTTCTTTCGGCTCGGCTATTATTAAACCAAGGTGACAATGGCAACAGACGCCGCACGCGCCACAGCAGTTGGATGAGCCACATATGAGCTTGTCCCGTTTCGGCCTTTTTGCCGCACTTGTCCCGGTCGCACCATCTGAAGCCTGATAAGCCGATAGCGAACAAGCGCGGTTAAGCGCTGCCGGGGCCTTTTTTTTTTCTTCTGGCTTGCCGCGAAGACGCTCGTGAAGGCTGCGTTGTTGCCGATGCGCGAAGGACTCCACCTCACTAAATCAGCCTGCGCCTGCTCATGCAACTTTCTTCCACGGCATCGTCACGCATCCTCTCCAGCCTGTCTCGAGCCCCCTTCGCCGCGCTTTGGGAATGGGAAGAGACCCGAAACAGTATATTGTTGCGCTCACGGGAATCTACGCCCTCTTCCAGCTCCTGACTCAGGTCTCCAATCCCGCCGCGTCTCCCAAGCACTTCCTGGTCGCGACGAGCCTGTCGCCACCCTCGAATCCGCCATGGCCGCCCCAAAGATGACCAAGAACCAGATGCGAAGGGCGAAGAAGAAGGAACTGAAGAAGTCTCAAGTAGACGTGAGCCCGACTCCTGCCCGTTCGCCGACTTGCCACACCACATATGCTGACGCGCCACAGACTGATGCCGCGAAACCGGAAGAGCCTACGGCCAGCGACAAGCCCAAAGAGACCACAGCCGCCCAGGATCCCGCTTCGGATCTCGAAGTCAAGAAGAACGATGATTCAGAACATGCCGCGCCCGCCGATGGCCCTGCCCTGGATGACTCCCTTGACGAGGACCCGGCTTTTGCCATGTACAAGGACATTTTTACCAAGTTTGGCGCATCACTACAGGAGGACGAGGTCGCCAAGGAAGCAAATGCTGGAAACCAGGGAACGGTGTTTTTCGGCGACGATGATGAGATCCCTGACGAAGACGATGAGAGCGGTCCCCCGAAGTTGTCCAAGAAGAAGAGAAAGCAACTCAACAAGTTGTCGATTGCCGAACTCAAGGCCCTTGTCAAGATCCCCGAAGTAGTGGAATGGCAGGATACCTCTGCATCGGACCCTCGATTGCTCGTACAGATCAAGGCCCAGCGAAATGTGGTGCCCGTGCCAACACATTGGTCGTTGAAAAGGGAGTACCTTTCCTCCAAGAGGGGAATCGAGAAGCCTCCATTCCGTCTCCCCAAGTTCATCGCTGAGACTGGAATCACTGAGATGCGAGATGCCGTGCTCGAAAAGCAGGCCGAACAATCACTAAAGCAGAAGCAACGTGAACGAGTCGCGCCCAAGATGGGGAAGCTCGATATCGACTACCAGAGACTCTACGACGCCTTCTTCCGATTCCAGACGAAGCCCGAGTTGACGCGATTCGGCGAGGTCTACTATGAGGGAAAGGAGAGTGAGGTTGACTACCAGCACTTTCGACCCGGTGACCTAACTGAAGGGACTAAGGAGGCCCTTGGAGTACCTCCAGGAGCACCCCCGCCGTGGTTGATCAACCAACAACGTTTCGGTCCACCTCCATCCTATCCCACAATGAAGATCCCCGGTCTGAACGCGCCGCCGCCCTCGGGAGGCTCCTGGGGCTTCCACCCGGGTGGCTGGGGCAAGCCTCCCGTCGATGAATTTAACCGTCCCCTCTATGGTGGTGACGTCTTCGGCCTCACCGCACAGAACGGTGCCCAAAACCAATCTGTTGCCCAGGCTCCAGCAGCAACCGGGGAGGCTGTCGAGCGAACTCTCTGGGGAGAGCTGCAACCACGGGAGGAGGAAGAGTCGGAAGAAGAGTCGGAAGACGAATCCGAAGATGAAGAGGACGAGGACGCTCCTGACGACTTGGAGACACCCAGTGGTCTTGAGACACCCGGAGGCTACGCTAGCACAGTCCAGCCCGACTATGGAACAGGAGTCGAGACATCTATCGGCGGGGAGATGGATCTACGCAAGGAACGTCGTGGAGGCTACGATACGGAAGAGTCGAGCGCTCCCCGCTCTGCTTACACCGTTCTTCCCGAGCGACAAGTCCGCGCCGAGGGCTTCTTCGGCAGCGATCGTGTTTACGACCTCAAGCAGGCCCAGCGCTCTGGTATGCCCGTGCTGGGCGCCGAGGACGACTCTCGCAAGCGCAAGAAGCCTGGTGACATCGATGTTGCTCTCGATGTGGACTCGTTGCATCAAAACGACGGCATCAGCAAGGATGACCTGCGGCGCAAGTTCGAGGAAGGCAAGAAGGAGGACGGCATCGGAGCCAAGTGGGCGTATGACGATGACCTCAGCGAGATGATTGCGCAAGAGAGCCGCAAGCGACAGAAGACGGAGGCTGAGCTGAATGACAAGAAGAAGCAAGGCAAGTATATATTCTAATTATGCTCTCATTGTAGTACGAGTACGAGATGGATAGGGTTTGGCAGGCGTCAAAGTCTATGTGACGAGGAGGATGGAATGGTTATTGTAAGATGTTGCTGGGCCGGAGCGGCTCTTGGCTGGCGTTTTTGAGAGGTCTTTCATAGGCAAGAATAGGGCAAATACCATGCTTGTTGAGGTCGTATGCATCATCTTTGGCGGTGAGTCGTCGGTGAATATCAAAAGCCCTACGCGCGATAGGGATCACAGCTTGGCTCGTTTCGTCTCGTGTCTGTAAGTGAGAGCTACAATATTTATCAACTTTAGCTGCCAGCTTTAGTCGTCATTTTTACATATCGTAACGATGTTTGCTTTCCTTCCTCGATCACTTGAGTTTCTCGCCAGGCAGTTCCTTGGCAACGTGAGCTTGACGTCAGATCAGCCTTGAAATCATGTACATGTTCCCTACGAACCTGAGCTTCAGTTGCCATGCAAAGCTACAGCCCGTCCGCATTGAGTTGGTGCCTGCATTCCAGTGCTTTGGCAGATTGGACCAAACATGTATTGCTACGTCGTCATTCGTGTCAAAAATTACAACCACATCTTTTAGAACCCCCATAAGCTCCAGATGAGGTGGCGTGTTCAAGTATTGATATCTCCAAGTGATGGCCCTGCCCCAGACAACAAGCTATGGAAAGAGCACTGGTTTGGACTATGTGCGGTGGTCAACATGCGCTAAATGGGGTAGACTTGATGCGTCGCTGGCAACTTGATGCATTTTGGGGGTATGTGGTCGGACTGTTCGGCGAGTGACGTTTGAAACAGCAAGCAGCTCGATATGTTTAGCTAGGGAGACGAACAATCTACATGTCTATTGCTTCCTCTTATAGACCTCTGCGACGTCCTAAGATGAAAGAGGCGGCTTGCGTGGCTGGACTTTGTACGACGTCCAGCGGCAAGTCTCACGCAGGCTGTTGTGTAGCATCCCAACCCTGTCAGATCTCACATGTGACCCCACAGCTGCTGAAGAATTGATTGAAGTTTGGTATCACGTTGCAAAGGGCTCCCGAAAGACTGACTGGAGAACGAATTCGTAGCTGCTCCTTGAGGGTCGAGAGGGCTTGGTCGGATTCCTTTGGATCTTTGCGTGTCTGGTTGAGAATTCTATGGAGAGTGGCATCGCCTTTCGTGCACGGGTGACGGCGTGCGATGAATAACTTCCCTTGGTCTGGGTACAGCTTTAGCTCCTAATACACAGTACTTGGTAAGGTTAGTTTGCCTTCTTTTATTTATTTTATTTTCTTCTCCTTTCTTTTCCTGCTCTGTTGGGATGTGAAATCTGTTTCAACGTAGCGTCGCTTCATTGACATCTGGTCGGACTTAACATCATCACCGGTGCATCTTTCGCACTTCGTCAGAGCGAAGCAGATAATATCTCAGTTCCGAATAATGAACAGCTCCAAACCTTAATGCTAGGGAAACTAGAGGAACGACTGCGAGCGAGCTAGGCACAAGCTCGACCATGGCAGATGCTACAGCATCGAGGAATTCCTGATTCTATGGGCCTTGAGTCTTGGTGAGAAGGCAGCGAGCATAGCTTGGTGCCAATGGCAATGGGAGGAGTGTGGAGTTAGCAGAGACATAAGCAACAAGGCCGGTGTTTGCGAAGAGGTATTGATTGCGCTCGTCTCGAATCTCCACTTGGCTTGATTGCGTCAGTGAAACATAACTCAGTTGAGTTTGCCGGCTGGCGTTTACATCAGCTTTCAAACAATCCTTCTCCCGCATACCGCTGAAAACCGTTTTGCTCCAAAAAATTCGTTTGTAGCCCAAGTTCAATGATTCTCTGGTCTAATCTACGTTGTGTGGTCTGCGGTGGCATCCATAGGATCATTAACCAGTTTTCAATCTCCTTCGAGAAGCATTGCAGCCTTGAGGGATTGAGTATCACCTCTAGAGCTCTTAGCCACAGTTCCGAACTTTAAAATCTAGTATGCAGCCGACATTCTCTCGGATATGGGGGGTTGTTATTTGTGCCTTGCGAAGGTAAATCTGTGGTAGTGATAAGGTATGGATATCCAAGTGCCGCGACTCTGCTTGATGCACCAAGAGATGATTCTCAGATCGTCTACACCTGCACACTACAAGCCCCTTCTGAAATATATGAGTAGTAAGTTATATAAAACTAAGGATGATTAGGCTAGGTGAGCAGTCTATAAACTGGATAAAGCTACCCTAGAGTGAGAAGTCCACCATCCGTAGTGCATGTAACTGTCGAGCTTTCCCGTTTTGCATTTCACATAAGCGAATCCCATAAGTAAAGGTATTTCAGCATATTATATTCGAAGTGACATTCAGACGCAACTTGGAAGACGTGGTGGTTGATACTAAAGACAGTCAAGAGTGGTTGACAGAACACCAGTGGACTGAATCGGATCATCTACAAGTCACTTTTCTAGTCCAGACAGTGAATGTCATACTGATCAAACAAGCTAGCTCACCTCATCTCGCAAGTACTACAGAGAATAATAGTGTCCAGCTTTATCCCCTCCCCCCCTCCCCCCCTCCCCAACGGGTGTGTGACGCCTCGAAAAGATATATATCGACGCTTGGCAGTATGTCGCTCATCCTCAACTCAACAAAATGACCCCATCGTCGACATGACATGCACCGTTTACCTCGATACTTTTCAGACGAGCGGCGATTTAGCCAGCCATTCAATAATTTCACAAGCCTCAACTAAAACAGGCGGGTGAGGATTTGTCCGTAAGTGTAGGCCGCCTCATTTCTGTAACAAACCCCAACTCTCGAGGACATAGATATTTTAAAGTTCGTGTGCCCTCTTGGAAGGGCCGCTTCAACCCGGAACCATCCAAGAAGAGCTCCCACGAATGGTGATCCTATGCCTAGGTACTCCGACATGATCATATGAGGCCCTCTCCCGCCTTGACATCCCCATTCCCCAAGACGTAGAAAAGACGGATTTGATAAAGGAAGTAGCGCTGAATCTCACCAGCGCAGCGAATTTGTCAGTCCCCATCAAAGAGTTAAACGCATCGAGCGTCCAAATGAGAAGGTCTTAGAGAGCTACGTAGTCTCGACATGCGTGTGGAAGCAGAAAGGCTGTCCATTGACTCAGTTCGTAGCTGGAATTGACACGAACACCGACACAATGCCAACTTCCTAATGCAGTGCATAGAGAAGGGAATGGCGGATGCAATTTCGTGTGCTTAAATCGCTCCAGAGGGTCAAGCAAGAGTGACACGCAGAGATGTGACGCAAAGGATCGGAAGTATGATGGTGCATGGACTAGTATCTGCCGAGGGAACAGCCAAGGACATCCTACAGCTCATATCTTCACTTGCTCTTTGGTCCGTATGCTAACTTTCTCGACTCTTATACAGATATAAGTTGTCATCTATAGTCAATCCATATCGGGGCTCATCGCATGCAGCTAACGCAATGACGAACAACACTGGTTGACACAATGAATTGTCACATTATCCGAGTCTCGCGATGAACACTGCCCCGCCTATGAGTGGTTGACTACCCTCAACTACCTAATTGACGGTTGCCGACTTTTTTTCTTTTTTCTTTTTTCTTTTTTCTTTTTGATATTGCCCCTTCAGAGATTCGATAAGGATGCACAAAGCCACCTTCCCATTCTGCCGATAGTTCAGGTACTCTTCGTACCTACCCAGTCATGCATTTAATAAAAATATCGTAGATATAATACAGAGCAGATGCGACACAACCTATAGAGGTGTCACACACAATATTTCTAATACGTAGCACGGAAAGAAACCATCTTCCGTAAACAATCCCTAAAGGCGCAACAGCTATATAGACCACGTGTTATTACCCGCCAGATTTCCTCGTGGTTCTCCTTCACTGTCCACGCCTATGCCGTCCCTTGCCCCTAGAATCTTTCTCGCGTTTTGCACGTCGAAACACCTGATCTTTCCAAGAGCGTAGCTTGGATCGCGAGGAAACCGAGACCGCACCGCGTATAGTCTTGACCTGCCTGCGCGCCACCCTCAATTCGGCCGTGTTTTCTCTGGACCCCAGTGCCCTCGACGCTTCAGATGAACGTCTAGTGACCGATGGAGAGGCCGCCGATGCCGAAGATGACTCCTTCTAAGACGCCTTTTTCGGCTCGGTACACGTGTTGCAGAGCCATGGAGAGTGAGTTATGGGGGTAATGGCATTTTCCTGAACACAATCAGAGTGATACAGGCGATTAGAGCAAGCCTAGAAGCAATACGTTAGCATAATCCAGGAAAATTTGAAGCACGGTATTACCTTATTCGAGCACAGGAGCAGCCTAGGCCCGAGAACCGGAAGCTGACACACCGTACACCCATTCGAACCTTTGCGAATCTGAGACGCGCGAGGGGATTGCCTTGGCGTCGTATCCACGGTGTGCCCACCATTCGTGCCATTGGCGTTTTCCTTGACCATTTGCCTTGCCTTCGCTCGTTCTTCATTAATAAACCCGAATGCATCATTGACCGTTTTGTCGTCCAGGACATTACGTGCAAATAGCACGCTGGTGTGTTTTGCAAACTCCGTCATCCGATGCTTGGAGCTCGCTAGCCAAAAGGCTTGATCTCGAACAAACGAAAGCCAGACACGTGGAAAATACGCGCTTGTGGTAAGACTCTGATCGAGCATGAAGGCATCCCATTTTCTGACAAATTCCTTTTCAGCTGGAGTCACATCCGAAAACTCTGCTATGCCCTCTCGATGTTTTTGGATCATCCACGCGTTATCTTTGATCGCTTTCGGCACTTCGTCACCAGGCTTGAGTCGCGCTTTGCTCACTGGATCAAAGAGGGGTCGACCTGTGTCAGGGATGAGTATTTTTGGCCTCTCGATTCGCTTCTCAACCTGAGCTGCAGGGCTTGCAGCTTTGGACATTGCCTTCTCAAAGAGCTGCCTGGCCGCCGCAGATTTCGTGGGGGAACGGATTGGCTCAGTGTTGTTTTCGGGGCCAAAGCGGGAAGTGACCCATGAGTGGTCACCGGCAGCATACGTTTCTAGATTGAATGGCTTGACGGGTAGTCCAAGCTGATAAGTCCTGGTTGGAGACGTGGGAGACTCGAGACGAGTCGAGACTCGGAACTGCGGCCCTTGACTCGTCGTCTCTAGCACGTATTCGTAAGACGAATGGGTCTCCAAGTGGACTTGCAAATGAGCCACCGACTGGTTGAGGGCGCCGCAGGTAACGCAGCGGTAGAAATCTAGGGCGACAGGCTGATCGGTCGGGAGGTAGTATGTCACCCGGCCTTCAGAGGCAGTGGCCTGCGCGGCTCTTGCCCGTCGCTTCCTCTCCTTGCCTTGCGCCTGATCACTGAGAACCTTGAGGTTGTAAACCTTGTTTTTTTCCCGAACCCTCAAAGACCTACTAGGTGTTTGATCCCCTTCTAGGTCATCTTCTAGGTCGTGGGAAGAGTCTTCTTGGGTATGGCCATTAATTCCGTTTGCTTCATCATCAGGGTTGAGCTCAAAGCGCCCTTGAGTGTAGGCATCCGCTTCCGGATCAATCGCGTTAATGCAGGGAACGGAGCCCTTGTCGAGGAGTTTGTAGGCGCGGAAGCCACTCGTCCACTTAAGGAGAACGTCCATGACATAGTCTGTGTGACATGATGGGCGCTTAGGGTCATAGCCAGCCTTAAGACGGATAGGTTCCCTGCTTCTGCCATGTACCTGCGGAACCTCGCTGGACATGACCCAGTGGCGCTTGGGGGTGTCGGCCAGAGGCCCTTGATCCGCCACGGGAATGCCGAAATCGTGACACTCGAGGGGTGGCCATGGTCCATCACCAGCGGCTTCAAGTTCGACGACCAGTTTGTACGATTCTGAGATATCATGAGTGTCGTCGTCGAGCCTATTTATGAGGATGCTATCCTCGGGAACGAAGAATGGGTGGGGCAGGTCAATGCGGGCCACCCGATGAGGGCCAACCGGATTCTTGTATGTGGTGATGTCGCAGACTTGGCTCTGACAGTGCAAGACGCGATCCCAACTCGAGCTCACGTCAAAAATGGTAATTCGACAGCTACCCTTTGTGGTGAGAATGTCTCGCGGCAAGACATTTTGGTACTTGACCCTTTTCGAGTCCTTGTGGAAAACTCTCAGCACCTCAATACGCAGCGTGGAGCGTTCATCTGAAGCCCTGGGGGAGGCGATCAGGTGGTCGACTTCGAGGGAATTAGGAGACGACAGCCGACGACGCTTCTGGGCCGGTGCGCCATCGTCGTCGCCTAAATAGGGTGCATGGTGCTTGGGTGTCGAGACCGCCAAACCCATGGTTGAGTTTTGCAAAGAGTTGACTCCGTTGGTCCAGTTCTGTTGGAGAAAAGGGGCCGTCCGCTGGCTGCGTCTTTTCAGGTTCATGGCGGAGGGATGGTAGTGGTAAGAAATAAGACGGGCGATGAGATGGGTGGTGAGCAGAGCGCTGGCTTCTGCTGCGGAGAGTCATTCAAAGCCGGATGGTGATGGTGGTCATTGTCAAAATTGCTGTGGTCGCGGCCTTGCAAGCCGAAGTGAGAGGAGAGGGCTGAGCCTCTGAGATGAGATGAAAAGGCAGCCTGATAGGAAGACTGGAAGACTGGAAGACCAAGGGGCCTCCAAGGCTGAAGCGACCGCGAGAAAAGAGGTCCTTGAGACGACGTGTTTGAGCCGAGGGCTGGGCGCCAGTCGTGATGCGCTTGCGGATGCGGGAGTGGATGTGGATGTAAATAACGAGGATTGAGGACAGCGCAGTCGCGTGCAGCAGCCGTCACAGCCGCTGTTGTTGCCGAGTGGCTTTTGAGAACCGGCTACTTTTGGCAGGAAAGCGACGCATTCAAGTAGTAGAGTGATGGTGCCTCAACGAGTGCGATGAGATGGATTGCGTCGAATGGGGCTGTTGTGCAAGCCGACGCTGTGGTTGACGATGGGCGCGGCAGCAACGAACAGTGCAGTGAGACGCGTGCCAGTGGCGGGTGAAGGAACAGGGAGATTCTATCGCGACTCCAAATGAGGTCTAGCTTGTGAATCAGACATCCTGGAAGCTGCACCCAAGGAACCATTCACGATTGGGCAAGGGCGGGCCACTCTCCTTCCTGCAGCGAGCCAACGTAGCGAAATCCGACGTGATTTATGCCTCAAACCAGCACCCCCCACTTGTCTAGACTGCTTTGAAGAATGTCGATGCGACTATCGAGTTGACTTGTGGATCATGATGGACCCTCGCAACTGCCATCATGAGATGACATTTGGTTTGTGCGCGAGCCAATCACTCCAGGCAACATCTGTCTTATTTTCCAATGATGGCCTCCCTGGTGAGAGCCGTGATATGCGCCGTTAAATGCATGTCCAATAAGGGTGTGTTTGCCCTTAATATCAAAAATCTTTTCGTGTGCGCTTGTCCAACCAGGTCTTGATCAAATGTTCTTCGGGCTTGTAAAGTTTTCCTATTGTGATTGGCTGCGATCTGGACCCACCACCCCTGTGGGCCATTGGCGCGAGGCTGACCCATCCCAGGCACCAGGCTCAGATGTGCCCCTCCGACCCTCCCTCAACCTGGACGCTCCGTACGACCTCGCCGTTGTTATCAGGACTGCTTTGTCAACACCATCCACTGCTCCTCGGCTGAAAAATCCAGACAATCCGCGCATGGAGAGGGAGTTGTGATCAGGACCACACTCGTCTGGCGCAGGTAGCCTGTGTCCCCGATATCATTGCGCATTAGTTCCGGACAAAGGAACAGCTGGCTGCTGCCCTCGCTGGTATGTCTGACGATGTTTTTGCGCCGCCTCGTTTTCTCATGCCTAGGCAAATGGGATTTGATTCTTTCCAGATCAACATGGCTTTCCTTCTATCGGGCCGTATGCTGACGTGGTTTGTTTTTACCAGGCCCCGTTGCGATGGCTAGGACAAGAGCTGCCGATCACCAGTCCACCGACCACCATGCGACCCGGCGCAACCCAGGCGCAGCGTCTCGTATAGAGGAGTCGCATTCACTCCGTACTTCAACACGGTCGCACCCTCGAATCTACTACAAAGATAATTCCTCGAGCGACGACGACGAACCCTCAGACTCCTCCCTTGAGAGCATCGATGCTGCGACCGAATCCGACCCAGGCAGCGCAGGAGCTTTGGGACGCAACTTGCACTTGGGGCCTCGCCCTCGCCGACAAACCCATCGACGTACGACAAGAACATCCACGCGTAGCCGTGGCGAACGTCGCAGCGCACGTCAAGCTGCCATATCCCATTCTCAACCAATCGAAACTGCCTCCGGTTCGGTTCCCAAACACAATCTTGCACGCCGCCAAAGGTTGCGCAAACGCCAGAGGTTGAGCGAACACCCAAGTGGTGCGCACAAATCCTCAAACGCCAACAAGAGGCGACGAATTGTGCCTCAATTATCAGATATTCCTCTACCACGGGGAATTATCCCAGATTGGCGCGACCCCCAGATGCCATATGGCGCATGGACCGATATCTTTTACTATGCGGCGACCACTGGAGGCCATGATACTCTGGATGTCAACTGGCTGATCAACGCGGCCACAACGTGCAAAGCTTTCTCTGAGCCTGCTCTTACAGCCATCTATCGATGTCCGCCAATCACTACTTCTGGTAAGGCAAAACGGTTTGCTGCTCTCTTGGAGCAGCCGCCGTCTGAGACTCGATTTAACTACAGAGCCAAAATCGAGTCTCTCTACATAGATGTTCAAGCCATACCCCAGAGCGTGCTATCTAGGATCGTCCACCCTTTACCACGCCTCCGAGAGCTTGTCTTCTTCACACAACTTGACCAGCCGCCTTACAGGGAGCTTGATCGCACCGTCAGGTGGCATTACTCGGAGGACATATTCCGCGCGCTCATGTCATCTACTGCCCAGCCAGAGCCCAACGATAAAAAACCATATCACACCGTACTGAAGAGTTGGGAGTGGAGCGGAAGACTTCTGGGAGGACATGTGCCGACAATACAAGAAATCGCATGCGTGCACCAAGACCCCTCATTCACACATCTCTCCAAGTTGAGCTTCACCAATTTTCAAGTCCCATCCTTGTACAAACCGCGACTCAGGCCTGGGGATGAAGAACGCGAGTTGCAACTATACAATGAGGACGGCGCCGTGATCGACTCCATCGCAGAGGCAATCTCACAGCTTCAATTTCTGACACACCTCGTGTTCGAATCATCTACTGTCATGAACCACCGGTTGCTCCCACTCCTACCAAAGGGGTTGATTCATTTCTCACTCATCAACTGCTGGGAGGTCAAATCCGAGGACCTGGAGCCATTCCTCCACACTCATGGCAGAAATCTTCGCACTCTCACACTATCGCATAACCAATCGCTGGACATGGCGTTTTTGCCAAGCCTGGCTGACGCATGTCCCCACCTCGAGGAACTACGAATGAACCTATCATACTTTCGCCTCCACGATAGCCTGTCCCTCGTCAACAATGACTCGGATCCCATGTATGAAGTTGCGCTGCTTCCGCATCAAGTTCCGAAATGGCCGGCTAGCCTCCGCGTGATAGACTTCGAGCACATTAGACATTGGAGCGTGGAGACGGCGGAGATGTTCCTTGACTCACTCATCAATAGCGCTGGGAATCTACCCAACCTGCGCCATCTTGCCATCAAAACGATGCTGAATATTCCCTGGAAAGCGCGAGCTGATATGCGCCACCAGTGGCGAAAGCGACTGGATAGAATCTTCCTCCGCCACGTGGAGCTACCGCGCAGTCACGCGGCGCTGCGGGAGCCACTAGTCGACGAGGAGCCGGGTTTGATTCCCCGACCAAAGACCAAGGGAAAGAGGCTCTCCGACCCTCCCTCTCGACGGAGCACTCGGCTCGCTGTCCAAGCCTCTGATTCAGAGTCGCGAAATAGCAGCAATAACGGCCGACGTAGCTTCGGAAGACCAACTTATCAAGAACTAGAGACTGACGAAGACGAGTTTGAATCCTCTGGTGATGAAAATGAAAATGCGTCTGCGCCTGGCGATGCTGAGCCGATAAATCAAATCGGCGGGGTAATTGCACCAGCCATGCCCACCATCCAGGGTCTCTGTACCACCGTCTCCATTGTTTTTGACAACCAGAAGCCCACAGAGCTGCAATATGGCATGGAAGACTTCATGGATGAAGACCGTACCGAGTCGGACGGTGAATGGGACGGTGATCAAGATGACGACGAGGCTGCCTACGCCTGGTGAAACCAACCGACAGCACGGCAGCACGACACCCCCACGGAACCACCAAACAACTCAACCCTGTATTTGAAAACCCTCGACACTGGGCTGTGGTTTGTGAATCTCACACGCGCTATGTGATATTATGATATTATCCACTCACAATGACACATCAATGACGTATTAATCTGGAGCTGGAGCTGAACACAGCTGCTGTTGCTTGGGCAGCGAAATATTGGTGACAGCACCTCACTGGCTTACATGTTTTGTAACGTCATTGCTTGCTTGCTCTGTACCTAGCATGAGAATCTCAATCTCGAGTTTGACTGGTAGCAGATGCGGCTTATGTGGAATGCGGGAAAATTCAAATATTTCATCTCGCGCAAAGCGATAATTTAAGACGTCGCCAGAGCCCAACTAGAGTGAAGCTATAATCAATCACCTACACTGCAAGGGTTGACGAACAATAGCACGCCGCCGCGGTGTTTTCATTCCTCAAACCTTCTCAGAAGATTGATTCTTACACTCGTGATTATGTTGGGATACTGGTGCCACCTTTCTAGAAGGTGTCTCATACCAATGAGAAATCTATGAACGACAACGCTGCTACTAATTTACACATGAATCACCGCTGTCCCGTCTCGAGCAGTGTGCTCATCAGCTATGGCTAGCCAATGCAATATTGTTATGGCCTTCTTGAGTCGTTTCTCGAATGCTCCCGACGCTACACAGTAGGCAGTTGAGGGGACCGTCTCAAAAAGCAGCGCCGCCCATACCCTCGCCTGCCATGTTCTCCATGCTCTTCTCACTCAAGTCACTGCGCATCTCCCAAGCACGTGAGTCGCGCTCCAGACGATCCCAGTTGTACAAACTTTTCCGCAGCCGCTCTTGCTTCGCCTGCAGCTCGTCACGCAGTTTCTCTTCCTCGTCCTTGAGTTTCCGGTAGTGTGGTTCAATTTCCCGTGTCACGCCCATGTGGGAGGGAGTGAAGCTAGGATCGAGCTTGCCTCCAGGGATGAGAGGGGGTAGGGTTGCGAGCATGCTTTGTGCGAGTGTTTGTCTTGCACTGCTTGGGTGCTGAGCCGATGGGCCGGTGGGGGGGTTAAATGGTCGGGCTTGGGTGGGAGTAGATGATAAGGGAGCATTAGAAGGGGTCACTCGCGGGCCGGTGGGAATAGTCGAAGGCCCGTTGGGCGTGACAGGAGTTGGGGAATGTCCAGACATGTGTCTTGTGGGAGGCTGGGTCCATCCACCTCTCCCGCCACGAGACACATAACTGCCTCGGGATGGGGGAACATATCCTCGCGGGCCTGCTGGAGGGTTGGTTGGGCTGGTAGTCCCTGATCGGAGTGGTGGAGGAGCTATGGGTGTCTGGGTCCGTATTGCAGGGGGAGGAGCTGGAGACGACACAGCTATGGAGAAGGTCCTGTTTGCTGCCGGCCCAGTAGGGGGAGCTCTGAGAGCTGCAGGGCCACGTGGTGGTGATCTGGAAGCGGGAGTAGCCGAGCTATACGCAACGGGTCGGGGGGCGTCCCTTGGGGGTGCGGTTCCTGACGGACCGGGGTGGTGGGGAGAGTCTTCACGAGATTGAGGGGGGGTGACCGAGCCCTGATGGGGCTTGGGCGAGGGGATGATCTTCCCGATACCGATTGAGAGGTGATTGCTGACGAGATTCCGGACTCTCTGGGTGGGGAGACTCGTCGGTAAGACTGGTAGCGATCAGCACCACGCCGACTTGGGGATCGCGAACGTGGGCGATAAGAGCCGCCCCCTCCAGGTCCTCGTGGTGGTGACCTACCAGGAGGAGTTCTCTCTCGTCGGTCCCTGGTAAACGGAGAGCGGGATCTGCGCCTTTGGAAGTTAGTGGAGAGTCATTAGTAAAGGATGAGTTATGCTCACCTGTCATCACGACGATCAAAGTCACGCTCCCTAACATCGCGGACCCGATCACGATCCCATTCCCGCTCTCTGGGCCGCTCTCTTTCGCGTTCTCTCTCACGCTCGCGATCTCGGTCCCAGTCTCTTGCTGGAGACCGAGGTCTCTCGTATCTGTCACCTCGCATGGGAGAAGACCTCCTTGACAAACTACGTCGAGGAGGCGGAGACGGCCTCCTCATGGGGGACCTGCTGCGCTCTCGTCTGCGTGGACTCTCTCTTGACCGCTCCCGTCGATACCGATCACCACCACTTCTAGACCGTCGGCGTGGCGGGTATCTCCCAGGAACGTAGCTGTCAGATCCTGCAGGCGGTGGGCTCCGGGGACGTGGACTTCGTGGTCGTGGACTTCTGACCCTCTCCCTAATTGGGCTGCGGGTTCGCCGGGGTGACCGATCCCTAGGCGTAGGTCGCCACGACTCTCCAGCGCCATACCTAACGACTTCCCCGTCGTCATACCTTTGACAAGTTAGCAAAAGCCCAACAAAGTGGCTTGCGTGGTGATGTGTGCGTCGGTGGGGTATCTCCAGGGGTAAAGCAAACAAAAACGAAAGGAAACAAGTAGATCCAATAGGAATGGGACCGCTATCTTTGCTGCACAAGGGTTCAAACCATGACTAGTCGGATTGCACTGTCGTTTGAAATCACATCCGCCAAGAACCGCTGTGAACAAAACCAAGAGAAAGCCTCGACACTCGTCAAAAATGCATGAATTCTGGCCTCGGTTGACTGCCCTCTTGGAAATCGGCTGACCACACCCGCCACAGCGGGCTGGGGCTTGTGACTGACTCTTTTGGCACTTTTGAGCCCCCTCGGTAGATTGAACGAAGTATGAGCTCTTCCCCTGGATCTTCAAGATAGTGTGCACAGGGCCGAATGAAACGGGGTCCCATATCGACGTCGTTGATCCGTACCCACGGATGGACGTGCGCGAGCAGTACTCGTATCCTCTCCTTGCAGTCCTTGGAGATTTGCCAAACCTCCTAGATTATGACGAACTTTTGTTCCTTGTGCACTAGAAACTCGATCGTGTGGCTGGCCCATTCGCCGCTGCAATTGATTGGGTATAGGCACCAGCCCGCGAAGTATCTCTTGGGAGAGCCTGTCGGGATCATTGTGTATAGGCGATTGAAGAGTATGGCGTAAGGTTGACGTAGCCTTTCCACTACTTCCGGCACGAGAACGAGTTTCTTGACACAGCATTCGACATGTTCGAGTGCGTATTCGAGATTATAATTGTCTGGGTTGTCCTCTTCGAATTCAAGATTGGCTTGGGCCAACAACGCGGTGAAAGACATGTCATCCGACCCTTCTTCGTCCTCGAGCCCAGTCCATCGTGACTGCTGGATGAGCGAGACTTGGGAATCTGCCGCATCCTGACTCGATTCGCCATGGTCGCGTGGGGGTTTGCCGCCGTCGTTTGGCTCTCGAGGCGCGAACGGATCCATCGTGTGGTCTGATTAAGCAGCGGTGCTTCGGTCGATCTGGTGTGTCTCGCCCCAATATTTTGTCCAAAGCGTCCCTAGAGTGTACGCGACCGGTCCAAAGGGGTAAAAAACGAGGGTCCGGGCCAATAGAGTGTGGAATACCGATGATCTCCAGGTCGGTCTGGGGGGGTGTATGGATGGTGATGATGATGGGAGTGGGCACCGCAAGGGGAGCAAGGAAATGCGGACGGTGACTTACCTCCTACCGCGATCGCGGTCCATGGTTGCTGTGGGTATGCAACGAAGAGTGCGGCAGGTGCCTTTCTTCGAGACGATCCTGGCTTCGTGCTTGGTGGGAGAGCGTGGGCGCGCGTTTGCGACTCCTGTCAGGAGCTTTCGAGAAAGATGCGTCGGAAATTTACAGACCCGATCCCCGGATAAGATGATAAGCACAGTGCATGTTATATAAATAGAGATACGCACTGTACAACCCCTTACGGAGTAGACGACATTGGAACTCACCTTTCGTACCTACCTAAGTATGACGCGTAGCACCTTCCTTCAGCACAAATGATTAGTACCAATGGAATGGAGCAATTGCTAATCATCGTCGGAAACTCACGAGATTTTTCTCTGGATTGAAGGAAAGTTGCATGGTTTTACTGTTCAAATATCGTTTGCGAGAAAACACATCGTGCACCTGAAGTCCGTCGATGTACTATCCTCGGGCCCTCAATGGCCCCGGGATTCTCATGATCAAGAGTCACAGCGCCCTCCTAGCATCTGTCCTCGCCTACCTGAGCTACTATAGTACTTATAATCATCATTATTTGTCCTCCTCAGTCGTATCTCCACCGTTGTTTTCAGAAACCCTCGACAATATCCACTCTTGGGCCTCTACTGCGTGTCCCTGCATCATCTTATTGAGGCCGAACATGGGACTCCGCACAACAGTACCAAACCTTCGCTTGTTCACCTTTCGGGTGAGGTCATGATCTGACCAGCAAGCATGGTCGCCTGCAACGTAGACGCGCGAGTTTTCCTTGTACCAGGAGGATAGGTCTGCATCGATATCAGACTTGACGGGTCTGAGGTTGCCCGTCACAAAGTTGACCACTCCGGAGATACTCGACTTGCAATCTAGAGAGAATCAGCGCGGCACATACGATCAGATGTGATTGAGTGTTACCTCTGTTAAGTAGCAAGACTTTGACTCCAAGATATGCGTTCCCGACGCCCATGATAAAAATATCGTTAACATCGTACAGCTGAAGGTAATTGTCCCAAAGATAGCAGACCAGTGACTGGATCTGCTCTTGGAGAACCTTTTCTCGAGATTTTGGTATGTATGAATCGGAATCCTAAAGCATCAGAACAGAGCCAACTATGCGCATCTGGGTACCTACTTCTTCGTGTGTAATGTACGCAGGTACGTTCACGTCCATGATACCAAACTTCTGACCGATAGCCCAATCGATGTACTCGGTCACTCCGTCGACCTAGGCTACGTAAGCTTCGTCTTCAAAGTAAAGAGATCGAGATACTTACCACCCAGGCATTGTGCGGCTCGAGAGTGGTGTCAATAACATCTGGTTGTGCTAGAAGCTGAGGGCTAGAAGGGGGTCAGCGAATAGAGCTTGCAAGACAGCAATCGGTGTCTTACGGATCGTGTATGATCACCAGGATCTTTTTCGCATCATGGAGGTTGGGTGTGACCAAGACTTGGTTCTCAAACGATTTGTAAAGCTGTTCACGTTGTACGTATAGAGGAACCATGCTATGCTTGGCCTGCAGGACCTGCCGTTGTGCATGTCGGATGACATCGTGAAGACGATCTGCATTGAGAGTCTGCACTTCAGGAACGTTGATGACCCCCGGTCGCATACATTCCCAGTACGGAGCCTGGTGCGCCTGGACCTTTGCGAGAATGCGCGCAGCCTCCTCGTTGAGCTTAGGGATCTCCATCTTTGGCGGGGGCTCACCCATCAGAGTCCTTGCTACGGCAACCGCAGAGTTCGAAATAGCCTTGAGGTTGTAGCCACCCTCCAAACAAACCGCAACCTTGCCGTCTGCGAGCGACATCAGCATGTGAGTCATGTGAGCATAGCAGCCGGGCGAGACAAAGCAGCCTCCCAATTCGTCACCGTCCGCGGCGTCGAAGCCTGCAGAAATCACCACCAGGTCAGGGTTGAACTCCTTGGCGACTGGCATCACGATCTTCTGGAAAGCTGCCATGTACTCTCCATCACCCATGCCTTGGTCGTGCCAGCCAATGTTGATGTTCTTGCCGAGTCCTGGGCCGCTACCACAGTTCTCGATCCCACCATCCGGTGTCATGGGATTCGGGGGCTTGCCAGGGTAAAACATGCCGTTTTGATATACGTGTAGGGAGATGTAGAGGACATTGGGATCCTGATAGAAGATGTTTTGAACACCATTGCCATGATGGACATCCCAATCTAGGACTAGGACCTTCCGACATATGTCTGGACAGTCCTTCTGACAGACCTTGACTGCCACGGGAACGTTATTAAAGAAGCAAAAACCCATGGGTACATCAAACTCAGCATGATGTCCCGGGGGGCGGATCACAGCAAAGGCGTTTTTGACCTTCCCCATAACGACGTTCTTGCACGTCTCGATGGCACCTCCGGCTGAGAGCATGGCTGCGGGGTAGGACATGCTGCCGACGTAGAGAGACTCGCGCCCTTGATCATACTGTCTGGTGAGCTCTCGTAGCTCCGATGTGCTCATGTGTTCTAGACTCTCTACCCAGCTCAGATGATCAGGGGAATGGGCTAAACAAATTTCATCCCTTGTGGCGGGGCGAGCAGCTATCCGCCACATGTATCTTGTTGGGCATTCTTTGATGATCCGGGCGAGCTCCGAGGCTGGGCCGTTATATACTAGGCCCATTCTCTTGAACGCTTTGAAGATCTCGTGGATGCGGCGAGGATCCTCAGGGTGATGGGTATTGGGGCTGAAGTCGGCATTCATGTGGAGCTTCATGCGATCGTCGTAGCAACAGCCCGTTGGGAGTAGGCCTCGCCGTCGCATTTGCTCCATCGCCAGGTCTTGCGGTTCCGGATCACTGTCTGCATCGTAGCTGCCTTCCTCAGATGCCGTGTCATCGTCATCGACGCCATTGTGGCCGGCCTGCGGGACTCCGTTGAGAGCATCGGCATCATCCATGGGATGATCCTCACCGTCCATAGGGGGAAGAGCGTTCATGACTAACTGGAGTGAGACTCTTGGCTGAAAGGTCAGCAACACCGAAAGTCTTTGCTGATGCGGAAGGGGTGGCTACTTGAAAGCGACAGCTTGGTTCCACGAGCACCCCTCGCTGGTGTCGCCGTCTAGATCAAGGTCAGGATGAGGAGCTTGAGAGGAAGAAGCAAGCGGAGAGAAGGAATATACAAGGCTTGAGGAGATATGTTGGCAAGGCGCCGTCAACTAGGTATGAGACAAGTTTAGGGGGGGGACTGGTTGAGGATGGCTCTCATTCAGCCGGTAAGATAAAGACGCGCGAACGAAATGACAAGAACAAGGGAAGCAAGCAGGAGGCAAAAAGCGAGCCTCTAAAAGCAGGCAGCTGGCGGCAGAAAAACGGGAGCACAAGTGAGATGGCGCCAACGCACCGAGCAATAAGAGCAGACGCTCCTTCGTAGAGCCAAGCGGAAGACAATGGACCAGGGATGGCGCGATCAACAACGAGCCAGTGCAAGACCCAGAGCACTCCAGGCGATCAACGCATAAGACAGGCTTTGAGGCTGAGCGGTAGACTGAGTTTGCAGTAGTGAAGTGGGTATCGCGGCGTCGCGCAGAGCAGCAGAGGGCGAGGCGCGAAGTGCAGATGGGCCTAGGCCGACCTATCTCTAAGTTGGATGCGAAGGTGAGGCTCGGTAGGCGAGGTTGGCTTTGGTGGGCTGGCTTAGGTGCTGCTGGCCAGTGGGATTGGCCGGGGGTTTTAGCGGACAACCTCAGTTGCCTTTTGGTGGACGGACACACACCAAGGAGCCACTTATTAGCCCGCCATAAGACACCGAACTATCAACGCCAGTTCTAGGCCTGGATAAAAAACAAAGGAAGTAGAGAGGTTCGGGTTCAATATTGATACTGGATTCTCTTTGAGCCGTTCGATTTTCGTTGAATCCAACATCCATGACGGTCCCAAATCTCCTGACCTTTCGTCCCCCATCCCTCTGAAACCCACCGGCATTCACACTAACAAAGAGCCATGTCGAGTCTCTCCAATCAAAGTTATATTGTTCAAAGACAATAGCCGAAGCTACAGTCTTCTCATGCTAAATATTGTCTCCAAGCATACCACAGCCATCCTCCACCGGCAGCGCAGGCCTGCAGTTCAACACCATCAACGCTCAGCGAACTGAAGGCACCATGAAGCGCCCATCCACCCAATCCTGATGTTGTGACTCCTCTAAATAAGAACCGTCGTCTCCCCGGGGCGAGTACTGTGAGATGGACCGCACAAACTTGGCCCCTGACGGCAGAGATCCATCCGGCCTGGCATCGTCACAAAACATCAAACGCTCGCTGTCGCGCTCGTCGTCAAAGTCGATCACACCGCCCGCACCATCTTCTGGAAGGCTTGGCATGTTGTCTAGCCAGCGTCGTTCATCTAAAGCACACCTGATGGCAATCTGGATAGATTCTTGGTCCAGCGTGAAGTTGGCGTGATGGAGCCTCGCTTCAACAATAAGTCGTTTGCGGGGGTAGCTGTAAATGTTTTCGAACAAGTGAATCAACTCTTTAGGGCCCAGCTTCGCGTAAGTCTTGACAATGCGACCCCATCGGCTCTGATCGTTCCAGCTCGTCATCAATGACTGCGGTCGGTCAACAGTATCAATGAGTGGCAGATCCCAAGTGTCCTAGACGACCGTTAGCGGGTTCCTTCAGAAAGGGACTCGGGTCTAACTTACATCTTGCTGATAAGGGTCAAGACGAGGACAGAGGTAGTGCAAGACCACATCTTTCATTGTCTCAACCAAGTCCATCAGCTCCAATAGTTCGTTCGTGGAGTGACACCGCATTTGGCTAGTTCGAATATCGTCCACATACGGCTCTGGAAGCCCAATTCTAGGCCTTGGCAGCTCGCCATGAAAATAGAAACCGTACAGCCACCACCTGCAAAAGGCTCTCCGAAATCTTTCACCTTCGTGCGGTCGAAGGAGTCGACAATTTTCTGACTCATGAAACCACCTCATCTGAGGAAAAAGTTCCTCCCATCTGCGCACAAGTTGGCAGTATTTGAGGAGGGGGCCGAGATCACGCTCGGTCAAAATGACCGTCTTGAGACCCTGGGACGAGGTTGCGTTGGGCTTTCGGGCTTTGGCAACATGTGTAAAGCCATCGCGAGATTCTGCTACGCCAACAGGCCAGCATTCCGATCGTGGAGCAAGCACAGATCCACCATCTCCGGCATGACGTTGGTAGACAATCCTGCGGGGGGTATAGAGCCCTCCGGGCGACTTCAAGTCACCTTCGGAGGCAGTGTAAACTTGCAAAAGTTCATCGAGCGGACTGAAATCCCGAGCCAGAACAGGAAGCAAGATTGATGCCTTGGCTTCCGTAAATAGGCCAAGCAATGTTCTGTGCGTTGCAGCGAGGTTGAAGACATCGTCTAAATTGAGCTGATTATAGATGGCGAGAAGAATCTCTACCGGGAGCCCCGTTAAACAGAGTGCTTCGGATGTAGGTGGAGTCATCTTAGCTTGTTTTAGGGAAGGATGGGGAAATGTATGTAAAAGGTTGAGGAATAGGTATGACTGTAAGGTGGTGGGCAATGGTCTTTGGGGTCTTGGGTTCACCGGCAACAAGGATTATTGCGCAAGAGCGCGCGTCGTGTCCTGGCTGCCAGTTATGACTGAGTCTCGGAGGTACTACAGGCCAAGGACCGCCACTGCGGAGGAATCTGTACAACGTTAGCTCAGTACCTAAATTGAGGTGGGAGAAGAAACGTACCAAATACAAGGGACATGTTGATGTATGATGGGGACCAAGGAGGTCGATGGGAGGTTTCTAGAGTGAACCAAACTTATGGCGTCTAGCAGGTCACTTTGATATGACGATATCAGAGCAAACCAAAATAATAGACGATGGGTGCCTGAGTGATAATACTGGGCTTTTCTTCACGGCTGGCCGCAAAGTGTGGGTGAATGGAAATGAGATGAGAGCGCCAAAGCTCCCTTGTTGCCTCACAGTGTCGACTGATGTGTCACCGAGAAGCGATTAACACCGGGGGGCTTATTGATCAGCCACCCCTACGTTGGGGCTTGAAAAAGAACTGGGGATGCGCTGCGGCATCAATTGAGAAGAACAATCCTGCTCCATCGCGGTGGACAAGATCATCGCGATTCCAGCAGGGCTTGGGTGATGTTGTGATTGAGATGGAACGCGCAAGTAAGGGAAAGGGGCTATATGACTGGCACGTCTAGAGCCTGTGTCGAGTCACGTCTTGATACCAAGTCGCCGAAAATTTGCCGGTCCCCGGGCCAAATGATGATGCGACTGATAGCGGCGTTGTGCATCGGGATGAGGTAGAATAAATTATCAAGCATCATAAAACATGTGCAATAAAACAAGCGAAATTTCCATTCTATGACAAACGGCACTACATAATCCCCATGAACTCCTATACCCTCCCCGGTTTTAGAGGCATAGAAAGCCAGAGTATCGAAAGGTATCACAAAGTCTAAGCGAACAACATCTTGGTATCCAGCTCGCTCTTGGCCACTCGGGGGCCCTTGGTCCGCAGTCCTAGGTCGCCCTTCCTCGATAACCGGCCAACAGTCTGCTCCGCGCGAGCATTGTGTCGCGAGGCCTTGCCCTTCCGGACCTCAGCTCGCACCTGGTTTGGTGACACGAACTCCTTGTTCTCGTAGATGATGGGGCCACCGAAAGAACCCTCCTGGATCACAATGGGCGTGAGGACGAATCGAGGACCGATCTCAACCAGGTTGATTTCCGAATCCTTGGTTCCTCGCCTCGACTCGCGAGACTTGCCTTCCTCCTCATCAGTTTTAGAAGATTCCACCTCGTTAACCTGGTAGTTTCGAACCCAGATCTTACCATCGGCGAAACTGAATCCCATAACGTGGTCAATGAAGGGCTTCGATTTGCGGGCGCCTTCGGGGACGCCGAAGGTGTGAAGGAAGAGTTCCTTGATAACTCGGAGGTGAGGTTGCGTCTCGAAGGCGGCATCGAACGACAGGATCGGTCTTGAGCCCTTCAGGCAGTTGCCTGTGAAGTGCAGCTCCTCCATGGTGTGCACTGAGTCTGCGTTAGCGCTTTGGAACTGGGCCACGAGATCACTTTGTCTCACGGTTTTGGAGGTGGAACTTGACGGTAGGACCATTGGGGACTTTGCTAAGCCACACGTAGAGATCCTTTCCTTTTCGCGCCTCGAAGAAGAGCACATTGTTGCAGTTGTAAAGTTCGGCCAATTCGTTGAGCTCGTAGAGCTTCGTCTTGGAATCAAACTTTGCATCCTTTCGGCTATGGGGAAGCATCGAGGCGATGTCGTTCAAGAGATGGCGATGCCTATGTGATGAGATCCAGGTCAGACGAATGCGCTCGGTCATGGTCAAGCCGTGGCTAAGATTTCATACCTGTAGGTGACACCCCTAGAGGAGAGGATCAGGACCCTCTGCTTGTTCCTCTTGACGCCATTGCTCGGCGCATCCTCCTTGGTCGCAGTCGACTTGGAAATGGATTTGTAGACGGCCGCCATTGTGTGCACAGAACTGTTGTTGCTTGTATGAGGCAGGCTTCGCAAAGAGTGTCAAGCAGAGGCTGGACTGGCTTTGCGGCGATGGCGGGCAGTTTCCAAAAAAATTGGTCGGCAACGGATTTTCTCCGCTACGATAAGCTCTAGCATCACGCTTATCGAGTGAAGGTGGAGCCGCCATGGACACCGCTCAGACAAGACACATGCCACTTGCCAAGACCACCGAATCGAGGTCGAGACCCAAGCGAGAAACCCGGTGCGTGGCTCCAGCTTGCAGGAACAATTGATTCGGGATGCGAAGAGTAACGGTGACGTGAAAATGCGACTCGCACTGGCCGCATCTGGTCTTTTGTCACTATTATCACGATTACCTACGTTGGGTGACAGTCAGTTTGGAGGACGAGGCCCCCACCCTATACGCTGCATACCAGCACAGAGAGGGAGCGACTAACCACGGTCAACGGACCACAAAGCGACCCCTCATAGTAATGAGCATTAAAGGATTCATTTCAGCTACGTAAGATAAGCATGTCGCAGCGATCGTTGGACGCATCGAGCCAGACAACCATCATGACAAACAAGAACAAAGGAAAGCCGAAGTAACCGCGCCTTCTGATATCAAAAAGACGTATCACGATTCATCGTTTCCTCGAGTCTTTCCTTATGTGACGAGCATTTCCAGGGAACAAACGGGACGCCTAGTATCCCACCCCCCAAACCATACATACCGTCGCGAAACGGTCCCCGAAGAGAACTTAACAGCACTTTCCACCGGATGCCGACTCGTCATCGGCGGGCTTGCTAAGCGAGATGTTGGTGCCCGCACCGATCGTGGCCTGGGCGCTGTCGCCGCTGTCGAGGGCCTTGCTGGATACAATTCGGTAGATTTCTGCGTGGCAGCGTTAATATCATGTCCGGGGTCCGGTGGCAGGGGGAGGGGTTGACTGGGGCAACGGACCTGTCAAAATGTTCTGGAACGCAAGCTCGACATTGCTGGCGTCGAGAGCAGAAGTCTCGATAAAGGACAGGTGGTTCTCGCCTGCAAATACGAATATTAGCAACAGAGCCCCCGCCAATGCACGCGAATGTGCATAGACGCTTGAATGCGCGCCGGGGAAGACGCACTAGCAAAAGACTTGGCCTCCTCAGTTGGGACAGCCCTCAGATGTCTCAAATCGCTCTTGTTTCCGACCAGCATAATGACGATGTTGGCATCAGCGTGATCCCTCAGTTCCTTGAGCCATCGTGTGACGTTCTCGTAGGTCTGGTGCTTGCTAATGTCGTAAACGAGCAGGGCGCCAACAGCGCCGCGGTAGTAGGCGGAAGTGATGGCGCGGTATCGCTCCTGACCGGCGGTATCCCAAATCTGGGCCTTGATCGTCTTAGAGTCGACTTGGATGGACCTAGTGGCGAACTCGACACCGATGGTTGACTTGGAGTCGAGGTTGAACTCGTTTCGAGTGAATCGACTGAGAAGGTTGGATTTTCCGACTCCAGAGTCTCCGATCAACACGACTGCAGGGACGAGAGGGTCAGTAAGAGACGGCCGCGGAGCGAGTCGCTGGGGTTAGGCGGTGGCCAAAGGGGGTGGGTGACGGCACCTTTGAAGAGGAACTGCACAGTGGAATGGGTCAGCAGGACGGTGGGAGACGAGGGCGCATGAGGGGAGAGCAGGGACGCACATCATACTCGTCGTTGGCCATGATAGCGATGGACGGCTTCAGCGAAGTCGTCGGGAAGATGAGTGTGAGAGCGAAGGTGAAGGCGAAGGCGCTGCGCTGGAGGCGAGGGAGTCGACGAAGATGATGTGTGGGATGTGGAGAGGGAGAGAATGCGCGGCTCTGGCGATAGGCGGTCGTTGAGCCTTATCCCGTGCCGAGGGGTAAGGCAACGGTGTACTTGGTACGGTTGATAGCAGTCCAGGGAGGGGACTGAGGAGGGAATGCAACCTGGCCCAAAAAAACGGCAACGCCTAGAGCTTGGAACGAAGCGCCTGATAGGAGATGATGTCCAGGCAGTGACAAAGAACAAGCTAGTCTTGTGATCCAAATTGAAAGACGGCTACCTAAGAGCAGGCTCCCATTACAGATGTTCTCAAGTTAACAATCCTGCCAGTGATGCGCCTTGGTGAAACAAGATACCTAGTGAGTGGAACTTGATCAACGTCCCTACAGCGACTTCCCGACAGCTGTGGAATCGAGGAGAGTGGCATTCCCCCCGCCGTGCCTCAACAACGCCTCACGGGTACCTTAGTGTTGCGCCCTAGGGGCCACTCAGTGGCGCTGTAATTAGGCGCCACCTACTGGAGCTCACTGGAGCTCGCTGGCTTCGGATGCAGCACCAGAGCTCATTTAGCTTCCATTTTAGGGTAAATTCCACCACGCGGTGATTGCCATACCTTACCTCAGAGGCAGGTACTGGCTTATGCGCCCCTCCATGAAGTATCAGGTACTTAGCGATCAAGGAAGGTGAGGTCGGCACCCTTGAAGCTGAGGCTCCACCTCCATTAGGCAAGCTTGAACACTGGGGCTATTCACTGGCTGAAGGGCTGTAGCCTGCGGTACGAACTGTGGTACAACACATCAGGCTCCAAATTTGAATTATTGCAACTTAGTACAAAGTAGCTCGGCTGGTTTGGACCGTTCCGACCTTAGGTAGATAACAGTCTTAGAGAAGTCGGAAACAAACCTACCAGGCTCGCACTGCAAGACAGTGAACCAGAAGTTGTTTTCATTGACGTGGTGAATCAAAGCTGGCTGACAAGCATTTATGCCAAGGAGCACCGACAAGCTGTTGGTCTGCTCCAGTCATTGATTTGCGCATCACGTGCCGTCGCGCTACGAACGCTCCCGTCTGAGGCACGAAATGCACCATCAAGAACAACGGGGAGGCCCGCGCTTCAATCATCCTCCTGCCCAACACAATCAATCCCATGACTGGGTAAAGGTTACAACCTTGCCGACTCTTTTCGGGCTCCAACCTCCCGCTGTCATCTGCACCAGTCTATTTCCATCTACTACCCTTTCTCTCTATCCAAGGCCACGATAATAAGAACGACAGAGGTTCTCTCCACTGAAAGTTCCACTTGGACGGTTGCTAGCTAAGACTCTCCCGAATCAAGAACAGCCCTCACTGGCCTCACCACGGCCCTTGTCAAGCTGTCAGCCCTGCGAACCCTTTCAGCCTTCCTGACCCGGCAACAACTGGCCTGGAGCAGGGAGGGACATCAGGACGCTTGGAAGCGACTGCGGCGTTTGGCGATGGGACCTACTTGGAGCGGGACGTCGTCGTCAATCCCTTGACTACCTTTGGTTGAACAGCACACTCTCTCTGCCTCGCTCATTGTGCCGCGCGAATTGATCTCGACTTAATGAATGAGCTTACCCCTACTCAACAAAAACCCTTGTCAAGGTCACGAGGTTTATCTACTGGTATTCCTCATTACAATTGCCAACGAAAGGTGACCTTGGACCTGGCTTGGCGCCGCCCTTAGACACGATGAGTAATTCATCTTCGATGTCCATGGATGTGGATGAAGAGCTCGAGACTGATTCCATCACGTCAACAATTGAGGAGGAGCCTGACTCCGACCAGGAATGGCTTGTCAACGACATTCTTGCAGAAGGGGAAGACGCAACTGGGACGACCAAATATCTCATCGATTGGCAAGGTTACCCTCTGTACGACGCTTCCTGGGAGCCAAAGGAGAACCTCGGCGACACCATGTTAGCAGATTGGGAAGAGAGCAAGAAGAATGAAGGCCATCGATACAAGTCAAATGACAGCATCAACGCTTGGTACAACGCAGTCATTGCCAGGCTTCACGGCAAGATCGCCCGCCACAATGAACGCAATCTCAGGCGGGCAGAGCGAGGCATCGAGGTGTCCCTGTATGAGAAGTCTCTAGAAGATTACCTGGAAGACCTCGAAAAGCACCCCAAAGCCCAAGTCATCGAGGAAGAAAAGACCAACGCCTCACGAAGCAACAAGATTCAACCACCCAACCGGCGTGAGCCTCCGCGGGATGCTCCCCAGCATCAACGTGAAACTTCTGAAGATCAACTGCCCAAAGGAACTCGACCAAATCCGCCCATGTGTGGAGTCTCTGACCCGGAGGTAGCCAAGCGCCGCTCTGGTGTTGCTGCAGGCGTCAGTGGAGCACCACCCAAGCCAGGGTCAAAAACAACACTCATGTCCAAACTAGGGCCTCGCAAGCAAAAGGGGCCTTCGAAGGAGCATAATGCGGGCCCAAATTCACTCTCGCAAGTTGCTCGGGGGGCATCAAAAAGCAGCAACAATGTTTTCGCTGGCGGGACAACGAGAAAGAAGAACCCTTCCCTATTGGATAATGCCCTTGATCCGAACAAGGCGCCTCAGTTGTTGAGGCATCGCCTTCAAAGACAGATTGAGAAGGGACTTCGCGACAAGGAAGGAACCACTGAACCTCCAAAGCCACCACCCATTGTCTTCAATCTCAATCCAGCGGACAGGGGTTATTTACACAAACCCAAATCCAAGGACCACACACTGGATGAGCCAGAGAAAGCTTCAACCATTGGGAAGAAAAAGAAGAAGTCGGTGCGTTGGGACGACGGCCCAGAGGTCCAACCGCAGACTGACCTAGGCTCTGAATCGAGTCTTTTCATCGAACGGTTAACTGCGTCTCCTGAACAACAAATTGTTCAACCAAAGCAAGAAGATAGCGAGGGTCCTACGACGATCTTGAAACTCCTTCCGCCATCCTCTTTGATGACCACATCACCAACTGTCGAAGACGGCCTTTGCTCCAACATTCGTACTATAACCAGAGGCGCGAGGTTCGGTCCCAGCGCTACAGATTCCATTGCGCTCACCTTCGAAGGACCCCCGGGAGAAAGCACGCATCCGTGGCTATCTATGCTCGAAGGCACTGAACCGTTAGTCTTTACACATACCTGCATAGCACAAGACTTCTGGAGCCAGACTTCTTCAAAGACTGTTTTCACGGGCATCGTAACTAGTTGCGACAACCTTGCTCGCCTCACAGCGACCTCCGAACGGTTAAAGTTAGGATCATTCGGTGTTCTTTGTCACTTAGGGGACCTATGTATTCTACTACATCCATCCCAATGTGAGACATGGAAATTACCAACCCAAACAGTGTTAACCCAACCTGTTCCAACCCAATCTAATAATACAACATTGTTGAAATTCGTCATTTTCGAGGCTACCGGGTTCTTGGAGGCTTCTTCCCTGGCCCCCATTCAATTGTTGCTGGATTATGGCAATGAAGATCTGCCTCCAGGTATGCCACAGGCCCTCTTTCGACGTGTTTTTGGGATCGATTATACCCGACTTCTGCCCGAAAAGGTGCAGAACACCACCAGACACCCCTTCTTCCTAGCATTCCCACGATCTGCTACTACCGATACCATGCTCTTAGCCCGGTGGCTTCGAATCTGCAACCCAGATTGCCAAGTACACACCAGCCATTTTCCAGGTCACTGGCAATACTTCATGACTCTTGAGGCAGGGATCATCATTATAGATGAAGATGCAGCTCATTCCATCCGCAAGTTTCCTCGCATTGACCAGATCCTCAGTTCTAGACCAGATAGGTTCACGTTTTGGATTTTCACGAAGTCTTTGAGAACTCCAGCACTCTTACCTCACAAGTCAAATTCTTTTGCTGAGGTGGGCGCTATCCGTCTTCAACCAGCCTTCGAATTTGGAACAGCTATCTTGGTATCGCCCAGCTTCGTCGTTTCTCAGCCGCGACAAGCTTTAGTGCTGTTCAGATGGCTCTGGAGTAGCAATATCAAAGGGAACATTGACTGGCACAGGCGAGCTCGACTCGTGGTGTGTGCCAGGTTCGACGACTGGTTGTATGAGCTAGCCGTCGAAAACGCCAAGAGAAACCCGTCAAAACCCTCAATTAAAGGTGACATACAAATACTAGGGGCAGCCCAACAGCTGCAGGCAGTTGACGCTTTGTTCCAGGCATGGACATTCGTGGAGAAACTGACTAACGAGCCCATGGAGCCAAGCCCATTGATCTTCGCGCCTGAATTTATTGACGGCAATGATGAGCAAAGTTTGGTTAACTGGTTTGGCTGGTGGTCTTCAATGAACATGGATCAATTCCGGAAGTTCACGGTCATCGGCAGCGACAAAGAATCAACAAGGCTTTCTCGACGCATCAAGCGCCCCAGGTTTTTACCATCAACAACGAACAACCCGGATGAAATGCGTTTGCATCAGAATCGAGAAGAACACCTTACAAGCGTACACGGGAAGATTGCACAACCTGTTCTCAACCAATCACGCATGACACATGACAACCAATCAAGGGCACTCGTACATGCTCTCGAGTCAATGATTGTTAATGCCAAGTTTTGCGCTCTCGAAATCTTCAAGTTCCCGGTCTCTTATTGGGACAGTGGCATGGCCTTTCACTTTGGAGATTACCAGTCTCTGTTCGCGACTTACTTCAGATGCTTCACCTGGTTCAACTCCTTTGAGAAACTCACTTACCCTAATCGCAATACCATGACTGCATTGCTCTACACGATTGAAGGGCCAGGGGATGTCAGGCTCTATCCCTCAGGCGAAATGCCCACTCGCCGCCCGTGGATTGTCATGCATCGACCCATGAATCCCCATGTGAAGCCTTGGCGTGCGTCCGAGTTGTTTATCTGGGATCCAACACCTAACCAAAAGTTCAGCGATGGCGACGTATACGAGGCCGATCTCATCGAGGCACAACGCGAATTGATTCGCTTCTTCTCTCAGCAGAATACCACCAAAAACCCAGACCAACCGTTGGAGAGTGTCTGGATTGCGGGGTTCGACGACTTGTCGATTGATCCAAACGCCGACATGATTGAAGAGACACTTTTCACTCTACAGAAGTTTGTCGATGACTCCAGGATATGGCTGCCTGGTCCGGAAGAGGCGTTGCCACATAGAGGTTGGAAAAAGCTCAAACCCGGTAGTGCGCCTGCAACACCAAGCCCCCGACCACCGTCAGTCGATCCAATGGACATTGATGAACCCGAGGATGCGGGGGATGAACATGAACAGAAGATGGTAACCATCTTCCACCCACCACGCGCCAACTTGATGCGAGGGTCGACGAAATGCTCCAATCGGCTGTATCAGTGCACAATCGATTCTTATCAAAAAGTGCGAGCTGATGCTGAGCATCGTATGGAGTACACCTTCCGACCGACGCAAGTTTGGTACCAAGACCAGGTAGTGGAGGGCCGAGGTTTCGAACACATTTCAGTCTCGCCATGGCACGTCACCTTTAAGCACTTCTTCTTGCCACTTGATCTGGAGTGATATGAGGACTGGGAGACAGCATGTGCTTACCAGGTGGCCGTCGTTTCTCGCACTTGGGAGTGTAGGTGAAGGGTATGTTGTGCATAGTACAATTAAATCTCCAGGCCATACGCAGCCAGGGAGTGTGTATATCTAGCCCCCGCGGCATCCCCCTTTCACCTCCCATTCACCTTGCCTTCGTAGGGAAATTCCGGGTGCTCAGCAGCACGCCCTTCACCCGCCTAATGTTGTCTCTTACTTTGCGAATCTCGTCTTCGGGTTCTGGTTTGCGAGTTCGGCCATAAACGTCAAAGGTCCCGGTCGACTGACCCGTATATGTCAAAGAGTCGAGATCGTCGCGGAGAACGTCAACCAGCGTCTTGATGTCATCCATGCTCTCGCTCTCGGATCGGAACTCGTCCTTTAGACCGGACAGCGTCTTCGTAAGCCCAATCAGCCTGTCGGCCTGAAGCTTGGTAGTCGACTCGGTATCCTTTTCCGTCTCCTTGGATGCTGTCGTTGGGTTGAAGACGGGGGGCGGCGACGTCTGAGTGCCCATGTCGCGGTGGAACATCTCTGTCGGGTCCTCGGCCTCGCTTTCACCGTCGACCGAGGCGGCTATCGCGGTGACCTGCTTCTTGGGCGGGGGCACCACAGAGACGGTCTTCTCGAGCTTGGAGACCAGGGCGTCGAGGTTGCGGACGGTGGTCTCGTGGAAGTCGGTGCGGGCTTCCGTCTGGGCGTCCACCATGGGCCGCAGGACGTACTGGCCGGTGCCGTAGATGAGCGTGGACAGGCCCGCTACACCATAGAGGGTATTAAGGAGGCGGCTGGTGGTGACGAGGGGCGGAGGAGCAGCGGGCTTAGCTAGGAACTCGGGGTACGTTACGATCGGCGCGCGGTCGGCTTGCAGCTGGGAGAGGGTGGTCGGCGTGGAGGTTTGGGTGGATGTGGATTGTGAGGGCGGTTGTGCGACGACGACTTCTCTTTGAGAGTCGTCCTGGCAAGGTATTAGCTTACGTCGTCGGAGGGATGAGGTTTGCAAACGGACTTCTGATGGAGTGGTAGTCGGCTTATCGCCGAGGAGCGTCTGGATGCCGGCATCGTCGATGTCCTTGGACTTTAGGAACGCGACCTTCTTGTCTCGCGGCGCATCGCGCACCGCTTCGTCGTCGAGGAACCTTCGCGCAACCTCGAGTCTGTCCTCCTCTGGCACATCGGCTGTAGCATCGACTGGGGCCTCAAACGGATCATCAACCGGAGCATCAGCCGTAGCAACAGTCGTAACGTCAGCCTCGGGCATGGTCTCGCCTTCGGTCTCTGTCTCCGTCTTCGTCTCAGTCGCCGTCGCCGATGACGCTTCCGCGGCGGGTTCGTCCTCCTGCGGCTGGGCGCGTTGCCAGCTGGGCACGCTGGGCTTTCCGGGTCTCGAATCTGAGTCGCTCATGTTGAAACTATGGCCCTCGATTCAATCTCGATCGATTCGACGCTCGGAAAGTCACATTAATAAGGGAAGGGGAGCAGGTTGGGTGCTTGGCTCGTCGAGATGTCCGATGCCGTGGCGGCTAAGGTTCGGGATGGCATGTGCCTCGGTAGTATCGGAGGCGGCGTCGGGAAACGGTTGCGCGACGCGGATGAGAACGAATCACAGGCACGTGTCGCCAACTTCTATGCCCGATTTCAATATTAGCAGAAATACTATTCATACAGTATTAATATCTACTTAAGGTAACAGCGACCTGTAGTTATTGTTGTAAGAGTAGTGGTACACGGTACTCGTTGCTGTTGGAGTAGTTCCGTTGTGAACGGTGGATATCGTAATCCAAATCGGTGCATTGTCGGTCTAGATCATCTACCGTCTACCGCTACCGGCTACCGTTTCAAGAGCTGCCACCTCAGCCAGCCAACCTCTGGATCGATTGATCCAACAGCATTTGAGTAAGGATTCAGACGCGCCAATCCCTTCATTCCGCCATCCCTCCAGTTGCTTCTCGCCAAAGACGAGCCCCTATACTCTTCTAGAAGTGACTAGCCGCGCCGCACAGCACCATCCCAGCCCTATCAGCCTCGTTGCAAAAACAGACGAGTGGTCATTTCATTTCGAGGAGGTCAGCCAGCCAACCAGGTCACCAGTCCGGGATTCACCTTACGGCCACTGCAGCATCCAGCATCACCGAACCAGAACTTGGCGTGTGAGACTAGAACTGCAGGTTGCGATTCGTCCTCTGTGTCGCATTGCACGCGCGCGGGCTTGACCCTTTTGTGCCGTTGAGAGTTGGCAACGTGGGACTGTCGCTGCACGTAGGAGGCTAGATCCAAGGTTCAGCGCAACACCGCAAACCCCCGTGTTTCTCACCGACGCCGGATTGCCTGAATTTCCCTGGCAATTGGTAGAGTGATTAGCAGTCCTGCAGAAGATCGACCTGCTAGGACCGGGTTAGAGCAATCATAGCTGCGCGAGGCTGTGTGCGTCGTGCATCGTGCGAGTGAGAGCGCGCCCACCAACCAACCGTCTGACCCGCCAACAACGCCAACAACGCCGTGTGCCTTCGCCTGTCGGTGCCGTTATTGTGACAGGTGAGTTTTGGCATTTTCCTGTTCTATTCAATTGGCTTGCTTTTTTATCGTTGTCTCTCGTCCTGTCCTGTCTTTCAGCAAGCGACTCTTTCTTTCCTTGCATCTCTCTCCTCCCTTTGCCACCCACCACCATTATCACCTGTATCATCATCATCACCGTCATCGCCGCTGCGCCCGTATCTGCCCCAACTTGGATCTGGGTCGGCGACTTCTCGAATGAGCGACTGGGAACCAGCCACTGAGTGGATAGGCCGTCGTTGTCCAGGCGCACGCGATTGATGACGAGCTCGCAAACGCTGGGTCAGTGGCTCAAAGACGGGTCCCCTGGTCTCTCGGCATTGGATGCTTGATATCTCGTATGCCTTGCACTGATAGCAGAGGACGGACGAACTCTGCCGCATCCCGCGCTTGAGGACGAATCCTTGTCGTGGCACCAAGCCCGTCTGACTCTACAAATCCTCTCGCGAGACGGATCTCTTGGTCCTCCGTGCCTAAGGTCTGAGGATTCACCAGTGGCTTATTTGCTTCTGCGAGGTCTCGCCAGCCTTGCTAGCATCTCACACCTTGGGCATCGCGTCCTGTGGCAATATCCGCTTGCCAATCAGTGAATAGCCGTTGAGGCCAGACCCGACTCTGCACGATAGCCATTCTTGTCCTTGCCTGTATCCTCCACGCACATTATCTGCAATTCGTCCTTGTCCCTCACTTGATACCTCACTTGAGACCTCACTTCCTTCCTGCAGCTTGGCGCACACGCAGTCAGGTTGAGAACACCGACAGCCAAGCTTATTTCAACCTTGCCCAAAACTCACTCTCCGCCATTGCTCTTTCCCGCTCAACCGTTTAATACCTCCCCACGCCCCATCCCCAACCAGCCGGTTTAGGTACTCTCCTGGACAAATCTCCAAGACATTGCCACTAGCCCAGATCTTGGTATCACCTTCCCCAAAATCCTCGCAACTCCCATTCCCTTTCCCACAAACAAACCGCCAGTGCGGATACTTGTTAGTATGGCTTCGCGACCGCGCCGATCCGCCGCCACAAAGGCCAAAGAGGTCATTTCCGTTCACGCCAGATTGGCTGACTCCCCAGAAAGAAGCACCATGTCTTCTCGACGTGCATCCGGTCGCGCCTCAGGCGCCTCCCACACCACTCATAGAAATATGACTGTCAAGGTTTCCAATAATAGCCTGCGCCAATCGGCCCGTGGAGGGCGCGCCTTTGAGGGTGGCGAGATTGTCGAGGGTAAGCGGAATCGTGGGGCTCGAAAAAGTTACGTGGTCGATTCGAGCCCCGAAGAAGATGAGGAGGAGGAAGATGAGATTGAGGTTGAGGAAGATGACGACGATGAAATGGACGAGGACGCTGAAGGGGAAGAAGAAATCGACATGGATGCCGAGGGTGAAGAAGACGCCGAAGGCGACATCGAAATGGACTTGGCGCCACCGCCTCCCACGATCAAGGTCTCCAAGCCGACCAAGTCTAAGCCGGCTCCAAGACCGTCAGCATCCAAGGTGGTGCCTGACGACGACGACGACGACGACGAGGATGACGACGACGATCTCAGTGATCCAGCTGACAGCGATATTGGTGATCACACCATGGGCATGGACGAGACTATGGTCGACGATGAGGATGCTGAGGGCGAAGAAATCGAGGTTGCTGGTGAAGATGTCGATGATGATGACGAGGAAGAGGTGGATAGCGAGGATGAGGGCAGTCAGGATGGGGTCGATATGACCAAGTTGACGAAGCGCCAGCGAGCGCGTTTCGAAGAGGAGCCTCAGCAGTACATGAAGCTGTCTGATGGTATGGTCAAATCATTCCGCAATCCTTGACATGTACTGACATCTTTCTACAGAGGTGCAAGCAAAGAAGGTCTTCACAGCCGAAGAACTGTCTATGCGACGACAGGAGATGGCACGTCGACGCCGTAACCTGAGTGAGAAACGTACAGAAGAGGTCAAGGTATGCACTTCTCTAGCCAACGCGAGCCTTGCAGCGGTGTTGCCTACAAATCGCTAACTTGCAATTACAGATGGAAACCATCAACAAGCTGCTCAAGAAGCAGGCGCCCAAAATCAACCGCAAAACCGCGGCTGCTGCTGCTGAAATGATTGACGGCTTTCCCAAGCCCGACGCCGTTTTCGTTCGGTGGGTTAGCAACAAGAACGGCGTCCGCGTAGCGGCGCCCCGTGAGATCGTGCAAAGCCCAGCAGGTGCCATCTTTGGCGGGGGCAGTGGGTTGCCGTCAGGCAAGATGATAGAGGAAGTTGCGTGAGTGAGTGATGGTCAGTGTTGAGAGGTCTAGGCGGATACCTTAACATTGCGGAACAGACGACCCAATAGCGCTTCTAGAAGTAATAGGGGTTTACAGTGACTTGGAGATGGTCGGATGGGAGTTGGAGTGCTTTCCTTTTCTTTTCTTCTCGTTTTCTCAAAATCGTATGGCATACTTTGATACTGGGTAGACAAACATGTAACGGCTACGAAAAAAATCTCGTTATTTCTTGGGACAGATATTGAGCTCATTCTAAGAAAAACATTCAGTATCTAAAGCTGATTCTTGAGGCGAGTCGACTGGAGCTTTTTCTTTCTTTCTGCTAGTCTCTGGCACGTCCGTTGGGAGTTGGATCGGGGCGAGATTCCGTCATGGGCGCTCGGTGGACACGCAAATGTTCGTCGCCCAAGGCCCTTTATTTGCAAATATGTGCAACACAGCACGGCGCACCCAGCCCTAAAAATCCAAGCGTGTTCGTTGGCGTGAGTGAATTTTTTTCACTTTGGCGAATGGCGATGAAGACATTGAACAACTTGCCTCCAGGATGGTAATGCAATGTGATGACAGCGAGTGAAATTGGAAATGGCGAATCGGGAACATCGAACCCCGTCACTTGACCAACATGCCATGAAGAAAACTCCAGAGCTGAGGTTCAGACTTCTCTGCTTGACCGGTGCCGAACGACGGCGAGGGCGCTTATGGATCCATCATTTACTCAGCATGGCTTTCAGTACAAACGCAGGTCACCTGCAAGCTGGTGAGGCCAGCATAACCACAAACTGTACATGCAAACTGCTTACTGCCAATTTTGTTGAATGCTCTCAGCAAACCTGCAACAAAAGCGTTTGGGACATGTCTTGGGACAAAGGTGGTTGGTAGGTGGGAAGCCCAGCATGTAGATCTAGCAATCGCCAGACAGGTATCCTGGATGGCCACCCAGTCCTCTAGTTCGTGCTGCAAACCACAAGACCGAGAAGCAAGGTTAGTAATTGGAGAATAAATTAACAGTGCTCAGAGAACTGAAAGGACTATGGAAACGGCCATGAGTATTAGCCAAGAATACCATACCACTCTGCCGTCCTAATGCGATTACTACAGGATCAAATGAATTTCATGTCTACCTCAAGAGACCATGGCAAAAGTTATCGCGCGGTGAATATTTTCACTGCGAGCTGGAGGTGAATGCCTTGGTTTGTCACATTTCTTGGGGACACAAACAATCCTGGCGTTTGGTGCTGCGGGTGGACGAGTGCATGGCTTTTGCAAAACCCAGGACCAGCGTTCAGTGGCGAGCAAGCTATAGGGACCGACGGGAAGGCTTCTGGCTTGCCCCGGTGATATCAATCAGCCTGCCTCTATTGAGAGAACTGTGGCGGTCCTCTGGCACCTGTGGGCGACTGTCTTGCGGGCACGGCTGCGGTAGTGGGCGTGACTTGAAGGGTGAGGCCAACAATAGACCATATTCGAACAGAGATGCGGTCTTCTAGCTCGTAAGTGGGTCAAAGTGACAGCACTGAGCAGATGAAAATGACCAACGGTCTTGTTTCATGCTGCTGTGGGTTCAGTTCTGCCCGTGCTGTTCTCCAGCTGCAGAAACATGTCGATCGTCAGTATGCCTGCGACCATGTCCCCAGCTCCCGGGCACCTTTGACTGTTGTGGGCTGAGAGCTAAGTAAGAAGACAGAAGAATGTCAGATCGCTGGTAGGCTAACATTTGGTTGGTATGGCTTTGCTCGCAGCAAAGTCCATCGTGATTCAGGGTGCAGTCGATCCTTCTGCTGCCGACCCCGAGGCTCGAGCGACATTGGCCACGTCTTCTTTTACCTCAAGGTCCGATGACTTTCCTTTGCTTCGAGTTTTTGCATGTACTCCAAGCTCAGTCCAGACGTAGTGGACACGGTACTCAGCTCTAGGCTTTGATTAACCTGTCTATGGGGTTTCTTCCAGGCGGTCCAACCCCTCTCCAGCCAATGCTTCTAGGCTAATGCGCGTGGAAATCTTGTAATGTTTATGTCTTCGACCAGTTCTGAGTTCCAGTAAGTTTTGTTCGAAGGTCTTACCGTATTCCGATACAATGCGCCGCTCAATTTTGTTGCCTTTGCTCGTCTGCTCTGGGTTTCAGTCTAATCATTGACGAATCATAGACCGACCAGTCCTTCTGCTGAGCTCCATGCCTAGGATACACATGTCAGGCTTGACGCCCTACTAAGACTTGCCCGAAGTCTTCTTCGACCCCCAGAGAAACTCCGACTGAAGTCACACCCATCGAAAGATCGTACAAGCATGCCGATACCGAGAGTCTTCCACGGCTTGTCCATGCGCCCGAACCTGGTGATAGCAATTGATCGAGTATTTCTGCATGGCAGCTGAATAACAGGTAGTATTATTTGCCTCCAGTTGTGATTCGGTATCAGAATCAGTAGTATTAGCTCCTCTGTTTCAGAAGCAACAACTGGATGAACTCGACTCCTGTGTCGACCACGATAACACTAATCGATTTTGCTGTTTCGAGCTTGGCCCGAGACTACGATATCTTGGAAGGCTGGTGGAGATTTTGCTTTGCCAGCTTCAACCACAGATTCGTCGGACGTTTGTTGTCCCCGAATCTATCTTCAGTAGGTATACGCCAGTCCCGAATCTCCAAGACGGTGGTGTGATAGCTCAATAGTCGGACATTGTGTGGTCCACTCAGACTCACCTCCCATCTCGGAACACGCGGACTAGCTCCATCCAGGGAATGGACTACAGTTTTGAGACACAATGGAAGTGAAAGGTACGAAATTGTGGAGAAAGAGGTCAGTGAATGGCCCTTTGATGCAGATACCCTATGGCCGGCCAGGTTAATACGACCCTTGGTGAAGCATGAATGAATAATAGAGGCGACAAAATTACAAGCAAACCTGATCTGAATAGCCCTTGCTGTTTATGAACAATTGTGCGGCTTTCAGGGCTGGGATCAATCCATGCAGTGAAGATGCGAGGTGCCTCAATTGCTTCCTGAGTCCAGACAAAAGAAGTGATTCACTGTAAGAGCACTGGGACGTAGATAAAAACAAGATCACAGCGCTCGTTCTTTTCAAATCCATTCTCTTGTCATTTTGTTACTCTCAAATATCAAGAAGAGTCAACGTCCTTCAAACTGTCTTGCGTCCTCAACTCTCGCGGCCTCTGTTTCTTGTGCGGGCCCGCGGCTTTGTTGACTCGCAAACGAAGTGCCATGCCAGTACCGCAACAAAGAGGGTTTGAAACCCAGCTCCAAACTCCCCGTTTAGTTCTCCAAACGTCTGGTCCATGTCTGCTGCTGAAAACTTTGACAACAGGTGGGATTTCTCTTTGGGGTTGGTCAATGGCCGTGACGTCAGCGCCGTGCTCCGGAGACTTTGGAGCGAACATGGTCGCAACGGTGAGAGAGGTCACGATGTTGCATGAGCGCCGAAAGAGGTAAATGACGAGAGAAACTCACTGAGTTAGTCCCTTGGGTGAATTGTCAAATGAAGCAATGCTGTCTTCTCTGTCTTCGAGTGTTGTGTTCAACCGATCCCCCCCCTATTTCCTCAACACCACTCCCCTTTAACATGATGCAGTTGCTCGCAGAACACCTGCGAGAGGCGCCCAAGGTCCCACCTTTGAGAAAATTCTTAAAACTGCATTGCATGAGCCAATAGCGATATGATTGGTATGTTGGTCGGGGTTTGGCATTGGGCGCTTCATTTGCAGCTGGCAGACACTTGGCTTTCGACGTCATTTTACCTCACTTCTCAGTCACTTTTCAACTCGCCCTCACTTTTCCCAGCCACCGCTAGTTGGCGCTAGAAACGACCTAGTTCTATCGTTATAACTCTGCTTTACTTTTGCGCTCGCCCTCTCGCCTTTCTCTCCCTCCCACACATCTCACCATCTTCAATTCCTCGACGACTTCACACCCCGTCACAGGAATACAACTGCCTTCGTGTCTACACCCATTAAACCACTCAGACAGTTCTCGCGAGACTCTACAATTTTGTTGTACTTGTGAATCGACTGTTGCTATTCTTTACTTCGAGTCTTCACGAGGCAGGTCTTTCGGGCTAGCACCACTACGCTTTTTTGTCTTTCTAGACTCAATTTTACCTATCCTTTCTGTCCCATAGACAACTCAATCTCCCCCCCGTTACCTTTCTCCTTCTCTCATACTGTACCTCTTTTCCTTTTCTATCTATTTCGGACACGCGTTTCGTCGTCCCTGTTCACGTCACAATGAACAACAATCAGTCTGGCATCCCAGGAGGTCGAGACTTCGCCGACATGAATGCCGGCCAGGGAAATGCCCACGCCTCTGCGGCGAATACGGAGACGCTTGGAAACGAGGACTTCTCCGCCATGATGGAAGAGTGGGCCAAGGATGGAATGTTCGACGTGAGTAATATGCACAATTTTCTGATTCTAGCGGCATCGCCATCAAGTGAAACGGAGCTGAGCTGACCATTTCGCGCAGCTGGGCCCTCAACCGTTGCAGAACGCCACGGGTTTTCAACCCAACGGCCAGCAGCAGCAGTTTTCCGCGTTTGGAAACGTCCAAATGCAAGCTGCTCCCAACGACTTTGGCAACCAGAATCACATGGCGTCTGTCAATCCGGCCAACAATGAGCACCAGCAGATTGTTGCAATTAATGTGAGCATCTCCCAACTTGCGTCTGCAGAATCGGACTAGAAACTGACAATTCCCCAGAACACTCCTGTTCAGAACCAGCAGCAGACTTTGGGTAATTCCGTGCCTGAGAACTCAGAAGTCACCGATCAGATGCGTCAGGCTGAGCAAATTCGTCAGCAGAAGATCGCCCAGGCTCAGCAGATGATGCTCCTGGCACAACGACAGATGCAGGAGGCCCAGCAACAGGCTCCTCATCAGCTCCAGCAAGCTCAGCCTCGTGCTCAGACCACTACTGCTGTTCCAATCGGTTCTGTCCAGGCTCCTCGCCAGATTCAACAGAATCAGCAGCAAATGAATACTTTTGCCAGCCCTGGCACTCCCCAAGTCCAGGCTACCCCACAGGCTCAGCAAGTTTTCAGCCCTCAGCAGCAGATGCATATGGCTCAACAGCAGATGATTCAGGTTCAGAACCAGATGCAGATGGCCCAGACCCAGATGAATAACTTTCATGAAATGCGAAAGGCTCAGCTCAAGCAACAGGTTGTGCAACAGGTTGCGCAGCAGATGAACGTCATTGCTTCCAACGGTTCTCCCGATTCCAAAGTTGCCTTCCGAGATCAACAACTTCGACAAGCTCTGAATGCTCATAGTCAAATGAGTGTGGCTCGGCATGCGTTTAGCCAGCCTCACGGCCACGTCCAACCCTCTCCGCAAGCTCCGCAGGTGCAGATGCAGCAAACTCAACAGACTGAGCACCGGGTGAGCTCCAATGTGCCTGATCCTTCTCCTAGCAACCAGCCTTCTTGCCAGGCTCAGCAGTTTGGGCAGTTCCAGCAATTTCCTGAGTTCCGGCAGATGCAGCACAATCAGCAGATGCAGCAGATGCAGCATGCCAACCTGGCCCAACAGCAACAGACCCATCTAGCCCAGGAGCAGTATATAGCCCAGCGTCTGGCTGAACAGCAGCAGCACTCTAGCTCTGCCCAGGGAGCGATCACCGAGCAAAACCCAGCTAATGGTGCCAACGGCTTTCCTCACGATCAGCCTGTCGCCAAAAAGCATGTCGCCAAAAAGACTGCCGCCAAAAAGACTGTCGCCAAAAAAGCCCTTGCCAACTCTACAGCTACTTCTCAGGTGACTTCTATTCCTCCTGCTATCAATCAAGCGACCATCATGGCACCTCGCCGAGTCAGCTCCAATGGGTCTGTCGCTTCGGACGCTACCGTTGAGCGTGGCGTTCGCGACAAAGTCATACCAGCCCCGAAAAAGGTGGCCCTGAACAAGTATATCGGTAACTGGAGTATCCCCGATGCTTCTCACCTCGGCCCCCAGCCTATTGCTACTCCTGAGACCGTTCAGCAAGCAGAGCAAGACAGTCTTCCTCCTTTGGCTGTGCCCAAGACTCGCGGCAAAAATGCCAAGGCTCAGAAGCCCACCCAAGGTCAAGAACAGCAGACTGTTCACTTTGCTCAGACTCCCCAAGTTGACCACCCACTCACTTCCAACAATGGTCAGAGCCAGGAAGAACAGGTTCCTGCTCTCAAGAGTCGCAGCATCTCTGCTCCTGTCCCCAAGAACGACTTCAAAATTCCGGAGCCTGGCCAGCCCGCCCAAGCCAACGCTTCCCAGAAGCAAAACAACAACGCAGATCGCGCGTCCGCTGCAACCATCGACGGCTAGGAGCCTGAGAGTGCCGCCCAAGTCTGGGAAGAAAGTCTCCGCCGATCCTTCGCTCAGGGCATGAAGATGGCCCAAGGTGCCATGCTCAATTGCATGCTCGGTGAACTTCAGCAGAATGGAACCGTCTTCGACTGCCGGTTTCCCGATGGGATGACCACTCACGACTTTGCCACCAATGTCGGCCACACTTTCCAGCATCATGTTAACTTTGACTTCAACAAAGAACCCACGAAGATCGCGCGCGGCATCGTCACCGCTCTGACCAGGGAGCAAGGTGCCAACTTCCCTGTCTGGTTCAATGGCATCGAGGACAAGATCAACAGGACTTCGGACAGTAACACAGCTACAGCCGCCACCAATACCAACGGCAAGCGAATTGTTGAAGTGACTGTCACCACACCCGCTCAGACCCCCAAGAAGCCAAGAAAAGCCAGAAGAACCAAGGCGCAGAAAGAGGCGGATCTTCTTGCTGAGCAGGCTTTGAAAGAGTCCATGCAACGGGCACTTTTTGGCGGCAATCAGATGCCCACAGCTGCCACTGCCCCCAAACAGACTTTCACAAAGGTAAAGGGTAGCGGCAACGTGAAGCCAGTCACTCAAAGCTACGAGAACAACTTTGTTATCCAGAACAACAATGTTGGTTTCCAGAACAACTATACGCTCGGCAACATGGTCCAGAACACAGGCATTCCCTCGTTCAAGCGCAAGATCAACGAGCAGACTGACACTCGTCTCGCCAAGCGAAGCAACGTTTCTCAACCCGAACCCGATAATGCCTTCGGAGTTGGTGCTGACATTGGCATGGGCCAGAAGTCTATTCTGACTCCCCCCGACTCGGGCCTCACCGAGGTTCATGCCCTTCTCCCAGTGGCCCAGGCTGCCAACATGGGCCAGCAATCTGCCACGACCGCCCCTACTAGTAAATTCCTCATTGCTGGCAATGGTATGACCTTTCCAGTTCCCAACCCTGTCGTCTTCTCCAATGCTCCTGTCACCAAGGCCTTTGTTGCTCAGCAAGCCCCCGTCGCCAAGACCATTGTTACTCAGCCAGCTCCTACCACCACTTCGACTGGAAAGAAACCACAGAACTCAATTGAGTCTTCCCCACGTGAGCCTTCCAAGAGCCCTTCAAAGTTGGCTGCAGGCCCTATCAAGGGAGCCGCCCCCGAGAACAACACCGTCTCAGCCGGCGTCAACACCTATTTCCTCAAACAGACCAACAACACTGCCCTCGGACTTGCTTTCCAGGGCCTGCCTAAGTGCAAGGTTGTTGATTTCATTACCGAGAGAAACAAGCGTCAAAATGCAGTCGATGTTGAAGCCTAGACCGCCAAGAACGTCGTCGACCTGACTGCTGCCTTTCCCCAGCAAAACATTGATCCTCAACTCATCCAATCTGCCCAGTCTCCTGTTCCACTGACCGGCGATGAGAGTTCATCACTCTTTGGCGATGATCCTGAAGAGGTTGACGAGGTCGAAGAGGCTGAAGTCACCCAGCAGCCACAATATCCAAACCAGGAACGCATCAATGAACTCACTCGTCTTGACAGCAGCCTTCCTCTGAGCGTTATCAACTCCTTCATCAACCCCAACAAGGACTGCCCTTACTCTGCCGTCCTGCAGGGTATGGGTCATGGTAACTATGGTGACCAGAGCCACCTCCTGTTCGACCAGACCTGCCGCGCCGTCGCCAAGAAGGAGTACGATGCCAAGTGCCGAAGCAACTTCCAGATCAATGAGACCGACAGGCCCGAGTGGGACGTCACAGTTCGCAACGCCGAGAAGAGATCTCGCAAGAAGAAGCAGCGCGCTCAGGAGCAGCAGTCTTCGCAGAAACAGGTTGTGTCTCAGCCTCCTGTCTCCGAGACACAGTCGATCCAACACGACCAAGGTATTCAGAAAAACATTTCTGACGATGTTATTGATGAAGAGGCTAAGCAGCGCGAACTCAACAACCAGATTGAAGAGGAACTGCTGGCTGCACTTTTGGAATTCGACGATCAGGCACTCCCAGGGGCAACCATCAACAGTCAGTTGGAGCAAACTTTAGACGTTACCCCTGCCAACCAGTTGGAGTCAACTCCGGAGGTGACCGCCAACACGCAGCCTGAGACAGCTTCAGACATGATCACCAACGATCAGCCTGAGCCTACTTCAGACGTCACCTCTACCAACCAGTGGGACTTCACTCCAGAGGTGACAGTCAGCGATCAGCCGGAGCCAGCTTCAGACGTCACCACCAAGAGCCAGTGGGTGCCATCTCCAGTCATGGATTCCGAGGACCACTTTGGGGGTGCGTATGAACAGTGGCAGTTCTCGAACGACTATGACAGTTATCACAAGAATCCGTACCCCGATTCTGTGATTTCTGAGGAGGAGTGAGGGGATGTGCTGATCGAGATGGACACTCATCAACACGGTTTTGAGAGCAGACATAGGAATTCACACAACAACGGTCAAAGGCGGCATATGAGTGGACATGAGTTGATTTGGAACAACAACGGCATTGACTTTGACAGTTAGGATTTGCGGAAAGATATTTCGGATTGACACTTGGCTTTGAGAGATGTTTTTGTGGCGGAAGGAGGCGGTTGAGGGCATATTGCATTTGTCTTGCGTTTGGCGTAAAGGGTACACTGGGAACACACTGGCTTTTGTTGTTTGAGACTAAATGGACATAATACATTGCTTCACTTGAAAGAGATCCCTCAACCGTGAATGTGCCTGTAAGTGTGTCAGTGACGCAATGAGTGCTAGGGGTGATGGTGTTGTGTTTCGCTAAGGGTAGTACAAGGACAAACTTGTCAATGGATAGTCAAGGTAAGAGAGGCTGCACACGAAAGACACTTCAACATATGAGAGACTCGAGAGAGAGGAAACAATGCAACAAGCAAGACACAAGAGCAAAGGCAAGCATGACAACCAGGGAGGCCCCTGCCAGCTTCGCGACCTGGCGATGCCGCACGGACAGGAAGGTGCGTTGAGCCATGACGGGGAGTTGCATGAGAGGAAGGAGTCCACTGAAGGCCCTCGGACGACAGCTCACTGGAGGAGCTGGCAGAGCCCCCATCTGTTTGAGGAGGTGGGCGTCCATTCCATCCCCATGCAGCATGTCTCCATCGCCAAGGTCATGACTAGGTATTCATGGATAGCACAAAGTTTAGCTACCGGCCGGCGTGAAGCCAAAGTGATTTTTTAGGTTGGCAGCTGCGGCAAACGGATGCAGTCCAGTGCCGTCCCGAAACACAGCTCGGGTGCGTATCGCGGGTCTGAAGGGGTCGTATACAGAGGCAGGCATATGGAGGATGAAAGGGGGTTGGCAATGGGCTCTCCCCACCGTGTGAGATTACACAAGGAGCGGTGGACATTCACTCGATGGTCTCCCGTAAATTGATGGGGTAATCCCCAATCAACTATGGAGCAGTCTATCTATCTATCTCGTGGATCTGGATAGGCGATGATGGTGGACAGATTGGTGGACACATCTCCAGGCCACGCCTTGAACCTAGGTTGGTCAACGACCGCAGGCTGTTCAGCCTCGAGATGAAATCGTGAATGCCGCGATAAGCCGATGCATCACCGTTTGAAGCGCCGCTTGTGGTGACCGCCACACTGACAGTAGCCAGGGCGCGTGGCGTCTAGACGGGCTGGATTGATGCAGTCAAAAAGGTCGACGCATGCATGCAGATGATGCAGCATAGGCAGATGCGGGTGCGGATGCGCCCAAGTTTGCAAGCGGCAGAAGGGGAGCGGCGCCGTCCGCGGGGTGGCGTGAAGTGGAGTGGCGTGGCGAGAAAAGGTGAGGCGGAAGAAGTCAGTAGGTATAACACGTGATTGCATCGCGATGGCTGTCGCCCTTATTCCGCTGCTTCAACCGGCTGTGCCGCATGAGCTGGAGTCGATTTAGAATCGGGTGAGACTCCCAAGGTGGCAGACTGTCAGATAGGTCCACGACTGGGGTTACTTCGTGGTGATGCGGCCGAGCCGTGACGTCTCTGAGGGCTGAGGTTGCTAATCCGAGGTCTCTCGATCCCTGCGTGGGAGGCAGCACGGTGCGATGCGTTGGCTAGGGTTCCATGGCACCAAGTACAGCAGTGGCATCACTTACAGGCCAGCGTCTCTATCTGAGTCTTGCGTCACAGGATCAACGCGTTGACGGGGAATTAATGCCTAGGTACGTAGGGAGCTGGGGGGAGCTGGGGGGGAGCCGGCCGGGGTGGGCAGCACATGCTGCCGCTTTGCGGGCGTGGTTGAGTGGGCTTCGGGTGGTAGTGCATGGTGTTCTGACGGATGATCGCCATTTGTTTGTCAGGCATTTATTTACATGATCGAGACTCCAGATTGGAGGCCAGACGAGCCTAGACCTTGGGATAAGGGGGATGGGAATGGAGACAGGGCATCTGGATGTCCAAGAGAGATGGCCGGGGGAACCTGGATTCTGATGGAGTCAGGTTCTGGGGAAAGGAGAGGGGGACCTTGCTGAGGTGGTCCGTCCAAGGTCCTTGCGAGGATCCATCTGGACGGTGAACACATTTGGCGGTGTTGTCAAGAGACAAGGCTATGATTTGTTGGTGGTCCTCATTACTTCGTACGCATTTTCCCAATGTCGACGGAGGGGACCGAGCTCTCTCGCCGGCGTTCCTGCCCGCGTCGACGGTGAACGTATTTCCGTCTAGTGGCCTGTTCTTGTCACTCCTATTTCGGCAAACCGGTCTATTAAGGGTATGGGGAGATGGGGAAGACAGAGCAGAGCGGATGGGCAATGGGTGATGACAATGGCGAGTGACGGGTGTATGACATCTGATTCTTCATGTGACCTGCCCCCTCCAACCAACAAAGCGGCCAGCCGACATGATCGACGGCGACTCGCAAAGCACAGCACTGACCGAGGAGGCCAACAGCAGCCGAACTGCATCGACTGCATTAGGCGCGTCCTCGAACCCCCGTACGTGCAGATGGGGTGCATTAGATGCAATTCGATGCTGATTCGGTCGTAGAGTCGGTTGTGCTCGCACGCGCACACCAGAGGTTTTTCGCTCAGAAGACGGAACGCTGGTTTGAGGCCCTGTGCTGTAAGTGTAGCCTGTAGGGAGCTTGGTGGGTGGTGGACCGCCGGGGGGACTGCTGGGGGGGCCCACACGCCTGGGGAACAGGCCTGGGCGGCTGACTCGCAAGCGGCCAATGAGGACGGTCAATTGGGAGCCCCGGCTTTTTGCACCCTAGGCAGTGGGATCTGTGGTGGCCGTCTGAGGTTGGCTGGTGCGCACCCACCCAACCCCGACTCAGCGCCGTCGTTGCTGTTCTTGGGCACTGTCACTCTGATGACTCTTCATTCTCTTCCTTTCGGGTGTGTGCGATGTGAGTCGTCGTTCGCTGTTTGGGCGACGACCAAATGGCGCTGTCCGGTGCGGTGCAGTCACACGACCGACTGAATGTCCTCGTTTCCCCTCCCCGGCTCCACCCCAACTGGCGAGGAGGGCGGGCAGTCTGTGCTACTCGACACGCCTAGTACGGAAGTAAATGGTCGGGAGTTACGAAAAAGACCTATTGGATGGATGCCAATGTATTGTGTACTGCGATGCGGGTAGCATATGCACACCCGGTGTCGCAAGCGATGTCTTGTTGGACGACGGGCTAAACCAAGACAAATGGAATCGCGACCATCCGATGCCAGCGGGGTTGGGGTTGGGTTGGTTGCTACGGAGTAGATGCGGGCAGACCTGGACAGACATGCAACTGTGCCGGGCAGAACCTGGATTGCGTGCCCCACCGCCTTGGCTTCGCCGGCTTGCTGCCTTGCTGAATGGCTTTGTCTCTCCACCGGGATGGATGCCGCAAGGTGAAGGACGAGGTCAAGATGAATGCGGGCGTGGAGTACTCTGTAGGTATTCTTAGCTGGGAGTCTGTGTGACCGGGAGTGTGTGTGCCTGTCCGTACCTATGACCTTGCAAGGCTTGACTTGAGCCCACAAACTTGACTTGAAGCCCACAAACTTGACTCGAAGCCCACTGGCTCCATTTGCCTAGACCTCTGGCTTGGCGCTGCTTGACTGACGTTCCCCTCTCCCCGTCCGGGCTTGAACTAAAATTTGTTCCGTGCGCACACAGGACGCAAGACGCACCGCGCAAGACGCACCGCGGCACAACCCAGCGAACATTCACCATTCCGCACTCCCGCCTCCTCGCACATTTTCGCTCCTCCGCCATCTCGTCTCGCCCCAGCCAGCCCCGAGGCCCAGCGAACACAGCAGCCCAGACCCGGTCAACCAGCTCTCGACTCAGACCCTGTTCAGCAGCTCAGACTCATCAGACCCGACCCAGTCCAGCCCCAGGCCCGTCCGATCCTAGCTCGTTTTCCCAAGGTTTTGCCCAGGTTGTGCCTCGACGCCTCTCGAGTACCCTGTACATTTGACGTGACGCCTGCTGCTTCCAGCCAGCGTTTCCTCCTTTTGGTGTAGGTACCTCCTCCTCGCCAGAGTCACTCGTCCAAGGCCACCATGGCGTCGTCCTTGTCGCCGCCGCCGCCGCCGTCGCCGCCCATCACCCCGGACGCTCCATCTGTCATCGGATCCGTCCGTGGTCGCGACCAGCAGATGGAGTCGACTGAGTTCGGACCTTCATGCGGTACGTAGGTTCTTTCTGTTCGTCTATCCTCTCTGCCTTTGGCGTTTGTCGACCATCTTTGACTCTCCCCATCCTCCTTTCTTTCTTCCTGCCTTACCTGCTCTTTCTTCCCACCTTTTCCACTTCAAAGTTGTCCATAATCATCTGTCATCCCCTCCCACTTTCCCACCTCATGCGCATTGGATTGTACCGCCACTGGAACGCGGACGCATACATCACACAGAGAGAGACGCAAGCATCAACTCAGACACTGGTACACAACCAGACATTGAAAAGGCAACACTACCCCAGCTAGGGTTCTTGTCTTGCCTTGTCTTGCCCTGTCTTAGGCTCTTAGCTGTGTTGGGACTGTTCTCGTGTCTCGATTCTCTATCCGGCGTCTTGACTGGCTTGTTTCGCAATTGCACTTGAACAGTTGGACTCGGCCGCGGCGCCGCCGATCATGTCTTGAGTGAGCCCAGTCCTGTCCCTGCCCCTGCCTTGAGTCTCTTCCCTCTGCCCTCTCCCCACTGCCCTCTCCCCATCCTGGCCTTGTCCTGCTTTCAAGCTGCTTGCCTCATGCCCTGCTTTTATCTACCCGCCCAACTGCCCAGCCTTACCCCAGCCCATTGCCCTTTGCCCATCTTCTTCCCGCGCCATCTCCGACGTCGCTTTACATGCTCGACGTCACATCGCGCGTGCAACCATACACGAGACACTCTCGGACACACCACACCCCAAGCTGCCTCTTAACGCCACCTCCACCATCAAGAACAACACCACCTCCTATTGCACCGTTCATCCATTTACCCACCACTACATATATGCCTTCTCCCGTACCACGAACGCCACCAAAAACTCCTGCCCTGTTCCCGCAGTACCATCATTGTTTCACTCGCTTTGCCTCCGAATATTTGCTCTGCAATATTACATCTGATTCATTTCATCACGACTAACGAGGAACGAAGTACAACCCCAGACGACACCCAATCTCGACATCATACCACCACCAACCAAGCATCCCCTCCTCCAGGCTGCTCCCCCGCATTCTCATTCAACTACTGCCGCCAGCGCTCCCATACCAATTCCACAGCCATCATCCCACCTTGGCCTCACCTCACGGGCTTTTAAAGCCCCGACACATTCCGCCATGATCTTCTCCGACATTTACAGAAGCCCGCGATCTCCCATCGCAAAGCTCCGCCACCAGTCCGTCCAATTGTCCACGCCATTGTCTTCTGTGGTCCCGGATTGGGTTAGCGAGGAGCATGCCGATCTACTGAGCAAGGACAAGTCCAAGCAGAAGGAGGCTCTCAAGCGCTATCTCGAAGCCAAGGTCAAGAATGACTGGGATTTCCAATGGCCATCACGGGTCGCAAGTTCAACCACGGACAATGCCATCCCCGACTCCTTTACTCCACTCGCAGTTCAAACAGCTATTGTTCATGCCACCGAGACTACCAAGCCTGTTCAGGACGAGACGAAGGACGACACTGGTTACCAGGTAGACGACGACAATGACGCCAACCTCTCCGACGATAGCGATGCGGGATCCGTTTACAGTACCGTCTCGGAAGATCCAGTCAACTACCGCCCCCGCACGGAGTGGACCTCGGACCTCTCCGACGACGAACCACTTCCCTCCCGATCGCCATTCCGCTTCGATAGCCCAGGCACCGTAGGGTCCACAGTGCAAGCCGCCATTTTGGCCAAGCAATCCAAACGACGAAGAGATGTCCGCAAGGAGATGGAATGGAATGAGGGTCTAGCCTGCTTTGAAGCCAGGCGCAAGGCATGGACAGGCGCCCGCACCGTTCGCATCCGCACCAAGCCCGTCTCCCCCCCTTCGGTTTCGCCCCGTTCCCCACGCCGCTTCTTCTTCCGCCGCTCCATGTCTAGCTCGCCGCCGAGCTCTATGGTGTCGTCCACCCACCCACCAGGCGGCAGTGACGTCTCCGACGCCTCCTCCGTGGCAAAGGGTGATGAAAAGGAGCTGCAAAAGCAGCAATCCAAGGACACGAGCCCGCCGACGCCACCATTGAGCCAATACTATCCAGTTCAGACGCTCATCCCTATTGCACCACCCCTCCTACCGCCCAATAACCCTCTTCGCGCATCCATCACGCCCTCAGTCTATCTCAGTCTCTACGACAAGGTCATCATCCACAACCTCCAGCCTTCGTGCCCCATTAATCTCTCTGATATGCTACGCGCCTGCGTCACTGGCTGGAAGCGTGACGGCGAATGGCCTCCGCGTGCGACCGCAGCCCCTGCTCCCGTTGTTCGCAAGAAGAAGAAGGCGACACCACCCCCGCATGATAACTCTGGTAATGTGGCTCGCCGGATGAGTTTTGGTTTACTTGGACGTGACAAGGACGAAGACTCGGCCCCCGCCAAGATGTTTAGACGCAGTCTGCATAAAGCCCTTGGCATAGCAAACTATGGTGCTCAGGATGTTGCTGCGGCAGAGAAGAAGTAGGGGCCGAATAATATCGGATGACAAGTTTGACGATAATGATTGGACGGGCATGCCGCCGGGTATGTCCGTGATCATGACACACGGCGCAAGGGACTTGGGATTCGCGGTGCATCGGCGATGTGCATGTGGCAGCGTGTTTGTCTTATTTGTTTCTCCCATCCAGCATTCATCTCATGAAAAGGTGGTGTTTGTGCTTGGCGTTGTATATACCCCATAACCTGGATTACATAGCCGGGCCTAGAGTAGAATCGCTCTGGCCCGCAATCTGTAGCGGCATGAAGGATCGTTCAATACACCGTGTTACTCAGAGCGCATTCGACGTGAAACCACGAGGACGAATGAGTCACTGTTTCCCCCACATGTAGTCTATACAATTACCGACGTGCGAAGTAAAACCACAGGGGATATCAACATGAAAACTAGGATAATCTCTCTTTAGACGTGAAAAGCAGGCGGAAAACTCAAGATTTCGGGATGACTATCTATCTAATTACTTCAAAGAGACAAAAGAATGACAACTTCACAAAGGAGTGACGGGTGAAAGGGGTAGCGCTCCGATTGATGTTGAGCAACAGACAAGAGCAACGCAAATGAAGACAACGAGGGTGAGGCGGGCTTCCAAACCCGCAGCCTAGGAAACCAAGGAACAAATCGAAAACTCAGAGAGGAAATAGCAGTACTTGATAGCCTAAATAGCTACATGTCTTGGGCGATTCACTGCTCGTCAACATTTTGAGAACGTTCTAAGTCATGCTTGCAGAGTTGAACTCGAACCTGCTACCCTTCATGAACATGTTGCTGTTCTGCGGAGTGATGTCTCTCAACATGGCAATCCAGAAAGAAACAATTCACTTCTTCGGTGCAACTTGGATATGGACACTGCACCGGAGTGTGCAAAAGCTCGGTTTTGGGGAGATAGGATGGCCTGTCAGGTTGTGTCGATCGGTAGTGAGTAATTAGAGCTTTCTCTCGTTGGTAGCCTTTGGCACCAACCCTATTACAGCCAGATGCTGGGCACGGAAAGCGTGTAGTTTCGTGCATGGTCTTCAAATGTCTGGTGTACTCTGAATACGCGGTGAACGGTGCGGACTCCTTTTGCCCTTGATAAGGCTGGCAATAGAAAAGGACATCCCGGTAGTCGGTACATTCAGGGATGTGACACCCAAAAGCCCAGGGCCCAGTTGGGGTTCTGGTGGAAGCTGGAGCTGAAGGTGTCGTTTTGGGCATATGCTCCTTAAACTCAAGCTTATGGTATTCCTCAACGTGCTGTTTGAGATGGTCCTTTCGATGAAATGCTGACTTGCCACGATGCCTCTTGCAATAGGGACAAGGATGCTGAGGTTGTGCATTGTTCTTTGTCTTCAAGTGTCGAAAAAGGACATCCAACCTGGAAAACTTGGCGCCACAGGTGCAGGCAAATGGGCTATGGCGACGAGTAGATCCGTGGTGGCTGAGTCTGCTCTTTGTCCGACATGTCTTTCCGCATTCGAGACACTTGTGCACGGCTCCGGTTAAGGTTGAGACAGGTGCGTGCTCTGGCATTGAGGCCGGCGTTGGAAGGGGGCTGATATCATCCAGTGAAGGTGCCAAGGTAGGATTTGCCTGTGTACCAGGACAGGCTGAGTACATTGACATTGGTTGCTGTGGATGTGGTTGGGCCGTGGGGCCAATCACTGGCTGGAAATCGGATTGAGGTCTTCATGTCGCCACACGCCCTTTTTGTTAGCAAGGGATAAAAAAAAACTCACGGGTCTTGGGGCACCCCGGGTGAGGCGAGAGCGTTGAAGTCAAATGGTTGGCCAATGAAGCCCGGGTCATTCCAGAAGCCGCAATCAAACAGCCAGTCATTGGACTCGAGGTCAGCCATGTCCACGTTGGACAGGTCTTCGTTGAGGTAGTCCGACATGATGCGTTGAGAGTTGAGTTGAAGCGGCGATGGAAGTTGCTCGTGGTGATGTCGTGTGGGTCAAGGGGTTTGGTGCGTACAGGATGAAGTCAGACCCAAGGGGAATCTCACGCTTATGATTCTGCTCCCAAAACTGGTCGCCGCTTTAGCAAGCCTCTCAAGAGAAGAGGGCGGGATACATGGCGGTGTGTGATGGTGGCTGCAGCAGGCTGAGCAAAGCCTCTTCGTCATAGGTCGCCTGGTTTCAACTGTGGTGGTGACACAGACATGCCGCCCTGTTTTGCTGGCGAAGGATACACGCTAATTGGGGCCAGGAGCGAGTGAAATCCGCGATATCCATCATGCTCGCAACAAGAGGATGGCAAGGTGGCTGGTCGATGTGTAGAATGGCGGTGTAAATGGTGACTTGAGGTCTGTCGTTCCACATGCATTGCTCAACTCGGTAACTTCATAAGAAATCCTCCTTCGTCGTTCTTCTTAGAAACCCGACATATAGACGAACAGGAATAAAAGAAACCAGGCTCCCACCTGGCACAGATAAGTGCTTACCTAGGGAGTAAATATCTGTCGTTTCTTCCTAAGCAGGTCTCGACAAAGACCATGCTGCTGCCATCGATGTACCGCCCCGGCACAATGAGCGCCTGGTGCTCTAGTATTTGTTAGGAACAAGTACCCTCTTCAAATGTTCTAGATTCGGGTCGGGCCGGTCTTGTTTGAGACACGACAGAGTAATATAGGAGAAGGTGGGCGCCAGTCAACGTGAGGTCTTCTCTTCGACGGGACACGAGACACATGCCGTGCTGCTTATGGGACGTCGTCATGTATGACAAGAAAGTTCTTCAAGCGACGAACCTTGGTTTCGGGGCCAAAATTATTGCGTTGCGTGCTCTAGAGATGACTCTGTGTCGGAGTCTCAGGCCCGCTCTGACTACAAGGGATCCTGGCGGATCAAACAGCTAGCCTTACAGACACATATGGGGGCATCAAGCACTTCGAATTGATTCGAAACTATTTAGATGAAATACCCAGGAAGTCCTCTGCGCCGTCGTTCTTGGGGACTCAAATCCGACATCAACAACAATGGCAATTTACGATTATTTGACCAACACTGGGACAGGAACTGGGTATTGGCCACGCTTAAAACAATCACTAAACGCCACTCCGTCAGTGCTCAATATTTGAATGTGACGTGGTTTCAATATCTTGACCATCAGCACACGCTTGGGGATCATACCTGATTAGTAACTAGTTACTCAATATCCGTCCCCAAAAAGCGAAAACAGAATGGCAGCTATCAATCTCCAAAGCGGCATCGGTTACAGCAAAGTCCAGGACTACAGGCCAGTAGATTCGCGGCAACGGCCCGTCAATACGGCCAGGACATGCCAAGATAACTAAACCCCCGGTAACTGATAACGTGTGGATGAAGGAGTAAGTCACGAGGTCTTGTGAGGTCTAATGTACTAACAAAAAGCCCGTGGTTGATTTCTTCAAGAGCCTTTGGCGTTGTTTCCTCAAGTCCCCGGAATTTACCAGTGAGGAAGGTGTAGAACCACTAGCAATAGTTACCAGACACTTTCTCTCAGTGATGGGAGCATACGAATGCAGTTGGTTCATAACCCCTTTTGGGCTATGTCCAGATGGAAGTCTCCTGAAAACGACAGTGACAACCCGCAGAATGACTCGCTTCTCATTACCCTTCAATCCAATAATCAAACTTCAATTTTGGGCAATTAGATGGTATGAAACGTAGTGTTTAGGGGCCGACTGATGTATGAGGCCGGTAGACTTTTTTTTTGCGAGTAGTTCGTGGAGCGAAGAAGACGTGCTCGCCAGAAGCTTGGAGCGAATCAACAGGAAAGACAGCCATTGCTAAATAAAAATTCAACCCAGTTTCAGTGTTTGGTCACCAGAGACAAGCCTCAGTCATCGGTCTCGGAACGGTGACATCACTCCATATCCTTGAGCGGGGATCGTCACCGTTGAGCATGGTCGGGAGAGATAGCTCCACTACGGGCCATTACCTCGGGCGGTCCCAACCAGTCAGCAATGGGTGTTCGGCTGAAAGAGGAAATTGAGCCAGGTCGCCATCAGGTGTACATTAGGGGCAGAAGGTTGTTTGGCCTACTAAAATGGGAGCACGGTTGAGAGGTGGATGGTGGGAGGAGCTTGATCAGACCCTGACTATCCTAGTGTGTGGTATGGTTAAGCACATGCCTTATTTTACGTAGCCCTGCGGTATACTGAATGACACAGCGGGGCTTATGGCAATCCTACTTACGGTGGGAGGGCGACCTAGTCATGTGCATCTCTGTTGTACTAGCAAGTGATGGAACTTCTGATGGCACCTACTTTTTGTAGGCGCCAGTGTATCTCGCAGCTTCTTGCACTGGTTGACATCTTAGGACTACATCTATAAGACATTGCGGTACGTGATGGGAGACCAGGACCGATCGCTCGAGGGGGGAAGGACATGTGCCTATGAGGCTAGAAGCCCTCAGCGGTCGGTAAATGCGGTGTTTTCGATGTTTCAATTTGATATGTATTTAGCGTTTTTCCCACGTGGGGGATCTCAGGAGCCGGGGAGGCGAAGATGACTTGGGTGACACATGGTAAATGGGAAACGATGAGACATCGGGCTTGAGAAGTGTTGGTTCACGTACTGTTCGCTTCCAGCTTCCGAGCAGTCGAGCGTCCCTGCATCGTGGATGAACAAAAGGCCTCTTCTTCCATATGAACCCCCACCTTTCTTCCACGAGGGTTTCTCCTTCGTAGCAACGCTAACCTGCAACCCGGTCCATGCGAATGCACTCATTTCCCCATTGGACGAAACCTCGCGCGAGGGCTTTCCGAGAAAAGGGTTTGGTGAACAACAGGGAGCTACACGAGGCATGCAAGGACGCCACTTTAGCAACCTCATCCCACCCTCTCGAACGCCTACCAACGCGCATTCTCGATCATGTGCCAGCGCCGAGTGACAAGGCTCGGTTTGTGCCGTGAAACCCGAGCCCGAAGACAGGGCATCGGAGAAGCTCTGATCCACAGATCGCCGGGGAAGTGGATTTGTGACTAGAACCAAATTGCCTAAAGTAGCGGTTTCTTCTGAATCTGGGGCGCCATGCGTCGACCGGCTCTTGAGACGGTCTGCTCTAGGCTGGCTCAGGCAGGTTCAGGCAGGTTTTGTTCTCTCGCCTATAAGTACCGAAACTAAAGGCGTCATTGTGGCTTTTTGTGGCCTTCTCCCGTCCACCTGTGACTTGGCTCGGCACCAAAGGCTGAAGCATGTCTGCTGAACGGTCAGTTTCCGACAGAGTGTGTGTGGGAAGTGGTAGCGGGTATGCTACTTGCGGATCAAGCCAGGCCCGAGAGAAGTGTTCCCCTTATAATCATCGTGATCTACCCGATGGTTTAGACGAACAAATCATTCGTAGAGAAACTAATGCTAGACGGTGCTACCCACCAAAAAAAGATGTGGTGGTTCTCCAACCACCCAAACTTCAAATGCCCTGAACCACCCCTGTTAGCCCGCCATGGGGACTGCAGCTCCAACGAGGCCGTGGCTCTAGGTAGGAGAGCAGCCTTCACAGGAAGGAACAGGTACGAAACACTTGCAGGATACTTGCGGCCACCATGACAAAGGATGAGGGTGCACTTCCACACACCCTATGTGGAGGTTGTTCTGGAGCGACTCCAATCGTGTACGTAATAACGGAGTTGGAGATGTCGCGCTCCACTGCCCGGCGGTTGATCTGATAAAAATTTTCAGACCGGCCGATTTCGGGCCGGTGGGGGAGGTGTGTGCATAGTAGCGGGGACGATGTGGGCCCCGCTCATCTTATCAGATCATCAGATTAGATGCCGTGGGATATTTTCCTCGCCACAAGGGACGCAGAAACCGGCGCTAAAAAGCCCTAGCTTTGAGAAGATCCAGGGCCGGCGTCCTTAGCAGGGGCGTGCTCGGAGGCCAGCGAGAAACGACACAGGCAGGGGAGTCATGACGAAATGGAGGGGAATGCGAGGGGGGGACGATGGAGGATGGATCCAGAAAGATCCCAGGTAATGCAGGGCAGGGCCGGCCCATGCGAATGGGAATTAGTCTAGAAAAGCGATGGAGACAGGGTCGCCGCACCGAGCAAATCCCTGAAAAGTAATTGCCGCACCGGCGGTCCAGTGCGGATTTTCTGCCCTACTCGAGACTCGGCTGTTGCGATGCGCCCTCTCATGGCCGTCCCACGCCCCCCAAAAGGACCCCCCCGTTGACCCGTCTTAGTAGTTACGCGCAACGGACAGCAGTACCAGTGGGGTCTTGGTCGCGAAAGCTGAGAAAACGGGCTAACACGGGCTGCGGGCTTGCGGCCATGGCCGTCGGCGTCGATGGTGATCATCTGCTGCATATGACCGGTTGTCCCAGAAAGAAGCGCACTTCTCGTGGACCTCCAGGACGCCCTCCAACTCCAGGGCCAAATCAACTCCGAGGTTTCCTTGTCGCCATCGCCATTGCCCATCATGGCCGTCGACCCGTCACAAATCCAGCCCGAGCCCACGCAGCCGACGCAGAAGCTGTCGTTGCTTTCTGGACCCGTCGACCCTCCGCTCGTCGATCTGACCCTGGGCGAGCTGCTGGAGCTCCAGACCTTCCAGCATGGCAACCAGGAGTGTCTCGTCATCCCGTGGACAGGTGCCCGGTGGACGTACAATGACCTCAACCAGCAGAGCTCAGCGCTGTCGCAAGCCCTTCTCGACATGGGAATCAGTGTTGGCGACCGAGTCGGCATCATGGCTGGCAACTGCGAGCAGTACGCTGCCGTCTTCTTCGCCGTAGCCAAGATCGGAGCCATTCTCGTCATCCTGAACAACACATACACGCCCACCGAGGCCATGTACGGCCTGAAGTTTACAGACTGCAAGGTCTTCTTCACCACCCCTCGAATCGGTCGACTCGACAACTCGCGCTTGCTGAGTGAGCTCGAAAATAAAAAGTCCGCGGCAGCACCTCAAGTCGTCATGTTAAGGGACGACACCTCCGGCAAATACCCAACCTACGACGAGCTTATTCAGTCCGGTCGTCGACAGAGCCACCAGAGGTTGTATCGAGCCATGAGCAAGGCCCTACCTCATCAGGTTGTCAACTTGCAGTTTACCAGCGGCACAACAGGTTTGCCCAAGGCGACCATGCTCACCCACCAGTAAGTGGAGCAGGGAAACCTGACTCGCATCAGGGTGAAGTAGAAGGAAGAAACGGAAGACTGACTATTCCGCAGCAATCTAGTGAACAACTCTCGGTTCATTGGAGATCGCATGCGACTGACCCCTGCGGATATCCTTTGCTGTCCGCCGCCGTTGTTCCACTGCTTCGGTCTCGTGCTTGGACTGCTCGCCGTCATCACCCATGGCGGCAAGATTGTGTACCCGGCCGAGGTGTTTGACATTTCCGCAACTCTCCAGGCCATCTCAGACGAGCGATGCACTGCGGTTCATGGCGTGCCCGCCATGTTCGACTCCCTGTTCCAAGCAAAGTGGCCGGAAGGCTTCAACTGTGACAACCTCCGCACCGGCATCATCGCCGGTGCTCCCGTGCCTCGATATCTCATGGAGCTCCTGGTCAACAAGTTCGGTATGACCGAGTTCACCAGCAGCTACGGCCTGACTGAGGCTTCTCCGACGTGCTTCAACGCCTTCACCGATGATGCGATTGACAAACGGCTGACGACGGTCGGCACGCTGATGCCCCACGCCAAGGCCAAGATCGTTGACCGCGAAGGTAACATCGTCCCTGTCGGCGTGCGAGGCGAGCTGTGCATGGGTGGATACCAGCTCCAGGCCGGATACTGGAACAACTCGGAGAAGACCAACGAGGCCATGATCCGAGATGCGTCTGGTGTCTTGTGGCTGCACACTGGTGACGAGGCCGTCTTTGACGAGAACGGTTACTGCAGCATCACCGGCCGCTTCAAGGACATCATCATCCGAGGTAAGATTCCTCTCTTGTACTCACCAGACCAAGCTAACCCGATGACCCAGGCGGAGAGAACATCTACCCTCTCGAAATCGAGGAGCGCCTGATGGCCCATCCGTCGCTCTCGCGAGCCATCGTCGTTGGCCTCAAGAACAAGCACTACGGCGAAGTAGTCGGCGCCTTTGTCGAGCTGGCCGAGACGCAGGGCCAGCCCACCGACCAGGAGCTGCGAGACTGGGTGCGCAAGAAGCTCGGCGGCCACAAGTCGCCCACGCACGTCTTCTGGCTGGGTCAGGACGATGTCCCCTCGACAGTGCCGCTGACGGGCAGTGGCAAGGTGCGCAAGATTGACATGGCCAAGTTAGGCGACGACATTTTGAGAAAGCAGGCGAGTAGTTCCAAGTTGTAGATGGACCTTTCAGTCCCCATCAGCGCTTTTTTATGCACATATGATGTATTTCGTTGTTACCTTTGATAGAATGATGATGATAGAAAGCGAGGTACGTAGGTTAGTAGTTAGCGGGATTGGAAAAGTAAGTGCTTGGCAAATCAGAAACCCGTATGTTTTAGGCTTCTACATCGGCCGTATCCATATTAGATCCGATCTGTTGGTTCATCAACCGTGCATGCGTAACCTGGTCTTGGTTGTTGGTTGTTGGTTGTTGGTACATGGCACGGCAAACATTTACCGCCTGGGGGGTTCCTCGGCACTTGCATTTTCCCCATCATCTCGATATGTACATGTGCGGTTACGCACGCGGACTTGGCCTCGGCCAACACAAAGTCTCAACTTTTTTTTACCAACCACGCAAAGCTTTGTAACTAAATAACATACCATCACTCGTTAACCCGCAAAACAATCACCTGCTCAGGGCTGTCTTTACAACTTAGGCACCAAGCCCAATCTCATACCACCGACAACCTTCTCATTGTCCGCAAGCGGACACAGCTGGAAGAAGCGCTCGCGCGAGCATCGCATGAAAGCACCGCGCTTGTGCGGCAAGTCGACGAACTTGTCGAGCCCAAAGCCGTGAATGAAGTCATACATGACAACAGTCGAGTTGTTCTCCATGGGCTCTCCGACAACGTACGTAGTACGCGGGTCGTCGAGATACAGATAGTGCATCAAGCTGCTCCACCAAGCCGACACGCGGTGGGGGCCACGGAAGCGCACGTCGCCAACCAGCGAGTGGCGGCCGCGATCGAAGTCGCCGGCCTCGTAGTAGCTACCGAGACGGTCCTCCTTTAATGGAGTCGTAAGCACAAATCATCAGCATAGAGGAATGGAATAGAGATGCTTACCTTGGCCCAGTAAAACTCAAAGTAGGCAAAGAAGGTGTCATCCCACTTGGCTAGCACGGCAATCTGATGAGGGTCCTCATGCATCTTGCGAAGATACTCGCGGTGCTCCTCAGTTGTTCCGGCGATGCTCCAACCCTGGGCCACGCGGTGGTCGTTCTGCCACTCGTGGAACAGGCGCAGGTGCTCATCATCCTCGTAGTCGAGCGCAACCATGGAGAACGTCTCCCTCAGGTGAGGGATCCACCGGCTGTAAATGACGGCGCCGGGAGCAGGCTTGGCAGGTCGGATCGGGTGCCACGACTCCCGGCATCGCTCGGGATCCTCGGGGTCGCCGGCCGAGGAAATAGTCATGGTATTGTGGAGGGCGGTCAGAGGGTACGAGCCCAGAGGGTTCGAGGCCGGTAGTGATGATGGTGACTCGGCTGGGCACCATACAGGTCGGGGTCCGAACGGCGAGCCTGCGCCCTGCCAGAAGGTGCTGCGCAACACAAGCAAGAGGCTCTCGTCAGCCTTGGTGGAGGTCGCTGGCTGCTCGCGGGCCCTCAGCGGGTGGTCAATGGCGAGCAGGACATCGACAAGTTGGCGACCTAGCAAAGCGGCGTTGGCGCCTCGGAGCTCAAGGCGAAACGTCTCGTTGTTCGGTCGCAACGAGAAGATGGTATACACATGTAGCCAAGCCTGTGCCAGAGTCGGCGCTTCGGCACCGTCCCAGTAGAAAGAGACGCAGGGCGAGCGACGAGCGCGGGCCCAAGGGCTGTTGTTTCCAGACGGCGGGAGCTCGCTGGACTTGAGGTCGATAGGGTCCGTGAAGACGAGGCGAGCATTGTCTAGCTCAAAGGGGAGGGGTTTGGCGTCTGCGGGCGACTTGTGGACAATCTGATAGACGGAAGCTTCGACAGCAATGCCAGCGGGTGCTGAACCCTTTTGGATGGTGTACTCGGTCTGGTACGGGTGAGGCAGCTTGATGACTGCCTCGTCGGCCGGGAGGGTGGAGAAGGGCTCTGGTGAAGCCATTGCGAAGGAATTGCAAATCTGGCTAACACAGGCGGGAATTAGAAAAAAGGATGGGAGCAGGAAGCAGTTGTTTACCAACCCGAGAGGCTATTCACAGGGAAAACCACCGGCAATGTTCAGCTGCCCCGTCGAAATATTCCGCAATCCTCCACCTCCACCCCGGGTCTTAACATCAGTCTCCCACTGTCGCGTCCGTCACGGCATCTTTTGCCAGTCCATTGCTAGCCGGGTTCTTGGCCTTGGCCCTGGCCCTAAATCCGGCGGAACCTGCAGCAGGAGTCTAAGCGCATAGCTCGCGACTTTGCTGCAAGCCCTCGGCAGCGTACGTCAACTATGATGCGTGGGTGTGCGACCCCTAGCAGGAGCAACTTTTTCGTGCAGGCTTGGGGTGCGCTGGCTGAGTGTAAAGCGGACGACGGTGGATTCGGCTTCCCCCACGCCTTTTGGCTACCGCCAACCCCCCTCTCGCGCCCTCACCCTACCATGAGTTCGAAGTACACATGCGGTACACGGGACAATGGTGGATTGAGAGGTCACTGTGCTGCAGGCCAGGCCACTTTGGTACGGGCGTGAAACCCTTCACGGCGAAACGTGAACCTCGTGGGGGTGAGATGATCCACAGAGCTGGTCCTGCAGCGGCCACTCAAGCCACCCCCCGAGCTCTTTAGAAGAAGACTGCATGAGACTCGTGTCATGACTTGTCCAGCTTGGTACCGCGCGATGCCGTGTGGCTTCGTGCTGCAACATCCGAACTGGATCTGATAACCTTAACGGAACGGGCGTCTCCGGTTGCTTACTTACTCCGTACCGAGATGCACACCCCTCCATCCAGGAAAGCAGAGGGTCCATGTCCGGTTCTCGGAGTTGCTTCTGCACTTTCAGCTTTGCATGTGCTAGTGATAATGTGTTCAGTAAGAAAAAATGAAAAGAGCACCCACACAATTGCTTGCGAATCCTGCTAGGCCCAGAAACGCGATGCAGCTAGGCGGGGTTCACCTTGCCAGGTTCTACCGCCTGTCGGATGGAAGTGGGAGTTTTGATCAGATAAAAACCTCAATGTGGGTGTCATCGCGTGCCATTGGCTAATCGCTTATCCACTGTGGTTGGGGCCGAGTTTAGCGCGGCCTCTGCTAGTCCCATTATAGGGGCCACTGCCGGTCTTTGTACTCCAACCCAAAAGAGAAAGTGATCGAGCAGATCGCCTGTTCCCATTACTTCTCGGCCGGCTTTCGAACCATGATTTGATGTACCGATGTATCAATCTATAGTTTCATAGGTAAGAACATCAACTGCATTGGCCTGCCTCCGTAAGCTAAGACAGCTTCAGAGGGGCTATCCTCACGTGTTAGGTGATGGTTGCTTCATGGTCGTCCAAACCCGACAGCGGACGGAAGATATTGGTTCTATCGCCATGTAATATTCCCTATCCGATTGTCACATAAGGCAAGAAACATCCTTCCTATGAATCAAAGGATTTCAAAGCTGCATAAAAAAGCATTTCGTTAACCAAAGTGGTGTGGCTAAAGTATCTGACTGAGTTATACCCATGCTTGGAATACCGTCAATGACTCGCTTCACATTTACGTACCGATGTGCTTGCTCGATGGAGAGATTCCCCCATATTTAGGAAACACGAGGCTCTCATAGCCTTCGTCAATTCCCACTTCGTCCCATGTTCCCGATTTCGCTTTGACTAGGGGCCTCAGCTTCTAAAGCAAACAAGTCGTCCACCTTCTAAAGCCAGACGGAGGGCTTCTCAGCGAGATAACTATGAGACCTAGCGAACCATTCAAGCGCCTGGCTAATGTAGCCAAGCAACAATATTCCACGTGGATAGTACCTCCATCGGTCCGCTTTGTAACTAAACAAAGGCCTGTGTCATGAACGGTTCATGCCTTACTCCCGATCTAGCCCACCCATGTACTGAAACCTGCAGGCAGTATACAAGCCTTGAATGCCGTTGGATGTTCAACGTCGATCATACTACCGGAGCTAGTCAGTCCCATTCCGGATTTTCTAGTAGCCAACCATTTAAGAGAAGGGGTTAATACGGATATCGGCACGGTGAGCAGAACCAACAGCTTTAGTGGTACTCCAGTATCTGTTGGCCCACTGTAAGTATGATGTAGCACAACAAAAGGCTTGAAATGTCCTCGATCGCTTTCGTTTATTGTCCCCCTTTACTGGAAAATAGTATTTTTCCATTATCTTCCAAGGCCATGAAACGATACCACTCGCCCCCTCTCCTTGGCGTTCGAGCGTCCCATCCCCTCTACAGCCACGGCCATCGCAACAAAGACAGCGCCGACGATGACACCCTCTCCCACCTTTGACGAGGTTACGCAGAAGAACATGAGTGCCATTGTCGGCCACACACAATACAGATCTGACAGCTAAGATGTCACCACTAAAGATGCATAAGCTGACGTTTAGGATATCGGAGCCATCACCAGGGCGTGGAAAAAGACCCCGTCCGTCGCCGCCGACGTGAAGACCTAAATCATCTACTTCCTCTATATTCCGCTATATCGGCGATGGCGACTTCAAACTCACTCTCGCCAAGATTTCGGATGTCTTCAGCCGAGCTATTTGCTATCGGTGTGCTCGCTGACCAACAGTCTGACCATGGTAGCCGGCTGCAGCACCATTAAGACGTAGGGTACGGCCCAGGTCTTCTACTACATTGGAAGAGATATTTCTACATGTATATCTTGTGATATAGACATGGGATCTGATCGCGGATCTGATAAGCTGCTCCTCCATGCTCGTTCAGCCCTACAGAACTTGGCGCCCGGGTTGGTGGGGTGGGATTGGTGGCTGCGCCTCCAAGCCAAGCCGGGACGGTGCATAAGCCCAAGCCATTTCAAAGCGGTTGCCCATTGTTCACAACACCACTATAGATGTTCTAGAAGAACTAACATAGGCAATAATGACATAAATACGGGTTAGATACTGGCTTAACATATTTTTACCAACACCTGCCATCTCAAGAACCGAGGCCTATTATTCGTCTTCGCCTCATTGCCCTACATAATCAACACGTAGTTGCGCGCCCGCATCACCGGTTTCTTCCTCGGCGGCACTAGCATCCGCTTGAGCTTCAGCATCTTCTGCATCGCGATACGTATCATCACCTTACCGCCCTTCAAAATGATCATGCAATGCTACTAAAAGGTCAGGAACATGGAACACGTCGCATCGCGCGAGAGCAACCACTCCCATGTGCGGTCGGTCCTGTACTACGCTCACGAGCTGGTACTATTAGCTTAACTCCCTCTCGTAGCTTGCATGTCGCGTTTTTTTCTGTTCTCGCAACGTTTAGCATTTCGTCGTTCCGGAGCGAGGAATTCTGTGTGCCGATGATCTGCTTTTCATTTTTCATTTCCCACTTATCATCTCCTTCGCCATGTGGGACACAAACCATTAACTCCTGCTTGTATGCCACATTAGTTGTTCTTCCAATCTGCAAGAACGGAAACCCAGGGTGAGTTGCCCGGACATTTGAGTGCTATTATCTATGCAATGTTCTATGATGACTTATCAGACAAAAATATACAACATGAATCTCCCAACGCGATCAGGCGAGGTGGGCTACAGGGTACGTATCGTAACATCAACTTTACTTACCATATCCTCTAGTCTCCCCAGTAATTCTTTATTAGAGTATAGCCTGCGGCTGATGCTTGTTTTTAATTCTTTTGGGCGGCTATTCATCGTTGGGCGATGATTGACGACGCTTTATTTGGTTGACCTAAGTTCTTGTCACGGTAATCAGGGGTTGGGATTCTAAGTTTAAAGCCATTCAATTCATGCCTAGCTTGAGTCTCTAACGCGACGGAACACATCGACTTCTATGGGAATCCTGTTTTGACATCGTCGCTGATACAACATGTACCGTTTAATTTCAGAACCCTAAACGCCATTCCATGAAACACTCCGCCTTCTCACAACTCAGACTTGGGGGCCTCAGCCTTCTTGGGGTACTCGGCGTGCACAAATCGTCCAGCGAGTCCCAGCCAGTTCCAGCAAACTGCAGGTCAGTTAGTATCGAACCCGAATCATTCGTTTGGGAAACGTCAACACTTACTGGTCCAGCCGAGATCACCTCGGAAGTAGGCCTCGGCAACGTCCTCGCCGTACGTGGTGCCAGCGCTGGGGTTGTGAGCGACAGCCTTCTTTCCCACGGCCAAGCCGATCATGGGAGGCACGGGGTTGATGGTGCGGAAGTCAGGGGCCTGACCGGTGCGCTGCTGGGTGATGTGCTGATGGATGTTCTCTGCGGAGAGGTGACCCTGGTGCATGGCGGCGCCGGCTCGCTTGATACCAGCCCACTTGATCAAGTCACCAGCGGCGAAGTGGTACTCGGAGTTTGGGATGGAATCCTCGAAGTTGAGACTGATTGGGAGATTAGTTGAGGTTGTTCAGGGCAGATCTCAATTGGTTGAACTTACTTGGTCTTGATCTTGACGTAGCCCTCCTCGTCAACGACGGCATCGGGCAGGTAGTTGGTGGTGCGGGTGCTCTTGGAGATGGCCATGACGACCTCGCTGGCGGAGATCTTGTGGCCATTGGTGAACTCAATCTCATACTTGACGCCGCCGTCAGTGTCCTTGACCTCCTTAGTGGAGGCCAGGCGGTGGCTCATGAGAGCCTCGACGCCACCCTCCTTGAGAACCATGAGAGCAGCATCCCTGGTCTCGTCGGGCAGGTTCTCGTTGGAAAGAAGCTTGTCTCGGGAGTGAACCAGGGTGACCTTGAGGTGAGGCTTGACCATCTTCAACTCGGCGGCCATCTCAATGCCGACAGCACCACCACCGACAACAACGACACCATGATTGGCGTTGCTCATGCTCTGGATTTGCTTCTCAGCCTCGAGGAGGTACTGCTTGCGGGTCAGGGCCTGGGGCACTACAGGCCACACCCGTCGGAGGCCTGAAGCGGCAACAAAGTAGTCGTACTTGTGGGTGGTGGTCTCCTTGGTCAAGTGGTCAGAGACAGTGGCCGTCTTGGACTCTGGGTCAATGTTGCTGACGGAGCCGTGGAGGATCTTGACGTTGGGGAACTGAAGGCCTGCGCAATCCGAATACTTGACCCAGTTCTTCTTGGCGAACTCTGACTCGGCCAGAGCCAACGGAGTACCAATCAGGTGGTCTGTGAAATTCACAGTGAGCACGATGGTTCTTGGAGGAAGACAGTGAAGGGGCCCATGGCGGAGTAGGACTTACAGTATCCATCTCGCTCATCGGCCATAGTGATCTCGATGTCGAAGGTCTTCAGATCATCGTGAAAAGAATATGTGCCTTCGCTCGTACGCGGATTGAGACCCTGGCTCAGATCAAGGAGGTTGACCACAGCGGCAACACCAGCGTAGGCGCCGCCAGCGACAAAGACGCGGATAGCGTTGGGTTCAGGGAGCGAGCCCATCTTGGTGGCGTTGGAGGCTAAGTTGGAGAGGGTACGACAGACAAACGCAGGCCGGGGTATCGACGCTGCGGGGAAGGCTCTTGCGTGTGACACTGATGATGCAATTGCAGAAGGGCGACACGAGGCCAGGGCACGATGGGAGAAGGCGCGTGCAGTGTGAGTGTACGCAGCAGTGTGGGGGTATCTGAGCAGTTCCGAGAGTCTGGGAGCGGCTCTCTGGGTCAGCATGAGGTGGTGGACTCGGCGTTGCTTCCGTGGTGGGAGTGAGATGGATGGGGAGACGAGAATGGAATTGGGATTTGGATTGGGGTCCGGGGTGTTGTGGTTTTCAATTGAAGGGGGACAGGCATCAAGTGCCGAAGGCCGTTACCGCGGAAATATATAGGAGCGGGAATAAAGTTGAGCTTAGCAGCAAAGGGCAGCAACGGCTCTCTGCGTCAGAAGCTGGCAGAGACGTAGAGATGCAGGATGGCTCGGCGGACCGAGAAGAACGAGCCGGAGATCGGATCAAGGGGATGCCAAGGTACAGGGCTCCGTGAGATAATCAGATGCGGTACCACCACGGAACGCTGATACAGCGGTGGTGCAATGTCCGTAATTGCGCAGAGAGAACCAGTCGGACGCCATGGTCGAGCAGCCGAGTTGCTTTTCGTGGGGCAGGCTAGGGCAGGTATTAGGTATTGCGCTGCTGTGGCCCGGCGTTGACGGCGATGACGGGACAGAAATGTGGAGTTTAAGTTATCAGATCCGTCTTCAGGCGCCGCGCCACTGAAGCAACTCCACCCACACGCGCTACAAAGTACGTACTACAGGTACGTATGTCCAGTCCAGCCAGCTGCCCTGGAGTAGGTAGAAACAGGCCAACAAAGGCATTAGTTCCGGGATTTCGTCGTTCCACCTCGTCCGATGCCAGGGGAGCGTCCATGTCTGCAATCTAAGGAGGTCTTACATACTGTTGGGCTCGGGATACGAGCCAACAAAGTCACCGACTCTCAGCATCTCCCCGTGCGCCGTGGGGAAGGTTGCCACGTCCTCCACCGTCATGGCTCATTGACAAGCCGGAGCTACTGCTGCAGCGTGTGCACCGTCCTGTCGACCCTCTCGGATGCAGATGGAGAGTTCCAGGTATCAGCAGGATGAGAAGCAGCAGTGGGAAACAACAAATGCTGGCTTGGGTGAGCCATTTTCCACGCGGTAGACAACCGACCTGGACCCCTGCCTCTGTCCTCTGCCTAGCTACGACAGAAGCGGCAGCTTGTCGCCATTTTTCTTCGAATCCTACGGGGAAAAAAGACACTCTCTCGCGGAGGAGCTGGATTCCGTGTGAATTGATGCTTTCCTCAACGACCCACTGCAGCAGTTCCTACTGGTTGTGTCGTGGCAGCCGGCGCGTCTTGGCCAGACTCTGGGTGGGTTGAGGCCGCAGCCATGTGACACAGACGATCCGTTTGACTGATTGATTACACCGACACAAAAAATTATCTGATCCGAAAACCCTGACTAATTCCCTCCGGCTCGGTGCCAATCCCTGTCGATCCCACGGCCCCCCGGTTCTCGGCCGGTCCACTGTCGTGTCCATCCACACGCCCCCTGCCCTTGAGGTCCTGCCGGGCTGCTTCCTTGCTTCAACTGGATTCCATTACCTACGCCGCCGTTCATGGTTTCCGCCCTGGGATGGCGTTTCTGGAAACTCGGGCCCGCCAAGTTCCCGACCAGCTTCTCAACTTGCTGTATTCGTCCAAATACGCGACCTAGCCTCTGCTCCATACCGACGCAAAAGGACCCCAAGAGCGACCCCCAGCCCAACGACTTGCAGCCTTGGGTCAAGCTAGCGTCTTGGAGCAGAAACACAATTCGAAATCTTGCAAGGCCTCATCCACCGATCACTTCTGTAACGGTGACAGCCCCAATCCTTCTCACAACATCATCCGCCCTCCAGCCCTACCCATGCCAAATAAGGATGATCCACACAAGTCAGAGAACGTCTTTGATTGATAGAAATACGATCGAAGAAATAAGGTCGCATGGGCTCCGCCGTAGCCCTGCCGCCGGTGCATTGTCCATCGCCAAAAGGCCATGACTAGTGGATGAGTTCGTCCTCGACGAGCCACATTTCCCCCGTCTCCGGTCTCTGTACAATCCATCTCAGGTAGAGCTTCATGTTTTCTGCGAGTCATCTTCGACATTGGAACGTCGCATTGGGCCTGCTTATACAGTAAGCCGCTCCACTGGTGCCATGACTGTCGAGCAGGGGCAGATCGGGAGTGGGTTATGGTTATCTTGGCCTTTATCCTAAAATTATGGATGTCTCCAATCGGTCTCTTTTTTCCCTTCCTTGTGAACTTTTTCTGCTTCCAAGGCCATGTGTTGGTCGTTGTGAACTCGCATCTTTTCTAGAGTGACCCGGAAGACGTGCGAAGATGGCTACAGAGGACAATAAGTCCCAGGTGGTTGCTGTTGGCGACAACGCCAAAGATGCTTCTAACCCCGCCTCTAAAGGTTCCTCTGAATCAGAGGCTGCCCAAAAAGTACCTACCAACACTTTAAAGGACTTCGGCAATGATGAAGTCGCCAAAAACTCGTCCAAGGTAGCCGACACGGTCATTGACCTTGCTGCTCTGGCGCGGCGACCTTCCTCATCCGCTTCATCAGTATCCCCCTCTAACTCAGAGGAGGAGGCAAAGAAGAAGCCGAAGGTCAGTGGAAGATGAAGAAAGACATCCGGAATAGAGAAAGAGAAAATCACACGCGCATCTACTAACGTCTTATTGCTGTCAATAGGGCTCTTTCTTCGCCTACTTCCAGCTTCTTGTTTACGCCAACCCCAAACCTTTGGACTACTTTCTACTTGTCTTTGGCACCATCGTCGCCTGCTCAGCCGGTGCACCTTTCCCACTCATGGGTATCATCTTTGGTCAGCTCGTCAACGATCTCAACAATGCTTCCTGCACCGACGGCGAGCAAGCACCGGACCAGTCTCCCGGAGAGATCCAAGCCAGCGTCAACAGGAAGGTCTTGATGCTCACCTACATTGCCATCGCCAGCTTTGTCCTCATCTACGTTTACATCATGACCTGGTCCATCTTCAGTCGCCGCCTCGAGACCCGTCTCCGCGATCGCTACTTCATGAAGGTCCTCCTGCAGGACGCCGCCTTCTTCGACAAGCGCCAAGCTGGCGAGATATCATCCCGTCTTAACTCTGATATCCAAGCTATCCAGACCGGCACATCGGAGAAAGTGGGCATCTGCATGGCGTGCACCTCCTTTTTCGTCACTGGCTACATCGTGGCCTTTATTAAGAACACCAAGCTTGCCGCCATGCTCATCTGCCTTATTCCGGCTTTCTTGATGCTCGCCGGCTTCGGGAGCTACTTTTCGGCAAAGTTCGCCAGCAACATGTCTGACAAGATTGCTTCGGCTTCCTCCATTGCCTCAGAGACCCTGTCCCACATCTCCGTGGTTCAAGCATTTGGCGCTGGTCCTCGCCTGGAGGCCATTTTTGCGTCTAGGATGGTTGGAGCGAAAAAGGAAGGCATCAAAAAGGCTTTTGTTGCCGCAATCCAAGCCGGCCTCTTGTACTTTATTGCTTACGCTGCCAATGCGCTTTCATTCTGGCAGGGAAGTAAGATGATCGTCAAGGCCATCGCAAATGACGGAGAGGGCGCCACGGTTGGAGATATCTACACCGTCATTCTCCTGCTCGTTGATGGTAGGCAGTCTGTGCCTTCTCTTTTATTCAAAAATGCTAACACCTCTTGTAGCCTGTGTCGTTCTTGGTTCAATTGCACCTCTGCTTCCCATGATAGGCGCCGCTGCTGGATCATTCCAGAAACTCCGCGAGGACATGGAATGTCCTGCTGCCATCGATGCCGGCTCGGACAAAGGAGAAAAGCTGCTGACAGTTCAAGGATCGGTCGCATTCACTGACGTTTCGTTTGCATACGTCTCTCGACCCAATCGTCGCGTGCTTAAGAACATCTCCTTTGAATGCCCAGCTGGAAAACATACTGCCCTTGTCGGCTTCTCTGGTAGCGGCAAGTCTACTGTCGCTGGTCTGACTTCCCGACTCTACGACCCTACTGAAGGAACAGTGACACTCGATGGCCACGACCTTAAGGATCTCAACGTAAAGGATCTGAGAAGCCACATGAGCCTTGTGCAGCAAGAACCGTCGCTTTTGGATCGCTCAATTCTCGAGAACATTGCCCTCGGTATCCTCAACTCGCCTCAGCCTAACCACCACCGATTCCAGGCCACCATCCTAGGCTCCGGTCTTGCCCAACTTGCGGCACAGGTCCGAAGCGGCAAGGACATCGCAGTTGCTGCCCAAACCTTGGGTCAAGATATGGTAGACCTGCTCGAAAAAGTTCACGAGGCTACTGGTCTTGCTGACGCATCTGGCTTCATCAGCAAGCTTGAGTACGGACTGGCAACCAAGGTTGGCACTGGTGGAAAGCTCGTGAGTGGTGGACAGCGACAGCGAATAGCCCTTGCCCGGGCCTTGATCAGGGACCCCAAGATTCTCATCCTTGACGAGGCGACGGCATCCCTAGATTCAGCCAGTGAGCACCGCATCCAGATGGCCATCGAGTCGATTGCCAAGAACCGAACTGTCATCGCCATCGCTCATCGCCTATCTACCATTAAGAACGCAGACAACATCATAGTCATGAACCACGGTGAGATTGTCGAGCAGGGAACTCACCTCGAGCTCATGGCCCTGGGAGGCTCCTACGCCGCCATGGTGCGCCTCCAAACTGTGGACAAGGCAGATGCAGGCTCCATGACCAGCACATTGAGAGGCGACGTCATTCCGCCCGACAAGGGTTCAATTATCGAAGAGAAAGCAGCCATCGCCGAAAAGAGTACTGAGAAGAAGGTCGAGGCCAAGCAGGATGGGACCAAGACCGAAGACGTCGTTCCCGAGGAAGACGCCGCCCTCGACTCCAACAAGTCCGCCTGGCAAGTCATCAAGAGCCTTTCCGGAATGGCACGACCCCATCTGCTCATCATCATCGTTTCCCTGTTCGCCGCCACCATCGTTGGCATGACGTTCTCGTCGTCCGGCCTCATCTTCGGCTACACGGTCGAGAGGATCAGCCCTTGCAATCCGGCCAAGGACATCATCAGCGCCGGCAAGTTCTTCGGAGGCATGTGGTTCCTGGTTGCCTGCGTCGAGCTTCTGGCTAATACCTTGAGCTGGACTGGATTCGGCGCGCTGGCCGAGAACTTGCTCTACAAGATCCGCGTCCTCTGCTTCCGTTCCCTCTATGAGCAGGATCTGGATTGGCACCAGTCAGAGGGCCGAACTCCGTCTGCGCTCATGTCTGTCATCACCACGGATGCCGCTGCCGTCGGCGGCTTCAGCGGCTCCATCATTGGCACAATCTTCTCGATCGTGGTCAACTTTCTCATTGCCATCATCTTATCGCACATTATTGCCTGGAGAATAGCCATTGTCTGCTTAGTCGTCGTGCCTCTTTTGCTCGGCTCTGGAATCATGCAGATGCGATCTCTCTCTCAATTCGAGCGGCGACACGCTGGTGCCTTCTCCGGCGCAGTTGGCATCTCAGTGGAAGCCGTCAACTTGTTCAAGACGATTTCGTCCATGTCCATCGAACAGGAGGTTATGGGGACATACGGCCGAGCTCTGAGGGCCCCTCGAAAGGACATCTTCTGGTCGTCTGCCTACGCCAACTTCTGGCTTTCCATCGCGAACAGCACGAGCAATCTGATCTATGCCTTTGCGTACTGGTGGGGGTCCACACAGATCACCCAGGGCAAGGCCAATCAGACCCAGTTCTTCATCATCCTCCTCTGCATGCTCGTCAGTGCCCAGCTATGGGGCCAGATGTTTAGTCTTGCGCCAGAGGTGTCTCGAGCGAGGGCCGCAGCCTCGAGAATCCTGAGTTTGATCGATATCGGCTCTTCCACGGACCAAGCCAAGAAGGGCAAGGTCTTGCCTGCGACTTTGCGTAATGAGAAGGATGTCGAAGCCAGAGCAGAGGCGCCGCCGAAGAGCAATGGCGGTAAGGGTGCTACCATTACTTTCAGGGACGTAGCTTTTGCCTACCCAGCTCGACCTCATATCCAGATCCTCACGGGCATGTCATTCACCATCGCTTCTGGCCAGTTCGTCGGCCTCGTCGGACCATCAGGAGCTGGAAAGTCAACCATCATGTCCCTTGTCCAGCGAATGTACCGCCCACTAGGTGGAGCAATTGAGATCAACGGAGTCAACATTTGCGCGCGTGAGGGCACCGAGTTCCGCAACGACATTGCCGTCGTGCCTCAAGACTGTGCACTGTTCGATGGCACGATCCGGTTCAACGTGTCCCTGGGCTCAACCCCCGATCGCGAGGCAACGGACGATGAAATTGTAGAAGCTTGCCGACTGGCCAACATTCACGACACAATCATGGAACTTCCCAGCGGCTACGACACGGAATGTGGACCCAATGGATCTCGCCTCTCCGGAGGGCAGCGACAGAGGCTCGCCATTGCGCGAGCGCTCGTGCGAAGGCCCAAGCTGCTTCTCCTGGACGAGAGCACGAGCGCCCTGGACGCAGAGAGCGAGCGTGCTCTCCAGGAGGGACTAGAGCGCGTAGCCCGCGGCATCACGGTGATTGCCATTACCCACCGGCTCCACACGGTCCGCAAGGCGGATGTCATCTTCGTGGTGGAGGGTGGAAAGGTGGTTGACAAGGGCCGCCATGAGGATCTGGTGGAGAGGAGCGAGTCGTATCGAACGAATGCTCTCCAGCAGATGCTTGAAAACTAAGGCATATGGTCAACAGAGAAGAGATGGATATGGAGATGGATATGGAGATGGAACAGAGTGTCGGCCAATTCAGGCCCTCATATACCCGCAGAGACAATAATAGCAAAGAACATTAGACACAAAGTGTAGTAGTGAAGTTCTCGTGTTTTGTTTAACGCACACGAGAGCTTCTTGCGAACAACAAATCTATTGTGATATCAAGTTGTGGATAATCTCGTAGCCATTCCTCCTTGACTTGGGGCATCATCACAGCTCGGGACGGTTAGATAAGCTTCCACTGCATTTTTGGGTTAACGGTCTGAATGATGTGCGCCCCCAATTATATGGCCATGGGTTTTTCACCATTCATATGTGCATATCGGGATGGCTGGCACTACGGCGTGTCTACTTAGGTACAGTCTTAGGCCAAAAGCCTTCGAATACTTGTACTAAGACTCAGTATCTCAAATCAAGATTACACCAATGACCCTATATGAAGATCCTAGAAATGAATATGATATGATGTAATACTTAGGCAAAATAATGATAGTCTATAACGTAATTTCCTTTCAATATATTTAAATGCGATCTCTTAAATGCATTATGGCCCATAGTGTTGACATTGGTAGTTGTACGGAGACGTTTGGCCCGAAATTGTACGAGAAGCATCGTCGTCCATGCTTGCGTAGTAAAGTGCGAGACGCATCGCCGGACCATGGCTGGGGACAGTCATAATTAATTAAGCTTTTCACAAGCATAAGCGAAATGCTACCCTTGGATATATCGCCACGGCAGCTCCTCATTTATCTCTTTTATCATCGCGTTAAGAACTGGTCCATTGACCAGCAAGTGGCTAGGACAGGCGGTCAGCGACTCGAGAGGCGGGGACAGCACTGGGCATTGGGCACTGGCCGTGGGCCCAAGTGTAACACACAAATGCGAACGAAGAACCTTGATGAACTCCCAGAAAATAGTTGCTCTCAATCAGATGCATGGGCTTCATTTGAGTATGAGTAGCAAGGTAGGTTGAGAAAGCAGAAGGTCAGCGAATATGGCCCGGCGGGGTTTCAAGGATCTTGTCCTTGTCAAGATGTCGCTTCACAATTGCGGCTTGGAACTGCGGCTGTTGGTGTGAGGTGGTGTGGTTGTACGCGTATAGGCAGGTACTCCGTACTGCTAACAGTAATCTCATGTACCAAATAACCCAAACACAAGCCAAGGAACCGATGGGTTTGGATATGCATTAGGGAGACGCGCAGTGTTTGTCAAAACCATGGAATGCAAGCTTGAGTACATGGAGGTAAAGAGCAGACTGAACCTAGCAAATGGAAAGGGGCCGGTCTTGCAACACACGCAGCGGACGCAGAAATTGCAACGGCGATCTCCCCGGTGAGTGGAAGCAGTTTAAGCCAAATGCTAGTAGACCGGGCACTACTGCGCGGCTGTCAATATATCGGACTAATAGAGTGAGGGTCTTCGGTGTCAAGTGCGGGTGGGCTTCGAACGCCATGGTAATCGAAATGATGGAGGACGAGAGGGCCTCGGCCTCGTCCCAGATGATCGGAATTCACGTAAAAAAGTGTCTCATCTTCTCATCCTGCTACATTCCCGTGCGTGGGACTTGGGGGAGGGTTGGAGGAGGGATGGTGACACCGACACCAATAGAGAGAACCAAGGGGGTCAAGCCGACCTTGCGTGGTATCATCGAAACTTATTCCTGATCATGACCATCATGGCTTGCATGGCCCATGCCACGGAATACAGTTCGGGGTGCCACATAAGACAGGTTCGACCTGGTCAGCAGGACTCATCAGCGTCGGGATCGTGGGTAGCATCTGCGGGCGTTCTGCATAGACTCTGCAGAAGGATGTCGAGGCGGACGCCAAGCTGACCAGGAAGAGGCTCAGCGTAGCCTATGAGATGGCGCGCGTATGTCTGGTGTCTCCAGGGCGATGGCTGAGTGGTCCACTGTCATGTCGCCTGTCCACTCGACGCATGCAATGTACTCTGGGTTCTGTTACCGCACGGTACACCTGTGCCAAGTTCGGAACCCCTTGTCGTCTGGTCTGCGAGCCTGCGAGGTATCTCGTCATGATGCCTGCCGCGAAAACACGATGTTCGTCATGCCTTGCCTCTCTGGCTGTGCCTTGTTATGCAGAAGTCAAATGCCAAGTATCTTTTCGTTTCAGGGCTTTGTCGCCTGTGGGCTGTTGGGTTGTAGTGGGTAATGCGCCCGTCTGCGTGGCTTCCAACCCCTACCCAGGGACCTTCGACGTGCTGCAGGCGGCTGTGCTCCGTTGACGGACGTACCTAATCACGACGTACGTGTTCGTACTTCGTTAGTAATTACTGCGCTCAGCTTCGTCAACCCTCGACGCTCGACGCTGCTACAAACATCTTCCTCATACTGTGCCAGCCTGTAACCGACGAAACCCCACGGAACCGCCCCCATCCATTCCGTCCAACCGTTTAAGTCCGTGGTGGACGAGAGCGGTTGGTGCCTTGGCGGAGCCCTGGGAGGGGCCTCAAACGGCCTAGAGGGCCAATACCTTCGGAGGCTGAACATTGGCGCGCCGCCACAGCAGCACCACATCCTCTGCCGATCTAACAAACCCAAGAAGCAAGAATCTGACGACCTGGACGAAGGCACGACAAGTACCAAGACGGGGCTGCACGGATCGTGACACATTGGTTGTCCCCTCCCCCCTCCTTCTTCCTTCCGTTTAGATCGGCCTCCTCTCCTAGCTCCGCGAATAGCTGCTCCCGCTCAAGCAAACAGAGTTGCTCCCTCATCCACTTCAAGACTCGGCTCCCCTTGCGATAAGACAAAAGGCACACGACACCTCTCCCTTTCCGCTGGTGCGTCGCCAACATTTCACCCCGGACGTCTTCCGAGAATCCCTCCTCCGTTGCCAGCGCCGCTCTTGCCCACGACGTTGCTGCTGCCGCCGTCGCCACTCCGAACACCGCAAGCTGCTCCGGCGATAACCACCATACCCGACCCTCGACAGGCCTTGGTGGGCGAGGAGGGATTGTTACTCCTGCTGTCGTGCGAGACCGAGACGACGGCATCAAATTGAACCGTCGCAAGGACCCCAGGCCCAACAAGCTCGGTCACTACCAAACAGCCAAGGACGAGTACGAACTTGACGAGTACCCTCCGATCCAGGCCAGCCGTGAAGCAGCCGAACGCGAGTCCCAGAGACAGGCGAAACGAGATAGGAAGCGTCAGTGGCTCGAGGAACAAGACGAGATGAAGTTCTCCCACAGCATTCAGTTCAATGCCGTCCCGGACTGGAGCAGCCATTACATTTCCTATAGCAATCTCAAAAAGCTGTGCGTAGCCCTCCCTGGTTGTCCCCCGGAACCAATTCCAAAGCCCGCCCACTAACCCTCATGTTCCAACTAGAATCTACCAGCTCGAAAAGTCTGCTCATCAAAGTCGGACCGGCGATTCAGAATCCAGGCCTCTCATCGGTCGCGATAGCCCCGAAGATGTCTTCTCCAGCGCCCTCAGCCTCGAACTCGAAAAAATAAACTCCTTCTACACCTCCAAGGAGTCAGAACTCCTCGATGAGGCCGCCCAACTCCTCGCCGATGTTGGCGACGAATCCGCCGTGGAAGACCGACCTTACCTACGCCGTCTATCCTCTTCAGAGACACAGCGTGTCTCAAACATGCGCTCCAAGAGCCCGCACAGTCGCAGCTCTGACAACGATGACAGCGGCAGCGACGAAGATGAGACGACTGGTCTGACTAGGCGGAGGAGCAGTGGCCGAAGGAAGAGCAGCGTTCCCAACGTCAAGCTCCTGAATTCGGACATGAGCGCGTCCACCGAAATTGGTCGCGCGGGTAGGAGGCCAAGTGGCACGGGAGACGAGTACGGCGACCAGGCCATGATGTACTCCTCGGGACTTTTCTCGTCTGGCATTATGCTCAAGAAACGCATCATCACCCTTTATGTCCAGTTGTGTGAGCTCAAGTCGTATATCCAGCTCAACCGTACTGGTTTCAGCAAAGTCCTCAAGAAGTTCGATAAGATCCTCGACAAGGAACTCAAGGCTAGCTATATCCAGGCCCATGTCGACTCGGCCTACCCCTTCCAGGATAGCACCAAGTACAGGATCGAGGAGAACATTTCCAAGATGGAAAAGGCCTATGCTGAGGTTATCACCGACGGCGATCTGAATCTAGCTCGCAAGGACCTTCGATCTCATCTTCGAGAACACGTCGTGTGGGAGCGCAACACTGTCTGGCGAGACCTCATCGGGATTGAGCGCAGGGCCGAGGCCGCTGGTCTGGGGCAGTCGCTGCTAGGTCAGGAACGATCTACTGCGACCAGGAGACTCCAGGGAGACGAGGCTAAGGCCCTCGTGACGAGGCGCATTCCCACTCCATTTGGAAGCATCCCGCTACCCCCATGGCTGGCTAGCTCGTCGTTGTGGACGCTCGTCCTATGCATCGGCGTCTTTCTCGCCCTCCTACTTTTGCCCCTCATGGAGAAACCTGAGCAGCAGAACTGCCTGGCTATGCTCGTCTTTGTCAGTATGCTCTGGGCTACTGAGGTAAGCCACATTCCTTATTCTACGTCGGAAAGCGACACACTAACATTTTTACAGACCCTCCCCTTATTTGTGACTTCTTTGATAATCCCGTTCCTCTCCGTCGTTCTGAATGTTGTTCGAGATGAGACGCCTGGCAAGACCCACAAACGTCTCAATTCAAAGGATGCGACTACGGCCATCTTTGCGGCTATGTGGACTCCCGTCATCATGCTTCTTCTTGGCGGCTTCACCCTTGCTGCTGCGTTATCCAAGTGCACGATCGATAAGCGACTTGCGACTCTGATTCTCAGCAAGGCTGGCACCACACCAAGGACAGTGCTAATCGCGAACATGTTCGTGGCCGCCTTTGCATCCATGCTTATCAGCAACGTAGCAGCACCAGTGCTCTGCTATTCCATCATTGAGGTGAGTCTACAGACACCAAAGCAAAAAGTCTGTACAGCTTAGGCTGACGTTTGAGTAGCCCATGCTCCGAACACTGCCTTCAGATTCAAACATGTCCAAGGCTGTCATCATCGGCATTGCCCTCGCCTCCAACATTGGTGGTATGCTATCCCCGATTGCATCGCCGCAAAACGTCGTGGCCATGGGAATCATGCAACCCGCGCCCACTTGGCTCCAGTGGTTCTTTATCGTCATCCCAGTTGGAGCTGTCTCCCTTTTCCTGATCTGGTTCCTCCTCCTTGTGACCTTTCAGCCCGGCAAAGGTACAACGATCGCTCCGATCCGACCCGTCAAGGAGAAGTTCACGGGTTTGCAGTGGTTCGTCACCGTCGTCACCATTACAACCATTGGCTTGTGGTGCGGCAGCCATCAAATGGAAGGCATCTTTGGAGACATGGGTGTCATCGCAATCATCCCTATTGTACTCTTCTTCGGAATTGGTATCCTTACCAAGGAAGACTTCAACAACTTTCCATGGACCATTATCATTCTCGCCGCCGGAGGCTTGTCACTGGGCAAGGCGGTTCGATCTTCCGGTCTGTTGCACACGTTGGCCGACTTAGTTTCCCAAAAGGTAGAGGGCATGAGCCTCTATGGTGTTTTGGTGGTCTTTTCCGGTTTAATTCTGGTTATTGCGACATTCATCAGCCATACCGTGGCTGCCTTGATCTTCCTCCCTCTTGTCTTTGACGTCGGTATGGCCATGGATCAGCCTCACCCCAACCTGCTCGTCATGGGTGGCGTCCTCATGTGTAGCGCAGCAATGGGTTTGCCCACCAGTGGATTCCCAAACATGAGTAAGTTTGCAGCGTCTTTTGAAATTTAACCCGAGTTAACACATAGCAGCTGCGATCATGAAAGAGGATCCATTTGGCCAACGATATTTGAACGTCAAGCACTTCATCAGCCGTGGAGTGCCCAGCAGCATCCTCACTCTCGGCGTCGTGGTTACGCTGGGCTATGGTATTATGCAAGTCGCAGGACTGGATTGATAGATGAAGAATGCTGAGTGCTTGTTGAGTAGAACAAGTAGTCAGAGCGGGGAGTACCTTTTGGGGGACGTCGGTTGTTTTTTCTGTTTTCTCTAGATTTTGGGCTGGCTAAAGATCGGCTCCGGGATGGCTTGTGGTTTATTCGTATACGAGGCGTAGCATAGACCGGCACGTACTGACATTGTTCAGGTAGACAAACATTGTACTTGTGTGCTCATGTTCTCGTTCTCATGGAGGTTTGGTGTTGAACTTGTGAAGGTGCGGGTTCGCACTGTCGCACTGTGTGCATACAGGGACAGGAGCTCTGACCATCCGGCGACTGACGTCGACGTTCCCACCACTGGCCGTCTCGAGACCCGATGACTTAGGACTGCAATTGCATTACGAGGCCGCAGGCAACCGCGAAACGAACCGACGACAGCATCGTATCGTCTCCTTTGCACTCGGCCGTCTCCTTCTGCGGGCTTTCGGCTGCTCCAAGTTTCCCAAGACCCTTCTGATGCGTTTCGCCTCTCGATAGCCCTATCAGCTTCGAGCTGGCCGGCGCCATGCTCTCCGCCTTCACGGCCCGCCCCATCATCGAGCTGCGGCAGCGGGACAAGTCCAAGATCGAGACCATCCTTGCTAACGGTATGTCTACGCGCCCGGGTGCTTCTTGTCTTGGACCGCATCATTGACTGGTTTGGGATTCTAGGTGATCGTGTTCTTGTCGGCCTCAACAGTGGCGCCCTCAGGGTCTACCGCCTCAACGAGCTTGCTCCCCAGTCGCCCAACGGTAACGGCAACGGCAACGCGCCCGCCCCCGACGACGTCCCTGCGACGCCCCCGACCAACGGAGATGATCCCTCAAAGACGTCTGGAAGGCCGACGGACCTTCTCCGCGAGGTAGAACGATTCTCGACACGCGCTATCGAACAGCTCGCCATCATCAAAGAGGCCAACACGATCGTGTCACTCTCCAACTACTACATCTCCCTGCACAACCTTCATACCTACGAACCCATCGAAACGCTATCCCGAACCAAGAACGCGTTGTGCTTTGCCGTGACATCCAACATTGTCAAGGACCCCGACACCGGCATCCCAGAGATTATCAGCAGGCTAGCTGTTCCAGTAAAGCGCCGGCTGCTGCTATGGGCCTGGAACGATGGCGAACTATCTGAGGATGTTGGCGAGGTTACCCTGTCAGAGTCCATCAGGTCCGTAACCTGGGCGAGCGCAACCAGGCTGGTGTGTGGCATGAACGGTGGCTACGTCATGGTCAACGTCGTCACGCAAGAGACCGAGGAGATTGTGAGCCCTGGAGCTGGACCTGCAACAGGCCAAACCAGCCGCTTTGGTTCCATGAGCAGCGCTGGCATGGGATACATGGGGCTGGGAGGATACATGCCCAAACCGCTGGTGGCCAAGTTGGCTGACGGCGAGATGTTACTGGCCAAGGACATCAACACCCTGTTCATCGATGACAATGGAAAACCACTCGAAAAGAGGCAAATCCCCTGGCAGTCGGCTCCCGATTCGATAGGATACTCGTATCCATACATCCTTGCTCTACAGCCACCTTCCAAGGGCTCCTTAGAGGTCCGCAACCCCGACACACTGTCGCTGCTCCAAAATATCTCGCTCCCAGGCGCGGCCCAGTTGCATTTTCCGCCGCCCACGGTCAGCTTGGCCCATGCGGGTAAAGGCTTTCACATCTCGAGTGATCGATGTGTATGGAAAATGGGTGCGACCGACTACGACTCACAGATTCAGGAACTTGTTGACGGTGGCAAGTTCGACGAAGCAGTCAGCATTCTTGGCATGCTTGAAGATGCCTTGCTGCATAACAAGACGGAGACTCTTCGAGAGGTCAAAATGCTTAAGGCAGAGGCGCTTTTCAAGAAGAAGAGGTTCCGACAGGCGATGGATCTCTTTGTGGAGGACGACGTACACGCTGCGCCCGAGCGTGTGCTGAAGCTGTTTCCTCCACAGATCGCCGGTGAGTTATCTGCTTGGACAGGTCGCGAAGAGGAGGCAGAGGAGGTACCAGAGACACCCGAATCACCAAAGAAGTCGAACGGATCACAAAGAAATAGCTCCGACGCCGCTGAGCGACCCCCTGATGTCAAGTCGTCGTCAAATGTGGGTGGCTTTGCCAAGTTGTTGATGGGAGGCGGTAAAAAGCCCCAGGCCGATACCGCCTCTATCACTTCCTCGAGGAAGGACGAAAATGAAGCCGAAGATGGATCAAGTACCAAGGAGCCGGCCCCCAAAGAAGACAGACCACTTGACGGGAAGGACTTGATGAATGCGGTCTTGGAGTTGAACAGCTATCTCGCTGGATCCCGAGCTCGTCTTCAGAGAGTCCTTGACCCTGTCACGGGCAACCTAAAACCAAAGGCTGACCGCAGCGGTACCCCTGAGGAGGAGGTGGAGAAGATCCTAAGGACCAGTCTCGATGAGTCGGAGAAGAAGTTGGAAGAGGACTTGCGGAAAACCTTCCGCCTGGTCGACACAACTCTTTTTCGTGCTTATATGTACTCACAGCCGACTTTGGCCAGCTTCCTATTCCGCATTCCCAACTTTTGCGACCCAGATGTGGTCAATGAAAAGCTCCTGGAGCATAACAGGTACACGGAACTGGTTGATTTCTTCTACGGCAAGAAGCTGCACAAGGAGGCTCTAGAACTACTACGAAGATTTGGTTCAGCGGAAACCTCAGATGAGGCTGCGCCAAACCTTCATGGACCAGCCCGTACGATTCAATATCTCAAGAGTCTCCCTCCCTCGGAGATCGATCTCATTCTGGAGCATGCGGAGTGGACTCTGAAGGCGAGCCCAAACGAAGCGTTGGAAATCTTCATCGGTGACACTGAAAACGCTGAGACATTACCGCGAGACCAGGTCGTAGCTTTCCTACATAATGTCGATGCTCAGCTCGAGGGAAAGTACCTGGAGCATATCATCAACGAGCTGGAGGACATGACGCCAGACTTGCATAACCGGCTCGTGGAGCTATATGTCAAGAATCTCAAGAGTGGTAAAAAGGATGACGAGTGGAATGCGCTGATGGAGCGGTTTGTCACCTTCTTAAGAGAGTCGCGACAAGTATATAGCTTAAGCAAAGCATTCGGACTCATCCCGAGAGATGGTGAGATATCCTGGCCCAGACTTCGAATTTGCTGCTGACATGGACATAGACCCAGCATTCTACGAGGCACAAGCCGTGGTGCTTAGCAACATGGGTCAGCACAGGCAGGCATTGGAGATTTACGTGTTCAAAATGAAGGATTACGTTAAGGCTGAAGAGTATGTATATGCGATCCTACTCGGCGTTGCGGATGGTTTCGACTAACGATGGATAGCTACTGTAATCGCGTTCACAAGGATAGCCCAGCACCATCTCAGACAGAGGACACTTCGGACGATCCAGAAAACACTACGCCGTCTATCTATCACACGCTTCTCTCACTCTATCTCCAACCGACTCCGCCAAACAGGCCTAACTTGGAGCCGGCCCTTGATCTTCTCTCCAAGCACGGATCCCGTCTACCGGCAACGTCGACATTGGGGCTGATCCCCGATGAGCTCCCCGTTAGCTCGCTGGAATCGTACTTTCGCGGCCGCATCAGGTCAGCCAACACGCTCGTCAACGATTCGCGCATTGCGGCGGGGCTGCGCAAGTCAGAGGGCATCTCCATCGCGGCGCGCCTACACCTCGGCGACGATGCGCCAAATGGACAGGGTGGGCGCAATAGACATGTGGCCATCACAGAGGAGCGTCACTGCGTCGTCTGCCACAAGAAACTTGGTGGCGGCATGCGCATCGGTGGGAGCGTGGTGGCGGTCCTGGCGGACAACACAGTGGTGCACTATGGCTGTCTGAACAAGGTGACGGGAAGCAAGGTAGAGTCGTTGCGGGCGCCGCCGACCTGGGGAAGAGGGTTCTAGATATCCATTTCTGGGTTTTTTTTTTCTTTCTCTTTCTGCTTGTCTTGTTGTGTATGGGGAGCATCCGTTGTAAATTGCGGGCTTGTCCGTCGATTGATTGAGTCCAAGGGGTTTTTTGAGGAGCATTTGCATGGGTTGGATCCGGTGGCAGGCAGCCAGCATGATTTAGCAATACCCAAATAAACCCGCATCTAGGTTACTGTTGAGATTGTTGTCGGCGAGAAAAGCGGCGTGATCATTCGTGTTGTGGCTCTGGTTCTGCTCAGTCCTCGTCCTCCTGGACTTCTTCGCCGTAGTTCTCCTCCTCCTTGGCATCGTCGACGACGCCGTTCTTGGAGGCTGCGGCACGGGCATTGTCCTCTTCCATGCGGGAAGTCAGCTCCTTGTTGATCTGGGCCTGGGCTTCGGTGACGGCGCTGCGGAGGGAGGCGAGGTAAGACGTCTTGTCGGCGACGGAAGCAGGGGATTCTAGGGCGGGCAGAGAGCGGGTAATTGCGAAGGGCTCGCTGAAGGAGGAGGTGTAGGATGCTGTGAGAGAGTTGGAGGCCATCTTGGAGTATGTTTTAGAGGCAATAAAGAGGTGAGCTTGCAGGTTGTTGGTGAATTGTATTGTCGTGGTTCTTAGAGTTGTGATTACCCAGGCATGATGGAGGTTTTTGAGGTGGGTGCTGTTTTACTCGACTTGGCGCGGGGTTGTCGAACGCCACATGTGATTTATGTGCCTGCAAGGACATGGGCTCCACGACGCATCTCACCTACATCCATATCCATGTTGCATTTGAATTCGTATCTGAACAACACTCAACCCGCCTCTTCCTGCACCCGCGCCTCGACAAGTCTGCTGACAAGTATAGAAGCCACCAACAGACGCGACCAGGTCTGGAACACACGCATCGACAGGTCAATCTGCGCCGGCTCCGCTCTCTCGCGACGTCGTCCCTCCCTCCTTGATACCCTCAAGCGAAAGGGCCCGCGCTAGAGTTATGATCAACATGTAACGTACGCCACCTCACGCATCAACGACTATGCAACCGACTCGACCCCAGCAGCCCCGGGGCCCCGGCGGCTTCAACCCGCTGACTGGCAACCCGTCGCAGCCGTCGCAGCAGCCGCCTTCGTCGTCGCGACCTCCCCTGCGCCGCGTCGAGTCCTCGGGCAGCGAAGACGACCGCATGCCCCCTCCCAGGCCGTCCATCACCATCCCCAAGTCCCGGCCCTCGCAGCAAAAGGGCCAGTCCTCGTCGCCGGCGACGCCCATCTACGCCCAGTTCGCGTCGCACGCCAACTCGAGCACGTCCAGCCTGCAGCAACAGCATCATCACTTCCCACGGGCCGCCGGATCGAGGGCTGTCACTCAGGGCTCGCCCGGACCGCCGCTGCTCAAGGGCCACCACGCGCGCAAGCACTCGGCCACACAGGGCATGTTCGAACCCACGCTGCCGTCCACGAGCACCTCGAACCTGTCGTCGCACGTCGCCATGAACAACCACGCCGGGCCGCCCTCGACATCCTCCTCCGCAGCCGCAGCAGCAGCAGCCGCGGCGGCAGCCTCCAACAGTTCGGCCGCTGGCATGTCTGCGAGCCAGATTGCCGCCCAGGCCGCCGTCATGTCCCACCAGAACAACATGCACAGCCGGCAGCGCTCCCAGACGGTACCGTTCCCCGGCGACGCCAACGAGGCCATCCGGCGAGGCAGTGGGAGCAAAGCGCCCGCCGGCCCGCCCATGCTGAGCCTGACCGAGGCGAGCGCTCCGCGAGACACGGGCTTCGCGAACCACAACCACGGCGGGCCCTCTAATCGATACGACAACTCCCACTCCTCAGCGGCAACTGCAGCGGCCAACGTGGTCTTTCCGCGATCGGGGCATAATTCTCCCCGAGGCCCTCACTCAGTGTCGCCGCAGCCGTATTCTCAACATCCTCCGCCACCACCGCCGGCCTCGGAAAAGCCAGGGGCTACGAAGCCAAAAGTGAAGCTCTTTTCTCGCCCGGGCAAGATCAGTACCAAGGGTGAAACCAAGGACAAGCCACTGCCCAGCCCGGGCAAGATTGGATCGGCTCTGTCCGCCCTTCAACGCGGCAACTTCAGCACTAGCAGCCTGGTAGAGCCCAACAACCAGTCAATGTACAGTCTGAACAACTCGTCTTCCGCTACCATTCGGCCCATTGATTCACAGGTGGATGAGAAGGAAAAGGGCAAGGAGAAGGAGAAGAAACATCACTTTCTATCACGGCAGAAGCACAAGCTCAAGGATGAGTATCATCTGCCGCTCTCGTCCGCCGCCAGTAATTCAAGGCCAACCGACCCGAATGCGCCGAACCCCCTCTACAACTTCAACATACCCCCGAGCCCCGGACCAAACTCCACCAGCTTCGCCAAAGCCAAAAAGGACAAGAAGGCTGCGGAGCGTTCCGAGGCTAGGCTTGAGAACGAGGGGAGCTTCTCCCTGCAGAGCGAATGGCCCGGTCCGAGCAGCTTGCCCTCGCTGTCTCAGCAGTCAACCATGTACGAGCCTGTCGACCCTGGGAGACTTGGCCTTCAGACCATGAATCTGGATGACGCGTGGCCGGTCCTCAAGGCCAAGCTGCTGGTCATTTTCGAAGGCGAGGACCTTCGAGCTACAATCGAGGACCTCAACAAGGTGGTTCAGATGCACATCCAGTGGTGCATACACCGACGGTCGCCGTATGCGATGCTCGAGGACCTCGGGGATCTACTGGCGACTGGCTTCTCGTCTCTGGACCGCACGTTGCGACAAACGCCAGAGGATCGCTTTATCCCAACCCTCGTGGAGCTCTGGATCTTCACCTTTACGTCCATCTTGCCCTACCTCCAGGCTGTCTTCCTGCCCTTGGACCTGGAGGTCTCGGGCTGTGGCACCATCATGACCGGAGAGCAGGCGCGAGACTTTTGGGGTGGCGTGCTATCGTCGTCATCCTCGAGCAAGACAGCACGGGTGACACCTGCGGCGACGGTGCTCGACGTGCGGAGGCTGGTCCTCATCGCATACCGAGATATCGTCATCCTGCCGCGCTACGAGACACTTAAGACCATCTTCTCTCGCCTATCCCTGGAATTTCTGCCCGCAGCCCTCGGTAACACGGCGCTTTCGTCTCCTCCCCAGGAAGCCATCCTGTCCACGTCACCCTCCGAGTCCTTCACTTCGATGGCCCGTCCCGGCACCGCCATGTCCCTCGACCCGTCGGTGGCGTCGTACAACTCGAACAGCACGACGCTGCTGGGCGAGGGCTCGGCGGGCGGGCGCAGCCGCGCCATCAGCAACGTCAGCTTCGGCAGCCACGCGAGCGACGGCGCCTTGCGGCCCTTCACGCCCTCAGGCAGTATGCCACCGCCGGGCGGGCTCGGCAGCGTGCGCGAGCGCGAGCAGAGCGTCGTCGTCGACGACTCCAAGCACGTCACCGACATGGTTGGCCGCATGCTGCAGTGCATGAGCGTCCTGTCCAGCCTGGGCGGTCCCGCGGCCGGCGACCCCAACGATGAGGGCAGCGCCAAGATGGTCGAACTGTGCAAGATGCTCAAGCTCAACTGGCTCGGCCGTGGCAGGACGGGGCGCAACAGGAGAGGCATCGTGGGCGGGAGGGTCAGGAGGGAGGATTTCAGGGATGAGTTGCGTGTTGCCTAAGAGGCCATCGTGAACCGCGATATCGCCACGACTGCGTTGAATTCTGGAGTTTTTTGTCTGTTATGGGAATGGATCGTACGGGGATAGCCATTAAAGAGTAACCAAAAGATGAATTGACGAATTTCCTATGCTCATGTACACGGACACAAGATGAATGTGCGATGGGACGGCGCCAGAGCCCAACGTTAGTTACCCCATATAACCCAATATGCGTACAACTCCAGCCTCGCTCACTTTGGTGTTCGGAGGCGAAGAGCTCTACAATACGTTACACCACGTTCATGAGACAATAGTTAAATTTTGACATATTATTTATTATTTTCAAGTATATACGTGATTATGTCCCAGCTGTAGCGGGTCTACTGTTGTCATCTGATCGTCCAGTTAGCTTCATGTCTTGTACAGGTATTCAAGACAGCAAAACGGAGCGAAGGTATGTGATAAGACATCCAAGGAAGTGCATAACCCTCATATGTCCCAAAAAAGGCTCAATGGGACTCAAGTGGAAACTGCGAATAGTGTGGAAAGTTTCATCATTTCACAGGGTGGATATGTGGAGATGAAAGGGAAGTGAGACTCACATATCAAAATTTTCACATGCTCTGGGTGAGCTGTGATGGGCGTTAGTGATAGAGTGTAGCAAAAAGCCGAGATCTGAAAGCAGCGAGTTAGCAAAGCTGCAAACACCATTGATTGTGAAAAATGCGAGATGTGATTGAGTAGTCAGACAAGATACTGGCAAGTAACAGGCCTAGGGCCCGAACAGACTGAATTTCTTCATAGGCGATTCAGTTGGGAAAAGAAGACTTTTGTTAAAGTGTCATCATTCAAAAAGGGAGGGTTCTGATGCAGGAGCAAGGGGGAAATGGGAGTCCTACCATCCAAGATGCGCTTCGGCTGCAGGTGCCCTTCGAGCTGCAAAAAGAAAAGAAAAATGCACCCAAGCACTCCAAACCACCGTGTTTGCCGTCGGATCTTCGCAACGAGGCGCTTTCGACAGCAACCACTCCAGAATCAAAGAGCAACCGTCGAAGTCGTGCGGGAAGCCTCGAGCGTGATCGTCAGGCTCACTGTGGCAGAGAGTAGTTGGAGTGTCGAAGGAATGATGTGGTTAAAGAAAGAAGTTTTGCGGCTCTCGTCGAAGCTTGATATTGGAAGACAGTGCCAGCAAAAATTTTCTGCAACACTGAGCACTGTGTGTGCATCACGTGATAGTTGGTCCATATTTACGGCGCTAGCGGCGGACGCCAGCACCCTAGTGCCGCGCCGCGATAGATGCATGGCAATGTCTGACCCAGGAGCCCAGCCAGGCCAAGGAAGTGTATCCATCGAGCCATGGTGCTGGATACGGCCTTGCCCATGCGGGAAGTCGGCATTTGGAAGGGGGTGTTGCGCAGGGGGCCGGATGAAGACTACACCTTCGTTTTTCTTTGCCATACGGACGTAATTTTCACTTGCGTCGCATATTGTTTGCATGCTTAAACATGTTTGTTTCTGCTTTGTGCGTTTCGGCTTCGGAGGCAGCGACACGCCACGCAACGGGAAGTCCATTGGACATTCGGACATTCGGGGGAGCGAGGCATGTCTTTGGGGGGAGTTCGATCGGTTTGGAAGATAATTCGAACGCGCCGCGCCGCACCCTGGTTGGAAATCATCGCGTGCTGGGGCAGAATGAGATTGGACGGGATGCAGGCGCCCCGGTTTAAGGATACTGTAGCCAGGGTCCCCAGCCACCGGAACTGGGAGAACAGAATCAAGCGGTGCTCAGATATGGGGCTTCTGGAGAGGACTGCTGGACTTATTTTGCCCGCCGAGGTTTCCAGAAGTCAGATTAGCTACGGTTATGTGCATGCAGTCCACTCTATGCGGGTCCGCGGTCCGCCCTGTATCAAACTGACAGCCACGTCCTGCTGGTCGGGCTTCTGGGCTGGGTTGGACGGCACTCGCGCTCAACCAACTCAACCACTCAACTGGCCGCTGTCTGCGATCCCACGATCCCACTGGCCAAAGCCTCGACTCGCGCGCCCACTTGCCCATGGCCCCGCCCACACGCCTAAGGCCCACGACCCACGACCTTGGACAGACGCAAGCAAGACCCAAGAGTAGGAGCAGAGCGATCCCCCTCCGACCCAGGACCCTTCATACCCGTGCTGGTCGTCCGTCTCCTTGTCAGTCCAGTTTGGCCTCTTTCGGCGGCAGTACCGCGAACAACAGGGCTGGCCACTCGCACTACCAATACGACTCCAACACCTGATACGGCCACTATCGATTTACTACCACTACCCATACCAATCCCGCTACCAACACTACCACTTCCACTCCCGCCCGTCCAGTACCCTCCTCGTCCTCCCTTCCTCTGCTCTCATCTGGGATCCTCGCAACGCCTCCCGAAGCAGAAGCACCGGCCATCGGCGCCTGTCTCCCGTTTGTATCTATCTCGCTGCCCTCCTCAGCCCTTTATCCCTTTCCCATCTTTCCACGCTCCCTCCCCTACCTACCGACTAAGAAAGAAAAAGACTCCTTGGTCCTCCCACCACCCTCGCCAGAGTCAAGCCCTCCCCTCCTCAGGCGCCTTCTGCTTCCCTGACTGTTGGGTCGCCTACCGCCAAACGCCTCCCGCAGACGACCTGCCTGCCTGAGCCGTCCCCGTCCCTTGTCGCTGCTCGCTGTCGCATTGCTGTACAGTATTAATACGGTATCGAAGCCCGGCAAGCGCGCGGAAAATTCCCACAGCGGCTCCCCCCCCCCCTTCCCAGCAGTTCAGTCCAATCCTGTCAGTGCTATCCTGTCGGTTCTGTCAGCGAGCGGATCATCCTCCGGTAGCATCCATCGCACCCGCAACCGCACCCGCCCACAGAGAGAGTGCCCAGTGCCCACAGAGAGCCCACCGAGACAGAGGACGCCTGCTAGCTAATTACGCCCCGTCGCCCACTCCCGCACACACGCCTCCGCCGTCTCCTGGCGCTTTTTCCGACATTCCGTCTTTCCACCATCCGCAATCAATCAGCCCTCAGTCCGCAATCCGCATTGCTCGAGGCTGTCGTCTTCGCTCGCTCGCCGCCGCCCTCGCTCTGCCGTGCTGGCTGGCTTTCTCCTGGCGGACCTCGTGACGTGCCACTCGTCCCATCGTCACCTCATTCACCCAGCGTCGTCTCCTCCCAAACCGGTCATCGGTCATCGGCCATCGTCCATCGTCGTGCCCATCGCGAACCACACCATTCGCCCCAACTCGCCCCCCCTCCGCCGATGCCTCGTCGTCCTCCTTTCATGTAATCGCCTGTCCTCGTGATAGATCTACTCGATTCTCCGCGTTTCTTTTCGGCTTGTCGCGACTTCTGCTCGCCTGATCCGACCACTATCGCATTGGGCCGCCCCCCGACCCCATCCTGTCTCGTCGCGACACGCGAAAAGGATAGGCCACCCCAACCACGATCTCAACCACCACAGCCACGCCCAACTACCGATCAGGTCCTGCACTCGTGCTTGCCCTATTCGCGGAACGTCGCCATTGTCCAACGCATGCGCCTGCGATAGCCTCGACACGCGATCGTCGATATCCACTACGTGGATACTCGACCACCCACTCTAGACATGATGGCAACCAGCATGGGCCCAAACTTCTCTGGCCATCCAGCCGGCATGGGACACCCAGGCGTTGCCGGTCATCCCATGGCTCCTGGTATGCCTCATAACCAAGGTCAACCGGGCGCTCCTGCTGGCGGAATGCCGCATCAGTTCGGCGGCCCCATGGCCGTGTCCGCTCCGGGAGGACAAGTAAACCCTGCTCTCATGGGCGGCATGCCGCCGGGCGGGAATCCCAATGCTCATGCTCTACAGCACCTGAATCCCGCTCAGCAGCAGATGTTTCAGCAACAGCAATTGCAGCAGCAATGTATGTCCCCATCGCACCTGCAAGTCTTGTTTTATATTGTCGCGTACTAACTGCGTCTACTTCACAGTCAACAATCCACAGGCGATGGCCGCCATGCGGCAACAACAACAGCTACTGCAGCAACAACACGCGAGGCAAGCATTGATGGCGCAGCACGCCTTCCAGGCCAACATGCAGAATGTGAACGGCATGCAAATGGGCATGCAGTTGAATCAGCTCAGCCCTCAGCAACTGCATCAGCTGAGGCAGTCTGGTAGACTCGGGCCGGTGAGCTTGGCTCCAGTGCAAAACTCTCTCCATTCGCCCGTCGCTAATTACGGTGTGTTCCAGGCTCAGCACCCTCAAGCGCAAGTCATTATGGCCCAGCAGCTTGCTCTCCAGCAGCAACAGGCTCAGCAGCAACAGGCTCAGCAGCAACAGGCGCAACAGGCGCAGGTGCAACAACAACAGGCCGCTCACGCCCAGCAGATGCAAGGCAATCCCAACCAGGGCCAGCCCATGCCTATGACTGCTCAAAACATGGCGGCTATGCAGCAGAGTCAGCTCGCTGCGTCCCTTCAAAACCAAATGGCAAATCAACAGGGACAGCAACCTCAGGGACAGCCTCAACCTCAACCCCAGCCTCAGCCACAGCAACCTGGTCAGCAGCCCCAGCACACGCCTCAGCCGTCTCAGGCCGGCACTCCGGCGCCCACGGGCCCCCAGACACCAGCTCAAACACCTGTCGCGACCCCTGCTCAGCCGAATCAAATGCCTGCTGGACAGAACCAACCTCAGGGTCCCCAAACTCCCGCTCAACCGCAGCCTCAATCACAGCCGCAACCGCAACCTCAGGCTCAACCCCAACCCCAATCGCAACCCCAGATGGCAGCGGCCCATCAAATAGCCCTGACAAATTCGTTGATGCAGCAGCAGCAGCGCAGAGAGGGCATGAAGGGACAGTGCTTGCTGAAGCTGATGCAGTTCTCCGAGCACTTGAGCGGTTTCTTAGTAGGTTGACTTCCCACAGCACGTAGCACATCAACGCTGACAAGCGACTTCACAGGGACCCGGAAACCGAGAGGATCTCTCGTACTGGACCAACTTCGTCATACGCTTCTTCTCCCCGAACGGCGTTTTCAGGCACTCGTTGCACATTACCGACACGGATGATACGACCGACAAGCAATACGAAGTCCCCTACCCCGCTATCGCCAGGTACTTCCACACACATTTTGGCGGTGGTAACGGTGGTGCCAGTACTCTCAAGACAATGCAGTTGATCATGGATAAGGGCACTACGGATCGACCTCTGCCTGGGGACTGCCACTGCATCGAAAACTCCAAGGCCAGCCTTGTGTACTGGTATGACTGCGGATCACATGTAAGTTTTCGCGTTTCGCAGTGGCTATGGCGATAGAGATACTGACGGAGTCATTCAAGTTGGTCGCGAGCGGCACCCTTCGAGCGCAGTTCGACGCTGAGCAAAAGATTGAGCTTTTTGAGTTCCTCACGACCGGGCATGAAGAATACATCTCTCGGAAAAAGGTCATTGATGCCGCGAAGCCGGCGCACATGTGGATGAAGGAATGGCACAAGACCAACTCGCAGGATGGCAAGCAGTCGCCCGAGATGTCCAAGAAGGGCAAGGGTCGACAGATGAAGTCACCACAAACAGCCCCCCCTGAAGTGCTGGTCGATCTCCCAGATTCGGCTGTCAACAGCAAGGGTGTTACGGAGGGTGTATTTCAGTTTCTTGAGGTATGCCACTATACGTAGAGAGGCACACACAAAGTAGTGCTAATAGTCGTGATACAGATCGTCGAAGTCATGGGACAGATGAACCCCTTGTTCGGATTCTCCCATTCCAACCCTGGCCTCGGTCCCTCCGCAGCGCTGGAGCAATATGTTGCGACTCACATCACCGGGGGCCCCCAGGTCATGAATGGACAACCGATGCAACCCCAAGGTCCCCGAACCCCGAGCTTTGGACAGTTCCCCATGGGTGCAAGCCCTGCAGCGGCTCACATGACCCTTCCCGGATCCCCTCACATGGGCAGTCCTGCGCCGGGCCACATGCAGGCTCCTGGCATGCAGATGCAACAAAGTCAGCAAGGAACGGGCTCTGGCGGACCTAGCGCCAACACGTCGCCAGCATCGAACAAGAGGAGACGCCCCTCGGGGGTGAAGACGGAGGACGACGGATCCGGAGCACCGACGCCCGCAGGTACCGGCCAAGTCAATGGCATGCCTCGAGCTGTGAAGCCGCCGACACCGCGAATGACGAAGCGAGCCAAGGGTAACAACGCAGCGTGAACAAAAGCCATGTCTCAGGCCCCATTCACTTAGTTAGCAGCTCGGTTTATGCTGCTTTTCTTGTTTTCCATCATGTTGCATGGCGGCGTCTCTTGATATTGCTCGGATTTGTCAGGGGTTGGATTTTGGAAAACGTACGGAGTGGGAGCCAACGAGTGGAGCGCATTTGTACTGGGTGTTTGCAGGGCTGGCGCATCACGGATACCTGGCCACATCCCGTTCGGGGTGGTCTACATGCATGGACATAGCATGGTCACGGCGCGCAACTGACGGGTCCATCGGCAAGTCTTGCAAGGCGTTTGGGATTTTGCACCATGTTCTACCGCGAGCTGTGAAGGCGCGCGGGGGTGGTTGAACCTCACACGGTTGCACGTTGCAATCAATCATGGACAATGCAGACGCGACATCCCAAGAGCCTCAAAGCCTCATGGCACACCAAGGGCGGGATAGGAGATACAGGGGATGAAGTTAATTTGGGTAACGGATAGACAGTTACTCGTGTACGACTACCATGGCTTACGGCTCGGGTTGGCGTCGAAGCCTTGATATGGTTTTTTGATATGGTTTTTTGATATGGTTCACTGGAGGACGATGGAGTGTTTATTGAAGAGATTGGGGATGGTGAAGAGGTGGAGTGGTTGCGGTATGTCATTTGTGCAATGAGGACTGTCATGAAAACAAGAAGCAGTGGAAGACTTAGGACAGAGAACGAGAAGAAGAAGAAGAAGAAGCTAAGCACCGGTTGTGTGATGGATGTGATTGCGTAATGACGAGCAATCTTTGGGGCGTGGATATCAAGGATGCCTCGTATTATACCTAGGTTGTCGTAAATGCTGCGATGCGTTGAGGCAAAGGGGTTTCGTTTTTACAGGGCTGGGAGGGCGTGTGATATTGCATGGGTAGTTATTTGTTTGACAGCTATTTCAAGGATACCCTCCATGACCAGATCAGCCGTGTCTTTCTCAAATTTGTTGTGCCGGGTTTTTGTGGTACCAAACTACCAATTCCGGAGGTTGAAAATGCGAATGTTGATGGATGTAGGTGGTGAGGGCCAACCCCCACGAAACCAACCACTGTCAAATAATGAAGCCGCACACACTCTTTTCAACCATCCTGTGCTCGACCTCGTTAAAACTGTAACGTGATAATTCAAGCCCCCATGTCCACCCAGACGGTAAGCAAGCAACCCCCTCTCACCGATGGCGTTGCCACATTCCGGGGTTTGCCATCATATCCACGGTTTTGTTGCTCCATTGCATTATCCGTTTGCCAGAGACCCCGTGGTTTGCCAAAAACGCAGCGTTCTCCTCCCTCAACCACTGGTTCGAAACCAAGAAAACCCCGTGTTCCGAGAGACGACTGTGTTCCTGGGAGCCGCGGGGGCCTCGCCGCGGATGGCGAGGTAGCACTTGAGGGCGCCGTCGGAGGCGGCCATCATCTCGCGCAGCAGGAACCACTCCAGCTCGGAGCGGCCCAGCAGGTCCGTCTTGGTGATGGGGTTGCGGTAGTGCCACGAGTCGTCGCCGAGGCCTAGGGGCAGGATGCTGCCGCGGAACGTCCAGTACAGCGTCACCGCTGCGAGCTTGGGGTGGCGAGCGGCGGCGCGGCGGCGCGACGAGGAGGTAGTATTGCTGCTCGTTGTATCGAGCGAGGTCGACGAGTGATCTGGCAGGCGAGCCCGCAGCAGGCTCAGCAGCTGGGCCTTTGTCGTGTCGAGCGGGATGCGCAGCGGCGTCTCGGGCATGTCCCAGGGATGCGTCAGCGAGCTGTCGTTGGCGACATCGTGCACCACGAGGTCGAACTCGAGATGTGAGCTGAGGAGGCCCGTCGGTTTCGACCGCTGCTGCCGCGGCGACGAGGAAGAGGGCGACGAGAGCGGGTGCAGGCGGTGCGGAGACGGCGATGCGCGCGCCACAGGCGTAAAGGGCTTGGGTTTGGGCGGCTCGAAGGGTTCCTGGGCCGTGATGCAAAGATCCATTCTCTGTGATGTGTAGTTGTGGTGTTGATGCGTGAGGGCTTGAAGCAGGAGAAGTCGTGATGGCTTGGAATAGGAGAAGATGATCGAGGGTTCTGGAACTGTGGGACGAGAGGTTTCAACTCGGTGCCGACGATGGCCTCCACGATACCTTCACTCCGTGAATATGTGCAAAGAAGAGCTTTCTGATTCCCGCGAACAGCGCGTCAAGGGCAAGTGCGGTTCCTCACTTGTCACTTCGCGTTTCTGGTCAGGGTAAAGGTGGCTGTCAAGTGGCGACAGCCCACGGCAGATATATCCGAGCCGGCACAACTAATAGGAACGGAGAGGATGCATAGCCAACGAGGCCACTAGGGATATTCATTTCAGTAGGCCCGGGTTCGATTCAGGGGTTCGTTCCATCTACCTACCTAAATATCAGGGTTGTTGTCATCAGCCCGTTCCAGACCCAACAGAGTCCGACGCTGCATCAATGCCGTTTCACAGCTCATCAACACCGTTTGTAAACTGTTCAGCTGGGGGGGTTTCGATTCATCACAGGCGCCTCTTCTGGGTCGTCGACGACAGTGGCTTGCCGCCGGGCTTGCGACTCCTCATTGTCACCACCATTGCCATCGTGGACTTGCGTCTCGGCCTGCTCCCTCGCATCGACACTCACGACCAACACCGCCCCATAGCGCCTCCCTCGAATCCCCTCCATCACCGCCTCCATCTCTCTCGCGAGCAGTCGGTCTCGCAGCTCGATTGTCCGCACGACGTGGTCTGCCGGGGGAGCAGCCGCTGCCCGCGTGACCACCACGGGCGTCGCAGCGCTCCTCGTGATGTACAAACGGACCTGTCTCGATCTCACACGCTCCCCGAGGCCGTTCTGGGCTGCCTGGATGGACAAGTCCCCGAGGAGAGTATCGCGGCTCGGTGGCGAGTCGTAGACGGCGTCGAGGGAGATGCTAAAGGGGTCGGGATTGTGGCCAAGCCGGTGGGTGCCGTGGAAAACTACTTTGATCCTAATTTGAGCGACTGTATAATATGGAGGTATGAAGAGTGTAGGTGGCGAGTACCACTGCAGAGTTGGCATATGGTTAGAGAAGACAACAGGGAAAGCAATTGGCGTCGTGAGATTGGGTGTGACGACGGTGTAGGGCGGAGTCGTTGGAACCAAAGGAACAGCTCTGGGCTGATACCCGAATATTGGGGTTTGGAATAGCATCTGCATTGCCCTAAGAGCAGAAATGTGCTCCTCTAGCAATCTCACGAGAAGAAATTTCGTTGTTTCCCCGTTTCGACGGCCATTGCAAACTGAACCATTCTACGAATATGTAGGTGTAGGGTAGTTCGTGATTCACTATCAAAGACGGTCTCATGTTCGGTTGATGGCTTGCACACGACGTGCGCACTGAACGAAAAAAGAGGCGAGGAACTTGGTCCCAAATATCATAAGTGAAGCCATTGACCAGTTATATTACAACAGAGAATTGGTCCAGTTTATTAGTGCTCGTTTCCGTTGACACCCAACTTTGCGTGAGTGATGCACGGCAAACAGCAAAAATCACCGCTGTTCAACACTTTTCTGACAAAAATAGCACGGATAAAGTGTGAGAGCTAGTCAGCCAATTGACTAGGTACGTGTGGATTTGACCGGAAACAAGATGACGGCAAGAGTGTTTGCTTTTGCCTTGGCCACGAATGAATGACTAAACGATGGAGATGCTCTTGGCTCTCTGCACCTGAATCGTGGCTAGGGTTACCATCTGTCTGAATGACGGCCTTCCAGAGACAGGTCGTGTTCTCATCCAGGAGATTCAGCTAATGATGTATCGTGTGATTGCTTTTATTTCTCCCTACGTTGGCAGACTTTCTTTTCGCAGATAGATAGCCTGGTTTAGCTCCATTGCATCATGCTCTACAGGGGGAACTAGCAAACACTAGGTTGCCTCTCCTCAAGTCGGTGACAAGCGCGATCCCTTAGAAGACCGAGAGGCTACAGGCGAAAGTCTCACCTGTGACAGTCTGTGTCATACATCAGTAAGGGGCATATGGCTTCGTAGCAAAGTTGTCAGACATTTGGAACTCAAAGCACTTAAGACTATTCAATTTGGACATTTACTGCACACACCGCTAATCTGTGCGCCCAACGGTGCTGTGCACACAGTTAATAACACCACTAACTAATAGATAGAGACAGTAATTGGTGGTTGCACCAGTGTCCATGTTGACGACTGGGGCATGTGAAGGCCATCAGTGAGGGATGGCAAAAAAGTCACAAAAAGACATACAACAGTGGGGATTCCCCGGTCGTCACCGACCCGAGTACTAATCCACCGCTTCTCAGCTTGACTAAGGGAGAGCGGACGGGATCCCGTATTTTCTAAGAGCTATGGTCGTATGTGCCTGGTTCTCGCGTTGAGCTGGCTTAGATTCGTGGGCGAGGGGCGTCGACGAATGAGGGCACAGTGAGCAAATGGTGGGATTCCTCGATTTGTTGACTAATTGCCTCGATAGGTGACGCTTCGCTGTCTATTACAGTGTCCGTTGATAAGTTGTTGTCTCCATCCGTATCTAGACTGAGTGTCTCATTCGATGTTGTCTCACGGCTGACCGACCATTCACCGGCACCGGCGCCGAGCCTGAACTTCGGCTTCTTCCAGCCGGCCCAGCCCCGGTCCACAATCTGGTTTTGTCTCGGCCATCTCTGTCACAAAACTGGCGGCAGGCGACGGACCGTCGTTATTGGTGGGCGATGGAGATCAAGGCTTGGAGCCCCCATGCGCGCTTGGGAAGGGGGAGGGGGGCTAGCTGATCAACTGACGGCATTCGGCAGAAAGGCGGCCTGTCTTGCATTATCGACTTGCTTGCTTGGCAAGCACTTGTAGGCTTAGAGAATGGGGGAGATGCAATAGAGTGGGCTTTGCTTGATCATGGTGTATGTGACTTCAGAGATAAAGTAGATATTCTGGGAACTCACACAGAAACCGGGGTCTAATTGCTACCTCCCACGATGCATTTCCTGCTACACTCGGCTGAAATACCCTCATTCCACGCCCTCTTTCCTTTTGGCATCCTCTCTCAGCCAACAGAAAACCCGTCTCCCCTTTTGAGACAAAAGCGGTGACCAAGGAAAAACGACACAACGTGTGAATAAAAAAAGCCACCGCCCTGCTAGATCGACGTGTCTAGCACAACGCCATGTCCCGCTGCCTCGGCCGGCTCTTGCAACTAGTCTTCTCACAACCTTTTTATTTTTATTTTTACGATACCACCTCTCTTTCTTATCCCCTCTCGTGTGCGAATCTTTTGCGAGGCGCCACCCTTTTCAACGGTGGTTTGGGTGAGTTTTGACGGGTCATCCGTCAAGATACAAGAGTGCGTAGGGAGATATGTATCATGTACAGGCACTGCGCAATTGATTTGAAACCTGCGTCTCGGTTCCTTGTCTCGTCTTGCTCTCTCCCTCTAGACTACTTGCTGTAGGCATCTTCGCCTTCTCACCTCCTTGCTTCGTCTGAGCCGCCCCCCGCCCGTACCGCCACCAAAAAGCCGGTCTGCCTATGATGAAATCCAACCCCCCCTCCCTTTTTTTTTTTTTTTTTAAAAAAAAAATAAAATAAAAGTGACAGCGCTACTCGCGATTAATACTCCGGGAGCACGGTGAGCAAATCATGCTGGCGTCACGTAATCAATTGCCCGACTGTACATGCCTAGCGGTAAGCCCACGTTAGTAGGATGCAAAATGCTGTATGCAATATGATGTAGCGTGGCTCAACGAGTTGACTGACAGGCTAATCCTCATCACTCTTGATGACTCTCTCACTCCACCCCTCGCATTCACTCTCATCTCCTACAAAAATGAAATAATACAAAACTAGACGGCCCTCACATATCGATGCCAGAAGAGCGCTGAAATTCTGTTTTCCTCTTCTCCCTTTCCCTTCTTACAGCCTCTTATATCTCAACATCCCATCCATCTATTCTGATCCGTCCATTACCGATCCACCACCCCTCCCCCTCTCTCTCTTTTCCAATATCTCCCTCCGCCATGATATCATGCCGGGCACGCTTATTCCGCCGTGGTACATCCCCGACCTGCCCTCGTGCAATGACCTCACCGTCGTGAGCGTCGTCTGGGGCTTCTCCCTGGGGCTCGCCGTCTTCGGCCTCATCCGGGCCGGCAACCAGACCTTTCACCAGTGGAAACGCACGCGCAGGGTCACGGCCTACATGGTCTTCATCTGGCTCGAGCTGGTCGCGAGCACCGTTTTGGGGGGGATTGGATGGGCGCATGTATACGGGACCATTCCGCCTAGGTGAGTGAGCATATCCTGGTTTGATGGATGATTCCAATTTCCAACATGAAGGTATCCCAATTACAATGGCCATGGCCTAACACGAGTTGGAATAGCTTCGAGTTTTTCTTCTTCATCAGTACGCAACACCGAGACAGCACATACATACCCGCCCCCCCCCTCAACCCCGTTCTAACCTCCGTATCAGTCATCATGTGGATATTCCAAATTCACTGCATAATGCAAATCATAATCAACCGCATCGCCCTGCTCGCCATCTCGCCAACCACGGTCCGCCGCCTCCGCTGGGGCATCTTTGGCATCCTGCTCGTCATTAACATCTCCGTCGGCTCCGTCTGGATCCCTGCCCGCCTGCAGATCAACCCGACCTGGATCCATGTCAACAACATCTACGACCGCCTCGAGAAGGCCATTTTCGCCGTCATCGACGTCTGCCTGAATCTGTACTTCATCTACCTCGTCCGCTCCTCGCTCATCGAGTACGGCCTTACTAAATATGTTTTGCTGTACCGCTTTAACCAGGTCATGATTGTGTTGTCTCTTACCATGGATGTGAGTTGACGCCAGCAACCCGAAGGGAAGCCTGGTGTTGGCTAACTGTCAGATGCAGATTCTCATCATCGCGACAATGTCCTTGAGCAATAACTTTCTCTACGTCATCTTCCACCCACTCGCGTACCTCGTCAAGCTCCACATCGAGCTCTCCATGGCCGAGCTCATCGGCAAGATCGTCAAGGCCACCGGGTCCGACCTCACCTGCGTCTGCGTATGCCACCAGAACAACATCCACCCCTTTGCCTTCTCACCAAACCTGTACAGCAGCGCCCCCGCCGAGGTCCGCCCTGTTGCTTCAATCCGTGGCCGCATGCGCCGCACCTGGCCCAGATGGCCGGCACCTCTACGCATGATTCGACGCGGCGATGACGGAGGCGATGAAGAGCACATTACTACCGCAGGTCGTGATAGTATCAGGCTACGGATGATGCCCCGGACGGAGGAGTTCGGCGGGCGGACGCACAGCTGTCCAACGCTGCCGGCGCGCAAAGATTCAGGGTTCGCCACGACCAGCATGGCCAGCTTGGCGGGCCAGTCGAGCAGCGGCAAGAGTATCACTGATCACACTGACTGACGCCAACCCGGCCCGCGGCTTCACACAATCAAGGAACTGGATTCTGTACCGCCTAGTACATAGTACTACGGCCGTCGCTGCTGTCACCGCCGGGAACCAGTACCGAGTACATTGGCCAAGCAAGGGGCTGAAAGAGCTGATGGCCCCAAGGACTGATGGACTGACGGACTGGCGGCCTGTTTGCTGGCGCCTCCACGTTTTGTTGGGCGCGTGAACCAAACGCAGCCCACGCCACTCACGACAATTGTCCATATGTTGTCGTGAGCCTTCCCCAGATCGGCCTAATTTCCCGATATCCAACAGAGGACTGGGCTGCGGGTAGTCACGGGATGAGCGCCGCCTCCACCGCCACGGCGCCACCCATCACCAAGCCCGAGACGCGGGGGCTCCACCCCCACACCAGCTGGTCCGAAAGCCATTTGGGGACATCTGAGATGGCCGAGATCTGCTCGCAAGGGAAGAACATGGGAAGAGGCGAGGCGAGGCGAGGCTTTCCACTCAGCAGCATCCATGCGGACCCATGCTATGAGCTCCTGCCCCTGTGCCCCATCCTCGCATGCACATTCTAACCGTTAAACCGTCTGCGTTGTCGCCTCCACCCCGGCCCTCGGCCCCACACGCGTCGGCTCACCCCGGAATCTTTCGCATCCCCCGCAGGCTCCACCCGCCGCAATCTACCATACAGGGGACCCAAGGTTGGCCCCGTTGCTTTCGACGCCCATGTCATGCTCTGGTACCACTCTTTTATACTCGTCCATGATGCCATCTAACCCGTAAGTTGCCGTTCCTTCTTCAATTTCAAACTCGACTGATGACGAGCCTCTAGTCCGCATGCCCCTAGTCCCATCACTTGGTGACAAGAGCTGTAATGTTGTGCTCCCGGCTCGTCAACATGCACAATAGAGCACGAGGCGTGTCGTGATACCATATTCGGCCGAGGGCATGTTTTCGTCATATCATTTACTAGCTAGAACCACATCCATCCTCCCGAGGTTGAAAGAAGAATAAAACAACTTAAGAATGACAGCCATGCCTTTTCGCAGGGCTGCCGCGATCCCCAATCCTCATCCCCATCATATCTGTCATTATGACCATTAGCCACTCGAACCGTTCCGGATCGCGCATGACCGAAAACAGTAAAAAGCACAAGTCTTTGCTTGTAGCCTAGTTTGCCTAGGAATTCAATCCTGATTTTTGTTTTCAATTCGTTTGATGCCCATCTTGGTTATGCTCCGTGCCCTTGGTCGTTTCGTTCGTAATTTTGTCATTTTTCATGACTTATCCTCTGCGCCTCAAGATTTGTGTGCCGTGCCCGATCAAATTGATCCCTTATGTACTGGGTGCTCAAATGGTTGAGTGCTTCGTATGCTCATCCACTACTTCCCTGATTCGACTTACAGCCTCTCGGGAGCTGGGTTCTCATGCTTGGCGGTGCTGCCTTTACCTCTCCAGGTGCTGACGGCGGGGATATTGGCTTCGTAACGCACTTCATCCGTGCCATAGGCGCCCGGGGTTAGCTTGATGAGCGTGTGGAGGGGAACGTTCATCCAGGGGCTCTTGGTCTGGTCCTTCTTCATGAAATAGGCATACACGCATCGCAAGACAGCCTGATGGGTAACGATCAGGATATCCTCGCTGCGCTCCAGCTCCATGATGATGGGCTCGAGGCGGATTACCACATCGCGATATGATTCTCCGCCACGGTAGCGGTAGTTGTACTTGTCCTCGTCGCGGGCGGCGAAGTCGTCAGGGTAGCGGTCTTTAATTTCTTGGTATGTAAGGCCGTCGCAAACACCAGAGTCAAGCTCATCAAGGGCCTTCCACTGGAGCTGGTTGTAGTGCTCGGGAAGGAAACGAGCAGTAGCAATGGTCCGTCGCAATGTGGACGTCCAGACAGTAAGTGGGCGGTCATCCTGGGTAGCATATTAGTATTATTTGTCGCAGGAGCCTCATGGGATGAAACATACGCCAACCGATTTGCGGACCAACTCAGGGAGCTTCCGGGCATATTGTTCTCCTCGGGGAGAGAGGAGGGTGTCGCCACCAATCCTTCCGTCTAGGTTGTACAGGGACTCACCGTGCTATGGTGGGGTTAACGAGCGTGCTCGGAGTTCAACGCGGGGCAGAAGGTCTTACTCTCGATAGCCAAACAGACCGGGGGCGGATGTGCAAATTCATGAGGTAGTAGACAACCCGACTCTGAAGGTAGTCTCGAATGCGGCTGATGATGACTTGCTTGCCCACGTCCATAATTTTAAGGTACGTCAAGTGAGACTCGTCGCCATCGGCGTCGATGGTGCAGTAAACCTTTTCGTAGTTGCGGATTCGGTTGCGGAAGTCGAGAGCGGCCTTCTCTGGGTCTTGACCCTTGTAATCGGGACTAGTAGTTTTGACATCACGGATATTGGCCATGATGAGCTCCTCATCGTCGCATTTGCTCTCAACGAAGAGCACCTCAACGCCGTTGGCATTGCAGGTTTCGAGGACCCATTTCCTCCGTTCTTGGGTCGAGTTGGTAGCATCTAGGATACCAACAACACCTCCAGTGCGGAACCAGGCCAGCATGTCGGCGACGGCCGCCTCAGCAGCGGCGCGACGCTTGCGCTCGCCTTCAGGGTTGTTGGTATCGAAGAAGTCAGCCGTAGGCTGGGGGGCATCGTTTCGCCGGTAGTTTCCGACATTGAAGGTCTGGGCTGGAATGGAGAGCCATTGCAGGTAGCGTTGAGCTATGGGCGAGCAAAAGAGTTAGCCAACGTGCCCAAATGAGACATGCGCAGTATAACTTGATATAATCGGGCGAACGGGATTGCACGTTGCATCGACGCGGGGTTGGGAGGGAGGAAAGACATGATAGAAAAAAAAGGCAACGCGTACCTCGCTGTGCGATGTAGCTCTTGCCTCTGGCGGGAAGTCCCACCATGACGACACAGATCTTGGTGTCCTCAACCTGGACACCGACTCCATTAGTTCGGGATGGCATATTGGCGGTGTTGGATGCTATTGCGTGGCTGAGAGGTCAAGATTGAGGTTGGAATCGTAGAAGAGACGGATGCTCCAATACTGCAAAGACATGAATCGGAAGGACCCGCAATCACTGATCAATGGGTGATAGGAACAGCTATGACGGAAGTAGTGGAGGTCGCGTGAGCCTCGGGCAGCTTGCCTCGAAGTGAGGAGAAGGAGCGAGCTGGGGTTGCAGCAGCAAACAGCCAAGGTTATCGGAGGAGTGTGGGGTGGCTTGGAGCGATCGAGCGAGTGATTGTGCGGATATGCGCGTTTGGTGTGTGCGACGACACCTCCTTCCCGGGGCAGATGATGCGGCAATCGATCGAGTTGATCAATCAATCGAACGAGGGATGAGGGACGAGGATGAATCAATCACCGGCGTCAAAGATGCAGAGCGAGTCACACGCCTCTGCAGCGATTCGGGCTTGGAGCTTGTGTGGACCTGGTGGATGGACCCGTTGTGGTGGCTCTGTTGGTCAAACAAGCTGCTGTTGCACTACAACAAGACGTGGGAAGGCTGGCGAGGCGCGGCGAGGAAGAGGCAAGGCGGCAAGGCAGAGAGAGAAAGGACAATGGAGGTCTGCAAGTGGTGAGGCCGGGGAAAAGGAACCCGACAGAGGGCGAGCTACTCGGTATGTAATGGTGGCGGAGAGCAAAGGCGGGGACGGGTAGCAGAAGTGGATGAATGGGCGAGAAGGCCTGGAGTTCTGGACGGTATGGAATAGGAATGGAGGAATGGAGGAATGGAGGAATGGAGAAATAGAGGAATGGAGAAAAGAGAAGAAGAAACAGAGAAAGAGATGAGCAAGAGACGGCGGCGGGACAAGGCCGTGAAAGCGAGCCAGCGACAGTCCTGGTGATTGGGTCCCAAGGCAGAAAACGACACCTCCGGCTGAGAATACACCCGACAAGCAGCAGAGCAGATTCCAAAAGCACAGAAAAGCACCCGACCCTGACAGTCGACAAAAACGACGTGCGGCTTGCATCGTCTTGTTCAAAGTCGCGGCTCCATCTGATTCATGACGATGAAAGGGATGGATGACCACGGCAGGCCAATCCCAACCCGCCAAAGCTCGTCAGAGCCCGCCAAAGCCCGGGATAGCGATCCACTGTAGCGGACCTACCCCCGCTCTGGGAGCCCCGGCCTGTCCTCAGCGGCCCCTCGAGCCCCCCAGGACCCAGTGCCTTGAAAATCTTGGGGGTCCAGGTGCACAGCGGATCCAGCTAAGGGCCCAGCTATGGATCCAACAAGCTCCATCTGGCCCATCTGCCCGCCCAGAAGGTGCCAAATCTGTGCCTGGCGCTCGCCGACAGTTGCCTCCAAACCACTTTTGGAAGCCTTGGTCATGGTGACTGAACAAATATCCACCCACCGTCCAGTGACAATTGAACCCACGTCGTTATGAGGAGCCGTTGTTGAGGTGAAGGTGTCCTGGAATGTGCTGCAGTCTTCCCCGGAGCACCCTCTAAAAGCGCCTCTCCAACGCCTCTCCAGTGCCCCTCCAGCGCCCCCTCGCCACCCCTCACCTCTAGCAGGCCCTGGCGCACCACCCTGAGCCCCTCATCCTCATCGGGGATGCCCTCCAGCGCATCCCCGGCACAGAACACAATCTGCCCTGCATTCTCGATTCCTGCCCTCCACTTCCTTTTTCTCTACCGGTAGTGGGGCATGAGCTATCGTCCGGCTCTCCAGCCCTGCTGCGTGCCTTTGAAGTGTGGCGGCGGCTGTCAGCTGCCTCCGAATCCTCCCGGTCTAGTCAGTCCCAATGGCGAGTATCAGGAACTGTAGGAAGGACTGCAGCTTTCAGTTTCCAGCTTCAGATATCGCTGGATGAGCGGTCGGATGGCCACCCGAGCACAAGGATGGCTTTGTCCCGGGTCCGGATCACGGCGGTGACCCCAGCCACGAGAAGCACAGCGCAGCCCGGTTCCGTGTCCTGTCCAATTCCCGGTTCTCATCCATAGGACATGGACGTGTTGGTCTATGTCGGTCTCGAGTGTGCTGCAGGAATAGCCACCGAGAACCCGTCCACGAGACCCCTTGCCCCTCCGGCTCTGTCCGAGTTGGCACCACTCCCGCCTCCGTCGTGTCATCTTTCCTTCCATCCGTCCATAATCCGTTGACGGGTATCTTCTTGCCTTCGGGGATGGCCCGGGGGTGTCGTGACATTGACCTCCATCACCAATCTCGTCACCGTGGCTTGCCCATGCTTTGCTCGACCGATACGTGCATCCAGCCGGGGATGCAAATGGCCCATCTGCTTTTGGCCTGCCAGGGGCCTCACTCCATTGGTGTCTCTCCATAGGTGTCTCTCCCCATAGGTCCAGGCGCCTGCAAGGTCAAGGGAGCGACTCCCTGACGATCATGTTTGCTCGTGCCCTCCCTCCCCGGGTTCCCCTCTTCGGTAGAATCTTGTGTCGGTGACCGAGCCAGCGAGGGGCAGCTTTGCTCACCCGGCGCCAGGGACGTGGATACTTGCCGCAGTCCAAAGCCCGCTCCCAGCCTCCAACGTCCAACGTCCACACACCGCCTTGCGGCACCACGAGGTCGCTTCGGTGGACTCAGCGGCGGATCAGTCCGTATCTCAATAGCCGACTTCGCCCACTTGAGCAAATGGACCGGCTATGGTAATGTGGTTGTAGAATTCCTTGTTTCGACAGCAGGAAATGACGCTCACCTTGCTGAAGCTCCATGTGTTACCACGGACCCTAGTAATCGCCGGCGACGGCGGCCCAGCCACAACGCCTCTCATTCCGAAACACAGCGCAGCTAATTGGCGCGGCTTGCTCTGTGAGTTTGATGCTGGGGATGATCTCTTCTAGGGCGGATGAAGTCGTTTGACATGCAACTTAGGAATGTTTTGCAGTATGCACTGTAGGAACAAAATGTAGCCGTGTCGTTTCGATGAAGTTTTGTTGAGCGTGAAGAGGGAAAATGGATGACGAGGTTTATGAGGTGCTCATATAGCAATTCTGGCAGCAGAGATCGAGAGGGTTCGTTATCATGATAAGATTGTCAAGACACTGTCCGTCACGATAACTGCCTACCACAACGACTTAGTTATCGCCTTGCGCCTTCTTCATAGGACAGCAATCAAACATGTTACACCGATAACCTGTGGCGCATTCACTGATTCCCTAGGGTAGGTACGGGGGTAACTTATTTCCTCGGGTACTTTCTCTTTTAGCTCACCTTAATTGATCACCTTACCTACCAACCTTGCACACCTGTTAATCCCATTCGACATCGTGAGACCAAGGCATCATATGCTTTTTGCGTCAGATCGTCATCTCCAAACTTGATCAATTCTGCTTCTCGCCATGACTATCCTGCCTCTTCCTGGCCCACCTCGCTTCCTCCTTGCCAGACCGGGCTCCCCGAGAACTCACCACGCCTTGATCACCCGGTGAAGGTCACATCCAATCCGGCGCCTTCTTGTTCAGTCTTTGGCTCCGGTGTTATGGTATCACCGCGCCAATCCCGATACCTCGTCATTGCTATCATCATTCCACAGCAATGCACACACTACAACACCGGCGAGTTTGCGGGCGCATCATCTGTCCTTCGAGTAGAAGCGCATCTCTGCAGCGCCGATATCGAACACGGCGAGAACATTCTGAAGGAATACGTCCCCCAGGATGTACGGCCCGGGCCCTCCACTCGTAATGCCACAGGCACACAACCCCGTCATCGGATCAACCAAGTCCTGGTATATCAAGTCGGCCCGGTTGATCCAAAACTCAACACCCGAGATTACGACCGCGAACCTCGGTGCGATAGCGTCGCAAGGCACGAAATATGACCCCCATTGGTAAATGTAGGTAGCACGAGGCTCGAAAGCGTCTGCAATTGCCTCGGCTAGAACTGTTGCCGTTATCAGCACCAAGGAAGAGAGATGGGGATAGTTCCATTTACGAGGTGGGAGATGCATCATTGTGGTTGCCGTGTCCACGATGTAGGGATACTTTGTCGTGTCCGTTGTGAGTCCCCACACCACACCATCTGGGATGATGGTATAGAATGAATACTTCCAGGCTGTTTCTTCCTGATCGATCAAGTTTGCCTGCAAGCCTCGTCAGCAACCGTCGATTTCTCGACTTCTCAAGCTACTAGATAACGACTTACAATAATGATATCCGTCACCGCTTTAGACTTACGATTCCACAACATGGGAGGCACACCACCCCACGTCAGGATTCCGTCGCTCGAATTTCTCATAATCGTCACACTAAATATGGGCTCAACAGTGCCTTGGGAGATTGCCCTTGTCAGAAACGGCGTGTACGGGATCATGAGCCAAGGCTGCTCCTCGCCCACTTGGCCGTAGTAGGCACTTGTAATCGATGGGTAGGCGAGGCCAAGAATCCCGACCGTGACGTTGTTACCATGCCAGTAGGTATTGTTGGCGAGACCAACCTGCTGCTTGGATACGAACAGGCCACCGCACGAGAGGTCAGACCGCCCCATGGGGCCAGAAACCTCCTCCCCTGATGCGTAGGAGATATAGAAGTGCACCCCTTCGACTTCACCATGTCTAAACCCGTCGATGTACGGCTTGCCAAAAGCACACGCCGACTTCTTGTGCTTGTTCCCCAAGTTGTCTTGGCAACTGAAATCGGATTGAACGGCCCATGTGTCGGAACTTGCTGTGTCGAAGAGGAGCCACACAGGTGTGTCATCCCATCCGCACTGGAGGGCATACTGTGTCGAGAAACCACCGATGGTGGAAACATTTTGCGACTTGCCTGGAATCGCGATGCCAGCTCGTTCAAGGGAAGAGACACCAAGGTGTCCTTGCACCCTGGAGTTTCCCTTGAGCTTCCTGAGTCGAGAGAACCGTGGACTAACACGGTCGACGGTCGGAGGGGACATCGCCCGGGCTCGTTCAAAGGCGAAGCCGTTCATTGGCATTGTCAGATCCCATTCCGCGTTGCTGGAATCGGTTTCCGAAAGCCCTGAGAATACCGGACAGATGAAGATGAAAAGAGAACGCAAGGAAAATTTGGGATTCATGATGGCGAATGTTAGAAGCTCTCGCCTCATTTATCGGGATTCAGTCGGTACGAAGACTTCGCAAAGTCCAGCACTGATGTGATTTGGCAGAAGTTTAGAACGATTCGATGGAAGGGCTTGGATTGAATCAAATCTTGAAAGTCGAAAAGAAAACTTTGGACCCCTTTGACGGATTGGAGTGCTGCACTTGTGCTCCTCAGACACAGTAACACACGGAACACGCACAGGCACAGAGAAGGGCAGTAGGAGATGCCGCGTCTCTCCGAATCGTACAAGCTTGAGTGACGGGAGACTGGGACGTCTTTGAGATGATCAAAGTGTCAGGACACGAATCCTTGCTCCTGTTCCGTCAGGTTTCCGTGCTTGTGGATCTGTAACAGCTGTTGGTGTTTTTCTCTCAGAGACACTCCGGCAGAGAGGTCGTTCTGGTGTTAAACAAGCAACAAAAAGCATCCGTCTCGACATTTGAAGCTATGAGTATAGGTACTGTTGAAACATGGCTTTCACCTCGCAATCTTGCATCTAACGAGACAAGCATCCTGGCCTCTGAAAAAAGACATAGGACGAAGCTATCAACCGGTTAGTCACTAGGTAAGCAACTACCTTAAGTTGGCTAAGTCCATTCTCTTAAGATCACGGCACATGAGGCTCGTTTGCAGCGAGATACTGGCCCCGTATTACCATCGCCACCTACCACAGTGTACGTTGGTCAGAAGCGCATTTCGCCTCGGCTTGCTGGCTGTGGCTCTGCGGTGCCTCAACGGTCGCCGGTATCACCGTGTCACAAGGTGGACAAACGAAGCAGCTGCAGACAAAAAAGCCTTTTGGATTGGCAACGCTTTCTTTGTTTCAAGGCAGCAGACAGAAAGCGCTGCCGCCACGCTGCGGCTGGAGGATAGAAACCCGCCGAATGATTTGAAGTAGCCCGCTGGGTGGCATTACATGAGAGTTTGGTCATCACGATTCTTTCGGATTTTCGCATACTACGAACAAGGCTGCCCACAAACGGCGCCGCCGTTTGTCAGGTCGTTTCTTATGGTTACATTCATCAAATCTCAACCAGGTTGTGTGTCCCGCTGCACCTGTCAGACGGAATCCTGCTAGCCGCAGATGTGTTAATGGGGTTCGGCAAGCGGTTGCCGAATTCCTTTGGTCGGTCGTGATCTAACTCTTTCACAAGCGTGCCCAGTTGAGGCCGGGCTCATGACGAGATTGTACTTTGGTGAATAGAGATACTTGTGCGTTGGTATAACCAACTGACTTCGCAGTACTTTCTTCTAGCCAAGGTTGAATGAAGCGTGGAGAAAACACACGACCTCTGAGGCCAAAAAGAAGTGCCAGGAGCTGGATGGTCTATCCCGTTGATTGTGTCAAACTGATTGCCAAGAGGGACAACGACCCGTCTATCCAACCGCTTTACCCGTGTAAGCACACGTGCGACGCCTCACCAACGGTTTAAACCAACTCTGCTGGACTGTACCCAGAAAATGGCAAACCAAGCAGCCAGGCATCGCCTGTTTTCAAAAGAGAATTGCTAGAGACCCGAACAACTTCTGCTAACGTCACAACCAAATTTGCATGCAGCTAGTCAGCATCTTAAGAGCAGCCAAGTCCTTACCTACTGCATTTCGGAGTCTTTACCGTTTTTCGGCCTCCTCTTGGGTATTTCTCGCAATGGCAGTCTAGAGGAATCTAGGGCTAGTGAGCTTGTCTCTGTTCCTGTACCTATGAGGATGCCGTCTGACAGCTTATGTCGGAGGTGGGTCGCAGCCGAGCCACTGTTAGTCGCCTGTCGCCCTCAAGCGCTGACACGCGGATCAAAGAACAGTCATCCTTGGGCGCTTGGGTTGCGAAGGAGGGGGTTTGCGCAAAAGCAGCTTCCTAATTGTACGAAGGATACTCGCCGTCTGAGAATGGGCGCAGCCGCCATCATGTCTACCGTAAAAGGAAAGCGGCGCGCGGTTGCTTGAATCGGCCGAGTGCTGACATCGCGGCCGCCGTCATGCGCGGCATGACGAGTACAAGCCCGGGGCGAAGCAGACAAAATGGGCACACGCAGCTTATGAACAGGCGGATCTTGATAGTACTCCGCGTTACGTGATTCTCTGGCCTTTGCAACCAGGTTTCGAGCGGCGATCCTGGGCATACCGGGGCCTGGATGCCAGACAGCGCATCTCATCGCCATCAGACATGGGGACTTGTCCAGCAGAATCCCACTGGCGATATCCAACACATTGACAGCGCTTAACTGGTATGTAGCTCTCATGGAGTCTGTATTGATTGGATCCTAGTCCGTTTTCAGGGTGGATATCCAGCCCTCTAGAGAACTTCTGCGCAAGGGGCAAGAACGGTGCCAAAATCTCGCGTCAGATTCCAGCGATGTGGATTCTGTAAGCGGTTGCACGGCGATCCGAATCTGGCCCCAGGCAGTCCTGGGGTTGCGATGACGATGCGACAGGTTGGGCAAGGAGGCAAGTGCGGTTGGCCTCGAGTTGGACGCTGTCGCATATATAAGGTGGACTGGAGTCGTGCCTGTCCCTGTCCTGGATCCTTTCAGCTCCATCATCCTCTGGCGTTCTCCTCTCTGGTATTCCCCTCTCTAGCGATTTGCCAACTTCAGTTGTTCCCGCGATTTCCACTTACATTGCTTTCACATCTTCTTCTTCTTACTCCCTTGCCTTCCAAAACCACATAATGGCTACCACCTCCGATACCGTGGCCAACTTGGCCAACGAGATCGAGAGGACGGCTGTGGTCGACTCCAACCCGACCCAGAAGCCGCTGCTTCTCTTCACGGCGGCGCCGGCCGATGGGCACACGATCCCACCGTCGAGGGTCGCGGGCGAGATGATCAAGCGCGGCTACGAGGTGACGTTTATCGGCGGCGAGCAGTTCGAGGGCCTGCTCAAGGGTATCGGCGCCGACTTTGTGCCCGTGCCCAACATGTTCACGCCTGAGATGATCCAGGAGCGCGACGCCATCCCGGCCGGCATTCCACGCCTCATGTACGACATGGAGAACATCTTCATCGGCAAGACGCCCGAGCGGTGGCAGACGCTCAAGGCCGTCCTCGCCCGGCTGCGCGCCGAGAATCCGGGTCGTGAGATCATCGTCGTCAACGAGACGGCCTTTATGGGCGCCAACCCGCTCGTCCTCGGTGCGCCGCTGCCCGAGGGCTTCACCACTCGTCCCAAGGTCCTGACGCTCAACGCCATCCCGTACATCGCCACCAGCATTGACACAGGCCCGATCGGCCCCGGCCTGCCTCCGGACGCGACCGAGTCCGGCCGGGCGCGGAACCAACTGCTCAACCAGATGATGGTGGCCGGGCCCTTTGCGGGTATCATCGCCCAGCAGGCGCGGATACTCAAGGAGCTGGGCGCTACCAAGGAGCTCAGCCTTGACGTGCCGTTCCACCACTGGATGGTCATCCACGACACGACGCTGCAACTGTGCCCGCCCAGCCTCGAATACCCGCGCTCCGACGTGCCGGCCAACATCCGGTTCGCCGGCTGCCCGACGCCCCGGCCGCTCGCCGCCGACCTCGCGTACCCGGAGTGGTGGGAGGACGTGACGCGCGGCGACCGCAAGGTGGTGATGGTGGCGCAGGGCACCGTGGCCACCGACTACTCGGACCTGCTGATCCCGACCATCAAGGCCCTCGCCGACCGCGACGACCTGCTCGTCGTGGCCATCCTGGGTCACCGCGGCGTCAGCCTGCCCAAGGAGGTCGCCATCCCGGCCAACACCCGCGTCGTCGACTACCTCGCCTACGACGCTGTGCTACCCCACGCCTCCGTCTTCGTCATGAACGCCGGCTACGGCGGCTTCTTGCACGGCGTCATCAACGGCGTCCCCATGGTCCTGGCCGGCGAGAGCGAGGACAAGCCCGAGATCGCCATGCGCGGCGCCTGGAGCGGCGTCGCCGTCAACCTCCGCACTGGCCGCCCGAGCCCCGCCGGCGTCCGCGCCGGCGTCGACCAGGTCCTCGCCGACGACAGCTTCAAGGCCCGCGTCGAGGAGGTGCGTCGCGAGAACGAGGAGCTTCGCATCTTTGACGTCGTCGAGAGGGAGATTTTGGCGCTGAGCGAGCTGACGGTTTGATGATTTCCGTTTTAGATCAGGGCGCAGGGATGAGCGAATGTGTTGTTTTAGATCGATGCCTTAGAATGGCAATAACGTATAGAAATGTGATGACGATAAAGACCTGTAGCCTCAGTATGTTCCATAATATCCCGTCAGTATGTCCCCTCCATGTACGGTAATTGTTTGATCCGCCTAAGCCATGTCTCGAGCATAGACAGTCCAAGTCCGACTCCAACGGCAACGGCAACGGCAATGGCAGGCCCCACTCCGCCCCGACGGACACGGAGCAGACGGAGTTGTGCCGACGTAGCATCTTCTCTCGGAGGCTTATCCCAACGGCAGCCCAGCGTTGATAATAGCCCGAAGGTCCGGACCATGTTCACATTATATTCCCAAGGAACTTAACTCGATTAGTTGCGTGAGATTAGAATCTTCCTATCTGGATGATCAGATGTGCAGGGCTTGATGGGAGAATAGCATTTTTAACTCGCTGAACTCTTGACTCTTCTGATTATCCTGATCTCTTTTACTCCCATCAATTTTGGGAAAGCGTCAGAAACTATGGACGGAACAAGTTCAGCCCTGGTGGCGACGCAGTCATCCAGCCCATCAAAGCCTCTCGTTTTCATGAGTGCCCTGAATTCCGCCGTCTCCTACGCCGACTTAGGTGCTGGCACAGTATCGAACAACGATCCGAACCCACGCCTCATCATACTTTTGGCCTGGATGAATGCTCATGACGCACATATTTCCAAGTACATCACGCAGTATCACGTCCTCTTTCCCAGCTCGCGCATCCTCCTTGTCCGATGCACAGCAACCATGTGGATGCGTCCAGCACTGCGCCGACAAAGACTCAAGGTAGCGCTGCCCATTTTGCGTGACCTGACCATCACTGCTGGGGCCGAGAACCAAAAGCCACAGTTTCTTGTGCATATATTCTCAAATGGTGGGGCTGCCTCGGCGAGAACGCTGTGGGATTTGTGGGCTTCTGTCCTGGGTGGCGACAAGTTCATTCCGCGATACGTCGTCATTATGGACTCGTGCCCGGGGCTCTGGACGTATAAACGCGACTACCACGTCGCCGCGAGTTCCCTGCCCGGGTGGGCATGGCCCTTGGCCCATGTCTTCATGGTCATGAGTTGGCTATTGTGGATCTCCTGGGGTCGCCGTGGACCCCATGAGATCAATGCAGAGAACCTCAACGCGTCGAGCTTCACATCACGTGAGGTGCGGCGCACGTATGTATACGGGACGGAAGATAGGGCAGTGGGGTGGGATCATGTGGAGGCGCATGGGGAGGAGGCCAGGAAGAGGGGGGTCGTGGTTCGGATGGAAAAGTTCCAAGGCGGGGAGCATGTCTCGCTGGTGAGGCTTGATGCCGACCGATATTGGGACATCGTCAAGGAGACATGGAGCGGTGGCGAGTAGAGAACCTGTTGAGTGTTGCTATTATGGGTGAGTATCGCATCATCTTTGGTTCCGCCCATATCCAGTTGCGGGAAGTTATGACGTGGCAGAGAGAATTCGCTCTCATATTAATACGATTGCCGAATATCTTCGTTTGGTTGTTAAGCCGGCCTCGAACCGGTTGAGGACCGCTCGATCCTCGTTCCGTCCTCCACATTAGGTCGGGAATGGTCACACTCCGTATCCAAGTTTATACTTGCTGCTCCCTTCAATGTCGTGAGCACGTAATCGTTGTCGTAAAAGCACCGTCCTTAAACAAGCCGACGCGAGGCCGAGCACGTCAACGCCAACGCCAACCAGACTTCCCAAGAGCCGCAGGCCCTGATTGTCGCGCTCCCAGACCAAATGTTCAAACAGTCAAGCACATAAACGCCTCCCAAGAGCCGCCCACGAAGAGCGCGGCGATCCCTTGTATCTTGTACAAACCAGCCGGCTGGCCAGTATCATATTCCAATCGCTGGGGGTATCCTTCTCAAGTCTTTTGCTTCTTGCGCTCAGTGCTTGCGCTTTCATGTTCCTCGGCAACATTCCTCTTCGTGCCCTGGGTGAAGATAGTATCTTGGTCATCTGCGGCCAATGTTCCGTCGTCGAGGTCGCCAATACCCTCATCCTCCTCGGCACATGTCTGGCATTCCTGATCAAAGTCGTGTTCCTCAACCAAAATGCCGCGAGAGCACTCTCCGAAACAGCCCTTGTTTTTCGCCTCGAGACAAGAGAGTTCCTGTGTTAGGTCGGTCCATGTCTGCGCATCACCACACCGTGAGCATGTTCCTGCAAAAACGACCATGCGACACATGGTGGTATGTGTGTGTTGCTTAGCAGTCCCGGCCGGCGAGAAAGCGATCGAGGTTGATACGAAGACTGAAGGCTCAAACTTGGTTGAGTGAATGATTTGAGTAAATGGTGGCCCGCGTCTGTGTCACAGAGGCACGGCGGAAGTGGTTTGATAATTAGGAACTAGAGGAATAAACCTTGGTAAGTGGGTATACGGCAAGGCCCCGAAGGTTCCGGGGCCATCAGGAGCAAGGACGACGAACCTGACGCGGACCCGGCAAGCGCAGGTCTTGACTGTTCTTCTGAATGGGGAGGAATTTCCACGGGGTATCTCAGTTGAGAAATAAAGCCGAAGGCCAATGTCGAGTTGACGACAGGCCCCGCTCAGGTGGTAAGGGCTCTTGGTGCTAGTTCACAACCAAGAAGGAGAGGGAGTGTTGAAAGGGTAGCTCCTGTTGCGAATGAAGGAATAAGGGAACTTGGACGATGCGACGGAGAGATGGAGAGACGAAGGTTGCAGATTGCAACTGCAAGCGAAGCGGAGAGAAGGTCCAATCGACAACAAAGAGTCAGCCTAGAGCAAAATCCAGACCCCAGGCCGAGATTTCGTGTCACCCACCAGCGGCAACCTTTCGGGCCACGAACGAACAAGGCGACGTCCCTTGCTACAGCCCAGTTCTATCACCTATCATATTTTTCTGGTTGGTCGAGCAGATGTGGAGAGGTCCGCGGCGAAGCGGGAAAGGTTGCCTCTGCGCGTCTGGATACCTGGCTGATTGATGTGCCCCCAACGAAAGGATCGAATGAGATGCAAGCTGATGGTTGCTGATTGCGGGTTGCTGGCTGTGAGCTGGCACAGGGGATTAGACAGTCCACGGCGAGGTGGGGGCGAAGTAAATCGATTGAGTCTTGGTGCCTCGGTTTTGAGACAAGGAGCTTGTACAGGAGTAGGTAGCTACAGTAGTGCACTGTAGCTTGTAGGTGAGGCGGGCGGTGGCGGGTGATTTGCCCGATATGGAGATGGACAGACTGAATGGACCGTTTTGCCAAATTGATTGACCAGCAGTTACTGGTGGAGATTGGTGATGGTGGGAGACTGGGAGTCAAGGCGAGACAGATGGAGAGGTGAAGGTGAAGATGGAGTGTAGAACGTTGGAAGCAATTGATGCCGCGCCGAGCGTAATGAATGGGTCCCAGATGAACAAGGGTAGATGGAAGGAGGCAAGGAAGGAAAGAAAGAAGGACGGAAGACCGGCAAGGAAGAGATTGGGATCAGGAGCAGGAGCAGGAGCAGGAGCAGGAGCAAGAGCCGGGGACACAACTGAATGAAGGAGAAAAGAGATGACGCCGCAAACCCGGCCTCAAACCCCACGGATGCAAGCCTCTCTCTTTTCGCGCCCACTTGGTGATTTCACCAGTCGGTGCATTTCACCCACTCACGAAGCTTGACGAGGGGCATACCGGTACAGGAGCAGTAATTAGGTACGTATTTCGTACAGTACAGTGGGTGTAGCACATGGGAGATGGAGGGGAATGAGCCGACGACGCAAAGCATGCAGTGGGCTCAGGGCGCACCGAACAGTCCCGGCTGGCTTAAACCTGGCTCTGGCCACCTGGGCGACTGGGTCCTTGCTTGCTGCCCCTCCCATCCAGGACCCGTCCCAAGCAAAAGCCCCGGGCAAAAGCACGAGCACGCACAGGCCACTGTCCAGAAGCGGCAACGGCAGCAGCAAACCCTACAGAGGCTCAGTGGCTCGCTCACTGCTCTAACTCCACCCGACAGTGCCTGCCTCGCACCAACTCCAGTGCTCCACCAAGTGCAGTAGCCTATTAGCCCCCCGCCCCCGCCAGCACCTTCCACTGGCCGACCGCTGATGTACTCACTTCTCTCCACTTCATCGTTCCCTCACCAGCGTCACCACTAAGGAAAATTACTAAACCACGTCCCTGCAACTGAACAAGTGTCGAATTCGGCCAGCCAACCACGGGCTTCAACAACACTGTCGACTCTGTGTTCAGCTCTCTCTTCAGCGGAGCAGACCCAGCGGAGCAGACCCAGCGGAGCAGACCCAGCGGAGAAAAGAAGTGGACAGCACGCAACTCGCATTAAGCCTCTTGCAGCTTCGCTCCACGCAATGCTTCGGCTTCCCTCGTGGCTCGAGCATGCGTCCATGGACGTGCATACCGATGGCACTGGCATTGGATTCGACCAACAGAGGGTAGTTGCGTACGAAGTAGTACGAGCTCATCAATCGAGCCTTTTCACCGGCGTCAAAGTCAAGCTCGCATTGCCACCCGATCGTCCCCCGACCATTCATTCATCGCCCTCTACTAACGCCCACTACGACGCCTGGGAAGCCTTGGATGCCCACTACCACAACCAGCTACGACTCTGAACATAGTCATACGAGCACCACACCCACCCGCGATTCCATAGCGTCCGTCTCCCGCTGCCCGCGCTCCCCGTGGACGCTAGCCAATTGCGCTTTTGGCCGGGATTCTAGGCCAAGCCTTTGCCCAGACGGCCGCCACTCACGCCGGTTTGTGGTGGCATGTCGTATGGTAAACTCCCGTGGCCCGCCATGACCCCCGCAAACCGCCGTTTTACAGTCACCAGTGCCGTCAAGTCTGTTGGTTCATCTGTATCTCTCAGCAAGGGGGATTCGCAGTCGATCGGAAACAACACCCCTGATGGATGTTGGTCCTGCTCACCTTAATGCAAAGGCTAAAAAGCAAATCACCAACGTCCAGGGCCGCTCAAAACGATCTGATCTGCCTTGCCTGCATTGCATATGCATCACCCTTAGTCGGCCTGATTCCATCATCTACGAGTCAACTAACCACCAAGGGCGCTCTTCCGCCCATCATATTAAACCTCCTCATGCCGACCCGTCAATCATGTGCAAGACAGAGTCACACACAATCCGCCGAGCCAGCGCCGCCCAGTTGAGAACTCAACCAATGTGTGCTTCCTAGACCATGGCCTACCTCTGGCTCGATGGCACATGCATCTTGTGTTACACAGAGCCATCAGCTAACGCCGCGGCGATAGGACGCGCCACTCGGCTCTACTCTCTCCAGATTATGTCCTATTCGGGTATCATTTGCGCCCCCTCTCGAACCATTCCGCTACCTCTGCCCGGAGCCTTTACTTGTTCATATTTACTACTGGGTACGTCCTGGAGCAGCGGCATTCACTAGGCCCAGGGTCTCGATGCCGTCCGGTGGACATCCGAGCCCTGGCGGCCACCTAGCGTTCGCTGGCGCCGTCTCCGGGTGGGGTTGCCGGAAACTTTGACGACGCTACTCCGTTCGGCACTGACGAGACGAAGCCATAGCGCACCTTCATGGTTGCATGGAGAACTGTCCATATACCCAAGACGAGGGCATCGTCATGGCTTGAGATGATCGTGCCCATCCCCCGTAGCTAATGTTCCTGTCATCACTCCTGCCTCTGAGCCTCACGTACCGCACTTATCCCAAACACGCCCAGCCCGCGTGTAACGAACACATGATGTTGGTGAGAACAGAACATTAGTGTCGGTGTAGGTGTGCTACTTACCGTTTAGGTCTCGATGCAAGGACACTTGCGCAGCCTCAAAGACAATTATCCCAGTACGTGCCTGTGGTTGGCGGTGTAGAGCTGTATCTGGAGGCTCGTCTCTAGCCCACATGCTATCCATTGACAAGTGTTTGTCAAATCATTGAACTGGAGGCTGGGCAGCGGTATCAGCTCTATGAGCACACTGTATACCAAAGAAAGGTGTCAGTTTCTTCGTTTTGAGCGGTAGATGGTAAAAGTAAATGCCCCTGTCTTCGTAGATAATATTGCGATGATAAGCTTTTGGGTATCAAAAAGCATCCCTAGCGCCAACAAATCCATCAATCCGAGCAAGATTCTACACACTTTCAATCCTTGAGTTACTTTATATGGGGAACGATTGTCAACGTCATTTATTGTCAACCCTCTGTAATAATCACCTATTTGAGCAGGCTCACACACACCATTTGGTCAAGCCTTGACCTTGGCGGGAGCATCAATCAAGAGGTTTTGAAGACGCCTTTCTCGTTAGGGTGACTAACAAAATATTCACCTCCAATGAGTTTTTTGGGGGGTGCAGAATGATACTGTTCTTGAATGGCATGCGTAGATCTTCTCGATCCGTTCAAACTACGATACCCTCAATTGAACACGCATATCCATAGAAGAGCGAGCTGGGTAGCACAGCCAATGCAACATTGACCACCAGCATGAGCCATCCCTATCACTGCAACGGCACTGAAATAGACCCCAATAAGCACGAGATGGGGCATTTTGTCGTGTCTTTCGCCGGCCATGTAATTGCGCAATGAGCAAGACTTGGAGGGCATGTTATGGTCGATCCACCATCAACTTTTCATCACGATATTCCAGCGGTGTTCTCAACCAATGCAAGTCCAATGGCTCTTGAACATGGGCAAGCTGCTATCAGTGTGCACTATAAGTGTGACCGCTTTGTCTGAATATCGGCATGCTGGCCATGCAGAGCCTGGATTTTCGCACAAACGGTCAGCTGTTCGTAGAATGGTCATGCCGTTCAGGGCATCAAACTTGAAACTGATAGTCCCGCGACTCTCTCCCCTGGCACACTCCAAGTTCCGATGGCGAGATGGGTAAGCTCTACGATCTTTCATCACATAGCGACAATGTGCAGCCATTGCAACGAAAGAGACAAGAATGTGACAAAAAGGCCAAAAAGGCAACTCGATTCATGTTTGTACCTTCCCATCCATGCCATAAGGGGTTCTCTAGGCATTTTCATCGTGACATAAAAAAGCTCGACCCGTCTTTCCACCCCTTCAGCCATGCCATCATCTTTCACTTCAATTCATCCCGGGCGGTAGACGACGATCCCCTCTGCTAATTTTGATTGCATTACACTTTGTTTTCTACATCATAAACAGTAATGAATCAAGATCGTGAAAATCGCATTACTGCTGCGCTTCGAGATGCGACAACCATCCCATTGGCAGTGGTTGCTCGGACTCATGGCGTGCCGATCGGCACACTGCGGTACCGTCTGAAAGCCCGCGATACGAGACAAGAAAGGCGTGCCAACCCCCGAAGACTGTCTCCCGAACAAGAACAAGACCTATTCAACTTGATCCTTGGTCAGCAGGCTGCTGGGCATGCCCTAACCAAGGGGAAGATACAAGAGTTGGCCCAAACCATAGCCGGCTCTTCTAACCAAAGCCCGCCCATCAACCTAGATTGGGTCAATCGCTTCCTGGCTCGGTACGACTTTACCGATGCGAAGTTGCCAGGACCTACAGAGGTCTTAGCCAAGAAAGAGGCTATGGGAGGCGGGCTTGGAGTCTCTCCTGACCGCCTCAGCGAGCAGAGCAGGCAGAAAATTCAGGGCAAATCTCGTGTCGACACTGCCGACGATAACAGTTTTCCAAAAGACCAGACTACACCAGGCACAGTCATTACAACCTCTGAATCCCGCCTTGCCTCACATATATTCGAGTTTGACAGCGCCACCTTGGATGCGCCTCTGGCAGACTTTCTCCAAAAGCTTTACACTCTCTCCGATGAAAACGCGAATGCCGACATGTGGGCAGCTTGCTTCACCAAAGATGCAATCATGAAGGTGAGGACTACCAAGGCAGTTGATCACGATGGTAAGTCTACTGTCTCCAACCGTAGAATCCAGTTTACCTATTCTAAATGCTGATCCAGTTGAGTACAGCAATCGCCAAGTTCAACCAAGCATGGTGGCAAGGTCATTGTTCACGTCTTCATCTTGTGTACAGATTCTTCCCCTTTGCGGCAGGAAAAACCGAGGAGGTCATGGTTGACAGACTGAGTGAGGATCGGTACAATGACGGAACAAGTCGCCGAATGGCCTGGGCTGCAAGGCTTCATTAACAACGGTCCGGGAAGGACATCGCGATAGATTTCTATCAGGTTTACGAAGCAAGTGTGTGTTATCCTAATAATTTGAGCATGAATTCCTAATCAAAGTTACAGGGTGAACTCGAAAAGCCTGCAAAACAAACAAGATTGTTGTTGCCCAAATTGGCTGATGCTCGCGCTGGGCTTCGAGAAATCCGCGCTTCTTCGCGACCCGACAAGAGAATGCGTCGCTGCTAACTCCGTATTCACGAGTCTGACCAACTACATCAACATTGGGGAGGACCAGATCGAGATGGACAACCCATTCCGACATGCTTTCGAACATGGCTCAGGCTCACAGCAGCATGTATCAATGCGTGTTGCTAGGGGTGTCTATTAAGGCCTATACAAGTCAACGAGGAGTTGCGAAGCAAATCATACAAGTACATCCAATTCGACGTCGTCATGAGATCTTTGGGACATGGGATCTTCGAGACTTGGTATCCATCATTCCCACAATACCTTAGTTGCAGGGGTAGTGTTCCGACTGGCCGTTGCCCTGAGCCATCTTTCCCCAATTGCTGTGAGCCTCCGAAGAGGTGCACACGGGGAACCAGACAAGGCCGGCGGCCCTGATGTCGGATTCGCTGAGACGGCTGAGCATATCTTCGTTGGCGAAATCCGTGGTCTCGGGTCGTTCACCGTTTGTGCGCCCGTTGGCAACCCAGGTGTTGAAAGCGCTAGGCACGACACATAATTAGCATTCGATAAACCCATCCACCCAGATCCGAGCAAAACTTACGCAACAACGATATCTTCTTCAGTGACACCACCCCACTTAGTACCGTCGAGTTCACCCAGCCCAGGAGGCGCCTGGAAGTCATAACACTTGTAGCCGGTAAAAGGGTCTTCCCAGGTACAATGCGATGTGCCAAGAGTGCCCATGAGATAGAAGCCCTGCTCAACGCCATCCAATGTGATGCACCAGTGGGTAGCTCCGGATGGCACGTGTTCGGCACCAGTTTCAGAGCAAGGTTTCTCAGTCGCCAAGAGGCTGTACACCAGACAATCAGCAACGTTGTCATCAAATATTTGGGGATACACTCACAAGGGATAAACCTCAGATGAACCGACCTGCCAAGCATATGGGATCAGTTGGCCGTAGAGGGCCTTCTTGATGTGGCCATCCAGCTCCTCGGCAGAAAGGAGATCCAGGTCAGAGCCAGCAAACTTGCCGTCCATGATAAGGCTCTGCAGCAGGTCTAAGTTATCGTTGAGTCCCATAGGGTCGCCACTGAAGATGTGCTGGTTGAGGAGGTCGGCCGCCTCGTGCCACGTCTCAACCATGGCACCGACTCGGGTGTCGAGTGTGTTTTGCGACGTGAGCTTCGTGCCGCTATTCAAGTACATCGAGGTTAGCGATGCTTCTAAAGTAACTGCAGATGGAATTCCACTCACGCCCTGGTAGCATCTTTCGTTATGGTGGCACCAGCACTGATCATGTCCTTGGTCAAAGTCTCGACAGTCCCGAAGTTATCGGAGTCCTTGAACCAGTCCAGCTTCTTGAAGACTACGCAGCATCGCATCATTAGCGTGACTTCTCTCAGGTGCGAGCTCATCCATACCAGACTTCCACATGGGGGCCATGACCGCTCCGTAGCCAAGTGTGATCATGTCAAGGATGAGCGTGAGGCCCATACCCTCGCTGGGTATCGGGGCGAAGGTGTCTGAGAAGGTGCTCATGTCGAGGCTGACGTCGGTAGCGGACCGGGAGAGCTGGTCATACCAGTTCCAGATGATCTGTCTTATCGTCGGCTATTGTTTTTTTTTCCTTCATCGTGTCAGGCAGCACTTACGTTGTTGAGGGCGACGAAAGAGTTGAGCATGAGGTAACCACCAGGCCCATCGGCTGAGGCGCAACTTTCGAGGAAGCCATCACAGCCATTGCGGTCGACGAGAGTAGCACACTTCATGTTGGCCGGGCCGCCCACATACTTGGCCATCTATACGGGAAGTCCTTTCAGCTATAATGCCTTCGCCACAAACTCTTCCGGGTTTCTCAACGTACGTATTCCGAAAATGTCAGGCTTGTGCCGGTGCCCTCGTCGCCGAAAAACCTCTGCGAGCCAGTGCCAGAGGCGCTGAGCCACGCGTTCAGGGCCTCCTCGAAGACAAAGTCGGTCTGTGAGTTCTCCCAGAGGATATTGCCGGCGGCCTCGGTGTCCTCTGCTACTGCGCAATCGATGGACCTCCAGTCAACCTCGACGCAGGGGCCGCTGGTGCAGCCGGCGCCGCACTTGTCGTCGGTCCATCCGCAGAAGCCACCGTTACAGCAGCTGTGGCAGTGTTAGCGAGAGTCTCTTTCCACAGGCAACTGTTTCGTAATCCAAATATAGGGGAACCTTACCTGCCGTCTGCGCACTCGCCGTCGAGACAAGAGGCGCCGATGACGTTGCGGGCCAAGATTCCGCTGGGGAATGCGGCGAGCAGGGAGATCAGAGTACGCTTAGAAGGTGCCATTTCGATTTATTGTCGAGCTTGACGCCTGAGTAAGGACTACTTCTCTCGAGGAAACATGAGCAGTCGCGAAGCTCCTGTTATATATCGTTGTACACTTGCCCACCACATCTATCGGACACTATCTCGCTCCTCTCCACACCAGCCAGGTTTCTTACACCAATATTCGAAAATAGTCAGGATGACACGCTAGCCCACCATATCCATACCCATCGAAGCATATGTCAAGTACAGGCAGTGAATAGAAGGTCCTCTGGCTTGTTAACAGGGATCGTCGCCGAGATAGTTGACCGACCCCATATGCGGCATACATCCTTCCAGGAATAGCCCCTGTCCTCTCAGCCCTTTGACTATTAAGCCCAGGAACTAGCGATCCTAATCATACTCAAAGAGTAAAGTTGAAACATGACAGGCAGGGCGGGCCCACTGTACCCGATGATACTAGCCTGAAAGGATCCCACCGTCACATCGAGGCATCCAAGAGGAGGCAGTCTGGTCAATGAATGCTGCATACCTCTTGTAAAAAGTGATTCCGTTGTTAAATCAGTTCGACTATTCTAGAATATAAAGAAGAGTGGGAGATAGAACAACGCAAATGCTCACCAGAAACTCAACCTTCGTCGAAGACATCTCTCCCGACGTCGAGGGGGATGTTTCGTACGTTAAGACCCCATAATGCATAGCCTTCAAGCAAAGGATTTTAATCGCTGCTTGTGCAGGATTCCAGTTTCTTGGCTCGGTTGGTGCTGGGATGGTATGTTCCTAAGTGCCAAACTGGTGTAAGCCAATTTTCCACCTTTCGCGGCCCACGTGGGCTTTGGATCAAACGACACGGCCCTCCTTTTTACAGATTAAATCTACTGCGACTCGGTCGAATACGCGGGTTCATCCTTCGAGGCTCATTCTTGATTGCAAAATACCACAAGAATGGCCCGCGAGTAATGATGATCCTCTAATGCACCATCATCCATGACTTGAGCAAATGATGCGGATGATCCTCAAAAGTGACTCTCACAATGGAATAACTAAAGTGCATATGTGCATTGAAGTTGCTCAGGCTCTATCGTGAGAAGTGGTTGAAGTCTGGTCAAGTCTAGTCAACACCCTGCTATAGCAACAACACGAATCGGAAGTCGCATCGGCGTCCAACAAGCAGAACGCATGTAGCGGAGAGACAGGCACGGTTTTCTTGCGCTTCCAAAGCATACCCACTCATGCCGAGTATTCCTGGGACGAAGAATTGCCCGCCAAGACGAACTCATGGCTGTGAACATGAGCACGTTCATGAGTTTGTAGCATCACTTTCTTGTGTATATCTCACAGCAGTTTCAGCCCAATCCCGTTCCGTTTAGGCTTTAAAACAGAGCATGTGGTAACATCCGATGGAGCTGATGAGAACGATTCCGTCCCATCTGCAGGATTGGTTCTTTCAATTGATTCCACACGTGGGATTAGTGGTCAGGCTCTCAACAACGCTACATTCTCTGTTCAAAGAAGCCCTACACAGTTGATTCGGGATATTAGATGGGAAAAACTGCCCATCAACTTAAGCATGTGAGGTCTCTGAAGGGGGCCAAGCCATTAGCATCCTCCTACGCCCCCTCGCGAAACACTGGGATATACTAAAGGACTGGTCAAACAATTACCCTCCAGAATTAGACGCGTCGTCAGCCCAGTTACGCACGAAGGATTCCACCAGATCCTAGCAATTGCTGGTTTCGATATCAAAGGAGGATGCGACCCATGCGTTCCTCCATGGGTTTGTCCCACGTGTAGCGCCGTGCTTCTCTTACTGGATCAGAATTCTTTTTCAAGAGTCGTAAACAGCCCTTTTGGCTCAGCACCGCTTCAGAAGGATTTGATGCGCTGCGGTTGACCTTGCGAGGCAGCGACTGTGGCTGTGGAAAACCTAGGGCGGTTGATAGGTGAAGGCTGCAGGCATGCATGCCACATTGTTGATGGAGATGCAAACCAAATGCCCAGTTTGCCGCCAACTCCGACAGATGGTGATGGCTGCAACATTGTCTGAGATTAAGCTTGTCGGGAAGCTTACTGCAGGATGATTATTCATAGCACGACATTTTTCTCCCGAAACTACGCCTGCCAAGCTAGAATAAAAGGCCTACTGACGTCCTACCTCCTAGATGTAAGCCCACTTACATATTATTTACTTGTTTGGATACCGAACGGACTCTTCCCTTGACATCCAGGGTCAGGCTCCAGTCATCGAAATAACATCACTCTAAAAAGCAGGCATCATTCACATACGCACATTCACTTGTTCAGTCGGGCATTGGAGTACAGTACATGCGTCAATTATTCGAGATGCAAGAACTATGATGCGGCAATTTTCTTTCCCCAAACTCCTGTCCGGTTTCCACGCCACCAAGGATTTAGATCCATTCCCCTCCGCAAGGGCAGACAAGAGACGAGTCTTGGGCAAGTTGAACACGAGCCAAAAACGGACAACACAAAACGCCAACAGGCGCCAGGACGGAGGTGCAGATACGCCTTGCAATTGCAGTGCAGCATACACGCATAGAGAAGATGAGAAACCAGCAGCTTGCACAATTCAAGGACCAGACATGACCGTATTTTCAGGGCCATGCTTGATGGGTGAAGACGGAAGACATAGGAACCAATTCAGCCGTGGCCGTGTTAAACTCCAAGGTGTACGCTCAGGTCAGTCATGAATCCAATCAAAAAGTTGGTTTCAAGTCCTCAGGCACCACTAGTTGCAATGAGTTTCAAGATGTACGTCATGTCCACGGACAAGCTGGCATCAGAAGTCGGCAAGGAAATCATCAAGACGTCAAGTCGTGAGCTGTAACTGGCATCCCCGAGATCATGTGCAAGGTGCGGGATGTTGAGACGAGAAGAAGCCGTTGTCCCTTTCCATAAAAGGCCTCAAGCATCTGTTGGCGCTCTCGGCTCATACAAAGGCAATGGAGGCAAAAGGGCAGGACAGCCATGGATGTGGCTCCCGCAATGGCACCTCAGAATTAATGTCGTAATGGCGGTCGGGTCAAAGGATATACGTTAGGTAATCAGAGCAGATGGACCTTGAGTCGAAAAGATCCTCAAGAAACGAAATGGGGGATGCTGTACAGTCGTGGTTTCTGCAAGGATGTCATGTGTTGCTGGGCAGAATGTCAGAAGCACAAGGCGACGTCAATCAAACCAGGCCATCTCGGATGGTGCTCTGTCCGCGGCACTAGCAGACAAGAGCTCTATCAAAGTCACCCAATCATGAAAGCGTGCGATCGCCGCTGAGAAGAGACATCACGGTGCCGGGGCTCCAGCGGGAGGAGCGTCGCCGCCCTGTTGTTGCTGGTACATCAGAGACTGATACCACAGCGCAACGTAATTCTGGTAGCCGCCATCTGGATTTCGTTAGCATCCCAAATCAGTTAACGAGAGGAGAAATGTTGCTTACATTGAGCGTATGGGTCCTGTCCATCTGTTGCCGCAGCCGGGGGAGCTTGGTTAGTAGACGCACTGGGTCCCTGCTGGGAATAACTGTTTCGGTCAGAGTCATGATGGCTGCGTCCGCCGCCGCCGCCACCACGGCCTCCACCGCTACCCTTCTGGCGCTGTTGGGTGGTTAGTTACGCTTGTACAAGTAGCAGAGGAACAACCAATACATACCACAGCTTCGACCTTCTCATCAATAGCCAGCTTAGCTCGAGCGATGCTATCGCGTGAACCAATCAGGGCAATCTCCCGCTGAGTTTCGCCAGGACCAGACGACTGCGCAACATTGATCTTACATCCAGTGACATTCTGCATCTCACGGATGGTCTCGCCACCCTTGCCGATGATCATACCTACGGCATCAGAGGGCACATAAACGGCGTCGTTGATCTTGTCCGGGCCACCAGCTCCTCCCATGTCACGAGGAGGAGGACCATCACTGCGCCCACCAGGAGGTGCTCCCATTCCCATTCCCATTCCTCCACCGCCGCCGCCGCCACCGCCGCCGCCAACTTTCTTGATGATGGCAGGCGGTGCATCGCCTCGGCTGTCACTGTCGACAATTTCCATGATAAAGTCTTTAGCTCGAGCGGCTGCTTCACGAGTACCAATGAGGTTGACAGGTCGGAGTCCGTTGACGCTCTTAGATTCACCGACAATGTTGATGTGGCATCCTGATCGCTCCTGGAGATCCCTAATAGTTTCGCCGCCACGACCGATAATCAGACCAACCGTGCGGTCAGGCACCATGATCTGCATATGGTCTTCACCCTCCCGAAGAGCTGCTGCACCACCCTTGTTGGGATCGCGGGGCTTTTCGTTTGTGCGATTCAGCGCGCCCATTCCACTATCTTCAATGATTCGGTTGATGGCTTCCTTTACTTCAGCCCTGCGGTGTCGGGGCCCACTGATTTTGCATTGGCGGAAGGGACCTCCGTCGGTTGCAGCCAAGAACTGAACACGACAGTTCGACTCGGCCTCGATCCGGCGAAGGTTTTCACCTTGTCGGCCAATGATAAGGCCGACAAGACTGGATTCGATCTGAATGGTTTCCGAGTTGTCATCACCTCCCCGAAGAGGAGACCTCTCACGGCCGTTTCCTCCACGCGGAGAAAAGGCACGACCACGTGGGCCGGGAGAGAAAGACCGATCACGTTCATAATTCCGTCCAGGTGCTCCACGGTCCGCACGGCGCTCGTCTCTATAAGGGTTCACCCCATCGCGAAACTCGTCTCGGACTGGTGATCGTGATCTAGATCGTTGGTAGGATCGGTCGGGGCCTCTCGAATCGGCAGCGTAGACAATGGGGCGATCATAAGAGGCGATACCTTTCTCAGCGGCGTAGGCCTTTGCCTGGGCAATCGCATCAGCAATGCTGACAGTTCCGGAGTTGACGGGGCGAATGGCGCTGAGGTCGACGTTTCCGCTGGACGCGGGTGCAGGTAATCCTCCGTAGCCAGGGGCCCCGTAACTGGGCGCACCAGGGGCTTGCTGGTAGTTGGCACCGGGTTGTGCCGCGCCTGGCGGTGGAGGATAAGCCTGGCTGGCTGCGCCAGGAGGCGGCTGTGATGGGGTTGAAGAAGGAGGTCGCTGGGACGCTGAAGTCAAAGGTTAGTAGTTGTCACTTATTTCCAAGCATGACACAGCAACATACCCAATGCGGCCAGGATACTCTGGATATCGGGGCGTTGCTCCGCCATCGCTGCCACTTGTAGAGCAAACGCGATTAGAAAGAGAACACCTGAATTCGATGTTGTTAGGTCGCGAGTGCGAGTGTCGGTTGAACGAAGAGCAAAGTCGCAGCGAGTAAGAGCTAAGCGGTACGTGCGGTACGTGCGGTAGCGGTTCGTAGATCACAGGAGTGAATGAAGGCGACAACGATCAAGAGGTTATCAAGGTGGTGGATGTTGCGATGTGTACGCTGACGCAGTGATCACAATTTTCGTTGTTGAAGTGGGTGTTTAGATGTTTGCGCCACGCTCACACAAAGGACTTTCAGTTGATCACGTGTGGCAGATTTAACAAAGGTGACAAACGATCACTCAGAGCTGTATAGGCGACCTTGGCGACGCGAAAGAGCGGGCTGACCGCGTCAACAAGAGATTTTGAAGTAAGTTGAGGCGCACCGTGAAGAAACCTGAGTTGGAAGAAATGGTTGAGGTGACCCGAGTCTTCTGAGTACCAAACAGAGTGCCGCTTTTTTCCTCGAGGGGCGTGACCCGACTATTCCTAACTGGGTGTCCCACACTGGGGCACGCATAATTGTGGCTCCATCAGCCTTCTGGACGTTTTTTTCTTTGCCGTCTGGGAGTGTGCCTTGAAAAGTAGGTGCAGTTATTTGATAGACACACGACTAAGACAATGTCAGAATCAAGCTCACTTATTCTCGTTGTTTTCGCGATTAATTATTTGACTTTTTGAATAACATGACTTGACAATGCCTTCTTGAAGTTCAGCCATCCAGCACCGCCACTTGCCAAAAAGTGTCAACCTCCCCTGGCAGTCACCTGATGTCGCCCCAGCCTTCTCAGGGTCCAGGCGAAAGCGGCCCTGGCGCTAGGCTTGGTTAGTCAAGCGTCAAAAGCATTTGCTGCAGATCCACCCGACTGAAAGGAAAGAATCGGTCCTTGCAGCTGGAACTACCCGCTGTTTGTTAGTCGATACTCTCGGAGAAGCAATAACAGTTTATCCGTTATCAGGATCAGCGCTAACTTTTTTTTTTGCGATAAGAAAATTTCCTAGCATTGAGCGCCGCCAGTTGACCGATTGAACCGCCGTACCAATCCACCATCTATCATCGCAAACCACAACCACGATGGATTTCGCAGGCAGCAAGAAGCGCAAGTTCAAGGACTCTAACGGCGTTAAGGCGGCCAATGGGAAGAAACCTGCGGCTGCCATCCCCCTTAAGTCAAAGAAGGCCAAGCGCTCAAAGCACGATGAGCCCCGCGCTGAGCCCGAACCCGAGTCCTCGGACAACGACGACGAGGATGAAGTCGAGGCTGAGGCCGATAGCGATGAGGAAGTTGAGGATATCGAAGGAGAAAACGACTCGGGAGATGAGGGAGAAGGAGACGAGCTAGACGAGGACAAGGGCGACTACGAGGCCGACACAGACTTGCCAGATGGTGGAAAGCTCACGCTGCCTCCAGTCGCAGGTGCTGAGGCGCAATCGTTCAAAGAGCTCAGCCTCTCCGAGAAAACTATGAAGGCGATTGAGGAAATGGGCTTCACTACCATGACTGAGATCCAGAGGAGAGGTATCCCCCCTTCTCTGGCGGGTCGAGATGTCCTCGGTGCCGCCAAGACGGGTTCCGGAAAGACTCTGGCATTCTTGATCCCCGTCATTGAGATGCTGTGCTCCCTCCGTTTCAAGCCTCGCAATGGTACCGGTGTCCTCGTGGTTTCCCCCACTCGTGAGCTGGCTCTTCAAATTTTCGGCGTCGCGCGAGAACTCATGGCTCACCACTCGCAAACGTACGGCATTGTCATCGGTGGCGCCAACCGAAGAGCGGAGGCGGAAAAGCTTTCCAAGGGTGTCAACCTCCTGATCGCAACACCCGGGCGACTGCTCGATCATCTTCAAAACACGCCCTTTGTCTTCAAGAACCTCAAGTCCCTAGTTATCGACGAGGCGGACCGAATTCTCGAGATTGGATTCGAAGACGAAATGCGACAGATCATTAAGATCCTCCCCAAGATCGACCGACAGACCATGCTCTTCTCGGCCACTCAAACTACCAAGGTCGAGGACTTGGCGCGCATCTCGCTGCGCCCTGGCCCCCTGTACATCAACGTCGATGAGGAAAAGGAGCACAGCACCGTTGAAGGTGTCGAGCAAGGCTATGTCCTCTGCGAGGCCGACAAGCGATTCCTTCTCTTGTTTTCGTTTCTCAAGCGCAACCTCAAGAAAAAGGTCATCGTTTTCTTCAGTAGCTGCGCGTGTGTCAAGTACCACTCCGAACTGCTCAACTATATCGACCTTCCCGTCCTCGACCTCCACGGGAAGCAGAAGCAGCAGAAGCGAACCAACACCTTCTTCGAGTTCTGCAATGCCAAGCAGGGCACTCTGATCTGCACTGATGTGGCCGCCCGTGGTCTCGATGTAAGTGGTTGCGCGTACTTCAACCAATAGGCTTTATTCTAATACGAGCACAGATCCCCGCTGTTGACTGGATTGTTCAGTTCGATCCCCCAGATGACCCTCGCGACTACATCCACCGAGTCGGCCGAACGGCCCGTGGCAACAACAAGAAGGGCCGATCGCTCATGTTCCTGCAGCCCAGCGAGGTTGGATTCCTATCGCACCTCAAGGCCGCCCGTGTGCCTGTCGTCGAGTTTGACTTCCCCGCCAACCGAATTGTCAACGTCCAATCGCAGCTTGAAAAGCTCATCAGCCAAAACTACTATCTCAACAAGAGCGCCAAGGACGGCTACCGCAGCTACCTGCACGCGTACGCATCTCACTCGCTGCGCAGCGTGTTCGACATCAACAAGCTAGACTTGGCCAAGGTGGCCAGGAGCTTCGGCTTCTCGACGCCTCCCCGCGTAGAGATTACGCTTGGCGCCAGCATGAGCAGGGACAAGAAGAACCAGGGACGGAGGGCGTACGGCAGCCAGCCGAGGCAGAAGCAGGGCAAGTTCAGCAGGTAATCAGTCCCAAGTGGTAACAAAGGGTTCGTCGGTCAGAATGGCCATCTGTGTACACAGGGGTTGCTCATAGCACGGAGTTAGGGTACCAAAAATGATATTATGCCATGTGTGTTGAAACAATGAAACCAACATTTTGTTGTGCCATGTTACAGTCTTTGTCTCTCAAGCGACAATGAACGGCTGGAAGTTTTGCTGAATAAACAAACATAGGAGTCTTGGAAGCAAATAAATACCAATCCAGAAGACCAGGTGTTCCTCCTTGGAATTCCCGGTGCACCAACTTCAAAAGGAAATCACGGATCTCCATCGACGTCAATCATGTGTTACCAACGGATAGATAATTACGAGTGCGGGCATGTCAAGCTCTCCAAGCTACGGTGCCTGCGCGAGAAAAGGCCCATAGAGTGCTGGACCGAGCTGAGCCGCATTCCACTGTCTCACAATTTTCTGTCCAGACGGTGCTCGAGTCGGCAGGTCTCGAGGTCTGGGCGGAGGGTACTTCGCACGAGAAAGGCGTTGCAAAGTGCTGGTGATGGTTTGAAGGAGAGGTGGTGTCGGTGGTTTTGTCGTGTGAGTCGAGACAATCGGTGAGCCAATGACGTGTTTTGTTACTTTCGTGCGGTACCTTAGATACACGCATTGTCTTGACGGATGAGGCGGACTGGAGGTTAGCTAAGACATGTACGAAATAGCTACCATAACATGACGACAATAGTATCCGCCCCTCGTTATTATTATAGACACTTTCTTATCATCCTCGTAACATGCCCGCTTATAAACACGGACCGTAGCACCAGCAAACGCAGGCGTACGAAGTCATCTCGTATTCCCTAGCGGCCTCGGCCAGCGTCGACCATTGCCACTCAACACCATTGGCTGCGACAGCCGCGTCATGGGCTTCATTGGCTTCGTCCCGTCGTCTTCTCTTCGCTGTCCGTCCCATCCCGCCCCCCTGCACCACGCGCCGCGTCATGACCATATTCCCGTTCCATCCTCCTTCTGTCCTGGCGGGCTAGGCCCCTCGAGTTTGCTTTTGCCGGGCCGCCCGGTTCTTCCGTACTCGGGAGTCTCCCTGGGCATGGTGTCGGTTCATGTAGGTATCTTGTAGTTTACGAGGCGCCCCTCCAAGCCCGTCAGCCGAGAAAGTGGCTTGTTGAGACACCCACGCACACACACACACATAATGAATGCGCACGTGTGCCTATTCGTACGTGCAGTACAAGTACATTGACTGCCGGCGCTCGGCTGTTCCCATTTCCCTTAGGGGCCTCTCTGGCGGTTTTATAATGAAGGCGCTATCCCGTCGTTCTCGAGGCTCAAACACACCCAACAAAATAATGTCTTCGCGGAGCTGAGCAGGCCGACATAAAACGAGCCGACAGTGAAACGAGCCGACACTCGAAACACACGCATCACCTTCATCTTTTGCTACCTGCACTGAGTGACTGATTCTTTGTCCTTTGCTACTTCGATACTTGGACAAAGAACAAGGGCGATAGTCATGAATTACTGTGCTGGTATCGCATCCGGCTCTTGCTCATCATATTACCACAACCAACACTGAGAACCGAACCACAATCATCTCATTCCAAACTACGAAGCTATATATCGAACAAATTTATCCCAACTACAGGACCTGAACTTTCACAAGACTCATATATCATCTTTCACAACATCTCATCTATCAGCCGCACCGATGTGTCGTCGAATGCTAGTCGAGTACAAATGCGGGCATCGAGTCGCACGGGGGAATACGCGATGCTATCGGGAAGATTGTCCCGGGCGGGTTGAGGAGGTCAAGAATCTTCCTGACGAGTGCCCGCAGTGCGAGGGGAGGGGCGACAAATGGCAATCAACGCGATGGTGTTCAGTGGGATGCTGTATGTGTCAGTGAGGAGCGAGTGATTTGGATTTTTGCATGGTGTTTTGGGTTTTGGGTTTTGCATGGGATCGCTCGGATGAGACGGGAAGCTTTGCGTCAAAGGGGAGGGGGATGGATGACATGACGTTTTTGGGTGCAGACGGGCCGAGGGATACATGTACGAATAGGGATGGAGGAGTTGATGTTGATGACAATGACGACAATGTACGTGATTTTTTGTATTGAAAATCTGGCTTCAAAATAGATATTCCCATATGATGTTACTGTTGCCACTATTAATCAGTGGCTCACTTCGCTATTGTGATGAAGTTATTGATGTTTGAGGTGAGGTGCATGTCATGCCTTCAACTGCTGGGTAGCCCGTGGTCTACGCACCGGGAACCGGCAGGCCGCAGTGCTCCATTTTCAGCATGGTGTCTCAGACACCGGGAACTGTATCAATTCCACGCAGATCGACGGTGCGGGCATTGGAACGCTGTCCCATGTCGTCCTTCTAGAAGACGGGGGCTGAGTGGAACGAGATGGTGCACGAAGAGTGACAGCCAGGTGGATGGATATGCTAGGTGAATGAGAGAGAATCTGGGGGGGGAGCGTTAGGTGGCGCTAGGCCCCGCCGAGCTCTGAAAGGCAACCGACCAACAGCCCGGCGACAGGAGCTGGCGGGGAGGGGAAAAGACCGCTGTCGCCAACCCCCGCTTTTAGTGCTGTGTGCCCCTGCAGCAAGCCCATGCGACACTCAACAGTCTTTACCAGTATTACGGACTACTCCGTACGGTACACACACAGTCCAGTACTGCTTCAGTTCGGTTGGCGAGGTGCAGTTCCTGATTCCCATAAGACACCTAGCTCGGTCCAGCAACAGCGGGGAAAGCTCTTCTCGGGAAGGATGCGCACCCAGCCCCCCCCTCCCCCCCCAGAAGGGTTCGCGCGCCAACCAGCCAACGCCCGGGGTTACCATTGCCTAAAGTCATAGGGCGGCACAGCGGGTTACCGGCCCTGGCGTTGGCGCTGGGCTGACCGCAACGCAACGGGCATCGATATCCAGGAATATAGGATGGAGGAGCTCCTTCCCCCAACGGCCTGCCTTGCTTGCGGGGATGCCTTGCCTGTTGAATTAATCCGTAGGTACCTTGGTAACTTGGCGGAAATAGTGGAGTTAAACCAGTTTCCCACCGCCCGTACCTAGGTGCAGGTTGTGAAGTCAACTTGGGGCTGGACCAGGACCAGGTGGAAGCACTGCAGTGTGGAAGTGTGCCCTGGACTGAGTCTGGAAGGTCGGTGCAGCCCAAGGTGGGCATAGTCTACTGTACCTTCCATGGTGCCTCCCTACCTACCTACCTAGGTAGGTACTGTAGTATGAGAGCACCCTCCACTTCCGCTTCCACATCCCGCATCCCGCATCTCATCCCGCATCATCCCCAACCCCGACCATTCTCCGCCTCTGCCTCCGCCTCTCTCTCCTCTCGCCGCTCCCGCCCACAGCTTTCCCCCGTGATCGCCTCGTCCTGCGCTTGCCCGTGACTTGTCCTACCTTCGCCCGAGTCTCCTGACAGTCCCCCAGGTCGTCGCATGCCCATTGCCTCCGCCATCGCCCTCCGTCATGGCCAAGAAGGCGCGCCAAAGAATCAGCTACGGTAAGACAGCTTCTGTCGCCTGGCGTAGTGGCCGCGCAATGAGACACGATTGCTATGCGATTCTGTCTCTTCTCGTCATCTCTCCAGTGCTGATTTATCTCCGCAGTTCTCGAAAACGCCAAATCCTCCGATGGCGGGCATCGCCTCGGCGTCAATGGCCTCGCCGTTGACAGCGACAACGCCATTCTGTATGCCCACCTGCTCCGAGCTCGCCTGACCCCTTCCCGAACATAAAACTGACTCTTCTGTCTCCCACAGCTACTCCGGCGGTCGAGACGGCATAGTATGCGCCTGGGACCTGAACCTTGACCTCAAGCGCCGCAGTGATGTCGTTGATTCCACCTCCCCAGCAGATGAAAAGACCAACGGCACGACCAAGGCCAAACCAAAGCCCACGACCAAGTTTCGCGCCCAGACCCATGCTCACATGCACTGGATCAACGACATTGCTCTCGCCCACAACAACACCGCCCTCGTCTCCGCCTCGTCCGATCTGACGGTAAAGCTATGGCGACCGCATTCTGAAGGGAACAATACCCAAGCCGAGACCATTGGAGAGCATGCAGACTACGTCAAATGCGTCGCCACCCCTCCCGCGGACATGGGAGTCAATTGGGTCGCATCTGGTGGCCTTGATCGCAAGATTTGTCTATGGGATATCAACGGTGGAGGCAAAACGCTCGAGATTGATGTCAAGGGCGACGACATTGCGGAGAAGGGCTCCGTCTATGCTCTCCGAGTCGGCCGCAACATCATCGCCAGCGGCGGCCCAGAAAAGATTGTGCGGCTGTACGACCCCCGAACCGGGTCCAAGGTCTCGAAGCTCGTCGGCCACGTCGACAACATCCGGTCCATTCTCATTGATGACGCCGGCGACACCATCATCAGTGCCAGCGCGGACAAGACAATCAAGATGTGGAGTGTCAAGGGCGGACGGTGCATGTACACATTTACCATGCACGATGAGAGTATTTGGTCTCTCTTCTCAGACGACCCTCGACTCGGCATCTTTTACAGTACGGATCGCTCAGGCTTGGTCGCCAAGACGGACGTTCGAGGGAGTCTCGAGGACATGGATGACGGTCTCAGTATAGCGGTGGCCCAGGAGCATATTGGCGTGAGCAAGGTGGTTGCCGCTGGCGGCCACGTATGGACCGCAACCAATCGATCATCCATCAACCGATGGGAGGACATCGATACCGGCATCAACATCCAGCTTCCCGAGTCGTTTAGACACCAAAGGGCCACATCCAACGCCTCAACCAGGCCACGCGAATCCTCTCCTCCGGCGGTCAATGGAAATTCCAAGAAAGAGATCCCCGCCGAGTCCATATTGCGCGTTTCTGCCGCGGCCGTATTCCCATCTCGAAGTGCTCCGGATCCCGATGCCAAGTCGGTCGGTGAGACCATGACGCGTAAGGGCTCAGAGGTCGCCATTGACCACCCGGACCCCGAAATCAAGCCAGTTCACGATCAACCCGAAGAGACCATTGAGGGCCAGTTTGGCCTCCTGAAGCACATGCTACTCAACGATAGGAGACGAGTGTTGACACTGGACACGGCCGGCGATGTATTACTTTGGGATCTTATCAAGGTATTTGTGCGATGAAAACGTATCAACTCACTCACTAACGTCCGGCAGTGTGTGCCAATCCAAAGTTTTGGGAAACAACACCTTGAAGACGTGGAGCATCTCGTAAACACGGTCGAAGCAGTGGCGCCTTGGTGTTCAATCGACATTAGCTCTGGTAACCTTACTGTAGTGCTGGAGCCGTTTAATTGCTTCGACGCCGAGGTTTACGCTGACGAACTCGAATTGGAGGAGCCCGTTGAGTTCAGAGAGGACCAGCGAAGTATGCAGACTCTCCCCAATCAATAACTGTGTGGAACTAACAGCCTTCTAGTTAGCCTCGGCAAATGGATTCTTCGGTATCTGTTTGCAGACCTGATTGACGAAGAAATCAGGCGTGATGAAGCCCACCGACAAAAGATCAACGAAGGCGTCGCGGCGAGGCAGGCTGCCGCGGCCGCTGCCGCTGTTAATGCGCCACTATCGATATCGCTCCCGAAACCGTCAGCAGCAGGCTGGGAGAATTCTGATGGGGTTACAACTCCAAGAGCCAGTGGGCATTATCCCCCAATGACACCAGGTCTGGCTATCGGCCTTGCAACCCCTGGGCCCTCCGTAATCACCCAACAGGCCCTGCCAGGAGTCCCAGAAGATTCTCTGTCCGCCCCTATGAGCCCGCTCGAGAAAAGGGCGTCTCACGTTAGTCGCGTGTCCGTAGATAGGGAAGATTACTTCACGAGCTCCATCAACCCGGTAGAAGGGGTTGTGAAACCAGGTGTGGCGCCGCAAACCCCTGCGGCGGAGCCTGCCGAAGCCAAGACCTCTACCGATGGTAAGGACGCCGACAAAGAGAAAGAAAAGGCTGAGAATGGCAAGTCTCCAAGCACGCTGCTGGGTAAGAAGTTTCGGATGTCGTTTGGAACTAAGAAGCTAGGACGGTCAGCGTCGCAAGCCACGCAGGAAAAGCCTGTCATTGTGGAAGAGAAGGCCGAGGAGTCCGAGTCCTCATCGGTCCACGAAAAGGAAGTCGACGACAGCTTCTTTGGTGTGATTCAGAAGATTCGTCAAGAGTACGACAAGCAAATAGCTGAGAACCCTGAAAAGCTGGTCGAGACGGGTGTAGTCCCCAGCTTGCCCAACGATACGCCAGTTCTAAAGCTTCCACCCGGAACCAAGGTGGTAATTCAAGAGGAAACATCGGGTGGCAGCGCCAATATTTACCAGGGAACGGTCCAGCACGTCGGCCAGGATGCAGACTTTATCGAGCAGAAGGCTCCCATGTGGCTTGGCGACGTCCTCTTGCAGAACACAATGCCTTTCAAGGAACCCGTCAAGGTGTCGTTTGTTTTATACCCCGTGGACGACAGCATACCTGCCATTGCTGTTGCGGACGGAAACAACCGGCTCAATGCCAACCGCATGCTGCGCGTCAAGAAGATTCTGGCATACGTCGCGGAAAGGGTCGAGCCCCCGCTTGAGGAACCCGACGCGGACGAGCTCAAGCCTGAAGAATACTTGGAACTTTACTGCAATGATCAGGTATATTTTCTTCCCCTCCTTTTCCCCTCCGTTCGGGGACTAACCTCTATCTAGTTGTTGTCACCCACGACCAGTCTGGCGGCCCTCCGTACGCACCTCTGGAAGGGCGGTAGCGATATCGTCCTTCACTACAAGACGAATGGCCGCAGGGAGCTGAGGCCATTCCCACCGTCCCCGATCCTAAAGCCCACCGAGGTAGAGGAAACCCAGGAGCCGCCTGCCGCCGCAGCTACAGAGACACCCGCCGATGCCCAAACATCCTAGTGTGCCTGTTGCGCTGGGTTCGAAGACGGGATCCTCTCTCTCAGCTCGGGCCTGTTCTCTTGTTTGTCAAATGTTCTTGCCTTTATCAGGGATGACCCCATTCCGGCGCGTCCCCCCCCTTGAAGCGTGTTCCTTGATATTTTGTATATACATCATTACGTGGGTCAATCGTCCTCAACAGCGTAATCTGTAAATAGCATTACCAAAAAGCGGTCTCTATATCCTCTCGATGCACGCTGTGCTTTTTTGGTCCTCATCGGTCGTATCGTACATGTGTTTTTCGGTATTATCGTATGTATATCCCTTGTTCTCATGACAGCCCGTGCATGGTGTTGATGGCCCATTGGTAGCTTCCCAGGAAGATGGCGCCTCCGATGGAAATCCACGTCACGCGGGGCGCGATACCGGCGAAAAAAGGCCGGAAACCCTCCTCGCGAGCCAGGCGCCCAAAGACCTCGGCAACGGACACGCGCTCCTTGGAGAGCATGACGCGGGTCTTGAGGACGTCAAGGGGCGTCGTCAAGGCGGCCGCGACGCCGCCGGCCATGCTCCCATACAGGGCGCTCTCGCCCGCCGAGACCTCGAGCCCGCCGCGGCGACGGCGGCCCCACGACTTCATGGCCTCCCATAGCGGGAACTGGATGACGGTAAAGGGCACCTCGCGGAAGATGGTGATGCCCCAGCCGCGGTACAGCTCGCGCCATACGGCGCCGAGCCCGTGGGTGCCGTAGCGGCCCAGGATGGCGCGCAGGGCGGCGGCCGACGACCCGCCGTGGTGCCCGGCCTGGGCGCGCTGCTTGACGACTTCCGTGGGCACACGCACCGAGCACGCCGCCACCTCGCCGGCGCTGGCGGCCAGCATGTGCGTGACGGGGCCGTGCCAGGCCGGGCTGCCCTCGCCGCGAGGCAGCCTCGCGGCCAGCGCGGCCTTGACGGACTCGTAGGTGCAGAAGAAGAAGGCGGCGCCGGGGGCGGACCCGACGACGGCGGACCCGATACCGCGGTAGATGCCCGCGAAGCCGCCGGACGGGAAGAAGCCGGCCGACGACTGCAGCCGCGTCTTGAGCGTGTCGAGCGGGAACAGTGACAGGTCGACCGTCGTCCCCGCGAGGGCGCCCGCGAGGAGGGCCGACTGGAACGACGGGTTCGCGGATGTCATGGCTGGTTGCTGCGCTCTAATATAGAGAGGTGGAGAGGGGTTGTTGCTTCGCTTCGAGTTCGATGACGGGGAGGGAGAGAGTAATCCTGCGGGCAGCGAAGCCAGAGGGATGGACGGCGGCGAGGGGACAGACACGAGAGGGCGTTGCTCGGGGTCGGAGACCGAGGTCGGCGGGAAATTTGTATGGTGTTGAGGGCAGAACGTTCGCGGGGAGCTTCGGCGGGTCTATCGATAAGGATCCTAGGAAATGGGGGTTGGCGTCTCGGTGTCGCGTGCCGCACATGGGCGAGGTACAACTACCCTAGAGCCGGCTGCTATTTTTGACGGATTTTCTGTTTTTCGAGCTATCTGCGATGGTAAGTAATTAAATTGTGGTATTGAGGAATCAATTGGGATGATATCAATTAATTGAATTCGAAATTAATGGCTGCCATGTTGTAGGGGGGAGGGGGGGGTAATTCAGCTTGGAAACTGGCTTGTCTGTTCAAAGTTGTTGGTAATTTTAGAAGACACCCACAAAGATCTACAAGACGAAGCTCGCGGTCCACTGCACACAAGCAATCGTCAATTGAAAGAGATGCATGTCGCAATGAATGGTTCACAAGTCACCGGGATGTCGTCATTGGTGTACAATAGCTCATACTACCGAATCGGCGTTCCCCTCTCCACGAGACCGGTTGCACGAACATCAAGGCCCAATTCAAGTGAAACCAGAAATTGGTTTCTTCAATTGAAGCAAGTTACGTCCGTGGGACAACCTCTACATGTTATCCCGCATGCTCGTCCCAGCCTTGGACGTCTCCTCAGCGGCCCTCTTGGTCCGCTCCTGCAGCTTCTGCACCTCCTCGGGCGTCGAGTCCATGGCCGCCCGGTCCGCCTTAACGGCCTCCTCGCTGTCCGACGCGAGCTCCGGCTTCCAGTGCGCGTCGCCCTTTTTCTGCTTGGCTAGCGAGTCCTTCTTGTGGTGGTCGTAGTCGACGTTTGTTTCTATCAAGGTGTCAGTTGAAATGTGAAAGGAAAGAGGGAAAATGGGGTAGGATGTACGGCTTGATGATTCCTTGAGACCCAGTCTTGCCGATGTTGACATGGAGATTGAGCGCCCGGCAATGACGCTGCTCACGCGCGCGGTGCGCATCGCCATCATTTTCCCCGCTGACATCATCTTGTCGATTATTCTTTAATTGTCGTTCTTCTTGATGCTCGATGGTGATGTAGAGGTTGATATCGGTTGATATCGGTTGAATTGAAGCGTAGTTGTGAAGCACTGCAAAACGGAACGGAGGAGGCGATAAGTAGCAAAAGAAAGAAGCTACCAGAGAAACAAAAGCCAAAATGACATTCCTAGCACTCTTGCATGGCTCCAGTGAGGGTGCATCAAGTCATCACTTGCACTTTGTGACGTCACCATGAGCGTCATTGTCCTAGATGGCCGTCCTGGCTCTCCGGATACGTCAGATCATTACTTCGTCGGTAGAAGAGGGCATTTTCCTTAGCACATGTAAAAAGGATTGGTCAATGGAGAAACCCAATCGACAATATGCTCCTGAATTGCTCGTCATTGTAGCATTGGGATTGGGTATAGTCGCACACGTTGGTAGTGGAGGCAACTCGTGCACCCTGACAGCTGGCAAGCTGCAAGGAGCAGTTTTGCTTTGTAACAAGCGACCTGGCCAAGCTTGGTTCAATATTACCAAGTACAACTACAGCATGTACTGTACGTACAACCGGACTACAAGGTATCAGTCACAGTAGAGGGATGATTTGTTTGAACATCGTGTATTCTCGTCTTGCAGCTCTCGAGCCGCACCATTGCAACCATACAGCGCCAATTCCCAGTTAACAATAGCCTCATCCACAGTTACCCATTGCAAAACCAGGCTCGAGGGCCCATTGATCCCAAAAACCGACCCACAACGCAGATCATGTCAGTCGCCACTGTCACTCCAGATGCTTGCGAGGGAGAGCGCAAACACGCTCTTCCCGGACGAGACAACTTGCAACGCTTCAAAAACCACCGCCAAATGTGACCGTCCCGCTCGGGAATATGACCCAAATGACCAACAAATAAAACCCAAAAAAGACAAAAGGCAGGACAAATATGTAGGAAGTCCCTGAATGGTACAAAGAAGGAAGAATCGGACGGAACCCATTTCCCGTTCGTTTGCAGCAACGAGAGCAAACCAAAATTTCGACCCAACTCCCCGTAATACCCAGTAGACCGTCCCAACTTGGAGGTTGTTGAAAACATGACACCGTTCGTCTCGATTCCGACCACCACCCAAATATTTCCCAAGATGCGTTCAGACAATAAACACCCGAATCCCCGCTCGTGAAAAGCACTCCTTCTATGTGTTTCTTTTTTCTCTTGGTGACTTCATGAACCCATAACCGTGATGAGAAGAAGACATTTTGGTTAGTATAGGGAGCCACCTTTGCTTCCCGTTGAAACAAGTATAGATGCCGAAATCAGATATCCGTCCGCGTCCATTAAACACCTATGCAATGTCGTCTTGAAATGCAAAACCACGGAAAACGCCCCATTCGTGTCGAACAGCCTCGACTTTGGAAGCAGACACAGAACCCAAGGTATTTGTTTGTCGCAAAAACAATTATAACCAAAACAGAAGAGATTGGTATCGATCTTTCTCATGCCGCGCCGGTTGTTGTATCCTCATAAACTTGTTGGTTGAACAAGGGAGTGTGTCGATTAAGGATTTTGTACAGGTGAGGAAAGGGGATTTGTTGTTGTCGAATATTGTCGCCAACAGTCTGGGCCGACCGCATCGAGCAGTCAGAACCCGGAAGAAGCCTCGAGGAACCCAGCCCGCAAGAGAAGATGATGCCAATTCAAGCCTCGGTCAATCGGTGTGCCCGCCAAGATGAACAGCTGCTAACGAATGGACAGTAATTCTACAGTTCCAAATGCACCGCTGAGGTGACGACGCATGAACCGCCCCCGCAACTCCAAGGTTGCAGGAAGCGATCCGGCGCCGTCTACCAGCGGCGGGGCATAGACTGTTGCATCCTGCCAGGCGACACCGAGTGAGGAGGGCTTGACATGGTGATGCCGGTGGCTGGGTTAATGATGGGAATGGCGTTGCGACCGCGGGTGGCGGAGGGTTGGTGAAGCTTGAGGCTCGACTGGTGGTGGAAGTTGGGAGGAATGAAAGCAGGAGAACTTGAGTTCAGAGAGAAGCCAGGAGTAATGGTTTGAGGTTGTTGAGTAGGAGAAGACTCGGGAGAGTTGCTGGCTAGTGAAGATCGCTCAGACGAGCTGGAGATTGAGACCAACTGCGAGGGAACTAGTCAGAATCAAGGAACGAGTAGAGGTTATGGCCGGACGCGACGCCGGCGGTACAACTCACGTCAATATCGGTCAGGAGGTTGGGGCAGAATTCCATGTCGTCCTCGAGATCAAAAGAGCGACTCGTCTCAAACTTGGTGCGGAATGCGGTCAAGGATGCAGTCTCGTTGAGCTCCTTCATGCTACGCACACCACGGAACTGGCGCTGGGAATTCTGAGAGACAGAGAGGCGGGGAGCTCTGCGATTTCGGCCGCCGTGGTGGTTGTGCGACACGGGTGCGGGATGCGCAGCATGGGCGTTGTAGTGGTAGTATGCAGACATTATGATGGTTGGCTACTCAGCGTTGCGTGCGGCTGAGTTATGATGGGTGCGAGTGCGGGACCGTGGAGGTGAGCGCCAGTGTGGAAAATGCCCGGAAAGATGCGGGATTAAATTGAGCTGGGAAACACAAGCAAAGATGATTGTGCTTGTCTATAATCGTGGTGTTGAAGCGCAGGTGGAAGGTGGGCTTCGGGTTGAGGAGAGCGAAGTCGTGGTGGGGAGAGAAGAGCAGATAAAAATGATAGCGGAAGTTGTGCGTTGGAGGTGGACAGAGGTGGATGGGTTCTAGGAAGCGAAGCGAGGCAGGTACGAGGGGGGAGGTGACGGGCGGATGATAAGTGGGAGGAAGGAATCGGGGACGGCGGGCGTCGGGTTTTGTTGGTTGGGGACGCTTGGGGATACCTTGGGACTCAAGACCCATCCCGGATCCACACGCTATCCACAGGGGACCCATTAAAAGCCAGGGTGCCGAACAAGAGATGAGGTCTAGCCCCGCATCTGGCAAATCACCGCGCGCAAACGGAAGCCCCATCGGCCTCGCCACCAGCGAGTGATTGGACCTGCGCAAAGGGAGCTAACCGAAACCAGGGCTAGTCGGCGCCACTGTGTAATCTGTGGTGGCATGCTGGTGGTCCTGCTGGGGTGTCCGCCGTGAGCGGTACAGTGGCGACAAGACGGTCGCAGACGGTGTCGCAGGAGTCCCCTGGCCAGAGCAGCACATACTCCTGGTAGGAGGGGCTGTTCGCAATACCTGGAAATTGCGTGGCTGACACGCGGGGCTGGCATGTACTGGTAACTCGACAGCTATCCAGTCTCGTGCTCTCCGTCCCTTCCACACTCCTGGATGCCCAGTGTAGGCTTCGGCGCCTTCGGGCCACCCCATGCGATTCCATTCCAGCGAACGTCACTTGACCGCACCGAGCCTTGAATCCCAGCATGCCCCATTGAATGCCCCGGCCAGCGAGTGCCCCTAGCTGGCTCGAGCACCAGCAAGGCTTCCGTGGCGCGTTTCCAGCGTGAACCCCAGTGGACGCCTCCGGGCACACTGTGTGAGTGACTCCCAGCCCTCAAGGTAGCCTGGCCTTACCTGGAGAGCACATCGTGCTTTGTACGGACTTGCAACCATGATCCAGTAGATGATAACCACACCCATGGTAGAACATCAAGCATTGCAGCAGTGCAGCAGTGCAGCAGTGCATCCCGTCAAGTGCAGCCGTCAGCCAGTCTATCCTTCGGTCCAAGTCTCCGTCGATAGTCGCTAAAACAGTGCGTGTGCCTTTGTTGACATCCACCCAAAAATGGACATGGAACATTCGACACTGGCTCTCGGTGGTTCCAGGGGGGAGCGGAGGGGAGCCGTCAGGTGCCCTTCAGGTGAGGACGGATGGCTGTATCGTAGCTGAGGCCTCAGGCACTACGCGGGCCGCGTGCGTTCTCCAGCATTGAGCGCCAGCGCTGGTCGCCACAAGCCCCCTTTGCTTGCTTAGGCGCCTTCCCGCCAGTCTTTGGAGAGACATGATTGGACCATGGACGTCTTTGTTTGTTGACATGCTGGAGATTATTATTATCCACCGCCGCGTCAAAGGAACGACTTGTGTTTCTCATTCTGCGACTGCGACTGCAACTCTCTTTCGCACTGCCCCTGGCTCCACAGCCATCGATTACATGCTTATGCTTCGGGCGGCTGTCCGGCGTCTGGCATCGGCAAGATGTCTATTCTAGTGCTACATCTGGGGAGGGAATGGGTGTGACGGGAGCTTGGGAGGTGCGCCGGTTCGGATGTACCGCCTGTGGCTCAGGACAGTGCATTGTGCAGACTGCAGTGCCGAAACCAACCAGCCTACATCCATCCATCAGCCTAGGCGCCTAGGACGCTCTGGGCTTGCGGCTGGCGAACCCTGTTGGTTCTGGAGGCGGCGTGGTGCCCCGATCCAACCCTCCAACGTTCTCTGCGGGTTTGGCGGGTTTGGGTGAGACGGTGGATGGCGTGGGAGTCGTGGGATGGTGTGGGTGGCCTTGCTGCGACGGCGACGGAGTGAGGCAGTGGGCGCTAGCGATTGCCAGCTTCCCCGGCCACTGGTGACTGAACTTCTGAAGCCACCGGGTGGTGACGCTGCTGTTGGAGGGTGGCAATGAGCCGTGACTGGGCGGCCTGGACGGGGACCCGCGCGCCCTTCGCCCCCTTCGAACTGAGCTTGGATTGCCTTGGACAGTCTTGAGGATGTGGAGTTGTTGTGGATACTTGACTCTCTCAGGGCTGGGCTGAGGGATGGAGGGGAGGGGTCGTTGAGGGTCGACGAGGGTCGAGAGGGTGGGTGGGCGAGTGTGTCAACGGGCGTCTGAGCATGGGGCCTGGAAACGTGGCGCTGGAAACTCCTAGGCCTAGGCGGCGCACTGTGAGCACTGTGCGAAGTGTGGAGGGGATGAATGCAGTATGCTGATCCCGTCTCCCCATCCCAACTTGTCGATTGATCGCCTCTCTTGGTTAAACATAACCATACTGTACGTCGTGGCATCCATGTCCCGTTGATTGGTACTCGAGGAACAAGGCACAATCCCATTGTCTGGCTCAACTGACTCGAGTGTCAAGCCCAAGTCAAACGCACTGATGAGGGTTTGTTTCCGTGTCTACAATAATAAGCTTACCCTAGGTCTGAGACTCTGGTTCAACTGGGTGGTCGGTAACAATAATTATTACAGCGCAACCAGTTTAGCCACTCGCCAACCCCTCCAGGTTCTCTCAACCACCCACATCTTCTGATCTTGGAACGAGAGCGCATCGTGGATCCGGAAACGATCAACAGCCAAAGAATCATCCCATCAGGATAATACCCAACCCACGCTGCAGGCTCTGGCTGGACGGGACAGTGTATCGCACAGCTGCACCGCACCACTTTGCCTCACTTTGGGAAGCCACCAGTGCATATGCGTCCTGCCTCTGCGTCCTGCTTCTGCATCTGCAATCCTCTCAGCGTCAAGCGGCACTGTCCCGACTCCCAAGCCCTTTCTCCCCGACCATTGGCAGCAGGGACTTCCGAGTCCTGTCCAGACGCTGCCGGGGGCTGGATTGGCGCTGCCACCGGGGAATAGTGGCTCCACGCATCCTTTACGCAGGAACTCTTTCTCGGAGGCGGCGAGAGCGGGCGTCAACCGAGACCGACGGGACCTTGACTGGGATCGGACGTCTGGGGTCCCCTTCCCGAGCCTGGCTGTTGCAACGCACGCGAGACTGAAGACTGCTCCGTGGTGGTCCAGGTGGTACGTAGCCTGGCTGATGTGCGCTGGCGACCCAGTGAGAGCGCTATGAGCCTGGAGACAGTGACGATGGCGGCGCAGAAGACGCCTGACGCTGCTAGCGATCTCGTCAATCACCATGATGCCTGCTCATCATTCATGCCATTGCATCACGCCCTGCTCGACTCCCTGACGCTCCCCACCGGGACCACCAGGAAAACCAGGACCACCGCAAATCGTACGCACATACCACACCACCAGCATTCATTGCCGATGGCTTGTTACTTTGGAGTTGGCTCTGGCTCTGGTTGCGCAGCTTGCGCTTCCCGTCTGTCGATCTCGGCTAGATCATTTGGCCCTCGATCAAGGCCGTACGCCTCGAATCTAGTGGAAATCCAAATCCTGCTCCCCATCCAAGCGTCCTCCTCTTCCCACCCACCACCTCCCCCCTCCCACCTCTCCATGTCTTGCCACGAGTCGTCCTCCTCTATATCATTTGCCAGGCGACTGTGCGGGGAGGGGCTGGCCAACTGCACTATCTATTTTAGTTCAGAGCACCAATCTTGCTCAGTCACGAGAAGCTTGCACCGGATCAAGGAGGTATGGCATCAGGATTGGGTTTCTCTATGGGAGGCATCGCCCACGCCGATCACTCTGTGTGCGGGCGTACCTGAAGGCTCTCCCGATTATGGCATCGCCAGACGGGAATTCTAGGACCAACATGAGAAGCCTGGGACCTGGAATTCCCCATTAGAATTGAGTGACAGCCAGGCACAGGCACATGGCGGTGTTAGTGATGGGCCCCTTAAGGAGTGCACTTCCTATTCTGGTTTCTTGCATACCCAGCCTTGACTGGTCAAGACAGGTTCCCACGCCTACCAAGCCCTCCTCGCAACTTTGCTGGCCAGCTTGTCCAAGCTGACCAGTGTCGGCACTGGGGAAATTGACTTCTCCCCATCGACCCCATCTATGGAAATAGAAAGCACTGGTCGGTTCAGGACCCGTGTGACTGCGACCATTAGGAGCCAAGCAGATCTGACAAGGAGCGTGGCCTGCTTTTGCCAGCCCCCTTGCGCCTTTCGCCGTCGTGGTTTGCCGTCGTGGACACCCTCAATCCCTCGATTGCACCTTCAGGGCCATTCCCAACGTTCTCAGTTGCCCTCATCCCCACGCAACCCACAGACCACAGGTTGGGATGGCCTTTGGGTTGTGCCCACTCCACACCGCCATTTCCCGATGGTGTGCCGGCCGTTGTCCGTTGTCTGTCGGCTGTGGCGGTCGAGGTTCGGTGTCTCAGTGGGCGGAGAAGTGAACCAAGCGTCGGTGGTCTCTTGCTCAGCTTCAGTCACAGTGAGTGTGAAATCCCCCGATCCCCCCTATTGAGGCACAAATAGCACTGTGCTCCGCTTGGACTGCCCACCTTGGGCCGCTGAGCTGAGAATCAATGGCCCAAGGATCCGGACCCGAGGCTGCGGAGGTGATGGGCTCCAACCACTTGATTCTTTGCTGCTCGGGGCCGTCTACGGACAGGCCCGGGTTTCATGTGGCTTGCGTGACGAAAGCCACTCCCTTGCGCTGCCGCCGTAGAGCTCCATGCGCCACAACCCGAGCTTCAGCGACAGAGTGACAATCGGTTCCCGCGACCACCCGATTTTGTCGCCGACTTTGTCGGGCAATTATCATCAGCTGCGCTCGTCTGCCGATGCCGATGGGATGCAAGGGCCAAATGCGGCCTCACATCGCCTTCCCGACGCCTCTGCTTGCTTCTTCCAGTCTTCGCTGCTGTGCGACATCGCACGACCCCCCAACATCAGCTGCGGGGAATTGCGACAAAAAAGCGTTCCAGGCTTTGACGGGATGGATCCTGGATGGGGGGCGACCTGCCCTGCCTTCAGCCTTGCGGGGGCGAACTCCGGCCCGACGACCTGAGCTGGTCGTTCGTTGCCTTTTCGTTTCTTTTTGCCTGCCAAGCTGATGACGCAGTTCGCATCATGGGGCCATGGACCGTGCCATAACAGGCCTCCGAGGTGGGGCGACGCATCGTCTGCTCAAGTCAAATCTGGAATCCCGCATGGACCCTGAGTTGAGTTGCTGGAGTCTTTGGGTTGTCAATCCGGAGACGCCGTTGAGTCACTTGCTTTACTTGCTGGCCTTCTAGTTTATTTTCCAAATACCGTGATCCGTGATGCCTGGGTAACCACATATTTAGTCGATGAGGGACTTATTTGCGTCGGATGACAGTTGCCTGAGATCTTCGAGTATCCGCTAAGGGAGGTCGAGTCACCTCAATACCGCCGGTCACTTACAACAAAGTGTGACGTAGACACGGAAGGAACAACAGCAACTAACTAGGTCCAGCAAGGGTGAGGCTTTTACCGGCGGGTTTGAATCGAGTCGCACAACACCCTACCTAAGTTGCTTGAGCCCTGATCGAGTACCCGTAGCCAATCATCATTAGGAATCGCATATGCTAAACGCACTCGCGACATCGGGATTTCGCGACATGAGGCTGTAATTCTTGTCTTAGATACCATTGCCTTTAGTTTCCGGCGGGTGGCGGGGCAGTGGTTAGTTGGCTTCGCATTCTCTACAGGAAACCTTATCACTTTGCCTTTCGGAGCACAAGGCATCGCAAGTCGTCTAGGGTAATGCATTTCTACCCTGTTGGTTACACACAAAACTCCATTGAACTCTGTATCCCGTCGCCAATGCGGGATTCTATCATCATGTTTTCCGCACAAATCTCAAACTCCAACCCAAAACTCTAACGATGCACACCGGAACACACGGAAATAAATATCCTCGATGCTTCATGTCTCATGCCTCGTACTGCCGCCAGTGATATCCACATGCCTTCACTTGTCCAGGCTGCGAGCCTTGACAAACCGGTTGATTTGCTCCCTGGTGAGCTTGTCGTTATATTGCTCATAACATTCGTAGAAGGAGATGATCTCCTGCGTGGCATCCACCATGGACGCAATGTCCACGTTGCTCTCTGCCAACCATGCCGCGAAGCGTTGCACACGCGTCACTCGAGCCTCCTGTTGCTTCTCCTTTGTATCCGTTCCGCCCATGTCCATTCCGCCGCCCTGTCCGTTTCGGGCCTGCGCCTGGCTCAGTGCTGCCTGAGCTGCTGCGAGGCCCGCGGCGGCGGCTGCGCCAGAAGCATTCTGGCCCGGCACTGAATTGTTAGGTCGAAGCACTAGAGCGAGCAGAATGGCGACGAGGGCGATGGTGTGTGGCGCATATAGCAAGGGCAGATCGGTCATGTAGTGGTCGTTTATCACGGACCGAGCCAGTTGTACTTCCTCCTCGACCAAGGCCAACTCGGTCCGGAGAGCTGTGATGGACCGGTACGGCTGGTGGACGATGAGTTGAGAGCTCATCTCACTAATGAGGAAAAACTCGCACTCGCCCAGCTTGGACGTGTCGATAGCGACGAGGTCCTGCCACATTTGCCGGGCTTCCGTCACGATGAGGCGGATGTGTTGGGGCGATTCTTCCATTTTGCAGGCGAGGTAGATGGACGTGGCAATGACTAGGTAGGGGTTCGTTCGGCGAATCTCGACCTTTGTAAAGAAACGCTTCATGTAGACTTGGGCCGTGGCCATGGACTGTTGCCGGATCGTGAGGCGCTTCGCTAATCTGATCAACTCTGCATGACACAGACGAGACATGCGTTAGTTGGATGCTGCTGGGCGGGACGGTTGAGAAGTAGGCTCAGCGCCGATGGGACGGCTCACGTTGGTTAAAGTAGATGTTGATGTGTCTCTGCTGCGGCAGCGGGAAGCTGCGGACGAGGTCGGCATTGTCGTCTTCAAGCTTCTGGCGCATGGATGCGAGTTGGTCCTTGGTGAACTGCCAGTAGCGTCGCTGCGTCGACTCCCAGTAGTTGGCCGACATTGCGCCCTGGAGCGGGCCGTGGAGGCGCCTTGCATGCGAACCCGCCAGGGAGGCGCGGGACGAGGAGGAATAGGAATTGCTGGATGAGGGTCGGAATCTGTTGAGGCGGAGGTAGAGCCTAGAGGAGGGTCGCACGACGAGGCTGAGAAACGTCCAGTTGGGGATTCATCGGCTGGGAGGCAAGGCTACCCCATGTGGGGCCGATGGGATCGTGGCATCCCGTCTGTAGTAGCATCGACGCCACGTCTTGCCGAGCCACACGGCTGAGCCACAGCTCGTCACAGATCGGATCTCAGGCTTTGTACAGCCGACGACAACGCTAATAGCCGCGACCGAAGCCCAAGTCCGCAACACCAGCAATTGAGCCATTCGGCCGCCTCAAATTTCACAACTCGATAGAAGTATCAAACAGCTCACTTGGGCAACTATTGACAAGCAGAAATACATGCCCTAACCTCCCTTGAGCCGAGACAAGGCGAGGCGCTGCTAAAAAGCTGGACTAGCTGGCGGGTCCTTCCGGGGCGCTAATCATAATGGAATGGCTCTGATTGCTCACGCAGCTTCCCTGTTTCCCCCGGTCCGGCGCCTTTCTGGGTCCTTGTTCCACTCGACGGCACGGCATTTGGATATTTTGCCTTCACTACTATCGGCGCTCTCCCGGAACGCAATTGGCATCATCCTTGCCATTCTCTGCTTGCCCCTCTACGACCATCGCCGGCAACCATGAGCTCGTCGTAACACGCACCTGCTCCCTCTTCGACGTCGACAGCGCGCAATCCCGCATCATCGAGACGCCCCTCTAAACTCCCCCCCGCGCGACAACCGTTCCGACCGCCCCCGGCGCGAGATATGCCGCCCTCGCCATCGTCATGAGCGTGTCCAAGCTGGTCCGCGACGCCGAGCACGGCATCGGAGAGTCGCAAAACCAGCGCGATGCCCGCGTCGAGGAGCTATGGGCCAGCCTCGAGCCCGAGCGCACCGGCGAGCTGGATTTGAAGGGTTTGAAGAAGGGGCTCCGCAGGATTGATCATCGTGAGCGACGGCCCGCGATAGCTCAGCCGCAGGCCCAGAGGTGCTGACCAGCCATTGCAGCTATGAAAAATGCGGACGAGATGCTGAAACGAATCATGGGCGAGGTGGACAAGGACCGTGATGGCAAGATCCAATATGAAGGTACGTCGCCTGTTCCCGAAGCTACCGATGACCATCATCCTTTGTGGCATTCATAGACCCGTCTCCACACACGGATGCTTACCAGTCCCACGTCTTCAGAGTTCCGCAGATTCGTCGAAAAGGCTGAGCGACAGCTTTTTGCCCTGTTCCGATCTATCGACAAGGACGGCGACGGCAAGCTCGACAAGAGCGAGCTCCAGGTGGCCTTTAAAAACGTCGGCTTGACCGTTTCCAAGCGACGCCTCAGCGAGTTCTTCGACGACGTGGACCTCAACAACGACGGCTATATCAGTTTTGATGAGTGGCGGTTAGTCAATCCTTTACTTTAGCTGCCCGTGCAGTTTTCATTTCTTCCCTTGAAATTTGTCGATGAGCGTTTAGCGACTCCATCAAACGGTACCGATGCCTGAGCATCAGCCATTTGTTAGCGGGGATCCAGACGTCATGTGCCAAGCTATCCCGCACCCGGATCATGATGCGACAAAGCTTGACGAGGGGAACCTTATCTCGCCAGGCTCAGCATTAATTGAAAAACCAGCTGACCAGCTCTAGAAATTTTCTACTCTTTATGCCTCCTCACGACCACGACTCTCAACTCCACGCTGTCCTCTCATTCTACAACGCAGTGGTTAGCGTGACCATCGAAGGTGACTCGATTGTGAGCGAGGAAACATTAGAGGGCCTAGGTACGGACGGCTTCCGCTCCCTTTTCATCACCCTGTTTGGCTCTCTTCTCAGAGTCGCCTTCCCTTTCGAACTTCCCAGGACCTCCGAGTCACCATCGATACCTCCCACGACGCAGCGCGCATTGAATGACCCGCCCACCTCCCCCGATCATATGGCTGTCGCTGTCGCTTTCGATGACACGGCCGAGGAAATGGCCGAGTCCTTCTCGCAAAACGCCGGCGCTGGCACCTCTGAACAGACCTCAACTGGAGTCTTGAAGCACAAGAAGTATAGACTGACAGACTTTGTCCCTGATCCAGGTTACTTCGTCGCGGGTGCCATCGCCGGCGGAGTGTCGCGGACGGCAACTGCCCCCCTCGATCGATTAAAGGTCTATCTGCTTGTCAATACTGGCAGCAGCGCTCAGACGGCAGGTTTGGCTCTTAAGCAGGGGAATCCCCTCGCCGCGCTGCAGAACGCAACCAAACCATTTGGTGATGCCATTCGAGACCTCTTCCGCTCTGGGGGCATTCGTAGTTTCTTTGCTGGTGAGTTTTTGAATCCAGTCGACTGCAGGGTCGAGCTTCTCTGTGTAAGGCGTGATGTACTAACGAAGTCTAGGCAATGGATTGAATGTCATCAAAATCATGCCGGAGACGGCTATCAAGTTTGGCTCATACGAAGCAGCCAAGAGAGCACTTGCCAATTTTGAGGGTCACGGCGACCCCAAAAAGATCAACTCATACTCCAAGTTCACCGCTGGTGGTGTTGCTGGCATGATTGCACAGTAGGTTTCCCCTTTACCTCTAATATGATACCGGACTAACAGACATAGGGCTTTTGTTTATCCCCTTGACACCTTAAAGTTCCGACTTCAGTGCGAGACGGTCCAGGGAGGACTCAAAGGCGCAGCTCTCGTTCGCCAAACTGCGGTCAGGATGTACGCTAGCGGGGGCATTGCCACTGCTTATCGAGGCTTGACAATGGGTTTGGTTGGAATGTTTCCTTACAGTGCCATCGACATGGGCATGTTTGAACTACTAAAAACAACGTACAAGGGCTACTATGCGAAATACTACGGGAAGCACGAGGATGATGTCCAGATTGGCAACTTCGCCACGGGCATCATTGGCGCTTCCTCCGGAGCATTCGGTGCGAGCGTCGTATACCCACTCAATGTCGTCCGAACCCGACTTCAAACCCAAGGCACGGCCATGCACAAAGCTACCTACACGGGTATCTGGGACGTAACACGGAAAACGATACAGCGGGAAGGATATCGCGGCCTTTACAAAGGCCTGACACCAAACCTACTCAAGGTTGCTCCGGCACTAAGCATCACCTGGGTGGTGTACGAGAATTCAAAGACGACGCTCGGTTTGAACTGATGAACCGAAGTGGCACGACCAGACGACCAGAGGAGGATATACCACAGCACGATAATCTCATAGCGACCCTGAATCACATGGCGCATTCATCAACACGAAAGGACGCTCGCATACTCACTCACACATTTCATACCACAACACACGCACAAACATTCGTCACATGGACTTTCAGGAAAGCGGGAGGATTTAGCGGTTGGATGGCATCGCGTTATCGGACGGATCTTTGGCGTTTGAGGGGAGGTATTTATCAGAGGAGGAAAAATCGCAGGCTTCATCTACGGATGAGAAGATGGAAGGCCGGAACAACATTGCTATACGTTTTCTTTTTGAGGGGTCGGAGTATGAGGTTAGACATTGGCTGGCATTGGTTCATTCGAGATAGACAGCTGATTTGAGACGAGGGAAGGGGAAGACCCCACAAGAAATGATATGAAACTCTTTTTATGTCCAGGAATCATGCCCATAACTAGCTGTTGGACTGATGCCGGCTATATATCCAAGGCCTTGTCCACTGTTGAGACAACATTCGGGAAACTCCGCGACCCGGCCTCCTCATGCGAGCTCATCACACAGCCCCGTTCCACAATCCCACCCCTAGACCCATCGATTCGATCACCGGCGCCCGGGCGACCGCACCTGTGGGGCCGTTCCCGGCGCAGCGGTACCGAGACGTGACGGGGGCCCCGGCCGTGCGGTGGTCCGACGAATTGGCGTCAGCCGGGGATGCCGCCCGTTGCAGGTGCGCCTGCGGTCGTGCAAATGGGAGTAGAGAGCGTGTAGAGGCCTGATGTGTCGGCCAACGCAGCTGTGATTCGTACGGGTTTGCGGGTGTTGGCCGGCAGCTGCAACGTTCGAGGGGGTTGAGGGGTTGTGGTGAGGAGTTTTCGTTCGGTTTCGGTTTCTTCTATTTATCTGCTGTTGGGGGAGAACTCTTCCATAGTTTTCAACCCGACTATTGCGACTTTTGACATATTCAAGAAAGATAGGAACATTGAAGAGATGGCTATTCATGACTCGGACCTCGAGCTCGTTCCCGACAACCAGGTCCGACCCCTCCTACCTTCTAATCGAGCAGCATCAAGCTAACTGGGCGATGAACTAGGTTGTGGAGGACCAGGAGTCATCTCTGGGAGAGGTATGGAGACCAATAACTGCAAATGCTCAGCCTTGTGCTAACATATTTCTGGGTCGGTAGGAGAATGCTTCATCGACACAAACCTTGAGCAGTTCCATTCTCGACTATCGGCGCGAGAATGGAAGAACGTACCATCGATATAAGGATGGAAGTGAGTTTTCCGCTTGGATACTAGTTTGAGTTATGGGAATTCTAAGACGAATAGAGTACAACCTACCGAACGATGCCCAAGAGGCAGAACGACTAGGTACGATGGCCACCTCGAATGATAGAGCACAAACATTAGCTAAAGAGCGATGCGAGAAAAGACTTACAACACCATTTGTTTCTCCTGACGTTCGATGATACACTGGGCCTTGCTCCCCCAAACAAGGCAGGTTCGCAGGTCAAGCGCGTCCTCGATTTGGGCACGGGGACGGGAATCTGGGCGATGGATTTTGGCGATGAGCATCCCGAGGCCCATGTGAGTTTGACACCTTGGAGAGCCTGGAGGTTTGTGAGCTGATGGTCGTTCTAGGTTGTTGGTGTCGACCTCTCCCCTATTCAGCCATCTTTGTATGTCTGGGACCCAGCGTCATGGTAGAACCTTTGCTAACGGTAAAGTGTACCTCCGAATGTGGAGTTTTTTGTCGATGATATCGATGAGGAATGGAACCATTCTAAGCCATTCGATTACATCCACAGCCGGATGATGACCTCGAGCATTGCCAACTGGCGAGTGTACCTCCAGAAGATTTACGAGTCAGTTGACAACAAGAACACACGTGCTCGGATCTCTAATGTTTCTCAGCAACCTTGCACCCGGCGGTTATGCAGAACTCCAGGAAGCAGACCTCTTCCTCAGCTCAGACGACGACACGCTGACAGCGGACCACGCACTGGTCCGATGCCTCCAGCTGATGCATGAGGCATCCGTACAGTTCGGGCGTGCCTTCCAGGAGATCCAGCCGCTCAAGGCCATGATGGAGGAGATCGGGTTCGTCGACGTGGCGCGGGCACGGCGCAAGTGGCCGACCAACACCTGGCCGCAGGACAAGCGGCACAAGGAGCTCGGGGCGTGGAGCCGGATGAACCTGGACGGCGGGCTGGAGGCGTTTACGATGGCGCCGCTGACGAGGGCGCACGGCTGGAGTAGGGAGCAGGTTGTTTTGTTTCTGGTGGATGTGAGGAGGGATTTGAATGATAGGGGGATTCATGCGTACTGGCCTGTGTAAGAGAGAGTTTTGCCTTTTTGATGTTGTTGCGTGCTGACTGGTGTGGTTAGGTATTCGATTTATGGAAAGAAACCAGAGTAGAGGATGGAGCATATGGGGTTTACTCGCTAGTGGTAGCTGGGATGGGATGCTAGAACGGGAGGTTGGTTGAGTTGAGACTTGAGCTTGGTATCGAGATGCCTTTCGCTAGTGTCACCGAGGACGAATGAGTTGAGTGATTGTTGGAATGAATCTAGCCTTTTGATGCTATGGATGTTGGGTTTATAGCAAAGAAGGTTCTATCAACGTGTCTTGTCCGCCTGCGTATCCCACGTGCCCTGCGCGTCTTGTGTGTTCTGTCATGGCTTGAGTTACGCATCCCATCGCACCATGGAGTAGCGAGAGAGATGCGGTTCGCCAGCCCAAGCTACGAGTGGCTTACACCGACAACTTACTCACGACCTTGGTTTGTGGGGTCAGCATTAGACTGCCAAAATTACGCGTAATTGAACTGTTGCGAAAAGAAGCACCAACGTAGATCGTCTTGGCAGCCAACGAGCACGAACATATCCAGCCCTATCACGCCCTCCCAAACCACTCGGATCAACACCACCGGCCGCGCAATTCTCTCACGCAATTCTCTCACGCAGGCCGCTCTTGTCCTTGCGTCACCGGCAGTCGCGGCCCTGCAGGTTTGCCCACTCAAGTACTGTGCCTTGGGAAACTTACGGCTAGTTCCAACCTGGAGGAATCAGGGCCGGCCGGGTACAGGCCGGAAAAGAGCTTGCACGAGAGAGGCAGTTGGTTTGGCGACGAGAGACAAGAGAGACAAAACGTCAGATTCTGGAAACTGGTGTGTGCCGCGCGCATCCATGCTTGGAGAACTGCGGGGTGGGTTGGTCGGCCCAATCGGGGCGTCATGTCATGGCTTCCAAGGGTGGTGAGGGCACTTTTGTAGGCCGGCGGTGGGTTGGTGCGGTAGGAGAGGATTCGGATGGCTCTTTTTTATCTTTGGAGGGGGCTGAAGACGATAAAGGCAGTGGGGATTACGGAGATGCAGAGACGAGACGAGAGTGCATTTTTTACATGTTGAACACTGACAACGTCCATCATGGTGATGGTGTCTTGGCGATGGCCTCTGGTGTTGAAGATGGCATTCTGCCTGCCACCCATCATGCCTTGTCACCCCATCAATCTGTGAAAGAAACCAGCCTCTAGTCTTGTCCCCCAGCTACGCAATCAGTCAGCCAGCCAATACGTTGCCTATCGCAAATCCCTTCCTCTCCATCACCCCCCGGTCCCCCTCCCTTTGGAGTCTTGGTTGTGCGACTCTGCATGTACGAAATACGCTGGAGAGGAGAGTCGTACGCAGCCCACCCACTCTCTCTCTAACCCGCATTCTTAAGCCGATCTACCATAGTACCTGTCAATTAACGTTATGTTTTGACCTGTTGAGTGTCTGCCTGATTGTGTGATTTGAGCCCGGTAGAGTCATTGCAGGCTATCTATTCCGCACCTTCCTACCTACCCTGGCCCATTGGATTGCAGCCGGCTTCGGCACGCCTTCGTCATCAATCTAACCCCCCCCCCAGCCGTCCCAGCCTTGTTGCCTCACTTCCTCCCTCTCCAGACCTTCCTCTTTCTTTCACCTCCTCTCCTCTCCTCTAATCTCTCGTATTTCGTCTCCATCCTCGTCTTCGTACGTGTACGTGTTCTGACGACGGCCGGTGGCATCTTCATCGCCCGAGCCGCGTACTCATAATTAGTATCTAAGCGGCGAACACACACTCTCGGCCGTATTCTCTGTAGCTCTGGCGAATTGCGTCAACCCAGGATCATCCAGCTTTCCGTTTGAGACAAGGGAGCGCATTTTGTATCTCGCTGCCTAAGCCTCAGCCCTATACCAGCCGTCCCGATCCATCGTTCCGTCCTGCGACAGCTTCGTCTCGACCAACCACGGCCCCGTTCACTCCTTGTAGTGACGCCTCACCCGCGATGCCCTCGCCCTACTCGGACAACCTCTATTCCGCTGCCGACTCTTCCGACGACGAGGCCGACGCTCTCTCGCCTACCGACGGCTACTTCCACGCGTCGTCGGACCTTGCGTCGTCGTCATCCCACCTCCAGAGCCCCTTCCACCGCTCCGCAGGAAGCGTCCCTCGTGTTCCCAATGTATTCGTCGAGGACCCTACCTTGCCGGACCCCGGCTCCAAAGCCCGCGAGGCCGAGGCTGAGAGAAGCTTAAATAGCGGCTCGACTGATTCTGGGGATCCAACTGTGTCACCAAGTACAGCCTCCGCTGGATATCAACCTTCAAGGTTTGTAGCTTCGCCACCCAGTCATCATCACCGGCGAAGTGTCGAAGAGCAGCACAACCCTTACGCCGGCTTGGATCAACAAATCACTTCACCATATATGGGCCAGCAACCCCCCAGTGTTTCCACAGCCTTGTTATCTCACCACCGTGACGCCCCGCCTGCTTACACGCCCTCACCAACATCACCGCCAAACACGAGCTACCAGACTTTTGCCCCGTCTAACTCGACTATGGGTCTCCCGGAAGAGCAGCAGCGACTCATTCCCCGTGGTCCCGAGTCTATGGGCGGCCCGCCTAGCCCCCAAGACCCATCTCGCTGGCAGCGTATCAAGAGCTCCATTACGGGCATCGACTTGAGGAAGAAGCTCAAGACTGCTCTCGGAGTGCTCGTCATCTTCTCCGTTGTCGCCATCATACTTGGCAGCGCTACCATGCCGCCAAAACACAAGGTGCATACCACTTGTAGCATCTTATCCGTAAATCACTGACAAGTTTCTTCTATATAGGATCACGGCATCGACGATGATCAACCAGTCAAGAAGCCCAACATGGACCACAGTGATTTCGTTTGGAACCCCGCGCGGAGCTGCCTCAACCGCAACCTCAAGCACCACAAGTCGACTACCTCGCTGGACATGCACTACAAGAGCAACTTGACCATCATACAGAAGGTCAACGACGACGACGAGCACGTTTCGGGGTGGAGCCCTCGCGTTACGGGGGAGATCATCCTGCGGCCTACTGACGATGCGTCTCCCGGAACTCTCGAGCTTGAAATCATCGCCAACGACGATAAGATCAAGACCGAGTTTGACAAAGACGAACAGACGTTCAAGATCATCACCCCTAGAAAGGTCCCTTGGACAGAGAGCGAAGGTCCTTGCATCCAGATCCGCGTTACTGTCTGGGCACCGCGCAAGGCCATTATCAACAGCCTCAACATCGACACCGTTCACCTTGACGTGGCCATACGGGAGGGCCTCATCCTCGGAGTCTTGGAACCAGCCATCATCCGCACTGTCGTGGGTGATGTGCGGACACCTGCGCCTAAGAACGACAAGACAAGAGACGAAGAAGATGTTGTCCCCTACACCCTGGCAAGCCGTGTGATTCACATCAGCACGACTAGCGGTGACGTTGAGGGCTGGTACCCCCTTTACGATGTTCTCGACATTAGGTCCGCTTCCGGTGACATCTCCACTGAAGTCGGCACCAAGCCCGTGGACCCGCAGGCCGTCCGTCCGGCGGTCCTCCGCGTGCACTCTATCTCTGGGCAGATCTCCATCCAGGAGGCTCTGGACAGCGCTGTCAGTGCCGCTCGCCCGGACAGGGAGTTTCCGCCGCGCGACTATGTTGTCGACATTTCGACGGCGTCGGGGGATGTCTCGGCCGAGATCGCCTTCTCGTCGCGGGCCATATTCGAGTCTCAGTCCGGAGATTTGAAGCTTCGCTTGTGGCCAGTGCTGGACTCGGGGCTGTTGAAGAGGGGTGCTTCTCAGAAGCCGGTGCTCAAGACAACAACCACGAGCGGCGAGACAAAGGTGAAGCTTCTGGAGCCTCTGTGGACGAGCCTGGCAGGTGTTGGCAATGTCGTCCCTGGAGACATTCCTGGGGGCAAAGAGCCGTACATTATCCCGGCTCCGAATCACGGCAAGGAAGGTCCTGGCGAGGACTTTATCGTTGCCGACGACCCGAAGCATAGCAACCGGGGCTCCGACGACGAATTCGGCATTGCCGACACCCCGAGCTTCTCCGTCCTGACGTCGGGACACGCTTCCATCAGCGGCGGGGTCAAGCTCGAGTACCCGTCCTCGTGGGAGGGCAGACTGACTGCGACGACCATCTCGGGCAAGCAAAATGTCCGCGGCGAGGGTCTCCATGTCGATAACAACAGCAGCGGGCCGTGGTCGAGGCGGCTGAGGGGCACAAAGGGTAATGGGAACTCGCAGCTGACTATCGACACCGTATCGGGCGACGAGGATGTGCTCATCGGGGCGGATGTTGGATCGAAGAGCGAGTAGAATAGTTTGACTTACAAGGAAGGAGATTGCGACAACCGGCGTTCTTGGTGTCGTGGGAGATGGGCTTTTATGATACACACGAGATGTTTGAGCCATGGAAAGGGTCTGCTTGCAGGATAATCGGAGTCACTCGCTCACATCTCATTTGCGAACAAACGCAGTTCTGGTAATGATTGAATTGAATAGCACATGAAAATCGTAAAGCAAAATTCCGTATTTTTGAACGATGAACAAGAAATCAAGGAGCACAGCTCCGCCGAAGCAATGCGAACCACCCAGCCGTCCGCCCCCTTCCATCCGTTCCATCTATATCCGCGTGCTATGTATTCCAGGCAAACGTGTAGATCGATTGACTTAAGTAGGTAGCAAAAAGGACAAAAACGGAACATTTGGGTTATAAAAAAAAAGAAGAAAAAAAGAGGAGGAATGCCAAAATACAGTAAAATCAAGTAAAACCAACCTTCTCCAAGTAGTGGGGTATCCGTAGCAGCAGTGCATCAGTCATAAAGTGGTCGTGAATAGGGGACGTGATTCCATGATGGCGCGAGCGTGTGTGCCTTCATCCCTGAAAGTGAGCCGGCCGTGAGGGAGAGGCCGGGGTGAATTGGACATAATGTCCGTGCAATAGTGCCAACCCATGCATGGTAAAGACAAGGCGGTGACAAGTGAGACAAGTAAAAAGAGAAGAAGAGAAACGAGAGCCTCGGGTTTAGTCATCTACGTCCCAGGGTAGGTCTCGGTTGGTGACGGTGGTGCAGGTGAGGTAGGTGATGCCGTCGGCGGCGCGGGTGGTACCGTTCATGTCGAGCTCGAGGCCGCTGGTCATGAGGGGCCGGACGATCTCGCGGCCCATGGCCTTGAGCTCGTCGAGGCGCTTCTCGAAGCGGCGCAGGTTGTCGCGGCTGTAGAGCTCCGGAGTGAGCTTGAGGAAGCGCTTGCACTCGTCGTGCCCGAGGAAGGTGGCTGGGGCGGCGGACCCGAGGGTGCGGTAGGCCCGGCCCACGGAGGCGAGCGGCGGGACGACGGGCGGGAGGGCTGAGGGCCGGCCGCCGTCGCGGGAACCCGGGTGGCGGCGCTGGTCCGAGGCCGGAGGCGGCGGCGGCGGCGAGGTGTGGTCGGCGAGCCATTGGCGGAAGAGGCAGACGGCCAGCCAGTCGAGGTAGTGGGTGCTGGGGGCGACGCGCTCGCCGCGGTTGTTGAGCAGGCCGACGCGGAAGAGGCGGCCCTCGACGCGGCTGACGGTGTCCTCGAGCTCGTCAACCTTGTCCTCGATGATGTCAAGGACAACGTCGGGCAGGGCGGCGCGCAGGCTGCGCTCGCCGACGGGCCACTGGCCGACGACGTGGATGAGGGCCTCCTGGAAGATGACCTTGGAGCGGGCGAGGTATCCCAGGCGCAGGTAGGAGATGGGGTACTTTGCGATCTGCTTCCACAGGCGGGACTGGAACTGCAGCATGTGGTGGTCGACGCGGGGGCCGACGACGGCGAGGGCGTCGTACTGGTCGGCGAGGGTTAACAGGCTCTTGCACTGGACGTAGGCGTCGGCGACGTTGACGCCGTCGAGGACGGGCGGGTAGTTGTAGAAGATGCGGAAGAGGTTGTCGTAGTCGCGGAGGAGGTCCTGGTCGGGCTGCGAGAGGGGAGGCGGTTGCGACTGGTGCGACGAGTGCGATGAGAGGCCGAGGTTGGCGACGGAGCGGAAGAAGTGGCTGGACGAGGCCGAGGAGAGCGAGTGCGAGTGCGAGTGCTTGGCGCGATGGGAGGAGCGAGAGGAACCTGAGTTGGCGACGGGCGTGAAGAGGGAGGGCGAGGACAGCTCGTCGCGCTGGACCAGCATGGGGATGTCGCCGGACCCGGACCCGGACCCGGAGGCGGCGCGGGGATCCAGCTCGTACCTCCACCGCCTCCGGGGCGTGGCGGCGCCGTTGCCGCCGGTCAAGGAAGAACCGTCATCGCTGTTGCCAGAAGCAGTCGCGCCGTTCTCACCGATGCGGGCGAGCTCAGTACCGGCGGGCAGGGCGCGGGCACGGGACCACTCGGTAGCGGTGCTGGCCTCGAAGAAGCCGGAGCAGCGAGTGAGGGTATGGCGATGGAGCAGGTAGCGGTTCTGGGGTGGCACCGTGCCGGGGGGACACTCGCGGGCGGCGACGATGATCTCGACGTCGCCGCTGTTGGCGAAGACGGGGAAGTCGTTTTGCGGCGCGTGTTGCGACGACCCGCCGCCCGTGTGCGAGCGATTATACCGTTTTGTGCGCGAGAGCGACGGCCGCGACACCACCGATGAAGGCCCGCGCCGGGAGAGCGTCGAGGGGGCGGCCGGCGGAGGTTCCAGCGTGGACACCATGGGGGAGGCCGAGGAGGCGGTGGTGATGCTGTCGAGGGGATGATTGCGATTGCGATTGCGATAGGGAGGAGGCGAGGGCGAGGGCGAGGGCGAGGGCGAGGGTCGACGTGGAGGCCGCGGTCGTATAAGCGGCGGCGCCGGGTCGGTGGGCGGCGGCTGCTGCTGCGCGAGACCCGGTTTCACGATGCTGATGCTGCTGCCACTGCTGCTGTTGTTGTTGCTGCTGCCTTTGTCGCGGAATCGAGGGAGGTGGCGGCGAGAGAAGGAGAGGAAGGGCCGAGATGGTGGTCTGGCTGGTGGAGCGGTCGTGGTGATCATTCACGGGGAGTTGCTTAGCGGGCCTTGGGGGTCGTGTATGTGTGTGGATGAGATGGGATGGGGCGCGTAATTGTTGACCTGCGTTGCACCAGCGACAGGCACGTCCGAACGGGATGAAATTGGGCCCAGAAAAGATGAAAAGAATACCGAAAGAAAAGCAGATACAACAACAAGAGACTGGGGTTTGGGGCGGATCTGGAGAAGAGACAGAAGGGGAGGCAAAAAGGAAAATGGGCGACCCGAGGTGCGGATGCGGATATCAGGGCGACGAGAGAGACCAGGACCAGAGAGAAGGGATGTTGTGTGAATGGTTGCAACCAGCGTGCATTTTGACTGATCTGACTTCTGACTTTCCATTGCCATTGCCACGGGGGGTCCAGTAGTCGGTACCCTTGTCCCCCATGCCTCCGGATCGGTGGAGTCGGCCTTGCTGCCCTGCTTGCTGCAATGCTGTCCACCTACCAAGTGCATTACATGCGCAGCTGGCTAGCCCAAAAAAAGCCCACTCACTACCCTGAGATAGCCTACACCATCATTCATGATCAGTACGGAGTACCTACAGACGCGGTAAAAGGGAAAACCCGCACGTTGGTGCCCGGGGGCTCGGATCGCCGTGGTCAAATCAACGCGCCCGGGGCCGGGGTCGTGGTGTCTCGTCTCGGAAGCAGAAACAGACATTCACTCTTATGGATATCACATGCACGTACAATTACAGAAGCCCGAGGAACAGTTGAAACCACGGAGGTGGTACAGGAACGCCGCTAGGGTTTGTGAGAACCCGTCGGTTGTTCCAGTGTAAGAGGCACGCAACCGCGACTTCTTGTTGATGAGGGAACGCGGGGGAGGTGCGGGACGAGGGGATTTCTCTCTCTCGTCCGCCTCACGCCTTCTGATGGGGTCTCGTTGCGTGAGTTTGGGCGGGCGGCCATTGGCGTGTGTGCCGTCCTGCAGAGGTGGTGTTGTACAGTCCGGGAACTGGAAGCAGTTAGAAGTTGAGTACATTATGGGTGCATCAGGGCAAGCATACTATACGGTACAGTACTTCGTGCTCCATCTTTGTTCCTCTGTATGGTGCTGGTGTGGTGCCGGCTGTTTGGTTGGCGATGGTGGGATGCCAATGGGCCCCGCTGCAGTCCATGCCTCCATGCTTCCATCATCTAGGGCACCCCCCCATGTTTTTCCCTCGCTTCATCCCATGATGCAGCGATCCAATCGCGCCAGGACAGATGGATCCATTCCCGGCGCCGGACTCGCCCAGGGCAGGCTCCCTCTCTCTTTGTCTCTTCCCGGGGGGGACCTGCTCCACCCTCCTTTTTGGGGACACCATCGCCGGCGTCTTGTTCTGCTCCGGTTTTTTTCCCTTGTTAGAGCCGCTCTCAGCCTCTCGAAAACCCACCGCCATATCGCCTCTCCCTCCCCACGGGCCACCACCAGCCCCCCAACCCCATCCCCATGTGGCAAAGAGTCGGTCTCTTGTGAGTTCTTTGTTTGCTTTGCCCGCGCTTGAGAGCTAAACCCGTCGGCTGCCTCAGCCTAGGTAGACCCGAGTTTTCGGGATGGGCGTTTTGAAAGTCTGCCTTGTTTATGTCATCATGTCTCGGCCCAACTGCCCTATTCTTCGTGCTCGACACGACGAGGCACCAAAACCTGATTGCAGCCACCACCACGGACCGAAAGCGAAAGACCGTCTCCCCCATGGAGGGAACAAACCTAGCGAGAGACATTGTTCCACCCCCTTCTGACCTCTGAAGTGGCACATGCACAACCTAATTTCCCCTCATCTGGGTCCTGGGCTGCCAACAACACATGCGCTCATGTGTGCGTCTATATCTGCGTCTAGGGATGCGGTCTGTGTAGTAGCATATGTGCGTTGAGCGTCGAGCGTCGAAGCGTCGCAGCACTTACATGCGTTGAAGCCGTGTCGTTGTCTCTCACGCCGGTCGGTGGGCGGGGCCGCTACACCCGTCTGCACTGCACTCTGCACTCTGCACTCTGCACTCTGCACTCTGCAACAGGGCCAGCCTACCTTACATACTGCAGGGCTGGCTGGCTGGCTGGCTGGCTGGCTAACAAAGCTCGCTAGGCGAGCATTCCCAGCCCAAGAAAAACTGCCGCAGCCGCCACTTTAGCGCCTCTCGGTACCTACGCGGTACCTACAGTGCAGAGTCTCCCCCGAGGCCATTCTTCCCTTCTCTCAGCCCCACCATGTTCCCCCACTGGGCACCAACTGGCCCCCCCGACCCCCGAAGCACTTAGCGACCTTCGGGCCCTAATCAGTAATGACCTGGGAGTTTTTAGCAAGCAAGCGGCTACTGCTGCAGCCCTGCAGCCACCGAGTAGAGCCCAAGGAAACAGGCGCGAGGGAGCGAAACGGGCAGCGGCCTCAACCGCCAGTGGTCACCGTCGCCGCAGAGCTAGCCGGGCATCACGGCCGATCTTTTTTTCCACCTCTCGTCCGTAACTGTCCGTTTCGACGTCCAACGTCCAACGTCCAACGTCCAACGTCCAACGTATCCCAACGTCAACGCTCAACCACCCCACGCCTCCCCGCTGCCTCGCTGCCCGAACCCTCCGATCGCAACCCTCCTTGCCTCCCTCGCATGGCCATTCGTCTTCTCGTCAGATGATGGAATGGGTACGGTCGCCCACGCTTACAACCATGTCTCCCGCCCCGTCAGCCTCCACGAGTTCCGGGACGCGGTGGAGGCAGTATGCCGCCCGCGGTTCCCAATGGCCAGGTCTGCGCGGCCTCAGCGTATAGGTGCGTAGCTTGCTCTGGGGGAACACCCCCCTGCTTCTGCCTGGCAGCGTTCGTGCTGACCGCGGCTGCGCCTGCTAGTCCTGGCCATCAGCGGCGGCGTCGATTCCATGGCCTTGGCCTTCCTCTTCTCCAAGCTGCTCCGGATTTATCGAGGGGACAAGATCGGCGACAACCCGGCATACGGAGCCATCGCGGTCGTTGTCGACCACCAATTGCGTGACGGCAGTAGTCGGGAAGCCAGTCAAGTCGCCAAGGAATTGCGAAAGCTCGATCTGAAAGCTGTCGTGACGCCTGTGGGCTGGAAGGAAGAGAAGAGCAAAGGCCTCGTCCCGAGCGAACTTCCGAATCTCGAGGGGCTCGCCCGAACTTATCGATACCGCGCTCTTGGATCCGTCTGCAGCACCATGGGCGCCACAAGCATGTTCTTCGCCCACCACCGCGACGATCAACACGAAACGGTGTTGATGCGCTTGATGGCAGGTCATGGATACAGAGGCTTGCAAGGCATGAGGGAGGCCAATTCGATCCCCGAGTGCTACGACATGCATGGCGTCTACAAGAGCGGCCTCATCGATGATCAGCTTAGGCCCAACCCATCGCTATCCTTCCGACCAGGCAGTCGTGAAATGAAGCGACTTCGGAATACCTTCCGAGACGAAAAGATGTCCGAAACCTGGGATGCCATGAGGTCCCGATTGCGTGACAAGGACTTTGCTGGCGGATATCCTGAGTATGGCACTGTCGAGAGGATTCTGGAAGCGCCATACCTTAAGCCATTGGACACGGAGGATGGCGGGGTCATGATCTACCGCCCTCTCCTCGAGTTTGACAAGGCTAGGCTCATTGCGACATGTGAGGCGTACAAGGTCCCATGGTTCGAGGACCACACAAATTCGGATCCTACCCTCACCACCCGCAATGCTGTTAGATATCTGGTGCGCAATCACCAGCTCCCAAAGGCACTTGAGAAACCTTCCATCTTGGCATTGGCCAAGAGAGCAAAGCAGAGGACACAGTACGAAGAAGCCGAGGCACATCGGTACCTCGTTCGAGAAGGCATTGTCAAGGACTTTGACCCAAACGCCGGAACCCTACTTGTCGAGATTCCAAGGTCACGAGCTGTCAAGAGACGGCGCAAGAGGCAGTCCCTGGGCCCGGGCAACAAGCCTCGAAGGGAACACCGCAAACTAATCATGTCGATTGCGGTTCGGAAGTTGATGGACTTTGTTACGCCCGAGTATCATCTGCCGCCCCTGCCCAACCTCGAGAACGTAGTCTACCGATTATATCCCCATCTGGCATCCAAGCCAAACCCGTCTCCACCCAAAACCTTTGCCATGGCCGGTATACTCTTTGAGCCGGAGGTAACGGGCAAATCGGTCAGGTGGTGCCTGATGCGAGCCCCATACACATCCAATCAACCCCTCCCGGTGGTCAAGCTCCACGGCTCGCTTGATCACCGGTTACGTCCGACCATGGGGGACGTGCCTCAGCCTGTAGAGTCGCCCAACCAGCCTCGGCCGTTGGGTTGGAAGAAGTCCAAGCTATTCGACGGTCGCTATTGGATTCGCGTTGCCCACAACACCCGGAGTACATTTCGCGTCCAGCCCTTCCGTCCCGAAGACGCCAAGTCCTTCCGCAAGGCGCTGCCACCACTGAGGCGGGCGAAGCTCGAGCGGCTGCTCAAGCACTATGCACCCGGCAAGGTGCGATACACGTTGCCTGCCCTGTACGGTGTGGAGCGGGAACGGGATCACTTCACGCAACATGTCACGCAGACGGCGATGCTGCTGGCGCTGCCGACGTTGGGCATCCACATCCCCGGCCTCGAGCGTTGGGTACGATATGAGGCGCACTACAAGAAAGTCGATACAACCCTGCTCGGTCATGAGTCGCGGGGCGAGACGCGGCACGTGGTGCGGTATCGGCCGCCGTACGGCGTGATGCGGAAGCAGAAGCTGAGGAGGATGTACAAATATCGCGAGCGCGGATGAAGAGTGTATAATTGTGTAACACTAGCGTTGTGCATACTGGACCCTTGGGATGATTCGAGATACCCTTCTGTACTCGGTAGGATGTACGACGGCAACACTACAAAAGAGATCGTGAGCCATTCGGCCAAGAGCAAGAAACTGGCTTGTGAAATAACCCATCCCTGTCCGTGGTTCGCAGCTGTTTGCCATGGTTGAAATGTCATGAACATGGGGATATCTGCTGGAGAGATGTGACGCGGCCCAGGCAGAATGTGATAAGTCGCGGCGTCGCGAATAGGAAAGGCTCAAACCTCGTATAAGTGGGAGATGCCAAAACAAACGGAATCACGATGCAAGCCATCTCTGGAGGATCGACGTCCTTTGGGGAAACATTGTATTCCCAGGTCATCGCAACCCACAAGAGCGCCCCCATCTCTGGTCCAGACATCATGCAGAAGACGTCGCGAATCTGGCCTTGCCCGGCTATCCAACCGCTTTAGCGCAGGGCGGGACGTAGATGACAAGAACGCCTCACTTTCTCCCGCCCCCTCTCCGGGGAGCCGATGATTGGACAGTGATATTGAAGAACTCCCATTCTTTTTCTTTCTTTTCCGCAAGCCTGAGTCCCACGCGATTTTGAACAGTAGTGGACTTTCTTCTCTTCGTTTCTTTTCAAGCTTTTTGCTGGGGGGCGGCGGTCCGCCTTGAGAAACCTGGAGATTTTGCCTCTTTTTTTCCTTTCCACCCCGCGCCTTGCCACCCGAGCCCTCAGCCACTTGAAACACGAAGGGCCCGTCCTATCACAAGGCGAGAATGGGGTGTGAAAAGAAACGGGGGGCAATGGTAATCCCGGCATTTAGGTGCTTGCTGCCGCGTGACGGGCTTATGGCATTATCTGGCCCTTTGGTTTTGAGGACCCCCTCCCCCAGGTAAAGTAGGCGAAGGAGGCCACCCAGAACGAGGCGGACAAGCGCGCCCTGCGGCATGTCATTTTCAAGCGTGGGGAGAGGGAAAAACGACTTTACTCGGCGGTGTAGGACAAGGCGAACCACAGGCAAAAGGGGGAGGGGCGTAGATCTAAGGGTAAGGGAGTCAGCGGCCGCGCACACGCTCAAATCTCGACCGTGAAAAGCAACACCTGGCATCTTAATTCATTTCGCTTTATCAAAGAGCTGCAAAATCTCTTCATCTCACCATCTGCTGTGCTATTCTGCCGTCTGAGATTTTGCTTCGTTCTGTGTCACTTATCGCATTCTTCTGTCCGCGCTTTCTCGGCCGCTTCCTTTCTGAGATGCTTCTGCCGGCGTGAAGCGGAGAGTGTCGATTGTTCCGTGCAATAAAATCCAACCACGCAAATAATCACCAAGAAGCCGTACCCAAACACAAGAGAACCGAGACCGAACGAAACCAGAGCCTCCCCCGAAAGGAAAAAAAAAGAAAAAACCGTTGAAGAAGCCATGAGTCATTCAACCGCAGGCTTAGAGTGGAGGCCCGCCCATTTCCCAAGCTGCCTGGAAGGAGCCGTCACCGTGCAAGTAACGTGAACAGAAAAAAACCCCCGATGCCATTCAAAACCCATCTCGTCCCTCTCTCATAATCTCGTCCGAACCCGAACTCGGCAATACAGTTGGACGTGGACTGTCAGACGGCATGACCAGGCCCCATCCTGGTTGCCGAAACAACAAAGGCAACACACATCTCGTCCGCCCGACCGAGGTTTCTTCCGTGCAACGACTGCATATTCCCTGCAAACTTCCAGAAGTTGGACTCTTTTCACCTTGTATTCCCTCAGCAGCCACGCGTCTCGATGGCTTGCTGCAGGACCACAGTGGTACCGGACGGAACGCACATGCCTAACCCCTAGACCTTTTCGGCCTCCATACCGGTTCGAAAGATGACCCGACCGGGCTGAAAAACAGCCTAGACAACCGAAAGAGTGACCTAACACACAGGCCCGTCGTTGTGGAAGTCGCCTGCGCCTTGGCATCTGGATACAATGATTGGGCTGTGGTGGTTAGCCTGCATGATGGGGATCGACATCCGAGTCCCCGGACCGCCCGATCGCCAGGCCCACACCCGCCCCGAACGATTCGGGATCGTCGTCGATGAGGGCCCACCAAACGTCCGACATCAGCCGCAGTTATGATCCAGAACTTGACGACCGCCCTCGACCAAACTCCGCCCTAGCAACTCAATCGACGTTGCGATGTAGGGTTACACTTATAAAAGACACTCGAAGATACACACGCCAACACAGAGTGGGGAGACAAGAGGGATCCTGCCCATCATCAGCGTTGGGACGTCCTGGATGACCTATGCCCACGCCGCCTGCTGCTTCGATGCGTCTCGACCTCTGGCACACCTCGTTCTTCAATCTCGGGTCGCCAGCCCCGAGGATGGAGGTTGGGAATTTGTGGCAACTCATGGCGGGTTGATGTTGCGCGATAGAACTCGTCATCACTAATGAGCATGTGATGACGAAGATGGTCCAAGAAGAAGAAATCGGGTCGCATTTGAGCAACTTGGAGACCTTGATCTCGGAAGTGTCCGGCGATGTGAGACATTCGCGTATGGTAAGAAAACCAGCAATCTTCTGGTGAGTTGGACTGCGCCACGAACTCGCGATCGCAGAACCAACAAATGCAGTGCGCCGGGAAGTTGTTGCCCAAGTGGTACGCAACGTGCGCTATCCAGCCTTCTTGGTCGTCCGCATCGAACGTCGTCTGACACCCGTGGTAATGAATGAATTCGCACGGGAGTCGCGACGGACCTGGGCCTAGATTTGGCCGATGCTGGTGATTGCGCGGGGGACCGATTGAAGCTGGATTGGAGGACTTGGAAGATACGGTGCGAATGTCTTGGTCGAATAAAGACGGGTACGAGGTGGCGTCGCTAGACGACGAAGCACTGCCCCACGACACTTGGCTGTTCGCAGACCTCGGAGCTTGGCTGCTCTCTGACATTATTCTGGAAGCATAATAATGCCTCTGCGGCATCTGGTTGGGAGGTGGGACGCCATACGGCATACCGCGACTCCTCTGCATGTGGAACTCATTGAGCCAGCCAGGGATGGCGTCGATATCGGACACCATGTCTGGCAGAGCAAACCAATGGCGTCCGAAATGAGGGGCGATTTGGTAAAGGGACTGACAAAACGTCGCATGAAAGGGGGTAGCGGGGTGAAGGAACACTTTCTTTTCCTAGCGACTTGCGCACCACTATCAGAGGCGCTGGGCAGTGGTCGATTAGGGGATCAACACGGGTTGTTGACGTTGGCTCTGTCAACGATGAGAGTGCGCGCCGACGTGGGACGGGATGTTGGTGTTTGGCGACAGTGCGGAAGGTGCCAGTGGAGAGATGAGGAATAGAAGGTACGTGGACCGCCCAAGCACTGTTTGTCTGGATCTTGAAAGAGGAGGAGCGAATGTCACAACCAAGGAATCTGCCAAGCGGATTTGATTCCAAGCAGTGGAAAGTTGAAGCGAACCTGCCGCTATTCACAAAAAGAGGAAGGAGAGCTTGCAAGGTCGATGCCGAGGCAAGCAAGTCCGGAAGCGAGGGCAGACAGCGTTTGGGAAAGATGGGAGGTGACGGATCGGATGCGGATACCACGTACTTAAACCATTACTTGGCTTGGGTCCCAGTCGGTCACCGGTCACCGGTCACTCGATTGTCTATTAGCCTCTCCCGCTTCTGCACCAAGAAGGACCATTCGTGCTTTACGGAGTGTCGACGCATTGGAGGACGACCTGACGCTTAGCATGCACAGTCATTTTTGGCCCCCGCGCGACAGGGAGAGATACAGGCCCCCTCAATCCCGACCCAACGTTACTACGGGGGAGCGATGTACCCATTGTGGGTGCAGATGGCTGCATGGCGCCGGCGGCTGCTGGTACTGGAACACGAATCCAACGTGCGATACATTCGTGGAGACTTGGGTTGATGGTAACGGAAGCACCGCGCGCATTCGGAACATGTCACGACGAGTATTGAGTTGGCAAAAACCAAGGTTCACGCGCTTGTTACATGTGGTTAACCTCGGATTGAAGAAATTCGACGAACTCTGATGTTATCTTAGACATTGCTTTTCATCTCGAACACAAAACTCCAACGAAGAAAAAAAAGACATCAACAAGGGAAACGCAGCCCAAGTGTTCGGCTGTCGCCCAGTCACAAGTGTGGATGGCGCATCCACCACATCCATGTCCCACCTCGTCATGATGGGAGGAGCCAGTTAAGCCGGCCAGCCATGACGGCCAGGCAACAAATGAGATGCAAGGAAAATACACCGCTTGTGGTACTGGATGACCGACAGTGAAAGATATCGGTCGTGAGGATGATATACACTTTTGGCTTGCGACCAGTTCTGCTGAAGCATGTGGATATGAGAGATGGGGTAGGTTAGGATGCCGAACTCAACCGCGAGGTGTCGGGCCGATGACGATGGCAAGTCAACGGGCAGGAGACATACTCGAGAACTGACATAATCAATGATAGTCTCTCGCGGGTCGTGAATTTTATCATCCCGAATTGGGAGTGTCGTCGAGGTTGGCGTCACCTGTCAGGTTGTCACCCATCAACACACTAAGTACCACTGTACCAGGATGACCCAAGCGGGTCGGAACGAGGCGGCGCTGGGGTCAAAGTGAGATATGACGGGACAGCGGCAGGTGCCACAGAAGGGAGATGGTGCGTTCTCAGGGAGAATCCAGGTATGGGGATAGCGGAAACCCTGAGAATCGGCCGGATGAGGCTCAACTGCCCACCACCCTGCCCCGGATCCTCCCTTGGCGGCGGCCCTTGAGATGCTGCCCATTCATGCTCCGAGCAGCGTCCAACCCCACTTGCGTCCCCCCCCAGAAGAAGCGCCCACAGCGCGGCACGGTGGCCTTCGTTTATGACTTGCTAATTTTGGTCCATACAGCACGACCTGAGACGGAAGCGAATTACAATGGGCTGTTTGCGTGCGTGCGTCGTCATGCTCTCGCTGCCGCGGTTGATGAAGCTGGCAAGTCTCGCATTCACGCCTTTGATTCTCCATCGTTCTGCGTCGGCCGCCCGGGACTACCTGTCCTTGCATCAACGGCCACCTGCCAACCCCATATTTACCAGGCAGACGCCCGGAAACACTGGATAAAGGGCATTTCTGCCAAGCAGGAGGTGCCCGGCGTGGACCAAGTGACAACGCATCCAGGGTTTCAGACCCCGAAATGGTGGCCAAGAAAGGTAAAGCTATTTGCACGGCATTCACGTCTGGCATCGATACCCTGACGGGCTGGAAACAATGTGATTTACGATGCAGGATTGACTCACACGAACCACGCTTGCAGGGCTTTAATTTCGCTGAACGAACCCCGCGTGGAGGGGTAGCGAGCCAGCCCTACGAGCCCTACGAGCCCTACGAGCCCTATGAGTGGCGAAGAAGCCATGACGCGGACGAGCATAAGCCAAGGGGATGCTGGGATCTGATAGCGAGGGTGGACAATGGAGAGTGGATGACGCGGCGATAAGGTAGGGCTGAGGGAAGCACCAGCTTCCGGCGTGAACCGCAGAAGTCATCCCTATGCAATGCTGCAAGGTTGGTGTGGTAGCGTGTATGTGTATGCATGGCCGCCCTCGTGTGGACGCACTGCAAGGTGCCAAGGCCAGGCAATGAACCAGAAGATTGTATTCGCGCTGAGCTTTGGTTCGTCTGGATGCGGATTTTCGCTCGGATCCGGTATTACTCGGCCTCGCATCCGATTGTTCTACCTGCTTAATCTGTTTATGGATGACCCTCCAACCTTACGCTGACTGTTACTGGGAGTTGCATCTGTTATAATGTACGCCAGCCTGGTCCCTGAGACCTCTAGCTAAACCGTCCGTTGTCTTTTTTTGTCTGTAGCTAAATACAGAGTTTTCCATTCTTCGCTTCTTGTTGGTATCTAAATGAGACATTGTGTCGTAAACATGTGCCACCAACCGGTCTCGCATCATTTCTATCCGGCCGTCCATGTGCTCTGTACTCTACGACGTTCGGGAATAGTTCGTCCGAACTGCAGAGGAATACATGGAAAACTCGTCCGGGATGTAAGCCCGTTGATGGTGCAATTCGTAAAAAAGGAGTTGTTGAGCTCTCTGATATGCGCCGAAAGAGGGACGCCCGATAACATTGGTTAGACGGCCTCGAAGATGATTTACATCAACTGGCCAAAAGGGAAAACGAGTTGGGATTCCTCCGTCTATTCGGGACTGCACAGCACCCTCGCCTTGACGATGACGTTGCGGTACTGAAGATGTCCACCGTTCTCGTCGCCGTGCTTGATGACGCCCGGGAAAGCGACGCAGCAAATCTCGCGGGTGGCGAGGGCGTCCTCGTCCTCGCCGCCGAGGTCCTCCATGGTCTCGGGCTCGAACATGACGCGCTGGTGGGGCAGGACGGCGGGCATGTGGACGCGCAGGACGGCGCGCTGGACGACGAGCAGCCGGGCGAGCTCGAGCGAGTTGTTGACGAGGACGCGGAGCCCGGAGTCGCGGGCCTCAGAGGGGGTCGTCCCAGCGAGGGCATCGAGGAGCCGTGTGATCCGGGCTAGGACCGTCTCCGAGAGGGCGGCGGACGCGGCGGCGAGCGGCGCGGGGCTGTCGCGGCGGAGGATGGCGAGGGTGGAGGAGCGCCACTGGTTGACGGGTTCGTCTGAGGCGGCTGTGATTCTTTTATAAGAGATGTGTAGGGGAGTGAGTGAAGGATCAGGGGTTACCGACCAAACGATGACAGCAGCTTTTCGACGGCGCGGAACTGCTGCTCCTGCTCGCTCGTCAGGCCGACATAGTACGAGTCAAAGACCATTTCCACCAGTATCCTCGACACGATGCATTGGAGGAGGTGGACTTTTGCCGTGTGGACCAGCTCCTCGAACATGGGGACGAGTTCGTTGAGCTCAGCCAGGGTCGCCTCGTCCAGATTGCTAACGTCTGCAACCACACGTTAGTCCACACCATCCCGTCCCATGACTCGACACATCAGAACTCACCCAGCTTGACCTTGCGGAAGTTGACAATAACCCAGTTCTGCAAGCCATTCCCCAGGCGCGTCATGCCATCGCCAAACGTCTCGTCGCACGTCTGGCCCTCGGATCGTGTGCTGCTGCTCACCCACTCTTTGAGCCCGCGGACCTGGCCGCGCAAGCCACGGATCTCGTCGTCGCGCTCCTTGAGCTCACGACGGAGCACCGCCCAGCCCTCGCGCAGCTCCTCGCGCTCGGCCTCGCGCACCTCGACCTCGGCGCGGATCAGCCTCACCTCGGTGTCGGTCCGCAGGAACTGCTGGTTCAGCGCGCTGTGCTTGGCCTGCCAGAAGGTGGCCGTCTCGCTCTCGTTCTGGCTCAGGCGGTCGAGCTCGCGGTGGAACTCGCGCTCCATGATGGCCATCTCCTTCTCCAGGTACTCGATGCGCTCGTCCTTTTCGCGGGCGGCGGCCGCCTCGCGCTCGCGCTCGCGGTCTTTATCCTTCTTGTCGCGGCGCTCGCGGCGCTCCTTCTCCTTGCGGTCCTTGTCGCGGTCCTTGTCCTTGATGCTGCCGCTGCTGCGCGAGTCGGGCCGGTCCTTGTCCTTGCGGTCCGTCAGCGCCACCCCGCCCTCGTGCGGCTCCTCGGCGCTCGACACGGCCGTGCTGGCCATGATGACCCGCGGCGGCGGCGCCGGCATGCTGTTGCGGTTGGGGTTGGAGGAGGACGAGGCGGTAGATGCGGCGACGGCGCCGGAGCGCAGCGGGGACGTCCCGGAGCTGCTACCGGCGGCGGGCCGGCGCTTCTCGGAGGTGTTCATGGCTTTCGAGGGTTGCGTGTATGTGTCTATATTCGTGTATGTATGTGCGTGTGTCTTTCGTTGTCCGTTGTCCGTTGTTTTGTGTGTCGAAGGATGGGACGTCGTCGTCTCGCGTGGCGTCGATCAAGTCGTAGCTGTGGCGGGGTCAGAGGCCAGACGAAGCCGGTGCGGCATCGTCGCCAGCATCTAGCAACGCAACGCGGTCGGAGGCAGATAGATACGGTGGGGGCCAAGAAGTAGGTGAAGAACAGCGACTGAATTCCAAGCAGAGAATCGCAGCTAGAGCGAGGCGCTGGAGAATGCCATTGATCAGGTATGTAGGTCGGTCGGTTGTGTAATGAGGCGGTGCCCGTGAGGTGACAAAGCTCTAGGGATCATCCTTAGTAACATCAGCTAAGGCTATCTCGGTGCCTGGAGCATCACCTAGACTGCGGCGGGGACGGAGGCTTCCAGCGCCAGGCTTCCCCCTTGCAAGGCCCGCGGGGTTCCGGCGCAGTGCATTTTTAGGGGCCGTAGCGGGGGGGACCATCACCCGCTGTCATCTCAGCTGGGCGTTTCTCACCCGAACGAGCTCCCTGATTGGTTGCTTCGTTGTGGGAAACATTTAATCTATTCGGATGTGACTTGGGGACGATATTGCCTGGTACAGAGAATAATGGCAATCTCTTTATACGAGAGGATGCTATACACCAGAGCAGCAGGACCACCCTTGAATCACGCACTTAGACTCGAAGCAGAAGGAGGGTTATGCCGGCTGCCACGGTATCTGTGTTCAACCACACACGCCCTTAGTAGAAGCTCATCATGCCATCAACAGCATTCCTATCGAGATTGGACCACTAAAATCTCAAGAAATGCATCGCAATGGGAGCCTAGTACAAAGAGCTACAGACTTGGTCGGCTCTGCGCCATTCCCTCAAACACACGGCCGAATCGGCGAGGCGTTACACGTGGGGGTTAGCACCGCATCTCGTCCCTTGCACCTCCTTTTGCGTGTTAGTCAAGCAGATACACCAGAGCGCTTCAACGCCCTCATCTAATTCTCTACTCTTTATCACATCCTCTTGAGAGAACCGAGAACCAAGCTTCTGCAAGTGGCCATGCCAAGCTCAGAAAAGCTATACACAGCCCCAAACCCACCCATCCATCTATAACCCGAGCAAGTGGATGCCTAGCCCTCTTGTCTTGTCGAACTTCTACCTAGAAGCGAGAAGTATCCCCCATCGTCTAGCAACGCGTAATCTAGCAGGTTTTTTCATGACCAAGCAGCCAAGGCATCTACAGTGCAGCCTCGGCCACCACCTCGTAGGCCTCGTCATCCTCGGTGCCCTCGACTCGCTTCGCGCCCATCCGGCACAGCGTCACCCGGTCCACGGGCATGTCCTCGATCCACAGGTAGTCGTCGTACCGGCTGAGCATGTCGCGTGCGTCCAGTGTCAGCTTCTCACGACGTCGTCCGCCTCCGCGTGCTGCTTTGACATGTATCGTGTTGATGATGCTAGCGTGCAGGAGCAGCGGCCTGCCGTCGTCCGTCATGAAGCCCGCGTCCTGGAACGTCGCCTTGAGCTGCTGGCAGAGGCGGTAGAGGACGCCGTCGCTGTCGATGGGGGGTGCGTACAGGACTGACGTCTTCGACGGACTCTGCATCGCCTGCAGTCCTTGCAACGTGACGAAGAGTCCCTTGTCTCCAGATGCAGGCTCGCCCTGACCCGCCCTCGCCGTCGAGCTCACTGGAACCGACGCCCTGGCCTTGGCAAGCATCTCCTTCAGCTGCAGACTCCTTAGCAACTCCGCCGCCTGCCTGACGCCATCCTCTTTCAAGTTCATGACTCCGAGCGTGAGATGCAGCGTGCCCAGCGGCCGCACTGCCTCTGGCGGCACGGCGAAGCTCATGATGCTCGTGACATCGTCCCGGAACAGCGCCAGGCTCCTGGCCAGCTGCACGCCCGCGACCGGCACGCACAGGAAGTGCGTCGGGGACGGCTTGGGCGGCATGTCTCCGTCGCAGTCCTTTTTCGCCACGGGGAAGGGGGCTGTGCCTTTTCGTGCCAAGAGACAGAGACAGAGAGAGAAAGAGAGAGAAGTACTACGTAATTAGTAGAACGACAGAGAAGAGGTCGTGTTCAGATATGCCGTCGTCGTGTCGCTGGACAGGGTACTTTCGCCACCGTCCCGACGCGTCGGGTCTGCTCACACCACCTTCTGAAGAGCTCGGCTCTGTGCGATCTGTCCCAGAATTTCCTGCAGCTGAACGAGGTGTGAGCGAGGTGCAGATGCATGAAATCATTAAAGCGTGACTGTGCCGGTGACCAAGGGATACACTCTCTCACGAACGGCTTGGTACGTGTAACATAGTCTCGAAGAGCGAATGTCTGGGCCTCAGTGACCGCCTGCTAGGCCGGTGACAGTGTGCTGCGTGACTCCGGGGCTGTGTCTATCCAAACATCTCGCCCCCAGCCGTCTCGCCTCCAGTGGCGGGCTGCGTCACGTACTCGGCACGGAATGCCGGAACGGACAGCTCGGATAGTGCACATGCGGTGAAATAAAGACTCGACATACCTGGCAAGATAGACAAGCCTTTTGTTATGTGTGATCCGCACTATGCTTGTATCACAGTTCCGCGACAACAAATGGCTTTAGAGTTGCACATACGTACGAGGTACGTAGTCGTGAGGTTCTGTAAGGTTACGGCCTGGACTCTCTCCAGTCAGAGCGTGCAAGCTCCTCATTGGCGTCGATTCGCCCCACTAAACCCTCTGGATCCTGGAGGCTGATCCCGGAAAACATCTGGAATACTGAACCGCGGTTAAACGTCAGGCTAAAGTCGCTTTGATACTAGCATCGCAGGTTGGGCGGATTCTCTGCAAGTCTGCTTGTACTCACGCCTCCACACACAACACTTTCCAAGTCATGTCGAACTGGTGATCCCACTGTTGTAACACTGACAGCGTGTTTTGTGTCGAGGGGACCGAATGGAATTAGGTCAGCCGCTCGTAATTGAACTCACGAGACCCATTCGCTACTTGGTTTTGACAGAGTTGCACACATACGTCATCACATCGCTCATAGTCATGGTGCCTCGGGGTCTAGACCGATGAGCGCGAGACCGTGCATGGCGCCAATGAGCTGGTCCGAACATCGTTTGCATTCTGCTGGTAGCTATACGTGGCAAAGCCAGGCCGAGCCCCAGAAAATGTATCAAAAAGCTATCGATTCAATCGATGCCGGCCGCGTCTGGGTCGCCTCCCAAGTCGCCTTTTGCAACTTCTGCTCCATTGTCGATTGATCCAAGTCGTCACCGAACTCCATCCCCATTGGATCAAGGGTATCTTCCTCGATCATTTCGAGTAACTTTTCTGTTCCTTCTCCTCCATCTCGTCTCTCTCTCTCCATTTCTCTTTCAAAAGAAGTACAAACCCGATGAGGTATGTAGTAGGGAAGAAAAAATTACCGTGTAAGGGCGTGGGCGAGCAAGAAATTCTGTAGTAATTGCCCCAGCATTATTCGCCGCAACTCAGACGTAAGAGTGGTCTTTGAGGTTATAGTTGCGAACCCATGCGCCTCATTTGTTGTCGTAGGTCGTATCAATCGTGGTCAAGGCTACTCTTTTTCGTTGTAGTATTTCCTCAGCACATCCTCGACCTCGTTGTAATCCGTCTTTACGGCTTTGAGTGCTTCGTCGATGCGCTTGAGGCAGAGTTCCTCATCCTCCTCGGGCGAGCCGTCAAGGTTCTCTTTCTTGCCGTATCGTTGAATCTTTTCACAACCATCTCTGACCTTGACAAGGCCTAACGTCGCTGATGAGCCCTTCAAGAAGTGACCAAGTGAATACAGTTGGTAAAGGTCCTTCTCTTCCCTGTGTGGTGGGTTGCGAATCAGTCATGCATCTTCTATAGCGAACGAGCGTGTGTCTCATGCGAGCTCTGAAGGTAGAGAAGAACCGCTGGTAGATTGGAGATCAAAGCGGACTCGTGGGGCTGGGGGCTTGATCTACTTACAGGTGCTTGTCCATCGATTTAAATGTTTCTTCCACCTGAGTGAAGAAGTCAAAGACGATGCTGTAGCTGAACTCGTGGTCGCCTGGGTCATCCATTTCTAGAATCTGGCTGAACGTAGTCATGTCGATCCCATCGAAGTTATTGAGATCAACAGGCTCGTCAACGGTCTGGATAGGCAGAGAGAGAGAATATGATTAGTGGCGTCCGTCGAGCCCGATCTAGCTGTTGGCTTGACGCACCTTTTCCTCGGCTGGAGACATTCTGGCGGTGTCGAAAAGTGGCTATCGCAGCGTTGATCCCAGATCGGATGGGAGGGGAGAAATCCGAAGGCAATCAGAGCCGAGGCGAGTAGAGGGGGGAGAAAGGCGGTGTTTGTTGGAATAATGGGGTCAAGCCTTGTGTCGAACGACGAGTGGACAGGCTGTGAGTGGACAAGAGGCGTAAGCTGGGATTGAGTTAGGATAAGTCAACCCGATGATGCAGAAACAGCCAGGATCTGTAGAGGAAAGGTCGATGGGCTAGGAAAGGGAAAATGAAAGAGCTGGCGGTGGACACCGAACGTGGAAACCGGTGGTTTGGGGGGATGAAGAGGCTTGGGCGTGGGCGTGGCGGAGAGCCAACGACGCTGAGTGGCTGGTGGGGTTCTTCAGAGACACAGCAAGGCCTGGGGTCTTGACAAGCCGTCGGCTGCCAGGGCTGCAGGCGGATGAACAACCAAGGAAACGGGGACGGCTTAGTACATGAGATAGGTATGTACCTTTGGGGTCTTTGGGGGGTGTCACAGGAGGGAAGGCGAGGTTGGCGTTGGGTACACGGGATGGGTCGACCAACGGTGAAACGAGGGGATGCAGAAAAATGACGACAGGGACAGCTTTGAGCCTTTGAGTGAGGAAAAGTGACTTGGTGGCCGGCAGTGGTGGGGCGGTATGATAATCAGTGAACAGACCCTTGGTCCGATCTCATAAGGCACCTTGTAGCTTGGGCACTTGGCTGGTGTTAGGGACTCTGACGAGTGTGATGGGAGTGGTGCGTCTGGAACGTAGTTTTTTTTCCCTTTGTTTCCCGGTGCGAATGGGTGTGGGTGTGGGTGTGGTGGTGGTAGCAGCGGAAGTGGTGGTATTGGATGATGTCGGTAATAGGTAAGGGTAGTCCGTAGGGGGAGGTAGGCAAGTAGGAAAGACTCGGCCGGTGTTTGGGTAGTTCAAGTCATGAGTGAGGGGCTATGATGAGGAGGGGTCCATCCCAGCAGCACCTAAGCTTCGACAGGAAGTCCAGCCAGCCCAGTGTGGGTGGGGAGGTTGTCGAGCTTGGTGAAAAGGTACGTAGCAGCTCCCTAGCAGGCTGGGCTGATGCAGGGCTGCGTTTGCGCGCACGAGGAGCCGTGGGCCATGACCACCGACTGCATATTTTGGTGGATCATCGTTGGACCATGAGCAGTGGACCATGACAGTGGATCGAAGACCATGGGCCGTGGACCATAGACCGTGGAGCAACGAAGCGTGGGAGCTTAGGAGCTTGGGCGTGCGAGTGGGAGGAGGCGGGCTGGTGATACAACTTTCGAGCTGGATGCGGAGGAGGTGAAGAAGCTAATGGAGATGCAGGGGAGGGCAGCTCAGGGCAGGTCAAGCAGATGCGGAAGAAGACAGAGGCGGAGAGAGACAAATCATGAGATGGGTATCCGGGCAAATGCAGCATCTGGGTTCCCAACCCGACGGAGTAAGTGGTTGGTGATGGTCCACCGTCAACTACAGGAGACGAGTGCACCAAGCAAGGGTAGGTAGGTGGCCGGAAGATGGGCGAGACGACGAACAAATGAATGGCATAGGAACAATGAAGGGGGGGTTGGGATGGATCCTGACCTACCTACACGATAGTGGGTTTTGTCGATGCAACAATGGACAGGTTCCCAAGACGATTGCGTATCGAGTGCTGTGGGCGGACGCAGAGGGCACGGTAGAGGGAGGTAGGGAAGTTGCAGTTGTCGGTTTTGGCCGGGGCGTGATGTTGTCTCTTTCCTCGATCGTGTTGAGAGGCAGTCGCGTATGACGGAGCAGGAGCAAGTCACAGTCGGAGTCGGAGTCGGAGACGCAGTGGGTGAGCGTGAGCGTGAGCGTGTCTTTGTCGGCGCGTGGTGTGCCGTGTGCAACGAGGGCGAGCGTTTCGAGGCGTGGGCTCAGTGGCTCGAGCAGTGAGAGAGCCGGACCTGGTGCAGCAGCAGCAGCCAGTAGTGAAGCCCGAGAGTGTGTGTGAGCTTGGCGGGCGATCCCGAGGCCCGGTTCCGCTGGTACGACTGACGACAGTGGCTGGCTCTAGCGTAAGAGGCACAAACAGCCAGGATTCCAGCAATGTGCAGAAAACGGTAGCCGTGGGGAGTGGGAGCTGTGAGGCTGCAGCAAGCCGCGGGGTCGGGCTGAGACGTGAGAAAAAAAGTATCCACCTAATCGTGAGACAGGTTGCAGAGACGGGAGACCGAGAGAAGAACTCAGGGAGGGGGGAGAAAACTAAAAAGGAAGGGGAGTGACTCGGGAAGGAGGTGAGGGAGAAAAAAAAAGGGAAATGGGGATGGGGAAAACCCGATCTTGACTGCCCCGACGTCCGGCATCCTGGGGGCAGCGACGAGTGGGCGTGGCCGCATGGGCTTTTGGACTTGGGATTAGCATGAGGTGTGTTGTTGTCATCTCATTTTGGTAGGGACAAGACTCTAGCCCATGGCTGGTAATAATGGTCGATGGGGGCGCCGATTATAGGTTGTGCATGACGTCGCATGCCGACAAGGAGTCCACTGAGAGAAACGGAAAAAAAGGTCCAGCAAGCCCATGGGCCATCTGCCCCAGCACGCCACCAAACCAAAAGGACACCAAAGAGGGTCGCTCAAAGGGAGTCAAGGGCTCAAGGCCGTACAATGGAAGTGGCAGAGGTCACACAAAAAGAGACTAACTGAGTTGCCCCAAGCGCCCCGGCAAGGACAGCGACAGGAAAGGAGGGGCAGTTGCATCATTGGACATGGGTCCAGTCCCGACACTCGAGGCTAGAAACACCAACTGCGTTACGTACCCGGCCTGGCTCGTCGTTGCTCCCATCCATCTCCATTGTTCAATGTCTTTCTTCGAGTTCTCGAGTGGGAGCCCAATTGGCAAAGCCCATCATCCCCCACTCCGAATTCCCCTCAATGCCCTAAAGCGGTGATCCAGATTCCAGAATGGACCCCAAGACTCGAGAGCCCCGGTTAACGCCAGTTTCTGTCATCAGTCAGTGCCATGCCTGTGCCACGCGACAGGGTGCTTCCAGGGCGTCTCACTGAACCGGGTCCGCTCTAGAAGGGGGGAAGAGCGCCAGCTCAGGAGACAAGCACACTATCGCATATCGCACCTCACCTGGTAGCCGTCCTCACCGGTCCACCCTCAACTGCCATCCCAGCACCATATTTCTCGTCGATTCGTTTCGTCACCTACTGTCCGCCTCCGTTTTCCGACATCCGTCTGACGTCCCCCGTCTCCGTTCCCCGTTTCCCGCCTCCCGTCTGTCATTTTCCATCCCGTCCGAATGGCTCCCCTGACTTGCAAAGCGACCTCTTGTGTTGTATTATTTGACCATCACGCGGGATAATGCCGGTTCGCTAGCGCAGCCAGCCTTCCGTTAGCCCTGGACTAATGCCTGCGGCAAGGCACCGAGGTATGGGTTGAGCAGGGTTGATGTGCGACGACGGGATTGTGGTTCGGGAAACCGCTGAGCCGGAAGAAATACCGTACGTAGCTCAAACGTTAATCAAGAGCGTGTTGGGGCAGCGTGCGGGACAGTGGGATTCAACGATTTGAGGAAGCTGACTGAGGTGATGAAAGTATGATGTGTAGACAACAAGCTCAGAATACCTATGGGGTCGTAGTATTAGGTAGGTCTGGAGTATCGTTGACTCGTTCCACTGACACGACTGGCACGGCACGGACGTTCGCCCACTGTCCAGGCGGGGTTGGCGAGTTGCACCTTCCGCGTAAAAGCCATGGATGGAGTACCCGCGTCCAATTGCCTAACCACTGGAAGGAAAGCTCTTGCCGTGGAGATCCTCAATAGTGCACTATCGTGGCCAGTGGGTTCGAAAGCAACTCACTGGAAGGCAAGGAGGGTAGGGGGGTCTTTGTCCCAATGCGGACACACCTGCCTCAGGCTGCCTATGGTTCAGACGCACCAAGTGTGTTTCTCCAGATTGAGTCAGGCTGCTTGCTGCAATCTCCACCATGATATTCGGCGCTCCAACTTCCATACCGTGAATCCATCGACATGTTATTTATCGGCCGTGCATTCTTTCCCTGAGATTAGCATGCGATCGATACACCACGCACCAAGCGCCGCCCCCACAAAGTCACTCGTCCGTTTCGTTCGTTCCGTTCTCAGTCCCCGGATACCAGCGCTTCTAAGCGGTAGATGCTCGACCCCAGCATCTGTTGTTCCAGCTCATCAGTTTCCCACTGGTCCAAGACCGATGGCACAAGTACCTCGTTCTCACTGGCCAATCCCCATGCCGTGGCTCATCCCACTTTATGCTGCTTTCTCTGCTGTCAAGGATATCATATCTGGTGCAGGCTTCCAGCGAAGACTCTCGACAACCACTCAGACAAACCCCCGGCTCTGTGCTGGTCATCCGCACATGTCATTCAACCCCCTCTCCCTGCTTCTTCACCCTGTTAAAGCCCACTGACGAGGCAAGGAGAGCTCACCGGTCGACATGTGTGGTTGCTGTCATCCCCCCAACCTGGCCATGATCGACGCCATCCATTAATACTGCTACGTTCGGACATGCACCAGCGTATGTACGTACCTTCTATGATGCCGACGTGTCGGAGCAATTCAAACCATAGCCCGGGGTCCAAGGAGGCTAAGCGGGTGTGGTCCCGCTGCCCGGCCTCGCGACGCATGCAGCATTCACGGATGATATGGATCATGGATTATGGACCATCAGCATTCCGCTGTCCACTAACACATACATGGCCTATCCCAGCCCGTTGACCGGAAATTCGACAAAAATTGGAACAGACTAACTTGATAGATTACCCCACACCACTTGAACTCCCCTGAAGCTAGGAACCCTCGCTTCTTGCACAGTTAGCCGTGACGCTGGCTGGATGCACAGCTGGCTCGGCGTCACGAGGCGTGCGACAATACTGGGCAATCTGTAGTGAAGCGTGCGGCATTTTCTTCTTCCCGCGGCCTTTAGCAGGCCAGTTCCCGCTGACAATCACTTGGACCCAGGCTCTACAGTCTAGAGTCTAAAGTCGAGACTAGACGGTGAGCACTGAACAAGGTCATAATCCAAGGTGCCGGCAACCAGTCCCCGTTCTGCGACCTGGCCTCGTGCGCGTACGGCCGAATGGCGGGGTCACGACTGAGCTGATCTTGCTGGGGTTTGGCGGCTCAACGGCAACGTCCAATTTCCAGCAGCTCCTCGGGGTTCAAACCAGCATCCACCATGGCGCCATATCCACCGAGTGCCACCAAAGGGCTCCATATCCAACGAGTGCCACCAATCGCTCCATATCGGCCGCCGCTCACTCCGCAACCTCACCAGGGGAGGCTGGCGGGCACGACAGTGACAACAGTGACAACACACCTTTGGACCCGATAACATTGGACGGCCTTCTGCTACATTTCCCCTACCCGGTCTTCACGCCGCTTCCCGCAACTGGTTCATACGTCATAGGTTGCAAGAACGGGTATCCTATCCAAGCTATTGGTCGCCTTCGTGTCCCGCTCCCTGTCTGGCATGAGAGCAGATACTGCACTGTAACCTTACACACGGGCAGCCCTGGACAGGACGTAGTACGTGCTCGCAATCCGCAACGCTGACTCTATTGTCCCAGACGTATCATACGTGGGAGTGTCAGTTCTCGTCGCGTCCGAGCCAACGGAGTGTTGCTCCAAAAGAAGCTATCCGATCCCTCCGTGGAGACAACGGCACTAGATCCGACGCGCGTCAAAGTGCTTCCCCTCCACCTCTGGGCACCCATACCTTTTTAGTATGCGTCGAGCCCGTGTATTGGTAATCGAGCAAGGACTGGTGCTCTGGTAAGGTCTTGACTGGACGATATCGCATTTTGTTACGCTTCGACCGTGCACTAGAATAGTCCGACCCGGCCTCCTGGGTTCTCGCTTTCCCTAACAATAAAAACAAACATGCCTCATGTGCTTGACTAGTCGAGATTCTATCTTCACAAAATTGTCAACTTGAATCACACCACATCCTATTACCCACAGTAAGCTTCTATGAAATCTTAGCAGTCGACCTCTGATCGGGTAGTCGGTCCGTGTGCCCCAGTGACCAGGGCCGCCCCGACCTCATCGGCATAGAACCCAACCTTATCTGGGTTGACACGGCTGGGCATGTGGAGCTTCAAGAGCCTCTTGAGATGTTGGAACGTTTATTGGACCTCTTCCCTTAATTCAGGTGATCAAGCACACAACTGCCACCTCTGCCTCTCCTAGAAAGTTGCCTCACGCCACTTTCCACATCGTTTTCTTCTGGACAGTGCCACTGTGTTGTCTGTTCGTGAGTACCTTCATAAACTCGAGAGAAAGTCTTTGGTACCCTCAGTTCTGGATCAAATCTATTGTGAAGTCAAGCCGTTGTGTGAAATACGTGTCTCAAATGAATCAACTAAATCGCGCTTAATAGAGGTTGAAACGAGTGTTGGCTCGAAAACTCCGATGCGGAGAATTCATAGCCTCTCGCCGTTCATCCATGCCGTCAATGAATTCTCTCCGTTATCGTAGCTGCGGCGCGTGTCTCACGCTCGCGCGTAGACCCAGTTCTCATATCGTCTCCATTGTTGCGCGTTCGGGTTCCATCATCTCAAAGTTGCGCGTTTTCAAGTCTTCCGCAAATTGTTCAGCTTTGAGGCCTATGATGGTGGCACCCAATCGTGAATGAGATAATCTTGTATGATCGTCGACAGGAAATGGCTTGAAACTGCCACTGGTCATCTACACTCTCATGAAATCCCCTTTCAAAGAATCAAATTAGAAGTAACCATTTTTGTGCATATTTGTATTCTTCTCGATCCTCCAGCTTCTGGACATGAAGTAAAGCTCGTGGAATTCATCTGTCCTCACTGGAACTCTCTCATACACTGAAGTTTCGGCGTTCATGAGCACTCGGCTCCCTGACCACACGATTACTCTCTGCAGAGATGTACGCGCTCTCGTCATCACATCTTCAAGTCGTTGCTAGCGCAGTCCTTGGCCAAAAGTCTCCGTTGACACCAGCTCTTATGCCAACATTCAACATCTTCTTGATTAACTCTACACATAAAGGGCGTCCAAGATTAAGTAGTAAGTACAAGTTTAGCTAAAGAATGCTATACGATTTGCCTGGTTTTGAATATACCTCAGCACGACTCAACAGTTGGAACAATCCCCAAAACGAGTCACCTCTGAAATTGCCTAGAAATAACTTCCTCTGGGGCGTTGATGGGCGACGACTTGTCTTCTGTTTGTAACAAGAGATGATTGGTTGTACTTCGTGTGATGGCTTACATCACTATGCATGGCGGCTCTACCATAGCCTCGTCTTGTCAAAACCCCTCACAACACGATCCTTCTCCTACAAAGCCGGGTTTCTTTCTATCCCAGTTCTTCAACAGCTTCTATCCGCCTCCGGCGCCTCCGAAAGAACCCGAATTCTTCGAGATATATAACGCTGGGTGTTGCCCGGCTGAAAAGCGACACCGAGCCTTCCAACACGTCGCCGTCCCGAACCCTAGCCGAACGACCGAAAAGATTGCTATCTGTTCTACAATGGGCCAAGCTAGCCTTCACATCATCTTCGACAGCAGCGACGCTGAAATACCTCGTTCAGTAGAGATAGAGTACCTGTTACTGCCTTAACAGCATGGCGGCGCTGATACCCACTAGTGTTGTCGCAGTCCACGGACTCAACTTGAAGAATGGCGACAACCACGCTCGAAGAACACGGACAGCAGGCCATAAACTCTGGCTCAGAGACTTTCTGCTGGGGGCTGTTTCGAAGTTTCCTCGGGTGATGCTCTTCGAATACAATTTAAGTCCTGCCATGGGTGCCGCAGCTATCAAGCTCGACGACAATGCAAGCACCTTGCTGGACTGGCTGAAACTTAGGCGGAAGGTAGGAATTAGGGTAAATGGCTGCATAAGAAGAAGCCCCGTCCCTAACGAATATGGGATGACCTTGAGAGGCCGCTCGTGTTCATATGCAACAGTTTAGGTGGACTGGTCGTCAAAGAAGTCAGTACCTAAGGTAACCTAACACTCCGAAAAGTGGCTTGGCTACTTCCCCGAGGCACTTGTCGCAACAACATTGGATATCTCGTACAAATCAATCATCGAAGCAATCCACCTCCTCGTTTTCTTCGCCACTCCACACCAGGGAGGGGAGTATGCCAGTGTTGGCGAGATCATGGCGAAACTAATTAGAACGACGACATTCATCCCAAGAACGACCTGCTTGATGCTCTGAGACAGAACTCAAACCAGATGACCAAAAGGTTCGAACAATCTCGGCACTTGTACGAGAAATGCCCCTTAATTAATTTCTACGAGGGAGAGCCGTATGCAAGCTTGTGATCGCACGTCCATACGACGAGCCTGCACAAACAAGAGTCTGCTGACCCCTCTGCAAGATCGTCGAGAAACAAGTGGCCATGCGTGCAAGCCATAGCAAGATTTGTAAATTCGAATCTGCCGACAGCCCCGCGTGCGAGTTGGTACTGGGAATCATTGATGAAGAACTCAAACACGCATCGATGATTGATGGATACAGTCAGTCTCAAAATTTCTATAACCCACTGATTTTGTCATATTCAGCCTTCCAGTACTAAAGAACCTGCTCTAGGTCGAAGCCGCATACTGAGCTATCTATTGAGTGATATTGCGCCAGTCAAAACGTTAGTCCAGAGGCTAGCCCTGCGTGACAGCATTTGAGAGCAGTTGCTGCGAAACTTCGACACGGAACGGAGAGCCGAAGTGAAAGTTGTCAGTGTGTGGGGGATGGATGGAAAGGGAAAGTCACAGCTGGCTCTAAGCTACATGCAGCATCATCAAGCGGACTATGATGCCACATTCTGGATCCCAAGCCAGCAAGGAAGCGTCTATTGACCGAGGCTTCTTGGCAATTTACCGGCTGCTTCCCGAGACTCTGCTGTTGGTATCTGACCCGACCCCTGAGGATGTCATACAAACAGTACTCATCTGGTTCGCCAGAGATTTTAGAAAATACCTGATGATCTTCGACGAAGCCGACCATTTACACGAGACCAACAAGGACTACGTGAAGATCTCCAAATACTTTCCGAGATTCTCTCGTCTCCACATCATTATTACGAAGATATTTCCTTGAGCTCTTCGGATTAGGTGCTGATTCCGAAACTGGGGAGACCCCCCGTGGACCTCAATTCTTGAATCCCGAGTTAATGTTAACTTCGATTTATTGGAGGAGTGTTTTGCGCTTCTTGAAAAATACTCTCTATGCCGTCGCCAAGCATCGCAGACTTCGTACTCTATTCATCGCCTTGTCCATGCTTGGGGTTACGATCGACTACATCGCGAAGAGGACGAAACACTGCATTTCTATCGGGCGGCGTCCTAGATCCTTGTGAATTATATAAAGACCATCGATGACTACACAACCAAACTAGCTTCGAAGTCCCGCCTTGCACCACATCTAACAGAAAACATTCAAAGCTACACACAAATTGCAGCGGCCGCTGAGTGGATTCAAGCTGAGTTCCTGGAGCCTCTAGGCGACACTGCCATTTTCTTTTCTGAACTTGGACGATGAGATGAGGCTGCAGTAGCGGGTTTTGAGCATACTAAGAGGATGCAACGAGTTCTCGGTGATGAGCATCCGGAGATGATTACAGCAATGGGAAATCCTGCATGCTCACTTGCAGGTTAGGCAGGCTCGATTGAGCAGCTGAGATACAAGGAGAGGTTCTTGGGAAGTGCCAGCGGATCCTCGGCGATGAGCATCCGGATACCCTTTTAGCCAAGTATAATGTTGCATGTTCACTACGAGACCAGGGCAAGCTCGATCAAGCAGCTGAGATGCAAAAAGACGTCCTTGAGAAAATGCAGCGGATCATTGGCGACAAATAGCCCAACACAAGGAGATCAAACACCAAACTCTCTTACATCTTATCCATCAAAGAGGCTGAGCAGCGTCGGATCTCAATTCACCAAAGACTAGGGCTACTCGCTAGAGTGAGTAAACGTATCCGGCAGCTTTGAGAGTTTGGTTCTGCTTCGAGGCATTGGTAACGTTAGCAATCTCATCTGAAGTGAGCCCGACAGAGCGGTGACAGACTGGCAGCCGTTTGCATTGGCGGTTTGGCGTTGGAGGTTGATACGTCTAACATTTGACTTTAAAGTGTCTTTCGACTGCTCAAGATATTTTTTCTCAAGTACGTTTTCGAGTATCACGGGTTGCTTTGTGTTTGATCCTGGGGCAGCTTGAAAACTCCAGTCTTTTGACACTGAAACTATCTGAAAGAGTGATCTGCTGTTTTGATTCGGTCATCGTACAAGCGAGTCTGCTTTCATTAGCTACATCCCTTTGACCTAGCTAACACTGACCTTAATGCTATAGCAATTTCTAAGAAAGGAGTATCCCGTGTCCCGTCGGAGACCATCTGCCATATTGATCAAGCATTCAAGGACGTGGGTCAAGTTTCAAGCAAACCAGAGTTCAAAAGCATATCCCAGGTCGTCATTCTGTATTCTTACTACCTTCCCTTTGGAACTAGGCCAGACAAGGCCGTGATCTGTAACCATGGGAATTTTGTGTCTATCGCCAGTACTCTTGAGTATCATTGATTGTTTTGGATCAGAATATCATAGGGATAGCAACGAGTGATGTTGTGTAGAATTCCGAAGGGGTGTGGCTGCCAGAGAGGGTATTGAGAGGCATATAAGGATTGCAGAGGAGGGAATTGGGCATGGTAGAATGAAGCTGAATTGTGCCAGTTACTAACTAATACCGCCAGTCTGAAGGTTCTCAATGTTTGAATCAAATGGATCCGTTCGATTACTGTAGAACTTTTCGCGTCCGGTTCCTCCATGATTGGACATTCTGCTCCATTTAGAAGTTATGGCACGGAGCAGTGGTCGCAAAGGTGGAAGTGATGCGATGATGATCTGTGTTGTGATTTCCGTCCATGAAAGAATATCTAGATTTGGTCAGTGATGCTGAAAGTGTACGACAGAGAACTCAGCAGTTAGCTTACATGTCGGTAAATCAATCGTAGACATTGTGGTAGAAACAAATCGAACTGTGCTGACAACCACTGTGATCGCACCGAGCAAGAAAAGGCAGATCAGCCCTGTCTTGTCTCTGTTTGGTAGGGTTTTCAATGTTGGGAGCATTCCAAACGGCAGAGCAAAAACTAATGAGAAAGATTAAAGCTGTGGAAAGTAAGTTCGATCGATGTGGATGTCTTACCGAGCAGCTCTGAAGCTATGCTGAGAGACCAGCCAACATACCACACCCTTGGATCCGATAAGAGTAAACACTGAGAACTCCGCGCCCTGGGCGAGACAATGATTAGCATGCATCTAAAAAGAACGATACCTGTCCGTTTGCTCACCATTCTGCAGCTACATCAGTGCCGCACCAGAAGACGTGCACAAGTCCGGTTGCAAAAAATGCACATGTGGTATAAACAGAAACTGCATACAGGCAGAGACGCAGTCTTTCCTCGGATATTGGAAACAACTCGTGATAAAACATCAAGAGACTGAATCTCGGAAAGTAGAAACCTAAATCGAAGGCAAATCCACTGACAAACAACAACTAGCCAGGTCATTAGTCCATAAGTGATAGTAGAAGTGAATGGATGTAACAACTGACTCTGACGAACGTGCTACTATAATACAGCTCCTCGTTAGTGACCCCGGTAGCGAAGATCCATGTGTTCTCGGTGAGAAGTGTAAGGAAGCATAATAACCCGAGGACAAGAAAAATCTCTGATGCCCAAAGGGTTGATCTTCGCATCCAAATTCGGACTGATATCCGAGCGACAACGACGATGAGGGCTATTGCGAATAATATCCACTCCACAGCCTAGCCAGCACAGTTAGGCGGATGGTCCAAGATAAGAACGAAAGATTTGTCTACACAAAACAGACTCACAATGTAACCCGCTACGCTGATCATGTTGATCGCGAAAGCTAGAGTGATGAGTTCTCGATCGAATCACCAAAGGTAGCGGATGAGCCAGAATGTCAAACAGCGAGAGTGCAGGATGCGAAAGGCCCTAATAGGTTGTGAAGTTTGTGAACCAGCAATCTCCACCCACAAGCATATCAAATGGAGGGCTCGAGAAGCTATTTCATGAACAGAGATGATGGCCAGCACTCACTCCAGGAACGAACCCACATCTCGTCATATGTGGGATTCTGCAACGCCAACACGCATGTCGTATCTCTCGGGCGGGCGTAATCCCGGATCGATGTCCAAATCAAGGCGCCGCTAAAGCTTGTCAGTTGTTTGGCACTGTGACGGCGTGCAGTCGAGGCTTTAATCTAATCTGCCGTCGATGTTTTCCCAGTGGGCCAAATCGAAATGCCAAAAGCCGCTACATTCCAGAGAAAATATACTTTTTTTTGCAGCCACAGCGGCCGACTTCTCGAAAAACTACCATTCTGTTGGCGCTCGGGGGCGCCTCAGTAATCTAAATGCGGCTTCTGGTGTGTCTCGAGATTAGGGGTTCTCGGTACTTGTCGATACAGAGTTCTTGGCTTGGCTCCCCCTTGCTATCAGTTCACGAGGATCGTCATCCTCACTTCATTGTGCCTTGATGATTTCGAGGAAACGTAGACAGAAAATACCAGTGTCCCGTTTCGATGAGATGAGGTGAGATGAGATGAGATGAGAGGGTCTGTATGAAATGTGGTGTTGCCGTCTGGCAGAAAATGTGTTACTTTGGAATTTCTACGGTAGGGATAGATGCTACCGCTTTATCCAAGGAAGGGAGCTTTTAAAGAAAAGCAGTTGTCCTATTGAGACTATCTGATAACAAAGGAAATAATCCAAACTTGAAAATAATGACATGAATGCAAATGGGTTTCCATCTTCTCTCCAACACCACCTCTTCCGAAGGTATCCATGAATGAACCAAATGTGATACAGATGACACCTGTGGCGCCTACCCTTGTCCACTACTGATTCCTATTCCCAGATGTCAGTGTCGCGCCCCTCAGGTTTATATACATAATTTGCCAAGCACCTGCGAGACAAAATTTGAAGGGTTTCTGTCTGTCTGTTTATGCCCCAATAGGTCCGGCCCGGTCCACGTCATGTGGCTATCTAGGTTTCCACCTAACCCAACGTCAACCCAGTTCCGGGTACTGGGTTCAGTTAACATGGAAAGGTCCGTGAGCATGAACTGCTTCTTATGGACATGTTTTCTTCGCTTGACGAAACCACCCCAGCCGGCTTACAAGGGTAGCGATGCAGCTCGGACATGTGTTCGTTACTGGGTTGAGAGCCAGGATGACGAGAAAGCTCCGCGATAGGTTGGGGAGATGGGCAACGTGATGCCGAGGAAAAGATGCGTACGTGGTATGCCAAAATACAAGGTTCCAAGTCTTTGATTCCTTGGTGATCTCATCGACAGGATGTTATTCGTAAAATCACAAAATTGTCCATTACGCCGCTGCCACTTCCGGTTCTGCTCCGTTCTCGGCCCAAACAGAAAACGACAAAAACATCCGACTCCCAATTCATCCCCTCGTCTGGTTTAGCATGTGAGGATGCAACCCTTTACCAAGCTCTGATCGATTCTTTTATTTTTTAGAACATCACCTTGGACGCCACGCTGAGTAACCATGCCGCGTCTCTCCAACTCCCGTCATCCGCACCGGGGGGTGGAATACGCTCTTGAGGAACGGTTGAGATGCCCGCTAGGTTGCGAGAGGACATACTTCTAGAGCGGCTCAGATTTGAGGAACCATCTGTGGGTAAAGAGTCGTCCTCGCTGTCCGACTCCTCATCGTTCTCGTCTACGGCGAAGAGGGACCACACACTACCAAACCAAGTGCCGGCACGAGATTGGCCGCGCCGTACAAGGCGTTGAACTGTGGCTTCATCATCCTGGGTGGTGTCACGCTGGAGCTCAAGCTCTTCCAGCCTTTCATCAAGGTTGACAAAATCTGGGCCGGGTAACCCATGCTGGGGGAAATAGGAGTCGACGCCGTCGGCTTCCAACCCGTTGCTTGTGCCAGGCCGATCAAGCGGGGTGAGGAATTGACTTCTGGGGCGAGACAAGCTGTGGGAGCGACTATGGGCGCGACTATGGGAGCGGCTGGGAAAGCGACTGGCGTAGGGGGATGCGTCCTCATCACTAGGGACGACGCTACCACGACGGCCATTGTGACTTGCGGCGGTCACGTCGCGTTCTCGTGCCAGTTCACTCTCAAAGGCGTCGTCGTCCCGGTCGTGCATACCCGTAAGGCTAGTAGAACTTTGGCGGGAGACAAGCCAGGCCTGGCCCTTGGATTCGCGGGCTTCATAGCTCATCAGGGCTCCGGTACGAAGCAGCCAGTCGCTATCATTGCGGTGCCTAAATCCCAATCCGAGAGGATCATCCTTTTGGTTGCGTCGATTGCTAGGCGTCGCACGACCAGAGTATGACTTGCGGGGGGCGGGTGCGGTGCCGAGATGCAATGCCGACTGGCTTTTACCGAGGCCGCCGGTCGGAGCCGAGGGATGGCGGTGGTGGGAGCGCGAACGCGGAGTGGTGGGCGATTGTGAGAGGAGACGCGGAGTAGTTGGAGCGGATTTGCCCTGAAGGTACGAGACGGATCGACGAGGAGCGTTCGGCTGGGCGTCAGCATCAGCAGCAGCAAGGGCGTCGGCAATGAGGTCGTCATCGTGGAGGGGAAGTTTTGCCGTGAGGGGAGCAAGCGTGAGGTGGTTGAGGCTGGTGGACGAGCGGTTCTTGCGCCTAGCGCGGTCGGCGTGTTGATTGTACGCGACGTCCATGATGGATGATAGATGAGTGAGGTATAGAGTGTTGTCGGAGCTTGGATGAGCTTGAGGGAGCCGGGAAGAGCTGAAGCCGGGGCTGCAATTGACCAGGGAGCTTGGCAGAACTATTGGTGCTCTCTTATCCTGACGTGAGGTGCGGTGGTCCTTTTATCCTCAGGCATCCGTGCTGAAGCAAGGCAAGGCGAGCAAGATACTGGTTGCAACCCAAAGCGCAAAGCACTAGAAACAATGGCTCCAGTTCAAACCAAATCGATCAATCGATCGACTAAAACATGCAACGATGCAAGGGAGTTACGAAGCCGGCCGGGGAGGGCTTGGTGACATGTGATGCGATAAGGGAAGGCGGAGACGGTGGAGTGAAAAGGTGGAGAGGAGAGACAGGAGGAGGGGAGAAGCCGCTGAACAAGACCCTGGGAGGGTTCCAAGTCGGACCGGGGAAGTAGCAAATTTATGTGGACTGGGTTTATTATGCCGGCAGCCAAGAATCGAAAAAAGTGGCTGATGAAGTATCTGGGGTTGGGAAAGCAGAGAGAGGAGGCGAAACCGAGGGACGGCTATTGGCTTGTGAGGTGGAAGGGAAAAGGCCTTGATTGGGATATTGCCTAGGCACGGCTGCTATGTCTGTGACGAGTTTAGTATAGTTTTGTGTCCTGAAGTTGGCAGCGCTGAAGTCGAGATGGGTGCGGCAACACACACAGATCACACCCTCTTGGTCACGGCCATCACTGATCAGTCACACTTGCAGATGGTGGTGAGAGAAATGGGTACTTGCGGGTGCAGCCACAGCATGTACTCAAGCCCTCTTATTTTGCTTGAATGAACCCACCATAATACATCCCACACCAGCCTCACACAAGTCCTCAGGGCGCCCCGTCTGCAAAAATCTCAAAACGGACCTCGCCTCCAGATCCCGAATCCATCGCAGGCCGCCGCCAATCCATCACACCCTCCCCCAAGAAAACCTGCCAACCTGCTTCAGGCGCCGGCGAGAATTCCCAGGCTTGAAAAAATCGAACGACGGATGCGTTGATCGCAACATCCGACGCCAGACTTGTCTCGCCATCGCCCGCCCGGGAATACAACAGCGGCAAACAGGGTGACAGAGAGAACCAAGCCCCAAGCCTTCCAAAAAATCACATCAAGTCACACACGCACACACACACACGCAAACCCGTCTGCGATGCGCAACCTTCGCAACATCCGATTCGGCCATTGCCGTCGCCCAGACCTTACGGCCGCGTGCTGGGACCCCGAGCGGGACGACGTCGTATGCACGGCTGGGCCCACGCCGCAGAGCCCCAGCATTGAGCTGCTGAGAATCACTGGTGATCATGACATGTAAGTCCAACTCTTTTCTTGCCAGAGGCCTTGAAGCCCTGAAGCCCCTACGGGAAAAGCACATGATACACGACCCGGCTGGTTAACCCATGCCACCAGTTCGCTCCGGTCCGTGGCGACCTGGGATGCCCCCAGCCCGAACCCGGATCTCCCCGTGGACAGGGTTCTGAGCATCCAGTATCTCAGCGGATCAGCCACGACCTGCTTGGTGCTCGAGGGTGGCGACATCATCACCGTGCAAGAGGATGAGTTTTCTGGTGATGGCGCTCACATTGAGATCGTCGGCTCCATCGACGACGGCATCGCGGCCGCCCGCTGGTCTCCCGATGAGGAGCTGCTGGCCGTCGTCACCAAGACCAACTCGCTCATATTTATGGGCGCCTCGTTTGACCCCGTCGCCGAAGTGTCCATGACGGCGGAGGATCTTAAAGCCTCCAAGCATGTCTCCGTCGGCTGGGGTAAGCGCGAGACGCAGTTCCAAGGCCGCGGCGCAAAGGCCCTGCGAGATCCCACCATCCCCGAAAAGGTCGATCAGGGTCTTCCAAGCCCTCACGAGGATAACGCAGTGACCATTAGCTGGAGAGGAGACGGCGCCTATGTGGCCATAAATGCTGTCGAGGCCGGTGCGCGCCGTATCATCCGCGTGTATTCGCGAGAGGGCGAGCTAGACAGCGCAAGCGAGCCTGTAGACGGATTGGAGGGCAGTTTGAGCTGGCGGCCCTCTGGCAACCTCATGGCAGGTATCCAACGATTTTCGGATCGAGTAGACGTTGTATTCTTCGAGAGGAATGGCCTGCGACATGGCCAGTTTACACTTCGTTCCCCTACGGTACCGGTCACATCTCACGAGAGGATACGCCTAGAGTGGAACTCAGACTCGACCATCCTGGCAGTCATCTACAAGGACATGATTCAACTCTGGACCACGGGAAACTACCATTGGTATCTAAAGCAGGAAATCCCCACCGATTCGGACTCATCGTGTCTGGCATGGCACCCCGAAAAGGCTCTGCGCTTCGCTGCTCCGTCGTCCACCGGTGTCCTTATCACAGAGCACATTTTCTACACGGCACGAGGATCATGCCTCCCGCCATTCGACAACGGTGCAGTTGCCGTTGTCGACGGAGAGTCGGTCAAGTTGACCCCTTTCAGGACGGCCAATGTGCCGCCGCCCATGTCCTTGTTTGAGATTACCGCTGCATCGGCGGTAGTCGACGTAGCTTTTGGATATCAGAACACTACAATTGCGGTCCTACATCGAAATGGTGTCGATGTGTACGAGTGGCCACTGAAGAATGGCAGAGCAACCAAGCCACAACTCCTACGCAGCACCCCCTTCAAAACAGAAGGTGCCCCTATATACCGTGTTCCGCTAAGGATCACTTATACCTCCAACGCCAAGTTCTCCTGCTTCACCTACCAAGATCAAGACTCTGATCAGCCATTTGTGTCGTTTGAGAAGACTGATGACGAAAACATGACCGTCATTACTGCTTCCCATGAGCCCTTGAGGGCAACGACGACCTACCAAGACGAATCAACTCTAGAGGGCTATGGTCAGGACAACTCGGGAAAGCTGTATCGCATAGGACAATTGGATAAAGAGATTCTCCCCATCCAGTTCCATACCCAACTCCCCTGGTTCGAGATCACCAAGGTTGAGGGCGAAATTGTCGCATTTGGGTTGTCAAGGAATGGCCACATCTACGCCAACTCTCGACAACTCGCCAAGAACTGCACGTCCTTCATCGTCACGCCCACCCACCTTGTCTTCACTACCAACAACCACCTGGTTAAGTTTGTACATCTATCAACTGATGTGGAAGGTGATTAAATTCATTACTTCTACTCTATACACTACTGACGGCAAATAGAACTAGAGATCCCAGCGGATGACCCCGAAAAGGACGAGAGATGCCGCAGCGTCGAACGCGGCTCTCGCCTCGTCACTGCCATTCCGACAAGCATGAGCCTGGTGTTCCAGATGCCCCGAGGCAACCTCGAGACCATTTTCCCCAGAGCCATGGTTTTGGCGGGCATCAGGGATCTCATTGACGAGAAGAACTATGCACGAGCGTTTTCCTACTGCCGTACGCAGCGCGTGGACATGAACATTCTCTATGATCACCAGCCCGATCAGTTTTTAGCCAACGTTGGGTTGTTTTTGGATCAGATTTCGGACGTCACTTATGTCGATCTATTCCTCTCTTCTCTCCGGTAATGATCTCTCCAGATTAACATCAAAAATAGGGGCTAACTATGCGCAGACCAGAGGACGTCACCGAGAATATGTACCAGGACACCAAGCGCTCCAAGATCCAGCTCCCTGCTACCACGGCCACTTCCGATTTACCTCCGGCCCCTAGGTCCTCTGCCGCCAAGGTGAACGCCATCTGCGATGCCCTTCTGAGTGGTCTTCAGAGCCGCAAAGACACTAACCTCCAAAACATTATCACCGCGCACGTCTGCAAGTCGCCTCCGGCACTCGACGATGGTCTGAATCTTGTAGCGGATCTGATGCGGGAAGACGAGAAGCTCGCCGAGAAGGCGGTCGAGCATATTTGCTTCTTGGTCGATGTCAACCGTCTATACGAGAACGCTCTGGGACTCTATAATCTCGAGCTTGCTCTCCTCGTCGCCCAGCAATCTCAGCGGGACCCCCGAGAGTATCTGCCCTTTATGCAGAACTTACACAAGCTCACTGAACTTCGCCGCAAGTTTGAGATCGACGACCACCTCGCCCGGCGCGAAAAGGCCCTCGGCCACCTGCAAACGCTCGACGCCTTTGACGAGCTCGTCGCTTACACCACCCAGCACAGCCTCTACCACGATGCCCTCCGGCTCTACCGCTATGACCAGCCACGCCTGCACATCCTCACGGGCGCGTACGCGGAGCATCTTGAGGCTACATCTGCGTACCGTGAGGCCGGTCTCGCGTACGAGTCCCTTCAGAACTATGCCAAGGCGACGAGCTGCTACCGCGCCGCTGGCGCCATGTGTTGGCAGGAGTGCCTCTTCACAGCTCAGCAGCAAGATCCCCCGCTTTCAGCTGACTCCATGACTGAACTTGCCACCGCCCTTGCCGATGCCCTCTGGGAGGCCAAGGACTATGCCTCGGCCGCCATTATCCACCTCGAGACGCTCAAGGCTATCGACATGGCCATCCGGTGCCTCTGCAAGGGATACCATTTTGCCGAGGCCATCCGCACCGTCGTGCAGCGCTCCCGGCCGGACCTCCTCACCGCGGCCGTCGACCCAGGCCTGGCTGAAGCCCTCGGTAGCACGACCGAGTTCCTGGCTGACTGCAAGAGCCAGCTCAACGCGCAGGTGCCGCGCATCGCCGAGCTCCGGCGCAAGGCCGCTGAGGACCCACTGGCCTTTTACGAGGGCGAGCGCGGCGGCGGCCTCGACATCCCCGACGACGTCTCGGTGGCCTCATCACGCGTCAGCACCAGCGCCTCGCTCTTCACGCGCTATACGGGCAAGGCAGGTAGCGTGGGCACGGCCGGCACGGGCGTCAGCCGGGCCACCAGCAAGAACCGGCGCCGCGAGGAGAAGAAGCGCGCGCGCGGCCGCAAGGGCACCGTCTACGAGGAGGAGTACCTCGTCAACAGCGTCCGCCGCCTCGTTGAGCGCGTCAATGCCACCACCCCGGATGTCGAGCGCCTCGTCTTCGCCCTCGTCCGCCGCGGCATGCCCGAGCGCGCCCGCGCCGCCGAGGCCCTCATGGCCGACGTCTCCGAGACGTGCGCCCGCATCGTCGCCGATGTCTTTGACAAGTCGGCCGAGGAGAACAAGGCGGACGAGCAGCAGCCAGACGCTGAGGCCACGTGGAAAGCCACAGGTGGCGACGCCGTCTTACAAGAATTTGTGCTAGGACAATCCAAGAGGCTAGAGCCGCCGCCTGTCACGAACATGAAGAAACTGACGCTGTTGGGATCATAGGAAAAGGGGGTTGGAAATAGAAGGGGGGCCGGCCATTCGATCTAGTGATAGGGTATGCGCGGACTATCAACGACTCAAATATAGACAGGATAAAGGGGGGCAAGGATCATGACACGGACTACGCACAAATAACGGACATGTAAAGAGTTTATGTCAGCATCAACCGCATTCAACGCACATGTTCCCATTCAGAGTCAACCCACGACAGGCCCGGTAACAAGAAATGATAGACGTAGAAGAAAACCCATGTTCGCCTCCGCTATGAAGAGAACAGAAAAAAAGACCACAAAGAAAAAAACAAGGCCCCTCCACCGAAGAAACTACACTGTAGCAACTGGACTAGAACTAGGACTTTAAAAAATAAGGTAAGAGGTTGTGGACTTCGATGGCCTTTATATTCCCGATCCCAAAAGCCGTAAAAAAATATAAAAAAAGACATGATTGTTTTTGCCATGATCCAAACCCATTTCGTATGTGCGTTTCCTCCCGAGTGAGACCTCTCAAAATAAGGGGGGTAAAGGAGGGGATAAGTGGTGAAAGAAGCCCAAATTTGCGGGCAACGGGGAAACAGTAGGGAAAGAGACACATTATGCGCCATTAGTCGGCTCCGGCGAGGCCGTTCCGTCTGTTTGCGCCGGGGGCGGACTGCCGGGCTCATCATTAACCTCATCCTCGGCCTCGGCGGCGTCCTCGCCGATGGGGTCGTCCGGGACGATGCCGTTCTGGCGCTCCCAGACCTCGCGGCGGATGCGGTCGTCCTTTGCCTTGCGGGCGCGCTCGACCTCCTCGAAGCCGCCCGACTTCTTGAGCTTGCCCTCGGCGACGACGTTGACCATCTCGCGGAAGATGGGGTTGCCGGCGCGCGTCTCGAGCTCCTTCTGGCGCAGCTTCTCGGCGCGCTCGATGGCCTCGAGCCGGTCCTCGTGGTTGGGCTGCAGCGCCCGCACCTCACCAAGGACGCCTTCCTTGGCCGCCGACTGGTCGGTGCTGTTGCCGAGGCTGTTGAGGCCCTTGGAGAACTGGCGCGCGTTGCCGGCGCTGGCCCCGGTGCCATTGTCCTTCATCTGCTCCTTGGTGGCCTGCTCCACCAGGGTAAACGTCTCCGAGGCCTTCTCCAGGTCGTCTCGCAGATCCACCAAGAGGTCCTCCATAAGACGAACCTCGTCGCGGCCTTGGCAGACGTCCTCGAGCTCTTTCTCCCAGATCCTGGTCCAGATGGGCTTCTCCTGGCCCATGTAATCCTCCATGCGCTTCAGCTCCAGAGTCAACATGGTGACGTCCTTGGCCACCGACTCGAGCTGACGTGGCAGAGGTCGAACACCGCGATGCACGACGTCCTTGCGCAAGTCTTCAATAAGATCTTGCAGGTCGTCCACCTTGCCAACCAATCGATCCGAGTCCGAGTTGAGCTGCTTTCGTCCGTTGGTGACGTAGGAGTAGCCAGCGTCGCCTTCGAGGTCGGGAATCGCCGCATTCGTCGTCGCAACCTTGACGTTGGCCGCCTTGGTGCGGATGACTGACATGGAGTCCTGGATATCGGCCTGGAACTTAGAGTAGGTCTGGCGAACAATGGCGAGATCCCGGCGAAGACTCTGAAGCTCGGTAATGTGTCCCGCATCGAGCTTTCGGCCAGGAGCAGCGACCGACTTGGGGCCATCAGCTATGGGCGCAACTGCTGGTGCCAACGACATTTTAGCCATCTCATTAGCAGACTCCAGCTGGCGTTCTGAAACGCGTTGGATTGCGGCGCCGTGGTCGTCCACCGTCTGTTTCACATCCTGGACAATCTTGGTCAGAGAAGCGATTCCGTCGTCAATATGACGCTTCACTTCGTCCAGAGCCTCCACGTTGAGTACCAAAACAGTCCGGTCCTTGATGTCAAGCAGGTCCTCCAGTTCGTGACGAACGCCAGAAACAGGATCCTGAATGTATATTTCGGGCAGATCAGCGCCGTTTTGCTGCGTGTTCCAGGAGAACTTTTCGATAAATGCCAACTGCAGTCGTCCAATGGAAAGCTCATCCCGTCCTTCCGGTAGAACGAATTTCTTCACCTTGGACTTGTACTGGAGGAACAAGGTAAGATCCTTGGTGGGTGTCGGAGGCGGGGAGTCTTGGAAGTAGGATGCGTCGTTGGGCTTCGGCGGTGGTGTTGGTGGGTTGTCTGGGTTCAACTTGGCCTGCGCAATTCGAGCCTCGTCATCCCTCGGTGGATCGTCGTTGATGAAGACGGGATCAACGGGCGGCCCATTCATAGTAGCACTCGCGGCGTACTTATCGTCAGGGGTCTTGGCAATGGGACTATCCGCCGCGGTAGGGAGCTCGGCAACTGCAGGAGGCTCCTCAGACACGCTGCTCGGTATCCTGACTGGCGAGGCCTCGACCGCAGCGCTTCGCAGTGACTGATTCGATGTATTGCGGTTATGACGCAGAGTCTCCCGAACCTGCACGGCGCGCAATGATTCCCTCGCCTCTCTCCTGCCCCTGTTTGGCACCGGCGTGGTCTGCGGCGGAAGGATTGGCACACCATTTGCTCCTCCGAGGTGCTTCGATATTTGATACTGCGAGTACCTTCGGGATGCTCGTCGCTCCAGGTCACCACCCTTCTGCAGGGCTGCCAGCGCACTTGACGTGTTATCTGGTGGCGGGGGCGGAGGTGGAGGAAACGAATCAATATTCAACTCTCCAGATGAGACGGTCGGGATCGTGCTGTCGGATTCGGGATATGGCGGTACAACAGGCATGCTCTGCATGGTGTTGCTCGATAGCGTCGACTGCTCTGAATTAACAGAGGTTCGAGATCGGTCACGTTGGGCGTTGAAGCGCCGGCTCGGGGATTGGATTATTCCTGGAGCGGGAGCCGCAGGCTCAGCCGGCTGTGACTCAGGTTGAGGTTGGAAACCGTTCTCTAGACCCTCCTCAAGCATATTAGTTAATCCACTGTTGCCGCTGCCGACGGTGCTGACGCTGGTGGTCCTGTCGGGGGCGGCGTTGCCATCCCGATCGCGAGTCTGCTTCTGACGAAGCCTCTGTTGTTTGCGCTTCAGGCCGTGTAGCAGGTTGATGATAATGTCCCGTATCCTGGGGAGGTACTTTTCCAGGCTCTCGGCGCTCGCCTCTTGGCTCAGGGTGGCCTCGAGAATGTGTCGCAAGAGGTCGGGGACATTGCCCAGGTCGGAAGTGTCGACGTTGATGGCAGTAAAGGCTCGGCACGCCATATTGAACTCGTAGCCTAGCCGCACATAGACGTCGGAGACTTGGGCGTCGGTGGCCTGGCCGCGGGACCATTGCGTCAGCGTTTCGAGGAGCTGTTTTGTCGCAACGAGGAGGTGAGTGACGCTCTTTTCGATTTGCGACAAGGGCATGTTGGAGCCGCTTCCGGAGCCCTGCAGAGTAAAAGATGTGTGAGAATGTGATTCAGTCCAGAACAGGAGAGGGGGGGGTGCGAAGGGATGCGCAGGAGCGCAGAGTAACGAGGCCGCCTGGCAAGCTCAGAATACGTGCAGCGAGGGCACTTACTTCACGATTCATCCTGCGGGAGCTCGTAGATTGACCAGATCTTGACGACGCAGTGGAAGAGCGAGGCTGGATCCCGATGGCGGGAGAAATGGAGCGGATCGGAACATTGGGCGGCGGTCCAGGATCGCCGGGCGGCGACCGACGGTGGGCGTACGAACGCTGTGACGAGGTCGACTGCATGGCGGAGAGAGCGGCTCAAGCCTGGCGATGCAAATGATGCGCTTCGATATAGACGTGAGAACTGGCGAGGCGGTCGGACGGGAGGAAGAAGGAGGTTGTTCTCGGCGAAGGGCTGCGCTCAGTGATCGGGGTTCGGGAGAGGCCGTGGCGGGGTGGCCAGCATGGTCCAACGAGCGACAAAAGCAGCGGCGGGCACAGGCGAAGCGCAACGGCGGCGAAGGGCGACGGACGACGGACGACAAGGCGCGGGTTGAAGGGTTGTCGTCGGGCTGGTGAACGATGGCGATGGCGATGTCGATGGTGGTTGGAAATGTTGATTATGGGACACTTTCTCGTTCGGGGTTTGTGGTGGACAGTCGACCTGTGGTCCGTGGTCTGTGGTTCTGTGGCCTGTGGTGATGGCGACTTGGTGCGTGCTGATGGCTGGGATGGGAGCGTTTGGCCCGTCCTGGTTGGCTGGGCCGAGAATAGGGATCCCTGACCAGTACAGTGGGTTTTTCTTTTTCGCGCTGTGCAGCGGCAGTACCGCAGGCGCTGCGCTGTGCCGTGGACGGAACTGGCACTGTCCTACGTAGTACCGCACCCATTGGCCCCCCCTAACACCCGCTGGACTCTTTCTGCTGGTGGACGCTCCCGTGAACCCCTGCATCCGCACGTGCCACCGCCATGGCGTGTGTTGGGCAGGTTCCCTTGGTCTTGGGAGCAGATGGACGCACGCATAGCACGATTTGACATGGGCATGGCAAGCAAGTTCCCTGGTTTCTTATTCCATGTGCATTTCGTGGTTGTGTTTTCTTACGTTGGTTGGTTCCCCTTGAAAAGACTCAGCGGCGAGCCCTAAAAGTCGTATCCCACAAGCAAAATCCATTGCTGCTGCTGCTGCGGCTGCTCGTCATCCAATCCAGCCACCCTCTCTTCAAAAGCCGTCGTCAGTGGGGTGGCCGCCTGCTGAGCCCGTGTTCGGGTACCTAGCACCTACCACGCGCTGTATCAACCACCTAAAAATATCGACATGGATCCGGGCTGTTGGTGTGTCGGCGAGGGAACCAAGGTTTTACCTTCAGTTGTTTCGCCAGGCTGGCATGACAACCGAGCCTTAGGGGGATTTCGTTGCTGTTCCAGACAAACAAGTTGTTTTCCTAGAGACAGAGGATATCGCTGTGCTGTTATTAATAAGTGTCGATTTATCTCATAGCATTGTAACTCAACGTGTGCTCAGCCGCGCCATGCACTAAAATCTGAGTGATGCAGCTGACGTTGCGCCGCTGCATCGCACTGGACTCTAGCATGCACGGTGTTTCCAGGCCACTCACTGTGCACCCCCCTCACCCCCCTCTCCGAGGCGCACAACCCACCGCTAGTTTTCCCGCAGCCACCACCATTGGCCCGGGCCTACCCTAAACACATGACCGCCTTTCTTTGGGAATGGACTTAGACGCCTGGAACGCCTGCATGGAGCCAATGCCAGTGGCTACGGGTGACATGACATGCAAGTTGCATTTGGCATTTCGCTTTGAGTGGTCGACGACGTCACACGCCTTGGCGTTGCGCCTACTCTTCCCCCCTTGTTGCGCGTGGCCAGAGGTCTGTCCTCAGCTCAACTTTTGGAGGCATTTTCAACCAGTGAACCGTTGGCAACACAAGATCCAGCCCAGCCAACCAGCGTTTACGACAACAATAATTTGCTCACGTTTTCACACTGAACAAAGCCCTCTTACACGCCAGTACCAAGTAGTTTAGCACATTAGTCGCGCCAGTCTGCTAAACAAGGCAAGAAAATGCGTATTTCGTATTCCTTTGCGCAATAGGGCTGAACTCAGATGCCGGCTTAACCGACGGAATCTAACTTTAAAGTCCCGTCCCCGATCTATGATTCCCGGTAGGCTGCAGCATGGAGGAAACGATGTCAACTGTGTGAAAGCTCAGCTTGATTGACTGCTGGTTAAAGTATAAGAGTCAAACGAGAGTCCTGCCAAGACTCCTCGTTGGAATTCACCATCCAGCCACAGTCAGGAACAACAAACTCACTGTCCCATCACTTATACTACCTTTCAAGTTCCATCCATCTATTTGCCATGGGAAACTCCAAGGTTGCCATTATAGGTGCTGGCCCTGCAGGTAAAAGTCTCAGATAAATACTGCAAACTCACATCGTTCTGACCTGTATGCATCTAGGCTGCATGCTGGCCAGGCTGCTTCACCTTGGCGGAACCGACGTAACCGTCTTTGAGGGTGATGCCTCTCCAGACTTTCGTTCACAGGGCGGAACCTTGGACCTTCACACGGCTACCGGCTTGGCGGCCGTAAAGGAAGCCGGCCTCTTTGACGAGTTCCTCAAGCATGCTCGATATGATGGGCAGTACATGGCCATCGTGGACAAACACCTAGAATACCTCCTCGTTCGCAACGCCGACAACAAGCTCGCCTCCAATGTCGAGGAGCGGCCAGAGATCGATCGTTCCAAGCTCCGTGAGATTCTTTCTCATTCTCTTCCCGAAGGAATGATCAAATGGGGCCACCATCTAAAGGGCGTCGACGGCCGCAAACTGGTCTTTGAGCATACCACCGTTGACGGCTTCGACCTCATTGTAGGTGCTGATGGAGCATGGAGTAAGATCCGCAAAGCAATCGACCCTGAACTTGTGCCTGAGTTCTCTCGCGTCGCCATAATCGAGCTCGAGATCCCCGATGCCGAAAACACGGCCCCCAACGTCCACAAGCTGGTCAACCGGGGCAGCGTCTTCGCCAGCTCCGAAGGCGTGCGCATGTCAGTGCAGCAGATGGGCGACGGCAGCCTCAACATCTACGCCAGCTTCGTCAACGACGACGCGGACTGGATGAAGCCAGAAAAGTGCGGATACAACGCAAACGACCTGCAGGAGACGGTCGCGACGCTGCTGGGCGGTATCTTTGCGGACTGGGACCCGCGGCTACGGGAGGCGCTGGAGCGGGCAAAGGGCAGATGCAACCCCCGATCGCTGTATATGCTGCCCGTCGGCGCCAAGTGGACGCACAAGCCCGGCTTCACGCTGATCGGCGACGCGGCGCATCTCATGACGCCCTTTGCGGGAGAGGGCGTGAACCAGGCCCTAGAAGATGCGATGCTGCTGGCGAAGGCAATCAACGAGGCGGGGTCCACGAGCGACACGGAGCTGGACGAGGCGATTGCCAAGTTTGAGACCACCATGCTCACTCGCGTTGGCAAAGTCCAGGAGCTGACATACGGCCTCCTCCAGGACTCGATGTTTACACCTGGAGCGCCAAAGTCCGTCATGGCCAGGTCCATGAGCAGGCATGTCAGGCATAGACTACCGTGGGCGCTGCAGCCACTGGGCACGGCGACTGTGTATGGATACTACTTTTTCCGCGGACTATTGAGTTGAATTTCCCTACGTTTACGGGGGATAAACTTGTAAGAAGGGTGCTATGGACCAAGTAGACGATGATGGTGATGAGGTTGGGTGATGAGGTTGAGTGCCGAAGGACAAGGGGAGGCTTGGCCTGTTCATAGACCAGTACTTGTAACTGTGTACTAGTTGTGTACGAAATTAAAGTCGCTGTTTAACAACCCCGCCACGGGTAGAATCCCGAGAATCCCGCGTGACCAGGGGGTGGCTGCTGATCCACTGTCTCAACGTCGACGCTCGGCATTGCTGGACCCCTAACAAGAGCAACGTCAGTCCTCTACTCAGGGACATTGACTAAAGCAAACATCGCAGCTTGAAGGTTTCGTGACATGCCGCCATGGACAGCTCCCAGGCGCCGCTGATTTCAGGCGCGCACCGTGAAGAAGAGGAGGAGGAGGAAGAGCTCGAATATGAAATTGATGAGGCCCAGGCTGGCAAGGCTGCGGATGCTGGACCCAGTACCTTTGTTCTCGCCTTGACGTTTGCCGCTGGCATCAGTGGTCTGCTGTTTGGATGTAGGCCTTCCTTTCTGCTTCATGCGCGGCTTTTGCCATTGCCACTTTCTATCCGGTGATTGCTGACCTTGGGACTCGCTCCAGATGACACGGGCGTCGTGTCCGCCATGCTCGTCTCGATGGGCTCGTCGCTCTCGAACCGCGAACTGACGTCGCTGGACAAGTCCATCATCACGTCGTCGACGTCCCTCTTCGCCCTGTTTATCTCGCCGTTCTCGTCCGTCCTCGCCGACCGCTTCGGCCGCAAGCGCGTCATCCTGGTCGCCGATGTGCTCTTCACGGCCGGCGCCTTGCTGCAGGCCTGGAGCTCCACCGTCGCCGTCATGGTCGCCGGACGGTGCATCATCGGCGCGGGCGTCGGCGCCGCGAGCTTCGTCGTCCCGCTGTACATTTCCGAGGTGGCGCCCAGCGCGTACCGCGGCCGGCTGGTGACGACGAACTCGATGTTCGTCACCGGCGGCCAGGTTGTTGCGTACGTCGTCGGGTGGCTGTTTTCGACGTTTGGATCTGAGGGCAGAGGGTGGAGGTGGATGGTCGGACTCGGCGCGCTGCCGGCCATGATACAGGGTGTGTTGATCTTCTTCATGCCCGAGACACCCCGGTGGCTCGTCAAGGTGGGCCGGCCGGCCGAGGCCAAGACGGTGATTCAGCGGGTCAACGGCGAGGCATCGATGCGCCTTGCCGATACATTGGTCAGGGAAATCGAGCTCGAGGTGCGGGAGGAGTACGAAGCACGGCGACTGCGGGAACACGGGATGTCCACTCGGTGGAAGTGGATGGGTGAGTGGCATAGCCTCATCTTCGTCGGGAAGCACCGCCGGGCCTTGTCCATCGCGTGTCTTCTACAGGGCTTCCAACAGCTTTGCGGTTTTGTAAGTCGAGCCTGAGACTGATCTACGAGTGACGCCCTTTGCAGAACAAGTGCTAATCACGTCTCGGCAGAACTCTCTGATGTACTTTTCAGCCACCATATTTACGATTGTCGGGTTCAAGAGCCCAACCCTGACGTCGATGGTGGTCGCCGTCACCAACTTTGCGTTTACGTGGGCCGCTCTGATTCTAATTGACCGGATCGGCCGCAGGCGGATCCTACTCTACTCGATCCCATTTATGATCGTGGGCCTGCTGCTCTCTGCCTACGGCTTCTCATTCCTCGAACTAGGCCACTCGTCAAGCGCCAGCGACGACAAGACGCCCCCAGCCAGCTCTGGACACGAGATCGCGGGGATGACAGTGTTGGTGAGCATTATGGTATACGTGGCGTCGTACGCCATCGGCATGGGCGCGGTGCCGTGGATGCAGAGCGAGCTGTTCCCGCTGGCGGTGCGGTCACTGGGCAGCGGGGTGTCGACGGCGACGAACTGGGGCGCCAATTTCATCATCGGCCTGACGTTCCTGCCCATGATGGACGCGTTGACTCCTTCGTGGACCTTTGTCTTGTATGCGTTGGTGTGCGTCGTGGGATACGGGTTGATCTGGCGCATATATCCCGAGACGTCGGGGTTGAGTCTGGAGGAGGCGACGGCGTTGTTGGAGAACGGGTGGGGGGTCCGATGATGATTTCCTGTTGAATAGTGGACGCTTGTGTTCGTATTCGATAGACAATGGCTGTAGAATTAGATTTCCAGCATGATCAGGAACGAAACCCACACCTTGCTTGCTCTATGACTGTTCGTCCTGACCGACCTGAAGAGATTTCCCAAGAGAATGCACATCATGACAAAAGCAACACAACCTCATGAGCAGATGCCGCAACTTGCCGTTGATAACCAGCGGTTACAGTGCCGCTGTATAAACACACTACCGGAATTGGCAGTTAGTGGCGCGCATCCCCTTGTCCTTTCGCCTGCACCGAAGAAATTACATCACTGTGCATGTTGGAAAAAAAAGTCCCAACGACGGCGACGCGAGCGAGCGAAAGGGCGAGCAGGGGGGGGGGGGGGGGATGGGGGGCGGAAAAAGTGGGTAGATTCGGCACCGCGCTCGGCGCCTCCCGCGAAGCTTTGTCAAGCAATATCTGTAGGTGATGATGATAAAGCAGAGGCAGAAGGAATCGTTGGATACGGGATTGTGCTGAAACGTAGTTTTGCGGTGGAGCGAGTAAGGGGTTATGGAGAAACAGGAGGAAAGATCCTTTTTTCTTTGGATCAATCATCAAGCCGGGTTGGCAGTCATTCCACGCTCCACGACCACCCCTAGCCATTCATCCCTCCCAAGGTCTTCTCAGCCTGTGACTCTTTTTCTCTCCCTCCCCCGTCAGTGGCCCGTTCGCTGGTTTGAAGGTCAGGCGACTGGAGCCCAATAGCGGAGATGGTCTAATTAGATGTTCTATATCCGCTGTGTGTATGAGCTCCGTCTTGAAAACTGCGGATATAGCAGGGCAGGGGGATGTAAGTCGGCCTCGGCTCCAGAGGTTGCAGCAACCTATTCCGATGCGGCTCAAGAAGGGAAGAGAAAAGGCTGAATAATCCCAACGGCGATCACTTCGCGATGGACTGCAGCGCTTTACACCCGTGATATGTAATCCATCGTATATGCACACGCATCAACAGCGTGGTTGATGGAGAACAAGCCCATCCCAGAACCCAGTCCTGTCGCGGCACCGGTGCCGAGAACGGCTGCCGAGAGTGGGCGGGTCCGCCCTTCTCCCCCGGCTGGGGCGAACTGTGCGCAACGAAACAGAGAATTTTCTTCTCTTCCTTGCGCTTCGAAGTCTGTCAGGTTGTTCAGGGGTATTTTTTGTTGCGACTAGAGACAGGCGATGATTAACACGTGGGGATGGGAGGCGGAACTCGGCGCCTGGTGGTTTTAAGCCATGGGATGGGCAAGGCCCCTGGATCGTCGTGGCCAAAAAGCCAATCTATAAAGAACCACGGCGCCGGGACCGTGATGTGTAGTTTTGACTTTTGATTCTCGAGATTACACTGGATTAATACAAGAGATAAGTTACAGAGAGACAACCGCCCTCGGAACGAAACACAGAAGCGATTCCGTCCCATTCTCCCACACTCGTTGCAGCTCCACCCTCCCGGAAACGTTGGTCGTTCGGCCCTTCGGTGCTTCCGCCGCGGTTGTAAAGGAACGGGTTTAGCGGCTGGGCCGATAGCTGGTCTCATTAGCCCCGGCCGGGCAAGGCAATCTGCGTCATAGTTCCAGAGAGATCCAGTATTTTTTCTTTGGATTTCCAGAGAGGGGCGGATTGGAATTATACTTTACGACGGCTTCACCCTTCCGAGTCGTCTCCTCCTCCTCTTCTTCATACCACCTTATTAATTACGACTGCCTTGACTCATTGGGGCGATTGAGCTGTTGGGATTGCTTCTCGTTGATAGAGATATTCTCAATTGGTATTGCGACAGCATCTCCACGACACACACTCATCCGCACGACTCTTATCTACAACACACACAACTCACACGACTCTCAATTGAGAGCTCCTCACCCTCACCATGGCAATAGATATCGTCGACCAGGAGCTCATCAACGCCGAGCGAAATGCCTCCCCGCAGCAATACCAAGAGCGCGCCAGCCACGAGATCGAGCGCGTCCTGTCGACCTCGACCGTCTCGTCCGACTCCTCGTCCACATCGTCGGCGCGCCGCCGCAGCAACACCAACAACAGCACGCACCTCAACGCGCTGAGCCGCCTCTCGACGCAAAACGACCTGGAGCGCCACCCGACGGAGCTCAGCCGCATCGCCACGCACCGCAGCCAGCACAACCAGACCGTCGGCGCCGGCATCACGTCCGGCCTCCGCTCCCGCACCAGCAGCCGGGCCTCGCGGCGCCCGTTGCCGGCCTTTGGCGCCGGGAAGCCGTTCCCGCCGCCGCTGCCCGAGCAGGAGGAGTACGTCGTCGAGTTTGACGGGCCCAACGATCCCATGCACTCGCAGAATTGGCCCCTGCGCAAGAAGCTCCTCACTGCGGCTGTCTTGGGATACACCACCATGACCGCCTCCTTCACCTCGTCCATCTTCTCCACCGCCACCTCCTTCGTCGCCGCCGAGTTCAACGTGAGCAGCGAAGTCGGTCTGCTGGGAACTGCCCTCTACGTGCTTGGATTCGCCTTTGGCCCGTCGCTGTGGGCGCCCCTCTCCGAGCTGCGCGGCCGTCGCTTCCCAATCGTCATCTCCATGTTTGGCTTCTCCCTCTTCTCCATCGCCTGTGCCACCGGCAAGGACATCCAGACCATCCTGATCTGCCGCTTCTTCAGCGGCTTCTTCGGCGCCTGTCCGCTCGCCGTCGTCGCCGCCGTCTTCTCCGACATGTTCGACAACCGAACCCGCGGCACCGCCATCACCCTCTTCTCCATGGCCGTCTTCACGGGACCTCTTCTGGCCCCCTTCATCGGCGGCTACATCGTCACGTCGCACCTCGGCTGGCGCTGGACTGAGTACCTCGTCTCCATCATGGGCTTCGTCGCCTTCATCCTCGACGTCATTTTCCTCGAGGAGACATACCCTCCCGTCATCCTCATCGAAAAGGCGGCCGATCTCCGCCGCCGCACCAAGAACTGGGGCATCCACGCCAAGCAGGAGGAAATCGAAGTCGACTTCAAGGAGCTCGTCCAGAAGAACTTTTCGCGACCCCTGCGCCTGTTGTTTACCGAGCCCATCATCTTGCTGCTCTCCATCTACATGAGCTTCATCTACGGCCTGCTGTACCTCTTCCTCACTGCGTACCCGCTCGTCTTCGTTGGTGTCCACGGCTTCACCCTCGGCACTTCTGGCCTGACTTTCTTCGGCATGATTCTCGGTCAACTCCTTGCTGGTGTGTCCGTTATTCTCCAGCAGCCCTGGTACCTCCGCAAGTTGGCTGCCAACAACGGTATTCCCGTTCCCGAATGGCGATTGCCCAACGTCATGGCTGGCGGGGTTTCCTTTGCCATTGGTATCTTCTGGTTTGGATGGTAAGTTTTGACAGCTCGACTTGATTAAGTGACCCAAATACTAACGTGACTCAGGACTGGATACACCAAGGACATCCACTGGATCGTTCCCGCCATCAGCGGTATCTGCACCGGCTTTGGTCTCATGTCCATCTTCCTCCAAGCCCTCAACTACCTCGTTGACGCGTACCTCATGTTCGCCGCCTCCGCCATCGCCGGCAACACCTTCCTACGATCTCTCTGCGGCGCCGCTTTCCCGCTCTTTGCGCGCCAAATGTTCGACGGCATGGGCATCCAGTGGGCCGGAACCCTTCTCGGCTGCGTCGCCGTCGTGCTCGCCCCTATTCCCTTCGTCTTCTACAAGTATGGCGCCCAGATCCGACAGAAGAGCGCCTACGCTCCCACCGCGCCGCCTACAGGCCTCGCCCGTGCCCCATCAACGTCGGGAGATGATGAGAAGGAGGATGCAAACGACACTGCCTTGGCCGCTGTCGTCGCTCGAAGGGACAGTGTTGCGAGCGAGCCTAAGGCGAGCGCCTAAGTGCTCAACGCACACTCTCTTTGTTTAAATGTTTTTATGTAATGTCCCTTGCAAGACCGCTAGGATTCGGTCATTCTGGAATACTGAAGCATGGCGTTTTTGTGAATTTGGGGATTCTCAACAATGGCAATATGAGCGTGGGTATGACGTGGCTACCTGAGCGTTTTGATACGGTACATTGGGTGAATCTACAAAAGAAATCGAAGGCAGGAGCGCTATTTAGCAGTTAATGTAATCATCAACAAAAACCAATATTAAAAAATCATTACAAACTTTACACGACTGGATTGATTATCACTCTGGACATGCCGAATGAGGAGCAGGAGGTGATTCTGAAGTGGAACTACTAATCTGGGGCCATGGTATGTTTATATACAAAGCCTACCAGACAATCTCGTGTGTAAACAAGGCTAGTCCTTGAAATAAAGCAGCCATCGCACAATACACTTGGCCCTGGAGAATGGCGCGTTGGTGATGTTAGCTCTCGGCTGCCTGGTCTCGTTCGGCGACTGTAGTGAAGTTGGAGATTCAGGACGATGACAGACAACAATTGGCGTAATGAGTAGATCTGCAATGTATGAATGGGCTTATGCAGGCGTTTCGAAAGAGCGAATCGGAAGGACAAACACAGCTAGCTATAGTCATGTGTTTCTTGACTAAATCTGTGGTGATGCGTTGTACTTTGTTGTGGTCGGGACTAAACGCATTCCTACTCAATGTTTCGTGACAAGATGACCTAGCCTGTGTAGATTCTTGAATCCAAGCTTGGGTTGCTAGCCCAATTTACCATTCATTGCAGTCTAAATCTCATCTAATGCACCATGACGTAGAAGCAACTCTGCCACTTCAGCTTGCTCCGGCATGAAAGTCTCCTCATCGCCTTTCCCACTCAGCAGCCGCCGCTCGATTTGCCGTGGGAGGACGTCTACCCGGGGAGCCTGCAAGGCCGCACGGAACTGGCTGTTCTCCTGCTCAAGATTCATTTGTGCTCCTGCATCTAGCAAGCTCTCGACGCACTCCTTCCAGCCCCGAAAGGCAGCCGCAGCAAGGGCACTTTTAGAGTCTCCGCCCGCGAGACGGTTGATGTCGGCTCCGTTTTCAATTAGGAGCTCGATCGTCGCCCTCTCTGCGTAGTAACGTGCGACAATAAGAGCGCTTCCAAATTGCCCGCTGAGTGGGAGGTTGGCGTTGGCTCCGTTGACGATCAGGAGCTTGACTATGTCGTTCCGTTCATATAGAGACGCAGCAGTAAGAGCAGTTCTGTAAACTGCATTCGAGATGAGGTCAACGTCAGCTCCACTGTCGATCAAGGACTTGATAATCTCGAGCTCCCCCGATAGAGACGCAGAAATGAGAGCACTCCCCAAGTGGTTGCTCAACACAAGGTTGATGTCGGTTCCATTGTCGAGTAGAACCTTGAAAGCCTTTGATTTTCCTCTACGGGCAGCAGCAGCAAGGGCGCTACCAAAGTATCCACCTGATACTAGGAAGTTTACTCCAGCCCCATTCCTAATTAGCAGCTCAACCATCTCCTTGTTTCCTTGGTAAGAAGCGGCAACAATAGCGTTACCGCATTTTCCACCCCATAGCAAAAGGTTGGGCTGCGTTTCTCGTTTCACAAGTGCCTTGCAGATTGGTTTACAACCTGCCAACGCAGCGAGGATCAAGAGATCATCGCCTTGTGTGTTGGTTTGAGAGACTGTGGTTTCTGCGTTGTCCCACCAGTCCTGTAGGACGGTGTAGAATGAGAAACGGCACATTCCTAGAATGGAGGCGCTTGCTGGAGAGATGTCTTTCACATGGGCATTTTCCCAAGCAATGTGTGGCGATGATGGCTTCCGCCTGGATTTTTTCTGGCGGTACTATCCATGATATTGGACGCTGCTATCTTGGGGAGCTCTAAGAAAGCTTTGCAAAAGACCGCTTAAGATTGGATCTGCTGGCTGTGACGTTTAAACCAAATCTTCCTCGTAGGTTCTGACGTGGTCCACCCAATACAGCATTAGATATCCCTGAAATGCATGTGTTGGGTCGAACATGTCCGGTGGTTCCGAGTCGGTCTCATTATCCTGGTCGGATTCCTTATCCCGCCTGAACTTTTCAGACGAGATGGACTGTTCATCCAAACTCCCAAAGCCGTCTCTGTTGGCTGTATCCTTGTAAACCTCAATCAGAACCTTGAGGCACACTTTGGCAGAGCTGCAGTGAGCCTCCTGAAGGTTCCAGTGATTCTGCTCCAAGTACTCATCCACCGAGAGATGGAAGAATCTCCAGACTTCTCTCCGGGAGTCAAGGACAAGCATGTTCTTGCACAGAGCCAGCAATGAAGACTCTGCGATCTTGCTAGCTAAATCAAGAGTGTCGTTGCTAAAATCAACGCGAACGGCGGAGAGAAGCTCAGCACCGCTGAGGGGTTTAACCGCACTCATTACTCAAATGCAAGCACGATCGACGATGGCCTTGGCATACTTATGCGCCGAAACTTTTGCGTATATCTCATCGTATGCATCTTTCAGTCCGGTCGGAAGTCTGCCGAGCTTGTTGCGAATGTCTTCTCAGTTGGCAGCTCGAGCACCTGCATGATCTGCAGGCACGCCCGTTGGAACCTGTTGCATTGTAAGCTACACTCCGAAGATTTATCATTAGGCGAACCTACATTCCTTGACTACGTTCAAAAAGAATTTCGATGATGACTTTCCGTAGGGATAGGGATATCGGACCCCATTGTCGTGGCCAATCGACGTCTATGTTGATAAACTTCTCGATGTCGCCTTGATTGTCTTTGGCTCGGATCTCGATGTTCGGCCAGGACGTGAAGTGCCTCTTGACATAATCTTTACGTCTACAGGAGATGGAAACCTTGATAGGCCGCTTAGACTTGGAGATGAGGTCCTGTATGGCGCTGACCAGCTGCCAGCGTGACACCGGATCACACTCGTCCAGGGCGTCAAAAACGATGGTGGTTTGGGAGTACAGATTCACCAATTCTAGCAGGTGGTTCTTACATACATCGAGGCTGAGATCAGACCCGTTCAACTTCGCTTCACGGAAGAGCTCTTGGAGCTGTTTTTGCATGTGTCCAGGGGTTCCGGATAGTGGTTGATAGCTGGCGAACGTAGCTTCGGAGTGCGGAGAGAGGCCCGCGACGCTCTTCTTCATTCCAAATGCAGTATAAATAAGCAAACCCCTCTTGATTTGGGATATTCTTTAACCGAGTTTGAGTGTGGTCGATGATCTATGAAGCCTGGAAAGTCTGGCCCGTACCAGCTGGGAAGGTTAGCCTCACAGAAACCAAGGCCGTAGACTGCACCTACGAGCCCCTTGGAGCCACATGGTTATAGATGAAGTGGCGCACGACCATTCAAGTAATTTCTTGTCACGTAACAACCATTCACACGTGCTGGGTGTCCGGGCTTCCCTTATTGTCGTGTGGTGCTTTCCATATGGCATAGATGACACCCATTCCAAGATTTCAAGTTGCTCTTTGGCGTTCATTTGTTCAAGAACTGACTAGCAAGAAAGGAATTAGTGCGAATCTTTGAAATAGGTGTTGATAGGCACAGTTGGTCCTGGATGGCTCGTGGGAATTCTGCTACAAGCCTGATGAGTTTTTGGACATCCATTAGGTTCGAAAGATGGCAAGAATTTTTGCAGTCATATGCTGCATGCTGGAGATGTTCTTGGCTCTCCGAAAGCGCGTCAATGTGGCCTCGCACGACTTCAAGTTTGAATGCAGCATTCATCGTCTTCATTTTGCTCTGGTGACGCTGAATAGCAAAGCCAAGAAAATATTGCACTCTAACATAAGCTTGAACGACGGATGTCTTCGTTTTATCCAAGGGCTCCCAGGGTGGCCCTGGGGCCATGTATAATTGCTGGTATGTGTCACATTGCACGAGTAGGGAAGCGACCTGGGCCATTCCGGCGAGAAGTTGGTCTCTCAATTCACTGTTCGCGATTAAACCTACAAAGGTCAGCGATAACTCGGAAAAAATAGGTCCCCCGAGATTGACATGGTGTACAGCATGACAAAACTTGGATCGATGGGCGACGTACCACGAGAACAGACCGAACAGCAGCCCATGGTAGAGCAGTATGAATGGGATCGAACGACACAGCGACATCACCGACCGAGGGCAAGTTATGCAATAGCAAAACGGATTTTTCCACGACGCGGTGTGTCGCGCTGTCTTGTTGCTGTTCGTTGAATGCGTTGGCGATTTTCTCCTGGATGTCCACTACCGGCCTTCTTCTGGTGGGACCACGGTTCAGATGACTTGTAAAAATGTCCACACTCCGGCTTTCTGATTCTGCCAGTGATTCCGTGGCCGCGGCCCATAGTTGACAACTGTCGGCATACGGCTTTGATAGCGTTGGCTTATCGTCGCCTTGTCTTTGTTCACATTCTACTGGGATTTGGGGCGGTCGAAGAGGGTCGGAGGCTGCGGGGACGGAGCTGGAGGTGTCTCGGCAGCGGTAGCGGTACCAGAAGGCAAAGGTGCGGTCTGAGGTGTGATCTGGGCGTCGGCTAACAAGAGCGTGTTGTTAGTCTGGGCGATGGTAGAAGTCCACGGCGTGAGGTTCGTTCCTACGTACTTGAGGAAACCTCCGTAACAGAAGTGTCGGCTACTGGGGTTTGCTCGGACTTGCTGGAGCGCTTCTTTTTGTGTCTCTGGCGCCATCTGCTCTAGGAAACGAGCTGAGTTGAGCCATTGTCAATGATGATAATAATTTGCTAATTCTTCTGCACTTGATTAAGTCTGAGAGATCTTTAATTAAAATATATTAATCAAAAGTCCAGGTATTTTAATATTCACTTTGCCTCTTGAGAAGGCCCACTGCCTTATATATACTAGTAACTGGAATAGCTAGGTAGACACTCGCATGCTACATACTCCATGGGCGGTCTGGAGCACGTCGTGCTCCCCTGGCGTTAAATATGCTACTACTACTACTACTACTACTACTACTCCGTAAATCGCTCAGTATTCAACCTATCCTTTTCAAACACTAACATCTAATCCCGATTCATGGTCAACTACGGCCAGCCCTCCAAAAATTGCCTACCGTGTAGACGGAGGAAGCTTCGAGTAAGGAGGCTCCCTTACACCTGAACGTCCGAAGAACCCGGGCTACGCGCTGACCCTAACAACCCAACGCAGTGTGATCTACAAGCCGGAGGGTGCACTCAGTGCTGCAGAGCCAAGCTGACCTGCCATGGGTACCGCGACCGTAACGAGCTGGCCTTCCGTGACGAGACCCGTACCACGAGGCAAAAGGCCGTGGCCCGGCAGGCTTCCGCCCTCCCTCGGCCGACCGCTGCTCCGCAACTCACGTGGTATGTGCAGTCTCGGAATGCCTTCCTGTGCCTCTACGTCGATGGACTCTCCTGCAGCTTCGATGCCCTAGCACCTCTCATGGTCGAGTCTCCCGCCGGCGGATATCTGCATGCCTGCGTCGACGCTGCCAGCCTGGCCTTTATGGCCTTCCGCCTCAACCGCCCAGACATGATGGTCTTCGCCAACCGGCGGTACTTGGCCGCCATCCAGAGCCTGGGAATGGCGCTACGGTCCTCGGAGCAACCAGCGCGCGACGACACGCTCCAGTCGGTGCTTCTCCTCGACGTGTACGAGAAGATAGCCGGCCGCCATGCTGAGGGGCCTGGGTCCCTCGGCTCGTGGCTGAGCCACGTCCAAGGCGCTCTCTCTATGGTCCGGTCTCGCCCGAGCACAGACTTTTCAAACCAGACCACCTGCCAGCTCGCCAGTCGTACCGCAGTGACGCTGGCCATCAGCTGTGGTGTCGCCGGTGTGTCCGTCCCGGAAACCCTACGAGTACTTTGCAGAGACCTGGATTGCTACGTACGGGGCGTGGAGTGGGCCTTCACCAGCGTCTTGGTGGGTATCGTCGACCTTCGTGCTGACATACGGAACCTCACGTCGACGTCGACTGACATCCTGCGGAGGGCGCGGGAGCTGGATGACAAACTCGTTTTGGTGAAGAGCAGCATGTCGCGCTCCTGGCGATCCCGTCGCGTCTACACGGCTGGCTATGATCCAGTTGTCTTTGGCGGCTACTACGACGTTTATCCGAGCCACCACGCCACCCAGGTCTCAAACGCCATTTTCATGATGCGTCTGGAGATGAGCAGCATCATCCGGACCCTCGACCCAGACGAACGATGCAATCCCTACAGCCCAGCTTCCAAGACAATTACAGAACTGACACGGGGAATATGCGCCGCCATCCCCCAGTTTCTCCTTCCAGAAGCCCGGACCGAGAACGCGATGCCCTTTTCGCCGTTGCAGTTGTTGCGATGTAACACGATGCTGTACCCCCTTTATGCAGCTGCTCAGCTCACGACGGATCCGCTCATGCGAGACTGGATCCTGCAGTCCCTGGCGCGCATGGCGGAAAACGGCCTCAAGATGGCGCGGGACGTGGCCGACATGGTGACCTTCACACCGGAAGTTGACCTCTGGGCTGTTTATGCAATGGTTGGGTGCTACGCCATAGCCGCGTGAGGGCAATGGGAGTTCACGGATAGTGTCAACCTCGTAAACTCAATGGCTAGACTGCATTTGACATTGGATCCATGTTTGTCGGTGTCTCCAGCACGCTGATGGCCTTGCCTAGACGCGGCTAGCGTTCCGGCGCTCTAGGATTGGACAACGCACTACGGAGTACTGGAGGAAGTGGTTAAAAGTTCAACATGTCTTCCGATTTGAAAGTCTATTACGGAGCACGGATACGGCGCACAACTTTCGCACTCCGGAACGCTAGCTTTGTCCGGGTTGGCGGGAAGGTTCAGTAGCTGTAAAGATCATCAAGTGTGAAAAACAGACTCGCTCAGTCAGTGTGTGGCTGCTTCTGCTCAGGGTCGCCGCGCGCCTGCTTACCTAGCTGCTCGCTGCTATAACCAAGCAGCGAAGACGTTGTCATCTCACCATCAGCTCTCAGGTAGATCGGTGCATGCTCGACCGAAGCTTATCTATGGGATGACGGCAATTTCGCGGCGTCTTCGGCCGTTGGACCTGGCGTTGTGACATGCTTACTACAACTACCGCGCGGTTATTACAGTAGCAGTACCGGAGGAGGCAGGAGGCTTGTGTAATCGAGAGGACGAAGCATTTCCCGACTTGGATACTGCTGCTGGATCAACGTGAGGAGGAATCAAACTACACCCAAGAAACATGAGTATAGTAAGAAAGTTCAACAACGATGGAGCTTGAGGGATGTCTCAGGGATACCTATAAAGCAGAGCATCGCCGGGCAAGCAGTGACGATGTATTTCCGGGCATCACTCAGTCTACAGCCTTCGAAATTGCTTAACTAGACGTTTACAAACTTGCCCGCCAACATGTTCGCCTCGACCGCTGCAATAGCACTGCCGCTTCTGGCGGCGGGCAACGTGCTCGCCTACGACGCCTTACTGGGATTCAAAGGGGCCCCTGCAGTCGAGAACCGAACGATTGAGGAGATCTACCAAGCCGCACTCAACGAGGGGGGCGTCGTGACCTGCTGGCACGGCGGTGATGAGGCCAACCAGCAGGGCTGGCTGAAGCAGGCATTCGAGGCGCGGTTCCCTGGTATTACTCTCAACTTGACGATAGACTTATCCAAGTACCACGACGGCGGCATAGACCAGCAGCTCGCCGACAGCAACGTCTACGTCGACAGCATCATCCTCCAGACAGTCCACGACTACCCGCGCTGGGCGGACCAGGGGGCGCTCCTTCACTATGCGCCGCTAGGTTCGAGGAGATTGAGGGAGCGCACAAGGACTCGGCGACGGCAGCGTGGTATGGGCTCTTTCACGCTTCGTGGCAGCTCAGCTGGAGCACGGACAAGCTGCCCAACGTGACGATTGCCGAGTTTGACGACTTCCTAAAGCCGGAGCTCAAGAACAAGCTCGTCCTCACGTATCCAAACGACGACGACGCAGTGCTCTTTGCATTTGACCTTGTGTGAGCAGTCCTGACATATGCCCGCTGCCAAGGTTGGCCGGACCAGAGCTGATTCTAGTTGACAGCATGCAACAGTACGGAACGGAGTGGTTCGACGGCCTCCTCGCGCAGAACCCGCGATGGGTGCGCGGCACGGCGACGGCATCCCAGCTGATCCGGACAACCAACGAGACGGCAGCGGCGACCTTTACCTCGTTCGCCGGCTTCGGCCCTCTCGCCGGCGTCAAGGCCACGTTCCCGACCAAGGCACAGTTCGTCACGTGGGCGCAGACGGCAGCAATCCTCAAGGATGCGCCGCACCCGGAGGCGGCCAAGCTGCTGCACGCCTTCATCCTGATGCCCGAGCAGCAGCAGGCCACGGGCTGGCCGGTGAGGCAAGACGTGCCGCTCGCGGACGACTTTCCTCTCCCGCCGCTGCACGAGGTGTCGTCGACCAACGCTGCGGCGTTTGGGCCATGGATGGCGGACCGCAGCCGCGTCGAGAGGCTGCGGTTCTTCTTTGAGAAACGCATTGGTACTGCGCAGGGCTTGAGCTCGTTGGTAGATGATTTGTAATGTGGCCTGGTAGGTTGCTGCTAAGTAAGCTAGAGGAGACGTTTAGAATGTCTAGTTACCAACCTTCTGGAAACTGACCCTGGGCTCGTTCCTAAGAGGAAAGGGACTCCGCGTGTGTGGGTGGTACTTGTTTAGACATTGTGTTGGTGAGATTTGACAACCGGGGTTTAATGACAGTAGGATCAATCATCCCCATGGTCACCTACTTAAGGCAGCCGGAGCCCGGTCATTGGCCGGGCATGCTTTTTACTTTCTTCAATTTGAACTTTTGCTTTGGCTGGACCTATTAGCGTGTCTATTTCACTTTTTGACCTGAATGGCTGTCGTGGCAACCAACCCGTTGATATTTTGAGCCTATTCTTTTGTTATCCCGGTTCCTTTTGTATTTGATCAACTGCTTCCCCTTCTTTTCCCTTTTTTCCTTCCCCCTGTGGACATGACAAGTCCACTCCTTGCTATTGTTTCATAAGCTCAAGGGTAGCTGTTTGTCCAGCATGCGTGTCTGACACTGAAGTGCCACTTCCACCAACAAAATATCCTGTCACCACTCTCGTAAAGATGCAGAGCCAGAAAACCTCAAGTTATTTAACACGGGAGGTCCACTTCTGTGCAAGGGTGGCAGACAATATTATCGCAACAGGATCAAGGCCTCTTCCATTATCTTCTGACATGCTGATAGTGGGCTAGTCTTGCTATCGAGACCCTCAGGAGCAGCCACCCTTCCGCCAGGACGAAGTTCCGAACCTTACAGTCCACTCCCGAAATAGCAAGCTCTGCCCGTCTAGATCGACCGATGCATTCTGTCGACTAAACCTGAACGTCACGCACCAGTTCTCCCACCAGCACAATAGGCTTGATGCTGCTATAGTTCTTCACGTCGTTCGCCATTTCCTCTCCTGCTGCGTCTGCTAGTGCTGCCTTCAGTGCCTCGGGGCTTTCCAACTCAATCACTCCGTAAAACACATACGGCAGACGTGACCCATCTGCGTTGGGCGCAAATTTCGTGACAGACCATCTCTTGAGGCCGTACTTGGCCCAATGTCTTTGCATCAGGGGCATGTGGAATGTCTGATAGTATCCAAGGTCGTACTGCGCGTCTGGTTCGTTGGGGTAGAGAAAAGTCAAGGTGGCCATTTTGAGATGAAGATTGCGTGTGAACACTTTGTGAAATGGCGGCGAGTGTGATGATGGTGTTGGGACTTTTGGAAGGATTGAGGTTCTTATTTGATGAAGAGCAGGTGCTTGGGGGCTAGGTCAGCTTTTGTGTAGGAATCTTGGACTGGTGCAGATGATTCCATCCCTTTTAGCTTTGTGTAGGGTTATATAGTAAGCGTAATCAGGTTAGCCTTCTGGAAATGGCATGTCGCCACAAGCATTTTAGGTTCTGGTTAACTACGCACAACCGTGTTTGGATGCATCTCCGTATACCATGGACAGGGTCGTAGCCTGCAGGGACTTGGACCTGACCGCCGGTCTGGCCGACGAGTTCGACATGCAGATGTTCCGCTAGGGGAATTCTCGTGTTGATGGCTGTGCCAAAACCCATGCCGGCCTGGTAGCAATGCTCAGTCGACCGTTGCTTGCATTTCTCGGGAGCCGGGAACGACTTCATTGCTCCACTCTCAGTCCAGGCACAGTATTGTCATGAGGAGGCAAAGACGGATAGTGGGAAAGACGAAGATAGCCATTGCTTTATTATTCTCAGCGTGGATCTTTTAGCCAGCCTTCAGTCAGGGAGTGTCAGGCCGCAGATGTGTCCCTATTTCCGTTCCCATTATCCCCCCCTCAACCCCTCCTATCAGTGTCCTACCAGCCCGAATGAGGCTCGTCGGCAACGAATGTTCCGGTAAGTTCCTTTGGATCTCCCTCGGTGGCTGCGCGCACGATGGCCTTAGCACCATCACTTGCGTCCTTCATGCCCTGATCGCCGGTGAAGCGAGTACGACACATGCCAGGAGCCGCCGCGATGACGGCGATGTTATCGTCGGAGAACTTAACTGACTGGGCCGCTGTAATCATATTGAGAGCGGCCTTGCTGCTGCGGTACTCAGGCACGTACCACGCCTTGGCGTTGAACTCATAGCCCTCTTCGCCCGCCATAGTAATCAGGCCGATGCCAGATGAGACGTTAACAATGCGGCGGTCCGGGTAAGTTGACGCCCGCATCAGCGGCAAGAAGGCTTCCGTCACCACGGCCACGCCGAACACATTGACCTCGAAGATCTGCCGGTACCGTTCGCGAACCGTTGCCCCAGGGACCTCGCCCAGCCCCGCGTTGTTGATCAGAATGTCCAGGTGGCCAAACTGGTCCAATACCGTCTTGGCGGCAGCTGCGACAGATCCATCATCGCTCACGTCAAGGGTGATCGGTGTCAGGACCAGTTTGTCAGCCGCCTTCTGCAGCTCTTGGACCGCGGCCTCTGCCTTGGATGCGGTGCGTGCGCCAACAAGTACGTGGTACTTGGCTGAGCTTGCGAGCTGCCGCGCGATGGCGAAGCCGATGCCCTGGTTGGCCCCTGTGACGAGGACTAGTGTTTTCGGCGATGCCATCTCGGGGTATTGGTGGAGAGTAGTCGGGCGAGGATGAGAAGCTGGTGTGCGGGAAAAGGGAAGGTCGTTCAGGCCTGAGAGCAAAGACGTTGAGGGTTTCTTTAAACTCTCTCACTGAAATATCACAGTGAGTCCCAGTGTGGTATATATAGCCAAGTAGCATGCTGCCAATGCAAGCCTCTCTACGGACCTTCGGACTTACCTAGCCCTATCCCCGACCCAAGCTGTCACGCCGCACCGTCATAAAGCTGCAGACGATGAATTTGAGTCAATGGAGACTTGTATGACCTGACTCGTGAGTCTATTTGTCCTGTGGGCACCAGCGCACGCTCCTGGTATTCCTATTCTACCAACAACCACTGTACGCGGCAAATGAGATACAAGACGATGGAAATGACTTAGACTTGAATTTGATATACTGATTTACCTCAAGCTACAACTTACATTGGGTGCTCATATGTGCCGCTTTCGACTCTCCCAACGGCGATCCTCGTGTAAGTGTCAATGTCTTCTTTCGGTAGCCCCAAGAGTTCGTTGCTAACTCCCCTATTCCCTTCGAAGTCTGAATTGTCTTCTGAAACTAGGACGCCGCCATAGAGCTGCTTCAGGAAGCCCGACAGATCTCCCCTCTGCATTCTTGCCAGACCGTCTCCCCAGCGATCTATCGATTTTTGATGAACTGTTATCCAGTCCTCGTCGCTTGTGCCTGTTACTCGCTTGACGCTCTCAAACATATCCTTTTGGCTAACCCTGAAGCTCGAGACGTACACCACACTGTTGTAGAACTGAGTTAGGGTAGTTGAATTGTCTTGGCCATCCTCCGGCTTTACTGGAAGGCGTAACAACGCCGCTACGGCTTTCCCGACCTGGGGCCAGGTAGTGGTGCTGATCAACGTTTGGCCGTCGTCGATTTGTTCCATTTTCCGGTTCTTGATGTCTATGCCGTAGGTATCGAGTCCGTTGACGAGGCTGTATTCATACCAGAAGCCGCACGTCAACAAGATCCAGGAGCTGACACCGAGTTCTTCGACCAAGCCGGTAGCGCCTGTCAGGTCTGGCGGCACAGGCAAGTCGGCGAGCATTGCCTTGTTGGAAAAGTCGACGCCGAACCAATTGGGCATGACATGAGGAACACCCGCCTTCGCAGCTGCGCGAATCAGCTTGCTCTGGGTGTCTCCAGGGGCAGTCACAGCCAATGTGATGACAAGAAACTGCTGGCCCTGCAGCGCCCTGATGAGGGACTGTTCGTCGTCGTAGTCGACCGTGGCAATAATGACACCGTTGGGGAGTTTCGTGGTGCTGTTAGCACGAGTTATAGCCGTCACTCTATGCTTGCCGGTTTTGAGCAGTTCTCCGGTGATGAACTTGCCAACTTGCCCTCCCGCCTATAACAAATGGTAATAGGTTCAGCCGTGAAAAAACTCAGAAAAGACGGTCAACTTGGAAAAGGCAACTAACCCCGACGACGGCTACTTTCTCAATACGGTTAGACATGGCCACGTATGTGTTTGCTTGTATAACAGAAATAACTTGACGGAGGGAGGAGGGGTTTGAAAGAATTTGCTTTGCACAGGGAGTTTCAAGGATGATTCTCCAGTTACTCTTAGCCGCAAAGGCGACACATGTTGGACATATGATCTCTTTATAGCCAAGAGAATGTATCAGTATTATTAGGAACCTTCCTTCTCTTTGCAGGTTTGCTTAGATCCGGGCTCCCGCCAAGCAGAATCCGCGAAGCTCGCATGATTTTAGTTTCCATCAAGCGAACAATCCTATCATGCTATCCCTGGCACATTTGACTGAGCCATCCAATTCAAGCTAGCGTTCCGGTGGATTTGCCACTAATGCAAGTCCCGCTATCTTTAGGATACCGCCCTGTCTCCGCCTGACTTGACGAGCACTACAATCCCCATCATAGCGTGTTGATCCCATCGCCAATTAGTCAATACGTTAACATTGTGCCAGGTCTATGTTACGTCGGCAATCCCGAGTTGCCTGTCTAAGCGAGGCGGTAAATTGGCGTACTTCTGGCATGAGCCCGATATGCCGTGATGGGCTGTACTCGGAGTTAAGGGCCCCTCTATGGGAGCAAGCTGCGTTATCACCTTTGTTGACATTGTGCAAAGTCCGTCTTGCATCGGCGTCCCCGTAGCGGTCATCTGGACACGGTACTCAATTGGTATACTTCTGGGATGAACTTTAAGCTTGAACTAAATGTGTCGTGATAGGTTGTGCTCGGAGTTAAGGGTACCTCGTCGAGCGTCGAGAGAAGGTTTCTTTCCAAGGGCTGTGTACCGGCCGGACCTTTGACAGGAGGAATAAAATACAGCAAAAAATGTATATATATAGGGAGAGGGAGAAGGGGCCAGCGAAGAAGGACTACCAGCAGCCGTCTTCACTTTAAAGTACCAGCTTCACAGCACACTTCTCCAACTACTTTCACCATGGTTAAAGTCCTTCTCACTGGTAGGAAGATCCCATTCATACATCCCTCGCCGCCAAATCCTTCTAGCTGACTCCAGGACATCTATCTAGGTGGCTCTGGCTTCCTAGCCGGTCATGTAATCGATGTGCTTCTCAAGCGTGGCCACTCAATTGTAACAACGGTCCGTTCTGAAGCCAAGGCGGACAAGATTCGCGTCACCTTCCCAGGGCTCACCAAGGAGGATCTTGACTTCTTCGTTGTTCCTGATGTTGCCGCGACAGGGGCCTTTCAAGGTCTGGCGGACTACGGCCTGGATGCTTTGATCCACGTCGCTAGCCCGGTAGGTTGCCAGTCCCGCAGCAAACGCCCATCCAGCTGACCTCTTGTTCCAGTTCCACTACAAAATCACTGACGCCAAGAAAGATCTTATCGATCCGGCCGTCCTTGGGACATCTGGTGTCCTGGCCGCAATCAAGGCGTCGTGCCCTACTGTCAAACGCGTCGTCGTTACGTCTTCCTTCGCAGCAATTCTCAACCCTGGGTTGATGCAGTCTACCGAGCCGAAGACGTATTCCGAAGCGGACTGGAGCCCACTGACTCTTGAGGACGCGTATCACGACCCCGGGAGTGCCTACATCGTCTCCAAGACTTTCGCGGAAAAGGCGGCATGGGAGTTTGTGGAGAAGGAAAAACCGACCTTCACGCTCTCCACAATCAACCCTCCCATGATATACGGTCCACTAAAGTACCCTTTGGAGTCCTTGCAGTCGATCAATACTTCGAACCAGCTCATGGTAGATATCATCACCGGCCAGTACAAGAACGGGCTTCCCCCTACCATGATGCCGCTGTGGGTCGACGTCCGCGATGTGGCGCTGGCGCATGTTAAGGCAATGGAATTGGACAAGGCTGGCAGCGGACGCTTTCTTCTCGCCGGTGGTTACTACACTAATGCTGACTTCGCGAGGATCGTGTACGACAATTTTCCAGACTTGCGAGAGAAGTTGCCAAAGGACTTGACGGCAAATGTCAATTTGGCGCCGTTTGGATATGACACGACCAGGGCAACAAAGATTTTGGGAATGGATTGGACCCCAATTGAGAAGACGGTGGTGGACTCGGTCAAATCTCTGCTCCCGTACATTTCCTAGACAGGTGATTTGGTACAGATGATCTAGTACAGTCACAATGAGACTCTCTTTGTTGGCAGCAAACTCGACGACACTGGAAGTGAATGTTCGATGGACTGTCGCTCCTGCTATGGTATAAGGAATAGTCTTGATTTCCAGATTGTAATGAGTTGCTGTGGCTTAGGATATTGATAATGAGGGCTTTTGCTCCAACCGACTGTCCATCGCTCCACTGCCATTGTTGTGCCTTAGAAACATCGCCCGGTTGATGATGCAATGGGCGAAGCAGATTTACGCCTAGATATCCCACGACATATTATCAACGCGGCTCAACTGAGCTCCGACCCTAAAGACTAGCCCGAGACTAACGTCAGCACGCATTTGCTAAGCATTCTGACCCTGCATATCCACGGCACCCGAGACCCTAGGTTAGAGCTTCACCGGATGCTCAGGAACAAGTACTGCGAGTCTGGCACCACGAGGCTCATCAAGTAGGAGGGCGGGTACCAGATACCGATCAAATCGCATGATGTTGAGACTGTTGTAACTGGAATTCTAGAGTTGGCCTAAGACGCATCCAGTAGACCGGGATAGATGTAGACAATAGACCTAACTGGCGCCGATGACGTCCAGTCGTCATGGTTGATTCAATGATAGATTTGAATTATTCTAAGGTGGTTCCATTACTGCTCTCCATTCTCAGCCAGCCGAGATGCTCATGTCATGGCCTTGGCCTTCGGAATGGGTGCGCTTCGGTGTTGAGCACAAACTCGTCCAGACTGACCAGGTCCGGCGGTGAGAAGATAAGGTAGAAATACTTGAGTGTCTCAGAAAGCCAGAAGCTCTGCAACCTGTCAGTACGGCACACCATTGAATCAGTGGTGTTTACCCACCTCCATTGAGTCAGTCTTTGCTGAACCTTGCCTCGTCACGTCCTCGATTGCCGCATTGGCGTGTTTAGTCGTCGTCTCCCTGACGATTGCCTGGAACATATTCCACGCCATGTCCTGCCATTCTGGGTTGCCAGTAATGCGGTATATGATGAAGATGCTCTCGATGGCCTCCGGCCGGAGGAGGTATCGCGCGTCACGCGCGTGCCGGAAGCCCTTGGTCAGTTGTTGGTTGCCCTCGCGCTTCCAGCGCTCTTCGTCGAACTCGCACGCGTCGAGGGTCGGGCACGGAATCAGGTTGAAGATTTCTGGCATGATGCCTGACGCAAATGCGCTGTAAGCCCAGCCGCACCCGCGAGCGAGTCTTTCTCCGAGGTTGACATGCTCCTTGTTGTCAATTAGCTGGCCGCCGAGGGCAAACATGCCTCCAACGAAACACGAGAGGTGCTGGCTCTCGGGGACAAACTCAACATTCTCGTTGAAGTGAATGTCACCGGCGAACAAAACGTCTGCCTTGTCAGCCAGCATAGGCCGGAACAGCAGAGTCTTAGCCACGACGTCCATGGAAGTGCGATACATAATCTCAAAAGTCGGGTCTAAGCCGCCAAGCAACGCATGCATCTTAGGCAAGTACTCGTACAGCGAATCAGCCAGGGCGCCCAGCGAAAAGGTATTGTCGTTGACCTGTTCATTCATAAAGTCCAGAGCAACCGGCCACATGCCCGGGAGCATGGTCTTGTTCTGGATCCGCGCCAGGAATTGCGTGACGCGGTCCGTGGCGTCGTAGAACTTGGCATCCCCCGTTAGCTGCGACAGACGGGTGAATTCCATGCATAGCGAGCCCGGCGACGCAGACGGGTCGTGGATGCCAGCCACCTGCTTGCCGTGCTCGGCATCGGCAAAGTTGAGCCAGAAGCCGGGGAGGCGGTTGGGCGTGTCAAAGGCAACGTACAGCATGTTGCCCAGCTCCACGGCCTTTTGGAGCAGCGCTTCCTCGCCGCTGAGGTCGTAGGCTGCCAGGATGCCGCCGAGGTGGCGGATAGTGGTCTCGAACAGGTTGATGGCGCCGACATGGACGTCGCCCCAGTTCAGAGACGCAACGGCCTGGGCGGCCTCGTGGAATTCCTTCTTGAGGCCCATGATCCAGAGCGTGTCGAGGGAGTCGACTAGGGTGGCTGCCCAGCCGCCAAAGTTGTCCTTGCCCGTCGCCGCAAGGGGCTCCAATTCATCCCTCATCCACGCAAACTTTTGGTAGGAGTGGTAGCTGCGGAGAAATTCATCGCGCACTGCCTTCCGCCGAGTCTCTGCTGTCTGTGAGTGTTTGAACTTGCTCGCGTCTGCTTGTACGCGGGGGAACTGCTTTGTTGGGCCAGCCGGTAGTGGCTTGATTGAGGATGGAGGGAAGAATGGCCGGGTGGTAGACCAGTCGAAAGAGCTAGGCACAAACTCGACCCTCGGGGCCGGCAGTACCAGCAGATGCCAGAATGTAAATGCCGCCAGAAGGGCGCCCGTCACCAGAATAAATCGCGACGGTCGAGCCATGATGGGTGAGATTTGCACCTCGAGATGAAGCTGATCTGACAGACGGGACGCGATCCAGGCGACGTATATTAATAGGCTTGAGCACAGGGTTGTTTCAGCCCCTGCGGCACCGCCCTGCTCCGTGAGTTAGCCGCTGGAAAAGGCAGCCCTGGAGGCCTAAGACGGCGAAGCCCCTGTATTCACAACCAACTGCATATCGGCCAGCGAATCATTGTTGCGGCTCGGTCGTCTCGGTTGTTTGGCTCCATTTCGCTGCAGATCCTATTCAAAATGGCCAACAAAAGCCCCAGTTTCCTCCCGACACCGTGGAAATTAGCCCTTGGCAAGTGTTTCGGCGCCTGGTTCGACACCAAAAATTGTCGGTGTTGGTTGTTGGTTGTTGGTTGTTGGTTGTGTCGTTAGTTACATTAGGGAGATCCAGGACGGAATCGGCAGCTCAGCGGAATGTCATGTTTTTTCCTTCATATTGTCCGCTGGGGCTCCTCTTCGACTCTTGTTCCTGTTTCGCAATACGAGAGCGTAAAATGTTGTGGTTATTATTTCTCCTCATCCCCGTGCGAGCCGCCTCGATATGCGACGCCGAACCTTTGGCTCTCACGATCCAAGACGTCCAGGTCCTCCCAGATGTGCGAGATTCTTACATGAAGGGCATTGCCGCGCAGATCGGGTCTCCAGCGCAAGACATTGTTTTGCTTCCTTGGGCGTAAGTTGAGTCGCGGCCCGGGACAGAACGGCGCTGACCGTGTTAGTGAGCTGAACAACACCTGGGTTTACGATGACCAGGCCTACTGCGACAAAACCATCATCTGGAACGATCAAATCTGCGAGGTTCGCAGGGGAAATCTGTTCCAGGAGGACGAGTCCGGTACCTTCGACAAGGCCAACGACATCATCGCAGCCGGCGGCGCCGGGGACGAAGCGGGCTTCGAAGGCTCGGAAACGGGTATAAAGAAGCTTGTGTCGACGAGTCTCGGCGGCACCGACACCCTCACGCTGAACGGTTCCGTCACCCTCGACGGCTTTCCCATCGGAATACCTCGAATGAAGTGGGATGCTGGGTACACGATGCTGCACCCCCTCGGGCTGGGGTCAAACTCGACATACCTCAACACCCTCCGAGCGGCCGGCAAGATTGGATCGCGCGTGTGGTCGTTGTTCTGGGGGCACATGTGGGTAGAAAACACCATCAACGGGTCCCTCGTCTTGGGAGGATATGACGAGGAAAAAGTCATTGGCGCGAATCACACCGCGCCGCTCGACTATGAAGATTTTACAGGTACGCAGGGCTGTTGGACCGGGATGAAGGTCATCTTGTCGGACATCAAACTCAACTTTCGAGATGGGTCTGACGAAAGCATCTTTCCGTCCAACGCTGCGCTGCCGTGCTGTCTGGTGCCGCACCGACAGCTTCTGTTGGAAGCTCCGCTTGACTACGTGGACAAGTTCGACGAGGTGACGGGAATAAACCACACTGATATTTCTTACGGCCTACATTGGTCTGCACGACTGTTTGATGCCGACAATGTGTAAGTCGTCCCCCCATTCCACAAAACACAGCTAACATTCCAGATTCGACGGCGATATCACCTTCTACCTCGACTCTGGGCTCGAAATCCGCGTTCCCAACAATCAGTACATTGTGCCATTTGTCGACATCCATCGAAACGGGTCTCGAGTCTTCAAGAACAACGTCCGCGAACTTCTCATGAATGGCGTTGCGAGTCAGCCAGCGACCCTAGGCCGATATTTCTTCACGTCCGCGTACCTCATGGTGAACCACGACGCAAACACCTTTACTCTCTGGCAAGGCAATCCGTCAAAAAAGAGTAGTCTTGTGCGTGTATTCGACGAGGAGACTGCTGAGAAGTGCTCCGATGCCACTGCGGTGGTGCAGCCATCCGCTACCCAGACAACGGAGGAAGAGGAGTCTACGAAGTCTACGGAGTCTACGGCAGAGACTGATAAGGCAGAACCATCTTCCTCTCCTTCTGGTGCTGTGATCGGCGGTGCAGTCGCTGCAAGCATCGTCGGCGTGTGTCTCATCGGCCTGGGCGTCTTCTACTACATCCGTCGAAGACGACCCGTCGAGGTTTTGCCAACTCCGGTGCAGCCAGAGCACAAGTCCCCCGCATACCATTTCCAGCCACTTCAAGAGATGCCAGGTTCTGTGCCTAGGCCATCGGAGATGCAAGGGGAGTCGCATTTTGTTTATGAGATGGATGGCAATATGCACAGCTCTCATCAAGGACGGTGAGTGTCACGGGATACGGGACGATGTTAGTCAAGGAGTTTCACGGATTGGCGCAGCGAATTGGATGTAATTAATTATCTTTGTCCTTGGGATTCACAAACATGTTGGGCCGATTGGCACCGTATATGAGTTCCATGAATGGCTGTGTCTGTCGATGATCAGCCAGTGATGATGTGTCCGACCATAAATAGCATCGTGATAATTAACAGCAAATCGGTGTGGGCCAAGGTCAACTTAAATCCGATTTTGCTCTTTGTGTGTGATACGGGTGGACAAAAGGCCAGGCGCACGGGTCTTGTCTTGATACTGTTCTTCGGAGACAATATGAAGCGCCATGACCGTGTTGTACAAGGCCTTCAGATGACGAGCACAAAGGTCAACCATCCACGATACCCAGGCAAATACCCAAGAGACCAACATCTTTAATATTTAAGTGACAAGTCTGCATTCTAGATCAGAAGACGCAGGTCTATTCGTCATTCACTGAAATCATCAATTGTTAAAATGAAACATCTCGTTCTTTCCATTCTCACCGCCGCTCTCGGCGCCAGTGCCAACCCGTCAGCGTCGAACGATGGGCCAGGAAACCACAACCAGGACACAGATCTTGGCGGTAATAAAACCAACATTGAGCTCGAGGAGAGAGGCAACAGCCGAACTTGGGGGGGCTTTGCCGATTCATGTACAGACATCCAATACTACCTCAGCGACAGAGACATGAAGAGGTACGAAATTGGCGAGCCAACCCCAAACTCCGCGGTTGGCGTCAAGCCATATCTTGATTTGCCGGTTATCGTGGCTCGGTGCCCGAACGCGATGATGCATCATACCACGCACCACGCACCACGCAACGCACCACTGGCTGGACGAGTCAAGCCTACCGCAAGAGATGCTCCCTTTGGATGACATCTAGAGTGGAGACGTCGCCCGCTCCAACCAAAGTGCCGCGGCTCGGGGTTACAGGTCGAAGCGCGGTATCAAGAGCTGGCCTTGTGAATACGAAGTTCGGTCCTGGGCGTTCTGAACCACCCCTGTTATAGCCACAGAGACGTGCAATGCAATCTCGAGCTAGTACTTTTCTCTTTCACTCCGAGTTTCTCTCTCTCCTCATCTACATTCCAGGTAAAAAGAGATGAGACAATCAGCTCGACTTGTGCCAGTGGCATCTTGCCTTGCCCTGCTTCGTGAGGCGTTTGATCCTCCTTTCTCCTCTCACCTTTCACCTCTCACATGGCCGATCCTTCAGCGCGAAAGGAGCAGCCGCTGCTGACACTTGTCGAGGAGCGAGCCCGGACGAATTATCTACAGGCCATGTGATAGCTCAGAGTGAAAGGTCAGTGCTCAGTGTGATGGCTCAATGATGGTGTTGGCTCATGCCTAGACCATCAAATAAGACGACACTATCTTTCATGAAAATTGATTGGGTGGCGTGTTGCAGCATGCTTCTTCCAGTTTCTCCCGATGATCTATCAAGCTCAATTGGTGCCATCCCAGATCTGATTCACAAAGGCACTTTGGTAGCTGTAATTTCGAGGGCGTTTCCTGTATCGACAGATCGGCCTAGGCTGGGGTTTACAGAGGTAGATCTGCGGAGGCAATTCGTTACTTGCGAAAACTTGAGGCAGCGGTCACTCTTGGTAACCTCCGGGTTTTGCCCGCCTCGTCTTGAGGGAGGTCTGAGGTGGCGGCCCCTAAGCCTCTACTTCGTAAGTTTGGCTGCTTGTCTTCCCTTTCCTATCTACGCTTATGGGTGGCATGCTTAGCCTCATTCATTTCCGGCCAGTCACCTTGTGCATGCGGCGTTACACCCACCCTGCCACTAAGTGCATAGTTTGACTATGCCTCGCTGCGTCCTCAACGCTTTAGTACCGTGAAGATTGAAAAATAATTTTAGCAGTCCCGGATTCTCAGGCCCGGTATTTGTAAATATGCTAAAGCTCGAACACTATCCTTCATCGCCCTCCGTGCAGCACTGCGAACGTGGTCATTCTTGTCTGTCTTAGGACTCTGGCGCCCGCTCCTAGAAAGAAATTCCTTCCACGTGCCGTCATCATGGGCAGGTATGCTTAATTCGACGGTAATGAATGGCTTGGTATCGGATGGATCCTTTTTGGAAATGTGTGGTGTTGAGCCCCTAGGTTGGTGAGTTGGAATCATTAGGTTGGGGATGAATGGAGGGATAAGTAACTGGATGCGTGCTTCAACGAAACTGGGGTGCTAAATTGAACATGTCAACAGCTTGAGCATAAGCGAATAGACCACCCATGAACTCCCACTGACCTATTCCTCTTTGTTTAATAGAGGGTGGATCCCGAAGATGATATTGTATTCGTCAAGCATTCCTCCGGCCCACAGCTACCACCGACCCTTCTATAGATTAGTATTGTTACAAATGGTGCCATGAAGATATAAAAAGGCTAAGTAGTAGTAGATAGCTTGCTGGGGTTAATAATGAAGTGTTACGGAAAGTCGTTATGGCGCCAATAGTCAGTTGATGCGTATATCCTAGTTTTAATATTGCGGCAATTCCTTAATGCGTCAAGATAAGATTTAGGGTCTTAGTTCAATAATAATATCAACTAACCATTTTAGAAATTCCACTACGCAGGGTGCTTACTACACATATAGCACCTCCTATCACCTGTGACAGTACGTAGAATATCAGCAAATCAATTTGTGACTTGTCCTCTGGGTTGAGTGGAACACGTCAGTGACCAAGAGTACGCTTGAGCACTGACCTTTTCCTTTTGATAACCCGATAGGATAATAGTCGCAATAGTTGCTCTTTAAAACTCTAGATCGCTCTTATCGTATAGCAAAATGGATCTATAGCAAACTTTGCGATAACTAGGTATCGATGACGAAGATATGCTGCGGCTCTGTCGGCATTCGCGATATAGGCATATGAGAGATTCTGGGAGACTGGGGATGTATTAGCTATTTATTTAGCTGTTATGACTGCTTAACTAGGTTTGACGGTGCTTTTGGATACCTCTTCTTACATAACTGGTCACTTGAACAACCTCGGAGTTTTTCTTGTGAGCCGGTATGAGCGGACAGGCGAGATGGCGGATCTGGAAGAAGCCATCAGTATAATGAGATAAGCTGTTGACTTGACGCCGGACGACGATCCCGACCGGGCAGGCAGGTTGCACAACCTAGGAACCAATCTTAGGGTTAGGGTTATCACCGGCATGAGCGGATAGGTGACATGGCCGATCTGGAGGAAGGTTCTTTATTATTATACAATGCTTAGTATTGTCAATCCGCCATTCCCTTCCATCGTATCTAAGCCGGTGCCCAATGTCTGAAACTCCTCGCTCCTTAAGATAAGACTGATATCGCTATAGACCCTAGGAAATCTATTATCGGCCTACTTCCGAGTGTAAATGCGAAGTTGCTTGACCGTACCGATTAGCAGTTCGTCGTGTTGACTTTTAACGGCGTTGCCGCTAATGTATATGCTTGCCTTTTTCAATTCAAATAGCTAGCTGATGCTCTTCGGTACCTTGAGAAGGGCTGTGCTGTGATTATTAGCCAGCTGATGGACTCCTGGAGTGACTTATCCTTTTTAGAGCATTAACATTCTGATATTGCTTGCTGATATTAACAGCTCTGAGATCAAGTTAATACCCCGCTCCGTCGAATGGAGTAAGGCATAACATAGGCATAGTCATGAATTCGCTGTCTTGAAGCCCTGGCTGAGCTTGATGTATGTATTTACGAGATTAGAAGTACTGCTGGCTATGAGCGCTTTATGCTGGGCTAAGAAACGGCAGAGATGCAAGAACGCGCCGCTAGGGGCAGCATCGTCGTCGTTAACGTAACTACATTTCGAAGTGATGAGATTATAGTTTCTTCAATAGCTATCAAGATACTCAATCTGCCACAGTTAGCTACTAAAGATGCAAGGGTCTAGCTAGACAAGAAATGGACAGGACGTAGATTAGAACGCCCACAGCAGAACAGGGAATATCTTAGGTATCTGTCCTGGTTGTGGAAAACTTATGTTAAGCAGATTCTTGACGAAGTCTACTTTAGCCATGATGGTGCTGATGACCTACCAAGGATCTGGTGGATCGGAACCGGCCTTGCCAACTCGATGCTATGTCATGCTACGGGAAGAGATTCTATTAACTCAACAGAGAATACATTCAGCAGAGCTGTTTCGTCGTATACCCCGTCTATCAAAGCACTTGCACATGCACAGCATCGAACTAGGGCCACAGAAGGTATTAAGGGATCGGTTCTGATTGTTGCCATACTGACTACACTAAGCAACGCTTCATTCCCTAACCTTCCAGGTGTTATTAAAGAGAAGGATCAACTAATAGGCATAAGTAATGGTTATCTTCTTATATAATATTAGGGGTTGCCTAGCGTGGAGGACGTTGTTAAGAGTCTGCGAAACTGCTATATTGCGCACTTTGCCTGCCATTGATTTATAGACCACCTAGATCCTTCTAAGAGCGGACTGATTTTGCAAACTCGGGGTGAGTAGAACAGTTCAATAGCGCATATAGTGTCGGAGTTGAGCCTTAGAAATACACAGATAGCGTACCTGTCAGCTTGCTTGATGGCGGAGAATAGGGCGGCATGGCTATCGGATGAGGTGATTTATGTAGTAAGCGGGTTTTAGGTAGCTGGCTTTCTGTATGTAATTGGGTGTCTTTAGCCATCGATTAACTGGGTTTGTGTAGAAGTTGCAGGTCGCTTTATCGGTCGCTGTTCATGAGAAAGACAACTTGTTGGGGTGACTGAGAGGTGGCTTTGACACTCCGCAATGCTATGATAGAGGTGCGGAAGACGGAGTTGAGGATGCCGCTAGCCTAGGCGCAGTTTGTTCACTTCGGTGCATAGTGTTCTAGCAGCATATTTGAACATCGCCTACACTTCACCTTCTCTAGCGTAACCCTATGCATCATTTGGACGTAGCTCCTAAAGTGGTCCAAATGCTAAGACTTCTCGTTCCTACACTTCTAATATTCACATCTGATCGGTTCACCAAGATGCTCGGCGCGCTCCCAGTCCAGCAAGTGATAGCCATCAAAGTGGTCATTCCGAACGGTAGGACGGCAGTATAGAAACGTCCGCTCCTCGAGCGAAAGCCGATCATCACCAATACAGACGGGCACTGTGTCACTTTCATGAGGGGAAACGGCCGGGATCCGAGTCGTATTCACACCCGATGTCAGGTGACTCGTCCTTGATGGGTAGGGCATGTCAGACGGAATGACTATACTAGGAAAACCCTGTTGTTGAATGAAGCCGGATCCGGCTATCTATCTCACAGAGATCTAGATCCAGCCTGCGGCCTCATTCCTAGACAATCAGACCCGGTATCTGGATCAGAGGGACCCATCAGGGTAAATAACTGGCCTTCCTCCTACCAAATAAACAAGACAAGATCTTCCAATATCATCAATCTGTTCCCACAACTCCATCCTGTTTGGTAGGGCAGCCCTCGCTCTCAGTCGGATGTGGCCGCGCTTGACCGTCTCCCGCTTGACCGTCTCCCGCTTTTGCACAGAGCTACCATTAGATCGACGGCCTGGATCCTTTGTTGGGATATCTCCTGCTCGGTCCAATCCTCAGGCTGTCCACAGAGAAGCTTCTCTAGCCTGGCGCGTTCCAGAATGTTGAGTTCAATTACCGGCTCCACGAGCTCTTCCTCGTGCTCGCCTCTTGCTTGTCTCTCGATATCCCAGGTCGAACGGTGATAGCAGTAATACTCGCGGTAATCTCTCTGACGAGTCTGTTCTCGCGTTGCGCGCGCATGGTGCGGATGGTGTCTGTGAGCATTCGAATCTTCTCCTCATCCTCATGGCTCTGGATCCGATACTTGCCCTGCTTGAGCCATGCTCATTCTTCTTCAAGCTGGAACATCTCTGGATCCGGCGGTAGGTTGGGGGGAGGGCGCGAGAACCAACATCACCGGCGCGGGTTCCTATGCAGTTGGGTCTGGTCGAATTGCGGAAAAGCGACTGGCTATTGCGCATCGGATTTGCTTCTGCGACTAAGGCCACCTGATATGTTATGGACTTGGAGATTGGCGTAATGCGAAGGGATGACCTCGAAGGCGCTTTCTTCTAGGGTCGGTCAAAGTGGGGGCATGGTAGGATAAAATATGCCGAGAGAGTCATAGGTTGACCACCAAGAGCCCAGGATGGGTTAGGCGTCGCACCTCAAAGCGTTCTCGTTTTATCGTTCCCGTCTTCGCCATTGATGAAGGCGCGCAAGCCTACGCATTGCTATGCCAGTTCGAACCTCTAATGATAGTCGAAGGGCCCTTTTACCTGGAATGACGGCGGATTTGATCAAGTGAGGCGGAGCAGAATCGAACAAAGCTCTTCTTGGTTGTGCAAGGTTATGAAAGGTCGTCAAGAGTTGGAGAGGGGAGACTGTTGGTCTTCCTCCACAAGCGTCATAGCTGCAAGCCCCGTTATGGTCCGATTGTCTCGATTGGGCGATGTGTGCCGGAAGTGATTTCAACTCCTAGCTCAAGGATCATTGCGTGCGTGCTCGAGCATCTCTACCAGATCATGACAATCGCTGGAGCCGTTGTCGGGCTCCCTTATCTGCTGTGGTCAGAGCATTCCAGGGTGGTTGATAAAAGACTTGGTGAGCAAACGAATGGTAGGCAATTAGGATGTAAGAGAAGTCGATGATCAATGGTCCTGGTGGAGGGAGTGTCCTTTTAAGATGAGAAAAGACTGAGTAGTGGACGAGGAAGCAAGCGATGCGTTTAAAACATGCGTTTAAATTACGTGACCACCGACCGTGACGTGACGGAGAAGCCAATTAAGTGCAGCAGCGCGCGACAGAACAAATTGATTACGTCGAAACGTCGGGCCAAGACCTGCGTGGATGCCTGGCTCACCCGGCTCTGCTGTGTCGCGCGATTGGCTCGACGACAAGAGCAAACTACGCATCTTCCGGTAATCCCCTCGTTTAAGCCTCCTGTCTCGTGTTGGAGTGTAGGTGGGAATCGTGTATGAGGATCCCTGAACCCCGAGGATGGCTGTGCAGGATGACGACCAAAGTACTGTCTGTACTCCGTACCTAGCTAGTGGCTGCGCCTGGATCATGGGGGATAAAACCAGCGCGAGGTGCCGCGAGAATCGTTCGAGCCCTTTTCTCGTCATGTCGCGCGTCGCAACGAGCGACGACAGAACATCGATTGCCTGGCGCATCACCTACCAAGCTACGACCTGCAAGTAATGCGGTGGCCCGGGGCATCTTTCGGTCTTTTAGCGCTCGCTTCAGGCGGCCTACTCCCCCAGACTGCCCACGGCCAGCGGACAGAGCGCTGTCTCGCCTGCGTTCCAGAGCATGTGAGGGACCAAGTCGCAGTGGGATTTGACCTGGGACAATCGTACGGGTGAGTGCCGTTGGCCATGTCAACGAATGAGGTTCTCGCATGTTGACTCGAGTTCAGCACTTCCGTCGCCTATTTTCACAATGGATCTGCCATCAATCTGGCCAAGGTCACCGCATCTCCCAATTACAAAGCGCTGATGAAGCACGCCACACAATTTGTCAACGACGATCCACCACTTACAAACGACAGTCAGTATGCCGGGCAATATCTCCAACAATTCATCCAATCCGCAACCCGATACTTGCGAATGCTGGGTTTCCGTGTTTCGCCACCAGACCCATCAGAGGCCGCCATTGTCCTCACCGAGGTCATCTCAAGCCTAAAGGAGGATTCCGAAGCCGCGCTTGGGATGCCCATCGCCAGAGTGTCCGTCACCGCGCCTTGGCTGAGGGCTTGGCAAGATGCGGCTCCCGATGCTCACCCGATCAATGAGGCTCTTCTACTTGCTGGATTAACGCCATTTCCCGTGGAACCCGAGCAACAGGTGTATATTACCGAGACGCAGGCTATTCTGGCAGCAAGCGGACGCCAGTTTTGCCAACCCTTTGGGTCCTCTGAGCACGTTGGGCAGGATGAGGATGCGGCTCAAAATCACGTTGCCTTTCTTATCAGGTTTGTGAAACCCCCCTTGGGGCTGACTGCTTGATGAAATTTCCGACCCCAAATCAACTGTTGTCCTTCCCTAGCAAGATACGACTTGGAATGCTGACTATAAACAGTTATACGGGCGACACAGTCTATACCGGGATTCAAAGCGCTATATGCTTTCCTCACAACCCCCAAAACAAAGGAACCAGAGGGAGAATGGCCAAGGGCGGAAATATTTTCACCGACAAAGCTTCCACCCAAGTGTCATGGTCGGACGAAACGATGGCCATAATTGAAGATATGCTCGAGGACTTCATCTGGTACAACCAACAGGTTGCAGGTTCTAACCGAACAGGCCTCATTCTCTTTGCTGGCGAAGGCAGCGGCCTCCCGGCGCTTCAAGACGCAACACGGGGCATGGTGGAACTATTTAATTCGGACACCATACAGGGCTACAGGGGCTTTCAAGTCATTCGATCGGATGGCACCAATTTTGCAGCAGCCAAAGGCGCAGCCATGTGGTCCCGCTTGAGGCTTGAGGCAGCGCACTACTGCCGGACTTCGGAGTGTGGACAAGGAGATCAGCCTTTTTCTCCACTAGATGGTCTTGGACAGGAGTCGTGTGGCTCGACTCCGAGATCTGGTCAACATGATGACGAAGATACCTGGTTGGATATTTGAGCGTCAAGTTCAACGGCGCTTTGGGGTAGTCACGGTTAGAGCCATAAAAAGAACCGTAGATTATGAATTTAAGCTTGAAGAGTTCACCAATGTCATACAAATATACTAATGTAGAAGCGGAATTGTGTGCTGAAGGATTAGGTTGGTGTTTTCAGTACCGGACCACAGTCGAGACCATCCAGGCTCTTCGCCATGTTCGGCAGCCAATGGTGGGGTTTAGTAGGCCATAAACATTTCAGCATCAAATCTGATGGCTTGCATTGGGATGCTGCTTCAGCTGATATGGCTTAGCTTTGGACTGAACTGCTTTGTACTTAGAGGTGCCCCTGGCCCCCTAGTCCTTCAAGATAACTGCTGCCTTCTCGCCATCCTCGCCAGGGACAAACTCCACCTCGACGCGGTAGTTTTTGAACTGGCGTGCCGGGACTTTCTTCTGGAACATCTCCTCCAGCTCCAAATAGCTGCGCCCTTTCATTTCGGGAAGACAGAAGTAAAAGTACGCGACAAAGGGCAAGGCGGCTCCGAAGAAGACGAACGCGACCTTGCCGCCGAGGTTGGCCTGTCCCGGGTTGATGAGGATCGGGAGCACCATTCCGACCAAAGTGGCTGCGGCCGTGTTGGACATGACGTTGAGCGAGTATGTCTTCTGTCGGAGGCGAAGAGTCGGCGTTTCACCACCGACCGCGTAAGCGACGGCGCCGAGAGTGAGTTGGTACTGGGGACAAGAGTTAGTACACTGTTTGACATGAGTTTGTTTTCGAAGGAAAGTGAAGACATACCAAGAAGCCCCAAATTGCCATCAGAGCAACCATGGCATTGAGCGCGCTTTGGCTATTCAACATGCTGATGCCGCCAATGACGAGTAGCGTGGACGTTAACACAACCGAGCCATACAGAATCATTGGTCGACGACCGAGTCTGTCTATGGCAAACCAGGACATGACATTGCCGACGAGTTGGATCGCGTATGCGCCCTGGGCCACACCCACGGCGTTGTTGACGCCGGCGACGGTAAAGAAGTATCTAGTTGAGATTAGACATGCGCTCTGTTCTATGGGGTGCGTATGTTAGGCTCACGGAAGATAACCAGCAACGAAACCGGCTCCGCTGAATTGCTGAGCGAGATAGACCATTCCAACGATGATGGTTCGCCGGCGGTTGACACCCTGGAAGCACTCAATGTAAGAGGAACCTTGGTCTTCGATCTCCTTTTCCTTGGCCAAAGTGGTTTCCATGACAATCAACTTGGGCTCCACGTCCACGCTAGGTCCATAGAACTTCTGCAGAGACTGGGCTGCCTCATTGCGGCGCCCCTTCATGAGCAGCCAGGATGGGGACTCTGGCAACAAAAGGAGACCGAGCACAAGCATCGACACGGGGGGGACGAGCTGGGTCACGATGGGCATCCTCCAGCCCCAATCGTTGTGGATAAAAGTACCTCCGTACGCAACAAGAGCGCAGGCCCACTGTCCGATGACGATCATGGTGTTGATGAGAATCAAGCAGAACCCGCGGATATGGTCTGGAGCAATCTCGGCCACGAAGACGGGAGCCAGGGCGTGGCCGAGGCCGAACCCCAACGTGCTGATGAGCTTGCCGCCAAAGATCATCATGATGGACGTGGCAAAGGTCTGGACCAGGATGCCGGCGATGCAGAGCAGGCATCCGGCAAAGATGACCTTGCGCCGCCCCCACATGTCCGAGATGAGGCCCGTGGTGAAGGCGGCCAGGAAGATGCCTCCGTACGAGGCGGCGCCGAGGATCTGCTGCGTCTGCGTGGGGATCTCGCGGCCGTTGGGTGTGGTTTGGCCGAAGCGCTCGAGGAAGGACGGGATAGCGAGGACATTGGAGACGAGGGCCAGTTCGTAGCCAAAGTTGATCGGGAGGATGAATATGAGGAGGCCTAGGTTATTCAAGTGATTAGCATGGATGTCGAGTGTTTACTTGTTGCATTTTTGACGACTTACACCATCCCAAGATGCGCTTTTCTTTCCAGAGCTCTCGCATACCCGCAGAGTGGGTTGGAGGCAGGGTCTGGGTCGATTCAGGGTCGACATCGCGATGGTCGGTATGAACCTCGGCCGACGCCTTCCCGCTAACCATAGTGGTTGGCATATTGAAATTTAAGAATTCAATGAGTTGGAGGAGGTCAATCGAGTGCTCGCTGTCCTAGAGAGTCCTGGAGTTGTCAAACATGATTCAGACCGGAATACTCCAACTCTTATAGCCACCACCCATCGAAGCCATCGGCAACGAGCCGGGATCAAAACAACGCTACCGACAAACTCCACTACTTCGTACGTATGATAGTACGCTCGAGAACTGGAGATCTATACAGGTCTGGGAGAACGAGTGAGTGGTCATGCGGGATGAAAGTCTTCCCCACACGCTAAGAAGGTGAAGCTGGGGATGTGATCTGTCGGGTAAAAGCACCAGGCCGTATGATACAAAGGCTAAATGGAGTTGGAGGAGCAAAATTCTTGACTCTCGTATGATTTAGCGTCCAGCCTTGCCGGCATTCGTGAGTATTCGCTCTCATACACCGGAGAAACGTGCCGGGAAGTGGAGCCCGGAGTAATTTGGCAATTTCTCCAGCGACTCCAACATCAACTCCGAGACGACGGAGTTTCTCACCTGCCATCGATCGCTCACTTCAATCCTTTCAACCCCATTTCCACTTCCCAGTGCCGATATGCGGGCCCGGCTCGCCACTCAAGCATGCGAGGCATGCAGGCGCCGCAAGGTCAGATGCGATGCGATACCGTCGCAGTGCTCCAACTGCAAGGCCCTGAACCTGACGTGCGAATACAGCGCTCGGAGGAGGAAGCGAGGTCCGAAGCCGCGGGCACTCTCGGGGTTTGGATCTGGTGATGCCTCGAGTACTGAAGCCGTCATCTCGCCCGGTCCTCGGTCTCCCGATGTTACCGGTGGCGTGGGACTGAGACAGGCTCCGCTGGCCGGCAGCTTGGTCTTCTCGCCGCCATCTCAATCCCATCCCCCCCAAGAGTTCGGCAACACTCCCCAGACCCACCACTCACCTGTTGGGTTCTCTCCCTTGACGGATCGCGACTCGTTACGCGTTATCGAAGCTTTTGAACCAGACCATCGGCCCGCCCAGGTGCACCAAGCGCTCAACGCCGCCCTGGAGGCAATGGGCCAGCAGTTGGAAGAGACGGTTGCCAAGTCCATCGACAAATTCATGGTGTGGAACTTTCCTTCATTGCCGGTGATCCATCCATACTCACTCAAACAAAATGTTCGAATACTACTGCCATCTTCTAGACATTTGTTTGAGCCTATCCCTGGAAATGCAACGTCTGTCGCTGAAACGGCACGACGAGGGGCTGACATGCGCGCGTTTACTCTTCTGACCGCCCTCTGTGCCATGGCCAGCTGCCGATCCAGTCGAACTTCGATAGAGTCAAATGCTTCATTCGTGCCGTTCTTTACTGCGTCTCGCCATATGTTGGCCTGCTGCGAAGATTGGGACATTTCCCATGCCGACTCAAGCTCGCTGTTCATACGATCTTGTCATTCCGCGGCCCTCCACCACATGGGACTGACCCGTCAGTCGTGGTATATCCTGGGGGATGCGATGCGGCTAGCCATTGATATGCGGTTGTACGATGAAGCGTCATATCAGAACCTCTCGCCGCTGGAAACCAAACTACGGAAGAATTTCTTCATCTCCGTGTCTATGAGCGATAAGTCGGCCTCAGTCTTAAACAACAGGTCTCTCATCTTTCATGAGATATGCTTGAATGAGCCTGTCACATGCCCTGCTGTACTCGAAGACGACTTTAACTTACTAGCCTCCGATGATGGGTACTATGATAAACCATACGAGAAACAATTGCACGAAGGGTTCTATCTGTCCTACAACCTTTGGACTATGGCGACAGATCTTCTACTCGACATGAAAACACTGTCGCGCCTATATAAACGATCAGGCTGTGATGTCCCGCCTCAAGATCCTGTTCAGGTGGGAATAATGAATTCGTACATTGCATTCTGTGGCATTCTGGACACGCTTCCTCCCTGGCTTCGCAACCCCGACCGTCACACTGCTGAAACTGAAGAGGCGACCAACTACCAACGGCAGACGTTCTGGCACCAACGAGCGAATATAGTGATAACATTTCATTGCCTTCGACTTATCTTGCTCAGAAGAGCAACGGAACGCGGCCTTTGTTCGCTCCTCGGACTGACCAGTAACCCCAACATGCTGGCATTGCGCAAGATTGAGATTGCCAGTGATTTAACCGCCGCGGCTGTAAACCTTCCATTTGAAGCATTGCAAGCAAATGGAGAGCCGTTGGTAAGCGTGAAGTTCCATCAACGACTGATCATGGTTAGCTAATCTCATTCCTAGGTTGAGAAACTTCGCCAAGTTGGCGTCAGCCTCCTCGAAATTGTTCACCAGAATGTGAATGAAACGGTTTGTTCTCGGGCCCAGTCCCTCCTGACCACTCTCATCGATACAATCGCGAGTCTCGACTCTCGAGTATCGGATGAGCTAAGTGGACAGCCTCAGCTTGAACCATGTTGAGAGGAGACGCCACACACCATTCCCCTCCTGTGGTATATGTCCGCGGAGTATTCTCCAACATCAATTACTCCAGTAGTCTGACACTTGGCTCCATATCCCCACAATGGGGTTTGGTGCACCCCACATGGCGCTTCTTCTCCATGACGAACAGGCAGGGGTCGCGGCGAGACCATCGCCATGGACAAATAACTGACAGTCGGAGTTTCCCATACTGTGGGTTGTTAGCAGATCGGTGGAGTTCTCTCACCGGAGCTCATGGGGCCCAGGCGATTAAATTCACTCAGGCGATTCTCAACTACCGCCTGATTCATCTCCTTATAAGTCACGAACCGATCACACGTCCGTTCTCCTCACGTTCGCGTAAATTTAACCCTGCGTCCTTTCAGCGATTACCGAGCCATCATGACCAGCGAATACGAGACGGTCGAGTACCGCAATCCAATCGTTCCTGGATTTTCACCAGATCCCTCTGTTGTTTATGTCGACGGCATCTTCTACCTGGCCAATTCAACCTTTCATGTCTTCCCTGGTCTGCCAATTTATGCATCCAGAGATTTGCGAGAATGGACCCATATCGGTATGTCGGAGTGATGCCATCGAATGCGGTTCGCTGATAGTTCCGAATAGGGAACGCCATCAACCGGCCAGAACAGCTCAGTCTTGAAAGCGCCAGTATGGTGAAAATGCCGCTTGATACAGGCCACTTCATGATCGGATCGGCAGGCCTTTTTGCGCCAACCATCCGATATCACCGAGGAAGATTCTACGTCATTTGTACAAACCTAGTGGCTTTAAAACCTCCCTTCGATGCCCAAAACTTTATTGTTTCGACGACAGATATTTGGGCCGGAGATTGGAGCGACCCTGTTTACATTCCTTTTAATGGGATTGACCCTAGTCTCTTCTTTGACGATGACGATCGTGTCTACTTTCAGGGTTGCTATAGAATCGACCGCATGAAGCAACCGACTTGCACAATCAAACAGTTTGAGATTGATCCGGATACTGGAAAGCAGCTATCCGAGGTGCGAGAAATATGGGGAGGCCACGCGCGGTACGACACTGAGGGGCCACATATCTACAAGATTGGAAAGTGGTACTACCTGCTCGTTGCCGAAGGCGGCACGTTCGAGCATCACATGCTCTGCATCTCTAGGTCCGAAAACATCTGGGGCCCTTATGAGGACTTCGAGGGCAACCCCATCCTCACTGCCGACGGGACGGACGAGTATATCCAAAACACAGGGCACGGCGAGCTCTTCCAGGACGGCACTGGCAAATGGTGGGCCGTGGCTTTGGCAGTCCGCAATGAGAATGAGGGTGAGCCCCTCGGCAAAGACAGCTTCGTGGCCCCTCTTGGCAGAGAGAGCTTTTTAGCGCCCGTCGACTGGCCTGAAGGCGGATGGCCCAAGGTTCATCAGCCCAAGATGGTGTTTAAGGCACCCCGCGTTCAACTGTCAGACGCGACCAACGGTTCGAATCAAACGACAGAGATTCGATCCCCTCTAGGCGTTGGCAATTTGTATATCCGAACACCGGACCTCTCCAAGTACCGTGTAACCGAAGACGCTGGAGTGGTGGCTCTTTTCCCTAGCCAAAATGACTTGTCAACCCCGACTGGCACAAGCTCGTTCCTGGGTAGAAGACAGCTGTCGCTGACTTCTGTTTCCACGGCATCACTCGACATTACTTGCCTCGACAAGGGAGTCCGGGCAGGTCTCACCCTCTATAAAGATCATTTACGTCATGTTTCCCTCACATACGGATCTGATACTAGGACAGTGTCGTGCCGGGCCGTGAGTCTAGATGGAGACAAAGTGTTTCCTAGTCAACTCTCCATCGAGGACGATGTGGAGCAAGTACGATTCAAAATTGTGTGTGCTCAAACGAAGTGGATCTTTTATGCTCAGGAGGCTCGAAAGGAGAAATCCACTGGCGATGGTGACTGGGTTGAGTTAGGAGTGGTTGAGGCCTGGGAACTCAGTGCTCGCGAGATGACGGGTCCAATGTTCGGCGTCTTTGCTCATACTTCCGGCGACGAGGGTGAAACAGGAGTCGTGAATTTTTCAGAATTCACAACATAGACTGAGTAAATCTATCAAGTAGACGGAAAGGTTCTTAACAGGAACGCAATAGATTATTTTAAACAAGGCAACAGCTAGTGCAACTACCACTGGCTGGGCTTCCGAAGCTAACTTGATCGCCCATCATTGGGAGGTTACATTTATCGCCTAGCAGCTAGGGAAAGTCGGTGGTTCAACCGTTTACGTCTGTGGAAGAAGAAAGAAATTTGGATAAGGAGACATACTGTCACTAAAATGTTCCTCGGCCTGACGCTCAACCTGCACAATATTTGCCTCTCTCCAAGAATGAAAGCCAGGAAAAAAAGAAACCAGCTTGCGGATTTGATAGTGATTTAGCTGAAAGCAGACTTAATGAGCTAGTTTCCACTGTGTTGGGCCGTTGCTGTTAAAGACGCAAGTTTCGGGGTTGCGGGCCTCACTACTTGGAAAAACAGAGCAGCTCGAGTATACCAAAATTGGGTAAGAAGTGCTGAGCACCATGATGGACAACTTGAGCTTGCCTGGGGCCATGAACGTCCGTAAGGATGGCCAGCTGAGCATAGTGCATACCGGGAACAGGGGTCATAGTCTACCCACCAACTTGCCTGGTGCGGAATGATGGAAGACTAGGCCTAAGAAGTGAGGTGATAAGATGAGTGAGGAAGGGTGCGAGCGTAAGCGACGGAAGAGCCGCAAGCCTCAGTACGACCCTGGCATGATGGTTCGTGTTAATGACCTTGGTGTGATCATGGACATGAATGCCATTGGTGCAAGGCCATCCTACTCACTAAAATGACTGGGCAAGTAGATGCACCCTTATGGGCTGCGAATAGATACTGGCTGACTGGTGGTGGAGCCAACGCGGACATCAAGGTAGATTAAGCTTGAAGGTATGCTTAAACGCGCCTCGCTTAACCGGCCCGAAGCCCTATGAACTCACCTTGTCACCAACTCAATGTTGCTCAAGACGCGGTCCAATCCGATGGAAGAACTGGGAACGTTTTGAAAGCCATGCAAAAGGTGCTGCAGCTTACTTCAAGATGGGGAGATCAAACCCATTCAATTTAGCTACTTCGTGGAAAGTCGTGTTGAACAACTACCTGATACAAAAAGAAAGCCAGCTTGCCATCCTCCACCTCTGTCCAAATCCGGTTCATAACCCTGATCATACAATTCCAGTCCTGATAGTGTTAGTTCTGTCTACTTTGGGAGAATGCATCTCACTTACTTCAAACCCCTTCAATGGTCGGAGCTGCAGTGGAATACGTATCCAGCATCGCCATCGCCGCACCGCTCAGAGTCATGGGTGTGGCAAAGAGATCCCTGAGGGGGCGTAAATGAGTAGCAGCACCACTCGCACTCAAGACTGCCCGCTTCCTCAAAGGGCTCGCAGTTACCGCCTGGTAGCGGGCAGTCGCGCTTGAAGATGGAGGCTGCGTCAACGTTGGTTGATGGAAGGGCAGCGGCGCCAAGTGAGAAGGCGACCGCGGCCAGGAAAGAGGTGATAGCGACCATGATGAATTGATCAAAGACTTGGTCTTGTGGATGAAGGAAGTTTGCTTGTGAGGTAGATTGAGGTGTTACTTTCTTCCTGCCTGCTACCTTCTCACGTCTTTATACTTCTCGCGGCATAACGAAACCCGAGAAGATTCCCATTCCTCAAGAATCTGTCTCGCTTTGTCCCGGCAGGTTAGAAAGTCCTCGCAATCCAACAAGGTCCTCCCTCAAGATGTGACCGCATCGTTCATGTCATGCAACGCATTCTCATGCGTTCAGCATGTGACCATTTTTGCCCATCTGTACAAGACCAAAGCCTGCCAAGAACCATCAAAACCGAGCTGAAAATTAACAAACCCGTGCTGATGGGCTTGGCAACTAATCGACTAAGCTCTCTTGGTGCTAAACTGGTCCGCAAAGGTTCTCTCTCAACTGCTGACAACTTGCGAGATTTTTGTTCAGTTACCTTGATGAGTGCACGGGTCCCCCACGGAACTGTCTTGAAGAGGAAAGTGAAGACACAATATTGAGCGCCACCGACAGGCCGAAGCGAGATCCCTGCGCGAACAAAGGCAGGAATGGAGACGACATGGATGTGTCACGGCACAGAAATGGCGAGCCCGACCTTGACATCGGAGGGCCAAGCAGAAATGGAGGTTTAAGGATAATCGCCTGGCGAGGTCGGATATGTGTATAAAGTCGACATCGAGTTCCCTCGATTAGGAGACCTTCCTTGGCTCATCGCAACTCATCATCTGTCATTCGAACCAAGCGTGGCTTCAGTCAAGATGTTCTTGAAAAGCTGGGCCCTGTGCCTTCTCATGGGCCAATCTGCGTCGGCCCTTGCTATCCCTCGGGCTGAGACGACCCAGGCACCTTCCCAAGCGATGATTTGCTCGTAAGTGTGTTCTAGAAAGCGTTGCGTGCTCTTTAATGTCGTGCAAATGATCAGATTACTGACCTTGATGTCTTCAACAGCGACATCACTAGCACTCGCTGGGGCATTGAGACCACGGTCCCTAATTTCCAGAGCTTGTACAGCTCCATCAACGAGAAGTACTACACTCAGGATCACACTTGGACCGGGTCTGCCATTCCTGTCTACACCACAGTGTACTACAGGTCCGGAACACCCAGGTTGACGGCTTATGGATACATCCAGTCGGATATTCTGGCAGCGGAGGGATATCGCATTATCTCATCTGTCACGACGATACCTACATGCACCATCACGACAACTGCTCAGGTGCCTGCGTCACCCACCGGTTCCGTCTGCAGCTTGCATGTGGATCATTGTAAGATGACCCCGAGTGCGAATACTGAGATTTGAGCAGTTTTCTGACTTGTGTGAAGGGCATTGCGAGCCATACCCAAGCACCACAGAGAGCCAGGCCTCGGGAGAGACTACAGCAGATGCAACCTGCTCGCCTCATGGAGACCACTGGCATTGCCCTCCGGGGGTGCCCGAGCCAACATCGCCACCAGTGGAGGAACCCGAGTCGAGTGCTACGACAACGGCTTTAGGAACTTGCTCACCGCACGGAGACCATTGGCACTGCCCTCCCGGCGTGCCCGAGCCCACCACTCCACCAGTGGAGGAGCCTGAGTCAGAAACAACAACTGCTGCGTTGGGTACTTGCTCCCCTCATGGCGACCATTGGCATTGCCCTTCGGGCGTCCCTGAGCCAACCACCCCACCGGTGGGAGAGACCCAGTCCGCAACGACAACAGTAGCACTTGGGACCTGCTCACCTCACGGAGACCACCGGCACTGTCCTCCGGGCGTACCGGAGCCAACTGCACCTCCAGTTGAGGGGCCTGAAGAGTCGGAAACTACGACAACGGCTTTAGGAACTTGCTCACCCCACGGAGATCACTGGCACTGTCCCCCAGGCGTGCCTGAACCAACAACTCCCCCAGTTGATGAACCTAATGAACCACAAACGACTACGACCGTGATTGCCGAGGAGACTTTGACTACTACGACAGTTGCGGGAACATGCTCTCCTCATGGAGACCATTGGCACTGTCCACCAGGTGTGCCTGAACCGACTTCTCCACCAGCAGAGGCGCCTGGGGAACCAGGAACGACCAGCACAACTCGGAAGACGGATGACCCTACCGCTACCACAGCAGCCTTGGGAACTTGTTCTGCTCACGGAGATCACTGGCACTGTCCACCAGGTGTGCCCGAGCCGACTACACCGCCAATCGAAAATCCCGAGGAACCACAGCAGACGACAGCAAACGCAGGGACCTGTTCTCCTCATGGAGATCATTGGCATTGCCCATCAGGTGTACCCGAGCCGACAACACCACCTCCAACCTCACCAACCGAAAACCCTGAGCAACCTGGAGAACCAAACGGCACGACGACAGCTGAGGCGACTTGTTCTGCTCATGGGGATCACTGGCACTGCCCTGAAGGTGTACCAGAGCCAACTTCTCCTCCCAATTCAAACGACGACGATCATGAAGACGAGGAGCATAGTGATGATGGGGACACCGAGGGTGGTGAAGAGTGTGTCGCCCATGGAGACCACTGGCACTGCCCTGATGGCATTGAAGAGCCCCCATATGCGCCTGGTGACGATTCCAACGCCGCTGGGGATTCTGGAGGCTCAGACGACGCCGAGGACTCTGAGGGTGATATAGAATGTGTTGCACATGGCGATCACTGGCACTGTCCTGAAGGCGTCGAGGAGCCACCGTATGCTCCAGGCGATGAGCCTGATGAGGCTGGCAACTCTGAAGAAACTGAAAGCTCTGGAGAGTGCGAGGCCCACGGTGACCACTGGCATTGCCCTGACGGCGTCGAGGAACCCCCCTACGACCCTGGCGAGGAGCCCACTGACGAAGGTGTGGAAGAGTGCGTTGCACACGGTGATCATTGGCATTGCCCTGAAGGCATTGAAGAACCTTCTTATGCTCCTGGCGATGAACCCAGCGGCGATGGAGTTTCCGAAGACACCGATGATGCCGAAGAGTGCGTCGCTCACGGAGACCACTGGCATTGCCCTGAAGGCGTCCCAGAGCCCACGAGTCCACCAACAGCCACAGAAGCCTCGACAATGGTAACGGCAACAAGGCAGACCAGCGAAGCAACTGAGCCTGTGGTCGTTGTTAGTGGGAACAGTGGAAATTTCCGAAAGGCTCCGGCGGCAGAGTACATTGCGCTCGTCGCCGCCATCTGCTTTGGAGCCCTGCTCATCTAAGGTTCGTTGAGTGAGAGTAATCTTTCAATTGCCGCAGTGAGTTGGGATGGTGGGAAATTTTCTTTCAATTTCACTTTCTACAAATGCCTTGGCTTCTGTAATTAGTCTAGGCATCGGTACCTTTGTGCACATTCTCCACGATCCTTCGACTAAGATGTCTACTGCATTTCGACTCAGCTAATCATACTGTCTCCGGACTGTCAATAATATAAAGACTCCATTTGTTCAACCCACTGAAACGACATGCTAGAACTTATTTGAGTGCTGGTCTGTCTCACTGAACCCGAGGGTGATTACTAAACGCAGTGCACGTAGACCTTCTCTAGAGTGGTTTATGTAGGGCTAAGCTCGGGATGTAACAGTATCAACTGCCCCAGAGCTAACCCACGAAACTCATTCATATCTGTTGTATATGAACTCTAGGGGGCTTGCCACTTTGATCTTGCCAACCATTCCTCAAACGTGCTTGCTCTCACGCCAAGGTCCTCCCAAGATGTGTCATTCGTAGGATCCATCGTTCCATAGCAAATCTTCTCACGAGGAGCCACGGCGATCCATTGCATCATCTGCCTGATATCCTCTTCGTACCCCTTTCCGACTGTCGCTGCCACAGTGGCCCCCCATTCCTCGAGAGTCGTCGACTCAAAGCGAGAAGGTTGAGAAGTTACCTTTGAGAATATCTCCGAGAATTCAACGAATCGAAGCTTTGGGCTGACTACGGGATATGTCTTTGCACCTGTCTTCTGCGGGCCAGCTGCGAAAGCCGCTATGATGACTTGTATTTAGTTTCGTCACGGTACGGGCTTTCACTGATTTCGGGCACACTCACCACTTGCGAAAACCCCGATATCGTGGCCAGGATCAACCCAATCGGCGAGCGTGTCACCCGACACAGGTGCACAAAAGCGGACGGAACCATCTTCTATGGATCTTGATGAGTAAAAATTGTTGAACGACGTCGGAAATAACAGACCTTCTCGTCGACAATACTGTGGCCAAAGCATATTGGTGTAAAAGAGGCCTATGCTTCTTCATTAGACCCAAACATGGAGCCATAGAAGCAAAATATCACCTGGCAGCAAAGCTGTGACAACTGGTAATCGCTTTCGGGCGAGTTGCTCGATATCGTGTTTGTAATCGAAATGGTAGACCTTGGTAAAGACTCCGCTGCTCGAGAGTGTAAGACTAGGGAGACTGCTCATGACAAAATGCTGGACTTTGCAATGATCTGCTGCGTCCACGATATTGCTGCCGGCGGCCAGCTCATGTCGCATCTGGTCTTCGGTGTCGATGGTCTGGCCCGACAATCGATTATACGTCACGGCAAAGACTCCATACGCATTCTCGAAAGCTCTGCGTAAGCTTTCCACGTCGTAAATGTTGGCACTAGCCAGACTCAGTCTCCCACTTGATTGAAAGTCAGCCAGTAGACCCTGGGCTGCTGGACTTTCGACTTCTCTCGTGATGGCACGGACATTGAAGGATGGAGATGCCATTTGAAGAAGAGCACGGACGACGCCTCTTCCTTGGTTTCCCGTTGCACCGAGAACAACGATGGTACGGGCTTGTTGGTTTGAGGACATGGTTGAAGTCAATAGGTGCTGTAACGTGGGTTCTTTGCTTGCACTTCGATGTGTTTGCAGGACCTGGGCAGGTAAGGATAGAATGTTTAAATGTGCTGGAATCACCTGGGCTCGATTTGCTTGCTAACAAAATGTGAAGCGCGGGGCAAGAGAATGGCGGATGCGGAAGTACGGATATATGAACTAGCCATCGAGATCGGTGGAAGTCGTGACATAATTGGTCCGATGGTCGTCGTATTCATGAGAACTTCGTATGAGTAAACCCGAATTCCTCATTGGCGGTTACAGTGGGTTTGATCAAGACACACGCCCATCAAATAATTAGTTTCACATGGTGCGTACCATGATGAGAATAATATCACACATCTGCTTCCATTTTTCTCATGCAAATGATCAAGAGCTTTATCATAAGCCAGTGGGAACATAACTGATTGAATTCAGAATCGCAAGCGCATGTCTCATAAACGTAACCCATACCCAAGAATAACCTCATAAAACACCAGTATCAAAACTTAGTCGTAAGTCTCATTTGGCTTCACCCTATCCTCTACTGGAAGTGGCCCGTGAACTGTGCGGAGCCTCAACTTATTTCCCTCAGCTGTGATGCAATAATTTTCCTTCATGAAGGCGTCCTCGTCTAGAACTTTGCCATTGTCTTGCCCGGTCAAGGACAACGCGAGAAGTTCCGGCACAGACTCCCACGAGGACGAGGTGACTCCAGTCCAAATTGACCAGATGGAAAATGCCAGTACGAAGAAGATGTAGACGTAGAACACAGCCATCGCTGACCGGATCGTGAGACTATTGTCGGCAAAAGCGAAGCCGGTGATGAATGTTTCCATCTCAGTTCCATAGTAAGTGGCCTGCTCTTCTTCGGTGACTGCATATGGGTTGCCTCCACGTCCAAACACAGTGCCGCCTTGGGGCAAGAAATTCTTCCACCACTCGCCGTCTGGATCTGCGAGATTGGTGATGGCCGAGGTGTTGGGGGCGGATCTTGCGAGACCATTTGTCGTCAGGACGCCCAAAATTGTCTCGAGGTGTTTTTCGGACCGGCTCCCGCTACCCCTGGCAGTCCAGATGCCACTGGTAAGTAATAGTTCATGGATAATCGTACGGTTTCTCCAAGGGTCCAAGGGGTTCAAGTAATTCGCAAAGCCCGTTTGAATTTGAATCTTTCGGCCATAAGTCGGGCTAAGAATCCACGATCCGCCCAGAGACGTTGCTAGAGCGTCCGAGAACGGCGGTATTCCTTCAGCAAGGAGCGAGACTGCGTCGCCGGTGATCGTTGTGACAGCCCACCGAGCGTCAACCATGCAGCCGTAAACGTCGATTGAAAGGTCGTCATCGTTAGTGGGAACGGCCACGATGACTCCAATAGAAGCATTTGCGGCCATGGACGACTCAGGCTCAAACCAAAAGACTTCAGGGCCTTCTAGGTTCGGAAGTGTTTCAGACATCCAATCATCGATTTCATCCGAGGTGATGTTGATGGCTGGATATTCCCATGATCTGAAATCCGGGAACGAAGGTTCTGTCAGACTGTCGGGACTCATTGATGAGCGGTGACATCTAGAATGTGTGATCGGCTGAGGAGCAGTGAGTAGATGCTGGATCTTTTGATACATGTTGAAACGATAGTTTCCAGTCTTCGACGCGGCGTCCGATGCCAGTTCCCAGTCTAGGGAGCTCAAGACGACAGAATCCGATCCTACAAAGTGCGGCATCGATACGACCGTGTGGTTGGGGCTGTTCTTATTGAAGACTTTCTCTCTTACGTCCACGCTCATCTTTGAAAGAGTGGTAGCTCCAGAGAGAACGACATTGCGAGGCGGCCTCGGCCCAAGGATTCCATCAACGATCTGACTAGATGTCCGAAGCTTTGCAATAAGCTGGTGATTCAAAATATCCCACTCCCAAGAGGGGCACATGGAGTTGCCTGTTATGTTGCAAGCGGTTCCTATCGTGTTGTTCTCGCTCAGGATGGTTGGGAAAATCTCATCATAAGTAGCGTTGGCCCAGACCAAACTTCCTCCGGCCGCCCAGTCATCTTCCTGCGGCATCATGACTGTTGCGCTAAGGGAAGACGCTCCTAGTGCAAGAATCGTAAAGATGAATGTAATGAAAATGAAGGCAAGCTTTTTCCAAAACCGAGAGAACTTTCCATTAACAATAGTCATAAATTCCGGGGACCAGAGGAAGCTGATGTCTGTAATCTGTTGCCCAGCCACGAGAGCTCCGTACGGCACGCCTTCGCCAATGGTAAACTCATAACGGATGACGGCAAACAAGATGGAAGTCAGGGATAGGACAATGAACAACTCCATCAGCTTTGCCGCGAACTGAATGCCGAGCTTTTTCTGAATATCATAATTGGGTGGTCCCTCTAGCTCTTTGCCAATGTAGTATTCGTTGAATATGTAGAAGCTCAGTGTGATGATGCCGGCAATGGCAGGAATGTGGATCAGCGAGGTCAAAAGAGCTGCTATTCTGTCCTTGACGATGGGGGTTTCCTGGACCCGGTGGACCCATTCGCGAGTCGACCTGAACGGAACCAAAATACCCCGCAGTCGGAACTTGCTCAGAAATGCAGTTATTCGCCATCTCAAAAGGGATATTGATCTCCTTGATCGTTTCGCGGAGTTTCGTGCCGAGTATTGGTCGTATGAAGCGTGCTGGTTCAGCGGTGCGTTGGGGCCATGCTCCTCGGCGCTGACGAGCTCGTAGTGAGGCTCGATGGTGGTCCCCAGTTTGTCCGCCATCCTTCCTAGCGTGCGGTGATGCGAGATGAAGAAGAGCAGAACGGAGGGAAAGAATTGGAGGAGTCTGAAAATAGATCAAGGATATGAGGCAGTCACAGCATTAATAAAGCTTTACAGAGAGTCAGAAACCGACCTGCATCCAATGGGTTGGGGGGCGGAAGTCGTACCTGTGGCCGTTGCAGACTTGCAGCGGTTGCGTATCAACTTGCAAGTGACATCCTTGTACATATCTGGCCAATAGCCTGAGAGAGCAAGCGAATGAGGGCTGGCTCTCCGTTTTAACCAGGATAGCTTTTGCATCCTGTCATGGGGGCTATGAGCAGCGTGCCTTGGCAGGGTTGCTGGCGCAGTCAGGCCCTGAGTGAGGCGTGATGTTCTCGCAGTGTGAGAACCGTACTGACTCTCTTCGCGTGTCTTTTGAGTGATATTTTGAGAAACTTCACTACTTCAACTCCCTCATTTGGCAACAAAGCCCACTGCATTTGCTATTTTCACTTGAAGCTGTGCAGCAGAAAAAACCAGCGGTAGGGCTGGGAGGCTGGGACTGCTTGTGCGCGGCGCAGCGCACCCGCACCCATGTCGTCTCAAACTCCACATGAACCATGTCCAGCCTTATTTTGGAGATGGGGCCGGGCTTCGTCTAACATAGTTCTTCCGCTATTGGTCGGTATACGGCTGGTTACGAGGGCTGTTCGAAGTGACATTTCGGACAACTGGAAAAGTCCGGTGCCCCAGATTTTCTTATTTTTCATCAGTTTCCACAACCAAAACCCACACACAAGTTCGCAACTGATTCTAGCGGATAGTCATCGCTTGAAGACCGAAGAGGAAACACTGACTCACTTGTCAGCGGTGTCAGGGTGTATGAATCCCATAGGGCTAACAATTGTCATAGTTCAACTGATGCTCGAAACTATTCTGCAAAGTTGAGAAATCACGTTGTTGTCATGATCATGATATCCTGAACGTTAGAGTTGCGTCTCGTAGTTGTCTGCATGATGTCGCTACCGCGAAACTCGCTAACAACTGTTCCATCTGTGGATTCCGGCTTTATCAGCCCTTGCCCGTCCGATATCCGATGGCATTCAGCTTTCGGATCGCCATCTGCAAGACAAAAGTATCACACCAGCGTTTTTCAAGGGTTGGAGCAGGGACCAGGATCACGCTGGTCAATAAACGTTGTGGAGACCCTGGGCTTTCGTGGATTTGATTGCGCAGGCTCGGTTCGTCTCACGTCAGCTTACCACGCCTGCACATTCTTTTCGAGGCGCCTTGCTTTCGAGCAAAATGCAATCAAGGCTCTCAATTTGTCAGCCTATTCCCCAAAGACTGACGTCAATAGAGAGAGGATATGTCCTTGATTTTTCTAACAAGTTCGCTTTGAGTTGCAGCCTCACAGCCCATGAGTGTTGTGAGTTGGGCAGCGTTAGCTTTAGACCTGGATAAGTTCCTATCACAAATAGAAAACTTCCCTAACTGGACGACTTAAGCTCCAGAACTTCACAGCGTCACATTTTTGTCGATAAGTGCGCGAAGTGGAAGAACCCAGTTGTTGCGTTGGAAGATATGTGAGCCTCGTCTGAACTCTATGAGGTCGATTCTGAAACTTTATACTCCATCGAAAAGAGGAAGTGGGCAAAACCATGTTACTGATACGTCTAGATCCAATTGAAACACAGCCATACCTTGCCATGCAACAGCAAGAGTGTGCTTGGGCTCTGGAACAAAAGGATTACCAGCTTACCATTTCACCACTCGAAAACTCGAAGCCTCTCAGCGAAGGGAGGTGTCATCGATGAAATAGGAGTCTTGACTGCAGGGAAATCATCGAAGTTGGAGTGTATCGAGTGGCCGCCTTAGCATTACTTACACCTGGCTGCTGCTATTAATGCCCACCACAAGACTACAAGCCCAGCCGACCTTTGTAACTAATTGAACAACAGGAAATGCAACCACTCTCTTGAGCTGTGTGTGTATGTCTAGTCAGTATTGAAATCGTACATTCACCTCTAAGAACGTCGACATATTATGACAACTCCACCAAAGCGTCCACCCTCGGCGAAATTTTCTGGACTCTCAACACACCTCAAGTCTCCATGGTCCTCTTCATGCCCTGGAATTTTGATGATCTTTCACGAAAGCCAAATTTTTCTGTCTTCTCACCTCCACGGGGGAATTGAATTGAATTGGGTGGATGAGACTAGGGCCATTGGTCATTTCATTTGACAAGGGCTGAACTACCCCGTCGGTCCATGTCCCATGCTATTATTTCATAGACGCATTGTAGTACGCTCACTTCTACTAGATTCAGTACGGTTTTTTGTTTTAAAGCGCTAATTGCTCACCATTAGGATTATATCGCACTTGGCTTTTTATTGCTCCTGTTTTGGATAATCAACGAGGTCACATGACTCCCAACCTAACTATTATCTCACGCCTTCCTCAGTGTCCTTGCCACTGCAACTTCACTCCATCGCATTCCTCCCACATCTGACACCGTGAGCACAAATACTCTCTAAATTTCTCAACAATCTACATTATGACCACTTTACGGCCGCCTTTCTCTCCATGGCATATCCCCCCTCTCTTCATCGCCACTGCCTTTACTTTCGGGGGCCTTCTCCCCTTCTGGAACCCATCGCGTGCCATTCGCGAGTACGGCCTGCCTGACCGAATCGCCACCTCACGGGATGCGCACACGTGCTTTGCCATATACGGTTCCCGTACATCTATCTTGGGCGTAGCCATGTGGACGTTCTATCTGCGGGGTGACTTCAAAGCACTGGACACCCTCATGGGTCTGCTCCTTGGGGCGGGTGTCTTTGATGGGTACTTGTGTTGGAAGGAGGGTGTCCCAGATCGGGGCGTTTTCAGGTTCCTGTCTGCGGTTGTTTTTGGAGGCTGGGGGCTTTTGGGCCTGAGTTCAAGAGGTTGAGGGGTCTTGATGAACATTGTCCTAGTGGAGAGATGTGGCGCGGGCAACTTGGAGAACATTCCATGCTGGTTGCGAGAAGATATGTATTGGGGGTATCTCAACTACGATGTGGATGAATAGGACCCTCTCGGGCATGACAGATTTGAGGTTTCCAGATGAATCAAGTAGAAGCGAAGCATCCTCCCAAAGACGGTTTGCATCCAATGCAGTACTAAATTACCACAACACTCGTCGCCTTAGTTTCTCAAACATCGGGCTTGAAGGTGGACTTGGCGAGCAGGGAGAATAGCAATGGACTTTCCAGTCTGCCGCACCCACACTCTCTGTAGAGGAATATATAATGGAATGAGAGCACTCGATCTCAGAGCTATTCAATTCACAATACTATAGCAATGAAAGCCACGGAGAGAGAAGAGAAAAGGAGAGGGGACATGTGATTTTTCCTACTCAATTTCACCGAGGTGCAATCATCGTCGCGTTATTTTCAGTCCACTGTTCATAGTGCTGATTTGGAACATCCCCAGAAAGATTCATGCTTGTAGGCCAGCTTCGTTCACTCGAGTTAAAAGGTATGTTTGGGCTTCAACCACCATTGCGTGACGCTCAAATCTAGATAATGAGGATCTCTTAGTGCAGACAACAGCGATACGATCCATCCAAAAAAAAAAAAAGATGCAACAGTCTTTTAATAGTTTACAATTACAAGTGCTTTTCTTGCCCAATTTCTTGGAACACTTGGCTGCATTCGTTACTCAGCTGTCCTGAGTTGTATGTGGCCAACTTAAGGATTCTAGGAACTTGCAAAAGCAGAATTTGATGACGTTATTTAAGTAGTCAAGGTCGAGTCTTGAGACGTATGGCTTAGTTAATTTTCATGCCTAAGGCGCCGAGCGTAGACGAAAATTGCAATGGAATTTTCAAGAGAGGCCGCCGATGGGACTCGTAAGTCGTCATTGTGAAGCTGGTTTGCGGCTTTGATTTTGCGCAGCTCTTTGTCTCTGCTACCCTGTAATTAATTTAACCCCGTGGCGCAGCAGTCCGAGTTGTGGGGTTTTGACACAGTCCCATGTTGCTGACATATCCCAAAGGATGATAAGCCGGGGTGAATCTCAAACCGAAGTGAGGTGATTGAAGTTGGTGACCGTAAATGTATCTATGAATAGAATGAGTGGGGGTGTTGTTTTCTGATGGATGGCGGTTTGCCGTTGGAACTTGGGTTAGTGTCACAAAAGTGCCCGAAGTTTTTCTGGTTCTGGAGTTCCGGGCGGGGTTTCGACGACCCGTTTTGGAAGTCGGTGGTCAATCCCAGATGAGCACATCTCGCTGAACCCACATATTTAATGTTCTTGTAGAACCTGATGCCTACTCTGCATTTTGTGGTTTGGCTGCCGTATGCTTTTTGACCTTCTATCCCACGACACTAGCTGTAGATTCATCAACTCGATTGCCCAACATGACTACTATTGACGAGAGCAAGCCTTCGCAGACGTACGAGGCGGGCTGCCACTGTGGTTTCATCAGCCTCTCTGTCACGCTATCGCCGCCATTTCCTGAGCTCAAGGTCACCCACTGCAATTGCTCCATCTGCCGCCGCGCAGGATACTTGCTGGTTTGTTCGTGACCCCGCTTGCCATCTGTACACAGTGCACAAATTACGTGGCCCTGCTTGCTAACGACCATCCAGATCGTTCTCGCGACCAGGTGACCTGGCACCACGGTTCGGATACTCGAGTAGGACGTTATCAATTCAACACCAAGACCCGCGACCACATGTTCTGCCCCAAGTGTGGTGCGAGCATTGGGATTGACTTTTGGAACGAGGACCCAAAGGAATATGGGATCAGCGTATGATTACTTGGACTCAACCGGGTGCGACAGAGCTAACAGCCAATGATTAGGTGCGGCAGTTTAACGACATTGACCTTGATGCATTGAACTACATGCAGTTTGATGGAGCGCACAGGATGTCACCGGCTGGCGATTTATCTGGCAAGCAAGTAAATGCGGAGACGGGAGAGGAGCCGTCATCCAGCACCTGAAGTTCAATTGGGGTAATGCTGCATGGAGTTAGTGTTGGCACCTGAATTAGCGGCAGTGATGGTGAGTCGCACCAGGCGAGGCGAGGCGTTGAGAGGCAGTACAGCATGGTACGATTTGTGGTTGAGGCGGCTTTAGTGCGGGCGGATGTCAAATGCGTAGAGCGGAATTGAGGCTGGCTTGGCTGTCATCGAGATCAGGCTCGCAAAGATCGTCGTGGGATGCAAGCTGAACAGACTCAATGGGCTAGCCGTCTCCGCAAGCTGGGTGGCTCGACAGATGATCTTTCAGCTGTGATAGTCTTATGGCCAGAGCTTGTTTGCGTGACAAGCTTGACGAAATTGGCCAGGCTGGGCAGGGATTGGTCTCAAAATTTCCATCCCAAGACTGTATATTTCAGCATGCTATCTAGCGAACGAATTGATGTCTGCTCTTCATACCAGTCCGTCTACGTGTTCTCACTCGCTGACATCATCCTTCCCTCGAAAATCCGGAGCTGTTTCCGAAGCTTGGCCTTTGTGCACCCAAGTTTCAGCAGCTGTCACCACTAAAATGGAGCTCTGGGGTCTGAAAACAAGCTTCTCTCGGTAAGCGCAGCACGCTACGCGGCCCCTACAAGCCACTAAGGTCGATCATCCCTCGCTCAGGTTTAGTGCCATGCTCACTGATGCAAGCTCGATGCGGTGCTTGCCTTTTGCTCCAGATGTCGACGTCATTGACATTTCATCCCGGCCTCGATGCCTGTTTGCGCTATGCGGGTGATGATCATCGAGAAAATGTGGCTGTTTCTGAGGCGCCTTCATGACCTCTTCAGCTGTTTCTTTCCCCCGCTTCATCTTCCCTCTTCCCTACAGTCTCCTTCTCTGCATCCCTCGATCTAGGCCAATTGTCCCGGGGCAGAGCTTCGCAGCAGACTCAGCTCCATCTCCTACACGGGGCTCTCGCGATGAACGGCCAAGAGACTACCGCGCCCGCGGGCCAGCATTACAGCGGCCGCAACCGGGTGCCTAACATTCACGAGTTTGTTCAGCAGCTCGACCGCGACAAGAAGGAACGTGATGCTGCCATTGACGAGCAGCTGAAGCTGAACAAGCAGAACGAAGCTCCTGGAGGAGAGTCTCAACCTCACCAGAACCCGCCCCCAAGAACAAAGACCACCGCAGGGTGCGAGACCCCGTCACTGGAGCAGATGTAGAGATTCAAGATGCAGATGTCGACTTTGCAGAGGCCGTGGATAACCCTCAGGTAAGCCATGTTGAGGTGCTACCCGACAAGCCAGTAATCGGAGTTGACGCTATCTCGGTAGCTGACCATCCCCAACGAAAACCTTGGCAAAAAAGCGACAATTGCGACCTCATCCAAGCAATCTGGGGAAGAATACCGACACGCTCAAGATGTCACTGCTCCGCCTGAAGTCCAACCGGGCTCCACCTCGGACGTTCCCATCCGCAGCGAGAAGACGTCGGTTCTATTCTACAAGACCCCATCGGTCAGCTACGAGCCCATGTTTGAGATCCTCGAGCAGCGTTCCAATGTGCTATGCGCGGGGATTTTCTTCGCCATCGTCCTCATGGGCAAAATGTTTGGCGGCCGACTGCTTGGACTTATTCCCTTGGCCTTGTGTGTCGCTTCAGGCGTTTTTCTGTGGGTCAAGGACTTGATCCGCCAGGGTCGGGATCTGGAATGGTCCAGCGAGCAGGAGCGCGGTGAGACAGCCACAGCGAATCTCGTCCCAGAGTCTGTCGAATGGATGAACACAATGCTGGGGATTGTCTGGGGTCTTGTCAATCCAGAGATGTTTGCTGGCATTGCCGATACGTAAGTCGGAGCAACGGCATCTCAGTTACACGGTGCTAACAGACACAGGCTCGAAGATGTTATGGCCGCATCAGTGCCCGGTGTCATTGAAAACGTCCGCGTGGCAGACATCTCTCAGGGAAACAACCCCATCCGAATTCTCAACATGCGAGCCTTGCCCGACTCACACGTCCAAGATATCAAGGACGAACTGCACAAACAAAATGTCGAGAATACTGACCCAGATGAGCTGGCTGCCAACGAACAGGCCGGCTCCTTTTACAATATGGAAGTCTCCATAGCGTACCACGCCAAGCCATCTGGTGGAGATATTGCTTCCAAGGCACGCAACATGGGCATGCAACTTATCTTTTACCTTGGCATCAAGGGATTGTTCGGCGTTCCCTTGCCGATCTGGGTTGAGCTGATTGGGCTCGTTGCCACCGCTCGAATCCGTATCCAGCTCACACCTGACCCCCCGTTCCTCAAGACGATGACCTTTACTCTCATGGGTCTCCCCAAGGTCCAGGCGGGATGCACTCCAATGATTGAAAAGGGAGTGAACATCCTGAACCTCCCTTTGATCTCGAATTTTGTGAACTGGGCTATCGGTGCTGCTGCCTCCATGTATGTGGCTCCCAAGAGCATGACACTCGACTTGAGCAAGATGCTCCAAGGCGACGACATCAAGAAGGAGACCCTCGCTTTGGGTGTTGTTTTCGTCAGGATCCACAAAGCTACTGATCTCAGCAAGCAAGATCAACGCGGAAGCAAGGGCGGAGGCTCAGACCCATACATCACCATCGCCTGGAGCAAGTTTTCCAAGCCTCAATTCTGTACCCGAGTTATTCAAGACGATCTCAACCCTGTGTTTGAAGAGAGTTGTGGCCTCCTTGTTACTTCAGATCTATTGAAGGCGGATGAGCAACTTTCTGTTGAACTGTGGGACAGCGATCGCTCGTCTGCTGATGACGTTGTGGGCAAGGTCGAACTCAGTATCCAAAAGTTGATCCAACACCCAGGCAAAATGTTCCCTCAGGTTTCCAAGCTCAAAGGTGTCAAGGCAGAGAGCGAGATGCCCGGTGAACTTCACTGGGAGGTTGGATTCTTCGGCAAGACACAATTCCGCAAGGCATTGCGCACCGACGGAAGAAACCTGAACCTACCAAAGGAGCTCAGCGATAAGCCCGAGCTTCAGGAAGAGAAAGGTGCCATTGATACCAAGGAAGAAGACGATGTAATCCACACTCCCCCGGACCCTCTCTGGCCGTCTGGAATCCTCAGTGTTGTTGTTCACCAAATCGTTGGTCTCGAATTGGCTAATATCAAGGGATCCAACGGCAAGAGGAAAGGTAAAGAGTACGAGCCAGCCCGACCTGAGGCTGGTCCAGTCAAGGAGGAGCAAAGCAAAACATTGCCAAGCTCCTATTGTACCATCCTGGTAAACGATGACCTCGTTTACAAGACCAGAACCAAGGTCGTATCTTCTCAGCCCATCTTCAACGCTGGAACCGAGAAGTTTATCCGAGACTGGCGATCTTGCATCGTGACGGTTGCCGTCCGCGACTCGCGGAACAGGCAGCACGACCCAATCATCGGAGTCGTCCCACTCAAGCTAGGTGATCTTCTGCAAACCAGCAGCGAGTCTACACGCTGGCATCCTCTGGATGGAGGTATTGGATTCGGAAGAATTCGCATCTCCATTCTCTTCCGTTCCGTGGAGCTCAGACTTCCCCCTCCTCAACTGGGCTGGGATATCGGAACCTTTGAATTTCTCCCCGATGCCATCACCACTGTTAACTATGTACCTTCCGAGAAAGCCAGACTTCGATTGCGAACAGGTGGTTCCTCTGCGAATATCAAAAAGAATGCGTCTGTCCGTGAGGGCGACGGAATCAGGTTTGACCTCAGTGGCCACGAAGACGGTGGCCAGCTTCGTCTCCCTGTTCGACACCGCTACAGCTCACCAGTCTTTTTCGAATTCTATCCATCTGGCAAGAGAAGCCCTGATGCATTTGCCGCTCTGTGGTTGCTGGAATTGGTTGATGGGGCCGAGAACGACTTTGACATTCCTATCTGGAAGTGCAACAACGCATTGAGACTGTCCCAAAACTACATCACGCAGCAGAATTTCCACTCCATCCCAGACATAGATATCACGGAGGTTGGGCGTCTTAGATTCCGGGGTAGGTTCTCAGCTGGAACGGACTCCGATCACATCAAGTTTGTCAGCTCAAACGACACCCGCGAAACAATCGAGGCATGGGAAGCCTGTTATGCGGAAGGTGTGCGCCAGCAGGAAGTAAAAGCCGAGGTTCCCGCAACAATCCAGAAACTCCACGATGAATCACTGACCCAAGGCCGAGACGTTCTCGCCCAGGCCAGCGAGAAGGAGAAGGAAAAGTGGTTAGCCAAGGACGGCACAGACTGGAGCGGAGCCTTTGGAGAGGACCCGTCCACTTTGATGTCTAAGAAAGACGCCACTCCCACTGACAGCGAAGAGTACGACGATTTTGATGATGATGATGATGATGACCCAGACCTTGGAATCCAGGATGGGGACACTGATCCGTCTGTCCCGTCCGAGGATGGGCGCCCATCCCTCGACAGTCAAGCAACTGGGGCCACCAGCGCGTCACAAAGCAGCACTAGCAGCAAGAACCCGATCAAGAAGTTCAAAGAATATCGGGAACGCAGTCGGGACCTGCATCGAAAGCATCGAGGCTTGATGCAGTGGCGCCCGTTGCGAAACGCGCAATTTGCCAAGAACGAGGCTATGTATGCGGTTCGCAAGGTCAAGAATCTAGGAGCACTCGATGGACGGAAACCAGATGTTGAGACTGAGGCGTGAAACTCCTTTCAATTCGGATTTCTCTTTGTTCAGGTTTGGGTTTGGTTATGGCTGATGGAAGGGGGCGCAAGATTGATAGTGATGCGGATGGAGTATGTGTTAATGAACGCTCACGTTTTGTATGATTAGCAGTTCCTTTCGAATAGCCGCCAAGAAACAATGATCAATCAAATTCACCCTTACAAATCCCCACCGAGCAATCATGGTCCTGTCAGGTGAATGTTGGACGTGGGACATCAACGCCATGTTCTGGAACCTGAAACACTCCCGAGCCGGGTTGTCGGCCCTGACGCGGCAGGTGAACAGTTCAGTTCGCTTGGCGATTGTGGTAGCAGATCAGCCCAAAGGAACACAGTGACAGTTTCTTGCCTACCAATTGGCAACTCGCAAGCCGTCAGCTAATAACCGCCGGTCAATAATGAAGGATACGCGGAACACGCAAGCACACGCGGTACTAAAGTGGGATTTGTGGGGATATCCCCTGGTCGAACCCAGGGATGGGGTCATTGGCGGGTCGAACCCTTGACATCAAAAATAGAGGCTTGGTTTAATGATTTTCTACTGTCGTTACTTTGCTCGCGTGCCGCCAAGAGCTGCAGTGCGAAGGAGGAGGCTGATGTGTACAAGTATCGGTTGTTGAAGATGGAAGTACATTCGATTGCAAGTCTTCCTCTCTTCGTCCAGTCTACCTCACTGCTCTTGATATATCCCCTGACGTGCGGGCCACCAAAAGCGACATCCCATCCCATTCCAACAAGGCGACGCGGCCTCTCCACATGGCACAACAAGTCGAACGCCTGTCCAAGACGAAGCGTCTGCGTCATCCCTGCGCGAGATGCCAATCGACACGCATCGGGGTCGTCTCTCACTAACAGGGGAGAGTTGCTCGCTCCGCAGCGTAATGGAATGACGACGCTCCGAGCGACGCTCCGAAGTTCACATACAAAGTGTTCCGGGCCATCGGCTGTTTGCTGAGATCGATATACTCAGCAAGCGGGAATCATGGCGCATGCGGTTATTTTGTTCGTGGCCGTGGCGGCCTCGCTCGTTACTTTGCTCTTGGTTATGGGCTCGCGCGAGCAGATTGCTCTCTTCATACCGGCCGGACCCGTGTTGGCTGATCCCGTGCTAGCTGATGCCATCGACAACGAGCCCGTTGGAGTTTATGATATGGACGCGTACAACTCGGGAGCCTTTGGAAACAACCCCAATCGTACATTCCGCACCTCGAACATTGTGGCTCCCAAGTTCGGCATCAGCATCTGGGACGCCGAGTATCTCGGCGCCACCTCGCTGCCCTTCCTGTTCCTCACAGCCGCGGAGCCCAACTCGTCGCCGTCGCCCTTCATCCTCAACGCCACGGACCTGAGCCTCGTGTGGGCCGACACGACGACGTTCCGCGAGGCGGCCATGAACTTCCGCCCGCAGACGTACCAGGGCGAGGAGTACCTGACCTTTTGGGACGGCAGCAACGCCAGCGGCCGCGGCAACGGCGTCTGCGTCTTGTACGACCGCGCGTACCGCGAGAAATACAGGATCACGGCAAAGGACCTGGGCATCGGCGCTGATTTGCACGAGTGCAAGCTGACGCGGGACGACACGGCGCTGATTACGGCTTACAACTTGGTGCCCTGGGACTTGACTGCGGTTGGGGGGAGAGATAACGACTGGCTCTTGGATAGCTACTTCCAGGAGATTGATATCGAGACGGGCGATGTCTTGTTCTCTTGGACGGCGACGGATTGGTTCTCGCCGGCGGACTCGTATGAGTGGTATAAGCCAAGCTACGACTTCTTCCACCTCAACTCGGTTCAAAAGGTTAGTATCATGCTTCACTCGTCCTCAGACTCTTTGCCCTCGGACCCTTGCTTAGGATCGTCACTAAACTGTAACCTTTATAGGACCACAACGGCAACTATCTAATCTCGAGTCGACACACGCACGTCATCGCGTTGATCGGGGGCAACAAAGCCGAGACCCCCGGGGAGCCAATCTGGATACTGAACGGCAAACGCAACCAGTTCCAGGATATCTCTGGCGGCTACGCCCTCGACTTCTCGTGGCAACACCACGCCCGCTTCCGCAACGACGAGGGCACCGAGCTCACCCTCTTCGACAACCACCACCCGAGCAACACCCCCGGCGCCACAGGCTGCGAGTTCGCCTGCAGCAAAGCCATGGGCCTCCGCCTCGACCTGGCCAACATGACGGTGAGCCTGGTCGACGCGTACGAGCACCCGCAGAGCGTGCAGAGCGGCTCCATGGGCAGCTTCCAGGACCTCGGCGCCGAGGGCGTGGCCGGCGGCAATTTAGTTGTTGGCTGGGGGTCCAACCCGGGCGTGACCGAGTACGCGAGGGACGGCCGCTGTGTCATGGACGTTCAGTTTGGGGCTTTTGCCCCGGGCTACAAGTTCGGCAGCACCGTATCTAGCTACAGGGCCTTCAAGGGCGACTGGATCGGCCTTCCGATTACTGACCCGGCCATCAGCACCGACTGGGCGACGCACGAAGTTTATGTTAGCTGGAACGGAGCGACAGAGGTCCGATCATGGGCTGTGGTGAGTTTCCCCCTCGAGTACAGACACAAACACAGGATTCTGACTTGAGTCTATAGTATGTCGGCGACGAAGCACACAACGGCACGGCCAGCGTGCGGCATCGGAGAAACGTCATCAAAGACGGCTTTGAAACGAGGATTCACGTCCCGCAGCACAGCTGGGTGGAGGTCAAGGGCCTCGACGCCAACGGTGCGGTCCTTGGATCTACGGGTGTCTGGGACTATAAATTCAATACGAAGTTCAACGGGATGGAGAAGGAGCATGAAATCGGCTGAGACCCCGAGGAACTTGAACCAGAACTAATACTTAAAGTGCCCTCATTTGGGACTGCATTCCCGCTCGGCGCCGAGGGTAGACGATGTGTGCCGATTGTTGACACTGTCGCTATATCGCCACGATGCTGCTGGTCAGCTTCGTGATAGGCGTGGCCACTCTCAGTCGAAATACTTTCTCTGTGGAGTGAAACAATCATAGCCAGCGATTGAACATCGGGCCCTCGCTGAAGCTAAGTGGAGGGAACGGGCAAAGGCAGACCGGACAGGCATGCATGTCGAGTCAGTGAGCAATAAGACGCGCGTCCGACTCGCGGCCAAATCGCATTGTCATTCCTGGCTAAAATGTGAAACATTATTCACGTAACGTCCCAATAGAAAGATATAAATCACTTTTGTCCCGATCAGTAAGACCCTTCGGGTACTCATTTCGCGGCTCTGATTGCCTAGTTCTGCAAGCACAATCATGCATGAGCACATCTGTGTAGAATACACTGGAGATGAAAGGTGAGACACGCAAGTGCCGCTCTCTAAACCATTGGGGGAGTTGAATTTCAACGCCGAGTTATGCCCTATTTTTTGGGCCTGGCATTAATACTTCGAGTCGTTTCCGGCAGCTCCGAGTGTCCTCACACACACGATATCACCAAGCGATGCTCCTTTGACTGTATTTGGAGACTGGGTCCCCCAACGCCCTTCGTACACACAGGGTCTTTACCCTTTGGACTTATCCAGTGCGTATCAGATTCGGCGGGTAGTTAAAGGGGAGTTTCGGCACTTTAGATCTGTTTTGCTGGATGATTACCGAGATCAACAGCCGAGAGTCTAGACTCAAGTGGCTGGAGAGCGCCTGCTCATTCAAAGTGAGAAATACCCGTCATTAGTCTAGATGATACCCTGTTCTGCAATGCGGGGTCGAGAGATGATTCGACCATGCTCTCTGTCTTATGCCATGCTGCTTATTAGGGTTTGCGCAAGTGGAAATGTCCCGCTGCTGCGAACTACTCCCGGTGCATAATGCGGGGAAGAAGATGGCTTCAAAGGGCGATTGCATCTAGACATGCCTCACACAGCCAATCATTAATCCGGGAAAGATGCTGACTCCTTATATCTCACTCATAATGAAGATGTGGGTTTCCTGGCTATAAGTTGTGTTGTGGTGGCATTCCTTCAGTCCGGACTCGAGATCTCCTTTGTATTTATAATGGACAATGTTCCCGTCTGTTGTCGTCCGCAGCATTCGAAGCAACAACAACTATAACCTCTACATTCTATCATGACGCTTTCACCAGAATACCAAGGGCTGGAGAGCAAGTGGCCCATAGCCTTTGACCTGGCAGGCTCGAGCTCGCCATGTCGGATCGAAGGAGAAGTCGGCGACCTCGTGGTCCTCGGCGAGATCCCGGCCGCCATCGACGGTACCTTCTACCGCGTCATGTGCGACCCCTTCATGCCGCCCGACCCCAACAATGTGCCCCTCGACGGCGACGGTAGTGTATCGGCCTTTCGCTTCCACGAAGGCCGCGTCGACATGAAGATCAAGTACGTCGAGACGGAGCGCTACAAGCTCGAGCGGGCTGCCGGCAAGGCCCTCTTCGGCTTGTATAGGAACCCCTACACGCATCATCCGTGTGTCAGGGCGGCCGTGGACTCGACGGCCAACACGAACTTGGTGTATTGGGCGAATCACCTCTTGGCCTTGAAAGAAGGGGGTCTGCCTTACGCAGTCCATCCCGATACTCTCGAAACGCTGGGCTACGATCCATTCGGAGACCAGATCAAGGCCAAGACCTTTACGGCTCATCCAAAGATTGACCCGTACACAAATGAACTGGTTGTATTTGGATACGAAGCCAAGGGTCTCGCAACTACAGATATAGTCATCTACGCACTCGATACGGATGGCAACAAACATGACGAGCAATGGATCAAGTCGCCCTGGTGCGCCGCCATCCATGACTGCGTCATCACACCCAACTGGATCGTCCTCGTCTTGTGGCCCTTCGAGGCAAGCATCGAACGCATGAAGGCCGGGAAACAACATTGGGCGTGGAACTACGACCGCCCAGCAACCTTTGTCGTAGTTCCCAGACGGAAGAGCACTCCAATGCCGCCTGGTTGGAGTCCGGGAGAGTACAGGGTCTATTCTTGGAAGAACTGCATGCTGATTCACACGGGCGGGGCATGGGAAGACGGGCAGGGAAAGCTCGTCTTCGAGTCTTCGCGCGTCCATGACAATGCATTCCCATTCTTCCCCGCCGTCGACGGGAGGCTACCAGCGCAGGACACGAAGGCAGACTTTGTGCGCTGGGAGATTGACCTCAGCCAACCCACCGGGAGCAGCGTCGCAGATCCGCTGATGGTTCTCGACGTGCCGTCCGAGTTTCCGCGCATCGATGAGCGGTTCATGACCAAGGAGTACGACTTCCTCTTCTTGAATGTTTTTATCCCCCAAAAGTCGGACGGCAGCAACAACATCTTCCACGGCCTCAACGGCCTGGCCATGCACAGCCACAAGACGGGTGTGACGAGGTGGTTCTACGCCGGCAACGACTCCCTCGTCCAGGAGCCCATCTTCGTGCCGCGAACCGCGGATGCCCCTGAAGGCGACGGCTGGGTCATCGCCATGGTGGAGCGCCGCGCCGCAAACCGGAACGACTTGGTGGTGCTCGACACGAGGGATTTTGAGAAGCCTGTCGCTATTGTACAGCTACCCTTGCATGTCAAGGCGCAGATTCATGGGAACTGGGTCGACGCGTCGACGCGGAAGCCGGCGGCGGCGCTTGTGAGGGAGATTGGGGAGACCAAGATTAGCCAGGGAGGTGCACTGGAGCCTCTTGCTTGATGAACCTGGTCTGTTGCGATCAATATTTGGGTTGTACGAGAAGAAGACGAGCAACGGTCCCGCTCGATGCTGAGTATGACGGAGAGGCCGAGTATATACCAAGCACTGTCCTTTCTACACTGAGTCCTTTCAGAATCTTCCCCACGTTCACTACGCAATACATGTGACACTCTCATGCCAGGCTGATTTATTTTCTGTTGCTGAAGGCATGGTGATCTTCTGTCAAATACAGCCCATTCTAGACCACGGTATCATATTTTGCGGAGTGGGCAGAGTAATCAGGCATGACGTAGTTTCCAGCGGCATTTGACCACATCGGTATTTCGCCAGCGGCTTTGGACCACTTTGTCGTCTACTGTGTAAGCTTTCATGTGGTGCCACCACAGCATCATCATGCGTTATCACCGTCCATGCTCATTAACATGGCGAACGTACACAGCCTTAGCTCTGTGCGAGCTTTCATGAATCCCATACTTAGTTGGCAAACTTAGCATACTCTGGTGAGGCTTTGTAGAACCGTTTCATTGTTGATATTAATATGCCTAGGTATGTCGACGTAGCACATGATAAAATAGGCTTAATCTGATTGTCGCTAGGATACGAATTGTTTATATGAACAGGAAAACTGCTCAGGATGTTGATTTGAGATGGGGCGAGTAAAGCGCTGTTTGATTTGTTGTTTGCGATTTTGGAATCTGGACGTAGTGACACATCTAGATACGCCCATGACCAGAGCATAAGGCAGAGGTCTCTCCTAAATCTAGTCCAATTTTCTTACAGGAGTCAGTCTTATGATATGATTACTTACCACCTATGTAGCAGAGTCTTGTTTAAAGCAGACCTACTCTTCCATCCATGCGGTAGTCACGAGACCTTGCATATGGACGCTATTCCTTCAAAAGGACTTAGCAATACCAATGAGACACTCGGATACCACGGACGGCTTACCTCTCTAGCCTTCAATTGGATACTGTTTGCGGGGAAGCGGGTCAGGAGTAGCCGCATCTGTGGTTCGTCGCGGGGAATCTTCAATTTAAGCACCTTGAATGTCTCGCCACATGTTTCGTCAAGTTGGGCTGACGATTCCTCATCGCTTTCCGCCGCCTCGTCGCGGAATTGACGCACAGTTCTCATGTCAGAATGGCCGCAGACACCTCTCAATACACTTGTCCAACGTGTCCCGCTTCATTTACCCGTCGAGAGCAGCTCCAGCGGCATTCCAAATCCCGTACGTTAGCCTGCCAGGTTCCCACTCACCAATCCCAGCCCCCCCCCCCACAGACTCCTTTGCCTTGTATTGCTTTCCTAAATTTATCGTCTTTCTTTCATTTGCTACGTTGCATCCAAAGTGCTGATACATGGTAGACAGCGCGGACCGAAGCTTTTCTTGCATATTTTGCGAGCAATCTTTCAACCGCAGGTAAGACTACCGCTTCACGCCATTCCTCTCTCCCGCTCACCCCCAATCCCCAAAGAGATGTCCTTAAACGTCACTGGCAAACTTGTAAAGCACGCCTAGACGCAAATCTCGATATCCCGGTCCTGACCCGGCTTGTCCGCGGCAAAAAGAGAAAGGCATGCGACCACTGCGTGCGGCTAAAGCGAGCCTGCAATCTCACTCGACCCTGCCAAAACTGCATCGAAAAGGAGTTGGCTTGCTCGTTTAGCAAGGCAGCGGGACCGGAACTCAATCAGTATGAGGACGCGTCTCTCCCATGGCAACTGGAGCTCGGCGATGATGGAATATTCGCTCCTGACTTCGTTGATCCGCAGGGCTCCTTTGCTGATTTCTTCGATGACACTGCTTCAAGGCCACAACTTGGCGGTTACTTCGTGTCTCATACCGAGCCAAGCCAGGATGAGCCCCGTCAGCCATCACTAACCCATTCGTCCGCACGCGCATTCACCTTTGACGGCGATCATCTGCTCAAGCCAGACACCCTCGCCCTCGAAGACTTCAAGAGCCTGGGGCTAGTGCTCAATGACCTCCCAAGTCTCCCCTTCCTGACCAAGTATACTCAGTCTAGTAGTCTTGCGGAAATTTTCGAATGTGGCAGTCTGAGTGACAGGCAACAGCTAGTGGACGGCCTAAGACGACGAAATCGCCGCTCTTTCGGCAATGCCATATTTGAACAAAAGTTTGGCCAAACTGATATGGAACCGCCTCCAGAACCCGGAAGTGACCCTATCCAATGCGGGCCGGAGGTTTCCTTTGATCCAAAACTCGTCGATCTGGGCAGATTATGTCCTGCGAGCCAGGGCCAGCGATGTACAGCACATTCACAAACCCTTGCATGGGCAAGAGTTGGGAATGACTCACAGGAAGCCATACTGGAGGATTCTCAAGCCGACTCATCGACGTCGCTGGACACCGCTTGGGTCCCAGAAACGCCCTTGAACCTGCCATTTCAAACCCACGAAATTGTCCGCATGATCAAGGACATTACCACATTCAAACCAAGACGATCGAAGATTGTGATCGAATGGTCGCCCGTCATTGAAAACATGTGCCTTCAATTCTTCTCTCCAGAGAACTTGGAAAAGTTCTTGTTGCTATTTTGGTTTTGCTGGTACCCCAACTGTCCAGTCATGCACAAGCCGACATTTTCAACTGAGACTGCCTGGCCTGGGTTAGTCGCCTCCATGGCGTTGATCGGCGCTTGCTTTTCCCCCGAAGCGAGCGACCGTTTGCACGCAAACGTCTGGCTGAACAGCGTGGAGGAACTCATCTTCAATGATGATGTTTTGCACGAGGAGTCCATCACCATCTCCTGTAGGTCCGCCGAGAATGAGAAAGAAATTTGGCGGAGGCTGGAAGCGGTGCAGGCGGCCTACTTTCTTTGCGTGTTACAAAACTGGGAGGGGTCCAAGGAGAGCAAGCAAAACGTTCGACGGCATCGGTATACTTCCATCATAGCGGTAAGTACAGTGTGGCAATCCGAATCGCCCATTCCCTCCATAGGGATGGCGAATATGGACTAATTTAGCCCTAGATCGCAAGAGACTTTGGCTTAAGTACGGTGACACTGGATCAAGTTCGTGTAGAACAATTCAGTGACTTTAACTGGAACGACTTTATCTTTTTTGAGACTTTGATCCGGTACGTTTTCCCAACTGTCATCAGTCCTCAATACTAACTCTATGGTCATAGGACGTCGATCTACGTATTCCTACTAGACTCTTCCTTTGTCTTTTTCCACAACTTTCCTCCAAGAGTCATGTTACCCGAGTTGGATGTGGATCTCGCTTGTCCAGATTCTTGCTTCCAGGCCAGCTCTGCAGAGGAATGCTTCATTTTGCTTTACGATTCGGTTCAATCCAGGCGACTTCAACCAAGCCTTCGAATATCAGAAGTCATTGGACTCTTGTGCCAACCTGATTATGAACACTGGGGTGCGTTTCAAAATCTCAGCATATTAAATATGTTCACAATTGTCACCGGTATGTAGCCTACTCGAAGCATTCGTTTCTTTGAGAACAATTGTCCATGCCACCCTCAGCTGACAAATAACAGCACTGCACTACCTACTATTCAGTTACCAGACTTCCTTGTCGTACATTTCCCAAGTCTCCCCAGCCGACATAGGGCTTTGGCGATGGCCGTGGCTGTGGCGTCAAGGGGACTCCGAGCTACGACTCCAAAGCTATCCTTCATTGAAAAACATGTGGAGACGTGTCGGGTTCTTCCAGCATGCGCCTGAGTACTACATGATGACACGGCTTATGCTTGAACGTTGGAAATCATTCAAGGGCACCGGTCACAATGCTGCAACGTGTTGGTTGGGCATGCCTCCAACGAGACCGAGTAACAGGAAGTATGATGAGGATGAAATGGTGCATGTCAAAGAACTCATCCAAGAGTTTGGGGGTATGACTGTCGAGTAATAGCAATGTAGTTTGCTTTTCTTTTTTTTTTCTTTTTTTCTTCAGGCAGCTGCCTAGTCGGCTCATAGTGAAATCCCGACCGTTAATGCAGCGCGAGAGAGAGCAAGCCCTGTCACGACCGCGATTGGGAGGTGATTGTACATATGCGCTACCAGTTTTTTCTTTTGTTTGTCGTCGCTACCATCGTCACCTTGGAAAAACTAGGGCGAGTTTGAGCACGTAGACAGCTTGGCTAACAACCCTGCAGTCAAGGCCGCTGAAAATCGAATCCGTGATTGGGCTTCCTTCAGAGTCCGGAGTCTTTTGTCAAATCATTTCTTTTTTTACTCTGGAATGTAGTCTCTCGAGCTTCATGACCTCACAGGTACAAAAATTGAGTTTGGTGCAGATACTGGAGGGTTGCGTGAGCAAACCGATCAATCGATTGAGAACCACCTTTGGCCTAATAAAACTTGCTGCATAATGATCTTTTCCATGTGATTTCAGTGACATTTAACCCCAATCTAGGCATCGTAGGCACACAGAGCTTGCCTGATGCAAGTTCGCCTTTTATCAGGGCATGGTCGGGCCGTATTACTAGGGCAACCTTCCAAGGCCAAGAGGACCACAATTTTCCACACAGCGACCGACTCACGCCGAATCATCCAGCTGCTTCAACCATTATCGCTTTTTCTTTTTTTTCTTTTAACAAAAGAAAAAAAAACAATCATCCCCCAGAAAGTGCAAAAAAATTTGTAGCTTCTCTTTGATTGAGCGTGTCATCCTTAGTGCAGGGGCCATGCTACTGTGCGGAAGTTAGTGTCTGCGCAGGGAATCGAACGGACGACCTGTGTAACTTACATCTTCTCTGTATCGTTTCAATAGACCAAATGCCCGAAGGCGAAAAAGTTGGTCGCTTTTTAACTTATGTACCACAGCATGCACCAATGCAATAACAACACTGACGAAGCAGCTCACAAGCCGCACACCACTCCTAATGAGCGGTCAGATATTACCATGGTGAAGACGGTCGGTCTTTTGTTTCATCGAGCGCTTAATCAGCTCCTCTACAGACAGCAAGAAAACTATCCTCAAGGCCCCATTGGAGGAGAAGCTGCGCAATGGATGACACGACAGGTTTTTGGGAAGCTCTTACTTTGAGCTTTGCTCCGCCATGCGCCCGAGGATACTAAAGGTATTGATGCATGAGCCGCTTTGCTCGTGTATTTCATCACGGACGCGTTAATGATCGCTGTGGTTCCCTACTCCACAGAGATAACTAGCTCCCAGCTAAGTGCATTCTTGCTGTGCCAGGCAGCTCAAATTAGGTCTTTTATCAATTCTGACAGCGAAGACTAGACCGTAAAATGCTGTTTCGGATGTCAAGACACAACAGGACGCATTCCTCCACATACCTACTCGGATCAGCCACAGTGAGCGCATTGATGTAAAGTGAGACTAAGTGGAATAAGACGGACGAATGATGGTCGCGCTTGAGCTGGGAGCCAAGTTTCGTTGACCAGCATCCACTGCTTCAGGCCCAGGCCACAAGGTGAAGAGACCGCTGTACCCCACTGCCGCTGCTTTATAGATAATATTCAGAAGCCTCCACTTTCATAATCGGAGTCCTAAAAAAAAATTTCACCTAATTCTTTGTCAAGAATTATCCTTGACTAGAATTCTGGCATACGTTCTGAATTGTCTAAGGTACTGCTGTGAAGGGGGTGTGACAGGCGCGCGAGACCGGGTTGGAACGCGCGAGAGAACACGCACGTGACTGGAACAAAGCGTCGATGTTCCGCAAACACGGGCAAAAGTTGGCCAACTTCTTTGTTCTTCAGACACCTACTGCCGTCTCCCAATTTCTTGGTTTCCTCTTCACCAACGCCATATGGTTTACTCTGGACGCGTCAATATTCCTCAACATTGAGGCAAGAATCTCAGATGGAGCTCAGCGGCCACCTCGACGATCCACCTCAATCTCAGCATATGCTCATGCAACCAATACCGCGATATGAATCGTTTTCAGATGGTCTTGCGACCGATGATTCACGCGGCGGAGAGCCATCAACTAGGAGCCCCAGCCCGCCAGTAGCCCTATCTAGCCAGTCGAGCATGATGGTAACTCCGCGGGCCAGGTCCAAATTTGCCGTCGTGTTAAGCGCGTCGCCGAGGCACCGAGATGGCCAAGGAATCCGGGCCAAGAACGAGGACACTAAAGCATTAGTCATTTCCGACCTCATGCCCAAGGGGAGACCGAGGGCATTGTCGACAACCCAGGCGCCTGTCATCCCGCAACTTGGGCTCAGCCCGACCCGGCAACCGCACGCAACAGGGGGTTTGATGTCTGGAGGCATCAGCCGTAGTCGAGGGAGGCCCAACAGATGGAAGCCAGGCATGCCATACAGCACAAACGGACCCAAACCGCAGCTTTCTACAGCTGCAGGGTCGCGAGAAGCCCGCTTGATCAAGACGAGGCCGTCACTAAATGGATTCCCAAAGCGCCGGGGTCGACCGCCTAAGGCCCCATCTCCACTGCCAAGGGAGATTTATTGCCGAATCAACACACCTTTCGTTGCATTTTTATGCGAGTGGCGTGGATGCAAAGCCGAACTGCACAACTTGGATACCCTCCGGCGCCACGTCTACGTGGTTCACGAGAACGAAACGCGGCAAACCTGCCAATGGGGCAAGTGTGGACGAAACGAGACACCTCAAGTCTTTGATCAACGTGGGTCTTTCAAGAGACATATGGAAGAGGCTCACCTGGTGCCTTTTGCGTGGCACGTTGGCGACGGACCGAATAACACGAGTGGGTTGCAAGCAAGAGAGAAAATGGAAGACGAGATACCGGACTATCTCAAGGATGAGAATGGGAACCAAGTGACACCTTCAATACGACACCAGCAATTGGAGGACCGCGCTACGTGGAAGATAAACCGGCGGCGTCTGAGGGAAATCCTCATCCGGCGGGATGAAAACGCGCCTAAGGAAGGTTTAGATACGGCTGAAGTAGAGGAGTGAATTTTGTATGATGTTTTATTATATGAGAGACCAGACACGAGAACACTTTTGGATTGCTCCCGTCCATATCAAGTGCCGCAGTAACGGTGCATTGGGGCAAGTCATGTCGTGATTAGCAAAGGCCTGGCCGTTTCAACGATCACTAGCCTTAGTTGCCTCGGACGGCTGAAAAACCAACTCCAATCATCTATATGGCTCTCATTCTCTGATCTCGTTCTGGGATGGCTCATTAGCAGTCCCTGACGAATGAAACAGAATCCCCCGTTTATGCCACTTCTCCCACACTTCCGTTGGACACACTGACCTGACAAGCCCAACATCGAGTCCCCGTGACAACCCGGCCGCTTCAAAGCACCCTTTGATTCGCCAATTACGAAAGCCTATCAAAGCTCTCGAATGCAACGAACCAGGGTGTGTGCGCGACAGCATTGACAGCGACTATGCTACCGGGCAGCATCGCGTTGCTTGTGAAACACGGGGCTGCGGGAACTGACTGGGGATGAATGCCCAAAGCCCTGGCTTGAGAGTTGTGACTGGGCACCCAAGGTGGGATAATGTGTTTCACCTTGGCCTCCTCGCAGCCTCGAGCAAACCAGTGTCAAAACGCCAAAGCCTTATAATGCATCCGTTATTGTTTGATCCTGATGTTTGGGGTAGGGGGACACCTCAAGCATTGGAGGAGCTATGGCACCACGGTGCAATCTATGCAATACAGATTCAACACAAATTCAACACACTGCATTCAAACAAACAAGATCAACGTGATGATCAGCTCAATTAAGATCGACCTGCCCTCCGTGCATACAGTATATATCAGTTCATGCACCGCCGATGCAAACTTCTGTCACCCGTCAATCATTCACCGCGACTTCAACCTCATCAGTCACTCCCTAGCCCATCCACCAACCCCTCTTCCTACATACACCATGCAGATCAAGCTTATTTGCGCCGGCGTCGGCATGTTGGCCATCTCTTCCGTCCACGCCGCTGTTAACATGACGGATATCATTGGCGATATTGGAGACATAGCCTCATTGGCTGGCGAGATTGTCACGCTATGTTCGAGCCTTGACATTACCACAATTCTAACATCAGCACCTGTAAGACCAGAATTATCCGTGACTGCGAGACGAGTGTAATCGCTAAGTTTACCTCAGAAAATTGTGGAGAATATTGGCCAGATCGTGGAAATCATCACCTCCGATGCCGAAGCCATTGGTCGCGACACCAACAGCACCACGGCTAGCGTCTACAGCACGAGCGACGAGACTGAAGCCTGCGACGGTTTGGAAAAGGTATGTGAGTCTTCCAGTTATTACAAACTCGATTCTGATTTATCTGAACTAGTTTCTCGAGTCAGTTGGCCAGGTCGCCGACAGCGTCGCGGACAAGCTTGATGTAGTGTCCGACACTCCCTTCAGCAGTACCGTCAGCGACATCATCTCCTCTATCAAGGATGGCGTCGACCAGTTTGGAAGCAGGATTCTTGAAATTGTGCCCTCTTGTAATGAGACTACCTCCTCATATAGCCTGGAGAGTGTAGAAGCATCATTTGATGCTTGTCTTGAGAAGTTGTCTTGAAGTGAGGCTGTCAGTGTTGTCTTTCATCACATGCGCTTGACGTGAGCAATTGGGTCGTCGCAAAAGTATAGTTATTCATAGACCATGTACTGTAATTAGGGGGCTCTTTTCTTTTTTTTCGGTCTCTTAATGTTCTCTTCTTGCCGTGTTGATATATACACTTGAACCAGGCCTCATCAGACAGCGACGACAGTTTGCGTGGCCTCCCTGACCTGCACCTTCTCATTGTGCTTCTCCTCACCGGTTGCCTTCATCTTATTCCCAACCTTCTTCAGCCGCTCCTCCATCTGCTCCTTCGGGCTCGCGAGCGTTACATGAGGAAACCGATCATCCTTCTGCCACGGCAAGAAATCGCTCCCGCCCACGAGCCACCTGAGCACCACCATCTGGTACTTTTCCACGCGCTCCTTGTGCTCAGGTACAGCCGCCAAGTTGTGCATCTCGTGGGGGTCCTCGGCCCGGTGGTACAGCTCTGCCGGCTCGTACAGGCGGTATATGTACGTAAATTCCTTGTCGCGCAGCGCAATGGCTTTGCCGACGAGCGTCGTGTCCTCGTGCTGCAGGCCGGCCTTAATGTCGTACGGATACGGGGCCTGCTCGAGTAGAGGTTCTTCGCATGTTAGGAAGCCGCCCTCGGAGAAGACGTATTCCTTGTGTTCTGTTTTGGAACCGCAGAGTACCGGGACCCAGGACTTGCCGTTATGTGGAAAGTGTTCGCCGATGCCGGACATTTCAAACATTGTAGGCACGATATCCACCATCTCGGTAAGCGCATCAACAGTCTTACCTTCAGGGAGGCCCGCACCGGCGATGATTAAAGGCTCATGAACAAGCGTTTCAGACAGACCAGATGGCCATTTCTCAATTAGTCCGTGATCGCCAAGATATTCGCCATGATCCGTGTAGAACATCGTAACCGTATCGTTCCATAGGCCGAGAGTATCTACCTTGTCGAGAATGCGGCCGAATTGGTGGTCAAGACGGGTAATCATGCCATAGTACGTCGCCTTGACTTCTTTCCAGATGTCGTCGCTGGCACGGTCCGTGCCGTACTTTTCGCGGATGGTTTTCATGTACCGAGGCTCGTATCCAGTTTTCTCCTCGGGCTTGTTGACAACGCCTGTCATCTGGGTGCGGTCGTACATTGAGAAGTAAGGTTCTTCCACCTGGAACGGGCAATGAGGGAAGATGAGAGGCATGAATAGGACCCAAGGCTTATCATCAGGTGGGCAGTCAAGCCACCGAAGAGCTGAGCGTACACACGCCTCGTCGTAGTCGACGGCTTCGTTGGCGTTGCGAAGACCCTTGTAGAATAGTCTATTCCAGATACTCTCTTTATCCCCCTTGTTCTCCTTGGACCTGTCACCAGCGAATTTGGGCATAAACTCGGGAGTTTCCAGGAACCCATACTCGTTCAGGCTCAGTTCTGTGACTGTAGGCGCGAAGGTGTCGCCCCTCGGTGCAAGGCAAGCCACATGGTAGCCATTCTCCTTCAAGCTGCGAAAGAGGTTGGGCTCCCACGGCTTGATCAGGTTCTCCAGGCTGCGATGACCGCTGACGTGCGGATACGTTCCCGTGAACATGCTGCACCGCGATTGCGAACACACAGATGCCTGGAGGAAGCAGTTGGTGAAGAGTGTCCCGCGACGACGGAACGCGTCGATATTGGGCGTCTTGATTCCCGAGTCGCCTGTCGTGCATCCCAGAGAGTCATAGCGCAGTTGATCTGGCATGAAGATGACATAGTTTGGACGATTTCCCCCATTTGGAGAGTTGACTTTTAGGGGGAGAGGTTTGGGTGGTGACGCATGAACATTGTTGCCCTTGGAACCCATCTTAGCAGGAGCAAAGAAACTGTAAGGGAGAAGGATATGACGGGATGGGGAAGAGTTATGATCAGTGTAAAGAGAACCAGTCACTGTAAAGGGGGATGAGAGTGGACTGGAGAAAACCCAACTCGGAGGCGCCCCAGCAACGCTTTTTGTCTACACTCCTTGCGACGGACAAATCGTATCTTACCTCCAGGATAGGGTTCTCGGAACTCGTAGTTGAGGTCATCACAGGAGATTGTCACTCCATCCGAGCCGACCAGGGCAGTTCCGGATCTCGTTCCGGATCTCGCTCTGGTCCACTCGCCGGATACCGCTCGAGATGGCGGGCCGGATAATTCACACCGAAGTTCTAATACGGGCCTGATCAAGTGGATGCTGGTCATACTTTGCAATTCTGCCTCATGATTGGGTAACTGTCCTCCTAATCTACCAAACCCGATGTTTCTGGACCCGAAAAGCCGTTCCCTTTACTTCCCCCACAATCCTCCCCACGGGGAAGAATCATGGCAGCTCAAAGCAACCCCAACGAGGTCAAGGTAACGTTTGGGCGCCACAGGCTCGCGCTTCCCCACAAATGGGGCATGGTCTATTCCGATGAGGATTGCGTGCTGTAGCAAATCTCGGGCTTCTCGAGAGCGACATCCGGATTGCTTCAATCACACAATCGTCGCCTTCGCGCGCTAGGGGGCATAAAATCGAACTCCAACCCCGGGAGTTGGCATCGCATCAAAACACCCAGAATCCATTGTATTCTCATATTGCATCTTACACCGACACACCCGTGGTCTGTAAAGTCCACAGCCCCCTCCCGTCATGGGTCTCTTCGTCGTCGACAAGGCGCGTTACTTCAACCGCAATCTGGTGTTATCCATCGCCATCATCGCCGTTTCAACCTTCAACTATGGATTCGACAATCAGGCGTTTGCCACGACCCAGGCCATGAACCACTTCGCCAGGCAGTTTGGTCACTTCAACGAGGCGACGGGCAAGTATGCCCTCAGCTCCGACTGGCTCGCTCTCTTCAACAGCCTGAACTACATCGGTTTTGCCTCTGGTATGCTGCTTTTCGTCAAATCTTGACTCTCTGACTGATCAATTCTTTGCCCAGGCGTCATCATCGGTAGTTTCGTCTCCGCTCGTTTCGGTCGTCGCTGGTGCATGTTCAGCATGAGCTGCTATGCTCTCATCACCGCCACCATTACCGTCACGTCGAACAAGCCCGAGCAGATCATGGCGGCCCGCATTCTCAATTATGTCTACGTTGGAATGGAGCTCGCGGTTGTGCCCATTTTCCAATCCGAGATTGGTATGAAAGATGTCCACTTCGACCTCCGGAAAGTCGATGCTGACAAACTCGTATAGTTCCTGCTCCTGTTCGAGGCTTAGTTGTCGGCACGTATCAGCTCAGTCTCGCCCTGGGTGGCCTCGTCATCAACTCCATCTGCTACGGCACGAGTCAACTCGACGACAACCGATCCTGGCGTATCCCCCTCGGTCTATTTTACGTCGTCCCGAGTCTGATCGCCGCGTCCATCTTCTTCATCCCCGAATCACCCAGATGGCTTCTCCGGAACAACCGCGGCGAAGAGGCGAAGAAGGCTCTTCACGACTTACGGAAAGGTGCCTTCACCGAAGAAGAGATCGAACACGAGTTCGGCGAGCTTCAGTTTGCGCTTGAAAACGAGTTGGAGCAGGGACGGTTCACGGAGCTCTTCAAGGGCGTGAACCTGAAGCGGACTTTCATCGTCATCTTCGTCAACTTCTTCCAACAAGCCACGGGCCAGGCCTTCGCCTCCCAGTACGGCGCTGTCTATGTTCGCTCTTTGGGCATCTTCAACCCTATGTTGTTCAGCGTCATGTCCAGCGGCATCAATTCTTTTGTCATGATTGTGACCCTCTTTGCAAACGATAGGTTTGGCAGGCGGTACGTGTTCTGCTTCTCCTTATTCATTCAGGGTTTTTGCTAACAAATACCGTGATAGTACAATGCTCATGCTTTCATCCTTTTGCATGTGCTCCGCCTTACTGACCATGGGCGGCCTGGGTGTCCAAGAGCCTGTCGCAACCGAAAGAATGAAGGGTATCATCGGTCTCATGATCGTCTTCGGTTGCAGTTTCTCGCTCGGCTGGGGGCCGATGACTTACGTCGTGGCCACCGAGGTCACAGCCCTCAGGCTTCGCGATCTCACAACGCGTGTCGGCTTCACAGTCAATGTCGTCTTCAAGTAAGCCATCATCCAGAAATCGCGTTTTCTCACATCTACTAACAACATTTCTAGCTTTGCCGTCAATTTCTCCGTCCCATACCTGGTATTTGCCGACAAGGCCGGCCTGGGCAGCAAGGTTGGATTCATTTTTGGTGCCATCGCAGCCCTGGCGTTCGCCTTTACCTACTTCTGCGTGCCCGAGTGCAAAGGCAAGACTCTGGAGCAGATCGATTGGCTATTTAGCAAGGGAGTGCCTCTCCGCGACTTTGGCAAGACGGATGCGAGCGGAATGCTGGACGAAGGAGCTGGATCTATCGGGGACAAATTGGACGACGTCGAGAAGAACCCATCGAAGGTGACAAGCGATGAGACTGCTTCGAAATAAGACGCGTCTTCAGAGCCGTAATTAGCTGGCTAGCTGGTCCCAGCGAGTAGTCTATCCAGTCGAGCAAATTTGAAGAACATAGCTACGTACACTAGATAATCGCAATCCCTTGTACCGGATATAAACATGTGCTTCGGCAGGTTTAAAGCCGTAGGGCAACTGAACGCAATTGCGCTCGTTTGCAAGTGTGCAATTAGGCGTCCCTTGACTAACTCATGAGTCCATAGCATGACTCGTCCTAGTGTCTTGACCCAAGTCGCCAGGTTGAGTAAGTGGAGCATGAAACTCAAGCTAACGAGGACGAGATCCGAAACTCCTCATCCTTCATACCGACATCCGACATATCTTCCCCTATCATCCGGCCCACGCTGGAAATTATTGTTAAACGCGTACTCATTTCTAATTCACGTCATACTTTTGCGCCCGTACCCTGTCCGGCATCCGACAGGGATGCAGAAATCTGGGTCAGCAGCGCTCTTGGGCCACGCGGCAATGGAATCACCGGATGCCGGCCATCACCTGGAGCAACCAGGCAAGGCAAAAGCAGCCTGCAAGCAATGCAGGGCCCGCAAAGTCAAATGTGACCGCTCCGAGCCCTGCTGCCGTGGGTGTACGCGGCTTCAACTTCAGTGTTCTTTTGACAGGCACTCAACAAGTCCCAACGTAACTGAAGTTGACAGCGGAGACTTGACACAAGCCGGAACTAAGCGGAAGAGGTCTCGCCAGGCATGTCAGGCCTGTAGAGTCTGCAAAGCGAGGTGCAGCGGACAGTATCCATGCCCGAGATGCGTGTCAAGAGGGTTGACCTGCACGGACGGAGTGGCAGGGATGTCAATCAATAGTAGTCCGCGCCGGAACCAGGAGCTTTCAGAGGACCCGGACAAAGCTCTTGAAGTTGAAAGTCTAACATCGGTATACCCCATCCAGTCATCGTGGACCCAGGATACGATAAGTACACCTTCTACCAGTTATTCGATGATTCCGCCGCTAGACAAGGCGGCCATCAAGGGCTACCTGGAGACCTATCTCAACACTACAAATCGCAGAATCGCAGTATTCCTGCACAAACCCACCATATTTTCAGAGTGGAGCAAAGGGAGACTCAATCCAAATCTACTCAAGACCCTCACAGCGCTAGGATGGCAGGCGAGCGGGCAGCAAGCGGAAGAAACTGCCATCGCCCGAGTCTGGCTGAAACAGGTCCAAGATGATGTCCTCAAGTCCATCGGAAGAACCAGCGTTACGCAGCTACAGACTTTAGTCCTCCTGATACAATTCCACGTCCAGGCTGGCGACTATACCGACGCGTGGAATCTGCTGCCCGTGGCGGCTCGCCTGGCGTTCACCATGCGCCTAAACCACGAGTGTCAAGACTTGGATGTCGTAGAGCAAGAGACTCGTCGACGACTCTCTTGGGCAATCTATCAGCTCGACCGATCATTCTCCGGTGGTGTTGACGATTTAGCCGTCTTTTTGCCAGAAATGGTGCATGTGAAGCTGCCGTGTGACGATCAAAGCTTCCAGAGAGGTGTCGCTTCGCGGGCTGGGTTTCTCACAGATGAAGGTCCACAGGATGGCACAAGCATGGAGATGCATGCGTTTCTGTTGAAACTACTCGCAACTCGTCATCGTATCCTGAGGTAAGAGACTGCGTCACCTTGTCGTCTTTTCTTGCATGTGCTTACGTTACAAACAGGTACACAAAGAGGGTCAGACGAGAGGGTGTGAGCCCTTCGACTAGCTATCTCGAAATGGAGGCTTTACAAGCGGAACTGGACCGGTTTGAACAAAACCTACCGGCAGAGCTCAGACTGGACTCTGAAAGACTGGCACTTATGGTGCACTCTGTCGAGTCAGTCAAGTATATCTCCATCCACATGCACTGGATGCAGTGTCACTGCGACCTCTACCGCTTTTGCGTCCCTGGGATCCGCGAATCAGTGTCCAAAGACGCCCTTGAGCAAACAGCGGCCGACTTCATCACATACTGCCAGCAGGCGTGTCTCAACATGGCGATTCGTCTATGCGACTTCTGGGCCGAGATCCGGAGTCTCGAGCCCAGCGAACGCGTCAGCGACTGGTTCATGGCTGTTTCAGTGTACCAAGTTGCGCAGATCATCCGTCACTTGCGGCACCTTCTTTCCCGAGAGGGGGGGCATAGTCTCGCATGCCTGCGGGAGAAGCTCAACGATGGGCTGCGACTAGCAGAGTCTTTGCAAGATGTCTTTCCTGGTTCGAAAAAATGTCTTATCGAGGCCGCAAAAGTGATTCGATCTCTCAGAGAGGGCTCGACTATACACTCGTCGCGGGCCTCCAGCGTAAGCGACGATGTTGGCAAAGAGCACCTTGCTTCGCGATTCGCACCGATTCCTCGTGTGCTCCGGGACGACGGGGTGAGGGAGCCATTAGCCAGTGACCGCCTAATTTCCGAACAGCCCCTTCGGATCGCGTCTTCTGAAGCCGGCTTTGATGCGGCAGAGGCAATCATGGATCTGACGAACATGGAGCAGGCTGCCACACATCCAATCGACGATATGGTGCCGTGGGATCCTTTTGACGTGCAAATGAACGACTATTACAATCCAGATCTTGGGGATTTACTAGTATCAATGACGTCACAGGGGGAGTATGCTATTCGGTTCTAAGTTGGTGGAGTGATTAGTGATGAAAGAACAACAAGCTTAGTTGACTATCACCCTTTCACGTCGTTCTCTAGACTATATATACAACCCTGACGCCATGAACCATTGGTTGTTCTGGTAGAATCCAGACTATCAATATTAACCTTCTAACTGATAAACTTCTGAGAAAGGTCCGAGTTCCGACTCCAACTTAGGAGACTAGATTATAAAATAATACCTACCTGAGTGTTGTTCTAAGCACCTTCAGATTCTCCAGTAACATGTTAATCACCTGGCCAATGAGGCCAATACCTCGACTAGCTCTCCTTCTTTCAGCGAATTCGCTTCCGCAATATCGTACATCGGAATCCCTGAGGTGTGCGGTCTGAACAGAAATGTGCCGTCCAAGTCATCTAGTTGTGCGTAGCCCAAAGTCGAACCGCCAAATCCAGGACTGAGCGCACATAGGAATGCAGTCAGATCCGGCATGGGGCATATTTTTTCGGGGTAATCCTTCTCTAGAGTGACTTGTTTGGTGGCAATCTTCAGGGGATCCTCAAGGCAGTTGAACCCCAGGAATCTCTTCTCCAGACATGTTCCACCCTCTTTCTTTAGGCCCGACAGTGGGTATTTCACCCCTTGTGCAGTGTGCGACGGTACCACTGTAAACTGTGCAAATTCTGCATAGTGGTCGAAGACAAACTTTGCCGCCTTGGGATTTAGGGCGATATTAAACTGGTTGGGAAACAAGTTGACGGAAAGATCGCAAGAGCCCTTTGAACTCTTAGCATCATACTGCAACAATTGGAGTTGTGTACTTACCGCCTGGATGTGACATTGTACCTTGCTGGCGACGCCAGTGTGGATAAACCGCTGGAGGATTGCTAAGGATGAACCTCCAAAGAACTGTACGCTGGTTGCATCCTTGATTGTTTGGCAAAGAGATTGGAACGAAAGAGGACGAACTGAGCTCCCTTGGTTCACCGTCTGGCTCTCTGTTCGCTTTATGCAAGCGCTGTACCATTGTCGGAGGCTCTCCACTCGCTGGTCCAGAGGCTGGTTCATGATATCTTGGTGCTCCTTGAGCTCCTCTTCGCTGCGAGACACCAGCTCTTCTTTATGGTGGAAATTTAGATTCACAGGGTTCTGGATGCTGTCTAGGCTCTCGACGTCCATTAATACCTCAACCGGAGCGTTCGCCCAACCAGCCATGCAAGTGGCTTGATCCCAGGCTGTAAGACGTCCGTGCAGGATGGCGTCTTCTTTGGGACCATTATCGGGCTTCACGGCAAGTTGAAGCTAAGTGTTTCGACATGTCAGCATCTGAGGGAATTGACGGGCTGCGGGAGAAGCTTACCAGCTCTCGGTTTTGGGGACTTAGTTGATCGATTCCATCAAGGTCGGACTCATTTAAAAGACCGCCCAAAAGGACCTTAAACGGCCTCCCTCGTGAAGGAAAATGGCGCTCTATCAGTTTCAAGCACTCGACTCGTTGCTCTCCAGTCATGGTCAACCCAAAGGAAACTTGACGAGGCTCCAGGACCCAGATGACGCGCGCGTCGGGCTTCCCGGCCGTCGCTCGCATCAAAGCCAGAGCGGCGGCGGCGTTATCCGAGTCGATGGAGTCATTATAGTAAATAAAGACGTTTGAAGACATTGCGTCTAACTATCTCTAGATGGCTTTGCTGTATCGACGGGCAAACACGACTTCTCGTCGGTGGGGTTTTAAGTGTTGATGCGAAAGGGAAATGGCAGATAGAGGAAATAGGCAACCGCTTGCAGATCAGGTGGGCTGTGCACTGCCACCCACTCGCCGCACTCAGAAAACGCTTCGCCACACAAGGTTGACAAGACAAGTGTAAAAAGGCGAGCAAAGAGCCTGCGCTTAGCTGCCGAAATGAACCGCGTATGACAACTACATTTTTGGACAGGCCGATAAAAACAGCCAAGGCTGAAGAAAACGCTTGCACTTGAGATTTGCTGTTTTGTGGTGCCATCAAGAGGACCGCTAATTATTCAACAGAGTCGCAAAATGCCCTGTGCAATGCCCCCTCTCAGACCAGCTTGGCATTATTCATCATATCCTACCAAGAGACATTGGGTTACCTCTCTTTCACACTGATTAATCAATTCACTGGACTCGGGTTCGTGCTGCCTCAAAACGGTGGTATTCTTCTCGATGGCAGGTGACATCCTGCACCAAAGCCCCAAGAAAATCAATGGATTCAGCTCTCGTGTGGCGCAACACGCCCAATAAAAATGAATAGGGCCCTGTCTCCTCAGGTGAGACAATCGGGAACAACTATGAGCATATAATGAAAGAGGCAAGGCTTCGATTGATCCCGATACAATAGACAGGGTATAAGACAGAGAATGCTATGCTGTGATTGGCTTTGTCGCAGAACTCTGATTGTCTTCTCGTTTGGTGTTGACTAACATTCACACCCAACCATCAAATCAGACATTTTCCAAGCACAGCAACTCAGGCAGCCCAGATTAGTATCTCATAAATTGTACTACCCGTAGGGTCTGACTAAGTAGCTCGCCGGTAGGCTAAATACATGCTGATGCAACTATCCATCAGCATACTAGCATCGCTCTCAAGCCTCAGGAGTCGAAGTCCAGCATTGATTCTTGAATTAAACCCAAGCCACATATCCTCATACCCAGCCACCATTACAGGCCCCAAGCCATAACCCTCCACAAACCTCGCAAATATCCAAGCAGAACCTCATTGTCAACATGAATCAATTTCAGCCTCCATAAATCAAATATAGCCGAGAGCGATGGCCGCAAAAGCTACTCCATAGTGCCACACGTTTCGAGCCACGATAGGACTAGCAACGGAATCAGTGTAAAACGTGGAATTTCCACAACTGTACTCGTCAGGCAGCACGCCTCGAGCATGAAGCTCATCGAAGGGTGTGCAATCCAACCCGGGAGCTATGGATTGGTCACGAAGCAACTTGAATTCCTCGAGGACCTTTTGGGTATTGTTGCCATTCTTGTGGTTCTCTAGGAAGGAGTCGCTGCAAGCGAGAGAAGAAGAAATGTCAGCTCTGGTACGTCCCGCAAAATAATCCAGAAAACTTACAAGAAGCTGGTCGATACGTTGACTTCATACATGGAGATGCTCGTAATGTTTTTCTCCGGCCAGTACCACACTCGCTCGTTGTCAACGTACTCTGAACCTAAGTCGAGCTTGCCGCAACTCCAAATATCAAGCCCAAAGTCTTCCCAGTTGAGAGCTGCCTGGGGCAGCTTGACGGTCTCAAGGCCCTTGCTGAGCTTGATTGTCAGATTTGCCAACTGGTCGAATGGGAGCTCGAGGCTTTTCGTGGAGTGGACAGAGCCCACTGTACACCTTCCAACCGTCAAGTTTTTGACCGATTCGTGACGAGAGACCCCTGTAATGTTGCCATCGATGATAAGACTGCCAATCTCCATGCTGGTTGTCCTGGAAGTTCCAAGAGTCACGGCGATGTCGTTGCCCCGAATCGATAGCGTGTCAACCCTGGCCCAGCCGAAGTTGATTTCTCTGACGTTGGGAAGTCTTCCAGTGTTGATGTAAACCGACGACTGCTCAGCGGAGCCGTTGGCATAGATTGGGTAGCTGAAGAAGCTGTCCACCGACTCAACGGCTGCGGCACCCAATGAAACTGCGCCGTACTTGTTATCCCCTGTAAAGGCTTCCAGCCTTTCGTGTTGGAGGCTCGTGAGATTTGCCGCTTCTAAGGCGAAATACCCCAGCCGTGCCAGCTTCGTGATATCTAGCCGCTCGAGCTCATGGACGCGCCTCAGGAGCACGCTGCCCTGGACCAACGTGAGGTTCGGAAAACTAAGTTCCTGTAAGCCCTGGAAGTATTTAAATTGAATGTCACCGCCGACCTCGGTAAGCGTCGAGCTGGAAATGGAGAAAGGTAGTGGGAGCTCGCATTCCTCCCAGTCTTCCTCGCAGCCTTTATGAAAAATGTTGCCTGTGATCTCCACAACCCCATCAAGATTGATGGTCTCGTTGAAGTACTTGGCAAAGTACAGGTCTCCGCTAATGACTGTGCAGTCACGGCGAACTTCTGCAGCATCATCTGCGTCCGCGATCGTGACGTTAACGCATTCAATCGCGTGAGCGGTTCCTATCACATTATGAATAAACACGCGACGGGGTGATCAGATCTGCTTTTATGATGACGTACTCAAAAATAGACCCAAGAACCATAGAGGCGCAAGTACAGACGGTGATTGCCTCATGGTTGTGAAGAAACGAGTGACGATGTGTGTAAGTGGGACGACTCCGGGGCTGGAATCGGCGTGGAGGGTCGCCCAGGTAATTAAACCAGAGAAGAGAAGAACAGGATCCGCTCAGGCAAATATGCGTCCGTTTGAAATATTAGCTGGACGACTTGTTATACAAGGCCGATATGCTTGGCATTGTGTATACCCATATTTACATGTAGGGTTGGTTATCCAGCGTCAACACTGTGAGAGGTCATTGGCATGCACGACAGACTGCTTCCGTTAATTTCTCCTACATATTATTTTCGTTCCCTGTCTACTTGGTAAGAGTACCAATGGGATTGAGGTTATTCTTTGCAACACTCGGAGCCTGTCTCCCTTTGTGCGACTCTCACTGTCGCTCCACGAGCAAGGGTCAGGCCGGATAATCTCGCATCTCCAATCGTCTGCGACCCAACCAATACGAACCAACACAATTCATGCAGGTAAAATGAGAACTGTGCGGCATGGATGCTGCCATTTACGTACAACATGTTATTGTGTGACTTACGATAATACGTTGAGTTACCAACCTTCCCGCTTCGTCTTGGTTGGCGGAGGCCACACATTCACTCGGACGGTCCAGATCCGAGAGGCTGGTCACGACATCTTACTCCAAAAAGGCCGCCAGCGAGACTTGGAAGCATTTGCAGAACCCGCGCGAAGATTCCTCGACTTCATCGTCAACCTGTCGCGACTGACGGAGGGAATGAGTGGGAGACACAACAAGGCATTTGATTTGATCGAAGCCGTCAACTAATTAGACAGCATGTACCATCCGTCGTCGGGTCAGATTGTAGCTCGTCACACACTCATGAAACACACGGCCTGTGTGACACTACCATTTACCAACTCGTATTCCTCTTGTTAGACTTCCGCGCAAAGCCCTCACACATCTCGTGGCTTAAAGACAAGCTCGCACTTATCATAACGCGACCGGAACCCATTCGCCTCGAAGGGAATCATTGACTCAGGTGTCGTCTGCGGGCCGACTTCGATATTGAACCTTCGGATGACAGCAGCCAAGATGAGGCGCATCTGATAGAGGGCCATGTTGCCGCCAGGGCATCGTCGAGAGCCTAGACCAAATGGAGCAGAGAGCTTGCGACGCTCTTGCAGCCTGTCCTCGTCCAGCCATCGAGTCGGGTCAAAGACGTTGAAGTTAGGGAAGAGGTCCGGCCTCTGCCTACTCATCGACAGAGACTGGGTGGTGATGATAGTGCCCTCGGGTATGAAGTATCCAAGGACGTCGATGCCCCCCTTTGGAACGACGCGGCTTCCGGTGAGGGCTACAGGCGGTCGGAATCGAAGACCTTCAGTCACGCAGGCATCAAGTAGCTTGGCATCATCGAGTGCAGCATCGGACATGCCGGCAAGTTCGCGGGAGACGTTATCGAGCAGGCTTTGGTTCTTGGCCAGCTCGTAAAAGATAAACGCCAGCGCTGAAGAGGTTGTCTCGGTGGCGGCCAAAATCTGTCCTGCCATCTCGGCACTGATTTCGGAATGGGTCCAGTTAACGCCTTTCTCCCGCTGATCCATCAACAACTTATACACCGATGGCGTCCCGTCCGGGTCCGAAGGGTCTGCCAGGTCTGCCTGCTGGCACACGTCCTCTCCAAGTTGATAGAGCTTTTTGCTGGAACGAACGCGGGATCGAGGGCCGGTGAAGGGGCCAAACCCAAGCCACTCGAACATCCAAGAAGGCAAGCAAAGTCACCAGACAACCAAGAAATTGTACTCTCCGACCGTGTGAGGGAAACCGTCGGTGCTGACATTAGCCTGCGAGCCAGCCATGACAACCTCGGAATTGCGGAAAGTAGCTACCCGGAGGTGGTAGACGATATCCTCGGCGCTCTCACCCCGTGACTGACCCAAGTCTTGCACCATCTTAGCAATATTATCCTCGAAGACGGGACGCCAGTACTTCATGGCTTTGTTCGTCGTGGCAACCATGACCGGCCGGCGGCGCTGTCGAGCAATGTTGGTCTGTGGATATGTCACGGTCCATTCATGGCCTCCAATACGCAGGGCACGAATTGCTGTAGGGGCAGTATCTAGCTCTTGTCTTGCGAAGATGGCTTGAACAGAGGGGCCATCGTTGAGTAGGATCATCTTAGGACTGATGCGGACAATAGGGCCGTAGCGAGTGAGAAGGTCGTCGACGACAAAGGACAGCCTGCCATGCCAGCGCTGCCAGCGGATCCAAAGAGAAGAAGATGCTGGGAACCATGGTCCGGGTATTTTGCTGAGGGTGTGGAAGCGAGCGAAATAGAGCATGCTGGTGAGCTCGAACAGGAGCCACGCCAGGACAGCAACCAATGCTGTGAAAAGAGTGCTGTAGCCCAGGTTGGTGATGAGGGCAAGCATTTTGAATAGAGACGGGTAGGCAGTAGTAAAGAGGATCACAGATGCAGGACTGTGGAACTTTATGATTCTCAAAAAGAGACAGATAGGCAGAACATCAAGAAATGGATGAGACTTAAGTAGCTGCTTCCCAGAGGTATCAGCTGGAACTGCCGACGAGATCGGCATGGATATCCGCACAAACATGGAATGCCGACACGAAACTATCACCTATCATGCAAGGGGGTGTATCTATCCCATGAGGGATCTTCGCCCTCTTACGACAGGAACACAGACGTGAGAATGCCCAAGCACCGGCGGGAAGCTCGCTCGACTCAGCGTTGAGGCCGGCAGTGCTCCCCGAAAAGACGAATCTGCTTGATCTCGAAGCCCTGGCCTTGTTATACGAGTACCGGATCGCATGGGAGACGCCTTACTCGTGCGGAAACTGAGGCAGAATAGGGTACGTGCTGGCGTGTTTTAATGGGTCTTTGGCCTGGTCAGAGCTAAGTCATGTCGTCAAAGTCTAAAGGACCATTAGTGCGAGCCTCACTTCGCGTTGAGGTTGTGACTTTATGAAGTATGGGGATTTTCTACCTTTATTTGTCCTCACCTTTCATTGCGAAATAGAAATCGATCGAATATCTCAAACCCATTCGAACGTGATGCTATTCAAAACGACCCCGACTGCCTTCAACACTTATCGTGAAGTTTGAAATTTGAGTTGAACGGAACGCGTATAAACGCTTTGGCCCCCAGCTAGCAAAACAACTTACTACATGGATCTGTAGCTAATGCTCGCAACGCTGTGATTACCACACACAGTCAAAGAGTCGAAAATTTGCAAAGATTGGGGCGGCATGCCCGGCCCTCACAAGACCCACTTGACCGTTGGGCCGAGAGATCACCATTGCTAGTAAAGTAAGCCTACGTTGCCAGAAGTTTATCGTACTCCTAAGAGCTGAGACTCATCAACAAACCCCCTAAGTCTCAGACTCATTCCAAGGCTACGCCTGCTGATCCTGTAGCCTTGGCTCGGACAAGGTAACGTACGACGCAATTCTCGGTCCAGACAAAGACTTGGGTAAAGCCGCTGCATCAGGCTCCAGAACTTATCCCTCCAAGCGCCACTGTTACTTAAATCTAGTGAGTACGCCAACTCTTCTTCGTCGATTAAGTGACTTGCCCCACAAAAACTGTGCAAATGTTCAATAGGAGCTGACACTATCCTTGCTCGCTATTGTGAGGAGGATCTGGATAGAATCTGCAAGTCTTGGTTCACGCAACTGACTATTGGTAAGGAAAGGATAACCTTCAATTTCAATACTATCTATCTGCTAACATTTCGAATCGAACTTCCCCTTGCGTCTATGTTTGCATTTGTGTTTGTAGATAGTACTCCGTCCACCTCCTTCCAAGTTTTCCGACTCTTCCTACTTCAATATGGACAATAGAAAGCGGTGTTCATCCCGAAATCGATGCGGGTGTCAGTAGCAGACTTAGCAGCTTAGGCACCGTTACCGTTGTAGGAAACGAGGTTGGGGCTGCCGCTGAGAGTGCCAGTGATACGTCCAGAGGTACCGAGAGCCTTGATCCGGTTGGTAACAGCAGCGGGGGTGCTGAGACCCTCAAGAGCCTGGAGGTAGACGGCAAGGCCAGCAACATGAGGGGCAGCCATGGAAGTTCCGCTGAGGCTGGCAGTAGCGCTGGTAGAGCCGATGTAGGAAGAGAGGATCGAAACACCGGGGGCGTGGATGTCAACACCAGCTCCTACACGAATAAAAGAGTCAGTTTGGATCTTGCTTCGCTAGAAATAAAACAGAACTTCGGGGAGGACGTACCATAGTTGGTGAAAGAGGCAGGGCGCCAGCTAGAGTCGATGGCACCAACAGTCAGGGCGTTGGCGGCGCTGGCGGGAGACTGGCTGGAGACGGGCAGAGGGTTGCCGTTGTCATCTCCGTTTCCGGCGGCAACAACGGACAGAACACCGGAGGTGTAGCCAGCGTTGATGGCGTTGGTCCAGGTGGACGAAGCGGGACCGCCTACGTTTTCCTATTAGCTCAGCTGCTCATTGAATATGTTACACTTTGAGGAACTCACCGAGCGACAGGTTGATAACAGAGCGAGCCTGACGTCCCTTGGCAACAATATCATTGACAGCCCAGTTGTATCCCTGGAGAATGGTGGAAGTGGTTCCCTCTCGGCCCTGGAAAACCTTGACAGAGATGATGTTGGTCTATGAGAAGCGACGTTAGCTTGTTCTTGGCTTCTATACCACTTTCCAGCTCAGAGCCTAGAAGTCTTCTCATGAGAGAGCCGAAAAGTTGAGGGATTCATGCTTACCTGCTTAGCAACACCGTAGGTAGAGCCACCGATGGTTCCGGCAACGTGAGTTCCGTGGCCAAGAGTATCGGTGTGAGTTCCGGTGAAGACATTGTATCCAAGAGTGGCACGGCCACCGAACTGAGAGTGGCCAACCAGAACACCACTGTCGACAACGTAGGCGTAGGTGCCAGAACCAGCCGAGGTATCGTAGATGTAGCTGGTAGATCCCGAAGTGCGGTGGGAGATCGTTCCAAGACCCCAGGTAGCGCTTGACTGAGTGGTCAGAGCACGCTCGTCGAGCTCAGTGGGCTCGGCATCCGAGAGATACATGTAGTAGTCAGGCTCGACAAAGGCGACCTAGGGAATTCTGGTTAACAGGTTTTTCACCTCTGAGTCACCTTGAATACATACATCGGGGCTGGCCTTGATCTCCTCAAGGGTAGCATCGTCAAACTCGCCAGAGTAGGCGTTCCAGTCGCTGATGTTGTACGTGGTCTCGACACCGGCGGTGTCACGCTTGGAAAGGCTGCGACGGTGAACATCGGCAACCCAGTTCAAGTGAGCATCGCTGCTGGCATCGGCGTTGAGCGTGACAATGTACTTGCCAGGCACGGCAATCTCGTCTCGCTTCTGGTGACGAGCAGCAGGCGCGGCGAGAGCAGCGGGAAGCAGAGCTCCCAAGACGAGGGCAATGTTGCGAATGCTAGCCATGGTGAACCGTTGTAGAGAATCCGAGAGGGCGGGAGGATGGTGAGGATGGTGAGGAGGATGAACTCCAAAAACCAGAACAAGACACCATCTTTATATGTTTCCCATCAGATATGTCTGTCTCCTATCGTAAGACTATACTGCCTCAACTCTTGGCTGCCATATCTTGCGTGACGATGCTAAAGGTTGCGTCTTGTTGATGCGTGGTGGCCAGCTTCCTAAACAGTCTATGAGTCGGTCGATAGGTCCGAGCAAGGAAGGTAGTAGGTCTTGCGAAAGCCTATCGCCGATACTAGGGGAAAGCCAAGGCTGAGCTACATATAATAGTGAGTAACGGGTTTAAGGATACTCCAGGACTTGGCACGGGAGAACCTGGCACTCGTGACTCAAGCGCTACAAACGGCACTTTGTTTTGGTGGTATATCCGACTAAAACCCTCTGCGAGGAGTAAAATCCCAGCATATATGTCAGTGCCTTATTACTGCCCTACCGATTCGTTTGTCCAAGCCAAACCCGGTTTACCGACGATTGTCTGTCGTTGGAATAACTTTCAACCATGCAGGGCATCTCGGTTCGTCCGGCTATCTTCAATAGGTTGCCAGATTAGGACAACGCGGGAAGAATTAAGGTCAACATTAGTTCCTCGAACGATCAACATTCGCAATAAACTCCACGACTTGCGAGCTCCTTCTGCTTTCGAACAGCGGGAGCGGACGGCTCCACCAATCTCGACAAGTGCCGCTGGCGCTAGGATCGGGACAAGAGCTCCAAAGGGGCAACGAGCTCCGATCGCATCAGCGGGAGCTGGCCAGCCTAGGATAAGCGACTGCAGATCAGGGTAGTGTGCAGTGATTCGGATCAAACCGAAACACGGCCAGCGAGAGTCAGTCTATACCCCACAATGTGATGTGAGGCCGTCGGCGATACATGTCTTGTTGCGGCATTATCACCTTCTGCGCATATACGACCCGGATGGTGGGCCGGGTTGTTAAGAAGCATGGGTGGAAGCACGAATCTCTTAAACGCCATAGTTATAATCTACCCGAGCAGGGATATTCGAACTCTCTATTGGTACTTTTTTCGAGCCTTAACCGCCGTGGCCCCTGGGTGATCAAAGGTTCCATGCTAATCGTACCCTAGGCCAATCGAAGCGACAGTTTGCTATCTCTGCATTTAAGCTTGATTTGTTGAGTCTCTAGCCTCGAATCCGTTCCTGTCTGCAATGCGACGTCACCATCCTCGGTATCGGTCAGCCGGTAGAGGCCTTCGCCGGGTGTACTCCGATATCCGAAGAACGTTCCATCCTTGCCAGTATGGCTTTGCTCACCCGCTCTAGACGCCCTCTATCCTATGGTAAACCAGAGTTGATGGCTCGACTGGAGATTCTCCACAACCTTAGTGACGAACAAAAGGTGCAATATTTCCTTGATCTTCTCATCAGATGACGCCACCGAGATTAAGTATTGCTCAAGGCTTGAATACGAGCTCTCAAGCACGTTTTCAGGGCTGGGACCTGAAATATGACGGAGAGTTTCCAACTATAGTAGGTAGCCCGAGAAAAACCATGGATTCCATATACAAGACACGGTTGCTCTTGAAATATTCCCTGCTGAGAAGGGACAACGGTTAATCACGCGATCAGTTTGTGCCAGTAGGATAAACTCGGCTCTTTTATGTCATCTTTCGGTCTCAATAAAGAAGTATGGAGGAGTATGTCGTTGTACTGGATCCTTCTGTTCTTCTCGGTCAGTTAAAGCCCCAAGTGACTATGCATCTCCTCCTCATACGACAATGTAGTTGAATCGGCGAGAGATATAAATTCTCAGTTTTAGCTACCATACAGAAGTCGCAAGTCTACGATTTTGGCAGTAGATTTGAAGTGAAATCTCAAAGATTTCCTCGCAATGATTTGTATTATCACAAACCACCATTCCACCATCTACTCCGATTGTAGTATTATGGGAACCAATACCGTGGAAGTCAGCTTATAGTATCTCTCTAGCTAGGGCATCACAAGTAACATCCAGAGGAAACCGCATTCATTACAGCAAGTTGGGTTCATCAATCTCATTAGACCTAGGAGAGAGCCCTTTAACCCTCCACAGCTTCTTAGTTCCGACCTCCTTGCATCAGACAGGGAGACGACCTCTTAGCATGAGAGAATTGACAAGGCACTAAGCAGATTCTAACCGCCGCTATTGCCGAAGTTTCTGAGTTAAATCAGTGACAGTAGGTTAGGCTGATTTGCAAATTGTGATTTCGAGTCCAGCGTGCATGAAAGTGCATCCAATGAACTGGAACCACATGCCCGCTGCATGCTGCCAGCTCAGGCGCTGAATCAAGGCGTATGTCTGCCTCGCTGACTACACATAGTTGTCCTCCACCATCTACGGGTTCTCAGAAGATGGCTGGCCTGAGTTTAGGCATTGATATCCATGCCAGCCCAATATTGCACTTTGTGTCACTACCAAGATAAGTGCGGGCATCTTATAGAGAAGGCTATAGAACCAAGCACACGCGCATTTCATTCTACCACCGCACCTACCATTCAATGAGATGCTCGTGACATATCACATAGCTGCTTGAGAATATGGCTGACGCGTTGGCAATATCAGCTGCTGTCATCCAATTCCTGGACATCGCCATTCGACTATCTGTGAAGCTGACTTGGATTTGCTCCGAGCTGAAAGATGTCCCACATTGGCTAGACAATCTCAAAAAAGACCTAAGTCAGCAAATCGTCATCGCACAACATCTCCAGTTTGTCCAAGCCAATTTATCGAGTTGTTCATCCACGGGTGGAAGCTCCAATTTGGCGATAGATCAAGCTTTGGCCGACTACGTGCGCATACTAGCTCGTCTCGATCACATCATCCAATCCATTCCCAACGGCCAAAGCGCCGGGGCTCTGAAGAAAAGATGGGATGCATTGCTAGCTGTGCACAAGCGGAGAGAAATTCTTCTCCTTTGCGAAAATTTAGAGCAGAAGAAGAGCACAATATCTCTTTGGTTGTGTAGCGCAAGCGTGTGCGTATCTTATCCTCATGGTGATTGTTTCTTACTGACGATCGGAGTAAATTCTCTTCTCAAATACTAGAAAATATCGGATGTGTGCGATCGGCTATTGATACCATGTTGGATTTGTCGACAAAACTTGACAAAACCGCCTCAAACGCGCATGCACAACTTGGTCATTTACCCAACCTTGTTCCATCCGTCGACAAAACCTCCTCAGAAGTAGCTCTCCTCGCAAACGCCAATGTTTCGCATCGGGAAACGACGCTCAAATTAATGTCCGAAATGAGAACGGATGTTCAAACGTTGATCCAAGAATGGGGCAGTGTACAGCCCATGGTGAGCGTACCTCATTATTCGTAATGTGTAGCTGACGCGAATTGAAAAGCTTCGAGACTGCCGCACGATTCTCGATGATGAGTATCGTCAAGTTCGCACAAGCCATCAAATTTCCGCCCCCGTGATGGAATCCAGCGCCTTGGTTGCCGAATATCAAAGGCCGGGCATCGAAAATAGCCTTGGATACATCTCATCTCAGGGTCCCCGATGGAACATCAACACAGCAACAAGAGACCTTGCACAACTTACCACGACATTGTGCAGATGCAATGTCTACAATCAAATAGCTCAAGTGGAACCGTTCCCGAATGTGCATCTTAGAAAGGTGATTCAGCGCCATCATTATCGCCAGTGTCCGAAATCAAGCAACTCAGAAAGAAGCGTTGAGCTGATGATAAGAATCATCCTTCCAGCGTGGCTACTATCTCACATCATCAACCTCAGCATGGCGATCAGCTGGGGATCGAACAGAGGCTGGAAAATATCACCCGTGATTCTCGGCACCAGCAGAATAGTCAACTCCAACGAGTCACCAGCATTTAAGGGAATACGACAAACCCGCACTCTTCTCCGTTCGACGCGTTTCAAAGACAGTCAGCACCAAGTCAGAGCACTGGAAACCACATTACGGGACTTGTTTCAAGGCTACATAGCCTCCCCCTTGGATGAAGATAGTGCTGGCAATACTCTTCTCTACGTAAGTATTTTTTGCATGAGTACTATGTGTGTGTCTTCTTACATGCAAAATAGGAAGTCCTCAAGTTAGTTTGCGTGCATAACTTGGAGGATGTGAGTCGCAGCGTGGGTTTTGCAGGTCCTGAATATCTATCACTCATTCGGTATCTTCTCGACAGCGGAGCAAATCCAAACGTTCTCCAGTCACCGAACAAGGCAGACTTTTTTGTTATGGGCGGAGGCACAGCACTGGACATGTCTGCTTGGTCATTCGTTTCTGCAACTAATCGCCAAACAAGAACCACATTCGGGCATGCCACATACCTGCAGCTTGTCAAGGATGGTGGGTATTTTTCAAGGGCCATTGATGGACCCAAACGCAGACACCCCATTCATTGGTTTCAAAACTTCAAGACCGAGTTTCGGATATTTCAACAATTTGCAGAGCAATCCGAAGGTAATTGAGATATAATCAGATAGGGCTGGTATGATCTAACTCCTCCTTTCCAGTTCATGGCAGTTTTACCGAACTCATCATCGCGATCATTCAACAGTCAGAAAGCGATCTCAAGCGAGAAATATTCAGGTGTGATGTTAACCATGTTTCTCCTGAGAATGGGCTGTCCGCAATACATTTTGCGATCTACTGGCCGCTAGCCTTACGGGAGCTTATCAACGCCGGAGCAAATGTAAATTGCCAGGATCACTACGGCCGTCGCCCCGTCCATCTCGCCGTGGCATGTGGCCAGAGAGAGGCTGTTGAGATATTGATTGCAGCTGATTGCTCACTATTCACACCACATTACTCGAACAGTCTGTTACAGGAGTCACTGAGAAACGGCCGTGACTTTGATCAAACCACGAATGTGATTGTCGATGCCCTCGTCAGCCGACATACGCGGCTAGTGAATCTGGCACTCTCAACCCTCCCAGACACTTCCGAACTAAAGACGCAGCTAATAGTTGGGACCGTTTGGGAAATCATGGCTCCTCAGATCGCTAATGAACTTGCTGCGTGCAATCAACAAATCCCGGCTGCATTGAAGCTACACCGCGACGGTGAAGGCGTTTACGACACAGCGGAGCTTCACGCAGACATTCGTCTCACCATCCCATTGGCAGAAAGGCTTTGGCGTGGCGGTTTTCTCCGAATCAACGAATGTGCTCCACTCAATGGACTTACGCCGATATTGCAAGCCTGGTACAGTGCCGATTTCGAGATGGTTTCGTGGTTTATTGACAAAGGAGTGTCCCCTTATGGCAAACATCGTGATGCGCCAATTTCCAGTCTTCACCTATACGCGGCACGACTCAGCTATCCAGGAGGATATTTTCAACACCAGCCGCAAGCCATTGACACCAGCCCCAGGCATATTACACAACTGATGCAAGAATCTAGTTGCTGCCAAGACTCGTGTTCCTGTCTTTGCTCCGTTGGGGGTTGCTCGGCGCTTTCCACATTGGTGAAGTAGTCATGTATCTTCCTCCGCCCGAATTCCAGATTCGACTATCAAACTATTAAGTTCCGTTCCCAGGTATGGCGAGACAAGCTATTATACATGCCAGAGCAGCATACGCACCATGTGGAACAGCTTCAACGCGCATTGGTTTTTGAGCGATCCGGTTTCCATCATACTTGCTGTCGGATTGGCCCACAGGGGCATCTTGCACGCTGGAGTCGGTCAATATCTGAGGGTAAATCGCAGACGCTCTCAAAGCAATCCCCTTTCAAGCTTCAAGAGGAACTCGAACAGAAAATCACAGAGTGCCGAGACAAAATGTCAAGGTGCCAATGCGCTATTCCATGGAAGCCAGTCTGTGCAGTGTTCAACGATCATTGTAAGGAGGTGGGACCACGGTAGAGATCTAAACAGGGAGTATCAACTAATACTACGATAATAACAGAAAACGTTTTTCAAGTACTTGAACTAGATCAAGTACCCAAGTCGATGACAATGCCTTCAACACGCCTCTTGTCTTCATGCCCTGGTGGCGTCGTAACGCTGAACCAACCATTTCACCACTGATCGACTGGAAGTCTCCGTATACTCCCACTTTTACCCATAAACTCAGCATCTTTCTAGTAGAATTTTACTCACTTTAGGTACAAAACAAGTTTAAAGTCAAGTGTCATAGAGAGTTTTAGCTAAAGAACACCACAATTTATTAGATTCTAATCCTACCCAACCAAGAGTTCTTAGCAGTATGTATTTTGATCATTCACAGTGTAAACGTACGAGCGTACGAGACTTTTGGTCCGACATGACGGGTAACCCATAGCAAAGGATAAACCGCCCATCATCTAGGCAACCAATCCCTGCGGCCCGAATGTTTGGATCTGCGGCGATGGCTTGAAACACGATTAGACCTTCCTGCTCCAGGGTAGTCGCATGACAACCGCAAAGGTGATTGGTGACAGTGCGATTCATCCGGAGTGGAGAGCGAGGCAGTGCTCAGACCTCCTCGCTAGATGCCATCTGATGTCTGCTGAAACGGCTGAGTCGCAAACAAAACGTGGCATGGATGCGGTGGCTTCTTTCACCGCGTGTCGGAGCCAGGCCTAAATGGTCACTGACAGCCGCGAAGCCCTGCTTATCAGGGTGAGGCATTGACAGCGACCCCTCTCATGGACGCAGGCTGATTTCATCCACAGTGGTTATTTCATGGCATAATCAGCACTTCGAACTGTAGCAAGAGAGGCGGGGCTTGATCATCATCAGCTCGTATGTACGGGGCCCATGACGCACGGTAGGAGGCCATGAATCCATATTTGCGAGAGCGAGAGTCTACCACTGCTCCTCCACCGTTATCGTCATCAGAAACGCCATTGTCTACCGACTTAGATTCGTAACCCATCACTCTTAGGCTCAAAACGGTGGGTTATTTCCGCACGTTCCGGAGCCTTACGCAGTCTAGGACCGGGGTTGGGCCAAAGGGAGGTGAGTGACGAAATGACGAAATATCCCGCCGAACCCCGGCCATTCTTGATTTCAAAGAATTCAAAGGGTCCTTTTCACGAGCTCAGCCTCAATGATGTGCCAACTGCCAACTGCCAATGCCGTTTGGCTTCACAGTGTTGGCCACCCACCTCGGGATAAATGTGGCGAGACGGACACGCGATCCCAAGCGACTTCTAGCAGGCGGGGGAGCTAGGGGTGCTTGTACGGGGACTGCCCGACGGGGGGCTACAGGCGTGTGCCCACTGGACGGGTCACTGGAAGGCATGTAATTCCGGATACTCACAGGGGGGAATCGTGCTAGAGGGAAGGACATGGGGCGGGGAAGGATAGCGGTAGTCTGGGCGAAGAGGCTAGCCAGCTGCCGAGGCCGACCTGAAGCTTAGCGGACAATTGTGGGAGGCTTCGTTTCACAACCAACAGAAGCAATAGGCAGGAACCAGCACCACAAGTAGACTAAGGATTAAATGTTCAGTCTCTTTTCATAAATTCCTCTCACATGCTAGACTAATGTCACCAACCTGGACCAACCTAGTCAATGAGAATGAATAGCCGTGTGACCAATGGAATGCCTTTACTCAGGCTTCCGGCCATAAACAACATGCCTGTCAAGATATCAGCATCACTCCACAACCACTTCTGCCAGACTTCACTCACAGCGACCAATACCCGTGCATCGAACGATTCCGAATCTCCTTGCGCACGGCAGCGCAGCACGCAAACACCTCCTCCTTGGTCCATCCGGCGACGCGGGTGAGGAGAGCCAGCGAGAAGGCCTCGAGCCCCATGTCGAGGTTGACGCACTGGTATTTGCCAATCTCCTTGAGCTTGGGGTCGCGCGCCCAGGTGTTGAAGGGCCACTTGAACTCGCGGTGGACGATGTCGACGAAGCCCGCCTTCTCGATGGTGGGTATCTCCTTGGCGATGCTGCCGATGGGCCGCCCGATCTTGACCGACGCGTCGTACAGCGCCTCGTGGAACTTCCAGACCTGCGAGTCCTTGGTTACGGTGCCGTCGTCGCAGCCCATGGGTAGGGAGAGGTCGGCGATCTCAAAGTAGCCGCCTGGTTCGAGGGCGCTACGTGGAATTTGTCAACATCAGTCTTACGGTGCACATAAACCGCCTTCTCACCTGTAAGTCTTGTTGATCAGGGCTGGCACGTCGGCGAAGCAGCCGGCCATGCCGCGGCAGAGGATAAAGTCGAACGGCTTGGTCCAGGTCCACTCCTTTTCTAGATCGTCAATCTCGAACCGGCAATTTGGTGGGATCCTTGGTATGAACCTGTAAGCATGGCGGGGAATGGCTCTCAAGGGTCCAGCAGTCTTCTCACCAGTGAGGCTGGACGGGACTGAGGTCGACTCCAATGACCTAGAACTCTCGTTAGCCACTTGCGACCCTTGCTACTTCAGTAATTGACTGGAACGATGTACCTCGGCGGAAGGATATGCATCCGCTGCATTCATGGACGGCGTTAGCCATAAACTGTCAGGTTGTCAACTGCGGTTGAGTAGTTACCAAAGTCAATGGCCCAAAGGCCGGTGCCGGTGCCGATGTCTAAGACTCGCTTGGCCTTGGAGATCCCAGGGTTCAGGGCCAACTCGCCATCGAACTGGATAATCCAGATCTGGTGCTGCAAGTCTACATACAACCTGTTAGTTTTATGGGGCACGCTTCCAAAGTCAACCGCCTTCCACTTACCAAGACGTTCATTCTCTTGCTAGTCACGGTCAGTCTGGGGTCAGCCGCTCTGGTTCAGAGACGGGGCTATTGCCACTCATTCAACTTACGTCGTCGTTGGGGAAGTTGTACTCTTTTCGCAAGCGTCAATCGTTAGCATGCATGGCTGCGCCCCCGGATAGTCGAAACTTTGATGTCGGGAATGAGGGGTAACTAGTCAAAAAAGACGTACTGCCCTCGCTCATCGAATGGTACCTGCGGCCATTTTCGTGTTTATGCTGCAAGATGCTGGATCGGAGGGATGCCAGTGATGACTCTTCCTCGAGAGGCTGCAGGGCAGAACAGTGTCAATAACGACGACAACTCATCACCGGACTGGATACAGTAACGTCGTGGAAACATACCATGCCCAGGGCCGAATCGGTGTCATCGTCGGCCACCTACAGAAGAGGGAAACTCGATTAGCATCAAGACCAAACCAGCCACCCTTGCGGGTCTGGGATGTCACCGGGGGGCGCCTCACAATCAGTGGAGCTTGGTTCTCGTCCTGACACATGGTTGAAGGAAACGAGCGAGATGTCGATATTCAATATGGAGACGAGAGGCGAGTTCACGATAGATGGAGGGGATAGTGTGAGGCAATCAGCCTTTCTGTCCGTCCCTGAGTGGGCCTAAGATTCTTTCTATACGCGTCTGTTGGCCCATACACCGACAGGGGGTTTTCTCTCGCGCGGCTTCGCTGCAAGTCCCCCGGGCGCCAATGGCATGGCCAACCTTAATACAGTCACATGGATAAGTTATCGAAGATGGACAGATGTCCCCAGGGCGAGGAATTCACGATGAGGGTCAGTGTGGAAAAGGGAAATCCGGAGGTATCTTGAGAATGGTGTATAGTGCCCAAAGGATGAACCCTTTCTTTTTCTTTTTTTTTGCCAAGCAATGATGCGCGGAAGCCATCGAACTACCAAAAGAAATTGGCGCCTGCGACCCCGGTCCGTCATGGCGGAGAAAAGAAAGTTCTGTGAGCCAAGCCGACTTTGATTGTTGGAGATGCAGGCAAGAAAAAAGAACGCGGCAGCGGGCCGTGGTCCAGCTTCCGCGGGTGGGTATGGGAGTGGCTTTGGTTGCTGGTCATGAGACGGGATGGAGATGATTTATCAGCGACAGCTGGATGCTGAGAACCGACTTTTATCAGTTGTCACAGTTTGGGATGCTGGGAATCCCCTTGATAGCTTGCCCGTGGGGTTGCAGATTAATGAGCAAAAAATGTCGCCTTACTGGTCTGGCGTCCGTCAGCCTGTCGCCTGTTGGCCCTGTCCGGCCGCACCGCATCACCAGATGGCTCTGTGCACTGACTGCACACAATGCTTGCTGCTTCCTCGCTGGCTGGCTGAATGCTTACCAGGCAGGCACGTATTCGCAGAAATGGTGAGAAGTCGTTCGACAGGTTCGACCGACCCTGTCGCCCCTCCCTGCCTCTCTTTCGTTCTTGTTCTTGTCTCTTTCTCACCTCTCCTCTCACCTCACCTCTCACCTCCCCCCTCTTGACAGATTGCTCGCCCATCTATCTCCCTCCCGCACCTCAAACTCTTCTTCTTCTGTTCTTCACGCCCCTAGGTTCGGCTTCCAGCGCCCAGCTCAATCCACAACAACCCAGACTCTCGCCAGATTGCTACGCACTGAGAACCATACCCAACGCCTCGCTCGTCCACGTCTTCCCTCCTAGCGCCACGGCGAACCCGCCAAGTTAGCGACCTTTCCGGCTTGAGCCCCTCGCCTCTCCCCCGCTCCACTGTGAGGGATCCCATCGCGGGCGCCCTGTCCGTCATCCAGAGAGGGCCCTGCAACATTCAGTGGCCTGTGGTCTGCAACCAGCCAAGTCACCTGCAAGCCCCTGGTCTTCCCCCCTCCCCGACGGGTTCAGTGCCCATCCTGCGGGAACCGGCGCTGCATCAGTGCCCCGAAAGGCCGAGCCTAAGCCCCAGGCCCTGCGCCCGAGCCACGGGGTGGGATGCCAGCAAGGTGAGAGGTTCCTGACCTGGAAGCGCCCTGGACCTCCCTAGAGCACCAAGACACTTTAGCTGCTTGTAGCACGTCCATCCCGTCTAGAGCCAAAGAGCCAAGACGCGTGTCTCTGCCTCAGGCATCCAAAACCCTTCCAGCCGCCTCTCCATTCACCCCCATTCCCCATGGCCCATTCTCCGTCCCAGCTGTGTCATTCCCAGACTCAGTCCCAGACTCAGTCCAAGGCTCAGTCGTCTAACGGCAGCGCCGCTCCAATTCTCTCCTCTTCTCATCCCCGCTCGCCGAATCAGTCGCTTTCTGTGCCTGTATCGCCGCATACACTCGAGCCGACCAGCAGCCTCCGCCTCGCGACGCCGACTTCGTCATCTCGGCCATCAGCTCCATCGTCTCCATCGTCTCCCCGATCGTCTTTGTCATCACCCTCACCCTCACCTTCACCCTCGCATCCACGCTCTCGCTCGCGCACTCTCCCCCTCCACCTCCACCTCCACCACTTTCGTCCTCGCCTTCACCTCCACCGTCCTCACAATCGCCATTCAAGCGCATCTCAACTCGCACCCGCAAACGGAATCGACCGCCCTCCTCTGCTCCATCGAACATGGACTCGTCTGCTTGATCGCAATAAACCCGTTGTTATACCCGTCACCCCCGTCACTCACAACCGCCCTGTCCGCTTTGAATCCTCCAGCAACGCCGCCATGCCTCCCTCCAAGAACAACTCCAATGGCTCCACTGGCCAAGTGAGCCATCGTCTGCGCAACTTTTTTCGCATGAATACCGGCAGCAGCACCGGCAGTGGCTCCAGCGAGAAGGAGAAGGAGAAGACGTCGTCTACCGTAACCACCCCCGATGCCGCATCCAGCTCAAAGTCCTCCCGCCACACCAAGTTCTTCAGCAACACCGTCGGCCGCCTTCGTGCCCACACCGTTAACAGCGAAGGCAACCAGCTTGACGAAGCCATGAGCCCGACCGCGCATGCGAACCCGTACTTTGCTCACCAAGGCCAGCCTGGGTTGCGTCATCACAACGCTGGTTCCGTTCCCCCAAGCCCTCCCGATACCCCGACGCTCAAGGTTCAGGGACCCGACGGTGCCAATGGGGAGCAGGCCACCAGTGAGACCAAGGAGGAATTGGCTCGGAGACTGAGGAGGGTTGCCAGTGCCCCGAACGCCCAGGGCCTGTTCTCCAAGGGCGAGGCGGCGAATGGCGATCGTCCTGCCACTGCCGAGCTAGGAAAGGACCCTCTGGTTGCTAACGGCTCCCTTGGCTCGTTGGGCCTATTCGAGTCCAACAAGGCCAATGCCGCCGCTGCCAAGGCCCAAGCTGCCGCCGCCGAGGATATCCTCGCCGCTCTCCCCGCCCCGCACACCGCCATGGCCTTCCGAAGGACGTACAGCTCCAACTCGATCAAGGTCAGGAATGTCGAGGTAAATCCTTCTAGTTTTGACAAGATCAAGCTCATCGGCAAGGGAGACGTCGGAAAGGTCTACCTTGTCCGGGAGAAGAAGAGCAGTCGTCTCTACGCAATGAAGAGTATGTGCACTCGCTTGATACACCAACTTTTGGCCTGAGCTAACAAATACAGTACTGAGCAAGAAGGAAATGATTAAACGTAACAAGATCAAGCGAGCTCTTGCCGAGCAGGAAATCCTGGCAACAAGCAACCATCCCTTCATTGTTACTCTCTACCACTCGTTCCAGTCCGAGGATTATCTGTACCTCTGCATGGAGTACTGCAGTGGTGGCGAGTTCTTCCGCGCACTCCAGACCCGTCCTGGCAAGTGCATTGCTGAAGAGGATGCCCGCTTCTATGCTGCCGAAGTGACGGCCGCTCTGGAGTACTTGCATCTCATGGGTTTCATCTACCGTGACTTGAAGCCAGAGAGTGAGTTAGCCTGGCCTTGTGGATAAATGTATTTTTGCTGACAAATTGCCCCTCAGACATTCTCCTGCATCAATCCGGCCACATCATGCTGTCGGACTTTGATCTCTCTAAGCAGTCAGACCCTGGTGGTAAGCCCACCATGATTGTTGGAAAGAACGGCGCCAGGACAGATGCCCTCCCGACCATCGACACGAGATCATGTATTGCCAACTTCCGCACCAACTCGTTTGTCGGCACCGAAGAGTACATTGCGCCCGAGGTGATCAAGGGCAGCGGACACACTAGTGCTGTTGACTGGTGGACGTTGGGCATTCTCATTTATGAGATGCTTTACGGCACCACGCCCTTCAAGGGCAAGAACCGCAATGCCACATTTGCAAACATTCTTCGCGAGGACATCCCGTTTCCAGATCATGCTGGCGCGCCACAAATTTCCAAGTAAGCTTTCCGCGTCTGAGGCAACTTGCCTGTTCATATCTGACTTTGATGACAGCTTGTGCAAGTCCTTGATTAGAAAACTCCTCATCAAGGATGAGAACCGCCGGTTGGGAGCTCGAGCAGGCGCATCGGATATTAAGGCGCACCCCTTCTTCCGAACAACACAGTGGGCTTTGATTCGACACATGAAGCCCCCGATCGTTCCTCACGCAGGCCGGGGCATCGACACGGTGAATTTCCGAAATGTCAAGGAAAGTGAGAGCGTCGACTTGAGTGGATCTAGGACGATGAACCTCAAGGGCGTTCCATTGGACAGCGGGCTCTCAACGCCAGGCGGGGACATTGCGGACCCGTTCCTCGAGTTCAACAGCATCACGCTTCACCACGACGGAGACGAAGACTCGCATCACCATCACAACATTTCAAATGGCAACTCTCCTTAAACTCGCCAAGACGAGAGGCCGGGAGAGGCGTCGCCTGTGCGCTGGCGCAAGTCAGACTAGCTTAGCCCATTCAGCGGGCTAGCCCACCACCACTTACATGTATACACGTGCAACATCATGATTTTGGAATTCTTGTATCGGGGCGCCTGTTTGTTGTGCATTTCCAGCATCATTCGAATCACAGCCACTCTTTTGGAAGAAGACGCGAGAGCGAGAGTGAAAGAGCGAGCAATCGGACAGGAGAGGACATGGGGGGGGAGACGACGGTATGGGCATGCTGGCCACAGCATTCAGCTTGGAGGTCCGATGGAGGTGAGAGCTGGAGCGTTGAAGAGGAATATGCTCAGCATTCAAGGGTCGTATGTGCTGTCAAAATGGCGTCGGTCTGGTCTGGCGTTTCGGAAAGAGCGGGAAAGAAAGCAATGTTATGTACAGTCTTGACCAGTCCATGAAGATGAAGAGCACGTGAGAATTTACCAATAGAGCAAAGGGTATGATTTTTCCTCTGAAGGTGTTGGGTGTCGTATTTTGGTGAAGGTAGGTGAGTCGCGTGGGTAGTGTGTGGAGCTTCTTATCATTGTGTCGAGGTCAGATGGCGAACAGCACTCGCACATGACCATGTCTCAACACCACCGGGCAAGGCGCTTACGGAGGCGCAGGACACTTCTGCCTGGTTGACTCTTGGGGTCTCACATTTCCCACATTTCGAACGAGTTACCCGAAAATATTTCTCAAAGATGGGCCCGGAGGACGATTCGCATGATGACGGTGAGCTGCTCATGGGGTCTTGACCACGTCTGGGCGAAATGCGGTGCGGCAGTCAAAAGCATGGCAGATCTGCCCACGTCGGCTCTTCACTTGGTGTCTCATCGTGAATCAAACAATCACCGGCCAGCAAAAACAACAGGCTAAAATCAAGGGCTACTTTCAAGGCGATTCTACAACCAGCCATGTCGCAGCACCGACCGGCCTCGACCCCACGCCGCCGGTCCTCACGGCGTCAATCCTCGGAGCGGGGTGAGACTGGCACCGACGTCGTGCCGCCGCGGCCATATCTCGTCGAGTGGAGCGCGCAAACGTGTCGACAGCGCGGGATTCCGGACGTCGATGCGCTGAGGGGGGAGATGGGCGCGCCGGAGCGGCCTGGGTGGAGGAGGTTGGTCGTCATGAGGGGGCGCGAGGAGGATGTCGATGCGGTCGATGCGGCCCTCGGGTTGGGGATGGCCGAGGGGAGGGGGAGGAGGCCGGCTGGGTGGGCGTGGGAGTATCCTGAGGTTGAGGCGGATGCGGAACAGGGACGGGTGGGTGTGGGACTGGGAGGTTGCGCGGAGAGGCCGACGAGACAAGGCATCCGGCTCTGTCGCGCCGCTCTGTCGACAAAGACGCGCATCCCCATCCTTCTTCTCGACGGCCTCCCTACGAATGTTTCGCAGCGCGCTCCTCATCCATCCCGTCACGGCCCCCAACGGAGGAAATCAAGCGGTCCCCACGCAGAGCCACCGCCGCGCTCTGGGCTCGAGGACGCGCTCTGGGCCGGCCTCGGCGCCGACGACTGGCCGCTGGAGGACCTGCTCGCCGGACTGGCGTACGATGCGTGGCTGAGTGCGTTGCCGCCGCCGGAGAAGGGCGATGCGATTGAGACGCTGTGGGAGTTGGCGCAGGCGCTCGAGGCGAATGCTGATGCTGCGAGGGCCATGGAGCGGCGTGGAGCCGGGCCCGGGTCCGTCACGGCGTCGGACTGGACGGCGCTATCAGACCGTCTTCACCGGCGGATGCACCTCTCAGTCGCCCTGTCTCTGCAGCTCAAGGCCAGCCAAGCGCCGCCGGCGACAAACGCCAACGCCCGCAGCCTCGACCGCATCGCGTACCTGGGCGGGCTGCTCTTCCCGGCGACGGTGGTATCGGGCATCCTGTCTATCGAGGGCACGTACGGGCCGGAAGGATCCGCCTTTTGGGTCTTTTGGCTCGCGGCCGGCCTGTCGTCGGTGTTTGCCCTGCTCGTCATCTACGCGGATAACCTGCGCACGCTGGACGTGTGGATCGAGGTGGCGGCGGGGGAGGTCGACGACGCGCTGCTGCATCACCATCACCGACGGAGAAGGCAGGTAGGTGATGAGGAGCGCGGCGAGGCGGGCGTTACGACGGCGACGAGCGGCGTCTACGTCGTGCAGCGGCGCGGCGACGGAACAGAGGGGAGGGCGTGGAGACGCAAGGAGCTGGGCTGGCTGGGCGCCGTCAAGAAGATGAGCGGGTGGTACTTGGTAAGGGGGAGTCCCGGGATGGAGTTTCGGATGCCGGGGAGGGATGAGAGGAAGGTGGACTGGTGGTGATGTTACTAGACTATGTAAGGGGTGATGGGGGTGTAGTGTGTAAGTGCTGTTGTACTGTGTAGGTAGTGTAAGGGAGGTGGTGATGAGGGGGTAAGTGGTGATGAGGGGGTAAGTGGTGATGAGGGTGTAAGTGGTGATGAGGGTGTAAGTGGTGATGAGGGTGTAAGTGGTGATGAGGGTGTAAGTGGTGATGAGGGTGTAAGTGGTGATGAGGGGGTAAGTGGTGATGAGGGTGTAAGTGGCGATGAGGGAATACGTCGTGACGATGGAGTATCATTACATGACCATGCATTACATCGTTTTTTCTTCTTCTTTTGGCTTTGCTCACAACCTAGATACAAATAGCCAGTCCACGAGGGAGATTCTCCTTTTTTTCCCCTTTCTTTCTTTCTGCCTTGCGAGGGAATTGCAACCCCTTTCGATGCCCATTATTCATGTCCAGCCACCAAGCTGCGAGAAACATGTTTTGCTCCGCGAATACGCTTGACCTCTGCCGTCATCGCCTTGGCCGGTCCCATAACACACGCAACCTGTTGATCGTATACACGTTCTCCCTTTACCACTCGTAAACGTCCACTCATGGCTATACCCGATCCACGCTCCTCCGGCGGTTACCCAGGCCAATCTTGTCCTTGCCGTCCATCCAGGGCCGCAGGCACTCGGGCACGGCGACCGTCATGTTCTCCTCGTCCCAGCCGTTCTCCAGGAGCGCGGCCAGCACGCGTGGGACGGCGAGGGCGGTGCCGTTGGCCGTCCAGGGGAAGACGAGGCGGCCCCCGATGCGCACGCGCGTGCCCAGCCGCCGCGCCTGGTAGTCGGTGCACAGGCTGGCCGACGTCACCTCGCCCCAGCCGCCATCGCGCCGCGAGGGGAAGAAGGCCTCCATGTCGACCTTGCGCGTCGCCGAGGCGCCCAAGTCGTGTGTCGGCATGGCCAGCACGCGGCAGTACAGGCCCAGCGACGACAGGATCTCGGTTTGGATGTCGAGCATCTCGTCGAGCGTCTCCACGCCGCTGCCCTCGTCCGGCGGCGTCCACGCAAACATCTCCACCTTGGTGAACTCGTGCACGCGGTACAGGCCCTTCGTGTCGGCCCCGCGGGCCCCGGCCTCGGCGCGGTAGCACCGGGACACGGCGACGCGCTTGAGCGGCAGGTCCTCGGCGTCGATGGTGGTGTTGGCCTTCATGCCCGCGAGGGCAATCTCCGAGGTGCCCGTGAGGCACATTTCCGGCACGCCGCGCTCGGCGTCGGCGGGCGACTGGGCAATGGTGTAGACCTGCTGGTCGCCGCTCTCGTCTCGCGGCTGGAACCCGCAGGCTGCGCCGATATGGCTGTACACCATGCTGGGCGGCGACACCTGCATCCACCCGTGCCGCGTCGTCACGGCCAGCGCGTACTGCACCAGCGCTTGCTCCAGCTGGGCCGCCTCGCCGAGCAGGTAGTACCAGCCCCAGCCGGAGGCGGTGGCGGCGGCGGCAAAGTCGAACAGCCCGAGCTCGGAGCCGATGTGGACGTGCGAGCGCCAGATCTTGTCCTCGGGGGACTCGGTGAAAGTCGGCGGGCTGTTGATGTGCGACAGCAGCTCCGGCTCGTCGCCGCGCGGCGTGTCGTCGCTGGTGAGGTTGGGGATCTCGAGGGCCAGCGCCTCCATCTGCGCCAGCGCCTCCGCCTCGCCCTTTTCGATGACCGCCAGGTCCTGCTTCAGCCGCCGCGCCTCATCCTGGATCTGCTCACGGCTCATGAGTCGCACCTCGCGCAGATCCTCGTCGCCGCTGCTGGTGGCCGGGTTGGCGAGCTGGCGCCTGAGCAAGTTGGACCGCTCGCGCAGCGTCCTCCCCTGCCGCTGCAGGTCCTGGAACTGCTCGTGCAGGCCGACGATGAGGGCCGGGTTCTGCGCCTGCCGCTTGTAGTTGCGTTCTAGGCACGTCAGCTCGTATAGTTCCGGGTTCTGGCGGATGTGCTTGATGTCGACGACGGGCTTGGGCGCCGACGGCGGCCGCTTGACGTCGCCGAGGCCGCGCCGCAGCAGGGCCGGGGCGTTCGGCGCGTTGCGGCACCGCAGGCGGAGTGGTATCCTGTGCATTGTGTATGTTTTTCAGGCTCAGGTTGAGCTTGTTCTTCAATTTCGAGAACTCGAACGACCTTGACGTCGCTGCAAGCTTTCGCTGTGGTGAGATGAGCCTCACAAAGTGGGTTTATGCAATTACCCGATCCCGACGCCGATCCGTCACCCCGACTCCATCGTGAAGCCGGTGCAAAGCGCCCGCAACGGCCCTTGAGCCGGCCACATCGTACTGGTACATCTGTTGAACAAAGAGGTTGCTGGAAAGGGGGTATATTGGAAGAACAAGTCTAGTACATTTCTATGCTTTTCATCGTCGACGTCGTTCATGGTTGGCAACATCCAGGTCTTTTCATGGCTGACCCTTTCTGCTCAACGTCATCCATGTCCTCTGCGTGGATATTTCCTCCATTCAAAGTAGGGCCGATTGTCATCACAATCTCGCCACCCATCGAGGGTGCAGCTGTCCAAGCCTCGCAATTGACATGCTGATTTTACAGATATCCCCATGTCCCCAGAGTCCAGGCACCGTGATGCCCTCCACCTCCTCGCGCATAACCCCCCGCAGTCATGCTCTGCCGCTGCTGAACCTTGACGTCAATGTCGCTCGGGCGAGACGCTCCGTTGGCGCCTTGTTGTAGCCAAACCTCCCTGTCTATGAGGGCCATGGAAGGCATCTTCAGTTGGCAGAGCAGGCTGCCTCCAATCCATGGACCTAGGGAGTGCAGGACGCGGAACTGTCCGTGTACTTGCGGTGGTGCTTCTCGATAGCGTGCCACCTTGGCCTCGATTGGATCGTGCTCGGGGCGCGCATCTGCAGCACCGCAGTCCTTCGTTTCCTGCTCGTCGCTGGTGCTGGCCCCTGACGGCGAGGTAGGACCACTTCCAGTGGGCGAGCCACTCGACCTCCGTTGTAGCTTTGGGTTGTTCCGTAACTGATCCACACCTTTGCCAGCAACGGGTGCCCATCCTCTCTTTGCGACAATGGCCGTGATGTCATCTATAATTCGCTGTTTAATTCCCAAAATATTGGAACAACCTCCTATGAATATGATCCGAGACATGCAAATCGCCCGCACGTCCATTGGCAGCTGGAGGAGATGTTGGTAGACGAGCAGGTGAATGGGAAGCTCGTGGTCGTCGAAAGTCGCCTGATGTACTAAAGGGTCGAAGAATGTGTCGTCGCAGACCTCTGCTAGCTTCTCAAAGGGGATTTCCAGGTTTGTAGGCGGGTTTGTCGAGTTGATGGGCACATTGGCCACGCCGACCTGCAACACGTCCTGTAATGACTCCGCTTCGGACTCGTCCTGCTCCTCTACCGTTTCCAGCTGTGTCGACTCCCTCTGAGAGGACCTGGCCGCGGATGCTCTGCACCACATTAAGCGGCGGGCTATGTCGTCGCATTCGTCGAAGCTGATGACCCGGGATTCGTCCTCAGTGTCGTTTCCTCGCATCAACGTGTACACAGCCTTATAGAGCGTGTCCAACAGGAGCCTGCCTCCTCTGATGCTCCGTGTGCTCTTCACCTCGCGATACTCGTAGACACTCGTAACAACAGTCTCAGCCCAGCCCATGTCGATGACCAGGGCGGAACGGACACCCGCGGAGACGGCTGACATAACGGACGAGGCCATGAGAGAAACAGTGGGAGATTGAAACCGAGTAAACATGGTGTCCAGCACAGCCGTCAATAGTGGCACTGGCACGGCTGAGTCTAACACAAGCCCTAGCCTCCTAGGCCGCGAATCGATGAGTAGAAATCTGGTCTCACATGAGTATGTGCCGGGGTGTGATGAGAGTAAGAAGGCTCACCTGGTAAAGGCATCTCGAACCACCCGTTCGAGATTATCCTGACACAACCCCAAGTCGACATCCCGCAAGTCGAAGCGCCAAAACTCATGCTCCGGCGCCCAATCCAGGCCAACCTGGCCCCTAGGCGCCTCCCAACTCCTAAAGTCACCAACGCGACGTTGGTCCTCGGGGCCGCACTGCAGCGTCGCCTTGGGACACGAGTCGCCGGCGAATCCTGCCCTCAGGTGGCGCGACCCCAGCTCGATGACGACAACGTCATCGTCGGCGCGGATGGTCGACGGCGAGCCGTACGCCGAGGCGACGTTGCGGCTCGGCGTGTGGGGGGTCGACGGGGCCCCCGAGCCGCCTTGCGTGGGCGCCGACCGGATGCTGGCCACGCTCCGGTGAGCAAGAGCCGGTCCTGCGCCAGAGGCCATGGCCGCGGTGCAACGAAAAAGAAAGGGCGCGAAATGCACAAAGGGGCCGGCTTATGATGCGGTGCTGGTCCTGATGGTTGATGGCTTGATGCTACTCATCTCCTTTGTTTGCCCTCCTGCCTTGGTGGTTGGTTGGGCCAAAAGTGACGTCGGCGTTTGAAGCGCCGACGCGCCGACGCTGTAGCAGTCTTTTGGTCCCTTAGACTCTAAGTCAACAGTGGTCACAGCGCTGCAGTAACCCCAGTGACGCGGGGCACATACTGAACTTCCATCGTGCAGGCAACTTCATCCCTCTCGACGATTGCGAAGCAGAACGGCCCTGGGGGCTGCACGCGGTCCAAATGGGCATTAAAGGGTAATTTGTCTCTTCATTAATCACATTTATACACCGTCCTGACCTCGACAGGATCTACAACGAGATTGGCCGGGGCCAGCGAGTCTCCCTTTCGAAGCTAGCCGCCGACAGCTTCGTGAACTCAGGCCGCCCACTACGGCTAGCCGTTGATATTGCTATTTGGCAATTTCAAACCCAAGCAGCCCGAGGTATGAGTTCTTCGCTCTTTGTCTCAGAGTCCATTCTAACAGTGTCTAGGCGGAACCAATCCCGCCATTAGAACTCTCTTCTACCGCCTCAACCGCCTCCTCGGAACCCCAATCGAGCCGATTTTCGTCTTCGACGGTCCCAATAAGCCCGTATTTAAACGGAACAAGCGATCTGGTCGTGGAGATGGCGTCGCCACTGCCCAGGCTAAGCGATTGATTCGACTGTTTGGCTTCACTGTCCACGACGCACCAGGCGAGGCCGAGGCCGAATGTGCCCTTCTCCAACAGCACGGGATTGTCGATGCCGTTCTGAGCGAAGATGTCGATACCATCATGTTTGGGTGTACTCGGACGCTGCGCAATTGGTCTGCCGAAGGCAAAGGCTCGAAAACGCCGACCCACGTATCGCAATACGATGTCGAATCAATGAAAATCAGAGAGCTAGGGCTCGGCCGAGAAGGCATGGTTCTTGTTGCTCTCATGTCCGGCGGCGACTATATGCCTGAAGGAATTCCTCGCTGCGGAGTCAAGGTGGCCTGCGAAGCCGCCAAAGCTGGCTTTGGCAAGTCTGTTTGCCGACTTAAGGCATCGGACAAAAAGGGCATCCAGGCGTGGCGGGAGTCGTTGCTTCACGAGCTAAAGACAAACGAAAAGGGTTTCTTTAGGACGCGCCATATGGCACTAGTAATGCCGGATGATTTCCCAAACCTCGAGGTCCTTCGCTACTACACCCATCCGGTGGTGTCGCCCATCTCGAGCCTGGATGCGATTCGCGACAAGTTTCTCAACCAAAAACGAGAGTTGTACCTCGAAGACTTGAGAGAGTTTACGAGAGAAACTTTTGACTGGGACTTTCGGATAGGGGCAATCAAGTTCATCCGTGTTCTTGGCCCAACCCTACTCGTCAAGAACATTCTCCAACAACCCGAGTGTACCCACCTCGAAAAGATCAAAGGCAGTAGATCACATTTCAGCACGGACAGCACTCGCGAGCTGCGTGTCTCTTTTATCCCACAGGATGTTGTTCCTATCGATCTGTCAAAGGAAGTAGATGAGGACATTGCAGCTGGTCGCGGCGGGCTGGCTCTCAACAGCGACGACGAGTTTGAAGCGCCAGGCAACGGCGTGCAGACTAACGGAGCTCCTAAAGCTGTTGTAAAAAACGTATACGATCCCGCAGAGCCGGAGTTAGCCTGGGTCCTGGAGGCTGTTGCCAGGCATAGCTTGCCCGCTGCTGTCGAAGAATGGGAAGCTGCTGAGGCTGCCAAGGCTGTGAAAAGGGCACCGGCCAAGAAGAAAACGACTGGCTCCAAGACCAAGAGCGCTACCGGGATGCCGTCTGGGGCCCTCGATAGGTTTGTCCAAATCTCCAAGTCCAGGCTCCAGGACGCAACCTCGAAGATTTCCAAAGACGCCGGAAGGCCCAAACCTACCAGCACGTCACTACCCCTGGCGACGACATCGCGACGGCTACGAGTGCCCTCCCCGCTGGAACCAAGTAAGCACTCCACGCCCGAGACCAGGACCAAAATCGCTCCGGTCGAGCAGCGGACCCCTTGGACAATTGCCAGCTCACAAGCGACGCCTAGATCCAGTGGTCCCCAAGGTCAGCAAGCGATTGTCATCTCATCTAGCCCGCCCGACTCGCCTTCCCCGTCCACTTTTCGTCAGCCGAGGGTCTTTGCCGCTTCTAGCCCAGAGCTGCCTGAGTCAGTTCGCTCAATATTGTTCTCGAGCACTACTACGAAAGGGGTGGAGGAGAAGCTGAAGCTAATCGACGACACAAAACCCTCGCAAAAGACGTCTGTATTAAAAGCTCAGCCGGCGAAGCTGAAGCAGGCATCGATGGACGTTTTTACTACAAAGGTATCGAGGCCAAGCGCGAGTCAACCAATCATGTCAAGGCCACCGACAGCCCGCGTTGAACCAATGGCAGCCTCACAGCCGGTTGACGAGTTTGACGAGTTCAGCGACTTGAGCGATTTCAACGACTCCTCTTCGGACCTCGAGCCCCTATCCACCCTCATCTCGCGGTCCTCCACGTCCCCGACCAAGCGCCGCAACGAAGTCCCAAACACCCGGGACACCAGCCCCAGCCCGGCCCCCGTGCGGAAGAAGAAGCTGCTCATCCCGCGGACCAGCGCCGTGGGCTTCTTCCGGGAGGTCGAGGTCGACGCCGGCGAGTGCGAGGAACGCATCGCTAGGGAGGATGCGTCGCTGCAGCGCAGGGGCATGCGAGGGCGCGTGACGCGCATGAGCGACATCGAGGTTGTCGACTTGACGCAGGATGACTGAATCAATTCACGCACAACTCAGGGGCGATGGTTTCTGGCGTTTGACGAAGGCGTTTGGTAAGAAATGGAAAATCTGCATGATGAACATGGTTTGATGAAAGGTCTGATATCAACAATTTTGACAGCAAGGTTGCGAACTGGGCATATAAAATATGGCGTCTTTTGATATATAAATTTGTACACTTTTTGGTATCATGCCTTCGTCGAGTTATTATCTATACAGTGGTCCGCCTAAATTCGGCATACCCAAGGTCTTGTAACGCCTTTGTCGCCGTTTTGTATTATCCAACCGCCGGCCCCTTCTTTTTGTTTCTACATTGATATATGACGCCAACACTCCCCCATAGGACGAGTCTATGCTCCGTCCACGGGTAAATCTGGATCCACCTCGGTGCCTAGGTCGCGGTCCTCCAGGAAGCGCCTCCCAACGAGTTCGTCGGGCAGGTATGTCTGGCTGACGCGGCCATCGCGGTAGTTGGGCGGGTACTTGTACTCGGCGCCGTAGCCGATGTCGCGCATAAGGCGGGTCGGGGCGTTGCGGAGGTGCAGCGGCACCGGCAACGCGGCGACGCCGGGCTCGCGGAGGGCGGCGTAGGCGTTGTTGAGGCCGCGATAGGCCCGGGTGCTCTTGGGGGCGGCGCACAGGGCGACGGCGCAGTGGGCCAGCGGGATGCGGGCCTCGGGCATGCCAATCTGCTGGGTGGCCGTGTAGGCGGCGGTGGCGAGCGGCAGCAGCGAGTTGTCAGCCAGGCCAACGTCCTCGGAGGCGATGACGACCATGCGGCGGGCGACGAAGAGGGGGTCCTCGCCCGACTGCAGCATGCGGGCGAGGTAGTAGAGGGCGGCATCAGCATCATTGCCACGGACGGCCTTGTGGAAGGCCGAGATGGTGTCGTAGTGCTGGTCGCCGGCGCGGTCGTAGACGAGCGTCTTAGTCAGGGCCGCCTTGATGTCGTCCTGCGTGATGCCGTCGCGCGTCGTCAGCGAGAGTGCCAGCTCGAGCAGGTTGAGAGCGGTGCGGGCGTCGCCGTCGCTGAAGCGCGCCAGGTACGACACCATGGCGTCGTCGAGCAAGGGGGTCGGCGGGTACACAGACGCCTCCTCGTCGAGCGCGCGCTTGAGGATGCGCACAATATCGTCGGCAGTAAGGGCCTGCAGCGTAAAGGTGCGGCAGCGCGACAGCAAGGCATTGGCTACCTTGAACGACGGGTTCTCCGTTGTAGCGCCAATCAGGGTAACCATGCCAGACTCGACAGGGTTGAGGAAGACGTCCTGCTGGGCCTTGTTGAAGCGGTGAATCTCGTCGCAGAAGATGATGGTGCGGCGGCCCGTCAGCTTGACGTCGTTGGCCGCCTCCTGGAACAGCTTCTTGACCTCGCCCACGCCCGTGCTGGTGGCGTTGAGCTCGATGAAGCGGCTGCCGACCATGTGGGCGATGCACCGCGCAATCGTCGTCTTACCCGTGCCCGAGGCGCCCCAGAGGATCATGGACGGCACGCGGTTGGACTCGATGAGCGACCGCAGCACGCCGTTGGGCCCGACGAGCTCCTGCCCAAAGACCTGATCCAGTGTCCGCGGCCTCATGCGTTCTGCCAGCGGCGCCGACCGCTGCGTCTTGGTCTTCTTCAGCGCCCGGCCATCTGCGTCGTGCTCCTGCTTGACCTCCTGACTACCGTCCGCAACGTCCTTGTCCCGCTCCTCGGCCGTCGCTTCCAGCTTCACCCTGAACCCGAGCCCAGACCCTGCCCCGGGACCATCCTCAAACGAGCGCTTCTTCCCGGCCGCGGACTGCAAAGCGGCGGTGCCATTAAGGGGCGTCGTCAGCGCCCGGCCATCGGGCGCCGTCTGTCGCTTCGGTGCCGGCGTGGAGAAGAAGGTCGACGCGGAGCGCTTCTGCGAGGCTGCCGCGGGCGTCTGCGACTGCGGCGGCGACGGGTTCTTGTCCTTGTCGAATAGGAAGCTCGTGCAGCCTGAGTCGATGTGGCTGTTGATCTCGGACGACTTGACCGGCTGGTTGCAGATGGGACAGTCGACGGCCATGTCTGCGGCTCACGGGGAGAGGACGCTGGATCGGTCGAGCTACGTGCTATGTACTGGTCGTGCCATCCAAGACGAAAGAGCCGTCTCGTTCCCAGTACATGAATCGAGGGTTGATTGCCGTCTTAGCGTGGCTGTGTGGTTGAGTGGTATGCCTTGGAGCGCCTCTTGGTGAAATTTATCTTGAAAGCTATGACGCGCCGTCACGCTGTCACGCCTTTTGAGTTTAATGGCAGTTGCCACCCCGTGCTCTTGCTAAACTCTTAGCTCCGGGGGTCGTCCAGCGGGCCGCTCGCCCCACAGGCTCGGCTCTCTTCTTAGTTCATCACAGATATCATGGTTTCAACGTGTCTAGATAATTTCAAGTTGAGGAGTATAGTAGACGGTTGCTATTATTATTCAGAAGTCCTTGCTCCACCATCATGGCAAGTCTATGTTTAGTCAATTGGTCAACCCCGCAACATCATCACGATACACGAGACAAAATCAGCTTGGCATCAACACCCTTTGTATTGTCCCTGGCAATCATAAAATCCCCTCTGTTGCTTCCCACCACGCTTCCCAGCTCCAGATCTCCCTCCAGGAGTTTCCATTTTTCAAGTAGATCATGGTCAATAAACACCTTCCAAGCAATGCATCCTCCCCAGGGAAAGCCACAGCTAACCGCCTAACAATGCACCAAAACGCCGATCCGTGCTGCCTTCTCTCCCGCTAGTTCTTGCTGGGAATTTATTGTCCCCGTCCTTTTGCTCTGTTGACTTATTAAATACTCGGTACGTAGAGACTAAGCCGACGTCTTCAGCGACCGCACCTTGGGAGACGAAATCGTCGTCTCAGCCTTTCGCTTCCCCAGCAGCGACTCGGGCGGTCGCGTGACGCCAGGAGTGCTCTCCCGGTCCTGTGTTGCCTCGGCGTGGCATGAGGCGTGATAGGCCCGGTTGCCTACCAGGACAGCGTCGAGCCACACCCACTCCTGTGCCGTGTCCAGCCACTTGTTCTCGAACCGGTCTTGGCAGATCGGGCACACCGTATTGATGCCCTTGGACGGGTCCGGAACGGGTATGTACTTGGGCTTCGCAGCCTCCGCCGCCGCCTTGGAAGCTTGCGCCAGGCTCTCTTCGGGGGCAGGGATGTGGTCCGCATCAACCACTTCTCGAGACTTTAACCAGTCCTGTGCAATGTCAGTTACCGCATGTACGGGAAGAAGAGGAGCTCGACTTACATGTTGATCCACATACCAACTCCGGTGTGTGCCTCTCTTCTCGGCCTCGTTGCTCCGTTGATGAACTCGAAAGTGCCAGTCCATATGGGCCGTCTTCTTCTTCCTCCCCTCCGCATCCGTCTTGAACCGTCGGCCACACTGAGTGCACGGCGGTCCGAGTTCGTCGTACAAGCGTGACAGCAAGGACGGGTGGAATCTAAACAACTATTAGCATCGGGCACGCGCAAAAGGCATTTTAGACTAGCGGGAACTTACGGTTGCTTGAGAGCGGCAGCGTTGATTCCCTGGCCCGGTGCCATGTCAAACTTCATGAGACCGGCAGCTGCCTTCGTGGAAGCCAAGAGGCTTGCAATGTTGGGAGGCAACAAGGACGCAGGTGGCATCGCTACTGGAGCTGCCGGAGGTGCTGGGTTCGGTTGGTTAAGAGCAGCAGGCAACATGCCAGCCTTTCGAAGCTGGTCGAGCAACGCCAACGGGTTCGCCGGTGCCTGTGCCGCGGGAGCCGCCGGGGCCGGTGATGGCGCCGGGGCAGCGGCAGGCTTCGGGGGCTCGATATGCGTCGGCGGTGAGGGTCGGATGACCACATCGGCATACGGAGGAGTCTGGGTCGGCGTCGCAGTCTGCGCATTCGCCGGCTGTCTTGCCATCAAGGCCGCCAGTGCACCCTGTCCCAGCAGCGAGTCGAGCGTCACAGCGCCAAAGGCCGGAGCCGCGGGAGCCGGCGACGGAGCTACAGTCACCGGCAGTGCCGGCGGTGCCTGCGGAAGTACGGTCGCAGGTGTAGGGGTAGAGTTCTGGCTCGAATGGCCCCTCATATTTACAGCGGCAAGTTCAGTTACTTTGTTCTTAATGAGCTCGAGCTGGTCCGGCGGCAAGCTAGTGCTTTGCACAATGCCTTGAAGATCCAGAAGGGCTCTTAGTCTGGTCTGAACACTAGCATCATGTGGATTGTGCGAGAATTCCGCCTTTGTCGCCACAATCAGGTTCTGAATGTCATTGCTCAATGTCTCTATGCTTATCCCAGCCGGTGCGACCGTTCCAGCAGCTCCATGCACTCCGGCATATGGAGGTGGGAAAGGCGCGGGGGCTGAACCAGCAGGCTGGGGGGTGGAGTGAGGAGGGTAGAATGGGGCCTTTGGGGTCGTCAGTGTGTGTTCAGATAGATTATTAGGGTCCGCTCACCTGTTGGCCTGGGTAGGATACGTTGCCATTCTGAGGCGGGTATTGCTGGGCTGGGTATCCTGATGGCTGGCCGTTGCCTCGCATTCCGGGAGGTGTAGGTGTGTCGCGATGCGGCATCGCTGGCCGAGGTCGGCCTGGCATCATTCCTTGCTGGGGCATGCTTGCGGCTCGTGCCTTCATGAGCGCATTCTCGATCGGGCGCACCAACTCGTGCGAGAAGACAGGCCGGCTATCCATCGATCCAGGTACCGGCTCCTTCCAGGTCCTAAGCATCTCCTCCATCTTGCGGCGGACGGGTTGGTCAACCACTGCGTATGACTCCATGAATGTTTTGAACAGGTTGCGGCCGAAGTAAAGGGTATATGGGGTGCCGACATTCTTGACGATCGAATCTAGGACGTATAGTGCGGGTAGTTTTTTGTTGGGGGGTGCCTAACAGGAGCGTCAGCATTACGGTTCTTTCTGAGCTCGCGATGAAGGGGAACAAAGCGCCAATGAAAGAAATTGGCACTCGATTCGGGAACTACACCTACCTTGAGAATGTGCTGCTGTAGAACTTCGGCGATGGCGAGAGCATGCTCGGTGTTCTCTCGCGCAATTACTGTCAGGTTGCTGATCTCAAATCGCATGTTGGAGGAGAGATCCTCCAAGGCGAGCTTGTAATCCTCCGCCACTTCGGCCGAGTCTGAAGACATGGTGATGGATGTTGCTGCAATAAGAAACAGGAGAAAGGGTTGTGGGTGGTATGTAGAGGATGAATGGAAGAAGGTGACGTCTGCGTTCAGTGCGAATGTGAATCCCCCTGCTCAAAGAATGACAAAGGCGCCTTTCCCAAAGATGCCCAGGACGTTTGACGGACGAGGGCACCGCAAGCACAGTGCAATGGAGCACGTTCTAATTTGGTCAAGTTTATTCCAAGAAGCCTCCTTTGCTGGCGCACGCTGCCTCCCCAGTCTAGCCCCAGCACCAGTATTTCTCCAGAATCAACTTTATAGACGCCGCGATCAAGCCCCAACAGACATAGATCCAACCCGTCTTCACCAGGAGTGCGCGCAAACGTATCCGCAGTCTCTATAGGGCTACCGAGATCGGTCTGAACAAGCCTGCCGGGCGTTTGGCTGGGACGTGGAAGCGCTCCCGACCGACGTGTCGCGTGCAGAGGGAACGGATCGGAGACGACAGACGCGAACCCAGGGAGACGTCACGTCACAGTTTTGCGCGGCTTCTGATTGATCAGGTTCCTTTTGGGCGGCCCAGAGGCTCGGCTCACGCTTCAGCGGGGGTAAGGGGTCTGATGGAAAAGGTGTAGAGTTGATAATCTGAGGAGGGTGCGATAGCTTCTTCGAGGTGTCGTTGGAGATTAAGTGGTAGCGCCTCACGTGACTGGTTTCAATGTCACCCAGGTACGTACCTCTGCGTCTCCAACTTAAATTCCCCATTGTCATCATTGTTCACTGGCCCGAGGCGAAGTATTCAATTGCAAATAGCCTATTGTTAAAAATAAAAACGATCGTTTGAAATGATTGGACTAAAGGCCTTGAAGGCACTCTCTAATTTGACGGGTATTCCACTGAAAAGCGTACAAGTAAACTCCATTATTCGTCCTAAACGCCCCCTGCATTGTTCCCTCGACCTTGTGCCATTCAGGTTCTTTGTGTGTTCCTTTCACCCTTTGTAACTGTTTGAATAGGCATTAGAATCGAGACATGTGCGCCTCCGAGTACCTGCTGCTGTGGCGGGCGTGCTTGGTGTTGAGAGGGTGCAGAGCCGTGTCAGGGCGCCTGATCTCGGGGGCAATAGGGCTCCGTCGGTCGTTTCGGTCCCAACCCTGCTCATCCGCGGGAGTGCCAGTGTACGATGCGGGAGAGTAGGGGGCATTGCGCTCGACATCGTACTGCTGGGAAGAGATTGGAGCGCTGATCTCTGGCCTCGAGTATGTCGTACCCGCCTTCTTGTCCTTGCTCTTCCAGAAAAAGGACATGAAGGTCGCCTTGGGCTTGTCGTTCCGGAGCGAGTTGCTGCGGATGGAGTACTGTTCCTTGTAGGAAGGAGAATCCTCATTGGGGGCGGACAGAGAGCCATCGGAGCGGACCACCTTGGCGTGGATGCCATTGGCTGAGTCTCGGAAGATGAAGGAGCAGATGATGTTGACAATACCAAACGTAATGGCGAGGACACCGGCAGAGAGGACGAGGCGCCAGAAGGGAAGGCCGAGATTCTTGACAGAGTTGGCCGACTGGTTGAGCTTCCCGAGGAGGTTGCAGCCGATGAGGGCCGTGGCGAAGCCGAGCCAGGTGAGGCCGGCCTGGTCAGAGAGGACGGGCCATGTGCGGCGGAAGTAGGGCTTGGCGATGGGCAGCTCAGAGACGACGAGGAAGACGGCGATGTTGCTGGTAAAGAAGAGGGATGCGGCGTCGAAGAAGAAGAAGCGGTTGGAGGTGTCGACCTTGATGATTAGGGTCCAGGACGCAACAGTCGTGCTGAGCAGTGTAATGATGGTGAGGGCGCGAAGGAACTGCAGGATTATCATCCCCGCCCCGCGGATCGAGTCGCCTTTGAACATGATCGGTCGTGAGATAAAGAAATGTCGTCGGGAAGAGAGATCGTGCAGGTCTGTCGAGTTGTCAGAGGGCAAGTTCACAAGGTTGCAAAGGAAGAAGTCCCTACCAAAAGCCTGAGTGTGCGTGGTTTGGTAGAAGGATCGCGGTGGAGGCCTTGTTATACCGTTTGTCGTTTGAAGCGTGTTTGACTCGTTGAGTGAGAGGAAAACGTTTACTCGTGTTGGTGTAAGTGAAGGGTTGGGTGATGTTCACAGTTCAATGATAGGGTTAAGTAATCTGGAGCCAGTCCAGATATCAAATGGGAGTAAGAAATTTTAAGAATGAAAGGAAAAGAGAAAAAGAAAAAAAGACAGTGTAGCCGGTAACTCAGGTCATAAACAGCATTGTTCAACTTTGAATAGATGCCGAACGATCAAAGAAGAAGGGAGTGGCAACAATAGCACTGAAGAGCAGCCACGGCATTCTTTAAAAGCAAGCGGCCACACAACAATCAGAGCACCATTCGACCTGCAGGGCTAGGGTGACGAAGGGCACCAACAAAAAAAAATAGAAACAAGGAGCCTATCCCTGTCACAAACGACAAAGTTGAAGGGGGAAAAGCATGGAGAAGGGCGCGTCGCCGTTGGGTCGGGGAGGGTGGTCCGAGGGGGGAAGGCAGCGGGCTCTGCAATTCGCTGTTTCGAGTTGATGGCGATGGCTTGCGGGAGACGCTGGAGCCCAATCAATCTCGCGGGATAGCCTGGTCGCCGGAGAGGAAAGAACGCAAGAGCCTTGAACGCGCCAGCAGAGTCGGCCGTTTCAAGGCCCGCAGAGTGGTGTCGTCGGCCGCGACCGCGTCCACGTCGACGGGTTGAGCAGGAAGGGCTTCAGTTGAGAAGCATCGCCCGGGTCTCTCAAAGACGGGCCCTGACAGCCAGCGCCTACAACACCCACAGGAGCCCAGACCGGACAAGCGGCAGGCCAGGGGAGATGCAGCGAGGCCCAATGGAGGGGATCGACTCTCTGCGAAGAGCCCCATCCAGCTCTTATTTCCCAGGTCCTGGCGAAAAGGCGAGCTTGTCTTCAAGACGGGGGTTGCGATGACGAACGATTGGATGTCCGGGCACCAGCCGGAGGGTGTTTCAGCGGACGGGTCTCGGGCCTCGCAGTGGGCCGGAGCGGTAGGGCATGTCGATGCTCAGTGGACCGACGACAAACCTCTAGGCTCCCGGGGGGGGCAGCGCCAACGGGAGCCGCCCACGTGGGGAACTTGCCACTGAAAGGACATCAAACTCGGCACTGCTCTAGGTGGTGCAGCGACGAGGTTCAGGTTCTGCAGCCTGCAGGAAATCGTCAGGTCTGCGCTGCACTGCGTGGTGGCACCTCCAACATCAAACGAACCGTGCAAGGATGCGTTGAGTCAAGACGAAGCAGGACACCTCATCGTTCATTCCAGTCATCGCCTGCCAGCTTCATCTTCTTCTCAAACTCCCACACAACCTCGTATCGTGACGGTTTGAGATTCCTGCGCAGTCTCCCACTGTCCCAGGCGGAAAGCAATGCATTGACATCCCAAGCCCACAGTACAGCCTCGGAGACGGCATCATTCACTCCATGCTTCCATCTTTCATTCAACATCATACCGCCCCCTCCCAATCATCCCATCAGAGCCTCAAGAGGTCTCGTGCCCAACCGTTTGAGGTCTGGCCTGGCGGTCGCGTATGTTTCGACCTCGTCCCACTCGCAAGCGCCGCCCGTCTCTCCGCAGCCGCGATGCTATTTTGGATTTGTCCTTCAACAGTCCCCCGGGCGCGTATCGCTCAGAATAGCCGCAGCTCGCCCAACTCTAGCCGGCCATTGATTTGGCCTGTCGTGTGGATTTACCATCGGAATGTCTTTCTTAACCGCCAATTTTATCGTTCATGTTTGTCCCAAGGTTCCATCCGAATCGTCGGGATTTATGTCGTAGACTTTGGTTCAGATAATACGTTCATGCAAGTGTCAGAGTAACCGCCCAGGCAGACAGGCAGAAATTCATGGAGCGGCTTTCCTTTCCAATGGCACGAAGTGAAGCTTGGGCTGTGACATATTTCTTTTGGAGCATAAACGAGTTGCATCATATTTCGTCTGATCCATGTGTTGAATGTGCATCTATCACTCGTGTTCGGGTTACATGTGCTGTAGGTGCGTGTTCCAGACTTGGCCGCTAACGCGCCTCAGCATCACTTTTGCTTTGTGCACTTCTCACACGTCCTTTCCATCCGCGATGATAAACTTTGCATCTTTTCCTTCCGCTATGGGGTGTTTCAGAGAGTAACTAACGTATGCACATTGCTGTTATGCATGTCTGTCCACTGCATCAAATGTTGCTCTAACTTGTCACTGCATTGACGAAACTCGCATCTGTTGAGCGCAACAACATGAGTACACGACGTAGCGTCGAGTGCATATGCTGAAGCCGCCACTTCGGGATCTGCATATGCCGGTCAATCACTTTGACCAACGCAGACTAAAAGTCAAGGCCGTGGGGTGATGGGGTATGGGGTATGCGTTGCGTGCGTGTTATCAATCAGGCTGCTACGGTGATTGGGTTTGGTTCGATCTTTGATTGCGGGTGGCAGATAGCATACGGTTTCGTCAACTGTTTCTCATTAACTGCGAGTGTAGGCCTCTGGTGCTGTTAAACAGGCCCAACACGAGTGTGAAATCCTGCCAATCAGTGCAGACATCAACTGCTGATACGTCGTGTGATGGACGAGGTTGAACCAGGCACCACATGTTCAAAAACGCTTCCAATGGTTGAGCGTGCAAGTGTAAGCAGCTGAGGCGGCGTGGTGGATCACACCGTTGACCAGCAAAGTACACTCGTTTGTGTGCAGCTTCCCCAGCACACGCAAGTACAGTTTCGGGCCAAAAGTCTCCATACACTCTTACATTTACACCACGAACTAGGATGCATTTAGAAGATCGTATTTAATTGCTTCAAAAGGGTACTAAATTACATACTATTCTATTGCTTAAGTCCTATATTATGTTCATTTTTGGCACGGTTAATGTAAAAAAGTATGGATGCGATCTTAATATAAGATGCCGAGTCTTACTATAGGTGTACGGAGACTTTTGGCCTAAGACTGTACCTTTACCTGCAGGCTCCGCCCAGAAAAAGCGAGGGCATCTAGGTCGCCGCGCCGCCACCAATCCCGATTGGCTGCGCCCAAAACTACCAAAACTGGCAGCGCACCGCCCTTCTTCTTTCCAGACCTCCAGTATTTGTGATTACCGCAACTTTCCTCGCTTCTCTCGACTCTCGACGAAACTACGATTGCCTTTCTCAACCACCCGCTCTCCAGCAAAAGAACCGACACCATGGCTCGAGGCAACCAGCGCGACAAGGCCCGCGAGGCCAACCTGAAGAAGCAGGCCGGCCAGGTCAGTCTCCCCAACCCAGTCCCCCACCGTTTGAGGGCCTCCAACAACCAAGAAAACTGACGCGATGTGTGTCTTTTCGCGACTGCAGAAGAAGGGTAACTCTATGAGCGGCACCGAGATGCAGCGCGCCAAAGAGTCGGCCGCCGACATCATGCGCAAGAAGCAGGCCGCTGGTGAGAATGCCCCTCCAAACCCCTCCACCCATTCATCCCCCGCGCATCCCAAGTCGCTGACAATGCGCGTCTCCCCATAGCCGAAGCCAAAAAGGCCGAAGACGCCGCGAAGAAATAGCCGACCAGCCATGGAGATGCTCTCACAATCTTGCTCCCGAGTACGGTTCGCTCGCCATCGACAACCCCCTCTGTACACGACAGGGTAGGCAAGGCCACGACACAAGATTCAGAACGGTGACACGGCGCAGCATGGCCATGACTTAGATAGCGATCGAATTATTACAAGATATCAACGGCGAAGTGGTGCACGGGTTTGGGTTGCCTTGGAGAGAAACTACACTAGAGGCTTAATTGCACCTTGCGACGATGCTGTTTGTATCGTCTGTCCAATGGCCGTATACCTCGCAGCACCTCTTATGAGGCGATCAGTGCATGTTTTCGGTTCCAAACCAGTTGCCTGGTCAGAATATCAGTCACAGGTTTCGATTTACAACAAGCTCATTGCAGACATACAGTATTCATCATATTAATTCGCCTAGAGACTATACGAGCCAGTCATATGCACCTTCATACCCGTGAAGTGTGAACCTGAGCCCCCCAGACAATTCGCGTAAGTAACGACAAAACCCTCTAGATACCTTTGTATAATAAAACCACCTAATCCTCTTACATTCTCAAGAACTCCTCCTAGAATACGCTCCGCTCTGTTTATAGAGCAGCCATCTTGATGGGCAAGCCGCCTGTCATGATTGTTAGCAACCGCACTTTATACGATGGTATATGAGATGTTCAACTTACCGGCCATGCCACCAAAAGCGCCGACGCCCTGAGCCTCGGCGGGGAATGAGCCGGCCGAGCAGGTCACGACGCAAGTGCAGCTGCCGTCGGCGCCCACGACACCCTCGCCGGGTGTGAGGGCCTGGGTGCCCTCCGGTGCGCTGACGGTGGAAGCGGGAGCCTCGACGGGGGGGACAACCGAAGTGGCAACCTCTTCGACAGCAGTGCTGGCAGCCGGTTCCTCGGGAGCAGCGGGCGTCGCGTTGGGGTCGGTGATGGGAGCCTCGGCGCCCTCACCCTTCTGCTTGATGGCGAGAGCCTGGAACATAGCCTGGGTCTTGTCCGCAGTAGGGTTGATGGAGAAGGTCATGCCCTTGCCGCAGTGCTTGGCCTGTCGGCAGTAGAACCCTGATATCGTGTTAGCGTCTTGTTCTATGCGTGCTTCGGGGGGATTTCGTTTCACTTACACAGAGGGGTCTCGACCATAACTTGCATAGCGACCTGGGGAGGAGGCGACACGGTGTTGTTGGGGTTGGCCATGAAGCCCGAGTCCATGCCGCCCTCGAGGAGGTCGCAGGGAGTGTCAAAGGCAGACTGGGAGACGGTGTGGTTCTGGGAGAGGAACTCGAAGACGACGGTGTCTCCGACGGGGACGTTGTTCAACTGGTCGGGCTGGTAGATCAGGCCGCCGGGTCCACCGACGGTGACGGTGTGAGAAGCAGCAGCCGCAGGTGTCTCGACAACCTGACCACCAGCAGTGACAGTCTCGGTGACGGTGACCTTTTCGTTGACGGTAGAGGTCTCAGCGCCGTTTCCGTTGTTGACCCAGATGATGATGACGTTGGCGGCAGATCCCTTGTGCTTGCTGCCGCCGTCGCCGCTCAGGTCGATGGAGATGCCGTCGCCAACAACGACACTGTTGTCGCCGCCACCGCCACCGTGCTTCTGCTCGTCGTTGTTGCCATCCTCGTTGCCGTTGCCCTTCTTGCCCTCTTCCTCGGCAACAACCTCCTCGGGGTGAGCGCGGGGAAGAAGCCAGGCGGCGTTGGGGTCGCGGACAGTGAGGGCCATGGAGACCGGGGCCAGAGCGGCCATAGCCAATGTAACTGAGTACTTCATGTTGCTGGTTTGGGTGGGTGGGTGTTAAGGTATTAGAAGGATGTGTGAAGCTTCCGTGCTGATGATCCTGTCAAAGGATATTTTGTATAAGAGATGAATCGACTTAGCGATTGTGGCTCAAAATGTCGAGGGCCTGCTCGTGGAGTAGAATCAGAAGAGAGAGACGGGCGGGAAAAGAGCGAAACACGCAGGCAAGTATGTAGAAGTAGATGGCCAAAGCAAGTTGAGACTTTCCGAGCAGAAACCGGCGACAACCTGCGACTTATATCCAAACCCGATCTCAGTCGGTTGGCGTTGCAGCCTCTCTTCGGCTTCACCCAGACCCGTGCGAAACGGCTCCACATTCTCCATCTCCTTACCCCCCCCCCTGTATGCCAAGCGGGGGGGATGCCATTCGGCTGCTGCAGCTCCGGGCCAGTCGCATGGCTGCTGCGACGGGCTAGCGACAGGGCGGGAGAGGGTGAGAGGGATGCTGCGACAGATTCGTCTCGGGTCGTGTTTGGTGTAGTCGCGACAGACCCCCCGGCTGAGACCCAAAGCGGCAAACGCCCAGACAAGCGAAGGAGAAGACACCACCTAAATTTACAACTCTCCATGAGCCACTGCGGCCAAGATGGCGGCCGACCTTTCAATCTTGGCAATTGGCCCTGTATCCAAGGTGATAATATTATTCTTATTTTTGCTTAATTTACATCTCTACTCCCATCGCTGCGTTGACCGCTCCAGGCGGCCCAGACTCGAACCCAACCTAGTCGCCTCCTAGGGTGACAGCGTCGCATCGGGCAGCTCGGTTACCGTCTCAGCCATGGCGACCCTGAAGCTAAACCAAAAGGCTAGGCAAAGAGGCAAAGAGAGAAAAAGCGACACCAAAAAAAATTAACGTCTTGGCATCTGATCTACAGTGGCTCAAACCTGCCTGGTGACATCGCGACTCTCGTGAAACTCTTCTCCCAACGCAACGCCATGTGCCGTCACAGGGCGTTTGTTCAGGGACCAAGCACGGGGCTTCGACTTTTGGGGTCTCACGACCCGTTGATAACCAACTTAGCTGCTTCAGCTGACCATTGCATCCTTGGGTATACGCGGGATCGACTTGTTTCGCTACGTCAAAGATGAATTGCATAATGAAATTATTATAGCTCTTAGCGCTGCAAGTCTTGGAATTGCTCACAGTTGCGTTGTGCTGGCGGTGGGTTAACCTTGAATATACGACCTGAAATATGTCCAAGAGGCGTCCATCTCCTAGGCCGCCCTAACTCCCTCTGGCCGTGACCATTTCCGCACGGCAAATCACAGACAACCGGTTGTCCTCGGCGCCGATAAACCTCAATTAATAAGGCTTGGCCTCCCGCGCATGGACGGAGCCGAGTGGCAGCCAAGAAAAAGCCCAGAATGCTACCTCTCAGATTTGAAACGGATTCCCCCGCACAGCAACCACTTAACGACGAAGCCGCCCGCCCAGCCACCCTGCTTCGCGTGGGTGACAGTTCGCCGTAACCGATCAGGAGAAAAAGGGCAGCTCCTGATGTTCCGTGTTTTGCACTTGGTTTGGGGCTTCTCCATCGCCTTAGCTAGTCTGACACACCCAGGAGAGTGACAACTGTTTGGCGCCGGGCAAGGTCACGCCGCATCTGCAACAGATCTTGTCGCAGCCTGCCAATTTCGGTTGATCGGGTTGATTGCCACCCTTAGCAGCCGTCCCAAGCGGCTTCTGTTCATCCGATGCTCAGCCCCTCCAGCCAAGAGGCCTTGGGTTTACGATTCCCGGCTCTGGGCCTGCTGCTGCCCTTCAAACAAACCAGTGTAGTAGCCAGCGTAGTACCACGACATGAGAAGCTTCTTGAGGTTTTCATCTTGCACTGCAGTTGAGTAACATCCGTCTGTCAGCAAATCTGGTTCTTCCAACAACTCATCGGAAGAGTACCTTGAGTTGACATACCAGATCCGAGAACTGCTTGCACTGGGAACGCACCCAAACCGCCCTCCGGTCCTTTATGAGAAGGCCCATATTGCAAGGTCGTTGCTCCCTAATCGGTATTAGAGATCTTGAAAGAACCAGAAGGGACATGATCGTGTTTGATCCTCATAACATGCAGGGACAAAGAGCACCTACCTTTTCATCCGCAGTCTCCTTGCCGGCCACGCGTGTTTCTCCGGCAATTTCGGCGTTGTCGAGGGTGTCCTCGTGTTGATCGCTCTCAGTTTCCGTCTTGACTGCGGGCCTATGAAGATGACAACGTCTCAGCCGCCCGTCTCTGTTACACCGGGAATCGAACTGACCGGTTCTTGGGTTCCAAGTCTCTCACACTGCCGCCTTTGGCGTGGATGCTATGGTATTTCTGCACGGGCACGTTTAGTTTGTGTCGAAGAACCAAGGGGAATCGAGGGACCGATCTACCTTGTACTCCTGCAAGGCTTCATTCCAAGAGTCGATCAGGGCCGAGTCATCCCACACCTCCTCCTGGCTTAGTTCTTTCTTGTTTCCACCCATTCCGAGGGCTCAGTGGCTTGGAGAAGTGAATGTCGTCGAGATGGGATGGATTTGTGAGGGCCTAGATCTGACCGGTTTCGAGCTAATCCTCGGTCTGGTGTTGGTCAGACAGACAAGGAAGATGTTCAACAAGCCTCCATAAACGTTTATAAGCGGCGATAATTCCAGCAGGGCTATCTTTGTTATGGCACCTCGCACTCAAGCCAACCCTTAAGTAAAGGAGCCCTTTAATGCGCCGTGATGCAGAAGTGTCTAGAGTTGCCGTGTCGATGAGACGTCTGGTGAAGGTCCATGCAAGATGAACTCTCCCAGGCACCTAACCTCAGTGGACCAAGCACTGAACAATGGCGCACTGGCGAACCCCCACCACCTGCCGATAAACTGATAGTGGGCCCTCACCGCCCCCAAAGTGCGGCAGAATCCCAAATTTTTTTCTTCACCCATGCTTTGGTCCCCCAGCCGCCGCGTTTCTGCGAACCGATTGAAACCATTCTGCAACAATCGACACAATGGCTCCCGAACTGAGGAAACGAAAGTGTGAGTGTGTTCGCAATACACTTGACAGCTCATTCTGACCCTCTGCAGCTCTCACCGAGGTCAACAAGACCAACGGTGCCGCCAAGGCTGAGAAGCCTGCGCCCAAGACTGCGCTCAAGGGAAAGCGCAAAGGTGAGCAGGCCATTGCCTTGACCGCCGTGCGCTCTGTACTAACCACCGCCCACCAGCTCCTGAGGATGCATTGCCTGCGTCGCCCGTGTCGCTGAAGAAGCAAAAGTCCGTCAAGAAGACTGCCGCCGAAGCAAAGCCCACAAAGAAGCCCGCGCCAAAGGGCAAGAAGGTCAAGGCGACCAAGGTTGTCGAGGAGGTCGTCGAGGAGACCACGATCGATGTTTCCGATGTTTCCGACGAGGAAGAGGAAGACGGCAAGGAGGTCCAGGCTCTTGTGGCCGAGCTGGATTCAGGCGACGAGGATATGACCGAGGGCGACAACCTCTTCAAGGAGGGACAGGATGTCGGCAAGATCCCCAAGGTTTCGAAGCAGGTCGAGAAGGCTGCCAAGGAATCCAACCAAAACACCGGCGTCATCTACATTGGCCGTATTCCCCACGGTTTCTACGAGCACGAGATGCGACAGTACTTTGAGCAGTTCGGCACCATCAACAAGCTGCGCCTGTCGCGAAACAAGAAGACTGGAGCCAGCAAGCACTTTGCGTTTGTCGAGTTCGCCGAGGCCACCACCGCAGAGATTGTCGCCAAGACCATGAACAACTACCTCTTGTTCGGACACATCCTCAAGTGCCGCATCCTTCCTAAGGAGCAGGTGCACGAGGACCTATTCAAGGGTGCCAACCGACGATTCAAGGCGGTCCCCTGGAACAAGATTGCCGGCAAGCGCCTCGAGAAACCGCTCACGGAGTCTGCCTGGGCGGACAAGGTCACCAAGGTGCAAAACAAGCGATCCAAGAAAGCCGACAAGCTCAAGGAGATTGGCTACGAGTTTGAGGTTCCCGAGATGAAGGCGGTGCCCGCGCCTGCGCCCATCGAGGAGACGGAAGTCGAGGCAGAGGTCAAGGCCATCGAGGCCGCGCCTGTGGAGGAGGAGGTGAAGAAGATTGAGGAGCCAGTCGAAGCCGAGGAAGAAGCCAAGCCAGAGGTTGAGGAGGAGGCCAAGCCAGAAGCCGAGGAGGAACCCGAGGTTGAGGTCAAGACGAAGAAGGCTGCCCCCAAGGCCAGGGCAGCGAAGGGAAAGGCAGCGAAGGGAAAGGGCCGCAAGGCCAAAGCTTAGGGTGCTTTGAAGTTCTTGGAGTCTACAGCGATCTAGAGATAGGAAAAAGTCCATAATGAAAGTTGGGCGTTCATTTTTCACACAAAGAGCATACGATTTTTTTTTTACTTCAAACATGAAGTTGTATGGAGGCATGTACGCACATAAGCGAACCCATAGCGCCCATAGAAAAGTTGAGCAAGATACAGGATTATGAAAGGCGGTAGTTTTCTACTTCTCTGGTCATGGTAAAAAAGCCACTGAGGCATGGTCTTTTTCGATTGAATGACTTGTGAAGGGTAAAATATGTGAAGAAGAAGAAAAGACGTTTAGATTGGTCCGAAGTGCACGATGGTTTTGGGCGTGCCGGGGGTGGCTTACTCAGCCTGCTCAGCTAGATCCAGTGGGACCCAGCAACTAAAAGCTGAGCCTCAACGGACTCATCACTGACGAATGCTCCACGTTGTCGCAACTCACTGATATCAGGTATTCTCAACTAAAGTGATAAAAACAAATTTCCCGGCGTAATGGCACTGGGTCTTAGACAGCTACACGACATATAGGACTCGATATCTGTCAGACTATTACGCCAAGGGGTGTATTGGCTACGTCTAAGCTGCAGCTTCTCAGCAGCGTGGCCTTATTGGCGAGTCCATAACTGGACTGAGTTCTAGGCGACGTTACTGCTGCAAGTAACCACATCAGCGCCCGTTGTAGACACATGTCATTACACAACTCACGCCCAGAAATTGCTTGATTTTGCGTCAAGTCTTATCAGGACAGATCAATGATTTAATACGAACGAGGTGCAACGTCGGCGCATTTATATTGAACGCCCATTCCCTCGCCTGTCGGACGTTGCGGTGCCGACCGCCGACGCCGTCAAGGAACGCCGCAGGGCGCCCTGGAGCTCGCTAAATTCCACTGTCCAGCAGCCTCCGTTTCTTTCAAACTCCAGCATACCCAGGTAAGTCCAGCTGACGTGGTTGGACTCGCAACGCCTCAACTCCGACGCGCAACAAAACGCAAAACGCTCTGAATCCCGAAACGGCTTGCCGACTCTGATGCTGCCAGGTGGCGCGTCGCTCTCTCATAATGTCCTCTGCGGCTGCGACCGACTCGATCCAGGCGTCGAATTCAGGTGCGTCCACCCCCCGCTCCCTACAATTGGCAAGCTGAGAACGTGTCCTGACGGGGTGTGTGCGGTGCCGTGCGCAGGGTCGTCCAAGAAGAAGAACAATAAGAAGAAGAAGAATGCCAACAAGAACAAGGACCAGGCTGCCGCTGGGAATGGAGACCCCAAGCTGGAGACTGAAACTGTAGACGACGAACCCGAGACGCCTACACAGCCGGTGCGTGTCCCTTAACATGGCCCGGGAATGCACCGACGCGCAGCTGACTTGGAGATGCCAGAACACGCCCATCGATGGCGAACACCCGGTCGATGTCGATGACGAACACCCCTCCGCCGGGAGCAACGGACATGTGTTAGAGCCCAAGAGCAACGGGCTCCCCGCCCCAGCAACCGACGGCGAAAAGACCGACTCAGACACCTCGGCGAAGCTCGAGGCCATGGGCAAGGAACGGGAGGCTCTGCGGGCCGAGGTCGAGCAGCTACGGAAGCAGCTTGAGAGCATTCAAGAGTCCCACGGCAGCGAGGTCACGCAGCTACAGTTGGACCTCGAGGAGAGCAACGCCGCCAAGGAGAATGCTGAGGAGCAGTACCAGAACCTGCTCGGGCGGGTAGAGAAGATCAAGGAGACCCTCAGCGACAGGCTACGGCGAGACAAGGCGGAGCTGGAGGAGGCCAAGGAGCGGGTGGAGGAGCTAGAGGCCCAGAACGAGGAACTTCAGAATGCGGCCCTGTCATCCGGCGACGACGTCCACAAGCTCAAAGAGGAGCTACAAGATGCGACGCGGGAGCTCAACACGCTCCGAAGCCGCAACAACCTGTCGGCGCAGAACTGGCACAAGGAAAAGGACGAGTTCGCGAGGACGGTCCAGCACCTGAAGGAGGAGATGGAGACGACGGCCAACGCCATGGGCGAGTGGGAGGTCATCGCCATGGAGGAGCGCTCCATTAAGGAGACGCTGAGTGACAGGGTCTCGGAGCTAGAGGAGCAAGCCTTCGCCCTGAGGCAGGGCTATGACAGTGCCATCGCAGAGCGAGACAGCCAGAATACGCTCATCGACAACCTCCAAAACGCGCTGCGCGAGATCCAGGACGCCCGCAAGCGGGAGCTGCGCGAGATGGTCGAGACGACCGAGGAGCAGGTCCAGAGCCTGAAGAAGCTCGTGCAGGACGCCGACGCCCGCGCGGCCGAGGCCGAGGCCGCCAAGGTGGCGCTGAAGGCAGAGGTCGAGCGGACGGCGCCGTTTGAAAAGGAGGTCAAGGAGAAGTACCTCCTGATCGGGAAGCTGAGGCATGAGGCCATCGTCCTCAACGACCACCTGACCAAGGCGCTCAGATACCTCAAGAAGACCAAGCCAGAAGACAACGTGGATAGGTTCGTTGCTCCTCCAGTGCACTCTCGGCTGTGCTGCTCATACTAATTTCATGTCCCAGACAAATCGTCACCAACCACCTCCTCCACTTCCTCACCCTCGACCGAGGCGACGTCAAGCGCTTCCAGGTCCTGCAGATCATGGCCGGCTACCTCAACTGGACCGATGAGCAGCGCGAGCAGGCCGGGCTCACGCGGCCGGGCACGTCAACCAACAGCCTCCGGCTGCCCATGTCGCCCTTCCACCGCACACCGAGCTCGCCCAACCTCAACACGGACGTCTTCGCGGAGCCCACATCGGCCAAAGACAGAGAATCCCTCTCCGACCTGTGGGCCAGCTTCCTCGAGCGCAGCGCGGCGGAGGGCACGGGGGAGGCGGCGTCGAGAAAGGGGAGTACCGCCAGCGTGACGGGCCCTCCGAGGCCGGATTCTAGGCATTAATGTTGAATGAGCGTTGGTTTCGATTCGGATGACTTGCTGCGAAATAAAGTCACAGCGGATATGAGAAGCAGGTTGTAGGAACGCCGGTGTCTTGTTTTGGGGGTGAGAGAACGCTGGGGTCGGGTGATGTTCTGATGGTTCTTGGACTAAAAAAAGACTACGTTGGCAAGAGCAGCGACACAAGACGACTAAACTATTGACGGGGAGGGCCACGGGAAGGGAAATTCTTTGTATGAATATGTTTTATCTTGATGATTGGGATAGCTGCGGGACGCAGACACTACTACACTAGCTACCATGGGCCGACGGCGGCTGCAATGGCTGTAACACATTCTGCACGTACGCCTCGGCGTCTCTGGTGATGGTCTGGATGTCGATGCGGTTCCCCAGGGCGTCCTTGACGCCCTCGATGACGTCGCGCTCCTCCATAATCTCCGACATGAGGCGCACCTCGTGGGCCCAGTAAGCCTGGCTGCGCTCGCGCAGGTCCTCGTCGCGCAGGGCCGTGTTGCGGACGATGCCCATGGCGCTCAGCTTGCTGCGGACGAGCAGCAGCGCGCGGTTGGCGGCGTCGACGCGCTGGGCGGGCGAGGGCGGCTCGACAAAGGCCCGGTTCGTCGACGACAGGTACAGCAGCCAGCCCAGCGCCGCGTCGAGGAAGGCCACAGCTAGCAGCCGGTACACGCGCAGGTTCCAGAAGAAGAAGTCGATGTCCGGCAGGCGCAGCGCGCGCGCGTTGGCCTGGTAGTTGTAGGAGCTGACGGACCAGACGTCGAGCGCGGCGATGACGCACACGCCGATGGTCGCGAGGGAGCGCCACTGGGCGCCGTGACGGCCGGTGAGCGAGGGTGAGGTGACGAAGGCGGTGACGGCCAGGTTGGCAATGTGCGGCCACAGCAGAGCGGGCAGAGCGTAATAGAAGTAGCTCTTGGGCTCGTCGGCGGAGCAAAACGGGCAGCGGGCGACGACTTCGGGCCCGAACTGGAAGTACAACAGGCGGCTCTCGAGGTTGACAAAGCGGGCGCGCAGGCGCTCATCCACGGCCGTCAGAAGATTTCCCGGCCTGCCCGAGGCGACGCGGTTGAAGAGCACGTCGACGGGGATCTGCAGCCGGCTCTGCGTCGCCAGGAAGAGGTTCTCGGGCGCAAAGTAGGGGAGCGACTGCGCCAGGCAGGCCAGGGCGAGGCCGCCGAGCAGCACCAGGGCGACACGGATGCGCGGGGGGACGGGTCTGACGGGCGCATTTGCGGCGGCTGAACTGCGCCGCGCAGAACGGTAGTATGAGATGGCCTTGGGGAGCAGGACGGGGCCGAAGAAGAGGGCGAGGGAGCGAATGCTGGTGACGATGGTGGGTTAGCTGCAAGTTTGGAGGTTGAAGCGTAGGCCAAGGTAGGAACGCAGGAACAAACTCACGAATCCCATGGAATCGCCATGATTGCGACAGCACAATACAGCAACGACGAGTTGGTTGTGTTTCTTAATTCTCGGAATATTTCCACAACCTCTCTTTCTGTTGTCTGGGGTCAAAGGTCGAGGTGGACACGGTTGTAAGTTGAAATCCCACGAGGCTGCAGTGCCAGCGCAAGGTGGCTCATCCATTCCGTCACCTTTGTGGCCCGCCACCACAGATTTCAAGGCACACGCGCCACTAATCGCAAGGCTGCTACAACGGCCAAATGTGGGGTACGGCGGGAAACCGCAAAAGTGGGGCCAGCGGGTTTCTCTTTTCTTTCTTCGTGAGCTCGCAAAATTTCATTTCTTCTCTTCATCTTCCATACTCTCAACCTCCAACCATCAGCATTGCACCGCAGGACGCTCATCGTCACTTCGGCCATGCTGTGCTCTTCTTTCCAATTCGTTTCTTACCTTTTGCCTGTCGTCATGTTTCGCGAGCTCATCAGCATAGCAAATCACAACGTTGATCCCTCTGTCCCGTCCGCTCACCCCTCCGCCAGTGATGTCTCTCCCAATCTGGCACTTTCGAAGCTTTTCCGATTCTTCTCTCTATGGTCGCAAAAGTCAAAAAGCATGCCTAGAACGATCCCAAAATACTCTGCCAAGGGTTATTCTCTGTCGTGTTACAAAGTCTCAGCATCAGCGATGAAGACATTTGCGTCAAAATAAAACGAGATACACTCCCTCACCACACTTTGTAGATTGCCTATAATTGATTTGGCTACGCGATTTTCTTTCTTTTCTTTTTTTTGTGAACGTATACCTGCTATGTATCTGCTGTTGCACGCAATGCTCGTCCGTCTATAATTCCTTCTTTTCCGTGGAAGCAGCCTGCCCGCTCTTCTTCTCGGTTGGGGGCTTGGCGGAGATGGGTGCCTCCTCCTTCTTCCCGCCCAACGCGAGCCCGATAATGGCCACAATCACGTCGCTGAACATGGCGATGACGGCGGTGCATGCCAGCTGCCACGAGGCAATGCTGACGCTGCCAATGGGCGCCCGAGGGAATGATAGAATCCATTCGGCCCAGTAGGGGAACCAGCCGTACGGCAGCCAGAACATGGGCTCTGTAGCGTACCAGAACGGCAGGAAATATTGCGGCGCTCGGGTCACCACCACTCGAACACCGGTCAAGTAGGTATCGAATTGGGATCGCGTGGCTTCGGTGCTCTTCTCTGTAGGGCAACGCCTGTCAGTCTCTGTCCACGTGCTCACGGTGCTTCCTCGTCCCACGTACTCTTCTTCTCCAGCAGCTCCAGCTGCTTGTCATGCTGCCGGCGCAGCTTCGCCCACTTTGCAAACTCGTCCTGGCTGCTCGTGGCGTTGAGCTCCCGCCGCACCTTAAGGTAGTCGGCCTGGAGCTTGCGCTGCTCACTGGCGGCCTTGGATGTCGGGATGGGGAGGAAGTTGATCAGCGTCCATAGCTGCAAGAGAGTCAGTAAGGGGACAACATGGGCGGGGACGGCGGCTGTACGAGGTTGTTGATCGCGGTGGCTCCGATGGCATTGATGACGTTGACCACGACTTCGACGACGAAGATGGCGACGAGAAGGGAGGGCATTTCGGCGGTAGGGCAGTAGATGGGTAACGGAGGTATGAGGAATGAGCTTCCAGCTACTATCTCATTGCGTGGGGGGGTCGGGAATCCGAGGCTGCGAGTGTGCTCGTGATGGTGCCGGGAGGTGGTTTTCGTTGTTTGCCAACGTGGTCTGGCCTGCCATGTCATGGGCCCTGACAGATTGCAGCTCCGCCTTGTTCAACCCCTCCACACCCGCGATTTAGACTACCCTATACCCTCCATTTTCATCCACCAGACAACTCCATCCACATACATATTTCGAGAGAAAGACATGTCGAGGGCACTTGACAAAGATGTCAAGGAAGCTCTCAAAAATGGAGATCACAGAGCAGTCTTTGTCGATATCTCAGGTGCCCTGACAGACACGTCTGCTGGGCTTTTGGAGATTGAGATGCTGGGCATGAGCCACGTCTTTGATCCAAACACAACACTCCTGCAAGATGGCAACGCGATTGCAATACCGAAGCTGCGACTAGTGCAAGCGTTCATTGTCGCACGGCAGATCTTAATAGCACACGCCGAGGGAAACCACGGTGGATCAACGGACGAGATATTAAGAGCAACGGCCGTCATTCTTATGATGGACCCTGAATATCTGACTGCCGCAAACACCAGGAAAAGACTCCTACAAAGGAAGTTGCACGATGGGGACGATACATCAACCAGTCTCAAGACCGAAAAGCATTTTGTCGATAGCCTACTGACAAGCCGTCTCCATCGCCATACAAAGTCTCCAACATTGTGGAACCACCGCCGCTGGTTGATGGACCAGTTCACGCGACAAGGCCTCGACGTCACAGCTGAGGATGATATCAAAAAGGTCATCACAGTGTCAGGAGAGCGACACCCTCGGAACTACTACGCCTGGTGCCACGCCCGATACTTGATCAACGCCGTCATTACCCAGTCCCCCGAGTGCGAGGAGTCATTGTCACGAACAATCACAGTTGTCAAGGAGTGGTCCTTTGGACACCACAACGACATCTCAGGCTGGCAATTTCTGTTGTTCCTGCTGCAGAAACAACAACAGGAGACCCAGCCGGTGTTCCGCAAGACGCTGCAGCTCGCCGAGTCGTTCAAGTGGCGCAACGAATCGGTCTGGTACTTTCTCCGGTACCTCTTCGCCGCCTCGGATCGCCTCGCAGACGAGGACCGGGACGAGTTTACACGCGTGCGGACCGCGCTCTGGGAGACGGCCGCGGAGGATAGCCAGGAGAGGCGTATGCTTGATGCTGTACAAGAATGGCTCGCTTGCCAACGTTAGGTGGCCGGAATGCGACCATATGTGGATGCTTGAGACATTGAGTTGAGGCTTCCTATTCACGCCTACCTGGAGAAGAGAGACACCATGGAGACGTCTACGACAAGCCTCAGGCCCATATTTAGAAATGCGGCACAGCGCGTGTCGGTGAGGAATGCCATGGCAATGAATCTCTCGACGCCAATCTCACGCAAATTAAGATAACGATCTCCAGCGCCCGCTACCTACTAGAGCAGAGAAGGGTCCCCATCACGTGCAGCCTCCGCAAATGGGCCCTCAGAACATCCAGCGAAGACGGGTCTTTATCTAAGATGACGATGAACGGGTAGCGCGTGGATCTGGTCTGGCCAAAGAGTGTGGTGCCGCAGTCAGTGAAATTTGGCGCGTGTTTGGGATGGTCGATCAGCGGGCTAGGCCGATGGTGTTGCACTCAAGCCGAAGCTACGCAGAATCATGGGAGGATCTACGGGAGACGGCAAATGTGTGGTTGTCTGACCTTTGGAGGGTTGCGTATGCCCTTTGCGTCAGCTGTTGCGTGCTGAGGGAGATCTGCATTGTGTCGAGTCGATTCCTTTGTCTGAGATGAATTGCTGGGTCATGCGAGGATCGATAAAAAAAAGCATGCCAATGTCTGGAATCTGCCATGCTAACGATACTCTAATTCCCTTTTTAATCTCGTTGCTATTGTCACCGCCTTATCTCAGGGTCTTCTCCATATATCTCAGCCAGCGGTCTCAGCCTTTTATCTAGGGACTGCCCATTCATTAATTAGGCCACAAGGCTGTTGGCAAAGGAAGTTACGCCATCGTCCAAGCAAATAACCCGGTACCAGATGATGTCTGATTCGGTCCTCCGATATATTAACGCTGATCCCCAATGCTACCGGGGATCGCCCCTCTTGTCCGAAAGCGTGTAAACGCGCCCCGGACGCTCTGCTCCTTTCGTCGAACTTCCCCCCTCCCCCTCGTCTCAATACGACGACGAGTTTGGTGGTGAAGGACATGCCGAACGGGGGGTGATGATCGACATGGTTTCTTCTTTGCTTGGCCGCTAGAGGCAGTTCAGCCTCCGACGGTTGGCGTTTTGGGATGCCTGAAACCCGCAGCGCATCATGCTCGCCATCGTTCTTTCATCACGCCCGCAGCCTCCGATCCGCCTCCTGAACGTACAGGGGGGATTTGGACAGAGAAGCATTTCCTCCCACAGCGTGACGAACCGCGCCCCGTGAGGCGATACAAAGTAATTACTGGTCAGATATCCATGGTACTGTAGACCTGTTGATGTCGTCGATCCGTGGAATCCGATCATCCCATGTTCGTCTCATCTTACCTGACAGCCAAAGCCACCGCACCGTGTCATCGAGAGTCGGAACCAGCAACCGAAAGACGTCGAGGGATGGTCCGGGCTCTTTTCGATACGACACAGCGTCAACGTATCCAGAACCGTAAAAGGCGGAGCCCGGAAGCCATTGAGAGGGACGGATTTTGCGGGCTTTGAGAACGCCGCGATGCCGACGTAACAGTGAGTGGTATCTGGGCGATGGGACTTTGGATGCCAATTTTGATGGTTGGACATGAGGAGTCAGCACTTCGCATGGTGGCGTTTTCTGGTTCAGCCCGTCCATGCGTATCAAAGGACAGCGCTGAGTCGTACATGAATACACAGAGATACAATATTTGATGAATCAGCCGAGTGGGTTTTATCGACTCCATCAGTCGAAAGCGAGCCCGAGCTGTCCCTTTTTCCAATGGCCTGCGCGACGCCGGGATGTCGCTGAGACAAGGGTTGGGCGCAACCCGACCCAGCAAAAGCAGTCACCAGTCAACTGGTGTAGCCGGCCGCCGATGGTCCCTTTCTCGGCTGCTCGCTGCTTCTGGTCGACGGAGCAGCGAGCGAGCGAATGGGTTTTAGCACGGATGCAGGGTGCCAGGGGCAGGGGAGAGCTGCAGGGGGGGGAAGGATGTTGAGAACTTCCCCATTGCGTTATCCCCCACTGGCAGCGTCACCGGGGCCGTCCATTCCTGGCCCTTGTATGCATTCTGGGGGCTTTGGAGGAACGGAAGAAGAGAAGAGCCCTCCTGGCGGTTGGCGGCGGCTGTGGTGATTGAATGAATGGTTGGCGATGGTGATTAACTCAGGTATTCGCCCAGACGCTTGCTCTGATTATTTAGGCACGCAATGTCCCCTTCACTCCCTACGGGCGCACTACCACGGCGCCATGTCAGGTACGAAGCAAGATCCATCAGATCGGGCACTTCGTCGCTGTTGTGCGGCGCAAGCCCATCATCATGCTTGCTTGGCCTTGGCTTATCAACTAGCCAGGGGGTTTGACAAAATGCAGTGGTTGTGGCGGCACGTTCTGACCACCTACCAAAGAACATTGACCAACGACGCGGTCAATTGAATGGTCCACCCACAACGGGAAAGAAGAGAGGCTGATCGAATACGAGCACTAAGCTGAAAAAAGAAGCAGAGGAGAGGACGAGCCTTTTCGGCCGATTGCCGCACGCGCCACGAGCGTGGTCCCATGTCATTCATGGCTTCTCGGTTCTCTGTGCTGCGTGTGGCCCAGTCCACAACAAGATGTCCCCGTCATGACAAGGGGCCTTGACAGAGCCAGAGCGGCTGCCCGGACCCCAGTGTACTGCCAAGGGTAGCCTCGACTCTCATGGCCGCAAGTGGCTTAACCGGCTAGCAGAGGGCTCTGGGCAGCTGCAGCGTGCAGCGCATCCTTGCGGCGAAGAGATGAACATTTGCGGTGGGCAACATCAGGGTCTGGGCGATGGGCAGAGCAGAGCAGAAGTAGTAGCCACCCCCCTGGGCAATTCAAACTCCCAAGATAAACCCCGGTGACGGGTCCGGTTTCTTGATACCACGGGCGGACGGGCGGACTGGCTGCCTGCAGCTTTCTGGTGAGTCTACCGCACGGAGGAACTTGCTGGCACTCCTTGCCTCGTTGCTGGCGGGTTTTTGGCCGAACTGAACTGATCTGACTTGACTTGACTTGACTGGCATGCATCCCATCCCAAGCTCCATCATGGGGAGTTCTGTGGGGCCGAACACCCCCTGGCGCTCTCTGGGCGGTCCCATGCCCGTTGGCCTTGCCGCCAGCTCTTGTCTCGCCTTTCTGCTTGTCTTTGCTTGTGTGTCTCTCTTTGTTGCGTGCGTCTCGCTAGACAGGCACTCCCTGCGTCCAGAGGGCAATCAGCGTCATTACGGTGGACGGGGCGGATGATGCTTGGATGCTATGCCATGCCATGCCATGCCCATGGGAACGCCACAGGAGCTCCGTCCAAGAGCCTCTCGCCAGGCGCCCTCGTAGCTCCAGCACCAGCACCAGCACCAGCACCAGCGCCAGCCGTGGACCGGGGACCGTAGCGCGTCTTGGAAAGCTGGAACGATTTGTAGCAATCTGAACTGAGTCGATTAGGCTTGGGCAAGTACTGTACCTATCTGCGTCGATTTTTGGTTGCCGGCTTGTCTGTGAACCGCCTGCTGTTGCACCTGCTGGCAGGTGGTAGGTCTAGGTACCTCGTGTAAGTAGAACCCGTCGGCCTCCCTTTAAGTTACATCACCACACCTCCCACACCCTTCTCCTCACCTCACTCCTCTTCACATCACCTCCTCCTCCACCTCCTCCTTGCCTCCGTCTTCCCTTACGGCGCCCCCTCTTTTTGTTCTCCTCATCATCTTCGCCACCTGCTGTCTGTCTGCTTGTCTCGTTTTTTGTCGTCGTCCACTTGCATTGCATCTCGGTTTCTTTTTTCTCCCTGCTCCATCTCTCTCCAGCTCTCCAACCCCTCTCTCCACATCGCGCCTTTCGTCCCGACCATCCCGGCCCCTCGTTCGGCCTCGTCTCTCGAATCCCTGATCCGTGGCGCCCGTGTGTCTTGTCTATTCGGAAGTGCAGGTGCATTCTTAAAACAAGACGCCCCAGCTCAACCCGCAGTCCATCCCGCGGCCCTCTTTGCACCTGTCGCGCTTGTTTGTTGCTTGTGCTTGTGCTTGTCCACCTACCAACACCAAGTACGAAGGACGCCTTTGCTTCGCTTGCTGTGTTTGTTGTCTGGTCGTATCCATTCCGGCATCCACTCGTGTCGTATCGTGTCGTCCTCAGTCGACCGTTCATAGGCAATGCCGGCCTCATAATATCTAATCCATTAATACGTCGCGCCAGCCGCCTGCCTGGTCGAGGCTCCCGTTCATCCCCTTGCCTCGCCTCGCCTCTCCTTGCTTGGTTCTCCGCAAACCGGCCCGCCATAAGACATTCTGAGACGGGTTGGCTTCCCCAGCGTGCGTCACCACCACCACCCCCAGCCTTCTCGACGTTTGCTTCTTCCACGGTTCCACGGCTATATTAACGACCTGGATCCCTTCAAGAAGCCTATTCCACGAAGGCTTCTTGATCCTTCCCCCTTCGCCACAGCAATATGCGTCCAGCCGTTCTGCTAGCACACCTGGCATTATGGGCCTCATCAACACACGCCTTCTTCCCGTATACCCCGAAATGGCGTGAGGAAGCTGAGGCAGAGAAACGGTCACAGCTGTCTGGCGATCGGAGGAGCATTGGCGGAAATGGTGCCGGCGTGCGTTTCGATATCAAGCAACGGACCGCTCAGGTAAGCATAAATGCAGGTCCACCAACATCCCGATCCTTGCATTAACCCAATTGTTCCTTCAGCCCAGTCGATCAGGATCCGAGAGGGTATCCGAAAGAGCATCTCGTGAGGCCGCTCGATTAGCAACCAAATATGCCGGACGACGCGCATCGCCCGCTCCCGCCTCATCCCTGGCGAAGCGGGAGAATGTCTACCAGGTGATGGAGGCTGAAGACACCGACGGCGAATTTAGTGCAGGAGTTGACCAGGATGGCACCGACTACTCATACTTTGTGGAAGTTCAGATTGGCTCCAAGAAGAAGACCATGTATATGCTGATCGATACTGGCGCTGGCTCCAGCTGGGTCATGAGCGCCGACTGCGAAAGCGAAGCTTGCGCCTTGCATAACACACTAGGATCTGATGACTCGGATTCACTCGACACGTCTTCTGAGGCCTTCACCATTGCCTACGGATCCGGCAAGGTCAGTGGCTTGCTGGCCAAGGACACGTTCAACGTGGCGGGGATGAGCTTCGAGTACCAGTTCGGTCTCGCTACGAATACTTCGGACCAGTTCGTTCAGTTCGCATTCGATGGTATCCTGGGTCTGTCCCTCAACACTGGCGCCAACGAGAACTTTCTCGACACCGTGGCTGCGTCCAACGATATCAACAAGAACATCTTTGCCATCGCCCTCAACCGTGCCGACGATGGCACCAACAAGGGCGAGATCAGTTTTGGAAACGTCAACAAGGCCAAGTACACCGGTGACATCACATACACCTCCCTCAATGAAGGCGACGACTGGACTATCACGTTGGATGACATGTCATATGATGGAACTGGTGCCGGAGTAGGCGGAATCCCTAGCTACATCGATACCGGTACCTCATTCATGTTTGGTCCTGGCGAATCCGTCAAGGCCCTTCACGCGCTCATCCCGGGAGCCAAGTCCTCGGACGACACCACCTGGACTGTTCCGTGTGACAGCGACAAGAACCTCACCATCGCCTTTTCTGGCGTCGACTACGTCATCTCCCCTAAGGATTGGATTTCGCCCAAAAGCTCGTCAGGAGTCTGCACCAGCAACGTCTATGGCCATGAAGTCGTCAAGGGAGCCTGGCTCCTCGGAGACGCTTTCATCAAGAACGTCTACGCCGTCTTTGATAAGGATAGCAGACGTATTGGTAAGTCTACACTAAGTCGGGATATTGAAATCTGGAGTCAATATTAACTCAATGTCAGGCTTTGCCAATAGTGCTATTACACAAGGCTCCAGCAGCGAGGAGACTTCTTCGAGTTCCAGCCAGGCGACCAAGACCAAGACGTCGACGCAAACTTCGAGCACCTATAGCACTCATGTGAGCGCGCTCCCCGACACTTCAGCATCCGCGGAGGCAGACCTCGGCCTAGGCAAAGAAACAGTCGCCACTGATACTGCTACCGCCGATCAGAGCAAGTCAACCAGCACCTCCCATGACGACTCATCAGCCGCCAACGGGCCCCCGTCACAGGCCCCCTACGCATTCACTTTTTGTATAGTAACATTATTCGCCCTCTTGGCCTAAACGGGACCAGATCCGGCAACTACACTCTTTTAATACTGCTTTTATGCATGCATTTTTTTCAAATCGTGGACAATGAAACACACCATCACCCGTGGGAACCCACGCTCGATCGACGCATGATGGCGTTCGTGCTTGGGACATTTTTTAGAAGGCGCCCTGTTCGACTTCAGTAGTTTGACAGTCATTTCTGAAGAGGGCCATGTGCATTTGATGGGACCGGTGGTGTGATGTGCAAGATTCCAAATATATACAGTTTATATATACATGATACCCGAATCAGGGGTTGTTGGAGGAAAGCGAAATTGGGGAGATAGACACAGCCGCGCTGAAAAGAACCGTGTCCCGAGGCCTAGGGAGGCCCGGGCATGAAGCCGTGCTAGAGTGCTAGATGGTTATACTTTCTACAATACAAGAAGAAAGAGCGCAAGACATTGCGTTAACCTACCCGTCTAGTCCCTCCTTGTCGTTGATGCCGTGAATAAAGATGCATGCAATGGAAAATATAAGTAGCGAATAATTGTGAAACCTGACTTTTCGTTCGACTCAGGACATAGTTCTCGAAATATCCGTGGTTAACGAAGAGCGACTAAGCTTTCCTTCGCTCATTCTCAATTTGCTTGCACTGGGATTGGACTCATCGGCGTTGCCATTTTTGTGCGCTTTGTTTCCACCATGACAAGGCCTATATATACTCCCTTCACTTCAGCAACAAGATCGTCTCGAAACACGATCCGAGTCCCTGACTGAAGCGTCACTGGAATAGTCAGTGTTGGCGAACCGGCCTCCTTGTTGCGATGATGGAAACTCGATATCCGTCCCCCCCTGGTGCCACAACGATAACTATTGTGCCTTTCACGTTTGGGTGTTGTGGTAAGTAGTACCCGTCCATGGGCGATTGGTTTCTCTTTGCGAGTGACCTAGAGACGGGCTAGAAAGTGTCTCTATCTAGACATGTCAGTACGGACACTTTTCTGTTGAATTAAAAACATGCTCCCCAACTTTCGCAAAATTATTCTTGTAGGCACACCGTCCGAACACCTTCCACTTGCTATCCCCGACAATGAAACCTGTCTTTGTTGGCTCTCGAGCTTGCTCAAGCAAGCCCCTGTGCTTTCGGCCTCGGACATGTCCAATAAACGCGTGTCGGAAGAACGGGCTCGTTCCAACTCCTTGGCCGGCCTGTCTGCTCGGGAGCAGGCTACGTAGGCGAAAGTGAAAGAGCGGGATAATTATCACTTGCGTCAAGACCCCTTTTTCTCTCTGCTCGAACATGACAGGCCCAATCATTATAAGACGCGGTGTACGGGTATAAGACACCATGCCGGGCCACAATGCCTGAGCATGGCTGGTGAATATTCAAGAAGAACAAGCTAGTAAGCAAGATATTCTTGCTCTTGGGGAGTAGACGAAGGCCCCTGCATACCATGTCACTGCAGCTCCTCCCGTCTTCTCTAAAACTTGGCTTTGATTGTTCGTTGGATCGTCAGCCCCTTCAGCTGGGGGGGATTGGAATTGGCGGGCCGCCTGCTAAAAGACCCGAGGGACCCGCGCCCCTGCATCAGTGCATTGGCCCAGTTTAGGCCCTATTTGCAAATCCCCCCCTTTTAGCGCCACTGAGAATGCGATACATGGCACTGAAGACAGATACATACCTACCTACCTACCTAGGTAGGTAGGTAGGTAGAAATACAGAATGATAGAGAGGGCCAACAGCACTCGGGAATAAACATACTGGCCCCTGAACCTGGGTCTGGACTCTTTGTTATAGGGAGTCCCATTGAATTACAGGTGTCTTTCTACCCCTTCAAAGAGAGGCGGCAGTGGCCAATCCCAGGCCATCCCATGCCATGACCCTCGTCATGCTAGCACCGTTGTATTCTAGTCCTGCTAGTACTGTCATAATTTTAGGCGGTACCTTTATTTGGCCGCCTGGGAGTGACAACGTAACGCAAAACGCAACGCCATCAAGTTGTCTCCCGCCTGCGACAACCATCCCTTCTCCCACTTCCACTCCCACTTTCACCTTTAATATTTCTTTCTAATTGTCCTTGTCCCTCCCGTCCTCAAACCCCGCGCAGCTTCGACTGCTTTTCCGATCCTTTCTGCTTTCGCAACCCCGGGGGAAAATGTGCACGCGATTTTCGGCTGCTGCTCCTCCTCCGCTCCGACAATGACGCAGGCCAGGAACAATGGCAATGGCGCGGCGAACCCGCACGGCGAGGACCGCGGCCTCCTGAGCTCCCGGCACGACGACGACTATGATGATGATGACGCTTACTTTGGGATCGGCGACGATGGTGAAGGCGAGGGCGACAACGCCCTGGGGATCCGAGATTCGACCACAAAGGGCCCCCCGCCGGCCTACGACGACAACGACAACGACGCACACGTACACGCTTCGAGGACGCCGAACCGAGTCCGCTTCGATCTGACGCCCGAGATTGTCGGCAACAGCCGCGGCAACGGCAATGCCGGATACCCGACTTCGGGCCATCGCCGGTCCATGTCGGACGGCTCCATGGACGTCGAGGAGCCTCCGAGCCCCGGGCGGGCGCACCGGACGCCGCTGCTGACGGACATGGAGGCGCCGAGTGTCGCGCTGGCCAACTCGCTGGGCGACGTCGAAGAGCGCGCCGAGAACGAGCTGCGCCGCCCCAAGTCGGGCCTCAAGGCGGCCTTCATGAACATGGCCAACTCCATCATCGGCGCCGGCATCATCGGCCAGCCCTACGCCATCCGCCAGGCGGGACTGCTGGCCGGCGTCGCCCTGCTGGTCGGCCTGACCGTCATCGTCGACTGGACCATCTGCCTGATCGTCATCAACAGCAAGCTCAGCGGCACGAGCCACTTCCAGGGTACCGTCGAGCACTGCTTCGGCCGCACGGGGCTCATCGCCATCAGCCTGGCCCAGTGGGTGTTTGCCTTTGGTGGCATGGTCGCGTACGGCGTCATTGTCGGCGACACCATCCCCCACGTCCTGACGGCCGTGTGGCCCGAACTGCCCGGCGTGCCCGTCATCGGCCTTCTCACGAACCGGCAGGTCGCCATTGCCGTCTTCATCATGGGCATTGGCTTCCCGTTGACGTTGTACCGAGATATTGCAAAGGTGAGGATTGCCAGTACGAACCAAAAAAAAAAAAAGGCGGGGGGGAGCTTGTCGAGCAAGAGGGGCAGATATAGCAACTACTCCCGTCTCTGCGGGTTGGGGATGCTCCGCGCCCTCCCCGAGTTTCCCGTCGTCTCTGTGTTACAAGGAATGGACTAATGGCTTTTTCTTGACATAGCTGGCCAAGGCGAGCACTTTTGCCCTGATTGGCATGCTCATCATTGTCGTGGTGGTGCTCATCGAAGGCATCCTCACGCCCTCGTCACAACGAGGCTCGTTTGGGCCGGAGCTCCTCCTCATCAACGGCGGTTTCTTCCAAGCGATAGGAGTTATTTCTTTTGGTAAGACTCCCCGAACAGTTCATACAACCCTGGGCACACAAGCTGGACCGGGCACAATAAGCTGGGCCGTCGAGGTGGATATCAACTAACCAAGAACAGCCTTTGTCTGCCACCACAACTCGCTGCTCATCTACGGGTCACTACGGACACCGACGATTGACAACTTTTCGCGAGTGACGCACTACTCGACGGGCATCTCGATGCTGGCGTGCCTGATCCTGGCGCTGGGCGGGTTCCTCACGTTCGGCGACAAGACGTTGGGCAACGTGCTCAACAACTTCCCGGCCGACAACACGCTCGTCAACATCGCGCGGCTCTGCTTCGGCCTCAACATGCTGACGACGCTACCCCTCGAGGCGTTCGTGTGCCGCGAGGTGATGCTGACCTACTTTTACCCGGATGAGCCCTTTGACATGCGCCGCCACCTGCTCTTCAGCACGGGGCTGGTGGTGTCGGCCATGACGCTGAGCCTGGTGACGTGTGACCTGGGGGCCGTCTTCGAGCTGGTCGGCGCCACGAGCGCTGTCGCCATGGCTTACATTCTGCCGCCCATGTGCTACATCAAACTGACGACGCGCAGCTGGCGGACCTATATGGCCTACGCCGTTGTGGTCTTTGGCACCATTGTCATGGTCATCAGTGTGATTCAAGCGGTGCAAAAGATTGTTAGCAGTACGTGTTTCCTTTCATTTCTTGTTATCCCTTGTGGTTCATCCTTCTCTTTCCTCTTTCCGATGGCCAAATCTCCCCATTCTCTTCTCCTTGGCACGCTTTTCGTCGGATGTAGGCTCCGGCAGAAACCTGCCAAGGCGCGCACACCTACGCTACTTCAGGTCGTGAGCTGACTCTGTTTCGATCAGATAAGGAAGGGTCGGCGCAATGTGCATAATGGAGCCGAAGGCTGAACGGGATAGACTTTGGATCACTCCCCCCGTCAACCCTTGTCATGACAAGAACATGTACGATTATCTTCCCAGGGCCCTCCCCTCCCCTGATTGTGCGTCCCTTGTACATATAATCCCCAGCATCAGGTCCCCGAGGGCGGGTGGGGGGTGGGGGGGGGCTTGTTGCTTTGTAAGTGAAAGGGCGGCGGGGGCTGGGAATGACGACGATTTAGACACTTGTTTATTACTGCAAAACATGGGACAAATAAGATGTACAGGTTTGGGCTGGAGCTTGGCGTGTTAAGTACCTAGATGGGATTTCTGGCCTGGATGGAAAAGAAAGAGACAGAAATAAATAAAGAAAGGAAGAAGCATTCCCTTGGTGTTGTTGCCTGCGTATTCGTAGTTGAGGAGGCCCTGCACGCGTCGTGGTTCGTCCGTTGATGGGGTTGTCGATTGCTCATTAAGCGGACACTGCCCGCTGCTACTTGCTCCGAACTCCGGACCCGACAGGCCAGGGGAAGGGCATCATGATATTGTTGCCAACATTTGCACAAGCTTCCTTCTTCCAAATCCCCAAACCGGTCGTATTTCACCCACTTTTCCACCGCTGGACATAACTAGGAAAAGAAGGGACCCCGTCGTGGCACGGCCTCAGAGCATGACCTGTTGCTCACCCGACCGCTCGCGCTCCGAGTGGCCCGCTGAGCAGCCATGCCCTGGCCGCTCATCCCATCTCCCATCTTCTTCCATATATTCCTCGTGAGCGTGCAGGTCTCTCGGAGTTATTCGTTCGCCCAGGCACGGGCCGGCCACTTATACCAACGCGCGTGGGTAGGGACCCAGTAGGGTAGTACAGCTACGTCAACGCCCCCCCCCCCCCCCCCCGCCCCCCCGCCCCCCTCGTCACCCCCGCGCCGCCGCCGCAAGCGTCCGGAATATCGCTGCAGCCAGTTGCCCGCGGAGTTTGACTGCTTTATTGTGGGCTATTGTATGCGACGACTTGGCTGACTTACCTCACCCAAACGGCCACCCGCGTGACAGCGAATCGCAACGGGTGGAAAGATGGCTAGGTGCTGTAAAACCCCACTTTGATGGGTGGTGGGTGGTGTGTGCCCCCGCCGTCGCCCACCTCAGGCAAGGACGTAAATCGAATCGAGGGAAGGAGCAAATGGCAACGGGCATTTATTTACAGCTGACCCTCTCTGCTCTTTCTCCTCCTCCTCCTCTCTCTTCTCTTCCTTCTCCTCTTCAAGCGCCCCAGCCAACCAAGACTGCGATATTACAGTACAACCTGCTCTTAACCTCCCATACCAAACGACCTCCCCCAACTACACCAAGATGGAGCCCCTCGTCAACTACCACGACTCGACCTGCCCCAAGTGCCACAGCGCCATCTCCGGCACCAGCAAGGACTGCTCGTCTTGCGGCGCTGTACGTCCCTTTTCCCGTCTCTTCTTGTTCCCCTCCATCAATCTCTCACCATCCCATCTCCTTCACTCGTCTGCTTCTTTCCAGCTCTCTACACTCGGTGCCCGTAAATAGGAATCTAAAACTAACTACCCCGCGCTTCCTCTCTCCAGCACTGCCCTGTCTAAGCTAGCTCCTGTTGCCGCGGGCGACTAACACTCTCGGTCATGGCCGGAGGCTCGCCTTAGGGAATGATGATGATGATGATGATGCAGAAAGGGATGTAGTAGTAGCGGTGCATATGGGAGGCTGAATTCATTTGCGTTGCGTCGTGTCGGGTTGAGAGGGCGTATGGAATCAGGTGGGATGGAAACGGCCTGTGTCACGGGGTTGGTTATCCTCGTTGAGGTGGGCGGAACAATGACATGGCTCAGTTGACGAGGTTCAGAGGACTTCTTGCTTTCCTACAACACTGTTCCATTCCAACTGGTCACCATCTCTCTCTCATCTATTCTCATTCATTTCACTTTCGTCATCTATTGCTCAAGTCGACGATGAACTTCTAGGCAGTTGAAATGATACACATGATTTGAAACCCCCATTCTCCCGCCGGAACCGCCCGCCAGCCAGCCAACCAACGTGACCCTTCACCATGGCATCTCCTGCCCCTCCCCCTCATCGATAGCGCATCCACCTAGCAAAGTAAGATAACAAGCCCCCTTCCCCTACAGACTTACCAAGTAGCCAAGGCTCCCTCAGCCCTCCGAGGCGACTGCGTCCCTCCACCTATCACAGCGACCCGGAGACTATCCACGCCAAACGCTGCACCAACACAGTCAGCCCAAGAAGGCATTGCCCCCCCGTTCAGTTCGTTTGCACTGCCACCGACTCAACTCACAAGTCCATCTCCTCGTTTAAGGAAACGGAACAGGCCCGAGACGAAGATCCGTCGGGTACACCATGGTCGTCGTCTCATGTAACACGGCCCATTGTGCAACCGCGGGCGGCACGACGGGGCACATGACGACCCCAGAACCGGGGCCAAGCTAAATGATCGGCATGGCAAGGGAGAGAAACAAACGCTGCCAGACAAAGACGTGATGAAAAGGCCAAGTTCGGAGGCAGAATGGGTAATGGAACTAGAGATGGGTCCTTGCATGTCAGACGCCACACGTCATACGGAGCATGACAGACACCGTCAAAATCACTGGACAAGACACAGCCAAGCTCATGGCCGAGAACACAGGGTGCGGCTAACGGTTAACACATCGACTATTGTTCACATACACATGTATAAATATAGTATACCAATAGCCAGAGATGCCTCTGTAGATACATCAAGTATGCATGATAGGCACTCAGCAACGTCTTCACAGCGAGATACAATGACAGACAGCACACATACACTCGCAAGAAGCCAGAACGATCGGGATTAAAGACGGCAAAAAACAACAGAGATTAAACAGGCAGGCCCTACGCAATAGATGTCCCATCTCCATGGTCTAAGTAACGGTTTCGAGGCTTCGAGAGAAAATGAAAAGATTTATCGCCTGGTCCAACTCGGTTCCCCCAGTCAGACCCCGTTTCCACACGCACACACACATACTCGCGCTCAACCAGTCCACAGACGCCCCCTCTCCCAGTCTCTTTCTGACCCTTCCCTCATCAGCCCAAACTCTCCAGTCACAGGAGGAGGGCAGAAAGAGTTAGACCAAGAGAAAGAGATAGGGCAGGTTGACCATCCTCATCCTCCTCCTCGGCTGCCCAAACACAAAAAAACATCTGGCCCGCCGTCCCCATACGCAAATACGCAGAGATACATAAAACAAGGTCCCGCTCGCCTGCCACTGGTAATAAGAAAAATGAAGAGGTATCAGGCAGCATGAATGGCCGCCCTGCGTTGCGCCCCTCAAACCCCCATCGAAGAGATCGAGGAGAACCGATTGTTCCTGGCGAAGACAACCGACAGCTAGACAGGGGATTGGCGTATGAGCTGAAGAACCTTGGCATGGGCGAGACGATATCAAACTCCAGATTCCGAGAAAACCGATGCACATTGACAGCCGTCGCCATCTTGGCTGCCGCAAACCCGTATCATCCGAACAGCCGGGGCCAAGTTGATGGTGAACTGGAACGATGATGGATTACCACGAGTGGTCGAGCCGAAACAGGGACGTGTGTGTTTCGCTCAAGTGCACAATGTCCCCATTTACAGGACAAGGCACTTGTGCTTCTTTCCGCTCCTGCCACCTTGGCGAGACAGGAGAGCGGCGCGGGTGGCGTGCTCGAACACCTCGCGGACACCTTCGTTAGTCTTGGCAGAGCACTCAAGGTACTTGTAGGCGCCAATCTTCTTGCGAATCTCCTCACCCTATGGACACGATGTGGTTAGCTGGGTGCATTGCATTTGAGGCAGCCTTGCTGGTGTCCTGTGTCCGGTACAGCTGCACATTTGCACACAGGGACCAGATTGGCTGCAATGGTGTTATTGGGGGATATTTACCTCCTCGGGGGAGACGGGCTTCTGGCTGGTCTTTCGGAGCTCCTCGATGATCTTCTGGTCGTATCGCAAATCCTTCTTGCAGCCGACGAGAATGATGGGGAGACCCTGGCAGAAGTGCAGAACCTCGGAGATCCACTGTGATTAAGGCACGTGTCAGTAAAGCCTTGTCCGATGGAATGCGGGTGCAGCAGCGGCGGTGGCGGCGAAAGGATGAGCGTACCTTCTCCTGGACGTTGTCGAGAGAATCGGGGGAGTCGACAGCGAAGCAAATCAGGATAACATGAGAGTCTGGGTAGGACAGGGGTCGGAGACGGTCGTAATCCTCCTGACCAGCAGTATCCCATAAGGCCAGCTCAACGTGCTTGCCATCGACCTCGACATCGGCGACATAGTTCTCAAAGACGGTGGGGACGTAGACCTGAAGGCAGAAACAGAGTCAGCGGGAGTGATGATGGGAGTGCACGCGGTGGTTGTTGGGCGATGGAGAGAGGGTCGATCGTGAAGGGACTGCATCCCGAGATAGGCGTCATGATGGGGCCGGAGTTTCAACGGGGACGATGGACGAATAGCGCCGAGGCGGTCGAGCCAATTCTTACCTCGGGGAAAGTGCCCTTGGAGAAGACACTGCGAGATGAGTTAGCATTTGATGGATGGATGGTGATGGCGACCGCGCAGGTCAACAATCACGGGCGAAATGGCCGTCCGTATTCAGCCTTGGACGGGATGGGCAGGCTGGGAACGGGGGCGGCCGACGGGGGTATGTGCTTCAGGCCAACTCACATCAACAAGCAGGTTTTGCCGCAGGCACCGTCGCCGACGATGACGAGCTTTCGGCGGATCTCAGCCATAGTGTCTGTTGTTGAAGGGGATTGAGATGGAGATGAAGTTGCAGTTGCAGTGGTGAGAGCGGTCGGAGACGAGAATGTTGAATGTTGCAGAGGTTGCGTTGGGTTGCGAGACGGGACGCGAGTGGCGGCTGCGGGTCGATGGGGGATGGGATGGAGAAGGAGGAGGAAAGTTGGACGCGGAAAGAGGACGTCAGAAGGGGGTTTGGTTTGGTTTAGGGTCAGGTAGCGGGAAGCGGACAGGAAAAAAGGTAAGGCAGGCCCAGGCAGGCAAGGTACGAATGGGTCAATAGGAATGGCCAAAGGAGCAAGGAGCAAGGACCCAGACAGGCTACTGGCAGGTGAGTGGTGACTGGAGAGGTCCCAGAGAGAGGCAGGTACCTAAGCTGGGCTTGGGCTTAGGGAGGTCTGGGGGGGGGCTGGCGCTGGCGCTGGCGAGTGGACAAGGTTGTTGGGGCAGTGGCACTGGTGGCAGCGGCCGAGGAAGCCCAGAGAGCGGCGCAGTGACGCCGTCTGGTTCGGGGAGGAGTACTTTGGCGAGCTTGAGCGGGCCCAGTGAGTAGCAGGAATTCGTACTGTGATTTTCGTGGGTACAGTAGCAACAGAGCTGTCGCAGATGGGGCGGGAGAGCAGGAGCACTGAGCAGTGACAGGCGTGCGACCCTAGTAGCTTAATGGCAGGACAACAAACGTGAAATTGCCAGACAACCACGAGTCCTGCCGAAGAGTAGACGTTAGCATCATACATCACAAGTCGCCATCAAGAAACCCAGCATCCAGCATCCAGCATCCAGCAACCAGAGGCCTCCTCGAGCTGGCTGGAACCGAGACATCGGGTGTAAAAAACGGGGCAGCCAGGTCCAGTCCTGGCCACGGCAAGTGCAAAGTACCACGGCGCATGTGCGGGCGGACGGCGCTTTGTTGTTGCCGGGGCTGCGATACTAGTAGGTCTGCGATACTGGGGGCCAGCTCCGGGGACGGGTTGCCCTTGACGGGAAGGTTCAGGTTGGGGGTTTAGGGAAGTACCTTATTGCAGGCGGCACCACTCAGCCGGTACCTTTGGCCGTCCCGGGATCGCGAAAGCGAAAGGGGGCCGCGTAGATGTGGCGTCCTGAGGCAACAAGCCGGCGCGTTGCGATTGCTGGGCCTGACGCCAGAGCTCGTGTGAGTGGAAACAAGCAGCAAGTGCTCAAGCTGTTCGCCGAGCAATTAGTGGGGGTTCTACAGTGCGCGCACAGTGCTGTTCCAGGACCCGCGCGTGCAGAGCAGGTACCGGGGCCTGGCAGGACTCGTGGAGGTACCGACCTAAATTACCGAGCCTCCGCTAAACTTCCAGCGGCGGTGCGCTGTAGGGTGCTGTGGTTTGCTGACGACAGGAAAGCAAGCAAAAAAGCAGGGTCCTAGGCAGAGGCACCTGGACAACTTGTCACAAACACTTCTCTCAGTGGTTCCTCGTCACAGGCGGTCAGCCAAAGTCGCAGTCAGCGTGTGAATGCAGTAGAGCTCGCTTGGTTGAGGCCAGGCGGAGGGGGGCGAAAACAGCAAATTAGCGGATGATGACGAGATAGATTCGGTGGAGAGCTGGATCAACGGGTGAAGATTGAAGGGCCGTGGTTGCTGTGGTGGTTTGATTGACTTGGTTTGATTTGAGGGATCGCTCAAGGGGCTGCTTGTTATGGTGCGAGAATGGCTTCTTCCCGCTGAAGCATCCAGCACACTCTCGTCTTTATACCACGTTCAACCAGGTGAAATCTGGTAAGCCTGGGCCCGTAAGCTCTCGGGCGGAACAACGGAGTCAGCCTTTTGGGCGTCGGCAGCGGCATTGTCTGACTCTGCGTGGCCGCCCGTCCTAAACCTCCACTGGCGTTGTTGGCGGTTCTAGACGCGCGAGGCTGTGACAGCTCCCTACGCTCTGCGGCTTTCCCATCGGCCTGACGTGGAGCTTGCCGCACTGCCTGCCAGTCCTTGACGGCCCACTGCACAGTCCTGACATTGCTCCACGCTGTTACGCTGGTTCTACAATGGAGAGAAACTCATTCTTCCAGGCATCCTCGTCCTCCGCTCGCGAATCCGCGGCTCCAGCTCCATCGCTCTGGGGCTGAAACCGTGGCTCAGCATGTGTCATTCGGGCAGGACGACACACTAAACCAGCTCCATCCATTATGCGGCGTCATCACGCCCTCCGACGCTGGACGTTTGTCTGGCCTGTCCAGCTGGGGAAGGGATCTTGCCTTGGAGATTCCCACCTGGGATCCGCAATCTACTGCTCCATGACAAGCAGCAGGTTGAGAGAGTGGTCATGGCACAAAAGGGGACGGCTGATTTGCTCGGTGTTTGATGTTGACGAGTGACCCTGTCTCCGCGTACGTGGTTGCATATCCGCCCGTATCTGGCCTCCCTCCGATCGTGGGGATCTAAACAACGACTTGGATAGATGGAAGCCGCCCTGAACAGCTCGCTACGCCCATGCAAAGTGTTGTTGACTTGTTGCCAACCTCCAGATATTCCCGTTGCACGCTTGCTCACCGCCGCTAGCGCACCGACGTCCTGCCTTAGTGGACTCTCTCCGTTGGATGTGCTTTTTGGTGATTAATCCCCAGGTGCTAGAGGACATGTGTACGTACGTAGGTGAATATGTGATTATGTGTCGTACCAAATACGGAGCACGTTACGTAGCGCCGCGCTCAAGACGTGAGGTGAGGCGATGGATGTCGGCACAAGCTGTGGCCCATGTCATCCTATGCCAGTCCTGCATGCATGTCCTGTCCCAAAGCAGCACCAAGTGGAAGGGCGACCCAGTGTAACCAGACGAGACGGAGCCAGTAGCAGCAGAGGCAAAGTCCTACATCCGACCCGGCAGTCTAGGACTTGACATGCACCAAGCTTTGGGAGGCCTGTTATCAAGGACGGTGGTAGCCAAATCTGCCTGACTGAACTCACCTTCAAGCTCGCCCCATCTAACCATCGCTACGTCTGTAGTGTTCTGGATAATGGCATACAACCCGATATTCCACGTCATGGGCCCTTGTCTTGATTGATGTTTTGATGTTTTCCGCCCACTCTCAACCCCGGAGTCCCGTATTTCCGCTTTCCCAGGATGGCACAGGCGTACGTTGTTGAACCACCGACACCGAAGTTTTATTTCCCATCTATTTTTACTCTCATCTCAAGAAATCATCACTTGGCCAATATCTAGGGAGGCAGCCATTCCAGGTTAGCGGCTGTCTTGTGGGAGTTGGGAGGCCAAGTAACTGAAAGACGAAACCGCACACCAAAACCGCCCGGCCCACCCATTTCTCAAGCATCAGGATAGAATGCTATAAACGTTGAAGCAGACTTCAGTATAACCCAGCCATAAAAGAAATGTGATTTATACTCTCTACGTTATAGATATTTTGATAAAAAATTCCATTGTCTTGAGGCTGGGCCTGATTTTGGTGTGCGGTGTATTCTTTCAGGCGCTTGGTGGTCAAGCACGTGCCTATCTCACATCCGTTCCAATGCCGTCACGAAACCTTTCAAAGGGATTGCGCCAAGGGTACTCCGTACCAGTCTAGCATTGGCAGGGTTGATGCAGACATCAGGTGGCATTCGCTTCCTCTTTTTACTTTTTACGTGCCACAGGCTATCTCCCGTTCACCTAAGAGCAAACGGTGTGGATGGTCGGAAGACTCCATTTAATCACCAATTTTCCCGGATTCCGGTTCTTTCAGATGCGTCCCCGATGCAACGCCAACATTGTCAGGACAACGAGGTACACAATGTCCAGCAATGAGTCCAATGACCCGAGCCTGTGCTGTGACATGGTAATGCTTCACATTTATGAACTCAATTTGACCATTGACGGGATGATGAACATGACACCTATCAAAATGCTGTTCCGTCCAACTTGTTGATCAATTTCCCAGATTGGATGACTGTAAGGTTTGATACCTTGCATCTAGATGTCAGATAAACGCATGAAGAGATGAAGTCAAAGACCATGAAGAAACCAACCTGTATCATCATCCATGCAACCAAGATGTGGAGGTTGAAAGTGAAGCTATCACGTCTTTCAGGTTGCCCACGGACCCCTGTCATCAAACAGTGTGTGAGACAGTGCATGCATCTATTTCGCACTTTAAACGGCGACGGCTAGTTCCGTGGTACCATGGCGAGAATTTCCAGACGCCATCAACTCCACCACGAAATCCATCACCACACCCTCGTGACAGCTCGGCGCCAGCACCTCAATCCCGCCCAATGGGTTGCTAGAGCTCTCGAACCCGTCCAACAATTCCATCGCTGCTCCCCTCCTGCCATGCAGAAGCTCGCCAAGCGGGTCGCCCAGGCCCAGCGCCAGGCTGGCCGCCGCGCACAGAAACAGGCGCGGGACGAACACCTGGGCTACCAGCTCCGAAACCGACAGGCCTTGCGGGGTGCCACCACCGAGGTCCGCGAGAACCTCCTCGATGCGCGCCGCGCCCGCGTGGAGAATTGGGACATGGGCCCCCTCGCCCCCAAGCGAGATCTGGGCTTCAACGGATATGGCGTCTTCGAGGAGAGCGTTCGAACCGATTGGTCCAACTATGGCCTGTACTCACCACGCCCCGAACTGGTTCAGAAAAGGTGTGCCTGGGCTGGTGGTGTCAAGATGTTCAACCTCACGGAACAGGACCGTGTGGTTATCATGGATGGCCCCGACAAAGGCAAGATTGACCGCATTAGGTCAATTAATCTACAGAGTGGCCATGTGACGTTGGAAACCCACCACCGGGTATGTCTTTTCCCCTCTCTTGTGATTCAAGTGCTAATATTGATGGTCAGGCCATCTCCGCCGGCATGTTTGGCAACGATAGCCGTTCAACGGCCATGCCTCTCTCGATCGGTTCTATCCGTCTCGTATACCCCATTACCAACCCTGAGACGGGAGTGACGAAGGATACGGTCATCCACCAGCTGAAGGGAGTCCCTCCGAATATGAAGTCCGAAAACATGACGCTCGAGCGATGGGAGCACGGAAAGAAGTGGGACCGTGTGGTTCCCGGTATCAACGTCGTGATCCCCTGGCCTGAGGTGCAGGCTCCTGAAGAAAAGACCTACGACGCGGATACGATTCGCGAGCAGGTCGAGGACCGAACTTTCTACTACAACCTCCTGTCACCGCCAATGCCGGAGCAGGTCCTGGACGAGCTGCGAAACAAGTACTCCAAGTTCCGAACTCGCCACGAGGGCTGGTATGTTCAAAAGAGGGAAGCCGACGAGGCAGTCAAGAAGGCCCGGCAGGAGTCGGTCCTGTCCATGCAGACCCCCCTACAGGAGTTCCACGCCATGCAACGGGAGATCCGTGCGGCCCAAGGTGAGCCCGAGCTTACAGACGAGATGCTGGAGAAGCTGGGTGCTATTATTGCCCAGAAGAAGGGCGCCGCTCTCAAGGATGCTGGCGTATCAGAGGTTGCGTCTGCAACGCCGGATTCAAGGTCCCCTCCCACAGCACCGCAATAGTCCCCTTGGCGATGCCGCCGGGGCCATGTTTTACGGTGGCATATGTACCAAGGGGGGTGCAGTCAACTGTAATTATAAGTGTGCAATTACAATGTACATCACGAGGCGCAAAAATAGACGCAGCACTTCCTATCGATTGACTCCTCCGCCCGTCCTAAAGTATATAAGTGGATGTCAGAGGGGAGTGATTTGGTATACATAGTGTACAATGACCCTTCTTGCTGATAACTCAATGCTTAGCGCCACAGATGCAGACCTCGCCATCACCAACTGTCTCCTCTCAAAGTATTTGGATGTTGAATACATTCGTCTCGCTGGGTTCCTTGGTGCATCTCACAGCCTTGCTGCTGCGTCGTCGTTCGGCCCCGAAGGAGCGGACTCGGTGCCGCCAATGTCAATGGAACCCTGGATCAGGCGGTCTTGGAGAGAGGACGTGTCGTAGATAAATGACTCGAGCATGCCGCCTCGAGTTTGGCATCTACATGGGGGTGAGTCTGGACTCTGGAAAGACAGACAGGTATAGCACATACTGGGTGCCACAACCAGTGGCGGGCTCGGTGGAGGTTGAAGAGTGGGTCATCTTGGTGTAAGAGATACGTGAGGGTGGGACTAACAACACAGACTCGGAGGGAGTTGCAGACAAGAGTTTACACGCATAAATGAATGGCAGAAGCTTTAGTGTGTGCTCTGGAGAGAGGAAGCATGGCCAAGAGCGAACGAATTTATTTCAACGAGATTCTGTGCACCTCTTTATAGCAGGAAAAGAACACGCCGAGACGCGATTTCGAGATCATTGAGGCCTTCCATCAAGTCTGACAGGAGGCAACGCCAGTGTGGGGGTTCAGGGTCGGCATGGAAATATCCCAAACAGGCACGCGGCTGAATGAATATACAGGCATTGAATGGTTCACGTCTTATTTGTGGGCGTTTGCCAGCTTTGGTGTGGGCGTTGACAGGTTTGACGGTGAGGCCTTGGCCGACTCTCAATGGGTTGCCAAAAAATCCAGTTGGCTACACAGGTTTGGCTTCACCGCCAAGTGAACCAGAAAACCAGAGGAATGAGGGTGTGCTCGGTCGCTAGGTAGCATGCCGACACTTGCCGCGCCGCCGACTTCAGGTACTTCCGTAGGTGCCGGCTATTGCCCGACCTACAAGGGGAAGTGAGGCTCGGTATTTGGAGTGAGGCCCACGAAAGAGGCCCTGGGTTGCGGCACAGTTGGAGAAGAGCCCGTGGACTTGGTTCTTGGCTGTATGAAAGCAGACATGGCTTACCCTGAGAGTATTGGAGTTATTCACAGTGGACATCAGGCTGCGTGGCGGGAAACGCTCGCAACGGAGGTACATGCCTACATGGGCAGTATACCGGCGACACGAGGGCCTCAGTCGAGAATATCTCGACACTTGAGAATATTCGAGAAAAAAATCAAGGCGCATGATGAGAAGATGATGCCTAACGACCCTTTCAGCATCACGATGTCTATGATTTGCTTCGGCGCATGCAAGCCATACCAAAAGTCTTGGTTCACCGCCGAAACGGCATGCCACGCTTTCGCTGCGGCCGCAGATTGAGAGGCCCTCGGCTGTGCAGGCTCGATTTTTTTCGGTCCTGACTCTCAGCCTTATTCAGCCACGCAACGGGCTCTGGCCTCGAACACCGAAGATGCCTCGACAGGGATGGCGAGGGAACATGATGGTGCCTCATAGCCACGTACACATAGCGAAGCGGCCGGTCGTCCAAGGAGTTCTTTTGGGCATACCTAGTTGAGTGATCAACCTAGTATCTACGGCCTCCCTTGTCCTCTTGTCCGAAATACTTGCGTGTTGCATGTTGCATTAGCTGGAGTTGACCAGTCTCGTTGCATTGTGTCCTACACCCTCTTAAGACGAGGTTGGACTTTGCTTTCGGGGGATGTAAATGAGTGAGAGAAGGGGTGCCTCACATGGTGCGTTGTTCACAATGTAGTGCTGCTGAAAGGCAGCTCGCATTGCAAGAGACGGCAGCATGATACTCCGCTCAATGCCCAATTATGTTAGGAAGAGGGGCAGTGCTCATCGTGGGGTTGCGGAATACGTCTCGCTGTCGTTATTCAGCATCTAGACAGCTCTCTAGCAGTTGGAGAGTGCGTGTGAGATGGCCTCATTTTCCTTTCGTCATCTGCCAACTTATCATCCCCTTCCCCGAAAGTGTTCTCTGAGTTACAAGACGCATCCAGACAGAGGACACGCATGGACGCTTGTCTTCTTATATACCAACCCCAATTTGACTTTACTATTAGTTCTCGGTTGTCTTGATGCTGCACTTGAACACAGCCTTGAAGCCTTGTAGAGGGAGGTTGGTATCCCTCTCTATGGCAACCCTGCAACTCGCGTCCTTCTGAATCTTGTTGCATAATCGAGAAAGCGGAAAAAAGACGTCGGTCCAGTTTTAGCGACGGAAGGAAGTGTTGTCAAGGATCTACAAGTTGACTGCAGACATTCTTTAGTATCAACTCCTCGAACTCATGCGCATGCACCCCCTAGCCTAGCGAAAGTTATTGAACACGGATGATGACTAGGATAGAGGCAAATAAAGTCATCGACACAGACCTGTTAAACGTAAACGACTCTACTATTTTGCGCAACTACTGTTGGCCAACCCTCGGGTAAAAATATGGCAAGATTTGTCACTGTTCTGAACCTGCGCTCTAGGGTAACCCGAACTATGTACATACAACTGGAGCCTCATTCTTGGTCGTGATTCATGTATGCGTCTCAACATGGCCTTCCCACAGCTATATCTCAACCCTGTACTCGCATAAGTGAACCTAGTGATTCGCTCAGAGCTCCGCGTCGCCTGTCTTGTTTTGTGGGTGTGCTGATTTGGGAACAGGAGGATTGTTGCCGCCTGTTCCCGTCGACGAACGTTGGATCAAGCGGTCTTGGACGGATGAAGTGTCGTAGATGAATCGACTGAGCGTTGAGCTGTCTCTTTGCAGCCTGAAGAGCGGAGTGTGTTACTTTTTCATTCATAACCGAAGGGCTTTGGAGAGGGACTGGTAGCAAACATACGGCTTGGAGCCACTGGCGGCAGACGAAGAGGCAGCGGGGAGAGACAACATGATCTCTTGGGATGCAAGGTTACAAGTTTGGGGTGGCGGGATTGAAACGACAAATATGGAAAGTGATTGATGAGAGCTTGGAAAGTGGAGGTCGTTGCTGCTCAAAGCACACTGCGCACCTATGCGGGACGAGACAGTTGATGGGCTATAAGATGTCGAACGAGGACATGACAGACTCTTTATAAAGACCTTTTTTTTGGGGGGTACACTATGGAGGTGCGAGATGTGAAGAGAGTACATTAGTGGGAACAGACGTCGAGGCCGCTTCTTTCGATGTAGAAGAGAGTACCGAGAGCAGTGTCGTCGCGAAGTCGCGCGTTACGACAAGATAATGCCACCCCACTACTATTCCCACTCCTCTTAGCCTCAGCCCACGGCTTTTGACCTCAAATTACGAGCAACTCATGGCGCAATGCCCACCCCGTCAAGCCCACGAAAACCCCGCGTGGCCGAGCGCCACCTACTTGCCTTTCCACGTGGCCCGAGTCAGAGGAAGTAGGAAGACAGAGGACAAGGAAGAAAGAGCAACTAGGCAGCCGAGTGGCTTATGTTGGACTTACACGCTTGATAGGCAGGGCGTGTTGGGTGTCCACACTTCCTTCAATTGACCTCTGACAATGATGACGGACAATGATGGAGAAAGGGTGTCAGCACGACGCCAAACCTCAGCATCTTGGTTAAGCAAGGGGGCGATCCTGCGAAGTCACAGGGTGAATCCCAATGGACGACGTTGAAAAACGATAGATAACAGAAGCGAAGACGAATGCACACCCGATGAAAGACTATTACTCTCAACAATGCGGGTGTCGGGCAGATGCAAGCACACGAGCTTGTCATAATCACGTGGCTCTCGTCGAGTGGGGTCTGATTCAATGGTATATCGATTAGCGACGATGAGATGCTGCACTCCAAGATGTGACATGTAACATGCAGGAGGATCCATCCCCATATGAACCAATCTCTTAGAAGGGCGCCAAGCTACAACATCATCATCGCACAGCGAACCAAGTCTTACGCAAAAGTCGATGTCAGGAATCCGACTGACGTCTAGACCGCCGAATGCAGATCTACTAAGGTAGCTACGGTAAGGGAGGAACTTGAGAAGTCAATGTGCAACGACACCCACGCCAAAGTGGCCCATGTAAGGTCAGGCAATTGTTGTCAGTAATGTAACACAGGCTGTCTCATTTGAGCCTCTTTGCTGCCCTGAATGAGGCGGCCACTATTGCACGTCTGCTCATGATGTTGCCCAACGGTCTGGCTAGGGTATGTCGACCATAATGCGCCCGCCATTTGGCCCTAGGGAGTGGTATCGAGTGACATGACATATACATCTTGAAGCTCTCTCTTGCGTTTTGACCCCAACACAAAGGCGTCAGGGACGGCGGCGGACAATGTGACAAGACGCAAGGGTGTGCGCTGTGCACGGGGCGGACTTCAGTCCTTAATAGCATATGTCATTATGTGATTCACCCTGCAGGAAAGCATCAGCTGGTCCTGTGCAGTTACCGACCTAATCTTATCTGGGCTGAGACCTTGACGTTTGCGAGCTATCGCCTTGCTGCTCCGGGGTATCATGCCCAAACCGTGCTTGTGGATATCGTGGACGCACCTTTTTCTCCCAGATACCCTCGTCGCAAAACTGAAGCAAATTTATCACTATGTGCCTATCTTTGAGCTAGTCTCTTCAATGTGTCGGACGTGACTTCCGAGCTGGAAGGCTCACCCGAGGTGATCAAATACCATACCAATATCCTCATTAATTAGGGACGGCATATGTCTAGCAATGCCGGACCACGGATGAAACCTTGGTTCAAAAGCCTCGTCCGCTCTGAAGCCGTCTCCTGACCGTATTTCAGTCGAGGGCATCATGCCGATCTTGAGTTTGCGGCTCTGCCTTTTCCGTGTAAGTACTTTCGGACAACGCCGCCGTTCACACTGATTGGGCGGACGCGGCTGACATGCTGCGCGAGCAAAGCAGGGGGATCCTAGTAGACTGACTCTCGCAGGGCGTGGGATTAATGGTACAGAGGGTTACTAGTTCGTTGATAATGTTTTCACTTGGAAGGCAAGGGATATGTGACTTGTACTTTTTGGCTTCCCTTCGTCTATATTTATCTCATCGGGCATCATGAGCTCGCGGCATGTTGGGCCTTCTTACGAGTTCCTGTGGCCGGGGCTGTTCTTCCGTTGACGACACGTTTGAGCCGATAAAAAGGCTCGGCTTACATGGCTCCCCGATTTGCTTACTTGCCCTCCCCAGTGTGGCAAACGCCGCCTTTCCCCCTTCAATCAAGACTGGACTTGTGAGCTACTACCTAGGCTATGCAGGTACGCCCTATTTCGGGGGTCACATAAGCCGGCCCTGGATAATCTTGTCTTTCCATCAGGAAAGTACGTGATTCACACATGCGAAGACCCGATCTCCCATGTGAGTGACGGTCCACCAACGAGCCATGTTCGGGATTCCCCACTTTTCCATCTTCGGCCGGCGGCCGGCGGCGACCCGGGCGTCACCGGGAGGGGCTGCCCCGCCAAGCCCGACCCCCACTTCAAATCCCAAGTGCTAGTTGGAGAAGCTGCTGCCCGCCCAAGCCGCCTTCCCGATAAGACACATTAACCAAGCTTTTCGCAAGAGCTCCATCTGCTTTCCTTCCACATTTCGTCTGGTACTTCTCTAGGTAGTCGATTGCATTCTTCTTCCACAGCTCCATCACTTCGCTCCCACCAAACACGTCCATCCCCGCCCATCTCAACCGCCATCATGTCGCACTCTCACGATGGAACTGCCCCGCACTCGCACGAGTTCAACGCCGCCGAGCATGGCCACTCGCACGAGATTCTGGATGGGCCTGGAAGCTACCTCGGGCGTGAGATGCCCATCGTCGAGGGGCGTGATTGGAAGGACAGAGCGTTCACCATTGGAATCGGCGGGTAGGATACCTCTCAATAGCCTCGGCTGGCGTGAAAGAAGAGCGAAGCTGACTCGAATCATCAGCCCCGTCGGCTCCGGAAAGACGGCCCTCATGCTCGCCCTCTGCCTGGCCCTCCGCTCCAACTACTCCCTCGCTGCCGTGACCAACGACATCTTCACGCGCGAGGACGCTGAATTTCTCACCCGCCACGCCGCACTGCCGCCGCAGCGCATTCGCGCCATCGAGACGGGCGGCTGCCCTCACGCCGCCGTGCGCGAGGACATCTCGACCAACCTTGCGGCGCTCGAGGACTTGCACGCCGAGTTCGGCACCGACCTGCTGCTCATCGAGTCCGGCGGCGACAACCTGGCCGCCAACTACAGCCGCGAGCTCGCCGACTTCATTATTTACGTCATTGACGTGAGCGGCGGCGACAAGATTCCCCGCAAGGGAGGACCGGGCATCACCCAGAGCGACTTGCTCGTCGTGAACAAGACGGATCTGGCCGAGATCATCGGCGCCGACTTGGGTGTCATGGAGCGGGACGCGCGCAAGATGCGAGAGGGCGGACCTACGGTGTTTGCCCAGGTCAAGAATGACGTCGGCGTGGACCATATCATCAACCTCATTCTCAGCGCCTGGAAGGCTAGTGGTGCCGAGGAGGAACGCAAGAGCAAGGGCGGCCCACAGCCCACGCCTGGGCTGGAGGCTTTGGAAAAGTAAACCGCGTGTTTAGAATCCTGGGCTACAGCCGGACTGACAAAACAAAAAAGAATAACAAAAGAATAACGAAAGAAAACGCCTTTTATTGCATCTAAGGTATACCTATGTGTCATCATCTATGCCCGGTCATTCCATCATCATGTCACTATCGGCTTGCTGTGGGATGGCTTCCACGTCCAACAAGTTCCCCGTGACGGCCGTCGCGTTTCGTGGCCACACTCGCTTGTACAAGCTGACACCGATGGCGTCTTGAGGGTTGATGCGCCCATCAAATGTCGCCTTGAAGTAGCCGTGAGTGCCCAGTGGCTCCTTGATGTAGCCGCTGCGGCCGCGCTTGGTCCACATTGGCAGCGCCTTGAACCACTCCACATCCTCGCGGTTGAAGAACATGTACCGGATGGTAACAATCTTCTTGTGGATATGGTATGGGTGACCAGTGAGGATGATTCGCTTGGCAATGACGCGCGAAGATGATGGAGGCATGGCAGTGCCGGTGCCGATGAGTGATAAGCCACGCTGAGGGCCGTCTTCGGACTGGGCCTCCTCTGGGCTGGTCCTCTTGAAGAAAAGAATAGGCACGCTCCCCCAGGTGAGAGGGCCCATGAAGGTGGCGATGGCTGATTGGCCCGGGTGCAGGTATCTGCAGTACTTGTGGACGTCGTTGGGTGTCTGGCCAGGCTGCGAGAACAGGGGCTTGATGACCATGCGTCGGGGTCCGCACTGAGCGATGATCTCCTCCTTGGCCTTGATGGACTTGGTGTAGTCCGAGCTCAGGTTGAAGAGGTAGTTGACCGCCGTCCTCTTGTGCTCGTGTCTCAGGAGAGAGAAGAGGGTGAGCGGGGCCTTTTTGTTGTACGTCTTCTCCTGGATGGGGGAGATGCCCTTGATGTAGACGTGGACACGGGTGCCGGGCTCGACGCCGCCCACCAAGGCCTCGCGGGTCGCCCGCGACTGCGAAGACTTGTAGTCGGGAATGCGAAGCAGCCGCCTCCACTCCTCGGGCTCGTGCGCGCGGTCTTCGTCCTCCTGCCAGGGACTGCTCCGCAGGCTCTTGAGACCACGATACCTCGCCAGCCGCTCCGACGCGAGAACGCCGGGGTGGAGCTCGATCTCGTCGGGGAATTCCTTGTCGTCCTCGACCTCGTTGCGCTTGCCGGCTCGGTACTTAGCGAGTTGCTCGGCATCCTCCTCCTCATCGGGCTCTCGGATCATCTCAGATTGGGGGTACTCGGACGGGGCACCCTCTGTTGGGGGCACGGGGGCCTGGCCTTCAACGCCGTCTTCGGGGCGAGCCTCTTGCTCTTCTTCATTCATCTCGAAATCTTCCATGTCTGACTCCGAATCAGACACGTCCTCCAAGTACCAAGCTGACTGGTAGTTGGAGGTACCCTTGGGCACCTTTTTCTTGATTTTCCTCGCCTCGGCTTCCTCATCGGAGAAGTAGTGGTGCTCGTCCAGAAGCACACCCTTCTTCGGCTCAGCGGCGTCCATCGCGATATCGCCAGCTTCGTCCTCCATCTGGACCTCCTCAGGGGCGAGATCAACCAAGTCATCTTGGTCGTCAGTAGGGGTGTCCAAGACCTCCTCGCTCTCCTCGGCATCGATAGTCATCTCCTCTCCCTTCTTCTTGACGTACTTGGGCAGAGGGGCGGCCACAATCTTTTCGATTTGGAAGCTTCCCCAGTCGGCGACTTGGATAAGGCGGTCTGCATTTAGGCCCCTGCCCCTGACAACGCCGGTGATAATGGTAGAGTCGGAGTCAGAGTAGGCAAACTTGATGTCCTCAGCCAACATCCAACTCCGGTCTTCCCTCCACCTCACACCCTTGGGGGTTGTGCTGCAGAGTGTCCGGATGAGGTTGGAACACTCCTGTCGGTTTTGAAGGCTGTAGATCTTCTCCTGATCGGGGTGAAAGTGAGTGATGAAGGACTTGAGCGACCCAACAACTCCCTTCTGCTTGGAGTTTTCGATCTTGTCGAGACCTTGGACAACGGTGAAGAGGGTCGACAGACCCTGGCTCTCGACGCTGCGCAAGATCAACTCTCCGAGCTTGTCAACCTCGACAGTGGGCGACAAAATGACAACGACGAAATCGGCCACCCGAGCGGCATCAAGACAGGCATTCAGATCGCGCTCCAAGGGGATGTACTGCAGTTTCTGCTTGAACCGTTCCACGTTGACGCGGAAGTTGCCATCCAACACCTCGTCCTCAATATCCACACTGCCGTTGAGTTGTTGAATCGCGGCCTTGGCATCTCCATCCGCACAGAGGGGGAGCACGGCAACGACCCTGGGGGCGCCGTCCCTGCTGGCAAAGATGGAGGTCCCCTTTAGGTGTTCCTTGTGCTTCGAGAGACGAGCCTGCTTGGCTTGGTTTCGGCGATCGAACTTGGACATGACCTGCTGGTGGATCGTCTTTCGTTGGCCTTTCTCGTTGGGGACACGGCCTAATAAAACTCTGTCAGAACTACTCTCTGATGTGGAAATTACGGAATAAAATACACACCCTTTGCCCGATCTCTCAACTCATGCTTAGACGCCGCCTTGGACTTGAACGGCTTGTGGTTGACCTTTGTGGTGGGCCGATGCGAATGGGGGACGGGAGCGGGCATCTTAGTGTCGCCGCCGGCTTTGAATCGAAACGGTAACGAAGCCAGATTGAATAATACCTGCGAGACCCAAGAAAATTTCCGGTCGGCGCGAAAGTCGACTCTGGCGATGGCAATATCAACGATTATCGAAGGCGGTCATGGCGGGGTTGTGGTTATCCAGAAATTTTTGTGTGGGTCTTTATCGATAAGAAGAGCGGATCTGCTAGTGGCCAATAAGAATTCAGCGATACGACCCTTGGCCATTCGGCGCTGGAAATTTTGTCTGCTCCCAATTCGTACTGCGATCCGCAATTCCCATCTTCATTTCGAACCGACTGCGAAGACGACGAGATGGAGGTCGACACAATTGACGAGCCGATCACCAAGGTGCGCGACAATGGCGCCCTTGCCGTCGAGCGAACGCGGACGGAGCTCATCCCCCGCCACGAGCGCGAGAAGATCCGCCGCATGAGGGAAGCCAACAAGGCCTACGGCCGCGGCAAGAAGATCAACACCAGGACCATCAAGGACAAGAAGCTGCGGACGAACCTCAAGCGCCTCGAGGGCAAGTTCCAGGATGCCGCGCTCAAGGCCAAGGACGCCGAACTGCTGCTCGAGAACACGGGCGGCTTCCTCGAGCCCGAGCAGGAACTCGAGCGCACGTACAAGGTCCGCCAGCAGGACATTGTCGAGGACGTGGCCGTCGACACGGCACAGAAACGCTTCGAGCTCAAGCTGGATGCCCTGGGTCCCTACAACTTCGACTACTCGCGCAACGGCCGCGACCTGATCCTCGCCGGCCGCAAGGGCCATGTGGCCACCATGGACTGGCGCGAGGGCAAGCTGGGCTGCGAGCTGCAGCTCAACGAGACGGTGCGCGACGTCAAGTGGCTGCACAACAACCAGTACTTTGCCGTGGCGCAGAAGAAGTACGTCTACATCTACGACCACAACGGCGTAGAACTGCACACCCTGAAGAAGCACCAGGAGGTGTCACACATGGAGTTTCTCCCCTACCACTTCTTGCTATCTACGATTGTGAGTTAACACGACCCTCTACGCTCCTGACCCTGCCACTGACAAATGCTAGGGCGCCACGGGAGTCCTCAAATACCAAGATACCTCGACCGGACAGTTGGTCGCCGAGATCCCGACCCGATTAGGCCAGCCCGTCTCGCTCGGACAAAACACCCAAAACGCCATTCTGCACGTCGGTCACCAGAACGGTGCAGTGACGCTATGGTCACCCAACTCGCAAGACCCCTTAGTCAAGCTGTTGGCACATAAAGGACCTGTAAGGTCACTGGCAATGGATCGCGAGGGTCGATATATGGTCTCTACCGGCCAGGACCAGAAGATGGCCGTGTGGGACATACGGATGTTCAAGGAGGTCAACAGCTACTTCACCCGCCGGCCGGCATCGTCAGTAGCCATCTCGGATACCGGTCTGACGGCGGTGGGATGGGGCACACAGACTACCATCTGGAAGGGCCTGTTCAACAAGAATGTCCCCGTGCAGGAAAAAGTGCAGAGTCCGTACATGTCGTGGGGCGGCGAGGGTAAGCGCATCGAGCGCGTCAAGTGGTGCCCCTTTGAAGATGTGCTCGGCCTCGGCCATGACGAGGGCTTCTCGTCCATCATCATCCCCGGCGCTGGTGAGGCTAACTTCGACGCCCTCGAGGCGAACCCCTTCGAGACGGCCAAGCAGCGCCAGGAGTCCGAGGTCAAGGGCCTGCTCAACAAGCTGCAGCCCGACATGATCGCGCTGGACCCCAACTTTATCGGCAACCTGGACCTGCGGTCCGACAAGCAGCGGCGCGAGGAGCGCGACCTCGACGCGGGCCCCGTCGACGTGGCCGAGGAGATCCGCAACCGCGCCCGCGGCAAGAACGGCGCCCTCAAGAAGTACCTCCGCAAGCAGCGCAAGAAGAACGTCATCGACGAGAAGCGCCTGCGCGTCGACGAGCTTTGGAACGAGCAGCAGAAGCAAAAGGACAAGAAGCGCAAGGAGGTCGAGGAGGATCTCGGGCCGGCGTTGTCGAGGTTTTCCAAATAGGAGTGGTGCTGGATTTTTTAAATAGAAGAATAATACCCCTGACAAACATCTTGTGTGTGTTCTCTGGGCAGTGTCTACGTCTGTATGGCAGTTGAGCTGAGCCGTCCTTTGTGTCAATAAACGCCATGGCGGCAGGCCGATCTATTTGTGTTCCCAGTACGCTTTTGGAGGACCCAGCCGAGTCCCAGTCTATGTATGATCAACATCACATATGATACATCTGTAATCTGTACCCGTCATCTCATCATTACCCCTAGCCTCCCCATTCATAGCAGCTTCAGTCCCCCGGTGACCTGGTCGACGACGCTGCGGGGCGCGGGGCCGACGCCGAGGACCGTCATACTGCCGGCCTCGATCTGGGTGCGGCCGGCGTCCTGGACCACCTCGGCGACGAGCCCCAGGCCGCGGGCCTTGCGGCACAGCGCCAGCATCTCATCCTGGCCCTTAATCTGCACGGCGATCTTGGCCTGGCCCAGCTTCTCCCAGCGCGCGAGCAGCTTGCGCTCGGCGGAGCCTTCGGGGCTGCGCGCCAGCTTCTTGTAGCAGGCTAGGGTGGCGTGGGAGCACTGCGCGGCGATTTTGCCTATGGGTTAGAGAGATGCTTGTTAGCGATTCATGTTCCACCCATTGATATGATAAATTCGTCCGGGTTGTGAAAGACTCACCCTTTGTCATGCCCAAATCCGTCCGCACGACCAAGACTAGCTTGCACTCCTCGCCTGTGTCGCGGACGATGGGCTTCTCCGGATTCTTGAGCCCCTGGCGGCGGTCGGCCTCGGCGCCGTTGGCCCAGTTGGGCGCGTGGTCCAGGAGGGTGTCGTCCTCGTCGATATCGCTCTCCTCGCTCTCGACGGGGTCCGCGAGGTTGCGGCGCCGCTCCTCGGCCAGCTCGGGCGTGATGAAGTAGCCCCGGGTCGTCGTGACGCCGAACATGTAGCCCGCGATGAGCGACGCGAAGCCCGTTGATAGGATGAGGCCCGTCTGGAGGGTATTTTCTTCGTCTGCCATTGCGTATTTCGGGTTTTTTTTTGGTGGGAGATTGGCTTTTGGGATGTTAGGAGCTACAACGTTTTGTCGGTGTTGTCTGGTTTGGAGGTGACGTTATGAATATCACGTGCTAGTAGCCGTAACCGTGCCCCAATTTTACACGGCAGTCGGACATAAAATCCATTCGAAACATCATGTCGCCTATTCGTTGCACCACCATTGCTGCCAGACGGTCAATTGGAAATCGAGTTTAATGTTCATGTCAAATCTTGACCATTTGCTACAGTGGTAATCATTACAAAGCCAAATCGTACACGCCAGAGGTATACCAAGACGTCTCGTCCTCTATTCTAGACCGTTGTTCCGAGACTCTTTGCCAAAACGCCGGTGAACTCTCAGTTTCGAACACTTTCGTTCGCAAAAATCAGGATAAAAATTTGCTCCTTCTCTCGTCATCCCATATAGTTAGTAGGGACGCCCTTGGTAATGTGGCCGTCCGCATTCACTAGGGTCATGCGACCAAACATCTTGGCGAAGTCGTTCAGGCACTGGCTGCGAGCCTCCAAGTGTCCGACCTTGGTGCTGATACCCTTGTGAGGGCTCTGGTTGTAGTACGGATCGCGGCCCATGACGAGCAGGGGGCCCTCGCCGGTCAGGTAGCTCTGGATGAAGTTGAGGGCAATGTCCTCGCAGTTGAAGTTTGTGTCGACGTAGTCGCGGATCTCGCGCATGTGCGGTTCCTCGGACGAGTAGTAGTCGAGGTACGAGATGTGCGAGAAGCACAAGTTGGTGAGGATCATGGAGTAGACGTCCTGGCCGACCTCGCGGGAGCAAAAGTCGTAGTTCCAATAGTTCTTGGCGTCGAGGGTGGAGCAGCGCGGGAGGGCGCCGACGAGGCGGTTGCGGGCGAACTTGCGCCAGGACTGGAAGACGAACTCGAGGTCCTTGGGGTGGTAGTAGACGTCGTCGTCGGTGAGGAGCAGGGCCTGGGTCTTGTAGGCCGGGTCGGGCCACAGCTTCTCGTTGAGGCTGTTGTGCCTGGAGACGCGGAACCGCACGGGGATGCCGTGGGGGGAGATGAAGTTGTGCGGCGGCTGCGCCTCGAGCTCGTTCCAGACGATGACGACTTCAAGGAGGGAGGGGATCACCATGCTGAGGATGGACGTCAGAGTGGCGTTGAGCTCGACGGGTCGCTGGTAGGTCTGCATGACAATTCTAGAGAGCAAAAATGTTAGTACTGACACTTCAATTTGCAGACGGAACCAGCGGATGAGAAGATCCCGAGGTCTTTGATGGTTCAGCAAGCATGAAGTGAAAAGAACCTACGTGAACATGTCATCTCTCAGATGTGCCCACTTGGCCTCGTTTTCGGGCCACCACGTTTCTTGCAGAGTCGGCTCCTTGACGGGGATAGTCACGTTGACGCCGGCGGTCTCGTTTAGACCGGACGAAGCCTCATCCCAGCTGCTCGAGTTCCCGGACATGGTTTTGCCGTGGGTATTAGGCAGAGGGCCGCTGACGTTGGTGAGGTGGGCGGTAAAGAGGAGGAAGAAGATGACGAAGCCGATGGCGAGGACGCCATAAGCGAGGCGACGGAAGCCGCGAGACCTAAGCAAGGGGACGTCTCCCACGGCCTCTTCCAGGTACTTGTCCACCTTGTCGACTATGGACATCTTGACCTTGGGCGAGCCTCCCTTGGAGGTTTCGTCGAGTTCTCCGAGAATCATGTTGTTGGTCGGAATGGCTGGTCAGGTGACCCGAGCCAATAAATGAGCGTGTGGTATTCTAACGAGGGCGACAAACAGAAACCAGGATGGTATTTGTTCCTTACAGAGCGTCGTCGTCTCTGGATGTCCTCGTCTGTCCGTGGGGTCGTCTCGGGCGGGAGGCGATTATGTACAGTGCGACATCCGGGGCCTCGCAGGGGACACAGGGCGACGAAAGAATGGAAAGCCGTTTGGGAGAAGGGAGAGAGAAGGACTGGAAGGGCTTTAAGAGAGGGGAAAGCCTGTGATAGAGAGAGAAAGAGATAAAGATGGCGGCGCGGAGAAAGGAGGCGATATGAACCCCATCAGCCCTCGCTGGTCTTTCTTTTAGACCCTCTCAGGCCCTCCAAAAAGAATCTCGGAAACCTCCTGAGTAGACTTGCCCAAGATGGGCCCAGCCATGATTGACCAGCGCCGACGCCACGTCCCCGACGGATGCCAATAGTGAGCGGCTGGCCCCTGAGCTACTGGAAGACGCTGCAATTTAGCGGCCTGCAACCCCCTGGACTATCTGGGCTGGCAGCTGGAAAGGAAAAGCAGAGAGGGGCGGACGGGCGGGAACAATTTCGTCGAGGATTCCAGTCAGCCGCCTCGCTGTGCGCCACCGCAAATTTGGCTGCGAGGGGATTCTGGGCAGGGCTGGACATGTTTGGACGTGGTACAGTAATCAATTTACAGGTGCATATTGCTACAGCATGGATGCTGGTGCTGGTCGATGAGCTGAGAGCAGGGGGCATTGGGCTGCACGTTTGCTGCAGGGGAGCTCCGGCACTGGAGATGATCCTTGCAGACACTTGCAACTGGGTTGACATTCAAGGCGAGCTACTTCGTATCGCATGAAAAGAACTTCAGCCCATCAGCAGAGCCATGTTCTGTCCGTGTCAACCACACAGACATGCGAGCAAGCTGCCCTGCACCGTGTCTTGCCTCGCTGGTTCTAGTACGCTTCTGTTTGGTGCGTGGCTGGTTGTGGCTTGGGATCGTCCAGGGGAGGAGGTTGAAGGGGAATTTGTCTGTTGTCCAGGCCCGCACGCAGATGATCCTCCCAACTTTGAATCTGGGGGAGCCAGATCTTGCTGGTGAATACCATGCATCGGGCATCACACGAGCCATCTCCCAGCTGAGATTGACATGTTTCCGCGATCGACCGCCGAAGTTGGGGGATGCGAAAGAGAGTTGAAACAGAAGTACCGTCCGCTGGGTCAGCGCTTTCACTACCGCGCCAGGCCCCCCCCTGCTGCGCTCTTTGCAGGGCCCAAGTCTCCCCCTGAGTAGCCGGATGTAGCGTCCAACCAGGCCATCGGTTCAGTGGGATCAGATCTAATGTGACGGTTTTGCCTTGGCGCCTTCGTTATCACAAGGGGAACTCGTTGGATGGCTTTGCGAGTTGAAGGTGATGAATTGCCTCAAATACGAAGACGCTTCACTGCGAAATGTATCCTATCTCGCACAATTAGACCCCGTATCCCAGCATGATGGCCTGCAATTTACACAACACGTATGCATCCAGACCATCGATTTCTGTGGGGATGGTTATTGGCAGAATTGTTCAGCTGTAGGGCTCGAAATGGAAAAGGTGCCAAGAGACTACGATCAATAACAAACGGCGCTAAGGAGCACATCACGGACGAATTGCATGGACTCCCATGTCGACTCCATTTTTGGTCTAGTGGGGTTGCCGTATCTTATCTCACTCTGATAAGCATTATGGCGACTTATCGAGGGACAGCTCAGCTTACCGGGCCTAAACAAGTCGCTCACTCAGTAACCCACCAACCAGATGTCAGGTCTCTGACAACGACTGTGTCACTGTCACACTACATCCATTTGCATGTCTTTTGTACTCTGCAGCCGAGACAACGTTGAGCGTTGAACTACGTACTCCGTGCCAGTTGTTGTTGTTGTTCAGTCCAGTAAATCATGGCCGCCACACACGCCCTCGTGGTAGCCATCTCGGGCTGTTCGTCCAGTGGGAAGACGACCCTTGCCCGCCTGCTCCGGGACATTTTCCCCCACACCTTTATCCTGCACGAGGACGACTTCTATCGTCCAGAGGAGGAGTGAGTCTTGTTCAGCGTCGTCATCTAGTCTTAGTCTCGCCAGTGCTGTCGGACCTACCCTTGTACCACATTGCTGTTCCTGTTCACATATACCACGTATACGAACATACACTTTGTGCCGTATGCTCTTAACTAAACTCGTAACTGACGACCAGCATAGACTTCCCTCTAAAGATGGTCTCCTAGACTGGGATTGCGCCGAGTCCCTTGACATTCCTTCCATGGCCGAGTCTCTAGCGTATATCCGAAAACACGCAGCCTTCCCTGTACGTCTCTCCTCCGTCTAAGTACAAAGAATCGAGGATTCCCCGTACATAGTCTGTGCAACTCAACTCAACTCAACTCGACACCAACCTAACTCTCCTCAACAGCCCACCCTCGACTCCAAAGAGGACCAAAACTCGATCGGCAAGTGCCCCGTCTCCGACGCAACCATCGAAGCCCAAAAGGCCAAGGTCGCCGCCGCCATCCCGGCCTCTCACCCGCTGCGCTCGTCGCTGCGACTGTGCGTCCTCGACGGCTTCCTGCTGTACTCGCCGGCCATGGCCGCTATCCAGCCCAGCCTTGACATCAAGCTGTTCCTGCGGGCCTCGCACGCCCGCGCCCGCGCCCGCCGCGAGGCCCGCGACGGCTACGTCACCCTCGAGGGCTTCTGGGCCGACCCGCCGGGCTACGTCGACAAGATTGTCTGGCCGAATTATGTAAAGGAGCATGCGTGGATGTTTGAAGGCGGGGATGTCGAGGGTGGTTTTAGAAAGGATGTGCTGGATAAGGAGGGCATCAAGTTTCAGAAGGATGCGGCTGTTGATGCGGATATTAGTAAGACGCTGGAGTGGACTGTCGATGTTATCCTCGAGGAGCTGAAGCATTCTGTATAGACTTGTTACGTATTCTGACAACATAGACTCTGAATGGGCTAATCTTCTAACTACTGACACCAAAGTCGACTGAACCTTCATAAACATCGTTCATTATTTCATCTCGGACGCTTTCCCATCTCTTATCACCTGTTGTTCTCATACAAGCAGGATCTTCAACACGTTCCAGATCAATCTACAGCCATTCTAGTCTCCGTAATAAACTTAACAGCCTGCTCGGCAGCCTTCGTCATGACCTCAACCTTGTCCACGCCGCCCTCGACCTTGGCCACGACATGATCGCCGACGCGTACGGTACACCAGTACTCGCGCTCGCGCTCGCCACTGCCCTCGATAATCTCATACGCATAGTGAACCTTTTCATTGACGGCTAATTTCGAGAGCTCCTCCTTGGGATGCTGCACGTGCACCTTGTCGCGCAGTATGTGGTCCAGGTACGGAAGTATCTCGAACCGGCTGAGTACTGCCTCGCACGTTTCCATTGAGCCCGAGTCGACCCATACGGCGCCGAGAAGGGCTTCGAAGAGGTCCGAGTAGAACTTTCTAGCCCGGAGGCGTGCGAGCAGAGCCCAAGGATAGTGCGTCCCCTGCTTGAGGGTTTCAGCGATGAGACCCCCCAAGGCCTCGAAGCGCTTCGACATTGCCGCTTGCTCGATCCCAATAGCTGGCAACGCGTGCCGCATAAACTTCCACAACGGAATGGTGACATCTTTCGTCTCGATGCTTCCATCGTCGTTGACAATAGTCTCCGTGTCTTTCAGGCCGTGCTCGAGGCCGACGAAGGCGAGAAAGTCGCCGTTCACCATGGCTGTCTTGATCATGTGCAGCTGAGAATGCGGCAGCTCGGGTCGTACGTTGAACACCTTGGTGACGATGATGTAGTCGAGAACCGCGTCGCCGAGAAACTCGAGCCGCTCAAACGACCGCCAACGGGTGTCCGCCGCGTAAGATCCGTGGGTCATGGCCTCGATCAGCAGCGACTTCTTCCGGAAGGAATAGCCGATCAACTGCTCCAGCGGTTTCAGTGTAGGCGGAAGCTCGACGTCGCCAACAGCGTGGTTGAAGAGGATTGCCCGACCCTCCTTCTCATTAAACCACTTGGTCTTGCCGCCTTCGTGGTCAGAGAGGAACAAAGAGATACATCTCAAAGCCATGGGTATTCCTCCACTCTGATAACAAGCACCAATAAGCGCCTCTACAATGTCCGCCAGCATTTTTGAGGGCAGGACTCGCGGCGGAGGTTGCGAGTCGAGATTATCCTCTGCGTACAAGGGCCTCCATTTCTGGCCTGTGAATATTTTTGATAGTACAAATTGGGGTAAGCCAATGTCGACCGAGGCATTCAAGAGACGTGAGTTTGAAACATGGCGGTCTTTGAAGAATGACAGGTAGCCTTCGGGCCATTTGAGGTCTATCGATGGAGTTAGTATACGGCTATTAGGTGCCATGGGATGGTGTACTCACGTTTGGCAGAAGCCTGAACGACAACGCAAAACTTGAGAATAGAGTCTCCAAGAAACTCGAGCCTCTCATAGTCAACCGGCTCAGATGCGGCGCGAGAGCTGATGGCTTCAATGACTAACTGAGGATCGATAAGACCGACCGGCTTCAGAATCGTCTCGGACAGTTGTGTGGCAATCATCATCACCTCCAGTTCATGAATTATAGATGGTATCAACATAGCAAACTGAACAAAGCGCTTTGGCACAGAATCGACGGTCGCCCAGTGCATGGGGAGAACCCAAGTGTACGTCTTCGAACTAGGAAGCTGTTCTCTAGGATCTGAATGCACCCGGTGCAAGAAATCGGCTCGTCGCGTTGTCTTCCGAAGAGTCAGATACGGCACGTCCTTTGGCGCCGTTTCGTACTCAAAGAACGGATACTGAACTTCCTCTTTTGGGGGTTTGGAGGGTATTATGCCAGTATACTCGAACGGGCAGTTCATCTTATCCCGGACAAGGTATGGCATGTGGATATCGTGCTTCTCAGGATCGAAGGGAATGGATCCGATTTGATCTTTGCTCAGGCCGCAATTCTCTCTGGAAGAAATCTTGATGACATGGCTTCGGTCTTGCACCTCCCACCGGTACCCAAAGTGAAAGGCAAGAAGAGCAGAAGTGTGGTCCGGCAGCTTGGCCGCTTCACTGTCGGAACACATCCTCCCCGCGCCGAAGGTGAGTTTCCATTCGACGCCCCATTCCGGGTAGATCCTGATGGATCGGGGCTGCGAAATCCGGACCGGGACAACGATGCTGTACTGTCCCAAGCAGTTGTTCTGCCCGTCATGGAGGGTCAAAGGCAGCACGAATTGCGAGTTCGGCTCAGGACTCTGCCAAATCCGCGCAATCTTCGTCCAGGGGTTGACGGGCGGTGCAGCTGTCACCGTCGGTACGCGTTCTTCGGGTGGAGCGTCTTTGATGGGGAGGAGGTTGTCGTTGATCAGGCCAGCCTTGTATAGGGCAACATATGCGTGAAAGGCAGCGTCCTTTGTTGCATTCTTCTGCGACGTCCACTGGCGAGCGCTTTGAGCATGGCGCAAATCCGGTGGTAGAAACGAAGGCAGAACCACTTTTGCCGTGACTGGCGAGTCGTCCATGTTGGAGACTCGGCGGATGATGTAGTCGGGTCGACAGTCGACAAACTCGCCCTGGGAGAGCACTCGGCAAAAGTGTTCGAGATGTTGTTTGGCACTGTCGAGATCGAGTCGCGCACCTGTGGAATCCACCACAAAGCAAAGCGAGTCGTCATCCTCCTCATCCTCCAGATCCTTCAGTCGGCGCTGCTCCTCCTTGTCCAATTGGTACTGTCTCTTCATCTGCTCTTCCAGGGACTCCCACTCCGGTGGGCCTTTGAGAGACCGCTCGAGGAGGAGAACTAGCTTTGAATCCTTCATCCGCGCCCTTCCGCGGCGCTGGATAAAGGACTTGAGGTTTCCTGGCTTGTCGAAACACACGACCAAGTTGCAGGCAGGAACGTCGATGCCCTCTTCCAGGACGCTGGTTGCCACGAGCAAATTGATCTTCCCAGAGCGAAAATCCTGCAGGGCGGAAAGACCGACGGATTTGTTGAACTCGTAGACGTTCTTGTTGCGACTGCTGAAGGTGGACGTACCGACCATGGTTCCGATGCGATACTTCTTGAGTATGGCTGGGTTAGTCGCCAACAGGTCGGTGACAATAGTAACTGTCGCCCGCTCTTTGACAAACAAGATTCCCACCACATTGTCTTCGACAGACAGAAGCACATCAATGAGAAGTCGCGCTTTATCGGAGAGGTCAGAAACTCTCGCAGGTGGGATTGTGGAAGAGTTGCGCGAGACGTTGCGGAGGGCCTGGGCGAACCAGATCTTGTCCTCGTTTTCCCGACCGACTTGTTCTGAGCCCGACAAATCAGTGCGATCAAGAAACTCGCCGATTGCTCTTGAAATATAGTGGTCAACAGCCCATGGGCCAAGTTCGCGAAGAATCTCTTTGCTGCGGCCCCAGAGCCCCTTCATCTGGTTTTGGACATACGTATCGTACTTGAAGGCTGCTTTGCGAAAATCGCGTAGACCCCTCTCGCTTCGATCAGCAAGGAGCCGGAGTATTGTTGGGTCAGTCTTGATGTCGATACTCTGGTATACCTCACGTAACGACTTCATGATCGCAGTGTGCTCGGGAAAGTCGACGGGCTCATACTCCGAATAGGACAGTTTTGGCTTGTTGACACACCTGAGAAGCTCGTCTCGATGGAGCGTCGGCGTGATGCACGAGGCGTCAAGTATTGTTTCGAGCACTTCGATACCTTCGAGGTTTGATCGCATGATGGGACTCGCCGTCAACCCCAGGATAGCCGGGACTGCCCGTTTTGACTCCTTGGTGGGATGATAGAACTTTTTCATGATGCCGCTAGGAGGTGAGTTTTTGACGCAGTTGTGGGCTTTGCAGTGTCTGTTAGAATGGCTACGAACGGGGACTGGACAGACATACCTTCGTCAATCACTAGTAGAGCTAGCATCTCCATGCTCACAAAAGCATGGGTTAACGCGTCGAGCAATACCTGGTAGGTAGAGACAACAATACGAGTTCCGTCCAAGACAGTCAACCACGTTGACTGAGACCAGCTGTCTATACCTTGATTGCCGGTCAGCACCTTGATGGAAGCTGCAGAGTTTTGGAGTCGGATGACTTCGCACTGTTGTTCGCACAAGGAGACGGTTGGAGCCAGAAACCAGACCAGCTAGCCATTGTGAGCTTGGAGTTGAGTTTTGAGATGAAAAGACAAACTACTTACCTTGTTTGGGGGACATGTCTCTAATTCAGCTTTGATCCTGAGCACAGCGCTATATGCTGGTTAGGTCCATTCACGTCGACCTACCCAGAACTTGACTTACACCTGTGTCTTTCCACTTCCTGTGTCCATCTACACAAGTCAGCTTACATCATCAAACCCGGGCGCTGGGTTTGTAGGCAAATTGCAACGTACTGCAACGATGACATTCCGCTGCAGCGACTGATCCAGCATTTCCAGCTGGTACGCACGAGAACTCATTATTTCTGGAGCCGCGGCCTCAGGCTTGGGCTCGATATCAGCGACAGCCTTGGATCCTGAGGAACCATCCGGTACGAGGACGGAGACGGTCTCTGTAATAAGAGGCGCCGGCGAATGGGTTTCGTCACTCGGCGGGTCATCCAGGGCCGAGGAGTCGGAATCGCCGTCCCCCCGGTGGGAGGGAAACGTGGAAACTCCATGGAGCCCCGTTTCTCTTGTTCGTTCGTCACTCGATGGCGCGCCTGGAGATCCAATACGATTGATGGCCCAGGTCCGGGTTCGGGGATAGTGATTGCGACAGTGACTGCGACTACGAGGGTGCAACGGCGATGACTCAACGGCTGCCTGGAGCGTCGCCTACCAAGTTCGCAGGGTAGTTTTGCGCTATGATATCGCTCGTGTCGTCTGCTTGTTGTCCAGCGCTGGCGAGCAATTGGTCGAGTTGCGAGACGACCCAGGGAAACCAGCGACGGGCCCGGAGAGAGTGCGACTGCAAAATCCAGCGTGAAGCAAAAGTTCCTGTCCCTCGGAGGGGGGACGCGTACAAGCCTGCGAATCGTGAGGGAGTGGAGGGAGTGAAATAGGCTGCATTGTGTTCATGGAACAAGACGCTGCAGCGGCCTGGTCAGGCCTGCAGGTTGGAGGCCCACCATTGTTCTGGCAGACGCGGCGTTTTCTGCCTCGCGAGACAAAGACGCTCCGCAATGACAGAGTCATTCGATGGGGGAAAATGCAAGAGGCCTTCCATTGCCCCGAGAGATTGTGTACATGATGCACTTTTGTCTTCAAGACTCTAGGTGTGTTGTGGTTGTGCTGAGCAATCCTAAAAAGCCCCCCAGCACCATCTGCACCTGTTACCCCACCCACGTCAGCCCAGACACCCCTAAACGCCAGTGAGAGTCACTCTTACCTACGTCAACTGACGATTCACTTCCCCAGCGTCGCAACCAGTTCTCCTTTGGGACTGATCGACACTTCGGAGTCGTCAATATTGACCAGGAACCTTTGAAACACTTTTCAACGTGTCCAGCTGATTAAAAAAATATAAGCGACATCGGCACCTTCTCTCCATCCAGTTCCTAACCAGACCATCAGAAAGAAGCATTGGCCCGGGGGCTGAGCTCCTACTACTAACTCAATTTAGGTCCTACTCCCACAACCATAAATCTCTAATCACACAACCCACATGATGTGAGCCTTTGGTTAACTCCTGTGACCACAAAGGCTTAGCTGAGTGTGAAACACTTTATTGTAAAGTATGAAACGGAAGTCGGGCCGCTACCTCGGTGCAATGCCAAGCGATCGGTTGGCTAGGGCAGGTTTGAACAGGATGAGGATCAATTCAGCATGTAGGGGGGGAAGAAGGGGCCTGTTTATAGGGAAATCCCCTCCTCTATTCCTTTCCATCGAGCTCTTATGTTGCTGCTTGCTGTTTGCTTCCACCAGCTTGTCAAGCCGCTTGACAAGCGCCCTGTGTTACCCTGAAAAGAATCAGAATGCACCCAGGCAAAGGACATCTAAACCCCATAGAGCACAGGTTAGCAATGAAACAGAGCAAACTAGACAAAAAATTGGTTATAGAGGGTAAATCTTTTGTAAAAAAACAAACAAAAAAAACCAATAGAGTTATGTAATAAATGCTTCACAATTGTAGTCTTACGATTGTGCGAACAGAAGTACCCTATAAATGAGGTAGATTCGCCGCCATGATCCTGCCAATCTCAACAACTAGTTACAAAGAGAAATAACTTCCCCTTGAAGTGACTTCCTAATAGCCCACAATCTCTTCAACCATTCCAAGGAACTTTCAGATGAAACCCTTTCCATTTTCCCAACTAGTTCAAGCTCCACACGAACAAATCCACTCCAATCCTTGAGAACTTCGCTCACTTCACAACTGGATTCCGTAGGACTACCAAACGTGCCAATGCGAAGCTGCTCATTGAAGCGCCCAACGAGAAGCCAAGCCTTCACTGGCTCAGATCGGGTCAGTTCCATAACATTCATCCGGCCCCGTTTACCTGGATAGGAGACGGAAGCCTGGCGCCGCACCAGAAATTTGACACTGTCGAGCTTCCCCAAGGCGCAGGCGACCACAAGAGCTGAACCTAGGGGAGACCCTTCATAGTCAATTTCTGCTCCCATGGATAAACAGTTCTCCAAGATCCCAACTAGGTTATAGTATGCACCCAGGCACAAAGGACTCCACCCACGATTTGGCTCGAGATTCAGGATGTTCCGAAAGGTTTCCCTTGGTAGTTGGGTCTGAAACACCAGGAATTTCGATGTGAGGAAAGCAATCTCGTCGAAGGGAAACCAGTCGAGGTGCCATGGAAATGGGCTCGTGTGAATCACTGCATCGTTTCCAAACACTAAATCAGATGGATCCTCCTTGCAAATGAGGTGATGCATCACACTCCTGCCAGCCCAGTCCTCTTGTGTCAAATCGACGTCAAGTTCTGGCCATGCTGGCGTCGTTCGAAAAGTTTCTTCAGGCTCGTCACAACGAATTGGCATCTGCAGACCGCAAATCTCCTGACGTACTGCCAGCTTCAAATTAGAAAGCTCCGACTTGTCGTTCAGTAGTGCCTGTGGTTCGTTGCCCAATGGAAGCATTGGTGCCCAGACATCGATGGATGTTGTCAAGATTCGCGAGTATCTTGATGTGTCACATGCAGAAATTGCAGCCAAATGATTACACATCTCGTTGCTAATCGCCATATCAAACGGCGTGTTACCATATTTATCCGCCACGTTGATATTTGCGCCCTTTTCGACAAGAATTGACACAATGAGCCTGTTGTCCTCCTGCACACCGATGTGCAGTGGGGTCCTTTGGTCGTCTCCAATGCCGCGGTTGAGAATTGTCAGCAATACCTGTTCTCGAGCTAGTTGACTTCTACGCCTGTTGATCTTGTTAGCCGGACCTGGACCTTGATGCTTCTCGCCCTACTCACGCAATGGCCCCGATGCGCTCTTCTATGCACTCGAGAGACTTTCTCAGTCCTTCGGCGTTTCCGGCCTTAGCTGCTTGATGAAGAGGAGAATCATCTCCATGAACTAGGTCGCCGCCTTGCCGGATGTACTCATCCAGAAGTTGTGTAATCATAAATTCACACCCTTCCTCCATACACACAAGCTCAATTGCAGTGACCCATTGGTCATTAAGAAACATTGCCTTTCGTACGTTGGCCCCCTGGCTAATTAGCCATTTCGCGATCTCTTGCCGACCCTCGGTCATAGAGAAGAGCAATGCCGTGTATCCTCCTGGGAACACGATGTCGATTGGACACCCACTATCCACCAATCGCTTACAACTTTCCACGTCATCGTCGCGTATAGCTTGCTGAAAGGCCCGAGAAAGAGCTTGCATCTGCCTTTTGGACGGTGGGCTGTCATCTTTTGCAACTGTGATGCAAGCATCATGCCCAAATGCTTCGTCAAGAAAGTCGACAATGTCTGTGTGACCTCCATCCACAGCATAGGCCCTTGCAGTCTTGCGAAAAATGTCAGGAGTCGGGACTGCGTCATGTTGTACTAGAAGCCTTACTGCTGCAAGATGACCGTTTTGAGCGGCGACATGAAGGGGTGTGCTCTTCTCGTTACATTCAGCAGTGATGTTGGCGCCATTCTCAACAAGAACATCCATTGCTTCTAGACTATTGCATGCCGCCGCAAAGTGAAGCGGCGTGAATCCCTCAAAACTTGCGGCATTGACATCAGTGAGCAAGCTCTGCTCGAGATAGAAGTTCAAACACTCTATGGCTCCAAGGTTCTTGGTTGCTAAATGAAGTGCATTGAGGCCCTGGCAATATCTTTCTGCTCCTCTGATATGGAAGTGGCAACCCACTGTTTTCCCCCAAGCCATTGTAGATTTGCATTGCACGTTGTGAGCCAAGAGCTTCTTCAAAAAACCAGCATTGCCGTTGAGGACAGCCGCCGTAGTGCAGTCCTCCAGAGACGATTCTTCAGAATCAACACTTGGATCTGCCCCTAGTTCTAGGAGCAGTTCTGCCAACTGATAAGACTCTCCGAGGACATGGTGAGCTAGGGCGGATATTTTATAACCGCCCTGCATTTTTTCATTGACGCTGACGCCTCGTTGAATGAGCTCTTTGACAAGCCAGGAAATCCCTATGCTGTAGTCTTGGGTTGCTGTTCGATGGAGCAGTCGCAGACCCTCTTCATCGGGTGTTGCCTCATTCAGCTGGTCAGTATTTGCGTGATCTAAAAGTTGATTTATAAGACATCGTCCGTCTTCTGATCCACAGACTTTGAGTGCTACTTCTTCTTGACAGGCAAATTCGATCACTGAAAGCTCATCCACGCGTTGGTGAACGTTGACATCATTCCAAAGAAGAGCTTGGACAACTTCTAAGTTGAGGTCTTTGACGCCGGCTTTCAGAAAACGCACCACAGCTTCCGATGTCTTACTTGATGGCCAAAAGCGAGTCGAGAGTATGCCAGAGCATAGAGTATTGACAGAGATGTACGTAGTTGCGTGCGGTAAATCCAACAACCCTACAAGAAGCGGTATCAGGCCTGATTCGTTCTTCTGATCTTCGTAGGCGGCCATGACACCGAGCCGTATACAGATGTCTATAGCTTGATCAAGCCTCTCGGCTCGAGGAACTCCACCGATACGTGTCAAGAGACACACATATTCCCAGAGTGTATGACCACCTTCGTCGAAAGAAGAACAAGCAGTTGGCGATGTAAGGCATTCGATTATCTTCAGCTGGGGTTCATACTCGCTACAGTATGTTCGGCGAATGTACAATTCTGCTGGTAGCCGCCCCTCAAATCTGTGCTCGTGCGCACCTGGGTACAATTGTTGTAACAGTTTCACATACTCTAGAGACGATGAACTTGGCAGGTTGTGCAACGGGCTGCAAGTGCCGGCCGGTGCAGGCTCCGACTCTGCTCCGGCTACCAGGAGAAAGCGAATGATCGATTCGGAGCCCCAACGAGCTGCTGCCCCAAATATAGGTCCATGAGAATGCCAGAACCCTGGGATATTGGCACATAGCTTCGCAAGGTTGATGAACACACCCTCACACTCACTCCGATCATTTTCAAAGATGAGTGAAAGGGCGGTCTCTCCCGCATGGTTTCTGGTAGAAAGTGTGTTGGCCATGATTGCGGAGCCAGTCTTGGAAAAGTACTCCAAAATAGCCGTTGGATTGTCTTTGGCTAACAAGTGCCATATTGTGCATCCATCTCTGTTTGTTGACAGTAGAGACACCTCATTCTCTGCAAAAATCCGGACCGCCTCCACAAAATCTTCTCGAAGAACAAGTTTGTGCACCGGCAGGTCCCCATAGCTATCAGAAATCAAAGGATCGCAGCCGGTGTCAAGCAACAATTGAATGGCACGAGGAAGACCAAAAGACGCAGCCTTATGAAGGATCGTTTGACCACCAACCGAGATTGACGAAGATAGCCCAAGACGTCCGTCACTCAGACATTTCCTAAGTTGTTCATCGTTGTCATATGAAATAGCTGCAAGCGCACTTTCGACCAGTGCCTCCTCCGAGAGACTAATTCGCGAATCGATGACAAGAGGGTTTTCTGTGAAAGAATAATCCAAACGAAGCGCCAATTTCCAGACAATTTGGCCGAGTTCAAGACTCCAATTGGATTGAAATGAGGTCTCGGATTGAAGAGTCTGCAAGAGTTCAAGCATGGACTTTTCCATTGTCGCTGAATCGATAGCTCTTTCTCGAGAGTCGCCATCGAACCCAAGACACGCCTCAAAAACTGCAACCTCGGAATCTGTTGGAACTTTGCCTGATACCAGCAAGCGAGTGACAGGGCTGAGGTCACCAAATCCATAACTCAAATTGCATGTAACAAAGAAAAATGCATTGGGGGGAGGGAGATCACTTGATGGTATTCCGCCCTCCTCGGTGAGGATGTCGATGGTTTGATTTCTTCGTTCTGTAGACGAGAGAAAGTGCGAAAAATGGAAAAACAAGTCGTCGAAAACTTCTGTGTTTTCCATTATGTCTGAATGTAACATCGAGAATCGAATACTCAAGATTTCAGCCTCGAGGGTGCCGAATATTGAGACGATAGCTAAGTCAATTGGGGCAAAACCCTTGAATTTGGAGTTATGGGAAGAATCTTGACGAATGATAGAACGACATATTTCGGGTAGATTCAACGCAGAAGCCATGTGGATAGGGCGCCAACTATGTCCGATAAGATCTTCAAAGACGTGCAAGTAGTCCGTCTCGGACAATTTACATTTCGAGTCGATTTTCGCAATAATTTCAACATATATCCAAACTGTCCAGTTCGTGAAGTACGTCGTCTTCATGGGATCGAACAAAGAGTTGGCGAGATTGCAGACCTGTTCGTTTTGCAGACCATCTGCTGTGAGACGGAGCCACTGGGAAGCTGAGTAGACGTAGAATGGGTATGTATCGTTTCTTTCGCCTATCCAAACTAGTTCCTGTTCAGTTACAGCAGGCTGCTGATTGAAATTTTCTAGCTGCAAGAATCTTAGGCATTGGGCAGCTAAGAGGTCTTTTGCACCAGTTTCAGAAATCCAGTAAGCTTCAAGACTTGGGCGATCAGCTGTCCCTGATAAGCCGTCCTTATCAAGGAGAAACTCCTTGACAGAGAAATGCGCAAACTCGAAGTAGTCCTCATCTTCTGACTTTCGTATGAGGCTGCTGCACCTGCGGACAATGTCTTGCTCCGAAACGGTGTTCTTTGTGTCTAACCGACTGCCGAGCGTTTCTGGTGTCGAAATAGCCTGGCGTAACTGGATAACTGTCAAGGGCTCGATGGCGAATGCGATGAATTGGAGGCACATCTGGACCATTCTTTTAACCCCGGGAGAGCAGCTTTCTAACCGCTCTAGTAATCGCCGGTAACTCTCTGGCAGATTGGGAGGTAACTTCTTCAAAGCCTCGAGGCGCTCTTGGTCGTGAGAACAGTCGCTGAGGTAGTCAAGTTGACAAACAACCCACCGGAACCTGCAACTAATTAGCAAAGTATCTTAAGAGGGGGTAGGGTGGTTGCGTACATTCCCTTGGCTTCTCGTACAAGTGTCTCCATGATTTCGTCCCTCACTTCAATACTTGAAATTTGCAGTCGATTTGTTTGAATCCTCCTTTCCAATGCTTCCCCGACATAAAGCCGAATATCATCGGCATGGGCAGAAATCTGGACATGCTTGAAGGTCTCTTCGAGTTGAATGCGGATGTCGAAATGATCACGACTGAATAGAGCCATTGAAATGTTGATGGAGTACTCTGCCAGCTGGACCAAGATCTCAACGACGTCGTCGGTATTATCGTCACATTCGTCAAGTCCATCGACGATGATGATTGCTTGGTCGAAAAGTTCAGTCATGCTGCCAATCTTACTCCTGAGCTCGTCCGAGTCTGGTTTCTGAGGCAGTTGGTTTGGAGGGTGGAGTTCATCGTAGTAATCACAGAGAATATCAAAGGCCTCTGGTTTTTGGCGAGCTAGTTGGTGTGCCAAGGCTCCGAGAATATTTGTAGGGATGCCTGTAGCAGAGTCTTTGTAGTCGCAGAAGAAATAACCTACTGCAACATCTTTGACACGGTGGCTGCGGCTTAAAGCCTCTTGGACTACAGCACCCGCCAGTACCGTCTTACCAGCACCAGGAATACCACTAAGCCAAAGCATTGAGTCGGGCGTCTCAAGCCATTGCTGAAATCCAGGTGATTCGGTCAACCAAAGGCCTGTCATCGCGTGTCGTAGTTTGACACTCATGTCTAGTCGTGATCGGGGACTGACTTCCATGAAATAGTCGAGGATCTTTTGTCTCTTGGCATCAATGTCGATCTGAGTGTTGATTTCAATGCGCTTGACGATGTTCTCGACCGATGCAACTTGTGCGCTAAGCTCTTCTGTTTTGGATAGGGCTAACTGCAGCTTGCGCATGGTGTCTGCGGACAAAGCGACATGAATGGCTTGCTTGTAGCGAGAAACGTCATCCAAAAGTTCCTTGGTTTCTGACGAGGAGAAGGGCCACTTGAGCTGTCGAGCCACAGACGAAAGCTTGGATCGGGCAAAACTGTCGGAAGCTTTCGTGACCCTTTTTTTGATCTTGGTCAATGTCTTGTCACAATGACCCAGATGGTGAATACGCAGCGTAGGCTCGAAAGTATCCTTCTCTGCCTCCAGCTCTGAGGCGAGGGCGTAAAGATGCCGCAAGTCGGTTCCGAGAAAGTTGATCTCGGTGGAAAGAGCTTCGATGTCGCTCTTTGAGTCTTTGACAGCTCTCGCATATTTGAACACGGCCCGGAAAACGACGTCCGCGAGGCTCATCAGGCCAGCAATGCTCGCTGCAAGAGAAAGAGGGTCAGACATTGTGCCTTCTCGGAATTCGGCTTAATGGCTCCCAGTGACCAAAGCTGACGATGAAAACAGTTGACTAGAGTATTTGACCACAGGTACTTGCAGACAGCGTCGTAAAATTGGTATTGCTGAGAGGTGGGTTGTGTTAAGCTGTGGTGTTCTAGCCAAGAAGAGAAAAAGCAGGGAGAGATTGAGGTATGGTGGGTTTGTTAGGCAGCAATAATGGCCTAAGCTAACCCCCCTCGTTTCGACTGGCAATCAGTCAGCTATGATGAAGGCCTTGCTTCGTCAAAAATTGTGATCAACTCGGCCTTGCAGTCTGCCAACAATGCCAGCCCACATCTGCAAGCCACAGTGCTGAACAAAGGTATGTCATTGGTGGCCTGATCTTGAGGATACAACACCAAGTGGTCAAAAATAGCTCAGTGTCGATGCTGTGTAACCCGGTCAGCCTGGTTAAGGATCAGCAGTTGGTCACTCTCTTTAAGGTTGTCACGATTCTTGGCATGAGTGGCTTATCGAAAATACGTGCACAAGCAGTTTTGCCTCGCTGAGTCCGCAAAGTAGATGAATCGTGGGGCAGTGAAAGACAAGGGAGAGGCGCAGAATAGCCTCTTTTTGATCCCCTCTCTCCTACCTCTATTTTTTCCTCACCTGAATCACCCCTCGACCAGATTCTTCCTCTTTCGCTTAACTAATGATCGTAAATCAAGGACTGACCGTGAAAAGCTTCAACCCGAGCCCTGTCCGTTTCAAACTGAAGCTGCGCAAATTGAGGGGTGTCTCAGTAGGTGAGATGTTAAAACAATTAGTGATACTCTCAAACGGAACCCAAGGAGTTGTAAGCCAGTTACCAGTGTGGGAAGGAACTAATGAGCCTCTTGAAACCTGAACGTGACGCAATTTATTCACGTTTCAAATTGCCAGTGGCTAATCGAGCCTGATGAAGAAGACGTGTGGTCGAGCATGCTTGCGCCTCTAACCCCTGTCCACTTCATCAAATAGGTAAGTGCCAGACATATTTCCCAACATATGACATCTGCTCTTGGCCAAGCTCTTAATATTTCTTATTATCTACCGCGTATCTCCTTTTCTCTCTTCCTAGAATCCAACAGCTGGCTCCTCGTTATATGCAGCCAAAGCCTTCTGTGCGGCTGGAAGGACCTCCAGGTCAAAGTCACCTGCGGGTCTCTCAATAAAAGACTGGAGAATTTCGGGATGAGCGTCCTCCCCACCCATTGTAACTGACGTGTAAATTGGTTGCATAAGCACGAACTTCGTATATCCTAGTGGCTCATCGAGGTCTATGTGGGGAGCTGTAGACACATCGCTGTCGTCCTCGAAACGTTTGAAAGTCGCCTCCGAGTCGCCCCCGCTGAGTGAAGAGGTAGCATATTCCTCCATTGTCATGGCTGCAGAGTCCAGAAACCAGTATTTGAGGATGATTCTTTCCCAATTCTTCAGAAAGGGGGCGGACTTGGAGCCACTTTTTTGCTTGGTTTGTGAGTACCATATGTTTCGATGTAGTTGGCTGAGGTATTGGTGCGACTCGCGCACTTGGAGGAGCCACTCGTTGATTCGCGTCAATCGGTCTTTCTTTTGGTCCACGGGTGCATCCGGGGCTGTGAGTAGAAGGCATTGCGAGCTGCGTTGCCGATTAGCCTCCTCTTTCTCCCAAGCCTCGAACTCGCTCTGTTTCAGATCCATTCCCGCATCGATTATTCCCAGGTCATTTTTGAGCCCCTCAGTAATGCATATCTTTCGCAAGGTGAGGATTTGGGTTTGAGCTCTCTGTCTGACATCCTGCGCCTTTCTAGAAGTCTTTTCACCGTCAAAATTATCGGTCCAAGAACCTGTGGGCAGCTTCAGTTCCATGAAACGAGCACATATCTCATTGGTGTGCCAGGCATATAGAGTACATGCGTAGTCTGCCAAAAATGGATGATACATGCGGTGGACAGTCTTCGCTAGACCTTTCGAAGCTCGAAGAACCATGTTGAATTCGGCTTCATATTTTTCGTTTGCTCTTTGTTGAGGATTATCTTCTTCTGAACGATCGTCTGTCAATTCTAATTTTCCATGCTTAGAGCCCATCGTGGAAGACCTTCTTCGGAAATTGGGCTTCTGGGACTCTTTGTAGGCATTATCAGGGTCGGGGAACCGTTCTTGGTTCTGGCTTAGGTTTCCAAATTGGCGTTCTTCGTAAATAGAACTCGTATTCGATGAGCTGTTGGACAAAACCTCAAGCAAAAGCTCTTTCATGTCTTGAAAGTCGGCCGATATATCATTAGTGCTGCACTGTACGTCTTGAAGGCGGTCACTGGTGGACCTTGATAGTGCAAGTACAGCGCTGCCACTACTCGATAGAGATTCGATGGCTCTGTTCCTTTCCTCAATATCATTCAAAATTCTGTCTGTCAACTGTCGAACACCACCACCAACAAGATGTAGCTTAACGCTATTTTCAGCATCCAAGTACCTAGTAATGTTAGCATAATTTGGCACTTTCGCTACCAACACTTGGTTTTCCGCATCATACCTTCCAGTTATTATCAGAGCAGTCCTCATATTTTCTTGGTGTAACCTGAAACGCTCATGAGGCAATGAAGGTTGGTTCTTCGAAATCTTCTCTAGAAACTCATTGAACACACGAAATCTGCGAGATCCTCCCCGCTGTTGAGTAGCGGCCAGTATCTGTTGCAGGTCCCGGGTACAATCTTCCACTTGTAGTTGGAGCGAAGCAATTCGAAAGTCAGAGATCCTGTTCGGAAACAGGCGATCAATCTTCTCGCATAGAACTCTGATGTCGTCAAGAATCCGGGCAGATTGATCGAGATTTTGAAGAAATTCATTTGTTCCCACTTTATCCCCTTTAGTCATTAAAGGGAATTCTTTGCAGAATTCTCGGAGAGCACAGATGATCTCCAGTCCTTTGATGGCAAAGGCCACGATGCCAACCACACTTGCTGTGACTCCTAGTAGCTCCATTATTTGCCGCGATGATGGAGAGGATGATGGATGAGGGGCAATTTCAACTAAACTCCATGCATTAAGCCACAGAACATCTCCCAGGAAGACACAGAAGTTTGCAAATATTCCCGTGCTTCACAAATTCCTAACTACAAGCATCGAATTGCCGGTTTTCATGTTATGAGTTAGGATACGGTTGTGGCGGAGATGTAACAAAGAGTTGCGCTCCCGCCTTGCTTTTGCCCGTCTCAGGGTGTACCTAGAAGGTAGCAAAGGGAACAAAGAAGCATTTAATAAGAGCAAGGCGTGTGTGTTCGAGCGAAGGTGTCAGGAACAAAATATATTGTACGACATGGGGCGGTGCGTGTTTGCTTCGCCGCCCGGTCGGACAATTGGCAGAAGTAATGTGATGCACTGCCCGACGAACGGATGCTTTGGACGTCGAGCGTGCTAGAAACCAGCTGGCGTTGCATCATTCTCAACAGGAAAGGAAAATTCGCGAATCAAAGTCTGGAATTCCGGCACTGCCACAGCTGTATTAGGCTGCATTGTGCAGGTCATATGATACAGCCTTTCCCTTGTAGCCCAACACCATTTCTGCCTAAATGGGTGGAACATGGGGTCTTTTTTATTATTATACCATCCACCACTAGATCTGCAGGGAGAGTCTGAGAAATCACAGCCCGATTGGCAGCCGAAAGGTTGCATTGGCCCCCTTGGTTGCGTCGTCAGTTTACTACGTACGTAGAATCCTAGGTCAGGGAAGAGTTGCTTGTTAGCGCGTTGAGATGTGAAAATATGAGTCACACAGGAGACTATGAATGGAGAGGAAGGAGATAACTCAACACCCCAAAGTAGGCACGTAAAAACCCAACGCAAGGTAGCGATGGCATATTAGTACTGTGCGCAACAAAGGCTACTTCAGAGATCTCACAGAAACTTAACCGATAGTACGGAATACGTATAAATTCAGCACGTACCGACGCACACGAGGCATGTGAATTGACGTTAGCCGAGGTGATTGGAATTCAGGAAGATCGAACGTATTCCTCAAGCATAGGCATTATCTCGACCACTTGCATATTCAAACGACGGAGGATTCCCCCGCCTAATCCGTTTATCACTTTCTCCCCCAGACAGTTGTGTCAGCATCTCTAGCCCATACAATCTCTCGTCACGTATTTAAGAGCCGAAATTGCATGAGAGCGCTGCCTGATAGCCAGTGTATATAAATCGGAGGTCTAGTTTGCCATAGATAAATGTATAACTAACTGAGACCTCACCAATGACAGGTTATCTTTAGTTGATTGTCACAAACATGAAATTTGAAAGAGTCCCCGTTCTAATGCTTTGAGTTGTCGACTCCAGGGACATCACTTGCAAACACAATAAATTGACATTGTGCTTGCCATAGTCTAATCAACTCATATTGGCTGAGCTATCTGTACTTGAAATGTCCGAGTTTCGTCCCTCACCAAAAATATGCCACATGGCCAAAGAATAGTCCATCTGACCTTACTCCTCCTTGAATCCCACCAGCTTGTTAGACTCGTCCCAAAGCTTGCTGGCGCTGGCCTCGTCATAAGCCCAGGCGGCATGTCCGGTTGCGCCTTCCTGCCAGGTCTTTTCGCCCAAAAGAGGGGGTTCCACGGCACAGTTGCTAAGATACTTTCCACCACGGCCCTCCCACTCTTTGCTCAGGGCCGCGTAAATGGTCGTGGCCGCTCCCTGAGGCGCGCTCTTGAGGTCGTTCTTCGCCTCCTCGGTCATGGAGGATACCCAGCTAGTTGTGTCCATGTGGCTAGTGAGGTTGGTGAAAATAACACCAGGGTGCAGGGAAAGAGCATGCAGCCCCTTTGCGCCGTAGCGTCGTTCGATCTCGTTGGCAAGGTAGATGTTTGCCGTCTTGGATTGTCCGTACGCTAGCCAAGGGTTGTAAGGCTCCTTCTCAAAGTTGAGGTCGTGGAAACGAATTCCACCATCGTTGTGGGCGATGGATGAAACCGAGACCACGCGGGACTCGAGTGAAGGCGAGGTGCCAGCCAGGAGTGCAGGCTTGAGTAGCTGGAAGAGAAGGAAGTGCCCAACGTAGTTGGTACCGAACTGAAGCTCGAATCCGTCTTCAGTCTTTCCCTCGGGGGGGCACATGATGCCAGCGTTAAGGATAAGAAGGTTGAGCTTATCGCTTCGGCTGAGAAAGGTCTTGGCGGCCGCACGCACCGACTCAAGGGAATCCAAGCGCAACTCAATTGCGTGAATTGGCGCATCGGACTTGGCTTCAGTGCCCTTCAGGATCTCATCAATGGCCTTCTGTGCCTTTGTCGCGTCCCTGGCCGTAATGAAAAGGGTGGCTCCAGTTGCATGAAGGGCGCGAGCTGTCTCAAGGCCTATGCCCGAGTTGGCACCCGTGACAAGAGCAATCTTGCCGGTGAGCTTGCCAACCAATCCCTCATCCTCCACCACTTGAAGTGCCGTGGGACGAGCATCACCAGGACCCTTAGGGCTGGCGTAGGCGTTGCTGTATCGAGACATGTTTTCCTGTTTTTGATTGTTGCAAGATTTGGGATTGTAGTGTGATTGGTGAGCTTGGAGTGGGAAAGTGCGTTGTGAAATGATTGCTAGATATCATCCTACATTCAGGAAGAGGACTTCACGACATTTATATATAGTACATTTCTTCCGGTGAGTTTAACTAAGCATCCCGATTCCCGCTTCAAAACTCCGCCGCTCGACTTGAAGACGAGCCTGACAAGTCGGGTGCTTACGAAGTGTGGGTTTGAAACCAGGCGGATGTGAGGGAAAATCTGTGGATCACCGACCGTATTGATACGGCAAGCTAGGGATGGGCGGCGCCCCGGACTCGAGCTATCGCCAAGGGTGAGGGGGGTGGGGGGTTGTGGAGGCAGCGTTCCCGGCGTTTACGGACATGCCTAGTTACTATGAGTACCGATCCTTTCGGTACTTGGAAACCTAAGTTATAGCGGTAGCACAACGTGGATGTGGGATTCCAATGCATTCGTCTTAACTCTTCAACTAGACATCCTGATACGCTAAGCCGCTGCGAGTCGCCGGCCAAGGTGCCAACGTTGCCGACCCGAAGATGAAATTACTCGGCCACCTCAGAGCATCTTCCCACTCGTCTCCAAGAACCTGCCCGATATGTTCCAGCAACCCGCCTGGCCAGCGTCTCAAGCACCAGTGATTTGCGTAAAGGCCCATCAAGACAGTAAAGTGAGCCAGAATGACGAGCGCCATGGCATGCCGCGCCCTGCACAAGTCCAGAAAGACCTGGTCTACCTCAACTCCCCAGCCCCAAATCACCTTGGCGGCTTCGGGGTCTTCGGGGTTATCCGATAGCGTTGCAATGCGACAGAACAGTTGTTCGACGGCATTGAGGCATGCCACTCTCTGCCTCCCCTCACACCAACGCTCAATGCATCCTCGGAGAAGTGCCAGCTGCGGAAATCTTGTTTCGAGATCCTGCACAACTTCTTGGTCATTGGCGCCGACTTTAGTCAGAATCCACGATTTCGAAATGACCATCGGAGAGAAGCTCTGTCGTACGAAGACGGCGGTGGACCTGCTAAACTGGAGTCCCTGCAAAAGCTCCTCGACAGGATCGGACTGTGCCTGCAGGGAACGGACGCGAGCGGGGCGCAATGGAGGTTCGGCTACTGCATACATTGAGGCAAAAGCGGAGAAACCCAGCAGGGCTCGATGCTGCGTCTGGTCAAGAGACTGGAAGTGCGGCCTGGCTCGGGTGATGGAGGCCTGGTGGTGCGCGACGGCTCGAGCGTACCACTTAGACTGGGATTGGTCTTCACTATAGAGCTGAAGGGCCGTGAGGCCGAGGATGCCATTCAATAAGTAATGGTGAGAGAATCCCAATCGAACAAGGTCGTATTGTAGTTGCCTCGTGGTTTCTGACATGTCACCTGTGACGGGATACCGGTGCCAGTGCTCCAGCAGCTCAAGGTCAACTAGACTATCCTCGTTGAGTGGCGTGACGGTCAGGTTTGGAGACGAAAAGCTGCACGAGATATTTGCTCGCTTGCACTGAAGACATTGCGGGTGGACCTCATTGCACTAGAGGGATCAGCTGTGGGATTCGACATGACGAGTATCAATCACAGGGAGGGGGCTTGCAGTACCTTGGCGTGCCGCTCCTTGCATTGTACACAGCCTTCCCGGGACTTTCTGTGCGCTTTGCGCTTCTTGATCATACTTGTCATGACGATCGTGTCAGAGGGAGATGCTGAAGTCGCATTTGTCAGGTGTCGAATGCGGTCTGGGTTCGGGGCGCCGTATAGATACGACGGTGGAGTGCAGGGACCTCGTTTAAATACGACTAGTTTCATGCTACGTAGCAAATGGGTTAGACTTATTAGCCTAGACGCAATAAGGCCAGAGACCCACTTGGGCATACTTCTGAATCTGAGGATTGAAAGTGGGAGCACAACCGGCTGACTGTTCCAGCATTACTGAGACACCTTACTTTGACCCATCCATCTGAGTGAGTGGCCCTCCATACCACGACCTGGTCACCGCCATAGCGACCCATCTTGCTTCTCATGCACTGGAGAATCTCGCTCGATGGGAGCTTGATGCCGGATCTGTAAGAAATGCCGGGGCATCTAATGATAAATGCTGCCCTGGTGCAATACTTACGCACCAAGGCGGCCAAGGCTACCCGGATCCAAGACAGACATCTAACACCTGTGCAAGGCAGTGAGAGGAAATGAGACGTACTCTAAGAAGAAGGAGTAAGCAAACCAATGCCTCACATAAGACTTGCCGGATTGCTGTGTACCGAGTCAAGCAGGTTACGTGGAAAAAAGTGCAACCGAAACCGAGTGGAAAATTCACCGAGGACTATGCCTGAACCCACTGTCGTACGGCGTCTTCAGAGAATGCGGGGAACCATGTTGCACCTGTCTTGCCCCAGACCAATCCCCTTATTCGACGTCTGACGCACCTGGCTTTTCTGTCAACGCCCTATCAAGTCTTCTCCCTCCACCTGCTGAAGCTGAAACGCTTCTGGAAGAGCAATCGACGCTTCTAGGCTCGTAGCTGGGGTAATTGACGGCTTACCAGCGCCTTGCCTGTGGCCTCCACTGTGGAGGTGCGTCCAGGGCGCTGCAGCAGGCCAACGCCACCCCCCACAACCGCTGCCGAGACAGAAGAACCTTCTCCTCCACCAGAGATATGGGCTCGACAGACGGCAATGGAGCCGGCAATGCAGCCGGCAATGCCCACGGCGATTCTGGTTACAATGGTAACGGAAATGGTTATAGCTTTGTTCCCTACGATCATCCATTCCCACAGCTATCACGCAAGATCAAGGCGTGTACAGTATGCCGTCGACAAAAGGTCAGGCTACATGACTCATGAACAGCCTCCATCACGATGTCAGAACCTGAACTGAGATTTGTTCCTTGTCTAGATCAAATGTCTCATGGACGACGCGGGTCCACCTTGTCGCCGGTGCGCCGAGAGGAATCTAGACTGCATTCTGGGCAAGAACTTGCAGACCATCATCGATGAAAAGTCACAGTGCGTTACCCTGCGATAAAGACGAGTTCACGGCAGAGAGGCTGATCATTTCATACAGATATCTAGACACCGTTTTCCAAGATCTTGAGCAGATCCATGGCACTCTCCGAGCAGTTGTGGAAAGAGTCGGCCTACCACAGCCGCAACCGCTACAGTCAACCGCTATCCGCGACACTGCGAGGTCACCAACTGGGCGCGATGCCCTCGCCGGTTACGAAGCTGCTCAAGGCGGTGGGAAACGAGCTAGAGTCTCCAGCCAGGACAGCTACGGCCCATCATGTGACAACTCGCCCAAGATCTCACCTGCTGACGACGCCAATCTTCCCCACGTGCCCATTCATTCTCTATATAGACTCACCAAGCTTCAAGCCCTCAGGTCACCGGACGGTCCCGAGGAGCAACAGAGCCGGACTGTTGACGACATCATATCCCGCGGCGTCATCAGCTTCAGCGACGCGCAGCGTCTATTTTCCCTGTATCGAGACCGCCTGGATTCCTTCATGTATGGCGTCGGATGTCGATACCAGTCCTTGGACGAGGTGCGACAAAAGAGTTCCATCCTCACGGTTGCTATCCTGACTGTTGCTGCGCTCCACGACCCAGCAGCAAACTCTATCTATGGCTTATGCAGGTCCGAGTTTCGCAGGATGATAGAACGATCCATCTTCGATCGCCAGGTCAACCACGACTACCTCCGTGCTATGTGCGTTGCTTCCTACTGGCTTAGCGATATGTCCTGGATGCTCTCAGGACACGCCATTCGCCGTGTGACCGAAGGCAATCTCTACAACATCCACATCCGAGCCCAAGAAGAGCAGACCGAAGAAGCTGCCGATGGTGTGAGGCTGTGGTATATCCTAAATATCTGCGACCAACATCTGGCCACGCTGTATGGGAGGCCGGCTATTGTTCACTCAGATACATCGATGAAGGGGTGGGAGGCCTTCTTAGAGTCGCCGATAGCCAACGCGGAAGATACTCGACTTGCCAGTCAGGTAGCGCTGCTAAGCATTTTTGGGAGCATTCGCGAGTTGTTTGGCCCCGATACTGGGAAATCCATTCCACGGGCGTATCTCCATCAGATTTCGCACTTTAACAAGCAACTCGATAACTGGGTCAGCCACTGGTCTGTAACGTTACAAGGTAAGTACTGCTTGAATCGCCTCTGACCTGAACTGGTGCCCTTTTTACAGCAGGCTAATGGCCACTGACTAGAACAATATCCCCATATTGGTGGTTTTCCGCGCAAAGGAGTACACCTGCACTACCATTTTGCCAAACTGCACCTTCATTCCCACGTTTTCCGAGGGCTTTCCAGCGAGGGCCCTATCCCCCATTATTTTCTCGACTGCACTGTTGCAGCTGTCTCCGCGGCTACATCTGTCATTGAATTCATTCTCACAGACAGCGACGTCGCCGCTGGAGTAAACGGCATGCCCTCGTACATACATTGTATGACAGCGTTTGCGTGCATGTTCCTCACCAAGGTTGTTACCAGATACGGCGGCGACTTGATCGAACTGGATCTCGTTCGAGATCTCATCACTCGCCTCGTGCGGCAATTTCGGGCTTTGCCGGTTGGGAGATGGCACTTGGCTAACTTGATGGCGTCTGGGCTGGAGAAGATGGTCGTGACGTTGGATCCGAGTCGAGAGGAACAAAACCGGGAATGGGCGGCCGAAACGATGGTAAATCAAAACACCAATGGGGTTCTAGATCAAAACGCCAGCCTGTTTGGAAGGGAGGCATCGTTCATGGGAGCGGATGGCGATATGATGTTCAACTATGCCATGAGCTTCGGGCTGTCTCCGGTATTTCGATTTGATCCGAATAGCATCGGCGTGGAGGGGCTTCAGGAGTTCCCTGACGCTGACTATTCGGTTCCGAGGACGTAGATGGCACAAATTAAACTCATCTCTTCTTCAAACCTATGAGCCGGAAAATCAACTGTGCTTTCTACCGCTGTGCTAGGAACTCTCCCTTGAGGGAGCGGACAGCCACTTACCTAGAGCCTGGAATTCAGACTGCGTCTCTGAGAAAATTGCCACAATTTCAAGAGTCAAATTCTTTCTTTAATCAAGCGGACTGTGTATTGCATACTTTCCATCTATCCACCGCCGCAACTCTATTGTCTTATAGATTTATTACACCTCTATAACTAAGAATGCACCATGCCAGTTCAATGAAACAGGAATAAAGACAAGGCTCTTCGATCCGGATTCACCTACAACTTTGACACCCGTGACTTCCTCACAATGACGTCCATTTCTTGGTCCTCTAAATTCACCAAGTGGTCTATATCTCGAGTATTCACCAACCTCGCCGTTGCTTCTTCCAGGCTCGTAATGCCACAAAGCCGCATCGAGGTTTCTATTTCATCCTTGAGTACTGTGCGTAAACGAATTAGTATCTAGCGTCTCCGTGCAATAGTTTTATTTAACTCACTTTGTGTAAGATGTTCTGCGCCGTCTTGGCCGTAGACGAGGGAGTAGAGATATGGTCGACCAATTCCCACGGCCGTAGCTCCTAGGGCAATGGCCTTGAGAATATCGGAACCTCGCTCAAAGCCACCATCGACGTACACTTCTAGGCTTCCAAAAACTTCTGGACACACCTTTCTCAGCTCTAGTAGCACTAAGATGCTTGCCGGAGAACTAAAAATTCCAGAGTTAGCAAAGGATGACCACAAGGTTTCACCAGTTCTGTCTTGATTCCGACTTACCCGTCTAAAGACCGGCCGCCATGGTTGCCCAAGAGAACACCATCAACGCCGTGGCTTACTGCTTTCTTAACGTCTTCTGCCGTTTGCACACCCTTCAAAACGATGGGAACTCCGCAAGCCTCACGGATCCAAGCCAGATCCTCCCAGCAAAGAGACTTATCGATGTACTGGGCCATCAGTCTTCCGAGGCCGCTTCCCTTCTTATCCTTGCTGCTCTCTCCTCCACTTATTGCTGATTTTATCTTGACGGCTTGTGCAGCGCGTTCATCAGCCTCTCGCTTGCCGGGAACGGGTGCATCGACGGTGACAAATACAGCCTTCACACCGAGTTCCCTGGCCATCTTTAGTAGTTCAATGGTCTTTTGGCGGTCGGAGTTGACGTAAAGCTGAAAAAAGAAGGGCTGGTCGGGTGGAGCGGCGGAGATGATCGATCGTAGAGTATAAGAGGCGTTGCTCGAAATCTAAGCCTTCCTGTTAGTGCCCACCCTACAACTAAACATCTTGAAACCGCAACTGAAATATCCTAACTTACGCATTGGATTATGCCCTCGCTGGCAGCAGCTCTGGCAAGAGCCAGCTCACCATCTGGGTGTGCTAGTCTTGCCATGGCCGTGGGCGAAATAAAGAATGGCGCCTTAGTCTTGTGTCCAAGAATGCTTGTCCGGTAGTCCACATTCAAAACATTCTTCAAAATTCTTGGTCGTATCATGACTCTCCGCAACAATTCCTTGTTCTTTGTATGCGTTACCAGATCGGTAGCTGCTGACGAGTAAAAAGCCCATGTTTTAGCAGCTAACGCCTTCGAGGCCGCGAGTTCAAAGTCTGGCGCGCCGATAATCGACTCGAGATCGGGGACTGAGCCGCCCTCTTTTGAAGTTGTAGGCTCTGGCACTACGGCGACTGGTGCCGGTGTTGGCGCTGCTGTGATGATCGGAGGAGGAGCTTGTGCAGCTTGAGGCGAGGAAATAGGAAGTGGTTCTTGGAGAACGCCGATGAAACTACCCTTGGGCATCTCTTCAAGCATGTCGGGCGCGTGGGCTTCGTCGAATGATTGGGTGGCGTCCAAGCCGGCGCATTTGAGTAGCACTGTCGCAAAGATTTAGTATTGAATAAGCTTGGTGTTGGCAGGTTGGTCTACCAGATGGTCCTCCTGGGTGCTCGTCGACAAAATTGGTAATATCCCAGACTTTTGAGTGCACTGCGATCCAGCAATCGGATTTCGACTTGTGCTTGTTGAGATCATTCAGTGTTACCATCAGGATCTCTTTCGCTGCGGGCTCAGCCATGGCGCAGAATCACTATTGCAGCTCCGTCTCGTAAGCTGGTTAGAATCTGCTGTAGCGAGCGAACGACTGCTCCCGGCAACAGACAGAATACTTTCCCTTGGCAGATTTTCAGAAGGAGACATCCATTTTCAGATAGCAAATTGACAGCATCATTGACACGAATCCCTGCGGTAAAAGGCCCCAAGCACCTGGAGCTTCGTCCGTCGACGGGCCAGCCAAGTTTCCGTTTGCGGTTAAGCCCGGTCTGGCGCCGTTCCCCACATCGGCCGGAAGCTCCGGGATCGCGGGGAAGTGTTCGGCTATGACCCATGACTTTGACTAGGATCACACCTTATACACAGTCAGTCTTTCCCATCATCTTCTCCTCATTCATCACACCCCGCACTCACTTGCCAGGTGCAAGGTGAGGTGGAACCCATTGCGTGTGGATCCCGGCCGAGACGCCGACGTGATGAATCGGGGATGGCTAAAAGCAATCGACGACGACGCGCTTACACAATGAGGCACACATTTCATATGTTTGCATCTCACAGAGAGGTACTTCATACACAATACTCCTCTGCGCCCATCCGCACCAAAGTTGCTCATTGATACCCTGACAAACATCATAGTCCGTCACACACCACACTCCTCTACACTTGGGCATTCAAATTCTTCATTGATACTCCAACAACAACATCCTCAGTCGCATCATTCCATCACTCGCCATGCCTCTCAGCACCATCGCCGCCAAGGCTAACCCTCTCCCTCCTGGCGTCTACACCCCTGTCGTCACTCTATACAAGGCTGGCGATCCTGCTCAGGATGTAGATCACGATGCCATGTACAAGCAGTGCCAGGCCCTTGTCAATGCCGGTATGCACGGCCTTGTATACCTAGGTACCAACGGCGAGCTCGCTCTACTCACTGCTCCCGAGCGCAAGTCAATCCTCGAAACGGCCGTGCGTGCAGTTAAGGATCTCAACAAGCCCAACTATCCTATCGTGGCAGGCATTTCTGCGCAGTCAACAAGAGAAACCATCATTAACGCCAAAGACGCCGCGAGCGCTGGTGCCAACTTTGCCCTTCTTCTTCCACCTAGTTATTGGGCAAAGGCTCTCTCCAGTGACGCCCATCTATCCTACTTCCGGGCGGTCGCTGATGCTTCATCCATCCCAATCGTCATTTATAACTTCCCAGGCGTCACCGCCGGCGTGGACCTTGACTCAGACCAAATCACCGCCCTAGCCTCTCACCCCAACATCGTGGCCGTCAAGCTCACATGTGGTAATGTCGGAAAGTTGACGCGTCTCACGAGCAAGTTTTCACATGAGCAGTTTGGAGTCTTTGGTGGAAGTAGCGATTACCTGCTCCCCACGCTCTATGCTGGCGGAAGCGGCTGTGTCACAGGAATGGGAAACATTTTCCCAGCCTCTACTTCCGGAGTATACGACCTTTGGAAGGCTGATAGGATTGCAGAGGCCAAGGAGCTGCAAGGAGATGTTGCCAATGCCGAGTGGGCCTGCAAAAAGGGCATCGCTTGTACCAAGTACGGAGCTTGGTATTACTTGGGGCGTGACTTGGGTCTAGCGGAGGAGTCAACTTGGGAGATGAGGCAGCCATATCAGCCTCTGAGCAATGGCATGAAGAAGTGGACTGTAGAAACCCTGGGCGTATTAGAGAAGGCGGAAAAGGAGAGGCCGTGGAGGAAATAGAAACAGACTACAATAGAGATCAACATCACGACTGGCTTATGCATCAGTAAAAACAGAAGAAATGGCGCTACTCTCATCATCAATTGCAATTGACTAAATAAGGCTTTCCTAATCATGATCATAATCTCTTAGCACAACGTGCCCTACCTCATTCGTACGACAGTTCCGCCGCCGCCACGAGTTCTGGCACTGATCTTCATAGGCCCCTCCTTTCTGTCAATCACCCATGCCAAGTCTGTCTCTGAGTCAGATACACGGACACTGTCTCGGGTCTCTTTTCCCCGCATCCTACTTACCCCGGCTGTGGGTGGAGATATCCACCATCTCCCTCATCATGGGGGGGTCACATGTAACTTCATAAGCTGGGGTAGCAACGGGGATATCGCAGGCTGCTATTACCGAGAGGACTTTTTCGGCCGCAGCCCCAAGTATGCGACCGCTTGAAGTTCCGGGGTAAGCGCAAGCGAGTACTACGTGTGCTAAAACCCGGCGTTTCGTCCGAGATGTCTGGGGTAGGGCTCAAGTGTGGGTGGTATCGAGCGAGGTTGAGGGGCAGGACGACCCCATATAATGCTAGAATGCTCGACAATCTGATGAAGTTAAAATGAACTCCTTTGAGAGAGCGTAACTTATCCTCTTGCCAAAACTAGCATTGAAGGTCGTAAGAAAAACAAATGCAAAATGGCAGACGTCATCGAAAAACCGCAGCTTGAGGAGACGGAGAGTGGAAAGCCTCACCACATCGATCCCAACGACCTACCACTCCCCGACGAGCTCATCCACTTGAGCAGAGATGATGTTCAGAAACTTGAAAAAAACTTGACTCGCCGGCTAGACATGACCCTAATGCCCACTGTGTTTCTGCTATTTCTGTTGAACATCCTGTAAGACTCCTTTTCAAGCAGTTCCAGGCTACAACCAACTAACGTCAAAGTCAGAGACCGAAATAATATTGCCAGCGCCAAGATTGTTGGTCTTCAAGAAGATCTCGGCATGAGTAACAATCAATACAACATAGTTCTCATGATGTTCTACATCGGATGTATGTGTGAACCTCCCTCTTAACTAGCTCAACAACGCACTAACGCCTACCAGACATCATTACTCAAATCCCTTCAAACATGATCATAGGCAAGGTGCGCCCATCGTACTATATCTGCCTCGTCACCTCCCTGTGGGGCATCGTATCCATGACCCAGGGCTTCACCAAAAGCTTTTCTCAGATTGCCGCTCTAAGGTTTGTGCTTGGACTTGTCGAGGCGCCATTCTTGCCCGCTGTCTTTGTCGTCATGAGCTGCTGGTACAAACGCAGCGAGTTGCCGCCTCGCATAGCAATCCTTTACGGCGGTAACATGATGTCGGCCGCTTTCTCTGGGCTCATCGCGGCGGGTATCACGAGTCGTATGGATGGCGTTGGTGGACGGGCGTCTTGGTCTTGGCTGTTCATCATCGAGGGTTCAGTCACCGTGGTCATTGCGATCTTGCTGGTTCCTGTTCTCACTGATTACCCGCTTCAAAGCAAGCACCGCTTCATCTCTCACGAACTCCAGCTGATTGGTGTAAGTCAATCTGGATTCCATGAGCCTGTTGAATATTTGACAAAGCTAATAAATACATGGGCAGGAATGGCGCATCCGCAAGGAAAATGCAGGCATCGTCGACGAGGACCCCGAGTCCATCTGGTGGGGATTGAAGCAAGCTTTGATCGACCCTAAGCTGTACATGTTCATTATACTGCAGATGGCACTCATCACTGCTCAGTCCTTCAACAACTTCTTCCCTTCCATCGTCGGAACTCTTGGGTACGGAAGTACGGTTACGTTGCTCCTCACAGCTCCTCCCTACTTCTTTGCTTTTATTGTCTCCCTGTCAATCTCCTTCCACGCCGGCCACAAGAAGGAGAGGGGCTGGCATATTTTTGTTCCCTTGACGTTTGCCATCCTCGGAAATATCCTGGTAAGAGCCTCAGACCCCATAGAAGTACCTGTCAAATTTCTAACCCAAACGTCCAGGCCATGTTTGTCCCTTCAACTGGGGGTCGATACTTTTCAATGTTTCTCTTAACAGCTGGATCCTATGCACCTTACAGCCTTTGTGTCAGTTGGCTGAGTGCTTCTCTCCCACGACCACGTGCAAAGCGTGCTGTGGCCCTTGCTATCGTCAACGTTATGGCTGCTGGCGTTGCGCACTTTTATACTGTTTACATGTTCCCAGACTGGCAAAAGCCTCGGTACTACATTGGCGGAGGTATGATGTCTGGAGCTTGCCTTGTCTGCGGATGCATGGCCTTGTTTATCAAGTACTACCTCAAAGGACAGAACAAGAAGCTTGAGGCGGAGGAGGCACGAGGCGGACTCAACTACAGCCGGATCATTGGTTCTGGAAAGAATGATACCGGGACTATGGTGTCTTTTAGGTACGTGCACTGAAGTGCATTCGTCGCCCTGACGCGAAGTTGAACTAAGCTCAAGCTTGAGCTTAAACCTGAGCATGGGAGACAATTGGAATTGGACGGGATTGGAATTCTATAATCTATGCTACAATCTCTAAATTTCCCATTGACTAGAATCAGCATATGAAATAAGACGGCAAGGCTAATTATTTGTGACCATCATATGCCCAGTTAAGCTTCAGCATCCATTGCTTGTCGGTGGTGACTGACTGGCCGCCCCTAATTCGCGATCATTCACCTCTTGTCTCCAATACCACACTGCCTCAGTCCATTCATATTTGATGCAGAATCTAAATCTTTGGGACCGTAGGATGATCATGGATTTGAGCGATCTATCTCCAGCGTCGTATGAGACTTTATCTCAAGCATACCTAGGCAAATGCCACCTGCCTGACAAGGGTTGAACGCTTTCATCTTCAATCATTTTAATATTCTTAGAAGACACAGTAAATGGTGAACAGAGCCAATGAACTACTAGAAGGAAGGACAAGAAATCGGGAACACGATGTATGAAAGAACGACAAGCATCAACTAAAAGTGGGACCCACTCTCACAAACCAGACTTCAGAGCATGCACTGCAAACGTCTGAATGACACCACCAACTCTTTCAACATGCAGCTTGCGTTGCGCGCAGTAGCGACCGACGATGCTACAGAGCTATACGCAACAGGCTTCAATGCCTGGAACCAGCTTATTTTCGAGCCCTCCATGATTGAGGAGGAGCCAGACGACCTCTATTCCTTCACAAAGGTTCTCGGCGCCCACACCATCAGTCGGCCTCTTGCGCATCTCTGCTACACTGTTGGTACGCAGATCTAGCTATATCGTAGGTCTTTACTAATGAGCTCAAGTGCGTCGTGATGAAGCCAAGTGTCTGGCCGGGTCACATCCGAGTGCTACCATTAACCTGGACACTGGTGAGAAGGACATCTTCGATCACGCCCATGCTATCTCGGCAGACGGTGCAATCCTTACCATTGAAGACCAAGACCCCGGACACAGCGGCCAGTCCATTGTGAAATATCCGTCCGCAAGCGCGTGGAAATCAGGCACCGAGGGTCAATCGTGGCTCTGCAAGTCCCCCGTCAGGCAGATGGCCGCGTACGACGCAGGCTTTGTCGTCCTACATGAGGATGCATCCGTCTTCACCCTCGGAGATGGCCGATTCGAGGACTGCTTGGGCCGAGACATCAACGACTCCAGGTACATTGACATTTCTAAAAAGAACTAAACATGCTGTCGCTTACATATCAGCAGTCCAGCAGACGAACCAGCTCTTGTAGCCGACCTCGGCGACCTTGGAGAACGGGTCAAAAAGGTTGTCGCGGGCGGCTACAATGTCGCTGCGCTGACGGAGGGAGGCAGCCTCTACCTTTGGGGCGCCGAATCGACCGGGTCCCGAAGTCGGCATCAGGCGTTTTCCGACATCAGTGCGATGCCCAACTACGTCGAGGTCGACGGGGAAAAGGACGTGGAAGACGTTGCGCTTGGGGAGTCTCACGCTATCGCTTTGACTACCGATGGGCGCATTTACATCATTGGGGACAACGCAAATGGTCAACTGGGGCTCGGGCGGGATTTCACAGCCATCGCCGAGTCTTGGACCAAGGTTGACTTCAAGGTCCCCGTAGGGTGGAAAGTGATTGGCGTTGAGGCAGGCCCGAGGTCCTCATTCATCCTCACGGCCAAGACAAAGCCCGAATAGGCATGAGAAGAATTGCGTATGTCAGGGTACTACTGGAACGAGTTCATTCATTCAACCTGTATGACCCCACTCTATTGTACATTTCTTCGCCTGGTACCAGCCGTCGAGACCCATCATAGACTCGTAAGATAGTCCTCAATCTCTTGAGGAGTCAGCTTTCTAAATCGGGGGCCAACAGCTCCCTCAACGCCGTCAATGCCCAAAAGGTGGTCCGCAGGAGCACCAACAATGCCTATAGTTTGTCAGTAATGAACATCTCGAAATCTAGGCTCAAGAGGTCTTACCGATCTCAATGGTGTCGCCATTCATCTCGCCCTCAATGTTGTCCTTCAGGGTCAGGAGCGCAATGTGAATGGCATCCTCAAGCTCCAGCTCCTCCGAGTATCGCTTCTCCAGGAAAGTCTTGGCCTTGGTCGCACTCTTGCCGATGGCCGTGGCCTTCCAGGGATAGTAGCTGCCCGAAGGGTCAACCTGGTACAGCATTGGGCCACCCTTTTGAACGCCGCCAGTCTTTGTAGTAGGCTTCTTAACCTCGCTATCGTCACTGTCATCGCTATCCTCCTCCTCCTCGGGCTCGATGCCCTCATCCCATCCAGCGACCAACAGGCTCACACCGTAGGGTCGGACACCAGCAGACTGAGTGGCCTCCTGCATGACACGGGCGACGTCCTGCACCAATATCCGAGTGGGAGGGTATTCGTTGTAGATGCGCTTGTAGCCAGTGTGCGAGACCTTGCGCGCGCGATCCACGAGGATTCTATAATCGGGACCCATGCCGGAATACACCATGCCGATGTTGGGGGTGATGTTGCTAATCTTGGACAAGGAGCTCTGGTCGGCGAGGGGCGAGGACGATTTCTTCTCGGTGGCTAGAACGATGCCGTTGGTGGCTGTGCGTGGTCAGCAGTAGTTCATGGCCGAATATTGAGGGGCGCGAACCTTTGATGCCAAGGGCAGTGATGCCCTGGTTGACAGCGTTGAGGGCATACTCTGTTATCATGTCAGTTGCTGTCCACATCTATCTCAAGTGACCTAAGAGCCTGAGGAAGCTCTGAATGGCCTCGAGTCCGGCATGTGCATACCAATCTGAACCAGCTTTCCGCTGCAACGTCGTTAGTACTGCTGCCCGCATCACCGCCATCGTCATCGGGACAACGCACCTGGGGGAAAAGGTCGTGAGGGAGAAGGAGTAACGGTCGGCCATGGCTGCGAGTCCGGCTGTGAAATGCTCGACAAGAGGGCCCCTTGAAGAATATGGGTGTGAGACGGATTGGTGGTTCTGATAGTGACAAGGGATCAAGCAAGCAAGGCTGCAACTGAAGCTTTGGTGTTTGGCCAGCAGCTCCCGCCTCTCCAGGCACGGCCAAGCTGCGCGTCAAGCTCGGCCAGGGCAGCTGTGTCCGGAAGAAATATTGTTCCGAACCCGGGGCTAGAAATACCTCTCGCCCCCACTCCCGTCAAACCAACCTACCAACCTCGTGCATTCTTATTCAGCCACTACCAACATCAGATTCTCGGCAGGTTCGGTTGAATTCCTTCTGCCTATTGAAAGAGGCTGAGCTGGCCTTTCAACTTTCCGGTCATGACCCGGCGACCGGTTCCCTTCTTCCGCTTCTCCTCCATTTCGCTTTCCCTATTCCTACGCTGAGTTTGGCCAAGCTTGCATTCTACATGTAGGTTCGACCTGAAAGCCTCTTTGGCAAACTGTGACACAACTTCCACCACGCACCAGATCACTTCTACTGGCAGCTGCTGTTTCTTGCTACACCATCTTTTCTTTTTACCATCAACCCTAGGCATATTTTGAGCATGGATACTCCTCCAACGTGGGATTGGTCCTCGGTTGGGGACACCTCCTCTCACCAACCTCGACCCGAGGCGGATTCAGAAACGACTCAGCGACGACGGCAAGCAGAGCAGCCAGAGCACACAGAACAGCCACCGCAAGCCGAGCGAGCAGAAGAGCCTGCGTCTGGAAATGCGTCGAATGGCAGACGGTACGGCCCGCGCACTTGTCGCATCTGCTTCGACACAGAGGACCCCAAGTTCCCGACTGAAACTGCCGGCACTTTTGGGATCCCTGCCTCGAATCGACCCACATATTGTTCTGACGACCCCGAAGTTGGACGGCTGCTTTCACCATGCAAGTGTAATGGATCACAGAAATATGTTCATGAGGGCTGTCTCACGGCCTGGAGGCTGGCAAACCCTACGGAAGCGAGAAACTATTGGCAGTGTCCGACATGCAAGTTCACATACAAGCTCTCACGCCTCCACTGGGCCACTGCGCTGAGCAGCAAATGGGCACAGATCGGCCTCACGTTGCTGATTCTCCTGATTGGTATCTTTATTTTGGGCTTCGTCGCGGACCCGTTATTCAACCTCTGGTCCGACCCCATAGGAACCATTGGCGAGACTGTCACAAGCGTGGTATCAGATATCGAGGCCTTCATGCCTCCGCCGTATGAGGAGCCTGTGTCATGGTCGGAACACTTTCTCAAGGGTTTCTTCTCCCTCGGTATCGTTGGGTTGATCAAATCCATGTTTGCCATGTCACCCTGGCACTGGTGGAACATTCGAAGCAGCGGTATTATGAATGCTGGCGGCAGGCGGCAGGGCACTGGAAGGGGACGAGTTGAGAACATCAGCCTGATCTTTGTTTTGCTCGGCGCTTTTACCTTCATGATGAGTATTTGGAAGGTTGTCAAGGCACTCAGTGCCCGTGTACTCAGCAAGATTAGCGACAAGGTTGTCGACGTGGGCGATGACGATGGTGATGACGACGACGGAATCGCCAATGAACAGTAAGAAAGAAGAATGACGATTGAGCTCGTTACAATTTTCATGAGACGTTCCATCGTCCGCCCAAGCCTACAAAGGATATGCACACTCTTAAGTTGCCTCGAACTCGCTCTCCCGCGTCGAGTCAACTAGTCTGTGTGCAAAGATTTATGCTCTACTTCGTCTTGAGTAAGGACCGTTTTGGCTCCGAACTCGTGGGCCTGTTGAGATTATCAGCCTCTACGCCTCTAGACTCCATTGGGAGTCGAGAAGCAAATCCGGGTATCTGCTAAGTACACGCCAGTACAAAGCCGTAAGCAGACTGCCCAGTGAGCGCCTGATACATTCTATTCCTAGAAAAAATACATTGTTTGCCCTCAACGAGATATCTCCTGTGTTCGTCACACATTGACCGGTCTTGGGGACGCTTCTCCTCCTTCTCTCAGTTGTATTAATTCCCCTTCATCTCTATTGTCTCAATTTACCTTCCTCATCTTAACACCCTGGCCCAATCACACTCCAAATAAAGTTATACAATTGTCGCGTGGCGTCTAGTGTGTGCGCCCCTCCAGGAGACCCTGCTCGGATATTCGTAGGTCCGGCACCGAGATGACGTTGGAGCCACTGATTCTCCATTCTCCCCTGCAGCAGTTTGCGACCCATGTGGGCCAAATTGCGCATGCTTGCTCGTACTGGACCGAAAGGCCATTTATCAAGATTGAGCAACAGTCACGATGGATCTTTGACTCCTCCGACGCCTTGCTGGTTTCTATTTGTGGTGTCGCTTCCCTCTTCACGCCGATTCTGGTCTTCGACTCTGGCCTGTCAACCCCAGTCATAGGGTCATTTGAGGTCGCACAGAAATCAGATCGACTTGCGTCCAGGAGTCGGCGCTTGCGATTCCGCTCCTTTGCGACTTGTGATCTCAACACTTTCGTAACTCATAGATCGACGAGCAACCGAAAACTCCGACTCTACAAGGATCTACGCATCTAGACCTGCCCACGGACAGTCCGTTTCGGCATAATGCAGTTCGCCTATCCTCCTCGCAAATCCTCGAACCCCCCAGCATTTCGACCCAGAACCTCAAATATCCCACTACGACCGAGTCGCCTAAGAACTATACTCTTGCTGGTGCTGGCAGTAGTTGGGCTCTTATGGCTCCTCTCCGGGCCCAGGAAAGAGACACCATATCGCGAGCATGTGCCGTCTGGAAAACCGCCCGTCGTCATCTTGACGGTAATCGATCCGACCAAGTACAGCGATACATACTTGAAGACGATAACTGATAATCGAGAGCAATACGCCGCGAAACATGGTGAGCATCAGATGGAAGATTCCACCGTGGCTCGGCTTCTAACCCCGGGTTTGCAGGCTACGAGACCATGACAGTGCGACTCTTCGACTACGACACCAAAGGCGCGCCTCAGTCATGGGCCAGGATCATTGCGATGCGACACGCCCTCTCTTTATACCCCGAAGCCAGATTCGTTTGGCTGCTCGACCAGAATGCCTATATTATGGAGCTCAATTTGTCCTTGGAGGAGCAACTGACGAAGCCGGAGAAACTGGAGGAATTGATGATCAAAGATCAGTCTATCGTGCCGCCGGACAGCATCATCAAGACATTTACTCACCTAAAAGGAGAGGAAGCTGCTTTCATCATTAGCCAGGACGATGTTGGGTTGGTTACAAACAGCTTTCTCGTCCGAACTGGAGACTGGGCCAAGTTCTTTATCGAAACGTGGATGGATCCTCTGTACCGAAGCTACAACTTCCAAAAGGCCGAGAGGCACGCCTTGGTTCGTTTTTCCAGCCCAAATCGAATCAGTTTCAGCCCTTCTAACTCAATCGCAGGAACACATCGTGCAATGGCACCCAACAATCCTTTCAAAACTGGCGCTCGTGCCCCAGCGCACCATTGCCTCATACGGCCGCAACAAGGAGGGTAATTCGTACCGCGACGGCGATTTCGTCGCTCTGCTGGTGGATTGCCACCCTACGGGTCCGAACAGCTGCGACAAGCAGTCTCAGTCCTACCTTAATCAGCTGCAGGTCAAGGCCGCAGCAGCCGCACAGCGATCCTAGACGATGCACGAGGGAACCATGATGAGAAAGCGGGAGTGAAATTACGGCGTTTAACACTCGGAGCATCTCCGGCATTAAGAAAGCGAAACTATGTGCATCTCTTGGCGTTATCGGAATATTGGAGAGCATCAAAACGAGAGATCGGGCTTTTGGAGTAGATGGCTTCCCAACGTTGCGCGTGGGGAATCAGTGGTTCAGTGCCAATGAGGGCTGGTGAATTAGAGAGACAGCATTTGAACATTCGCGCGAAGGTATCTGATAATGAAGATATAGTGACCGATCGTCGACTTGACGAGTATGTTGAGCGCGGCCTATCTAGGTCAGAATCTTAGCAGAACCCCGGATAACGCATAGCTAGTGAACACAAGGGCGCATCAGCTGACTTACAAAGCTACCTATGTAGTAGTAAGGAGAGCGACGTGACAAGGAATTATACAAGAGCACCAGAATTTGGCATCGTTCAAAGTCAGGAGATATTCACAAGCAGCTCGGCAGGGACACCGCAGCTACAAGCCGGCAAGTTGTCCCGTTACCAGTGTAGCTGATTCGAGTACGACAGCAAGGAGTGGAAAGGCTACTTTTCAAAGAGGGCAGGATATGGGGCGCATTGTGCTTGGCGCATCGAGAAGTTGGAAGTTGGTGGTCGCCAGGCAGTCAAAAGGCCGCGAGGGTTGGTTCTCGCAGACAAAGTCTCCCCACGTTTTGCCGCCCTACAGGGGGATGTGCGTCCGCAGTTACGCCGCAACGCCAAACGTGCAGCTTCAATTCGCACCCTAGTGTGCACATGGAATCTCGACTCGGTTGTGCTTTGGCTTTATCGGTGGTGGTGATGGTTGAGGCTGCTGAAAAACTTCACTCGATCACACCGGTACACTGCACTACCGTTGTTCATTACACTGCTCGAAACCACTTGCGCCAACAAACTCATATGTGGACATCCAACTGCTAGTCTATCCATTTGTTAAATCCTATTTCTGATGGGATCTATCCGCTTCGAAGGACTCATGCTCTAATGTCTTGGTGTAAGTTGGGATGAGAGTGTTGGATATGGAAACAACACAATCAGGCATGTCGCAATAACCCAGGCGCACTAAGACGCGAACATCCGACTAACGACTGTTAAAACGAGCGCGGATGGGCCCACAGGCCATCTAGCTCGAACACAAGGTCGGAGAAGATCAACAGACAGTTTGGTAATGATCTTTGTGGCAGCTCAATATGGCTACCCTGGAGGCGGGACCTCCAGGATGACAGGGAATAGAGGGCATCTAGAATACCCTACGCCTGGGATCATGATAAATCAACAGACGCAAGCGCGCCCAAACGACGTCCAAAAAGGGAGCCTAATACCATCAAAGTATCCTGGTCGGCGGTCCCCCCTTCAGGGTAACACCCACCGTCTGCAGCTCGCTTGTGGTTCTTGCAACGAGATGCGTCACCATGTGAAGCTCACATCGGAGTTTCAGGGCGTCTCTCATTGGCCGGAGCAAAGGCCGTCAAGAAATGGTACGTACTGCTGGGTCGGGGGCGGAGTTTTAGAGATAAACGCCGCTCCGACGCGGCTTGAGCGTCTGGGGTAAGGGTTTTGCTTGGTCATTGAGGTACGTAGTACGGTATTTCTTGGTGCATGTCTCTGATGAAGGATGGATGTGCCTCGATTTGACTACCGACATTTCCAGCAAGAGGTTCCGAAGGTGGGAGGAGTGATCAACATGGATGGGGGTTGCAATGATGATGGTGACGATGTTAGTTCATCATCACCACGATTTCTCTTTCCAGCGTGTGTAAAGTCATCTTGATTCATATGCCTTCGTTTGTCTGCGTCACCAGAGACATTTCGGATTTCGACATTAAAGATCTTGATATCATCAATAAGTCTGGTTGTACTCCGTAGTTCACCCAGTTTCCAATCCCCTGCCAACCCACCAGCAAGCCGCAATCAGCCTTGATTCCCTTAGACCCGTCGCCGCACAACCCTGACCCAGGATACTCCACTTGAAGCCATTTAGTGTATTCGTATCAATAGACGACGATATCAGTGATTCTGGCTTGACGGCCCGGTACCCTTGAAACCCGGTGTTGAGATGGAGCTCTCTCCCCCGTACGTCGTAGGATGCATCTCCTCTGGCTCCAAGATGCCGCCAAGTTGCATCTCTTGGTCACGAACACGAAGTCGGTTGGGGGCACGGGCGGTGAACCCCTAAACGGGCCAGCGCCCAGACGCGCATCTACCGTTCTACCGTTCGAAGCTGCGCGCAGAGGGCGTCCGCAGATACCAGCATCATCAGATGTGGCACTCTGGAAGTGGATGTTCTCATGTACAATGACACGCTGCGGCAGGGGTGTTCCTCGCCGAGGGCTTGGGGCAGCTGGAGTGCTAGAGCCGTAGGGGCTCGTCCGCGGTAGTGCGCCGCCTGGTTTGGCTCTAGCGGCCGCCACCGTGACGCACATGGTCCCCGGGGGGGGAGGGGGGCATTCCAGCGCCTGAACCGCTGTAGCTCCGGGGACCTTTTTTGTCTCGTTTTGGGTTGGGGGTGGGTGGCACTCGGCTGGGGGAGCCTGGACTTGTTCTTGAGAGAGGTTCGCCAGGGCCTGTTCGTCTACTGGCAACAGTGCATGTGATGGAGCCCGGACGGCGGATAGCGGCAAAGGGCCCCGCTGTAAAATATCCAAGAACCGTCCATCCCCCGCTGTGCTGTGGCATAGTCAAGCAGAGTCCATTTCGCTTTTCTAGCCTTCGACGTCGCCGGCTTGGAGTTTCGACCCTCGACATTACAACACATCGCCGTTTGCTTCGCTTCTTGTTTAGTCTCTCTGGAATTAATCACTGCCCATAATGCCGGGATCATCGCGTCTGCCTACTAGTCTGCGCGTCGGCTTCGAGTCCGTCAAGCGCAGGCGCCATGACTTTTCATGGTCGTTGATCAATCTGGATCTGTAAGTCGTCCTGTCCCGTCGCATTTCCAAACATCATGATGATCACCAACGACAACCCATGATGGCGATTGCTTCCCCTCACCAATGGCCCCGCACACCTACGTCTGGCGCATTCCTAGAGCTGACATCTTTCGCTGGACAGATTGCGAAATATCCTATTCTTCCTGTTCGTCCTGCGATGGACGCGCCGCGCATTCTGGCAGCTCAAGGGCCGCGGCATACTCGGCTCCCTCGTCGAGCTCTACACCAATCTCCGCCGCATCCTCTACGGCTACTTCCTGCAGGCCCCCGGCGTGCGCGGAAAGGTCCAGAAGCAAGTCAAAGAAACCATCGCGAAGCTCTCGGACAAGCTGGTGCCCAAGGACCAGACCCGCTACCTCACCCTACCCAAGGAAGGCCTGTCCCACGACGTCGTTCGCGCCGAGCTCGAAGCCCTCGCCAATCTGGATCATACCCGCTGGGAGGATGGCTGCGTGTCGGGCGCCGTGTATCACGGCGAAGATGAGCTACTAAAGCTCCAGACCGAGGCGTACGGCAAGTTCACCGTCGCCAATCCCATCCACCCAGACGTGTTCCCCGGCGTTCGCAAGATGGAGGCAGAGGTTGTGAGCATGGTGTTGAACCTGTTCCATGCGCCGCCCCACGCTGCCGGAACCTCTACCAGTGGCGGCACTGACAGTATCCTCATGGCTTGCCTGGCTGCGCGCCAGAGGGCGTACCACGAGCGTGGGGTGACGGAGCCCGAGATGTAGGTTGTCCATTCGCGAACCCCCTGCATGCAACGATACTGACCGTGCGATACAGGATTCTGCCTGAAACTGCACACACGGCGTTTCACAAGGCCGCTCAGTACTTCAAAATCAAGATTCACCTTGTAGCCTGTCCTGCGCCCAACTACCAGGTTGATGTTAAGGCCGTCTCGCGCCTGGTGAACCCCAACACGGTGCTGCTCGTCGGATCCGCGCCCAACTTCCCCCACGGTATCATCGACGACATTGTCGGCCTCTCCCAGCTGGCGATTCGCAAGAACATCTGGCTACATGTCGACTGCTGTTTGGGCTCATTTATGGTTCCCTTCCTGGAAAAGGCCGGATTCGAGACTCAGCTCTTCGATTTCCGTCTCAAGGGTGTCACTAGCATCAGCTGCGACACCCACAAGTACGGATTCGCACCCAAGGGAAACTCGACTGTGTTGTACCGATCTGCAGAGTTCCGAACCTACCAGTACTTTGTGTCTCCTGATTGGTCGGGTGGCGTCTATGCATCCCCAGGTATTGCGGGATCGCGGCCAGGTGCGCTCATCGCTGGATGCTGGGCTAGTCTGATGAGCATGGGAGAGTCTGGGTACATTGACGCCTGCACTCGCATTGTAGGCACGACTAAGAAGATTGCTGATGCCCTTCGCACCACGCCAGTATTGGGAGGCGAGCTAGAAATCCTGGGCAACCCGCTTGTGTCGGTTGTGTCGTTCACGGCACGCAACCTCAACATCTACGACATTGCGGATGCCATGGGCGAAAAGGGGTGGCACCTCAACTCGCTGCAGAACCCCCCGGCCGTGCACGTCGCTGTCACTCTGCCCATCACCAAGGTGTGGGAGAAGCTGATTGCGGATCTTGAAGCCGTCGTCGAGGACGAGCGCGAGAAGGAACGTGCGCGTCTGGTGGAGGGCAAGACTCCCAAGGGCAAGGCCATGGGTGACTCGGCGGCCCTCTACGGTGTTGCCGGATCGCTCCCCAACAAGAGCGTCGTTGTGGACCTCGCGAATGGGTTCTTGGACATTTTGTACAAGGCATAAATCGCAAAAGGGGACGAGCAAGGCCAGAGGCGAGAGAGAGAAGGAGTCGAAGGTCTAGAGGCTGGCTGTATCATTTTTCGCGGGAATGGATGGGCGTGGCGTGGGTGTCTTGGATCCAGGATGTTTTTTTGCTGGATCATTATGTACAGTACTTTCACGTATAATCTTTCCTATTGTATATAGCATAGTCATTGCCATCATTTGCATGAGGAGGGAGGGGAGGAAGAAGAGGATGATAGGGGGAGAATGAGGGAAGAGGAGGATGAGAAACAGCATTCGGCTGAACGAGCTGAAAGACAGCAAACTGCGTCATCACTGATCAGTACCGGACCGAAGATAAAAGCGTTGGCATCAGCAATAGCTAATCATATCCCCTATCTGCAACATGACATCTCACAGCGCCCGCGTGCACGCTACTGTATGTATGTCCAGCACGAATGCGCATGAACATGGTCGTGGCTCCGACGAGGTTGTAACACGCGCCCTATCATGTTCGCGCTCCTTTGACACACTGATCCACCGAGAGCCTCATTGCGTACATGACGGACATGTCTTTTAGTTTGGGGACATATCATTCGTGTTTGGGAATGGGAGAGGCAGCGGGCGAAGCCACATGCCACATGCAGCTTGTCGTGGCCGTTTTATTCCTGACATGGTCGCCTGGTTGTCCATGGAGAGCGGTATGATTTCCGCCACAGCCTGATTCGTGTATAAACCACAACACCCTATTGCAATAAGCATGACGGCTCATGATGGCCCACGGCCTGGGGCTAGAGGACCGTCCCGATCCGGCCGCGATCTTCCTCTGGTTGCGCTCCCGCTTCTTTCCTGAGGGTTGCCATCCGAACGTGTTTTCGACGCCCGGCTAGAGTGTGCAAGAAACAGCCAACGCGAGGATGCACGACATGAGGAAAACAAAAAGGCCGTTCGCCTCGCGCTAGGCAGGCGGAGCTGCGATTGGCGATGGCTCCCGGCATGCGAACCAGTTTGCCTCGTGTACGGCGTTGCGGCCCAATCGCCTGCCAGTGAGGGGAAGCCTTGCTATATCATGAAGGGGGAGGGTTATATGCCAAGGATAGCAGACGGGGTGTGTCTGGTGACGGCCTACGGCTGCGAGGGAAGGTGGTGGGTTGGGGGAGCTGGGCCATGGCATTTCTCGCACCTTTTGATATTTATCCGGTTGCAAGCTTCGAGACAACTTGCCGATGAGGGTGTCGTCGGCGTTCGGAGGAGGGGGGTCGTGACGCTTTTGGCTCCTTTTTTCGGGGTGCGTTTTTTTGTATACAGTTTGGTCCATGCCCGCCAATCCATTCGTCGAACTCGCACAACCTGCAACTAAAAAACAAAACAAAAAGCCCAGCTTTTGCTGTTTGCTTACACGAGCTGCATCGTCGCGACTTGCCTGCATACCTAGGTACCTAGGAGGCGGTCTGGATGTCGTGCTGCTCGACTTATACCCATCCCGACGACTAACACTGACCCGCTATCCTGTTCTATCTACCCATCACATCACACATCTTCCTCGCCATCGGATCCTTGCCCACCTAGCGCGCCTCATCAGCGAAACTCGGCATCAGTTCGATAACACAGAACCGGCGCAGTGAAGACGTCTTGCGTCCGGCATTGAAGCCCGAACCCCAAGCCTGCCCACACACCCCTTCTGGGCTCCTTTCGCAGGGATCCCGTCTCCTGCACAGCCCGCGCCCCATCATCGCCCCGAGCGGGAGTCGCGGGAGAGTCGTCGTCTTCTCAGCTGGAGGCCGCGAGGTACTTACTTTACTTTACCTTGTAGCCTTCGCCCCGTCATACAAAGTACTTTCCTCTTTTCTCTCACCGGCGCGGCGCTGCTGCACTTTGCTTCAACCCCCGCGTCCTGGTCCTACTCTGATCAGTCGGTTCTCTGAGCACAGCTGGGCTTTTGGCTGCTGCACCCTCTGCCCGATCAGAAACCGGAAAACTGGATCGATCTCGTTGTGCAGGCTGATCAAGCTTGACGCCGTCAACGCTGCGCAACCCACCAACACCCCCCTCTGGGAGAGCCCACCACGTTGCTATTGCGGGAGAGGCGTACAGCAACTGTAAAAGCAAGTCTGTGTCCGCCTCTCTCCCCTCCACTTCTGCTTTTGTATTACACTTTTCCCATCCTGGCGGTACGTTTTCTTCCGCTTGCTACGGTTCCTCCAACCCCATTTTTGTGTGTCTTTGTGTCCATGTTGCGCAGGACCCCTCAGAGCTGAAAGCGTTCTGCCGCAACCCGAGCTGGAGCCTTGACCGATCACCGACTATCGTATTTGTCCACCGACGGGAGGGCCATGGACGCGCAGCAGATGAACCCGTATGCCTCGTGGTCACACGAGAACATGAGCCAAGTTGATAAAACCCCCGGCCGGGACGACGGCTCCGTCTCTGGCCTCAGCGACGGCCAGGGAAGCACCGCCGCCTCCAAGAAGAGAATGAGCTCCGCGAGCGACATGTCCAAGCAGCACGTCGAAGAACTGGTCACGCGGCTCATGATTGGCGAGATGAAGTCGAGATGGGTGGACGAGATCTTTGCCAAGGTCAAGACTGAACGTGAGTATTTTGCGAGAGAAAGCCCCCTGATACGGGGAATGGAAACACGGGGAAGAACACACAAACTCATTGTTGGGTGCAGTCGTCGATTATCCCCAGGTGGCGATATCGGACACCTTGGATACCCCATCTACAGAAGCGGCGCATAGTCCCCGAGTCATACCGGCCGAGGTGGACACGGGCTCGCAGAGAGGCGCGTATCAAGCCACCGTCGAAGACGAGCCCGAGGACAACGACGAGTCGGGGAGCCGGGCCCAAGACTCTGCGCGCGGATCACTTTCCAACAACGACTCCGTCAACAGCCCGGCGTCTTCGGTCGTGTCCGAGTCGACCTCGTCTAGGGCATCCGGCTTGCCGTCCTCGAGGCGGGCGTCGGCCCTTGAGGTACCCTCGCTCGAGTCGCCGTGCCCGAGCCCCAAGACGCGGCCGACGGTGCGCTTCTCGGATCGGGGCCCCGTCATATTGCAGGGCCGTCCGAAGCCGCTGGCTCCGCGCCTCGAGCTACCCGGGGCCGATCCAAACGATACTGCGCTGTCGGCGGTGGACATCAAGTGGGGGAGGTTGTTTGATGAGAGGGGAGAGCCGACGGCGAGGCTGGGACAGTTCCTCAGGGGAATCGCCAACTACCTGGTAAGACTTTCGTGGTATAATGAATTTGAACGACGGCTGACGAAGGTAGATTGCCGAATACACTCCCAACAACTCCTTGGTCATTACACCGGAAAAGTTGCACGCCTTTTACTCCAGATACAAGCTCCAGTCAGAGAGCCTCCCCTTCCAAAGTAAGCCACAGACTCCAAACAGTCCAAGTTCAGCGAAGCTAATACGAACAGGCATGTTCGACTCGCGCAACCGAAAAGAGTTTGCCAGCCTCGAGTACCTGTACCAGGACCTGCAGTGTAGCTACCACCTGGTCCAAGGCCGGTCGCACTCGACGCCTCGCATCCCAGCCTTGACCCCCTCGGGGTTTGAGGACTGGATGGTCGGCCTGATCCGGGCCTTCCCGGACCAGGAGGCCAAGCGGCTTTCCTATATCGTCGCCGAGCTGCCCATCGCCGCCGACGGGCCGCTGCTGGACGGTAAGGCCGAGCGGCTGCCCAAGCAGTTGTCGCGACACCTGCTGCCCACCTCCCACCATCGGGAGGTCCACGAGCTCGTCACCATGGCCGTACACGACTGGATCAAGTCCGTCGGGCTCACCGAGCCGTCGGCGCGCAAGGAGGCGCGGAGCGACGATGGATCGCGATCGGCCCGGCCGCCTCGCGACGACAACCGCCACCGGTCCGACGACTACCGTGGCGAAGGCAGCTCCTCGCGGCACTACCACCGGTCGCGCAACAGCTACAGCAAGTCTGGCGACCGCGGATCCTCGTCCCGCAAGGACCCGCCCAGCCGCTTCGTCTCGCGCGCCAACTCGGAGGGCAACGTCCGGCGCTCTGAGCCGTCGCCGCCGCCCCACAAGTCCCGGAGCCCGGCATCGGGTAACCGCTACCGGTCCTCGGCCACGTCTCTCGGTGGCGGCGCGCCCGACGACTACGGCCTCTCATCGCCAAGCCACTTGAGTTCGTCGCCCTCCCAGCAGCACTTCCCGCGCGGCTCCTCGGGCGAGGAGCGGCGCAACCGGGAGCAGGACTACCGCTACTATCAGGGACGAGCATCGAGCGATGCGACGCCGCGGACTGTCGTCGGCAGCTCCAGGCGCCAGCAGCAGCCGCAGAATCTGGTAGTCGACACCAAGCAGCCGCGGGACGACGCTGGTCCGTCTTACGACGAGTACGCCCGGACGAGCCCCCGCGTATCGCGCAGCAGCGTGGGGGGTGAAGATGGGGGGCCCTATCGCACTGCGCACTCTGGTGGCGCGGGATGAGGGAGGCATTGTATCCTCAGCGAGATAAGGGTTATCTTGTTCGGTGTGTCCTATCTTGATGGTTTCGGTAATGCGGTAATGCGAGAAAGTTGAATCTCGAGTGACGGGACTAGTCGCTTCCCCCTGCACCTCTTCATGGTGCCGACGTTCCCTTCTATTTTACTTATTATTTATGATCCCAGGCGCAAAATGAAATCACACGGGGAGAGAATGATACAACGGATAAAGGGCTTCCAAGGGCGCATAGTCATTACTCTAGAGCAAATCAGAATGTATGATCAAGTCGAGTGTGTTCGTGAGAAGCAACAATGCGAGTGTGTTGCACTTTGGCCAGGTAGCCTTGAGCCTGCAAGTATTCCACGTGGGATATGCCATGTTAAACGGTCATTTGTTCACGCGCTGCGCCCGAGTCTAGGGCGGCGTCGATGTCAGCTTGGCGTCGATGTTCGGATTGCCTCGTGGAAGTCTTGAGGTTCCTGTGTTGTTGGTGTCGACCCCCTTGAGGTCGACGCCTCAAAGGGTAGAATGGCAATCCAATTGCCAACGGTTCAAAAGCCCCAAACGATTGAACTATTCCGAAACCGCCTCATTCCAGGGCGTGAAGCATCCCAATGCAGAGACCAGGTTCTCAGGTGGATTTATCTGGCAAGCCGAGAATCTGACCAGCACAGGATAGTGCACTGTTGAAGGCGCACTCACTCACCATTCACATTGGCCATTCCATCATCGTGCCATCGTGCAGCTCCTTTATCCTGCCGCATCGTCCGGCCCATCTATGTGTCACTACTTGGGGGCTTTGGCTGTGGTAAATGACACAAAAGTGCTGCTGCCTCTGACAATGTGCAAGTGGCTGACTCTCAGCTGAACATCTCCGGTCGGGTATTGGTTTAGCATGGAGAGATTCTCACATGGATGAGAGTGCAATGTTGATTGGGTGTGCAGTGCCTTTTCGCAAAGTCCTGCAACATTCGCTCAATGGATTGCGAGATGCTGCAGGTTCAGCACTGACGGGGCATGTTGGTCGCGAACTGTGAGGAATCGATGAGGCGACAGATGGTGGCATTCATATTCCTCGTTGGACGTCGCAGTCTGCCGAGAATTATATGACAGAATGGTCTTGCCAATAATTTTGAGTATCATTGAGCATCGGCGCGCATGTAGTCATCCTCTTACGAGGGGGTGCTGGACCGCCAAGTCGCTAGAAGGCGGCGAACCAGAGTTAGCTAGCTTGGTCTGCAGTTGAGAAAAGGCGAGCCTCACTTCTTTCCACAGTCCCTTGGAAGATGATGACTGTATAGAGAATGGTGTCATCTGCCCGTAGGCAAACCACCCACCCATTCGGGGATATTTCAGCCATAGGGCTATCTAGCCTGTTCGATGAAGTCATGGGTGATCGACGTGGAGCGGGAACAGGGCGCCCGCACTTAGAGCCGCAACTTGTGACGGCGATGGGGCGGTTGGGCGTCAAGGATTGTGACATTGAGTTGTGTCGCTAATACCCGGCTACGTACCTTATCAATTGTCCAATGCCTGTTACCAGTTCAATCCCAATTCTGTTGTCCAAAAAAAGCGTCTCGTAAAGCACCTACGTGGAGAGCATTCGGCGTCGGAGCCGATGGGCATTGTCGGCTTGGCTGCACCTCCGGCCGTTGCCCAGCCCTCTGACATCTCGATGGCGCATGCTTGGCGGCTGGGCGCGGGACTGGAAAGATCGACATGTTGCCTGGTGCGGTTCTTAAAGCCGGTCCAAATTTTGTTGGTTGAATTGTAAGAAGTAAGCACAGAGGCTTGATCTCACGCGACAAGGAGGTGATGGGCGCTGCACTATGATGTCAATGACATGAGCTTCTCTTCCGTGTGCCGGCTTGGTATCGACACTAACCCGAAAGGACCAGTTCCAAAAGCCCATTGAAGATGTGGCTGAGCGGCAAATGCTTCCTTTTGGATTGGAACACTGGACGTGATGAAATTGCTGAAAAGGCCATATGTTAGAAAAGCGTATTTTTATGCTGCCATCGTGAGATTGTCATGTCTTCTCAGCGTTGACTCGCCTGGGCAATTGGTGGTGGACCTTGGAATGCCCTCCACTTCTGCCCTCGAATCGACACTCCCCACTTACTACCACCGGTAGTGTGAGTCGGGCCACAAAATAAACCATGCATAGGCTTGTTTAACTCTCTTTGCAGGAGTTTCCCCAGACGGAAACGATCAGTAGTAATGCGGAGAAGTCTGGGGAGTCTCGTGGAGTTGGTGTGCAGCGTGCGTCTCTTCCCTCCAGCAGATCAACACAATCAGCTTCGAACAGGCGTTGGAGGCTCCACAACGCCTTCTTTGCACTCTATCCAACCCAAGTTGCATGTAGTTTAGACGTCATACATTGCCTCGCTCTCACAATGGTCCGCCCGGTTGTGTGTGTCGATCGCAAACGGCGGGCCCGACCAACAGCTGTTGGCTGGATGACGTCGATCCATGGGATGGCTGCAACTGCGTTCCAAGACTGTGGCATTTTCGTACGAGTCGGACGAATTTCGTTGATCTACTGAACTGGTGCTCCATCTTGGATACCCAGATTCCTTATAAACCCTTTCTTCAATCTTCCACTTCGTTTGGTTTGGAACTCCCAACAACACCTGATTCCAACTTTCACACCTAGGAGTCTGTTATTCTGGTCCGCTGTGGCTTGCGTACAACAAACGTCAAGCAATTCATCATGGGGCTTGAGAAAGACCACCACAGGCCCTCGGAAGAGGATGCCTCGCACGCAGAGATAGACCATGCCGAGCACCAAACGCGCTCGTCGGACGAAGACATCTTCAACAGCAACAAGCCGGTATCCTCGAGCAAGGCTGCGCACCCGCTCGCCGGGTACACGCACCAGCAGCTTGCCCACATGGGCGAGCAGTACGCCCGCGAGCACCAGGGCCTCACGGACGAAGACGAGATTCGGGCTTTCCGCCTCGGCGCCATCATCGCGGGCGATATGGACGCTGACGATAACGTCGAGTCGCTCCGCGAAAAGTATGTCGCCGTCGAGGGCCTGACGGAGGAGGAGAGGAGTACGCTCGTTGACGAGGTGGAGCATAAGTGGAGGAATCCCAAGATGCTCTACTTTCTCGTAACTAGTATGAGAATCCCATTAATTGAGTTGTGAATGTTGTTCTAACTCGTTGCAGTCTGCTCGTTGTGTGCCGTCGTCCAGGGAATGGATGAGACGGTGGTGAATGGCGCGCAGATCTTCTACAGACGCGAGTTTGGCATCGACAGCAAAAGCGACCACGACAGTTGGATCACTGGCCTCACAAACTCGGCGCCATATCTTTGTTGCGCTGTGGCAGGATGCTGTGAGGACCAATTCTTGACTGACCACACATCTGTATGCTAACCTAACTGTACCCAGGGATCACCGAACCTATGAACAAGCGCTTCGGCCGTCGAGGCACCGTCTTCATCTCATGCTGCATCTCCTTCATCACTTGCTTCTGGCAATCCTTCACCAACACCTGGTGGCACATGTTCATCGCACGCTTCTTCCTCGGCTTCGGCATCGGGCCCAAGTCAGCCACGACTCCCATGTTTGCGGCCGAGTGCTCGCCCAAGCTGGTCCGCGGCGCTCTGGTAATGCAGTGGCAGATGTGGACGGCCTTTGGCATCATGCTCGGATACGTCGCCGACCTGGTCTTTTACGAAGTGCCGGATTCGAATGGTATCACTGGGCTCAACTGGCGCCTCATGATGGGTTCAGCCGGTGTCCCTGCCCTGGTCGTCTGCTCCCTCGTCTACATGTGTCCTGAGTCGCCCCGATGGTACCTGACCAAGAACCGACACGGCGACGCGTACAAGGCCATGAGCAAGCTCCGATTCAATAAGGTCCAGGCAGCCCGCGACCTTTTCTACGCGCACACGCTGCTCCAAGCCGAGTCCGCACTGTCCATCGGCCGCGGAAGCCGCATCAAGGAGTTCTTCACGATCCGCCGCAATCGAAACGCTATGCTGGCCAGTCAATTGGTAATGTTCATGCAGCAGTTTTGCGGTGTCAACGTCATTGCCTATTATTCCTCGGAAATCTTTCTCGAGGCTGGCTTCCCAGAGAAGCACGCGTTGGCCGCGTCGCTTGGTTTTGGCATCATCAACTTTTTGTTCGCAATCCCCGCGTTTTACACCATTGACACATTCGGACGGCGAAATCTTCTTTTGACTACGTTCCCGGTAAGTTTGTCCGACGTGGCTCCGTGTTTTAGTTCAAGGAACTGACGTTTCCAGCTCATGGGGCTGTTCCTCCTATTTACAGGATTCAGTTTCTTCATCCCCGAAGACAGCAAAGCACACATTGGGTGTATCGCTCTAGGCATCTATCTCTTCGGCATCGTGTATTCTCCCGGTGAGGGTCCTGTACCCTTCACGTACTCGGCAGAAGCGTATCCCCTCTACATCCGCGCCATGGGCATGTCCCTCGCCACGGCAACGACATGGTGCTTTAACTTCATCCTCGCCGTGACGTGGCCTTCGCTGCAGAAGGCCTTTACACCCACCGGAGCCTTTGGGTGGTACGCCGGGTGGAACATCATTGGCTTCTTCCTGGTCCTGTCCTTTTTGCCAGAGACAAAAGGAAAGACGCTCGAGGAGCTTGACAGCGTCTTCAACGTTCGCCTCACGAGGATCGTGCGGTACGGATGGGCGCAGTTCTTCTGGTTCTTCAGGCATTACTTGCTCCGGTCTAATGAGCCGAAGCCGATTGTTCCCCGGGCGGGCGACGAGGCGCATGACGAGAAGGCTATTCTGCAGGACAGAGACACTCAACCAAGTGGAAAGGTGTAGGAGAGTTGAGATGCCTCGATTGATGATATATGGCCCTTTATGCTGGGAAGAGGGAATCTGGAACTGTATAATGGTATTTGCAGCGCAAAGTAGCTGCTTCAGTTATGTATTTATTGCACCAGGTCACTTATGCCCCGCATGTTCACTTTGCACCAAATCCACCATGTAAGACGATGAGCTCAGGATTCTAAAGCCATAACCGGCAATCACCAAAACATATCCAGCATAAAGCGATCGGCCAATGAAGCGTTTTAACGGCAGTCGGCCCTAAGCGCGAGATGATGCTATTTGTTTCAACAAGCGCCCCCCTAGGGCTGTAAGGCGCAGCGAGGTGTTGGTTGAACATGCAACTTGCGTCCAGCTGCTGGGGCACAAGCCAATTGCAGCTCTCGGCAGCGCTGGAAGGATTCAACTCAGCCCCTTGAACAACCATTTAAAACACGCCAAGGCGTGATCCAAAATAAGCAAGGGAGACTGGATTGATTGCTCAGGGATGCCGAGACGGTTTAATATGTTCACCGGCCCCGTCGCCGTGCGTGAATCCTTTTTGCTGCCCCCCCATTTACTGCAATTGCAGAACGTGTTGACCGAATCTTGAATCCAACTGCCGGGTTTTGTTCAACACTACCGCTGAGTCTCCTCCGAATCGAAGACTCAATATCATCATGGCGCCTCAGGGACGTTATGATCCGGTTGCTCAGCCTTCACAAGTAACGCTTGTTCCTGCGCCAAGAACGCAAGCCGACGGCCAGAGTCATCTTCGAGAAACGCACTTTGAGCAGCTGCCCTTTGACACAGTCAACACCGAACCAGGCGAAGACTCCCAGGAGAAGAACAATGGTGCTACGACGTCTACGAGCGAATACCACTCATCTACGTTTGCGAGGAGGCCCACGTCGCCGGGCGCGCTGTGGGAGCTCTTCTTAGACCTCTTACTTGCTCTGCCCGCCATCTTCTTCCTCGTCTTCGCCGCCCTCGTGAGCATCCACGATGGCAAACCCGTCGACACAGACCCCGTTCCGAAGCTGCGAGCCATGGCAGCGTACGGCCCGACCATCTTCCCCATTGCCTTTGCCGCCGTCGCCGCCAACCTGCTCAAGGCGGTCGCGGCCTGGAAGCTCGAGCGAGGCATCTCAGTGCTCAGCCTGCAGTTCCTACTGCGCAGCCGCACCGTCTTCAGCGCTTTCATAACGCCGCTGGCTCTCGGCGCCATCTCGTCTATGACGCCGCTGATCCTGGTGCTGTGGGCGCTTTCACCGCTCGGGGGTCAGTCGGCCCTGCGAGTTGTTGGAGACGCGCCCTCGTCTGACTTGATGCCGTGGCGATATCGCTATCTCGACACGCACAGCCGCATGCTGCAGACCGGACCCAGGACCTCGGCTGGGGCCGAGATTCTGCCCGCCATCGTCGGCGCCTTCACGACGGCCTTGGGAACGCCCGCAGATATCAAGGCGGCGAACCAGGACGCCTTTGGAAACATCAAGATTCCCATGGTAGAGGCCTATCTGGCGTCGAACCGTACCAGAGTTGGCGGCTGGTACGACCTGGACGGCGATGTAAACGTCACTTACTCGGCCATCTCGGGGCTTCCCATCGAGGTTTCCGATGGCCTCGGACTGCGCGGGAACCATTCCTTCAAGATGGAGACGTCTTACATGTACACGAACTGCTCCGTCTCCCACTTCACACCGAAGAACGCATCGTTTTGGTCTGCATACTTGAAAAGCCACCCTATGTATAACAACGGCAGGACAATGGTGTTCCAGACGGCCAGTCGCTACCACAGCACCTTCAACGCGACGGCACAGGAACTCATCTTCACGTCGTTCTCGAACCCCGTCATCGCCAACGCCACGTGCTCACTGAAGACGTCGTTTGTCGAAGTAGACATCAAGTGCCACCTCTCGGACTGCAGCGCGAAGCGCATTCGGCCCTTGTCTCGGCCCGACAACGTCACGGCCTTGACCGTTCTGGACGGCGTCGACCCCGATGGCAATCTCACTTTTCCAACTCTGCAGAGAGATGCGTTTCTAGAAACCTTTGTCAACGCTACGGATACAATGTGGAGCGCAGACTGGAGCAGCCACTTCTATTCCACCCCGATCGAGTACTACATCACCAACCCGGGCTCGCCGTACTCGGACGTCAAGGTCGCCTCTCAAGGCCTGGCCAAGATTTGGACCGTGGGCGATGAGATATTCTCGCAACGCTTCTCACAGCTGATCAATACGTTCTGGATCGCCAACATTGCCCCCTTTGCCGCCACCGGCACAGTCCAGTTTCGCGACGCCGACGCCAACGCCACCGAGATCATGGGCGAAGAGTTCATCTGGCCGTATGCCCAAGACGGCCTCGGAAGATTCACGCCCGACATTCTCGTGCTGCGAGCCGAAAGAGCCTGGCTTGCCGTCCTGGTCCTGTCGTCCGCGGCGATGCTAATCGCGGCAGTTGTAGCGGCCTGTCTCGGAGCCCTGCGCAGAGGCCCCGACATCTTGGACTACACAACAAGTCTGATGCGGGACAATCCGTACGTAAACGACGCTGGCGTGAAGCAGAACTCGATGGAGGATGGCACGAATCAGATGAGGAGGCTGAAGAATGTGCGCATTTGCTTGGGCGATGTCACGCCCGCCCAGGCCAAGGGCTACGTCGCGCTTGCAACGGTGGGCGATGTGGTGCCGCTGGCAAGTCAGGGGCGATCAAGATCATATGAATAACGACTTATTACAACTATTATAACTAATATAGATAGTCCGTCTTGGAGAGATGATTAGCTATATATAAGCAATTAAGCTCTATATCAAACTGAGATAAAGAATACAAACTTAAGAATATTTAATCTACTTGATAGTATTTTGTATGACATAATATAATAGAGCTAGAATGTAAGCTGAAGGTTTATTTAACTTGTTATATAATGCTGTATATAATTAGTTCAGCTGGGTTTTATAAAATAGTTAAAACATGTAACTAGTCATATACTATAAATCAGGATGCGGTGAAACGCGGGGCCGACGCCTGAATCCCAGTTCCCCAAGTCTGATAACGACTACTAGAAGAGTGCAAGATGGGTTCCTGGTTGGACATTCAGAAGCAGAACCGCACCCTGCGAATCCTTCGCTCGGCAACTGAAGGTCAGTACGGCGTATTGTCCGTCATCTAGTGAGAACTGCGTCGCATCCAAATTGTTACTGAATCCAAAGCACTTTCCTCACACGTACCCGTTGCCTCTAGCTACAACATCAAGTACCTGACAGCCCTTCTCCGTGCTGCCGAAGCCAAGCGGTCGCCCCTTATACTACTACTCCTCAATATCGCAGCCTTCGATGTGTTGGGATAGTTTGAAGGCCGCTTAAATGAGATGGAGATTGACAAGAGGTTCCGGTTAACCTGGTCCTCGGGACATCAACCGAGTGGACGATGCCTAACGGGGACTACTGGGTCGGTGGCTTTTCTTTCTTCAGGCGTTTCGTCGTACCACAAGTCCTTCACCTGCTGAGACATGGGCGGAATGATCTAATATATTTATATCCATTTCAGCCCAGGGCTTGCGACGTCATGTGAAAAAGGGCTTACCTGGAAGGTACACACCAAGTCTTCTTCCACGCACATGACTGCTCCGTCATTGTCGTGTATGCCGAGGTAGTTTGGCGTGGTAAACAAGGTAACGAGCCTACGCCTAGCGAAAAACTCGTAGCCAGTCTGTACAAATTGACTGCTTCGGCAGATGAGGTCCAGATGATGCTTTTCTAAGAAGCTCTCCACAACATCTGGGCCAAATGCCAAGGAACCTTGGATCTGTCTCTCGCCCCAACCACTTAGATTTGCTTCTGGCTGTGCCCACAACATATCGTGTAAAAGGCCGTCTTTAGGAATCTATGTTACAAGATCAGTCTACCTTGCCCGTATAAAATGTGTTACTTTGTCAACTTACCGTTGTGGGACGTACGAACCGACGGATCTGCTCGAGCGACTGGAGTTCTGGGCTTAGGCCTCCGTGAACGGCAAAGATCTTGTCCCCAATAACGGAAGCGACTGGCATACAATTGAAGCAGTCGTTGAAGTAGTCGCAAACCTTAGGATCGAATCTCAACGCACACTCAGCGTAGAAACCATCTTCCTTGTTGACAAAGGAGGATTCGTGATTCCCACGTAGCAGAAAGAAATTCTCAGGGTACTTGATTTTGTAGGCAAGCAGCAAGCACATGGTTTCGATCGATTGGCGCCCCTTACCAACGTAATTTCCCAAGAACAGATAGTTCGCCTTGGGAGGAAAGCCGCAGCTTTCGAACATGCGAAGTAGCTGGTAGTATTGTCCGTAGATGTCACCGCAAACCTGGACGAGGTCATCAGTTTGGGGTGAAGTAAAAGCAGACGGGGATGTCGTTCAGACCTCACAGTACCTTCAGAGGCGCAATCAGCTCTATTAATATCGGTTGAGTGATGAATATATCCCTGGCCTTCTTGCAAAGATCTATAACCAGCCGCCTTGTCATGTCAACCTTTGTACCTGGCGGCTTGCCCAAAGGCTCCAGGAGAAGGTCTAGTATGTCATCGATGACGAAATCAGAGTCCTCTTCTTCAGAACCGGATTCAAAATCGATAGCTTGATCCGCATCATTTCCAGATTCGGCAGATTTTTCGGTGTTGGATGGTAGCGGCGATTCCCTAGACGGAGCATCCGGATTCATGATTTTGTGCAAATTCCTCTCCCGTTGATCGAGAACTTGAGGCTCGTCATTGTTGTCGAACTCGAACTCACCTCCTTGAGACTCGCTGGTTGGAGGCACATCCTCCCCAAATTGAGCTGAATAATTGGTGTTGGATGGTAGTGGTGATTGGCTAGACGGAGTATCCGAACTCATGATTTTGTACAAATCGGACTCTGGTGGATCGAGAAATTGAGGTACGGCATCCTCGCTAGCCAGGGCCTCTCGCTCAGAAACAGCCCTGTCAGAGAATTTTAAGGTAGAGCTCGAACTCTTACTCAGTGTACCGGCATCCTCAGTCCCAATGCTGGCTACGTGATTCGAATTCGCTTCGTCCTCCTCTTCGAAGCGGTTGGGGAGCACAAATAGAGAAATCTCCTCCAGGTGTGCTGCGGTGTGGTCAAGCAATTTTGAAACTGAGAGCTCACTCTTGCAGAGCTTGCAAGGGAGGATCAATGACTCGTTGGTAGGCCTGTCGCTCATTTCCAAGATGACTGAAAGTTGGCGTGAAGTCCAGGTACCAGGATGAGTGTCGTTCAGATGCGTAACTAGGAGCGCCTTGGTGTCAAAGGGACAATCGCACACATGGCAAACGCATTGACGCCAATGCATCTGCATCTCATGATAAATCCAGTCATGGCGAGTACCGTATAGCTGATTTGGGTCTGAACAGGAAGTAAAAGTGCACGTGTACGGCCGAAGATCGCGAAATACATGGCGTCTGCCAATGGACATTAGCACTTTTAACAGAAGAGGATTGAGAAAACCATATTGACTCACTTCCATGCTTGCCTGTCCTGCATCAAATCCACGTTCAAGCTCATGCAGCAGTACGGACATTCGAATTCATCTTCACTGTTGGCTTTGCTTTTCGAGATTGGTGGTGGCGGAACCCGCGTCGTCCATTTTCCAGCGACAACCGACTCTGCGTAGATTGTCCGAGGCCTACCGGTTTCCGTTCCACCGTCATGGATAGCGGATTCGGCTACAGTGGAGAAGGAGTGGAAAGTTGGCCTGGATGACTCTGATTTGAGCTTTTGCGATTGGCTCTGCCATTCTGTTGTCTGGACTTCGCCCGCGTTTCGCAATGCCGATCTTCCCTTTCCTTTTATCTCCAGTTCCGTAGTCTCTTGGGTCGGCTGTGGTAAATAGGGATGCTTGTGCCAGTATCTTAGCTGCTCTCGTCTCTGTGAATTTGCCTTTGCAAATCTTCGCGAGAGGATAAGATGGGGGTCTGTGGGTGATTCGCTGGCCAACCTTCTGGAGATCTCCTCTATCGTCACCGACTCCTCAGCACCCGGGTTTATGAGAGGTTCTCCACTTGTCTGTTGCGCCTGCCATTCCCAATGTCTGAATTTCTCCTCAATGTGTCGCATTTCAAAAGTCTCTGCTGTTGTTAGTTCCTCAGACGTGCTGTGCCTAAGAAACCTTCCTTTGAGTCCGGGTCGGCGAAGGAGTGCCCCGAAGTGGTACAGTAGCTGGATATGTTCGAAGATGTGAGAGGCAACGACTGCTAATTTAGGGACCCTTTGACTGGATCCAAGATTGCTGCTGTGTTCGGATGCACTGTCTGATGAATAGTCACTGTCTGTAACAGAACCATCGGAGTAGTCGGTGGTTTGAGCATCGTCATCATCTATCCCATGGACTAGCGAAACCGCTGTTTCTCGTGAGTTTCAATTGTTCGTTTGGAGTAAATGAATTCTTAACCTACCTAACTTCAACTGCATCTCTAGTTGCTGCAGTATCTCTTGGACTTCTGTGCCCAACCTGTCTTCGTTTCGTAGGAAATCGTCCAAAGACCCCCTCGAATGAGGCTGAAGAGAAGCTTTCGTTTGGTCGCCCCATATCTTCAACCTACCAAACTCGTCAAGCAAGCGGTCTTTGCCCAGTCTGCTATAAACTGCCGCCGAGGGAGAACCCTCTCCCACAGCAGCGTAGACTAGGGTCTTGTAGAGCTTGAGGCATTTGCTGAATGTTTCGTATAGATTACGCTTCTCTGCATCTCCGTGCGGGACACTCTCTGGGAGTATAAAGGTAGTCATGAATCAGGGTGTGTTATGCATCGGCGTGATCGGTCTCGCGGCCTGAAAGAGGGTGTGCTATGAGATAAAAGTTCCGTTAAATATGTAGCCCTCAATTAAGCAATACCTAATTGAGAAGAGAGGAAGCCATCCGCGTTGTATCTGTTGGGTTGTCACTGTTGTGTGTGTCTCAAAAGGTCACCTTGTGGGGTGAGGCATTTCCCCGTGACCTGACCGATCGCGGCATAACCTGAGGCATCTGACAGTCCCTAGTCATCGAGGTTGATGCCTCGCGATAAAACGAAATTATTGGTCGAGATCCTCGCTGATCTGCAAGGTTGCGGGTCGTTCCGTGACAGTTCAGCCTCATTTGATGAGCGTCAGCTGGAGAAAACCCCGCATCCAACGCTCCGCTGGTTCTCGTTCATCAGCACCTGATTTATTCATATCTTAAAGCAGTCGCTAGGGAACTTGGCATCATCAACACTAATACGTCTCTCCACCCCGGGATTTGGACCTATCGCAGGCTACGGGAGATGAAACATCTTCAAACATGGAGGTAGCCGGTGTCGTCTTAGGAGGCATCCCGCTTTTACTCTACGCGCTCGATAATTACAAGAGATGTTTAGAGCCGGGTAAGGACTACTGGAGATATGCCTCTACCCTCTGTGCTATTCGTAGCCATGTGTTCGTTCAACAGGAGCAGCTTGACGTGACGCTTCGAAATATCGGACTCGTGAAGCCGACAAGGACAGAGCTTGAGCAACACCTGCGAGAACTCTATCCAAAGTCCAAATGCTCAGAATTCCTAAGTATTGTCGATAACATGGAAAAGACTGTTGGTCACATGATGGAGAAGCTCGATATTGATGCGGATGGTAAGGTAAGCAACGCGCCTCAGTGCTCAGGTTTCCTGCAGCAATCTGCCCTTGCAACATAAGACATGATGACCAGGTGACTAATACTGAAACCAGCCGCGATGGACGACAGATGTTGAAGAACGTGCTCAATGGGAATGGCGGCGAATAAGACGCAGCCTTGGTCGAAAAGAGAGAGAGCAATTAGTTGCGGAACTGCAATATTGGAACACGGCGCTGAAAAACATATTCGAGAAAATCGAGATTCCACTCGCCGAATCAGACCCGATTTTGGACGAGATTCAGGCAAGATTCAACGCTGCACATTGCGACAAGGCTAGGAAAAACTTCCGGCATATGCACGATGTGCTTGCTCAGCGATGGGGATGCAGCTGTCCAGAACATGGAGGAAACATCCGGATCGACTGGCATACTACCAAAATCTTGCCTACGGACAAGCTTACGTTGGTGATACCGTCTGATGGCTCTCACAACTGGCATCAGGTTACAGTCAATTTCCAAGCGGTTGATGAAGACAACGAGGTCCAATCCATTGCCTCCAGCTCGAATATCAGTGCCGCGGCAACGACAAGCACCGTGACAACGACGAGTACAGCAGCAACATCCCGCCAGCCTTCTCCTTCCCTGAAGTCTTCTACTTCACTATCCAAAAAAATGAAGGGGTTTTTCAAGCCTTCTTCGAGTCAAAAGAATGTGACTTCACCACACTTCCTTGCTCCACCCCCAGGTAAGCCATCGACAACTTCGAAGGTCCGTCATGTATCGCAGAGCATCATACTAACTGGTGAGTCTACACAGCCCCAGCCGTAGCTACGGACGAGTTTTCAAATATACAGCGCGAAATATCATGTTTGTGTGGATATATCAAATCCGCCAAGGAAAATAATTCCGGGTACCTTCACTGCCCTGGCGTCCACGATAGACATCTCATGGTTAATTTGCTTCCGTCAACTCCGCGGCAGATGAAGTCCATCTCTCTGCAGTCTCTTCTAGGGTCAAGAAGACCCAAGAATTCCTCGACTCAGTTTCAGCTTTCCAGGAAACACCGTTTCTCGGTGGCTGCTGCGGCTGCATGGGCCTTGCTGTACCTCTGTGAATCGCCTTGGATGGAAAACCAATGGAGTGGCAAAGACCAAATCCACTTTTTCTCTGAGGAAGCAAGCACATTGCAAGGACTCGCTGAACACCCAACCTTTCAGTACATCTTCAGATCCATTGGAAACGCTACTCTTCCAAAAGAAGGATCAAATCTCTCTGGCGAAACTGAACGGTTTCAAAGCAAACAAATCATCAATAAAGACCTCTTCTCGCTTGGAATACTCCTCATTGAGCTTTGCCTAAACACGACGTTCGAGCAAATTCGCCACGAGAGCCAGATGGACAATTTTTCGACATCGCTTGACATACCATCATCCGCAGTTGACGACTTTGAAATCGCAACACAACAAACAGATCGGATCTACCTTGACGCTGGTGACTCCTACGGATATGCAGTACAACGGTGTTTACGATGCGAATTCCCAGGTCGTGATGTCACTAAGAGCTTTGACTTTCGTCAGTTTAGGCAGCACTTCTTCACAGGCGTGGTTGCGCCAGTCCAGGCCACTTATTTAATGCAACCATAAAGCGGTATCGAATCCAAGATGTAATCAAACACTTACCCTTCATGCAGAGTTTATTACATAAGTCTTATAATAAACATGTTAAGTTTCAGCACAATAGCAGGAGTGTACGGAAACTCTTTGGCTGAAAACTTGTACTTCCCCTGAGAAACGTAGACCGTTCTGGTGTATCAATGGCATTGAGGAATCTAGACTCTGCTAAGCTATCTGAACGACTTGCACAGAGAGGACAAAACCGTGCTGACAGTCCAGCTGGATAAAAACTCCTCACTCTCTCGCTCATATCCTATGCTGGTCTAGTAGTACTCAGTGAGCGCACCATCCACAACCAGGTTGGCACCCGACACATATTTGGCCAGATGGCTACTCAAGTATACCACTGCATTGGCAATATCTTGAGCCTCTCCAGCAGTACCCAGTGGGATTTGCTTGAAGAGACTCTCAAAGTAAGCGGGATTCTGTTGCATGGCAGCTTTGAACATGCTCAGCTCCTCCGTTCCATCTGGACGAAGGATGGAAGGCGTTTCGATGGCTCCAGGAACGACGGTGTTAACACGGATACCCTTGGAAGCAAGCTTACGAGCGTGATCTCTGGCCATTATTGCTTGTGCACGCTTGAATGTTGAGTATGGCCCTCCGACACCTGGATGTCCAACCTGAAATCCTGCGGCCGAGCTGATCACGACAATAGAGCCGGTACCGCCTCTTGCCTCAAGGTGAGGCGTTGCGGCATCGATCAAGGTCCAAAGACCTAGGATGTCTGATTGAAAGCTCTTTTCCCATGCTTCGGGTGTGGCTTCAGCATAGAAAGGGCAAGCTAAATGGGTCTTAGCACTGTTTTTCTCCCGAGACACGATAAACTCACCATTTGCCACAACAATATCAATCTTTCCAAAATCTTTGGCGGCCTTGTCAACCCAGGATCGAATGGCAGCCGGGTCGCCAATATCTAGGGTTGACCCAACTTCGCGTGCTCCATCGGTGGCACCCTTGAAAAGAGAGAACTCGTCGGGTCGGACGCTTCTAGAGCCCCACGAAACGTTGGCTCCTTCAGCAAGAAAGGATTCGACGATGACTCTTCCAATACCCTTGGATCCACCTAGAACAATCATGAGCCGTGGTGAATGGAAAAGAAGGAAGCGTCACTTACCAGTCACGAGGACATGGGCACCGGTGAGTTGTGGCGAGAAACGAGACATTGCGGTATCTATGAAGAGAGTGGTGATATGGATGGGCGAGGATGGCTAGAGATGATGAGATACTGGAGGAAGTACGACTCAAGGCGTACGTGAAGGGCATCTTTATAACTTTGTATCATCATTGTCTCGATACCACGTTTGACGTTGATGAATAATTGCGAATATTCCAAGCTTGTGGATGTCGCTGTTTCCGCATTCTTGTTTTCCTAATTCGTATTAAACCCGGAGTTTTGAGAGGATCCTGAACACAGGCGGCCCACGATGCAATGATGCCATTAATAATCAGGTTGGTGTTTTAGATAGTGGAGCTTGGGAGGCTGCTAATTCTTGTTTTCCTAATGCGGATGGTGTTGAGATGCCATCTTCGTTAGTGGCAACCAGGGTCACCCCTGTCGGTGGATGTTCGTCTGCAGCTCTCATGTCATCTGAGTCAGCTGCATTCGAGCCAAGCATTCTCATTTTCCTAAAACAGTATAGTGGCCGAGCTTTCCACAAGCATCCCCATCAAGCTCCGTTTTGAACTGATGACCACCCTCCTCCCTCTTCCAAATTCCTCGACCTTTATACCTATTGTAGAAAACAAGATTCTTCATGCAACACGGAAAAAGGGGATCTATCCGCTAATATGACGACGAACTTCACGTTTCTGAACACAAGCAATGCGCCAGGGCTCGGAGCTTCAGACACTAAGCGAATGAGAGCCCATGTTACCAAGTCCAACTTCGCACAACGACGACGGCGTCTCGCCAAAGAACGGCAGCTGGCTATCACGCCACAGACGGGAACAGAAGCGCCGGAATATACTGAGAAGAGCGTATCTCGACGGTTTGCTGTGACAACTGATCCGCTAACACTGGAGCGGTTCCTCAACCGCCAGAAAAATGTCGTCCATAATGACAATGGCGCATTGATCAAGTTCTGTACGGACGCTTTTTTTTTCTTTCTTTTTTTGTTTTTGAATCCGGCTCATCTCCTGAGTTCTCACTAACATAAGCAATAGTACTTGATGACTTCCGTCCATTGATTTTCCCCAATCGTGCTGGCTGCCCTGGTTCTCCCAATGAAATACAGTGGATTGAGCTGGTTGTGGCTGAACCAGCCCTGCTCGAAGCTTCGGTGGCCATTGGATTGCGGAATTGCCCAGGCCATCAAAATACCGCATACTCACGTGTGGCAGACATGCATGCACTCAAGGCGGTTAGCATGGTTAACAAACGCCTCGATGCTCCTTCGACTGGGTTGACTGATGGCGTGCTCGCCGCCGTGTTCACATTAGCACTTAGTGAGGTGAGAGTCCGTTCTTCTTTCTTCCCTTCTTCCTACCATTCTAATCGAATCACATAGCGGCTCATAAACAATGAAGTTGCGTGGAATGTCCACGTCAACGGCCTGTCACAGATGATGAGACTCAGGCGATCTAAGGGAGTGGACACTATTCCACCATGGTTCTCAGACTTTCTGATGTTGTAAGAAGATCAACATTCTTTTCAGGCTGTTTCTAATGACATAATAGTGAATCCGTCAACGAACTCATCTTATCTCCGAAGACGCTGCCGCAGAGGATCATCGACGCTCTTAGCTTTCCTGGTGGTGTTACCCAAACTGACATTACCCTGATTTCTCACGACATGGACTTGTTACGAAAGGAAATCGAATTCTACCACAGACACCCCGAACTCGTTGCCATCTTGAGTAAAAAAATTGGGGACCGAATCGACAAGCTTCAATTCGAGATAGGCACACTGCTTGAGAAAGATGGACCGTACATCCAGGCGTGGGCCGTTGCAATTCGGTTATTCCTCTACCTATCATGGCCGTTGAAATTTTCCGAAAGTATCAGCGATCTAGCAAACAGCTTGAAGGAGCGCTTAGAGCAACCAGGGATTCATTTCTGTTCCTCAATAGACATGACGGTGTGGCAATTCTTTGTCGGCGCTGCTGCTGGAGATCCGGGCTCATTCCTCAGAAAGTGGTTCACTACGAAATTGCAGAAGATGATTATCCCAATGCAAGTGCGCGAGTGGGTAGCCGTACTCGGCGTTATTAAGAATGGGTTCATGCCGGATTCACTCTTATTGGAAAAGTTTCAGCAAGTATGGGTAGAAGTTTATAGGTAGTAGTGTGGACCGTCCTCCAGTAAACACCCCATTGGATACCATTTTCGACTAAAGTCAGCGACGTTTAGGAGTCGACTTTGAATTAAACACAACGGTTGTAAGATATACTAGAATATCAACAGCTGTATTCGAGGTTTTTCGTGAGTGGCCAGTGAACCCTTAGCAGTGATCGTCTAAAGGGGTTCAACGAGACATTAACGAGAAGACATTAATGACGAGATATCAATGGCGAGACATCAATTACATGTAAACTAATCGACCTCATGTGACTACCTACCTATGTCATACGCATTGCAAGCCATTCTTGCCATCACTTAACAGGTACCATGAGACGGTCAACATCCGGCCCGTATGATCCTCCTCCCGTAGTGATAATCACTGTGTTTGTCGACCCGGACTTCAGATCGCAGTTCAGCACGCTGCTTCCAGCCACTTGTCCAGTTCCTGTGGATAGAAAGGCAACAGTCTGAGCCTGGCCATTGACTGTGACCGTGGCATACCGTGCGCCGCTATCGCCGTTCGCGTACTTGATTCTGATGGAAGTGCGTGTCGTTGCATCGCTGCGGACGCCAGAAAAGGACACCGTGCCGCCACTTGAGCCACCGATGTATCCGACTGCCACGCTGCCACTGCATCCGGAACATGTGACTGAGACGGCACCGTTTGATAACGTGGCCGCCTCACCCTCGTACGAAGTCTCCGAGGGTCCAGCAGACCAAGTCTGTGATTTCACATCAGGGATCCAGTTGACGCGGTTCTCCATCCAGATATCTGTTCCCGATATTTCCAGTGGTAGCCAAACGTAAGTGCTCCTCATCAGGTTGGTCGAGATCCACCGATCGCCCATGTAAATGGCAGAGTCTCCGAGTGGGAGGATGTAAGATGACTGTGAGTTGTACGTGTTTGACCCATCATCGGCAAACTCTGTCCAAGAGGACCACGGGCCAGCAAGAGAATCAGCATAGCTATAGACCTTGAACATGTTAGTATTTCGGACAGAAAATGGCTTGGCTGAAACAAACATTATCATTCGGGTTCCAGCCGGTGAGATGAGATCCGAACATGAAGTAAATGCCGTCCTTCTTCAAGATTGCGGGCGACTCAATGTTCTCGTCCCAAAGATAAACAGACTCGGTGACATTGAGATAGTCGTCACTCAAAGCATCGATTCTCAGCCCATTGGGTCGCTGTGTCATAACAATTAGTAAATCAATTGTGTCAAAAGACATGGATACCTACGTCTTCAGTAAGAAGGTATGCAGACCCATCGTCGTCTTTGAAGAGACCGATGTCCCGGGACTCAAATCCCAGGGGTCGGAAGCTCCCCAGGTAGTTGTAGTCTCCGCAAACTGATTTCGACGTAGCAACCCCAACCTTTGCCTCTCCGTAGTTTGAGCTGTCGATGTGAAGATACATGACGTAGGTAGACGTAGCGTCGTTGTAGATGACCTTCGGGCGCTCAACGACTCGACTCGGCCCCAAGTCACCACTTGCCGCTTGAGACAAGAGTGCATTCTCAAACGCCCACTCAACAAGGTTGGTCGAAGAGTAGCAGTTGATGTTCTGGAACGGGCTGCCTTCAGTCTTGTCTTCACCTATCATGTAGTACACCCCATTCTCTTCAATGATTCCAGCGCCATGAGCTTGGATATGGCGTCCAGTGTTGGTCTCGTAATTTGTTAGCCAGGGCAAACGTATCTGAAGTGTCTTGGGTACACACTGCCGTCCAGGTTGCCCCTGAAATGACTTGGAGAGTGGCACTGGCGAGCACTGCGCCAGGCAACAGCAAAGAGCTGGCTTGGCGTAAATGAGCAAAGTGCATTTTGATTCAATGTTGACAAGGCGTTGTTGTTGGCCGAATGCAGGGCAGACGGAGTCGGATACTAGCTGAAATGGCCATGATTTATAGTGTCCTTAGACATACTCGAAAAGGCAACCATGGCTCCGAGATCCCCGAAGAAAAGTCAGCTTTTCGGGACTAGTTCTCTGGTAGAATAGCCTGCCGGTGCTCTCATTAGGTCACATGTGAATAGCGTGCGGGGTAAATGGTCAGTTTACCCCAGAATCCATGGATATATGGATGTTGATCGATTCAGCGTCGCACCGCACCCCACATAACGGTTGTATGGTCGAGCTGTTCGGGCCGTCGCGGACCGAACGACGATCTCTATAACAACCTCGTAACTGTCACGCCTCCATCTGATCCCTGCCTCTGGTTAAAGTTTAGAGCGCACTCAGCTCACTGGCGGACAAATGAGGAAGCTTGCAGAAAGCAGAGGGTGCGGGATATATCATCATCCGATGTTTCTCGGAGTTTAGACATTTGGTCTCGTTTGGGAAGTATATGTCAAGTGTGACCCTAAATGCAGTGTTATGCAGTGTCAAGCGCACCAACGAAAATCCCATATTCCAATGTCAGGCATGATAATTGTCTGAGTATCCCCACCAGATGTCATAGTCACGCAATTAACCTCGGCTCCAGGATCGTTTCAACTGTGGTAAGAAGTGCGATTCGCTATGAAAATTTCTATGCTGGCTGGGATATGTGAATGGAAGAGTTGGTGAGGCCCCTCGGGCCGAAATCATTTCAGTGCGTGAGCGTTGTAGATCACAAGGAGAAGGATTTCATGACTGTAACAGCCTAATTAATCTTATACAGTAACCTGCCCAAACCGCTTGATCAATCTGAGCATGATGTTTTTCCCCGATTGTGAGTTCACCAAAGAGTAACCTGTCCTTGAGACCATCCACCAACTTAATAGGAGTAGACCCCTAAACTGTTGGTAATATGGTCATCCGAAGTTCCTCTAGAAAAGGACTAGGCGTATACATTTTTCTTCTTCACTTTATGAAGTCTGCAAACTCCATAGAGATCGATGTCATGCTGTAGTTGGGGCTAATACTTGCTAGATGCCCTAGCCTCGTGATCATACTAGACACAAGTCTTTGCAACGTTGGACACAATTGTCTTCTTCGTCCTAAGTGAGGTTTGCCAGCAAGAGTTTTTGGCCTGATCTGCAAACCTACCATGGCTATTCACCCGGGACGGTTTATATCTCAACTTACAACCCCCCAGGAGTTCTTTTGAGGCTCTGCTGTGCACATGAAGAGAACCAGCCCAGCCCATTTTTCTACTGGATTGGGAGACTGAGAAAATCAAAGACAACCCCGAGGATGAAGGATGGATCAAGGCCAGCTGAAGAGTGTGTACCTAGATGCTTACGATGATTCGAAGTGGAGAGAAGGCCAGGCATGTCCTCGAAGTTCTTGATTGCAAGGAACAGAGATGATAACAGTATTCATGAAACGAGCTTTCGATAAAATGGAACATTTGATGGGAGTTGAGGTGGGGGAGTTGAGCGAATGAGGGTGGCTGGAAAGAGAAAGGCTAATTTATCGACTCATTACCGAGTTGGAGCAGTGAATGGAATTAAAAAAGGAATGATCAAACTTTTTCGGGGCTCCATTGTTATCAGTCCAAAACGCGAGCTCGTATCCCTCTATTCGTGTGCAATCTGACACCTGCGTATCTGTTCTTCTAATATGTATCCTACACAGCTCTTCAATTCCAACCCGGTCTCTGTGCATGAAAGCCCAGTCTAGGTATGGCCATGGCCATTGCCATTTGTAACAGCTTCTCCGTTGAGAGAGCCATTTGGTAATTTAGTGGTTCCATTCGTCTTTCCGTTTGGCTTCCCATTTGCGCCAGCAATGCACTTGACGCTTTGAGTCAGAAGCTCGTCAACCATCAGCTGGCAGCACCCCAAGTATTTAGTAGGATCGCATAGCGCTGCGAGCTGTTCGGAACCCAGGTGCCGAGTGACCTGGGGAACCTTCTCGAGAACCACTTGCAACGGTAATTTGCCCTCATGAGCCTCGACACAGGCGCGATATATGATTTCGTGCGCCTCCTGTCGTCCTTCAAAATTGGCCAATTCCATCATGACCGCTTCGGCAACAATGAGCCCTTTTGTCGATTTGAGGTTCTCCATCATCACGTCTTCGTTGACTTGCAGTCCACTGAGCGCGAAATGTGCTTGATGCAGAGCCCCTACTGCTGAGATGAAAGCCGTCGGTAGTGCCGCCCACTCCAAATGCCACGGACCAGAAGCACGTTCAAAGTCAGACACCATTCCGTCGAGGACTAATCCAGCCTGAGCTCGTAAGATCTTGGACTGTGCTAGAATTATTTCGCTGGAGATGGGGTTTCGCTTTTGGGGCATGGTAGATGATGCGCCTCGATGAGGGACGTATGGCTCCGCGATCTGAGAAAGTCTGAGTCAGTCATCCAGGTTTCATATGAGGTATTCCTTCTAGTGCACTCACCTCGTTCAGCTCGTTAGAGGACATGATGATCAAGTCCAGTGCAATCTTTCCTAGGCTACCTCCAACCATTGCAAGGAAACTCACCACCTCCGCAATGGTATCTCTGGCGACGTGCCAGGTAATAACAGGATCCCGAAGATTCAGAATAGCAGCCATTCGCTTTCTAACTCGAATGCCTTTATCGCTGTTGCCTAGTGACGCCAGAGTGCCGGCAGCGCCGCCAAACTGCACGAGGAGGCATCGTTCTTTCAGTTGTTCTAGGCGCTCAATGTGGCGTAGAATTCCGGATAGCCAGACGCCACACTTGTATCCAAATGTAATGGGAAGAGCATGCTGTAGATGCGTACGACCCGCCATCGGGGTGTCGCGGTAGGTGACGCACATGGATTTGAGAGACGCGGCGGTCTGGTGAAGCAGTCTCTCGACAATAGTGATGCCCTTTTGAACTTGAAGAATTGAGCCCAGGTCCATGATGTCTTGTGTTGTAGCACCCCAGTGTATGTATCCAGCTGTGTGACATTCATTAGCGGCAATTCAGATGGGGCTAAAACTCTTCTTCAAGTCAAAGAATGAAGTAATAGGCAACATACCTGTCTCTTCTGGGACCCATTCTGACATCTGCTCTACGAGGCCCAGAATGGGATAGCCGACAATTTCTGCGCGAGAGGCCAAGAGAGGCCAGTCAATCTTGGACACATGGCTGTGCTCGCGAATGACAGCAGCAACCCCAGCAGGGATGACACCCTCGTCCTCTTCGGCCTGTGCTAGAACACATTCGGCCTCGATTAAATTGGCAACATAGGATCGTTCTGAAAAGCAGTCCCGGATCTCCTCGGTTCCAAAGGTGTTCCTAAATAGGACAGTATCGAAAACGCTGGTGGAGGACATGGTGAGGATATGAAGTGTGCTGGAAGATACGCAAAGATGTCTGAAGGAATTGACCACTGGAACGGTATTTATTTTGCCTGCCAGATTATTCCCCGACTTTATCCGCTCATCCTGGGCCCATTCAAGTCTTCCAAATCTCGTGATAACGGCGTATTGTCCGATGGAACGACGGCGTAACGCGGAATAAGCCCAATGAGGCAATCTAGACTGAAAGTCTCCACACGGAATAACGGGATAACGGGATAGCGGCGTAACGGAATAGAGACGACCCCCACAACGGTTCCCTCTGTGGATCCTTTCATTGTACGGGCCACCTTGAACGGTCGTCTCCGCATTCTGGCCCCGGAGCTAACATTACTCCATGGGGTTTCTGACCCCAGTTTTTACTTCACACGACTCAAGTTTCTCGTCAATATCAATCCTCCTCGGGTATATAGATAGAGATGTCTCTGTCCAAAAGTTCGAATCCTTTGTGCCTAGCAGACACCCGAGCTGATCTCACATTGAGGCATCTGATCACTTACACCGCACACACTCCGTTCTGTGAGACGCCAAGATGACTGCTCCAGTTGGCCACCGCAATTCTTCGTCTTCTATTCCGTCGAAAACTCACCAGTCCATGCAGCTGGAGAATGTGCTCGATGGAACAGAGAAGGAGGGGATGAACCCCATCGCTGAGGGAGGCGACTACTCTGGGGCTGTTGCGAAATCCGATCCCGCTGAGATTGCTTTGGTCCGAAAGCTAGACCGAATGATCATGGTATGTTCTCAATTGCTTCCAAGAAAGAGATTATGCTGACCGACAAGCCAATTCTCTGGGCGATGTATTTTCTCAACTACCTCGATCGCAACGCTCTACCTCAAGCACGCCTCAATACTCTTGAAGAGGATTTGAACCTTAAGGGTGTCCAGTACAACACTGCAATCTCTATCTTGTTTGTTGGGTACCTTTTGATGCAGAGTAGGTTCTAGAATTCTATCTCTACTGGACCATTGTTAATCAATCTCTTTGCAGTCCCCTCCAACATGTTTCTAACGCGAACTCGACCTTCGATCTACTTGTCAATCTGCATGATTGGCTGGGCTGCTATATCTGCTTCTACCGCAGCAGTGAAGAGCTACTCGGGTCTTCTTGCCTGTCGGTTCTTTTTGGGATTTGTGGAAGCCGTAAGTTGGATCTTTCTGTCACGCGAGCTCCCCCAAGAGCTAATCTGGCCCTGTAGCCATTCTATCCTGGAGCGTTGTACCTCTTGTCCATTTACTACACCCGCAAGGAGCTTGCCACTCGCATCTCATTGCTGTATACTGGGCAAGTCGTCAGTACTGGATGCTCTGGTCTAATTGCTGCGGCAACCTTTGCAACCCTTGATAAGGTCAAGGGCCTTGCTGGCTGGCAGTGGTGAGTTTCAATATTCCGACCTTAACATCAAAACACGGCTGACCCCATGATCACTAGGCTGTTTATTATTGAGGGTTCTGCTACCGCTCTAGTCGCCCTTTTTGGCTTCTTCCTTCTCCCTGATGACCCTTCGCAGACTCGATGGCTCACGCCTGCGGAACGCGAACTCTGCATCGCTAGAATCAAGCGAGATACTGTCGGACAGCAGACTCGCGGTACTACCTGGGAAGGCTTGAAGCAAGCGTGCAAGGATCCTCGTACTTGGCTCTTCTGCCTCATGCAGAATCTTCACATCAGGTTTGACACATTGCGTCCACTCATATGTTCAGAACCAATGCTAATGCGTGCATAGTGCTTGCTCCTTCAACAACTTTTTCCCCACCATTGTCAAAGCCATGGGATTCAAGAGCACCACCGCGCTTCTTCTCACTGCGCCGCCATATTTCGTTTCTGGATTTCTCGGCATCCCCTTTGCTTGGTCATCTGGACGATTCAACGAGCGAACCTGGCACATCACAGGCGGCCTATCGCTTGCTGTTGTTGGATTCGTTATCTCATGTGCAACGGTTAATGTTGCAGCGCGCTATACGGCTGCGTTTCTATACGCCACCGGTGCCTATTCGGTCGGATCGGTCATCTTGGGCTGGGTCAGCAATACCTTGTCACAGACACCTGAGAAGAAGTCGGTTGCATATGCGCTGGTCAACGTCACGGCCAATTTGGCATACATCTACTGTGCTTACCTCTGGCCATCTTCGGATGGCCCCGACTACCTGATGGGGTTCTCTAGCATGGTAGGATTTGCAGTTGCTAGCATAGTTTGCGCTTGGATTATGAGGGCCTGGTTGATTCGAACGAACCGGAAGATTCGGGAGACAGAAAATGAGACGGTTGCGCTCTACGCGTACTAGAAATAATATTGAAAGACTGGTGGTGCCATCAGCAAGCTGTGGCAGTTGGCAAAAGTGAAAGGTCCTCATTTCACAAGCTGAACTGAAGAATGGAGCTACTTATTGGACCAGTTAGTCAGCTAGGTACGAATCACAATATGTTGACCTGCACGCCCTGGTCTCCAGCAGTGAGCACCCAGTAGGCCTTGCAGGCAACTAGGTCTTACAAACCGCCCTTTCCTGTCCTTTCCTGTCCGACGAATAGGTCCGAATCCAAATGAAAAGCCAAGATCTTCCATCATCATCAAGCTGTTCTATCCAATGCTTCCCGTCTGGTATTTACCTTACAGGCAGTCACCTACGGGTGTCTTCGCATAATGATCTCCTCTAACAACCCTGCAGGACCCCGCCCGTTGCCTCACAACGATCTTGGCGAGACCGTGATGGCTTTAAAAAATCGTGGCTACGTACCAGACATGTAAGCTCACCTTGGCAAATGGCCCGGGTCGGATGAATTAACTCTAATTAATGAGTAGGCGGAACGTCATTTTTTGCGTTAAATCCGTGTAGCTTATGACCAAAATACAAACCAGAATCTGCGGACTTGCAGCCCTGACCCGGTAAACTACAGGCCACCCAATGATAATTGTCAGCTTTGCATAACAACAGCACGGATGACGTATACTCTTTGCAAGGAATTTGTACGTCCCACTCCACGTGAGCTGCAAGCCCCGCACCTGAGATCAGCACTCGCGGAATGAGGCTCAATCTTACCAATCCCTCAACACACGGATGCAAAGTCTTCCCTCTGTTTTGCTGAGGTGAAATAGGGCGTTCATACAATTGACCGTTATCACGGTCGGCTGTCATCAACATGGACGTCCTTGCCGCAATTGGACTCGCAAGCAACCTGATACAATTTGTGGACTGCTCAAGCAAAATTGTCAAGTCTTGTTGGAATCTATGGCGTGACGACACGTCCTGTCTTGAAGAAAACCGAGAATTGGAAATCGCTGTGACGAGCTTGCGCGATATTCTTTTCAAACTGGAAAAGGACAAAGCCTGCTCAATCGATGACACGCTGGTTTTGCTCATTCAAGAATGCTCCCAACTCACAACTGATCTCCTCAATATTTTAAATCGGCTACGGAAGAGACCCGAAAAGAACAAGGTCGACAAAATCATCCAAACCATTTTGCTTTCAGCCAGAAATCTTGTCAAGCAGAGAGAGATCGAGGACTTGAAGGAGAGAGTTGACGTGATGAGGGATGCGGTCTTCGTCCGCTTAAACTTCCATCTTCAGTGCGTAGTGAAGGGCGATCACTACTACCGAAGACTTCGAGCTAACCTGGTGAAGCAATCGGCGAAACGACCTCGAAACTACTTATCTGGAGGGGCGTGAAAGCATGTCTGCGATTCCGAGGTCAACAACTGTGGGAGTAACTTCGTCGACAATGCGCGACAGACTCAATGGAATTACAAAGAACTTGGATGATATTGAACAGGGCAGGGCAAGCATGATCACCGCATCTGCGCAGTTAGGGCAGCTTGTTAGAGAACTTCCTTCTCTTCAACAAGAGATGACCAAGTTCAACAAAGTCCGTGCCATTATCAGCAGCCTCCATTTCCGCCAACTTCGAGAACGGGAGTCCGACGTCGCGGCTGCACATGCCCAAACCTTTGAGTGGATATTTAAAGATTGTACCGATGTGAATTTCAAGGACTGGCTTCAGTCAGACTCGGGGGTCTATTAGGTCACAGGAAAAGCCGGCTCAGGGAAGTCGACTCTGATGAAATTTCTGGTCCAACACCCCAAAACCCGCAAGTTGCTTCGCAGCTGGGCTCAAGGCAAAATTCTGGTCGTGGCTAAGCACTTCTTCTGGAGTGCCGGTCCTCCAATCCAGAAATCACAAGATGGAATGTTACGCACAGTGCTATTCGAACTTCTACTCGATTGCCCTGATCTTGCTCCGTTGCTCTGTCCGCAGCGGTGGAATGGTCGGGCTCTTCGCCATGTTGATGATTGGACTCGATCGGAGCTAATCGAGTGCCTCAACAACCTGGTTTCTACAAAAGAATTGCCTGTCCACATCTGTCTGTTTATTGACGGGCTTGATGAATATAGTGGCGATCATGTTGAACTGGCCAAGGTCCTAATAGGGCTCACAGACTCGCCCAATATCAAGGTCTGCACGTCAAGTCGCGCCTGGGTTGACTTCCTTGATGCGTTCGGCTCCAACCCATGGAAGTTACAAGTCCACGAATTAACAACTACGGATATCGACATATTCGTTGCCGACATGTTCAAGGCGAACCAACAATTTGGTAAGCTGAAGTCGAACAATCCCGAATCCGCCGAATATTTGACGGCCGAGATCAGAGCACGAGCCCAAGGTGTCTTCCTCTGGGTTTATTTAGTTATCAGATCACTCTTGAGAGGTCTTACAAATGAGGACGATATGTTAGATCTGAATCGTAGACTTCTTCAGATTCCCGTGGAGCTTGAAGATATCTTCAGACGCATGCTGGATAATATCGATCCTATCTATTGGCAGCGGGCCGCGCGTCTTCTTCAACTCGTCAAATATGCATCGGGCTCAATACCGTTCCTGACGATCCTTTATTTCGATTTGGATGAAGAGAGAAAGTCCCCCCGACCGTCGCTCTCGCTGAAGGATTGGCCTTATCTTGACCCAACAACAGCTGAGATGCTGAGGGTAAAAAAGAGACAAATTACTGCCCAGTGTAAGGACCTCCTGCACATCACGGCCAGCCCGGATCTTCCGGAGCCACTCAGCGAGAAGTTGGGCCCTCTTCACCGCACGGTTGTCGATTTTCTCAAAACCGACACTATCGACAAGCTGCTGGTCGAGCGGGCCGGATCCGACTTCGAACCCTGGACGATGCTGTTTAATGCTACCACGGAACAGATTAAAGCCCTGGTGCCTATGTCACGACTTGTTCATATTTCGAGAGTTCTACTGTCACATCTATCAACTGATGAGACTACGGCCCGGTCTCAAAGACTCGGCTCTCTAGTAAACCGGTCTCGAAGACCCGGCTTTCTATCAAGCCGGTCTCGAAGACTCGGCTTTCTAGCAAGCCGGTCTCGAAGACCCGGATCCCTTGAGATCCGATCTTAGGAGAACCTTATCATAGATATGAGAGCAGCCTACAAATAGAGCTGCTGCGAGCCCTCAGTTAGATAGAAATCAAGAGCTTCTATTCACATCACAATGCACCCTTCCTTTCAGATGCAACATCTACCCTCCTGGTTCAGTGATGCGATTCGGTACGCACAACGCATGGAAGTGAATCACAGTCACACTGAGGTGGAATCCTTGAATGGTCTAGAGAAGGCGTTGGCCCAATACAGCCAGTCAAGAAAATGGACTCTAGAGTACTGCCTATCAAATGTTCTCGGGGAGGCGGACTGTCGGTGCCTCTTGGACTTGGCAGTGAAACACGACTTGACCCTGTATGCAAAACAGAAAGTCCAATCGTGCTCGAGTTACGAGGGGGCCCTCATGCTTGAGTGTGCTTTAGGTGGACGACCTTGTGCAGGGATAGAGCCAAAAATCGCGAGAAAAGGCGCTGTTCTGCGGAAGCAGGAAGTTGTTGATCACCTTCGAGCAATGGGAATATCACCTACGCCTGACATGATCAGCCGAGGCTTCACAATCAGCGTACACAGAGGCAGTACGTCAAGTCACGAAAACAGAGCCCCATCCACTGGCGTCGAGGGCACCACTGAAGTTGTCTGAAAAAAGAGCAAGCACGAAATGTCGTCATGGGGGTTTATGGGGCGAATCTTCCGCTAAGACACCGAATTGTGGGATGCTCGCAGTCAGAGACGCACCTAGAGCTAGTGCTAGCCAGAAGGACTGCTGTGTCAACTCCGAAAATGTTTGACGACGAGCCCGAAAACACGGAGTATGAACTCGTGGACATCTGCCAGATTTTGTGAAGAGGTCACACAAATGGCTAGCGATTACCGAAGGGCTCTGAGTGGGTTTTAGTGTATACCCCAAGAGGCGGGGGGGTCTGAAGGATGAGAATCATGAGACAATGCTATTGATGACAGAATAAGCAGGGCACTAGGATAACGATGTAACGAATCTCATAATGGATATGTATAGTTTTTCACAATTTTAATACACAAGTTCTATAATAAGCTGGTGGTTACAATTAGTATCACGTTAAAAGTGGGGCGCTGGGCTGTTCAAGTCCGCAACACTGCCAGTTCTACAGTTTCCCTTTCGCATCAGCATCACGGCGCTGACCACCAGAACCAAATTGTGAGAATACTCCACCATGCAAACTCATGAAGAGGCGTCTCCGTTATCGCAATCCTCGGCTCGTATACCGGGACAAGTGTGGTATGTCACAGTGACTCACTCATCATCGACACTTCAACAGTAAGACCATTCACATTGACAGCTGATGTCGTCGCAGCGACCGTTGTCGTCGGTAAGTCTGGAGTTCATTGGCCTGCAACACGACAAGAGGTTTCCTAATTCTTTGTATAAAATGATTTAATTTCTAAGCTGACGCGGTGTCTTTAGAAGAAAGATCAGGTGCCATGGCACCGACGAGGAGGTGTGTCTACTCGTGCCCTCTCATCGAGTCCCGCTCACCATTCGACTCGACACACTAGTGTTCTCCCTGTATCTCAGCTGGAATTATATGTGTGGCTTCAACCAAGTTGAGGAGAAACCGGAAACGCAAGAGGTAATGAAAGGCTTCATTGGGATGGCTGTTGGATTGTGTTTCTCTACGAATTAACACGACCGCCTAGTTTCTACGAAAATGAAGGCATCGAGCAGCGTCGCCCAGGGACACTGCCCCTTGTCGAGGGTATCCAAATACCAACTCGAGTCCATCTGAGTAGCGACGCGCAGGCATCATCAAGCGATGTCTCGTCACAAAGACCTATACCTATCCTTGAGCCACGCACGCCCAACTTCGCCTTGCCCGCGTCCTCTCACCTGCCACCACTTCACTCCATAGGCTCAAATCCACCCGTCGTCCATGCTGCCGACATGCCTTCCACAAGGAAGAAGAAGCAAGGAGATGAAGCCGTAGTCGGGCACATGGGACGACTGGTGTCGGATGACCGGCAGATCGCCATGTTCGGCGGGTCCTCAACCGGAGTCCATTTCATTAGCCAAGCAGAACAGCAAATGCAGCTGCTGCGCATGCACACGGACGCCTTTCCGAGCTGCGCTTACAGCTTGCACTTGCATAACATCTGGGATGCCTCGTCCAACAGCTCCCCGTTGGACCTGGTACAGGCCATGATAGCCAACTTACCTCCAGACTCGACCTCGATCCTCGAAACCACCATAGACCGTTGGACACCTTTGTATCCCATCTTCCACAGGGGTTCTACAATGGAGGCATTTCAGAACTTGCTTCAAAACTCCAGTCTTGGTGGGGAAGGTGTAGTTATCTTGTATCAAGCACTCGGACTTCTTGCCCTTGGGACATTAGGCCAATCAGGAGCGTGTACGCGGAGCCACTATCATTTTCTTTGTTTCTCAGAAACATACTACAAAATGGCAGCAACCCTGCTAGAGACAGTGTTGGAGAAACCATGCCTACAAAGTCTCCAGGGTCTAGAAATCACTCAGCTCTACCTCCAGATTTCCTCTCGTTACACCGTCGCCTCTCATATCGGCGGAATCGCCACGCGCTTGGCGCAGAACTTGGGGCTGCATCGCCACTCTCAACGCTTCAAGTTCGATCCTCTTGAAACCGAGCTCCGCCGCAGAGTATGGTGGTGCCAGTACTCGCTTGATGTGTATGTCTCCTGATCCTGTCCTCATCCTGTCAATGATACCCTTCACTGAATTCCTATTTTATCTGAATACTTACTGACAATATCCCTGTAGCTTTTCAAGTGCTTACCATGGCATGCCGCGTCTGATTCGCGACCAAGACGTCGACACAGATCTCCCAACGCGCGTGGACCATGACCTGCTCTCTCGAACACACGTCGAGTTTCCACTACCAGGCGTCGCTTCACAAGTGGACACAGCGCTCAGCTTATTTAAGTTATCCCAGATTGTTGGCAGCACCCTCGAGAAGCTTTATACCACAACACGGCGACGTGGTGGAGTTGCAAAGATCAAACACCTTCAAGCAGAGCTCGAGATGTGGGAACGCTCTTTGCCCATCAGCGCCAGAAGGCCCGTTCAGCCGGAAGAAAATCCCGATGCAGACATATCGGAGACTCAAGATCCTGTTGAAAGCACTGAGGCATCCACGAATGCTACTCTCGAGGCCACCTTCCTTGATGTCGCACTCTGCATTGCGACAATACATATCCATCGACCAGCTCTATCTTTCACCACTGCTCACCCCCAGTTTCTACCTTCTTTGGAGGCATGTGGCCGTGCCTCTGCCACCCTAATTAACCGCATTTCAACCAACCTGATGTCTTTTGCGCCTCTAGACATTGGCAGCATCGCACCACGCACCCTACCATTCAACAGCTCATACCCCGACTCCCTCCTTATAACTCTACTCTACCCTAATGGTATTCACATGCTCTGGCAAGCCGGGCTCACTATTTTCTTCGCGCGATGGAAGGGCCACCCTGTTGCAGCTGAAGACGATGAAGATTTGATACGCCGCTGCGTTGCGACGTTGCGCCAACTGTACTTGTGGGTAGATGATGCCGGGGGGCACATTCGGCAATGTGCCGGCGTATTAGATCTTTTGAGGGAGAAAACTTTTTCGGAATCAAGGACGCCACCGGTAACGGATCAATTCCAGTGGAACGTTTGGGACTGGCCAATGGCGTCGGCATTAGAACTTTCTAACATGTTGGATGTGACACCTCTTGACTTCTATCTGGAACAAGAGCAATGGACTTGAATGGCGTATGTTCTGTAGGTGTTTCTTTTATCATTTGAGGACTCCGATACTTTCAATTGAGTCTCCAACTTACAGCGGCCCACCCATGCGGCCCTTCGTTGCATTCGTGACAGCGTACGAAATGAGATTAGCTTGCAAAGTCAACGAACAAAAATAAAGACACTGGAGTTGTGACTTAGTTTGAGCTATTTCGCAAAATCAACATCTGGAGCTGGCCTTGGTTCCCCATTGAAGTCGACCAGACAACGTAGAGTAACTGTCTGTCCGCCTTAATACGTACACTTTACTAAGGGTCCGGCAATCTACTAGACCGCCGACGGGAATTCATAGCCTCAAAAACTCACCAGAGCCAAGCAAAGTGAGACAAGCCAAATCAACGCGTGGCTTGATCCCGCACCTAAGCGCGAGTGTCGATCCACCTGACGGCGCAGTTGCGAATGGAATGCAGATCATGTCTTCTTGGCACAAACGAGACTAGCCTAGTGCTGCAATATGAAATGTCCCGAGAAGCTTTAGACTAATTCGGGATGATCAAATTGATCTTCGGAAGTTTTATGACGGTTGATGGTGAGCAAGGGTATCAATTTCGTACATGGACAATAGCCTAATATACGACATGACAAAAAAGGCGGTGATCTTTCTCCCAAGCACGCACCTCCCAAGCACGGATGGCACTCGCAGGGCTGTCAAGCAGCACGGACCGTGTCACCGTGAGATTCATTTCTTATGTTGGGTTGCGTGTAATGCCCCTGAGACAGGCATCTGAATATCGTTATGCTCGGTCTGTGTAGCGGCCCCTTGTGTCATTATGGTCACTCTCCGATAGGGGGGCGTGATGGTTCTCATGTGTCCCAATTTGAAGATCGAAGAATGGAAGTGTAGAAAAGCCACGCTACGGACCTGTTCAGTATTCTCTTCGAGAAATGGAACGGGCTGCCTCGTCACTGTGGCAAAGTATTAGTAGCTTCATGCGTGGTAGGTGCCTCAGAACGACGTGACGGGCTTCAGCGCATCATGCAACTATAATTCTATTCATAAAATACATCATATTAAAGGACTTTAGAGTGATCCCTCGCTCACGCTTGTGCGACTCCCTGTATACCCTCGACTGCCCATCTGCTGCGCGCCCACTAACCGCGCTTCATCGCCCTCTGTGTACTGCACCTTGAATGTGCGCTTCAGCTCAATGCCGTTCTCAGGAAACACCTTGGAAGCGTCCCGGGAGGGTATTTTGCTCCGCGGTCTTGAGTTATCCCTGTAGTTGGACGATTTCCTCGTGTCTCGGATGGTGCTCTTCAGGGCCGGGAAGAATCGCACCAGCAACAGGCGGATGGACGGCATGCAGGTGCACATGATGCCGACGTTGATTTCGACCGTGGACCAGACTGAGATTTCGAGTTGGTCGTATGTGGCGTTGTGGGACGATCCGAGGTTGATAATGAATTGGAGTCGGATGATGCTGACAACAGTGACACTAGGGATGTTAAACACGAATGGCCCTGGAGACAGAGGGCAAACTTACAATGTGCCAACAAAAAACATGAAGGCAACACCGAGCTTCTTCTTCCAGTGCATGTTGAGGCTTCTCACGCACCATAACGGAACAGCCAACATCCAAAGATCCAAGGCAACACTAACTGAAGCGTTTGCCCAACCAATTGCAGTGGTATTCAAACTGTGATAGGTCAGCAAAGAACGCAAAACAAAGCCCGGTGTGGCATACCATTTCCCTGCGTGTTCGCCATCCCACCCATTCCAGAAGAAGCTGACCGGGGTGCATTGGAACGAGGCGACAAAGACGAAAACGACGCCGTACAAGGTGTTGAATATGATGGTGCCCCACAGGACCTTCTGAGCAGGCCCGGAAAAGATGCGCAGATAGAAGAAGAGAAAGGCCATCTTTAGAAGCGACACCTGGGCAAAGTAAAACACCTCCAGGATGTAGAACCAGAATCCAAACTTGTATATCTTGTCAAACTCGAGGTTCCAAATGTCCTGGCCCTCGCCGTTGCCCGCGGTGCCGTGGATGTTCATGACGGTGGACGGGATGCCGAACAGGAAGGCGATGAGAACAAAAAGGTCGTCCATGCCGAAGTCATGGTCGAGGACGAACAGCTTCGTGCCGAACCGGAAGAGGATGAAGATGCCCGTCAGCGTGCCGAAGACGATGGTGACGTTGATGAAGATGGGCGTCTTGTTTCGGACCGGCTGGAGGCAGTAGAACTGCGTGGCATTCTGTGTACCTTGAAGGGCATTTTGTTAGGGGAGCGGTTCGTGGTCGACGGAGCGAGAGAGTGTTCGTACTGAGTGTTTGCTTTACTGAGCATGATTCAATCACGCATGCACCCGCGGCGGGGAGGATGGTTTCGTCTGTACACAGGCAGGTGTCGTCCAGCGCACTGCAGTTCGAGGCGGCGATGACCTCGCTGATGCACGTTTTCTGTCCGACGTCTTTTAGCTGGAGCCCACACGAAGAGAATACCTCTTTTAGCCTACCGGACAGTCTGATAACCGATCCAATGCGTCCGTATCATATTTCACCTCTCCTACCACGCACCGAGCGAAGAATAGGGCCGCCAAGTGGATAAACAGGAGAGGCTTCATGACGTTGCTTTTGTTCGACCCCGAGTATTTTCTCAAATCTTCGATCTGCGGGGCGACGGGTGGGGAAGCAGATGAGATATACTCCTGTGCAGCATCTGGGGGCTTTGGATCTTGGGAATCCTGTTCAACAACAAAAGGCTCCCTGCAGGGCATGACAACGGGTCCGCACCCTGGGATTCCAATCCTCCCAGTGTTTGATCTAGAAATGCGACCCCTGCCGCGAGCGAATGCCCGAACGCAGCGTCGCATTAGGCAATCTGGGCCAGTAAACGAGAATGGGCCCCGAAGGGTCTCTCTCTGGCGCTACTCCAACACGAGGCGAAAGGAAAGCCCAGACCTGACTCGGAGACTGTCATCCCATGTCGGCACGGACATTGCGGACGCCTTCCTCAGGGGGGATCTTGTTAGTCTTCGACGTGTGGCCGACTTCGTACGCGCGGTCATAGGCTGCCCTTTTCTGACAAGGCTAATTAATTATGAGGTCGCTCTACCCTTGCACCGCGCGCACCATCCGACTTGAGGACCTTGTCCCCGGGAAAAGATTCCCCAGGGTTTGGGAATTCCCCGCGCCCGTTGCAAAAGACCCTTGCTCTTCGGTGCTGTCCAGCTATTCACAGCTGGGAGGGGTCGACGAAGCATGGCGTGCGCAAAACTTGATGAGCCAACCACACGAGAGGCGCTGTCGATAGTCGAACCAGGGGGGGGATGGATGACATCCCCTAGCCTACGGAGTACCTTACTTCGTACGTAGTACTACGCAGTTCCTTGCTGAATGGACCCCCCTTGCTGGGAAGACGTAAAAGACGCAAATTGTCGTCGACAGAAACGCATGTGAGTGGCAACCTCTCATGGGCTATACGCCAGACGGCGTAGCCATCGGCAACACCCTCCTTTTTCGGGATGGGAGACAGAATAAGGCAGCCAGGACGGCCCTCTCCAAACGCTAATAGGTGCCTATGGCGACAAGGGGCTCAATGAGGAAGGACACCCATTCTCTCTCGCAAAAACCGTACTGCTTACTGCCTTTTAGTTGAACGTCAGAGCAGAAAGTAATTCCTCATGGTCAAACCTCTTTGACACATTCCCCGAGTTGCTTCCCAGGCATCTCACGTCCACTCTCTGCGACAGGTGTCAAAATCGTCCGCCCGCCCGTTCGGGAAAGAGATGTGCAACGTCACCGGATGGCCGTTCCGAGCTCGCAATGGAAACCGTTTGCGTGCGCACGAACCCCGTCCGCTCGGCCAACCCGTGGCAAAAGCCCACGGAAGCAACCGAAAGGCGCTCGGGTTCACAGTTGGCATTGTTCATCAACGTCGCATTGAAAAGAAACTCCATCGATTTTTACGCGACCTCCCAGCGCCTTCCCGCATGCAGCCTATTACCCGATCCTTTTTGTCTTCTTTTTTTTCTTCCTTCCCACGTGCTAGGCCTGTTCCACCAGCCCGCTTACTCGAGGGCAATCCATCGCTCCAAGCAGCCTCTGCAGTAGTTCCATCAGGCCACCGAGCAGTGGCGTGGCAAATTTCTCTCTACGGCGCTGTCGTTTCAGCACTGTAGCACGGTGACCTTCCTAAATCCCAGCTGGTGTCTCTAATCCCTTCCAAGGCCCTGTGGAACAAGTGGAAGATATCCGCACACGCGGGGCACTAGCCTCTCCTGGGTGACCGGAAAGGGGGCCGTCAAGTTTTGGACAGGGTTCAGTTTAGTCTTGGTGTGTGTGCAGGCCCTCCTTCATCACTCTCACGAATCCTTTGATAGGTTAGGTGTGTACTGTACCCACCCTTCTGGAAGAAACCTCTCGGAACCTAGAAGCGCCTCTCAAACCCTTCTATTTCTTCTCCTGCAGGTGCTCTTCCTGCCCACGTTTCTGCCACGTTTGACGCCATCTGCTCTCCAGTGCTTGATGCAGTATGCTCCTACAGCCGCTTTGTGTTGATACACAGTCTTGGCTTCCGGGTACCATCAGCCTCTGGGATTTGGCTTCGTGTTTTCTCACGCTTGGACACGGGGTCTCCAACGTCGGGCTTCCGGGTCGTCTCCTACACTTATCGTCCAATACTCCCACAGTGACAACACAATTCCTACGGACGTAGTACTTTCGCTTCAGGACCAGGGCCGTGTCCTGTTTGTCGCGATCGGCTTCCCTGTTTCCCTATAAGACACTCAGGTATTGGCCGTCACATGTGCTCGGCCATGCCTGGCGAGGTGAATACCTATAAGAGCAGTAACATTCGTAATCCTCCTAGTACTATTTATCAGGAACTATGATACATGATATTCCCCTTCAGTCTGCCCTTCACAAAATGGGGTTCCCCGAAAACCCCAGATCGAGGCTCTCCCAGTTCCAGAGCACCGCAAGATCACCCAACTCCACATCTGGCATAAGGTTAAATCCCATGTCATTGGCGCCCTCCAAAGGCATTTGCTGCATATGAACAAACGGCGGTTGCGCATCTGGGCCAGGCCAGTTCTGAGAGCCGTTCATCCCTGGCGAGTTGCTTGCCGGGTCCTGATACTGGTGATTTGGCCAGGGGGGCGCTGCTCCATACACGGCAGGGGGATTGGTGGCCAACGGTTCACTAGAGCTTCCATCGGTAGGCGGGGACAACCCGTAAGAGTTACCGTGCCCGAGGGCTGGCAAGTGTGCCGTGGGTCCTCCCGGCTGGATAGATGCGTCCGGGAACGCGTATCCAGAATACGTCTCGACAGGGGCTGCAGCTTGATTGAGTACATAGGGCGAAGGTGCAGCAGCTTGCGGCCCGTTCGGTACATCTCGCGCCGCGGCAGCTCTGAGTCGTTTGCGCACACCTACATCTCCGTTGTTGTTGGCGGTGGCGGGCCACACCTTGTCTATCAAACGCCGTAAAACGTCATACGGTGTCTTTGCTGTCTGGGTCGCCGTGCGCAGTTGCTTGAGGGTGGCCAGCGCAAGGTCAACGGCATCCACGACGTTGTCCTGTCGAGACAGGGTACCTGTTCCGTCATGAAGAACCGCAGAGCAGAGGAGCGCTGCCGTGTCGAAAATGCAAAAAGGGACAAAGTGGAAGGTTGTGTCTCTGGACCACACATATTCAAAGAAGCGCTGAACTGCCTGCAACAGTTTTAATGCGTAGTCGATGCCATTGTCTCTGAATTTCAGCTCGAGCTGAGGGGTGTTTTCTGTCATCGGCTTGGCCATGAACGATCTGAACGGGCCAAGGGCAATAGCAATGGTGCATGTCTGCATGTAATGGCGATGCAGGGCGACCCAGGGGTAGGTTGCCTCAGGGACAGTGTCTGGATTTTCAATGGCGTACGCAGGCGGCAAATTACTGATAAATTTCTCAAGGATGCCCTGATACTTTTGTATCTGGGCAGGATCAGTTAGAATCTTGGGTGGCCCAAATGCTGCAAAGATTTGGCCGACGAGTTGCGACTGCAGTTTCAAGTGCAAGAGTGGCGAGACAGGGAAGGGCTCGAGAGTCAGACTCGGTAGACCAATGTTGATGTTTGTGCGGTCAATGAGCATTGGCCGGGCAAGCAACGATGAAACCAGCCTGCAATACTGTCAGAAAACGGCTTGACCAAAGTCAGGGCCTAAGAGGAATCACTCACCAGTCCCAAGAATCAACAATACACCATAGGCGTCTTCGCATTTCTCGATTGAAATCAGAAATGTGTCCTTTTGGTTCCTCGTGTAGGCCTTACAAAAGACGGTTAGAATCTCCAAGACGATCGACCTAGCTAATAGAGGTGCTAAATTCATACCTAGAGCTTGAGCTTCGCGAACAGTGGCGCCCAGCACCTGCCAACACTCGACGAAGCGTGCTTCAGCTTTGAACCAGTAGCACGAGTGAAGCAGGTACTGGACTGAATAAAAGTGACTGTGGCCAACAGGAATTGCACTATGAAGCTCTCGGGCGGCGTCGTGATAGCGCTCCGTGAGCTCTTTGACGGATTGTCCAAGATTGGCCTCAAGCGTCTCAGTGAGTTTGTCATCGGTATGCTGCACAGAGCAAGCGCAGATCATGATGATGAGACAGGTCCATTGGAGTCCGAGAGGCTTCCCTGCATCCCTGTCTCGGCACCATTCAGCGTACTCGCGGATGAAATTTGGGGGATAGACAATGTAGTAGTAGTAGTTGACGTTGGAGAGAAAGTTTTGTACCAAAGCGTCTGCATGCACTGGTTAGTGGATAGAAAATGGATCGATAGGACTGGGGTTTACACTCACCTAGATCTCGCCTTGTGGGCAAGATGTCCAAAGCGCGGCGCAGCTGGGGACTGCTTACAAGGTCGGCAAGGTACTGCTCACTGCCGGATTTGTTCTGGGACTACGATGGGTCAGACAGGTGTAAGAGAAAACGGGTCAAAGGGTCAATATGGTCTCACGTCAATCTCGAGATTGGCTAGAAGGTGGGAGGACGTGTAGCCCATGGCCTCGAGCCCGCCAGCAATATCCCACTCATCACGATCGTCATTGGAGTCGCGCTCGCGCTTCTGCCTGACGTTGGCGGACGGGACCCAGGCGGTATTAGGCTCATTGTCATGATTGAAACTGCACAAGGTGACGACCTTGCGCTTCTGGCAGTGATTGCACGGCCATTGGCGGTTGCACTTGAACGGAGATGACTGGGGTCAGCATGCGGGGGTCGCGTGATGATGGACAGACTACCTGCTGGGCTGCTAGAACCTGGCAGGGATAGGGATCGTGGCACGCGTACCTTTTGCTTGCGGCGCTGGCACTCGGTGCAGGCGGTGCGAACGGGCGCTTCGTCCTTGGGAGAGCTATCATCGGATGTGCTCCGGGCATCCATCTTGAGTTTGATATCGAGACGAGGAGAAGATGGGTGAGAATTGGACGACAAGACAGGACAAAACAGTTGGGTTTTTCTCAATAAAGATGAAACTGGCGAGAGAAAAGCAGCTGAACGAGGGCGGGGCAGGGCACCCTCGAGCTGATCAGCGTACTGCATTGCTGCTTTTGCTTCTTTGCCTTCGGTTTCGGCCGCACTTTTAACCCGAACTACCACGAGCGGGGTTATTCTGTTGGCGGAGCTTGACCCAGCTCCACGGCTGGTCCTCGTGTCATGGCCCGTCTCTTCTTTTTTTCCTTTTTTGGTGCTAGCCAGTGTGACAGGTAGCTATTGGGGCAGGCCTGGGCTGCTGATGGCGTTTACCGTGGCTGAACACTTGTCTCTCCGAATCTTTTATTTGTCATGCTGTCTGCCCAGACGCTGCCCGGACGCCGGAGGGGCTGTATGTCACATTCAATACGAAGATTCCCGCGTCAAAACATACAAAATCCAGCCAGTCCAATGCCGGCGCTGAAGTCGGATTCAATTGTCGGCGGCTTTCCATATCCTCCCCCTCCAAAACCCAGGAAACGGCTGTCAGTCCAATTAGAGCCCGCAGGGATGCCAAGCATCAGCCTTCGGATGGTCAGTGTGACGATGTTGCATCCATGATCCGCTCGCCCAAATTTCACAGGGATATTCAACCTGAGATGCAGCTGTGTCACGTAATTGATATCATTCAAAGCAGACTCATCGAGAAAGCTGACCGCCGAGAGTGGGGGACAATCTTGTCGACGGGACACAAACACTCGCAAAAAGTGCATATTAAGCTGAGCAGGGGTCGACGCTGTGGAGCGGCAAACGCCGTTTCTCATGCAAGGGATGGCTGAACGGGCCTCGTGAACTTGCTCAACGGAGTCAACAACCCAACACCCAGCCCACGATACAGCACCTGGTCATCAGCCCCCAACAATGGAGAGCCAACTGCATGCAGCATGCAATATGTAGCAACAATGCCATGCTTTCAGCCAATTCCCGCATTCCAAGACGCGGTAGCACACTGTGCCATATGCCGCCACATGATACAAGTCACATTTGGTCTTGTCCAAAAGTCACAAAGCTGTCATAGTGAGACCCAATTCTCACCCGTTTTGTGCGCCAACCGGCGATCTTCGCCTTTTGTGTAACATGTCGTTAACGCATCCAATATCAATTCGATTCCGCAGTGTGCATGCACTCAGATAACAGGCGGCCAATCGAGTCTCTGCGGTGGCCTCGTCATAGAGTAGGACGCCTGCAAGCAAGACATCATCATCAATGGCTACGAGATGCACATCCCGCATGAGAAAAACATTACCAGTACCATGCCTGGTTTCAGAATTGGCTAAATGTCATGAGTAATGTCCACTCGACTTTAGCAGCATGAATGACACGGAACCAGTCTCGAGTACTGAGCTATCAGGTTGCAACACAGCCTCACCTCCTATGCATACGTCATATCCTTCTATATGGCTGCTTTCCGAATTTGCCTTCTCGATCCTGTCCCAGATGAGGAAAATCGCTGTGACATAGAGAGATGCTGGTCTACCGTGAGAGTCGGCACTATAACTGAATTCTAGTGTAGTTAATAAAGCGGATGCCTCAATGATGGGGTACAAACGATGTCACATAAAACCCCATCCTCCCTCGCAGACTTGAGAAAATCGTTTGATAAAGTCGAGTTGTTGTGGAGCCTTTCAGCCTGAGATTTCGCCCCCATTGTTAATGTTACCTGGACTCAACCCTTAACGTAACTGACGCTGTAGTGGAGTGCGCTGGTTCGACGTGGATTTAGTGATACGTCAGTATTGGAAAATCGTGGAACCATTCCTTGTTGCCGTTTGACAAACCATAGGTCATACGACAACGCCACGTTGTGACCACTTGAGGAATGCACTTGCTGACATGGAAGAAAGCATATTGTCTGTAACAGCTAGGATTGGGTAGGTAATCACTTCCCGTACTCTCGGGAATTTGTTCGAGGAAGACTTTTTGGAATGGGCAACCGAATTGACCACACAACGGGGTCTGCTCCAGGAGGTTCACGCCGTCTTGACAAGTAGGCACATACTCTCGCGATTATTTCGTTCTCAATGACGATTACTAGCCTATCTACTCTTGAACTTGACTTTGGGCTTCTTTTTTGTTGTTGGCAGAGTGAACTGGGCGGACTGAATCCTCGAAAGGAGCCTCCTTAGGAACCAGCACTGATGCTCGCACGTGGACGGATCGTGGACTCGTCATGAGCATAGCGAGCTGACTTCGTAAAGCGTATGCATATCTAATTTCCATTGTTACCTAGAACTCAATAGCTCTGTACTTCAAGGCTACCGCAGAACGTCAGTGAAGCCAAGTATTTTCCCGCGGGCTTTTTGTCCGCCGAGGGGCCGTGTAAGGGCTTCGCGATAGGATACTTGTCAAACTAGCCGACTAAAGCATGAAATGAAAACAATCACATGCGCAACAGTTGGTCTTAGAGCGAATGGTCAAGTTTAACTGATTTGCTACACTGTGATTCTCTGCCGGAGCGCATCGGTGAACTTCACTGGAAGCGATGGCAGCTCTGGGACACTTATTATTTGCAACAATTGGGCCCAAAAGTGAAGCAGAGTGGTTTTCAAGCTCACTCCGCCTTCAGCCGTGCGCCCGCTGCAAATGCCCAGGCGAGGAAATAACAGAAGCCTCGACGGCATTCACGGCTTTCATAAGGGCACGGCATTTGGAGGCTTCTCAAGCCGCAAAGCCGGATCAAGCCGCCAAGACTATGCCCAAAGGATCGCCAACGCCTCGGAGTAAAACAGAGAACGGGGAAGCACAATGGCAATTGAGAGCTAAACTAAATGCTCCGACGTCACGAGGACATTGACTCGGAGTTAGTCATAATCGGCCCGCTTTTTATTACACCGAACATGCCGACTGCATCGGCGTGTTTGAGGGACGCGTTGCACTTTCATTTCCTCCATCATACCGCAGTCACAAAAAACAGCACTTTATGCTGATGCCGCCTCGGAGCGTCGTTGAAAGCCAATCAGACTCCGATTTCCCCCCCCAATGCAGGCCCCTCAAAGATGCCCAAAGCACCTAAGCTGCCGGCCTGCGACCCTTGTCGATCGTCCAAGTTAGCCTGCGACCACGCTCGGCCTGTGTGCTCTCGGTGTCGCGGCAGGAACCAAGCCGCCAATTGTACATATCGATTGAGGCCGTTCAAGAAAAATAAAAAGGAACCGAGCGTAGTCACTGCCCCGCCGGATACAAGGTATGGAACTTGGATGTGCACACCCATTGAGTCCCAGTTAGGCTGATTTCTGGGGGAAAACAGCCAACGGAGAGATCTCGTTGGTGGCCTCTCCAGTGGCTCATCAAGGGCAGAGACGCCAGTTACACCAGTCACCGGGTTTCTGACCAAGCCGCACAACTACCCCAACCCAGGGTACCTGGGCTCGTTTAGCCATACTACGCTCTTCAATCATCTCCCGGTCGGGGATGATGGTGTTGGCGAAGGCAGTCCCGAGGTCGGGCAAGCCTGGGGATCTCTTTCAGAGAAGCTCGTAAACGAAACGCACGTTTCTCAAGGCGTTGAGCTCATCGAGCATCTCTATCGGTTTGTGCAAATTCCGGCTTGCGTCAGGCTGGTCAACGGTTGGCTTGCCACTGGGGCGAATCTTCCCATATCGGGATTATTCACAGAGCACTGCATTCTCACAGCTCAGCACTTGCTGGAAGGCCTCGACGGAGGCTCACGAAATGCCATGGAAATCTCAAAGAACCTCTTCGTCCAATCATGCCGCCCACTGCTCATGGACTCCGCTACTACTTTCGACGCCTTTTGTGCACAGTTTTGCGAGCAGAATGCGCGATGGGAAACTTTGGGCCTCTTCTTCACCACAGTATCCCGCGCCACCTTCAGGTTCAGCAGCACTGAAACACCTTACAACTCTGAGCAGCAGCGACGCAATCTGCGGAAGCTTGCCATGCACTATTCGGATCGCTGTCTCGAGTTTTCTCTGTCGCTCGACTGCTTGAATGACTTGCAACTCATTCTCCAATACGAAAACTTTATCCTCCATTCACTTGTTGATGGTGACCAGAGTAGGTGAGGAAACTGAGCCCATCATGCCAGTTCTAACAGTCATCCTAGGCTACCAATCATGGAGAAAGCTAGGCGACGTCGCCAGCTCTTTGTTCGCTCTCGGATATCACCAAGACACCAAAAATAGTGCACAATGTCCTGCCTTCCTCCGGGATCTCAGACAGGCCGTATTTGCTCGGGCGTATTCCGCCGACAAAAACATCTCCATCTTTCTCGGTCGCCCGTCACGAATCCATCGCCAGCACTGTCTCTTACGCCTTCCAGGACAGGATACAGAAACTTCCATGAGTAGTCCGTATTTCTCGCAGGAGTGGCCGGATTGGGGACTGCAAGAGCAGTTTGACTACAAGGCCGATACACACTGGTACACTCTATGCGCAGTGGTCAAGGAGGAAATACTGCACTTATTTGGTGAGGAATGTTATGAAGAGAGGATAAGAAAAGCGAGGTAAGCATGTTGTTATTATCTGAGAAATTGTGTTGACAGCCACAGCCACATCCAGGCTAAAGCCGAATCGCAATGGCTAGCCTTCCCTCAACAGTTCCGCCTAGAGGGAACAATCCGCGCCTACGACAGACAACCGATAGAGCTAGATCTCATGGTTAGCGCCCGCCTTAACCACCTCCACGTGTTGTTTCTACTTCGTCTGGCACTGGTGCGTCACATTTCAGAGCCAGATACCCAGCTAGTGGCTATTTCGGCAGATATGCTAGGGGTGGTGATTGAAGCAGTGATGATCAAGGACCGATTGATTGATTCTGGCACATCTCTCATTTGGAAGGAAAGACATCTTTCCCTACCTCGTGGAGTCGCACTAACACAATGCAGGTTGCGTATTACGGACTGGCAGCAGCTGGTGTCATAAGTTTGTCATTACTATATGGCCCGCAGGCAATCTCGAATAACGGGGTAACCATGTCAACCGTGTTCCAAAACCTAAGTGTCTTAGTCACAGAGGTCGAAGTTGGAACACTGATCTGTAAGGAAGACGCCAACTACGCACTCCTTGCAGGAGCCACGCAAACCATCAAAAGTCTTCTCGACCGGTTCTTGTGCGGTCGAATGGGGGCGCAAGTCCTGAGCCAGCCGCCAGGGACGTCTCTTCTGTCCCTTCCTGCCCTTCCAAACGACGCAAACTGGAAACCATGGGATAACAACAACGTTCAAGATTTTGAAGTGGACTTTTGGCTAACTCTTGCCGAGCACCCGTTCCTAGTCGGAGATGAGGCAGCAGCACAGGGTTTTTCAGGCCCCTGAGGCCTGATACAATGGTCGTGTCCCCTTACAGGAGTTTGAACTCTTTCCTCACCGCCGCCGCAAACCGTTCGATCGCTTCAGTAAGATCATTCTCGGGCGCTGCTGCAAAGGTCATTCGGAAACAAACTTGAGGGGCCTGCTCCTTACTGGCGGCGAACCAGCTTCCCTTGCTGACCAAGACTCCGTTTTCACAAGCTGTTGTAAAGATGTTGTCTTCAACCTCGGAGTAGAAGAGTCTCAGCTGTTCGGGAGAACGTTCCTTTTTCGCGTCTGGGTGTTTTGGGATCGAGACCTTGACCCAGAAGAACATGCCGGTGGTGGGGATATTCCACTCGCATACATCTGAGGGGATGTGGCGATTGCAAGCCTCCAGTAGGATGTTCCGGCGGTCGCGATACTCTGAAGACAGGTAGCTCAGCCATGAAATGAATCCCTCGTGGCCCCAAGTCTCGTCCAGAAGCTTGTATACCATCAACTGGGAAGGTCCGCTGGGTGACAAGACGCCCACTTCAGTCTGAGAGATGAACTTAGAAATCACCTGGGAGCTGCCCGTGACCCAGCCGCAGCGCAGGCCAGGTGCCAGGATCTTGGAAGTCGTGTCCATGCGCAGAACCCGGCCAGAGACATCGAGAGACAGGTAGGAAACTGGAAGTCGCGCCAGGAGTGCATCAGGGGTTGCTTGCGGGACTTTGGGAGCCGAGGCATCGTAGTTGTTCTCTCCCAGCTGGATGAAGTAGTAAGGGTCGTCTTCAATTATGTACAAATCATGCTCCTCCGCGATTTGGTAAATGGCCTTTCGTCGAGCCAGGTTTTGCGTTGTGCCAGTTGGGTTCTGCCCCGTCGGGATGGTGTACAAGAGCGACGGCTTTGCTCCCTTTGACTTGTCCCAGTTCTGCAGCTTGGACTCGAGATCCTTGGGATCAAGGCCAAACTCGTCAATGTCTACAGCAATAACATTCAAGCCTTGGGCCTTTGCCGTGGCCATCGTTCCCGAATAAGTGTGGTTCTCGAAGAGCACATAGTCTCCGCGGTTGCAGAAGATTCGGAATGCAATCTCGAAAGCAGAGGTTGTTCCGGCCGTCATGCAACATTCCCAGTCGTCATAGGGAGGATCGTGGATCAACTCCATGTGCTCGGTGACGAAGCGCAACGCCTGTGGAGAGCCAGCAGAGTAGCCGTAGTTCATAGCAACATTGAGGGGGTAGCCTTCCTCCTCCCTGGCAGACGACATGAGGGCAGCCTTCTTGGTGTCGTCACTCTTTGAAACGCCGTAGTTCCACTCCGCGGTCGTGGCCAGCGTCTCCCAGGGAAAGTATTGGGGAGCAGGTCGGGCCGTCCCCAGAGTGATGAGCCTCGGCTGGCCAGGGGCTCTAGCCGCCATTCTCAATGGAGAAGGGATCTGATTGAGGCATTCAATGCTGAAGCGGCGATCCCATCTCTTGGCCTTGGGCTTCGAGCCTGACGGCTGGATCTTGAAGTGGTTGGAGGTGGTGTAAGGGGCGCATCCAGGGGGAAGAGGGTCAGAGTTGGCCCGCTTCTCTTCCAACTTGATGAGCTTTGCTTGCAACATTTTAGTCGATGGATCTTGACGCAAATTATTTGTTTGAACTGAACAAGTGCTGGACAATTAGACCATTTGTCTTTGTTTTATAATTCACCCACAGTGTCATGGGGTGCGCCTCGGAGTAGACGTCTCGGAGTAGACGACCCCGAGTGGACACCTCGGAGTAGTTGCATCCGAGAGCCATCTCGGTGTGGATGCTTCGGAGCACCTGGTTGGCAATGAGTTTATGCCGACTCCATTCTAAGCCGATGTGATGCTGCTCTGGTCCTTTGATAAGCGTATCACTGTGGACTCGTCCCTCTCGGTCTTCTTCTGTTAAAGATGCCCGCTTGATCCTGATATTTCTCCCCCACATACCACAAGACAAACCACAAGAGACAGACATTCTCTCAGATCTACATCACCATTGTGCCGTTTACCGCTTATCCCCTTCACCTTGCGGAAAGCCCAAGACCAACAATGCCAACCACCATCAAAGTTGCGGAATACCTCTTCCGTCGTTTGCGCCAGCTGGGCATCGACTCGATACACGGCGTTCCAGGGGACTTCAACCTCACTCTGCTCGACTACGTGGAGCCTGCTGGCCTTCTGTGGGTCGGCAATGCCAATGAGCTGAACGCAGCCTATGCCACAGACGGCTATGCGAGAATCAAGGGAATCGGAGCCCTCGTCACGACTTTTGGAGTCGGCGAGCTCTCGGCCATCAACGCCATCGCTGGTGCATACGCAGAGCGTGCTCCTGTTGTCCATATCGTGGGCACGCCGGTTCGAAGCTCTCAAGATGCGCGGGTTTTGCAACACCACACATTCAACGATGGTGAATATCGCCGCTTTTCACAGATGCACGCCCACGTCACAGTGGCGCAAACGCGGCTTTGGGATGCTGCAAAGTGCCCGGAGCAGATTGACTGGGCTCTGGAGCAATGTCTGCTGCACAGTCGACCCGTGTACATCGAAATTCCTGTCGACGTGGTTGACGCGCTCGTATCCGACGAGAGACTCAACTCTGAGATTCGCGTCCCAGTCAATGACCTGACCGCAACTCAGGAGGTAGTACTGGCCAAGGTCCTCGAGAAACTGTATGCCGCCAAGAGGCCTATCATCTTTGTCGATGGTGAAATCAGAGCACAGGGGATTGTCGACCAGGTCCAAGAGTTCGTCACGTCTACCAAGTGGCCAACCTGGACAACGCCATTTGGCAAAGGCCTTTTGAACGAGACGAGTTCAAATTTCCATGGCATCTACCGAGGAAAGTACGACGACCCGGAGGTGCAGCAATTCATCAATGACGCGGACCTTGTCCTGTGTTTCGGTCCTCATTTCAGCTCGACCAACACCTTTGCATTCTCAAGTGTCCCAAAGCCCGAGGTTACTATTTCATTCACCGACACAGAGGTCAACTTCCAGTCCGAGGTCGTTCGAGATATGAGCGCCAGATCAATGGTACCTCGACTTCTTAAGAGCCTGGATGTGGCCAAGGTGAAATCCTACGACGCCTACCCCAAGCTTCCTCGCGACTACCTCGTTTCTTTCTCGGAAGTCCCAAGTGACAACCCCATTACCCAAGATCGGTCATGGCGACTCTTGGCCAACTTCCTTCGTCCGGGAGACATCCTTCTCGGAGAGACCGGTACCGCAGGATACGGAGCTCGAGAAATGTCGCTGCCGCCACACACGCGACTTTTCACTCCTGTTACCTGGCTTTCCATCGGGTACATGCTACCCGCAGCTCAAGGTGCAGCGCTTGCACAGAGGGAGCTTATGGCCGCTTCAAAATACCACGGTATCAAGAACGCGCGCACAATCCTGCTAATTGGCGACGGAAGTTTCCAAATGACAGCTCAGGAGCTATCCACTATCATCTTCAACAATCTCAATGTGGTGGTTTTCCTGATCAACAATGATGGATATACTATCGAGCGCTGCATCCACGGAGCAACGCAAAGGTACAATGACGTGGCAAGCTGGAGATATCTGCAGGCACCCAGTTTCTTTGGGGCCAAGGAAGATGCGTATACGGCCACTGCAAAGACGTGGGGTGAGCTGGAAAATGTCTTGGGCAATGAGAAGCTCACAGATGGCACTGGACTAAGGATGGTCGAGGTGATAATGGACCGAGAGGATGCACCCGAAGGACCGCTGTCACAGTACTTAATTGCCCAGAAAAATAAAAAGGCATAGTAGCGTCTAGAAGTTGCTACGAATTCACATTTTGGCGCGCACTTTACCGCGGCGACTTGTGATGTAATTTGGAGCCACAATATGCATGTTGTATGGTGATGTTTTGCTCTAGTCCGAAAGAGACATGTAGTACTAATGTCAAACACAGCTTCTTATTCAAGTCCATAGAGATCCGCGAACGGATCCCATGTTGAGTTTGTATGTCGCTCATATTCCATCATATTTGCGATGTGCGTCGCATTATCACTTCCATAAATGTTCTCGATAAAAGCGAGCGTTGCATCAATGCCAGCTGAGATGCCAGACGAGGTCCACACGTTCCCATCGACAACCCAGCGCGCGTGTGTCACCCATTCCACTTTGGAACTACTGGCAATCGTACTCGCCCACGATGCCTTGTTGGTGGTAGCGCGGCGGCCGTCTAGGACGCCCGCCTTGGCCGCAATGGAAGCTCCGGTGCAGATGGAAATGAGGTACTGCAGCTTTGGGTACGTTGTCTTCACGTATTCGATCAAGTCAGTGAGGTTGGGTGATCGGGTTCCCAGACCTCCAGGGATGATCAGGACGTCTATATCATCCGGAGCGGTTGCCCAGGTGTGCGTGGGCTGGATTTGAGGAAACTACACGGGCATGTCAGCACGATGATCCCCACGGTCATATGCTCAAAGGCTAAAGGGCAGCACTCACAAAGGACGAGTTGAGCGCATTCATGGAGGCTGACTTTGGCTGAGTCGACACCAGGTCTAACGACTCGGCAATGATGTGCAAGTTGAGCTGGTAAAGCTTGGCCAGCATGCCCAAGGCTTCAAGAGGACCAAAGACGTCTAGTAATTCGAATGCCTGGAACACAACGATGCCAAAGTTCTTAGGGGGATCTGTGGACGTAGACGTGGGCGAAGAAGACGAGGCCGAGAATGTCCCAGACGTCGAGTCAGAGGCTTCGTCTGTTACAGAGCGGGTTGCCAACGTGACCATGGTTGACAAGGTGGTGAGATCATTAGGATCACCTATGTTGCCAAAGTCAGCCATATTTGATCCCAATTGTGATATTAGACTCACGTAGGCGAAGCTGTGCTGGGATCTCAGAATCCTTCTCTGCCAGAACTGTGGGGTTCAACGCGACGAGAAGGGAGACCAGCCAGTGAGGCCTCATCTCAGCAGGAGGAAAGAGCAAATGATTAACTCGTAAGCAAGGCGATATTTATTGTACAGAAATCGGAAGCGTGGACAAGAGTGACTGCAGACGAGACAGCAGTTCACATCAGTGCAGGGGAGGAAGAACAAGTATTTAAATGTTGGACGAAATCTGATGCATGAGGCAAATTAAATCAGCATGGCAAGCCAAGAATGCGATGGAGAGGTGTTTGGTGGCAATAGCTGTGAGCCTTGTGAGGAGCTTTTAGCCATGTCTCACTGGCGTGTGTCCAAATCGAGGACGGACGAGCCGCGCCGTGAGCAAGTTTGAGAGAATAGAGGCACTTCGCTCTAGCTCTCACATTGGCCTATCGAGGGCGCTAATGCGGGTGTCCAGGATTCGAATAGCCCGAGCGGAGACCAAATGCTGACTGGCTTTCCTTGCATGACGGGATATCGGCTCGGGAGCGCAACTCTGCGAGTTTTCTCGATTGCATCCTTGCTCAAGTTCAGGCTCAATAGCAGTTCAGTCACTTTGCATTGTGTAAGTTGTTTGAGTGGCAATAGTTCACTCTTAGACGAAGTGCAAGGCTGGGCTATAGGTATTACAACTTTCGCTTGTGGGAGCGACCAACGAAATTATAACCAAAGATCAACCACAGAGGTCGGGCAGCCGCCGTAGCTACGTTAAATACCTACGCTTTGGGAAGAATTGTGAAGTCTGTTGTCAGGCCACTCCAGCTATTATCATTATCCGGGTTCGCAAAAGGAACCAAGGCAGCAAACCTCATCCTATCATACCATTAGTCTTCATTTCAGTACGGAATGAACTTGAAGAAGTCCAGTGCAACTGACGTGTAATTTCCGGGGTTGATGTAACTTCCGTTCGCCAGTTTCCCAAACCACCAGTAGCTGGTGGTATACCCACCAGTTACCAATGCATTACGCGTGACGTCAAACACCGGCATCGTGAATGTCTCGTTCGAGGTGCCCAGGTTTGGGTTGTACGTTGAACGCCCATCCGAGTTCGCCCACGGGGCTACGGCTCCTAGATAGCCCCTTTTGCCCACAACAGGCGGGTACTGCCAGTCTCTTTCTTCGAACCCTCTTTCGTATATCTGTTTTATTATTTTTCAGCTTCGGACCATGTCAATCCAGCATACAATGCAACTCACGTCCCATCGAATCTCCCTTACACCCCATTTCACCTTCAAAAACAGTTTGGGGAAATCTTGGACCCCGGTGCTCAAGTCGAGTGTCCAGCTACAAAAATTTGTCAGTCATGGATCTTTGAGAATCACCACAGACTAGTTCTCACTTGGTTTTGCTGAGGTAGCTATTCGTAGACCGAAGCCATGGATATGTGCCAGCAAAGGGATTTCTCATCTGATATTTCAGGTTGAAAGCTAGTCCCTGGTACGGTACAGCTACGACCTCGCCATTGCTTGCTTTGATGATCACGCACCCGTTGTATACGGGAATCGTAGTATCATTCAAATCCGTTGGAAGTTGAAAGGCAAACCTGTATTATGTCAGTAAATCAGTGCGGAACCTTGTCGATCCCACTTACTTGGCTTTCTTCTTCTGTCCAGGACTCAAAGTGATTTCCCCAGGCAATTTCACTTGCACACCTATTGAAAGAGGTTTCGTCTCGGGTCGATACCTGATTCGTGGAGTCTCACCACTTTGTAGCGGATCGAAGTCCTTCAGCATTTGAAAGCCTGACCAGTCTTCCACTTCAAATGAGTAAACCAAAGTCTCTGTTCCCTTGTTCTCAATAGTAACTCCTTGGTTGCTTTTGAAGTGCAATGTATCATTGAGCCCGAACTTTTCAAAGTTTAGCCCAGTGGTGTACTTGACAACTTTCGCAGCATTAACCAGACCTCCTCCAACTTGGTGGACGGGAGCGATGAAATCGTCAGCAGCCGTCTGGTTGTACCACAACCATGGTAAGGCTGATCCGGTCGCCACGATCCTCATTGAGAGTTCCTTCGCAAAATCCTTTCCGTGAACCTTTCTTCCGCCATGCTTGCCAATAAAGAGGGCTGCCACTCCTGCCACATATGGCGTCGCCATGCTGGTGCCACTCAGAAGAACGAATTCGGAATTGCTTTCCCCGGGCCACGAGCTGAAGATGTCGGTACCAGGGGCCGTGATGTCCGGTTTAACTTGGAGATCGTATAGTCCACCCCAGCTTGAGAAGTAGCTTGGCTGCTTTATTTCCTCGTCCTCGGCTTTCCTCACCTCAGCCGAAGCGACTGATAGCACGTTCACCCCAGAGCTCCCTGAGCTGGCATAATACGGACCACCGGTGCCGTAGTTTCCAGCTCCAATACTCATCACCACTCCCGCATCAGCGATACGACTCGCCACCACCGCCCATACACTGTTGGCCCATCCACCACGCCCCCCTATGCTAATCGTGATGACATCAACCCCGTCTTCAAACGCCTTTAGCATTGCTTCGATGATAATATCCTCATAGGTGCCATCACCGGCACCAAAGACCTTGTAGGAGTAGATGGTCGACTTAGGAGCCACTCCAACCCATCCTGACTCTGAGTCGCCCGCCACAATTCCCGCAACATGAGTGCCATGACCACTTTGGTCCAGGGGATCTTCGTCTGGATTCCTGGTTGATCCAGCTTCCCAATCATCGCCAACAAAGTCATATCCGCCTGCGACTTTGAAACCTTTGCCAAACCCACCGCCCAAGGCTTCGTGAGTGTACCAAACCCCCGTGTCAATGACGCCAACTTTGGCACCTTCACCAAACATGCCCTGGCCGTGCAGGCTTCCAACACCCGTGGCCCAGTGCACAGCGTATGCGTCTGCATCGCTCTAGTTGACGGCAACTTGTCTAGTGTTGATGGGTGCGAGAAGATGGACTTTGCGGTTCGGCCAAGCGGCTTCTACCTCTGGAAGAGCGAGGAGAGTGTCAATGTTTTCAGCATCAGTCTCCAACTTTGCGCCGGAGAAAACGTCCGACTCGAACGTTTTCAACACCGTGACTCCGTAGTGGGCGGAGAGTATATCACGTTTCGTTCGGGAAACGATGCTCTGCAAAAGTGTCAATATTGAGATCAAAAAAGCGCCGCAGTTGATGGGACCTTACATCAGTGAACTCGACTATGTATTGCCTTGGCCGAAACAGCAATGACTCTTCATTGACGTCGTCATTTTCAGAAACTGTGAGAGGATCGAGGCTCGTGTTTGCTGCGCTAGCAAAAGTCAAGCTCACGATAAGGACGGAGGTGCGCATCTTCATTTTCCAGACCGCCGGATTCGCAGATGGATTCATGCGCAAAGTGTGGTTGCTGCCAAAATCCCTCTTACTTATGATGTAGATTAATCACACAACCGGTCATGCTTGGCTAGCCATTTCAAATTTTGAGTGCATCGGAGCATATCCCAACATTGCTTGCTACGACCGGAGCATCCTTAAATCGGAAGGTCAAGAGGCAACCTTACCCAAAAGCCCACATATTCAGCCTAGGGTAATCATGTTATCTGATTTTGGCTCATACCCTCGCCTTTCCGTCCTTATGTAGAAAATCGTCCTTATTTGGTCTTCCTTCTTGGCCTTTCGCCCACCTATCGGGGATAATAATCGTCTAACTGAAGGGAGGATCAGTAGATACTGTTCAAGGATGGTATGGACAGTCTTTGAGTCGTCCACTTCTCTTCCGTATCTTTTTCTAGATCAGTCAACACAGCAGCTATGTGTGTCTCATTCTTGCCAAATGCTCTCGATTTCCCACGAATAGAAGTACTGGGCTGTTGACCCGTTACTCAAAGCACCATGGTCACCCCCGTTCCCCAGCATCGAAGCTGTGCCTAGCGGGCCCCATCATATGGCATCATAATGAGCTCAAACCATCTCATCGTGCTACCTATCAATGTTGCTGGTACGATGACTACACTTTGAGTGGAGATCGACTCATTTCTCTGCACATGAGTTGGCTTATTGGATCTGGCCTTCTTTCTCAGTAGTAGTCAAACCACATGCTTATATATTGATGATAGGAGTACTTGGTGCTAAAGAAGCTGGACTATATCGTATAACTCCATTGGCAATCTATGTCATTTCTGATCCAGATCATTCATCGGATTCCTCATCTGACTTCCATTTCCAATGCTGCTACTAAGTTTGTCCACTCCTTTTCCCTATTATGCTTGTTCAAAAAGCGAGGCTAATATCGATTTGCTTGCGGCTTCTTTTTAGTCAACAATCTTACAAGTTGTGACATCGACATTACAACTTTTTGTCCAGGGGTGCTAATGCACTGAATGCAGTGTTGTCCCTTTGGTAGAGGATTAAGCCCTTGTGCTAGCACAACACACTTGCCTCTCAACTTGACGACCTGTTCATGGCCTAGCAATAAATAGATAAATAGACGTAAGAAGTAGAACAGTACTTCATGAGGAATTGAGTACTACTGAGCTCAGACGAACACTTGCCATCCTAATCATAGAGGATCTCAATAGGTCCGATTTCATACCATACCTACTCCAACTTTGAAGTTGTCATCAAGCTGAAGAAGGTAGTTGTGGCACTGCCGAACTTGGGTTTAGTTTTTATTCACCCGCTCCGATTCCAGGAACTCGCGAACCGTTAAGTAGGCAGTATTTCCTGTCTGCAACGTGTTTTCAAGGTCAGATATAAAATTTCTTGAGGGATTCAAGATCTAGGAGTAGCCGAGCTCGCGGGCTCTTGCGAGATGTAAGTCAGGCCCAAAAAGTGAATTCGCACCATCCGGGTTGAACCAAGCACGGCTCTGCCAACACAACATGCAAAACGAAATTGACTACCAGAATTGAGCTACAGACTTGTGTTTAAACTTCTGTACAAAGTTCACAAGCCCCCCAGATGTAGCAGTTTCTGTTTGACCAAGTCTTATGTACCTTGGTAGTGTCTCTTCGACAGGGGAGAGGCATTGCCTTGGTCATATAGCTATTTCGATTTGGTGAAAATAACGTTCAGACTACTGTTTCTATATCTCGTGTTGCCTTTTCTTGCGTCTAATGGGTGGCTTGGTCAATTGGATTTGAGCCTCCTTACAGACAGACTGTTGCCTCTACCACAAATTTCCATCACGCATTCCCTTCTTCGTTCCTTCGCATCTGATGTCAGAGACGATGACTAGGTTCCTTCAGTTTCTATCACCTCAGTCCCTTGGCTGCTAGAGGCCTCGTAAGGTATTATCTGGGATAGGAAAGCACGAATGATGCAGCAGAGATTATCTACTCATTCAAGTCCTTGCTGTCCTGGGCTTAGTAGGTACGACGAGGCGACGGAGAGCCCTGACTCTTCATAGGAATTCGTGAAAACGCACGCATTGAAGAGTTTGCCGACCAGGGTCCTCCTCGTCCAAGAAGTTGGGAGAATAGTCGGTCGTATGTCTCATCCAACGCTGGAGGGAAACTCTTGATTGCTTCTCTCACTTGAGTTTGATGGTTCGGGCGCCGCAGAATACCCCATTACAAAACGGTCCAGGCCACTGTTAACGTGGGCGAACGGAAGCGTTGCCCTGGTAGGAGATGCATGTCATCTCATCCTCTCCTCAAAGTCATGGTATTACCATTGCAGTTGAAGATGGCGCAAACGTTGCCGAAGTGCTTCCCCAAGCTCCAAATATCCAACCGAGACAATCGCCAAGTGCCTCACAATCTACAATGTGTCTTATAAGGATTGGACTTCGAATCTAGTAGACTGGCACAGATAGCCTTCGTGTCGGGACGCATCCTACACGGGGTGAGTCCAAGGCGGAGGAAACAGGGATACAATGTTCAAAGAACAAAATCAGCGACTTGGTGCCAAACAAGTGGACATCTTGGAGTGCACAATGTGTTTACAAAGCCAAAGACTGTATCGGAAAGGTCAATTCGGAATGCGACGTGTCCTACGCAAGTCCATCGCCACACACTGTTCCTCTTCATGCCAGTCAGGTCCACGGACGAAAAATCAGGAGCTCGAAGTGTAGATATTAATACTTTAATACAAAAGAACTTGATGTCAAGTTGACCGCACAGTCGCGAATATTAGCAAACCCAGAGCCCCAACGCCAGGCGAGTTCTCAATTCATATCGAACACCCACTGCAGAAACTTGGCCTATCATCCATTATACACCGTGCCGCGTATCCCCTCCGCCCTCTTGCATGATATCATTGGCCTCCAGTTGGGATGTTTGGACCAGGTTGGGTAATGTACTTGGTTCCAGGAACCCAACGTATCATGCGCTGATCACGATTCTTTGGGTGTCTAAAAGAGGCAATCCAGACAACAACAGCATGCTAGACCGGCCAGCAGACCTGTCATGATGCCGCCGCCGCCGCCGCTCGATTGGTTTTGCTGAGGGGGGTAATATCCCTGAGGAGGCCCTTGCTGGGGAGGATAGCCCTGTTGATAGCCTTGTTGAGGCGGGTAGCCTTGTTGTTGAGGAGGATAGCCTTGTTGCTGGTAGTTCATCTGGGGGGGGCCTTGCTGGTAGTAGCCCTGCTGGCCTTGCTGCTGGCCCTGCTGCTGGCCCTGCTGCTGGTATGGGTCTTGGTAGCCACCATACGCGGCCTGAGGAGGTGCGGGAGGTTGTCCGTAGGACGGGGGTTCGTCTTGCTTGTAGGCCATGGCGATGGTGTTTTTTGTCGGATTGAATCGAGGTGGTCGTTTCGCTGGGGAGCGCGCGACGGCGACAGGCTGATTAAAAGGATCGGAAGCTCGGTAAAGGGACTGAACCGGTCGGTTGGATGGAAGGAGAGAAAGAAGCGGAAGAGAAAGACGATGAGAAACCTAGGTTGGATCTGGGGCCAAACTCTCGTCGGAGTCTCACATGGGCCCCTTACGCGCCACACGAGCTCGTCGGCCATTACGTGGTCGGGATTGGTGTGGGATGTGCTGCGCCACTCTTGGCTCCCTCCCACAGCGCCAAATCCCTGGGCAAGTCGCCGATAGACATTTGATCTACGAAATGTCTCTCGGCACCCGTTCCAATTTGCAGTGAATTAGAAATCATAGTGCTCAGCGATTCACGCGCCTCTAGTTGGGGCAAATTGGAGTCTTTCCATGATATCCGCCAGAGACTCGAAACAATGCATGCTCCAGACATCCAAGTCGACACCACTGCATGCAATGAGACGCGCTGCGCCACATTTTAAACCCTCTCACGTTTCTAGTTTGCGAGCCCAACCGTATGATTTGGCCGAGAGATCCGGGAACAGTGACAGTCAGCAGGCTAATTCCATCCCAAACGGCATGACTGAGTTGCGCCACACACAGCTCAAGTCAATGCTTATCTTGGTGCTTATCGTCACGTGATATGTGCATGTTGATTGTGGCAGCCTGAGGTGTGGCTTGGATTTGCCCCACCGATGAGGGACGCCGCACCACGAAAAAGTGATTAAATTCATTCATTCACCAGAAACCCCACGATCACGACGAAACGCCCCTCTGAGCCGCAACGACGCTCCCAGACCGAACGAAATCTCATCACCGACACTGATCGAGTCTCTCGGATACGGCTGATTCATCATGGCTACCGCAGCAGCGAACAAGCCCAAGTGAGTTCGGCCTCGACCTGCGGATGCGACCTCCTCTTTGACTAACCCCACCATCAAGGCACGACTGGGCCGACGACGACGACATCGAGGAGACCACCAGCACCGACCTGCCTCCCCCCCAGACCATCTCAAACAAGGACGGAACCAAGACGATTATCACCTACCAATACAACGATGATGGCCAGAAGGTCAAGACCACGCGCCGTGTCCGATTCGTCACCCACACCGAGACTGTAAACCCCCGAGTCGCCGACCGAAAGTCGTGGGCCAAGTTCGGCCTGAGTGCCAAGGATCCCCCCGGCCCTGCTCCTGATACCACCTCGGTTGCCGAGAACATCATCTTCCGACCCAGCGTCAACTGGCGCAAGGATGCCAAGGATGAGGGTGGTGACTCGGCCGCGAAGGCCATGAAGGACAAGTTGAAGGATAAGCAAGTCAAGTGCCGTATCTGTAACGGAGAGCATTTCACTGCCAGGTGTCCCTATAAGGATACCATGGCCCCCGTTGGAGAGACTAGTGCTGCCGACGTTGCTGCCGGCATGGGCGACGAGCCCTCCGTCGGCGGTGCTGGAGCTGGCAAGAAGGGCTCATACGTGCCCCCCGCCCTTCGTGGTGGACCTGGAGGAGGTGCTGGCGAGCGTATGGGCGGATCCAAGTTTGGCGAGCGCGACGACCTTGCCACGCTACGTGTCACAAACGTGAGTGATAAGGCCGGGTCTACATTATATCTTGCGATACTAACTCTGGAGAATAGGTTTCTGAGATGGCCGAGGAGGGAGAACTGCGGGATATGTTCGAGCGCTTCGGTCGCGTCACCAGAGTATTCTTGGCCAAGGACCGAGAAACCGGCATGGCCAAGGGCTTCGCCTTCATCAGCTTCGCAGACCGTGGCGACGCTGTCAAGGCCGCCGCCAAGATGGACGGATATGGTTTCAAGCATCTCATTCTCCGGGTGGAGTTTGCCAAAAAGGCCGCGTAGACTGTTTCGTTCTTGTCATGGGTTAGTTAGGGGCACGGTAATGCATTGGACGAGGATATGCACCTCATGATTCAACTACCATCTGGATATCGGTTCCTGGGTTGGCGAAAGAATGGTGATTTCTGTGCATCATCTGTGAGGGTCACCTAAAATGAATAAATGGCTAAAATAAGGCCACCTTGTGCATATTTGCCTGCAACTTTGGAAGAACGTGAGGAGTGCCGAGAGAATTGACGGCAATGAGAGCACGCAGCATCACCGTTTCCCATACCAGGTACTCGAATTGAACTCCTAGACAAGTGCTAGTGACTGGTCGTTAGGCGTCAAGAGACAGTCAGTTGTCTATCGTCTTCGTTAAGATCATGAACGTGCTTGCGGATGGTTGGTCAAGTGCACCTTGGTGGATGATGGGTTGTCGCGCCATCTAGCAAAAGTGAGTTCTGCCACGGAGGAACTTGACATGTGATTGAGAGTGACGGAGAGAATAGTACAATCATTTGGCACCAGTATTTTTTCCCATTATTCAACTTCGAAGGGATGGAATAGTCCATTCAGCAGGCATTATTGGCTTGTTTAGCTTGTAGCAACCTGGTTGGCTGGAAGCTTTCCGTTGCCTCGAACCCGGACGACTCTGTCGTGTGACCTTTAAGCCCTTCAACCGGAAAATCCCTTTTAGGAACCGGTCCTTGAAAGCCCAACAAAAGATAGGAACCATGCTGCTAGACAGGTCTAGACCAGCTGCGGGCAGCTTGGTCAAGAGAGTGAACAACTAACTAGACCCCCACTCAGTGGAAGTGGAAACTATGGCCGACAGAATTGCGACTCGTTTTGGACCGACTTTCCTCCTTGAAGGATAGGGTACTTGTCCCCGCTGACTCTGCATTGGCTGCGAGGACTGGTGTCTCGTCGTTGGTGCGGGAGATTCGTCAGTACATGAAGGCAGACGAATGAGGCCTCTCTATCACTGCTGGACCCTGGACGCGACCCCAAGTCCCCCAACAAAGAGAGAGACAAGGGAAATTATTACTGGAATATTCCATCAGGAATTAATCTCTCGCTCTGGGACAAGGGACTTTCTACGCACGAAAGTGACCCCTTAGTGCGGACTAGAACCAGGGTTGAATGAGAGCGAGCGCAGGTCCCTCGACTCTGGCTAACAATGAAGCACCCGTAGTCCAGCTTTGGGTATCTCATATTGAGAGTCAAAGCAATCTTTAAACAGTCGTCCGACTCTTTAATAAGTAGAGAAGTCTATGCCATCTTGTCTGGACGGGAATAAAGATTTCGTTGGGCAAAAGTCTCTTGGAACGATGATTCTGGGTGCAAGTTGCGAGCATGTGATTGTGTCCACCCCACGACGATTTGAGGGGCTTGTGGACGTGGTTGGAATGAATCCAGCCATTCGCGGTGCCTCATTGCGAGTCCGTGCCCCGCTGAGCTCTGGGCGTGCCTATCGGAAGAACGCCCTGGAAGAATGGGGACCAAGCCCAGGTGCAGGTGGCCGTTTTTACCGTGTAATAAACAGCGGGCAGAGTCGGCGATCCTCCCTTGCGTCGCATGGGTTTCCTTTCTACAACATACGCATAAAACACGCGCAGTGGTAGTCGTGTGTGAGGGGCGGCTTCTCGTGAGCTGCTAGACGAGTGAGGCAATTGGCGATTGTGTCATCGAGGCACGCGACTCGACTGGGCAGAGAGACGGAAGCGAGCGCACAATAGAAGGGTCTCGGTCCGGGGCACCGCTGGTTTGGTAGCGGACTCGGTGGCCAGCTCTGGAAGGGCCCCACGGTTTTGGGTAAGGCTGGACTCCGCTATGGCATGGTGGATTTTCTAGTGGGCTCCAGTGGGCTCCAGTGGGTTGGCTCTTAGGAGTGGCGCCGGTGCGGGCCCTGGCCGGAGCTCTGGAGGGGTAGAAACGGCCCAGTTCCAGTGCTGTCACCACCCGGCTGTGACTTGGGCTCTGCAGCAGGCAGTGCAGGCACATGGCACATGGCACACGGCACACGCCTCCTCCCCGCCATCCTTCGACGCCATCGGGGTTGCTCTCGCTCCCAAAGCTAAGGAAGGTTCCAGACAATACCACAGACAATACCACAGACACACACACACACACATGGCATTCAATATTGTCGAACTCTTTTCATCCATCCCACCGCCAATTCCATCCGCCCTGCCACCGGTACGTCTGGGAGCCAACACGGCGCACATCGGCTAGAGCAGCAGCGGGTAAGGGACTCGACTCCCACGCCATTGGTGGCTCATTGCACCATCTACGACTGAACCCTCACGACCAAAGGAGCCAATTAATTCCAGGCCCAGTGCGGTACCCTGTCGAATAAATCGCCCTCCCGGACCTATCCCTGGCTCCTTGCAACGCTGGCTTCTGCTTCTCTCAATCTCTCCTTCTTCTCACTGCAGGCCTGCGGAGCCCTGACGTCGTTTGAGCAGCGCACAAAGCGTCCCCAACAATTGCGCGGTGACCGCTGTCCGTTGTCCACTGGCCGCCGCTCGCTGCCCGCTGTCCGCTGCCCACTACTTCCGTCGAACCCTTTCGCCTTCTGCCGTACCGGCACCTTCCTTTTACTTTTAACACCTGACACCTGGATGCCCTCTTCTGAGACTCCTATATCAGGGTTCACGTTCCCTCCTATTTTCTTCCTTCACTACCTATCTGGCGCCATTCTATCTACTGAGCACCACCAGCGTCATTCGTCATGAGCACTGCCGCCGATCTGCCACCCAGTGGCCCCGGCCTTCGATTTCGGCAGTCCGGGGGCGACTCGTCCAACGGGAAGGATGGCACCGGCTCAGACCATGGGCAGCACAAAGAGCCCGCCAATGCTAGCATCCCAACGGAGAAAGCCCAAAAGACATACGGACGCACCCCAGACGGCACAGGTTCGTTTTCCCCGTCATGGCGCACCCCAGAGGCTTTTTTTTGGCTGACTTTCACATGTCAAAAACAGTCTTCATTGTACCCACCACCCACGACATGGTGTCGCAGCTTCTCGACCCACGACAGCCAAAGAATCTGTCTGATGCACTGGTCCTTGCTATTCTCGCACTTCACATCTTGACTGCCTACTCGCTTCCTGCTGGCTGGAAGCGCCCGGTCTTTGCCCTCGTCTTCCTGTTCTGGCGAGCTTCCTACAATATCGGCATCGGCGTCCTACTACAGATCCAGTCCCGGCACCATCGCCTCATCACATGGGCCCAGCGCTGGAAGCTCTTTGAGCATCCAGCAGCCGGCAAAAACCCGCGCCCATGGCTGTACCAATTTCTCAAGGGTGAGCTTGAGGCCAAAATTCCCGAAGACTATGAGTTTGAAAAGGCTCCCATTGAGTACAACACTTGGTTGGTCTTCCGCAGGGTCGTTGACTTGATCCTGATGTGTGATTTCGTGTCCTATTGCCTCTTTGCGATTGTATGTGGTCACACTCCCGAGGGAGAGAACCCCCTTCTTGGCATCGCTCGCTGGGCCATTGGCATTGCCCTGATCGGCTTCAACCTGTGGGTGAAACTCGATGCCCACCGAGTCGTCAAGGACTTTGCTTGGTACTGGGGAGACTTCTTCTACCTCATTGACCAAGACTTGACCTTCGATGGTGTCTTTGAGATGGCCCCCCACCCGATGTACTCCATCGGCTATGCTGGCTATTACGGAATCTCCATGATGGCTGCCAGCTACGATGTGCTATTCATCTCGGTCCTGGCTCACCTGGCTCAGTTCGCCTTCCTTGTGATTGTTGAGAACCCTCACATTGAAAAGATCTACAACCCTCCCTCTCCCCGAAAGAGGACCGCCTCTGAGGGACAAAGTGACCGTGCTGTGCTTGCCGAGGAATCTTTCGATCAGCAGACTCTCACCCCGTCCCTCAAGGACTCTCCGGACCCGGTCCATAACCTCGTCGGGATAGCCAACATCGATCTGTTCCGAGTCCCGGACTTTACTGTCATTGCATTGCCCCTATACGTAGCCGCCCTCACCTTCGTGGCTCCCTCGACTCCGCCGTGGCAGGCTATTTTCGTGATCCATGCGCTGCTCTGGCGAGCGTGGTATCATCTCGGTCTTGGCTATATTCTTGACCAGCAGTCCAAGTCCAAGATGTGGACCCGTCACTTTCTCAAATATGGCGAGAGTTCTGGTGAGGCCTGGCGTCAATGGAAGGGCTTGTACCATATTACCGTGGTCATGACCAATACTTCCTTGATCGCTGCGTGCTGGAAAATGTACTCCCCTCCGGAAGACTGGGCATATGGACTGGTCATGCTCAAGCACGTCCTCGGTGCCGGCTTAGTGGCATTGCAGTTGTGGACCGCATTCAGCGTCTACGAGTCTCTTGGCGAGTTTGGATGGTTCTGTGGCGACTTCTTCTTTGACCACCAAGCCAAGCTGACGTACAAGTCCATTTACCGGTTTCTCAACAATCCCGAGAGAGTATTTGGTACTGCGGGTGTGTGGGGGGCCGCGCTCATCACCTGGAGCCGATCTATCTTCCTGATGGCCCTTGTGACACAGATTTTCACTGTTGGTTTTATTTCCTACGTTGAGCGGCCACACATGCAAAAGATCTATGGCCGAGGTCTTCGTGGTGAAGCCGGTCTCACTAAGTTCATCAAGCGCTCGTTGCCGCCTCCCGTTAAGGGGTGGCAGGAGAGTATGGACAAAGTCTTCGATGAAACCTCTCACTTTGTTGACGACTTCCTTGATATGGCCAAACCGAAGTTTGCGGCTGGTGTGAAAACGATTGTTCGTGACACTTCGGCGCTCTTCAATATGGCTCCCGCGCGCCTCACTATCACCAGAATCGCTCCTGATTTGCAAGGGCGGGATCCAAAGCAATACTCACTCACTGTTCATGGTAAACCATCAATGTTCTCATACGTGGATGAGAGGGCTACTGGCAAGGAAAGCTTGACGGGCAGATTCCCCAAGCCTATCAAGACGATGACCTATGAGTACGGTACTCCACTCAGAGTCAAGTGGAGGGCCCCTGCGAACCACAGCAAGAAGGACTGGATTGGTTTGTATATGGTCACAGACAACCGTTCTAGGGAGACAACCGAGGTTCCCTCTCTTGGCCGCTGGTCACCGACGAACCCTGGACAATATGACGCGTTGACGGCTGACCCAAGCATATCCATTGCTGAGCACCCTGTCTTGGAAACTGAATCATCTGGTATCGACCTAGTTGAAGGCGAGGTCATTTTCACTGGGGACAAGCTTTGGTGGACCCAGGGCATGTTTGAGTTCCGATATCATCACGACGGGAATCATACTGCTATGGCCATCTCAGAACCCTTTGCGATCCAAATCGGAAAATTTGATGAAGAAGATGTGGATGTGGACTCGAAAGGCTTGTATGAACAGGCAGTTGAGGCTGCTCTACTTCCTGTTGTCCAAAACTGCCTTGATCGCGATCCCGATATTGCACCGAACAAGCCCGAGGAACCTTTCGGAGGTCATGTTGAGCGCGATCATAAGTATGCCAAGAGGATTGTGTATGCTATCCGAGAGATGTTTGGTATCGAATTCGCACCGCCCGTTGTGGCGGCCGATGGAAATGTGAGGAAATTGGCTTGGAGACTCTGTAACGCAAAGGAGGTTTTGGTAAGTCACCTCGCTCTCAGCTCATCCCTTCTCCTCGCTAACCAACCTACTATCTAGGCTCCTTACAGCATGTCCAGATCAAGGGGAACCACTACGCCAGCGCTGCAAGATTTTGCTGCAGAGAAGTTGTAATTGACACTGTTTGTGTGTTGTCGGTTTTAAAATGGGTTGGAGTTATCCTTGAACGATGATACAGCGAGCAAGGTATATGAACTTTTGCTCGGTGATCTAGTTGGTTGCGGTTGATGACGGCCAAAAGTGGTTTGCGACTCTTGGTATGGTGGGAGGCATTGATACCCAAAACTAGAGCGGCGTGGAAGAGAGTGGTTAGCGAAGGTGGCTTGGAGGGGACAGGTGGGATCAGCATTCGGTCCTAGTTTCAAAACGTTGTATACTTAGGCCACTTTGCGTGCTCTGTCAGACTAAATGGTTTGAATGTGTAATAAAACATGAAACACATTGATCAATGATGGTCGAATCTGTCCGATGCACCCATGCCGCCCAGCCCAACTCACCGTGTGGTGTCTGCTGTCGTTGATTTGTCGATGGGTTACTAACTGAAGTACCGACCTTGGCAGAGCTGGGAGCGAATGTTTCGCCCTAATTCCATCATTTGTGGCATGTTTCATAGTTCATTCATCGCCTACCTATGCTGCCATCGTTGCGTCAAGCTAAAAAATGCGGGGTGTATAGCACTGATAATTGTCCGCACCGTAACACGTGATTTGTGTTTTCTTGTCGTTGGATGAGGATCAGGTTTATGCTCGCAATCCACTTGAATGACTTTCTTTTCATGAAATTCTCAAGGCCTAAGATAGTCTATCAAGCAATAGAGAAGGCTCATAGTATGGAAGTTGAGAAACGCATGCTAACACAACATTGCAGGGTCACATGGCGATGCCTGCATGTCTGCAAGCGCCATGCGGGTCGGGATAGTGCGACAAGGTTAAGGAGAGAGAGACGCTCGGTGGCCTGAGCTTCTCGACTTGCTGGTTTCAATCCTTGTTGGTGCTGATGTCGGCGTGTGCAAGCTGAAGATGGCATTTCGTTGAGTTCAAGTGAAAACCAGGGACATGCCCAGCATCTGCCCTTCACCAGGTATCTCATAATTCGCCTCTGTTTCTTTCTGTCTTTTCCCTCTTTTCCCGTTGCGTAGCGCATTTCCCATCCAAAGGCTTTGATAGTCTCACTTCAATCTTCTACTTGTTACACTAGGACCAGCGTCTGCGTACCCATTCCGGATCTACTACACCGTGGTGACATCGACAGCCAGGTGCTCGGTATCTCGACATCCTATCGTCCTAAGCGTCCGGCACGCTGCACACGATGGGGACTCTTCCTAAGCCAGCAACTGCACGCGGAGTGCCCGACAGAACCAGCACCACCAAGTCTCTCCTCTCTGCGCTGCTCCTCTCGTTGCCTTTTCTCGCCCTCCTCGTGCACTGCGCCCACCGCGAGTACGACAATGGCCGCCTCTCTGCCAGCTTCACCCAAGACCTGGAGCCCTTGATTTCCGCCGAGGGCCCAGCACCCGCTGCCTTGCTTTTTATTGCCTCGCACGGTGGGTACGTGAAGACGCTGAGGCTCGTTCAGGGGAGCGGCACTGCAGTATCCTTGCGCGTTGAGCCCGTTGCCTTCACAGATGGCTGCGTCGGAAACCCTTCGTGGCTTACGATTGATCGCTTCAATTCTGTTCTATATTGCGTCGATCAAGGCATGGCGGCTCAGAGTGAAGGATCGTTGTCGTCGTTTTCTATCGTCGAGGATGGAATCTTGGCCCGATTAAACACAGTCCGAACTGTCGCTGGACCAGTAAGTGTGGCCGTGTATGGGAAGCACGGGAAAGGACTCGCAATCACCCACCAGTATGTGTTCCAATGATACTCATAGCTTTATCGTCTATGGCCTTCATGTTGTTTACTAACAATGCCCTCTCTCTCAGCGGTGGCTCGGCGCTCTCTACCTGGGATATTCAAGACCCGTCCTCCATCCCACCGATCCAGACTCGGCTCAAGATGGAACAGCCTGGATCTGGGCGCCCCCGTGAAGAAGTACCATATCTTCGCACCGTTACAGATCCAACGGGGCAGTTTGTCCTTGTACCGGACGTCGGCGCTGACATTGTCCGCATTTACGCTGTCTCCGACCACGATTTGAACCTCTCGGAGCGTACCCCCTTCGTGGTGGCTCCTGGCGGTGGCCCTAGAAACTTGGCTTTCGCAAAACAGAAGAAAAAGACGTTTATGTACATTTTCATGGATCACAGTAACACTATCGTTGGGTACGAAGTGACCTACGATGACAATGACATATTCTTTGACGAGGTTTGGGCCAGTGGGCATGGTAAAGGGGGGAACATGCGGACTGACGATGCTGCCGCTGAAATGGTCGTCTCGGTAAGAGCCACAACTGGAGCTGAACAAGTGCAAAGAAAACCAGCTAACGCGTCCATGGAGCCGGACTCCAATTTCCTCATACTCACATCACGCAGCGATGCCACCACCAAGATCCCCAACTTGGACCCGGACAACAGCACCGACATCGCATCTGACCGCCTGTCCAACTTCGCCATCGATCCTCAAACGGGCTCTCTCGAGCTCCTACAGGAGGTGCCCTGCGGAGGATTACTCCCGGGCCAGATTTCCATCAATGAAGCTGGGACCCTGGTTGCTGTGGCGCTGCAGAACGATGGTCGAGTGGTGGTTGTGGATAGGGATGCGGAGACTGGGGAGTTGGGGGGGATCGTGGCACATGCTGATATGGAGGAAGAGTTAACGGCCATCATTTTCAGTGACTGAAGGAGCAATTGCCAATACCTTGAAAAAAAAATTGAATAAGATATTCCTTTTGGGCAGAATCCTTGCCAGGTTTGGTGTTCATAACAACATGGCCACACCTTAAATGGTGTCTAAGATGTGCTGGTCTGCAGTAACGTATTAGGCCAAGGCGTCCATCCTCTTCCACGTTAGTACTAAGAAGAAGCAAAAGACACATTGCTGAGGAACCATGTTTAAATGTCTTCAAATATAATGTCCTTTGTGCACAGGCTTACGAGTGATTGCTAGTTCAAAGATGTTGGATTGAGAATAAAAGCGCAAGTGTACGAGGGCTTTTGGCTTAAAAAGATACCAGTGCCGCTTTTGCGTTGACAACGCCTGGGCGAATCACGTAGGCCTAGAGCAGGCCTCACAGGCTATCCAATAACAGGTTGGATAGTCTTGCAAAGGCTTTGATCGCATTGAAGAGAGCCCGCAATTTTCAGATGCATGACCTGATATGGGCTGCCCATATGTGTGTGCAGTCCCGGAGAAGCGGATCTCAAATCCGATCAGGGGTGCGGCATCCTTCGATCAAGGGACGCTTCCGTGAAGGACTTGTACTGTACAATGTCTTATGCATTGTCTCTATAGTTTGGTATTTGAATGCAGGGTCCAGGGGCAGGCATATTGACCACCCTACTGTATAGGTAGACAAGGCCATCCTCTACCGGATGCGTGGATGGAAGTACGTTTCAGAGATAAAAAGTCAGAGCATCCATGTCAACCACGGTGTTGTCCGATAGTTGTCATCCATCAAACCCATACGCCTGCCGAGCCTGGGAGGCCTTTGACTACCTATACGGATACTTCTTTATTAAGTTCATCGTATGGGCAAGGTCATGGGGGTGGGACGTCATGACAGATGTATTTTAGAGGCTGACGTTCTGGAAGCCACGGCCCCCAATGGTCAGAATGCCACACACATCTCACCAAGAGATGCACGTCGGGCTGGTAGCACTTCCGCTGGCATCGCGTCTATTTGAAATACTTTCGCCCCTTAATTTTCTTGGTACGCACAATCCTTCAGACGTCATATGAGATCTGTGACGGGTGCTCACGCGTGCTTGACGATGGACTCCAACCTTCCCGCATTACCGATCTGCCTACCTGTATTTAACCCTGTGTTGTCGAACTCGTCAGAGTCAGGTAGCCATAATAACCAGCCATATCCAACGTCTCAGCACCCCTCATCAGGCCGCAGATTACTGCGCTGGTCCGGCGAGGTCGGTACCAGGTTGCCAGGCCCTGCAGGGTAAAGTCAATGAACCGGGGATGGTGTGCCACACCCTGGGTTCCCCGCAGCTCGTCAAGACGCCTTCCACAGTTCCACTGGACCCGGCGCCTGGAGAATGTGCTAAACTCTGTCACCCCAGGCCTAGTGCCCACGAGATTGGCTGCATGCTGCGAGTGAGTGTGTGTGGGCTAAATAGAGCTGGTGTGTGCGCGACAGAAAACGTGGTTCTCCTATTCGGGCCGTTGACGTGCTACTTGTACGGTGGCGGATGCGCACGCGGTACTGTGACCTGTCTGATGAGGTTCGGATACTTACCGTACGTAGTACGAGCAAGCGGGTCCGTCAGTGACTCTGTGAGGTGAGTTGAAGGATGACGGGTAACGTGAGCTGATCGGGAATTCCACTCTGGTTTGATTGCTCATAAAAACCGTCACCTGTCTGTCAAAGGCAATGCGAACTCGACTTGATGAAGACCCTGGAGATGATGGCTATTTACGCGCTTAAATACATCCCCGCTTGAGGCGAACAAATGTCACAATGTTGACAACGGGGGCGGGCTCCCATGGCTTCAAGAGTGCCCGGACGTGCAGGATCCGCACCGTTGGTTAGCGATCCGCAGAGCCCCCAGTTTATTAAGAGGCTCTCCAGGTCTCGCGTCGAAGGAAAAATAGCCAAAACAAGCGAGAAGAGCCTTCAACTAAACTCGACATGACCCGTGGCCTGTGGGGCCGATCCAATTATGGTACTGTAGAACGGAATAGGTGAAAATGGGCATTCACAGGGACCAGCATCAGGTGCACACACCCGGCTTTGGATTGGACTCGGTTCGTCGCTGGGGAGGAAGTCTCAAGGAACGAAACCGTCTTGATTATAAGCCCCGCTCGGTATCCAAGCGGACGGTTTGTAGAACCGTGCAGTGAGTGATGCTTGAAGAAGCAATTTCGAGCTGTCGAATAGCAACAATTCGAGGTTTCTGAGGTGCAGATAGCTAATGATGATGTGCATTCCAAATCTCTGCACACTGTACTTTGGGGAAGCATTGTGGGGATTTAGCGCATTTGCTGACAGCATACAGGGTTGAGTGCCAATGACAATACAGTGCTGACTGAACCACGCAAACAGTAGAACCAGGTCTTCCTTCCACTCCGAAACATGGCTATCCTTGATCATCACAACGAACCCTTCTCGATGCAACAACGATTGCATTCACGAACCTATCCCCATCTCCAGAACTAAACGCAACGCCAAATCTAACATCACAGTAGCCCTTTGATGCATGCAACGATGAGCCTGTGGAAGATCGGACGGAAAGACCAACATCCACAAATGACAGAGCCGGGATTGTTGAGGGGGTCGGCCGGTCCATGTTTTTAGAGCCAACCCTCCTCCACCGTTTTGGCGTCACCCCGCCCCTTGCTCGGCCGAGTGTGCTTTGGGGAAAGGGAAACTGGGCTGGGGATTTTGCTCGCCGTACTCCGTACGGATTGACAAAGTACCTGGCCCTTTTTCTTTTCCTCCAGCGCGCGATGGGTGTCAGGCGGCCGGCTGTCAGACAGCAACAGGCATCTGATGCTAACTAATTTGGCCTACAAGCACCGCTCGACTGCAGCAGAAGGGGGTCGCAACCCAGGGCGTCTCTCGATGCTACTGGCACACACCCTCACACGATCGAGCAACTGTCCAAGTGTCCAAAAAGTCCAAGCCTCCCAGCCTTCAAGCCTCCAAGCCTCCAAGTCTCCATGCCTCCATGCCTCCCAAGGAAACCACGCGGCCCTATTCAGCCGCTGCATATTCCAAAGCCCCGGGCTACTTGCTTCCTCAGCGCCTGGCCCCTCGTCTGTGGCGGACTCGACACCACCTTCAGCAAACAGACAACGTCAACACGGTGAGTCGGCCTCGGGTGTCATGCCATGTCTCTCTCCCCTCCAGGCTCTTGGGTCTGGGGCTTGGCACCTACAGCTCGTCTAATCGGGGTGCATCACAACTAGGTCCAATCTGGCTGCCCCGTTGCCGACTCTGGTAGGCCAAGGGCCGGTCCATTTCTCCAGAAGTTCCCAACTCGCCAGCTAAGCCAGCTACCCCCAGCGTGCCGCTCGAGCTCATCCGCCATGATCCATCCGGCCCCCCGTTTCTCTCCACCTCCCACTCCCACCTCCACCGTCAAGCCAGCCTAGGGTCTGGGGTTGGCTCCCGACGAGTCGACTCCGTGTGAGCCCTCCACGAGCAATTCCGGAGATCCTTGTCCCTGCCGCTCCCCCATACATAACCATAGCTCCTCCATTCTGCCCATGAGAAGGGACCTCCCCTAAACTTTTGGCCTTTGGTAACAAACTGTTGAAGTCGGCCATCTTCCATCCGGACTTCGCCCTCGAGCTCTCACTAGTCTGCAGCCGCCTCCCGTCACCCAAGACATCCTCGGTCGCCTCCCACCATCACTCCCGATTTGCCGTCTTACCCAAGCTTCAAGTCAACTGGCTGGTTCTCGCCGACCGAAGCTTTCTGCCCTCCACATCGCGCCTCGACATGTCGCCTCGCTGACGTTCCTCTCTTGGGATTCTCTACGCATTTGGCGCCTGCTCGCCATCGCCAACGAGATCGCCTCCATATTACGAGCCTGAACTGTTTCTCCGTTCAATCTGCTAGACAGCGACTCATTTCTTGCATCCACTTCTTGCAGAATCGGGCTCCGACCGCAACCTCACGCCATGTCCCCATCCTCTACGGGTGAATCTCCTCACTCAGCCTCTGGCGCTTCCTCCAGACATTATCCGCTCCCCACTCGTGACAGCTTCACCATAGACATTCCATCTGTCTCGCTAGCGGCTGTGACAAACGAGGCTCTTACTGGTATCAAGTCTCCAGTCAATCTTAGGACACATCGATCCAGCTTTGGCAGAGACGCCATGCTTACCGGGGCTCCCAAGGCTCGCCATCTGTCTCAGTCCTCTGATAACAGGCCTGATAACATGAACAATGGAAACCAAAGGGTTTCGAGTGATGAAGGCTCGAATCCACTTAAGAGGAGGAATACGGATGCAGGTGTTGACTACCCACGTCGTCGGGCGACAATCGCGGTATGTCATAGAGCATGTGTCGCTTTCCGCATCCTGACTAGCTAACTATCATCGTAGTGCGAGGTCTGCCGATCGAGAAAGTCCCGGTGTGATGGAACCAAGCCCAAATGCAAACTTTGCACTGAACTGGGTGCTGAGTGCATCTATCGGGAGCCTGGCATCAAGTTGGATGCCGGCGACAAGCTGATTTTGGAGCGTCTTAACCACATCGAAAGTCTGTTGCAGATGAGCATGGTCAATACCCAAGCGAACAGTATCAACATCACCCAAGACTCCCCGTCATTGAGTAATGGCACCGGGCTCAGTGGCGAAAATGTTCTTCTGGGTAACAACCCGAGTAACTTCGTCCCCATCCCGAACGGTGGATTTGGCACATGGTCTGCCCAGCCAACCGGCACCAACATTTCCACGATGCCCAAGGTTCACACAAACGCCGCAATGCACTTGCTTCAGTGGCCACTCATCAGAGACCTTGTTTCGAGACCATACGATCCTCAAATCCTCTTGCAGCTCGAGATGGCCAGGGAGCCTCTACATTCGTTAACAAAGACCCCGTGCGTGGACTTATCCAACACACAGGCCTATATTGAAGCATATTTCGAAAGAGTCAATGTTTGGTACGCCTGCGTCAACCCGTACACGTGGAGGAGTCAATACCGTACTGCGCTCTCCAATGGGTTTCGAGAGGGCCCCGAAAGCTGCATTGTGCTGCTTGTTCTAGCTCTGGGTCAAGCCAGCCTGCATGGCAGCATCTCCCGGATCGTGCCTCAGGACGATCCACCCGGTCTTCAATACTTCACGGCTGCGTGGTCACTTCTGCCCGGAATGATGACAGCAAACAGCGTGGTGGCCGCCCAATGCCATCTTCTTGCTGCTGCATACCACTTCTACCTTGTGCGACCAATGGAGGCGTGGAACCTCCTCTGTACCACGAGCACCAAGCTACAGCTCCTCCTCATGACTCCAAGCCGAATCCCTAGCCATCAGCGAGAACTCGTCGAGCGCATTTACTGGAACGCATTACTCTTTGAGAGCGATCTCCTCGCAGAACTAGACCTTCCACACTCTGGAGTTGTCCAGTTCGAGGAGAACGTTGGTCTGCCTGGCGGATTTGAAGGAGAGGAGTCGGAACAAGTTGGCCGAGATGAGCTCTGGTACTTTCTTGCTGAGATAGCGTTGCGTCGGCTGCTCAACAGGGTTAGCCAGCTCATATACTCGAAGGACTCGATGGCTTCGACGACCAGCCTGGAGCCTGTCGTTGCCGAGCTCGACTACCAGCTTACTCAGTGGTACGAAAGTCTACCCTTACCACTGCAGTTCCCTTTCACGCGAACTGTGATTCAGGACCCCATACAAACGGTTCTTCGACTCCGATTCTTTGCCTGCCGGACCATCATCTATCGTCCATACATTCTGGCAGTGTTGGACAATGAGCAGGCAGTCCTGGATCCCGCAGTACGAGATTGTTGCCACAAGTGCCTTGAAGCATCCATACGGCAACTAGAACACATTGTTGAGCAGTAAGGCCCTCAAAGTATTGAAATTCCCGATTACTTCACTAACTGGATTCCAGTCATGCAGGCCACATGCCATACATTTGGCAGGGTGCTCTCTCGGTTGTCTCTCAGACCCTGCTCATCATGGGCGCCACCATGTCACCGTCCTTGCTCGCCATTTTGCTCACATTGGTGCCCCACCGTGAGGCGCTAGACCAAATTATCAACGAAGTAGTGTTGGAGATCGAACGATACGCTGCGTTGGCGCCAAGTTTGAACCTTGCTGCCGAGATCATCAAGGAAGCGGAAGTACGGAGGCGAACGTTTCTAGGAACTTGATATCATAGTTCTGGAGTCCCCATCTAGAAGCGACTCACGACACTCGCTTCTGTACCATGCAACTCTTTTCAGTACATGTCCTCACATTGCAAAAGGGGTCTTTCACATCTGTCACAAAACTGGACTGCGCTGAAACTTGGTCAATGGCTTACATGCTAGCAAACTCAACAAAACGGGCACAATTTTTGGCCCACCGCAAATTACGGCGCAACCGCTCACTCAGAACCATGGTTTTTCGTGGTAACGGATGACTTTGCAGAAACTACCTTGTGAACGTGGGTGCCGGTTTGATGTCACTCCGCCAAGGGTGAAAGTGAGAGTTCCCCGCGAATACACCCCAGAGTTGGAGAAATGTTCCAGGGGGTCATCCGGGGCTGTGGATATGGAGGTTAACACCACCACCACAATGTTGAATCGCCAGGAAACAGCTTCGCTGATTGGCTGGCTAAGTGCAAAGTCGCGGCATTTCGGTCCGACCAGCCGACATGCCACCACATGGCCTCAAACCGGGGTCTAACCCTTCCGATTCATGGTTGGATATTCAGGGGAAGACGGATATTGACCAATTTGGCGACTTCATCTCCCAAATGAACACAAACCGGGAATGCTGGAGTTCAAGCCGAGTGATGCAACCACTTCAAAGCTCAGGAGTTTTGGTGGACACGAAACAATACCCTAGGATTTATGCGACATAATTTGATGGTTAATGGTTCTATTATGGCGATTCAAATTTATGTACTTTGTCTCTTCTTTCATGTTGGGGGCTGCGGGCGGATTGGGGATTGATGACGTTGCTGGTGTATGAGTACGAGGCAGCAAAGAGGTTCAAGGACATGGGCACTCGATGATTGAATAGGTAGCCAATGAGAATCATATGAGGCGTGCCTTGCTTGGTCGGCGATTGTACAGGGGAACGAAAACCAGGACCTCGGATAGAATGGCCCAGTAGGAGTTGGCAATGGCAGGTTCATCTGGTGGAATGGTTTCCATAGAGCCGGGGTGCGTGGCTGTAGGTAAGGTAGGTAGGTATCACGAATCCCATTAGAGGTATAAATGCGATAGCACATTAGATATGCTGCCATGAGTCAGGCCATCGTACGTGTGCGTAGTAGGAGTTGGGGGCGACGAAAAGAGACGGAATCACTCGGAGACTGTCGGCGTCGACACAGGCCGAAGCAAGGGAACGCAGGGTGGCGGAGGCGGAGGCGGAGGGAGAAGCGGGATGGATAAAGAAGGCGGCAGTTGATCGTTGACGGTGGCATGCCGGACCGGGCCGAGGAGGGAGGGCTAGTCTACCAAGGATGCACTCGGCAAGCCCCGGATCGGCCGATTGTCCAGTTACCCACTCCCGGCGAGCGCTGACAAGCTGAACCGTTGGAAAGACGACGAAAGTGCCATAAGAATAAGATGCCAGAGGATCCTCCGCCAGAGACGCACGGAATGGGTTGCCTTGGTGAGCTGATGCGCCGTGTCTCAGCTCGTACAGTCACGGCAGGCGAGCACAGACGGAGGCGCTGCCTACGAAGGTCCTGTAGGTACTTATGTGACTGGTTGACTGACTGTGTTCGGTATGGAATAGGTTGTGCACCAAGGGGCCGTACCGTCCGCCCGTCCACCCGTCCGTCCGTAAGTAACGTACCGCACCGTACCGCAACTCAACGCACCCAGCCGCACCTTTTCTCTTTCTGAGTCTGTACGCAGTACACAGGCACATCGTACAAAGGAGACGCAAGGGACACACACGTGTGGCACACGGGCGCACGCAGATGTCGGGGCGCACGCAGGCGCAACATGCGACAGGCGCCATCTACTCTCTCGACGCCAGACATACGAAGTAAGGAGGAAGACCCAGCCAGCCTCAGGGGGGTTCAGCTGACTCACTGACTGGCTCCCGACTCAACCCTGTGGCCCTGCCCTGTGGCACTTGGCTCATTGATCCCTGTGGCCCTATCATCCAGCCGTTAGTATTGCCTGCGGGTGAGCATCCATCCACCACTCCAGCCCCCTCAAGTACCATCTAACCTCCACTAAAATAACGACAGTGCCTACTACGTAGATAGGTACCTTAGAGGCTAGGCCGCTAGAGTGCCGTGAAAGGTAGTAAGGCACCACCCCTAAGGCCCTTCTATCCACTCGCTCCCCCACCATCCATTCATGATCCATCCTTCTCCTCCACCATATCCATTCATGATCCGTCATTCCTCCACCATCCAAACATGATCCATACATGATCCGTCATGATCCATCCGTGATCCATCCCTCCCAATCCATCCCACCCCATCATCAGGCTCACAGTCACCACTCGTTTTTTTCTTGCAACCCTCCCCCCCTTCTGCCACGTGACGGCCACACCGACAAAGCTGCTCGTCACGTCTGCAAGCCCTTGGGGTCTTCGGGAGCAGCCACCAACCATCCTGTGTGCGCGGTGGTATTTCTCGTCATCGCCGTTGTTGGCCCTCGAGTCCCCCCCCTCGTATGATTCATCTGTAACCTGGCTGGACATCGCGTCTTTTCCATGGAGCAGCAGCCCCCTCTGACGCTCTCCTCCCAAGACATCAGTGCACCAGTGCATCACCAGTTCCACGCGGGGGAGGGGCACTGATTCGTCCATGGGGTGACCTATAAACCACGCCGGAACTTGCTTTGCTTTCTCACATCCCGTCCTATCGTCTCCCCCATCCTTCCAACATCTCACATACATAACGACAGCCTCAACGGCCTCAACTGCATCCGCTTTCGCGTGCTAATTACTCCTTGCTTTCCCGGGGCGACGCTGTCGCAGTACTAAAGAGCCTGCTTGTCCCCCCCGCCTACCGTCCTCCCTGGCGGCCCAATTTGCAGGGCGTGCGCACTTCTGTTCTCGCCCGACGTAACGCTGCGGCTGCCATGCATGATCAGCCTCCCATCTCCAATCAGCTTTTGGGGGTGCAAACGCGTACGTAGCGTGGACTTCGCTGAGTGGACGCCCGCTCTCATCACCGTTGCAGTCGCCCGTTCCCTCGATTCTCACAGCAAACTAGTCGAGCTTCGAAGTTGGTCGTGGTTGTCGTGGTTGTGTCGACGCCCAACGCAAGCCCTTGGGGCCATCCCAAAATGAGGCTGGGAATGCATCCAGACGCCGACGATGGCGAGGCCCGCTTCGCTCGCCGCAGACCTCTTCGCCCTGACGCACACGATTGGTATGGCCAGGATGACGTCTTGCCCTATTCGTCGCCCCATCCACCACGCATCCACGAGATACAAAGGCCTGACGATCGGACGCCGAGGGGCCATGCGAGGACCTTGAGGAATGCACGGAGTGCAAGGAGCCTGGACGCATACCGCACCATGCCGCAGCCGCACCTCACACGAGCCGAAACGGATACCTACCGGCGGCCCAGGGAGATCCAGGTATATGAGGAGGACGATGAGGACTCCCAAGACGACCGCTGGCAACCGGGGACCAGAGAGACGAGCCCCGAGTATGCGCGGCCGCGCCGGTTGCATCAAGACCACCGAGGAGTTCGAGAACACCGAGCCCCTCGCGAACACCGTGCCACTCCAGAACACCGTGCCACTCTAGACCGTCGAGCCCCTCTGGAGCATCGTGCCACTCGAGACCATCGGGCCACTCGAGAGCACAGGGTGCCTGTGGCCCCCCGAATTCACCGAAAACAACCGGAACCTTCCTCCCAGTCGGCCCCGTCGACAACAGAGAGTAGCAGTGAAGATGATACCAGCGATGAAGAAGAAGATGAAGATGAAGAAGAGTCGGATGAGGAGTCGGATGAGGACGAGATAGAAGTTGTGGAAGAACCTGAGGAAGAAGAAATGAAATATCAACGTCGACACCCACGACATTCAAGTGGTGGAGACTATATGGGCTCCTCGGAGGAGAAGAGACTACGGACAAGGAGTAGGAGGCGGCCTTCTCCCGAGGAGGAGTACGGGGTACACTATCGTCATGTCTCTTCAGAGAACGACTCCCCAGTACGACGGCGTCCACTCAGGCGTCAAGCCAGCGATTCCCCAAGCAATCACCGCCAATCAAGAGTGTTGAGTATAATTGAGAGCTCGCGACCCCCCGTATCGTCTAGAAGGTTGGTCCCACATGTGCACATCCCCCCGTCCTGATGTCTGACTGGAAGATCAGAACTACAAAGGTGTATGAAACTCGAGGGGACGTCCGCCGTGAAGGCCGTCCTCGCCAGTCGAACAATTTCCAGGCGGCTCGGCTGTCGAGGTCAAACTCGCGTCGTCGCCCTCATAGTCTCTTGGAAAGCATATTTGGCGGATCGTCTCGCCAATCTTCCCCAGAGCGACCGGCTAAACTGTAAGCATCTACGACTCTTTGCGGAGCTTTCATCCCTAACTTTTGGCCTAGCCGTGACTGTATTGCGTGCCTAGACGAGGTCCCCTCAAACAAGTGTCCACGGCTCAAATGCGGTCACCGCATGTGCAACACCTGCCTCAAGCGGAACTTCAAGATTTCTCTTAACGATCCTCAGCAGATGCCCCCTAAGTGCTGCACAGAGCATATCCCGCTGCGCCATGTGGACAAACTCTTTGATCGGTCATTTAAGAAGACATGGAACCGCAAGTTTGCAGAGTATTCGACGCGGAACCGCGTGTACTGTCCGATGAGAAGATGTGGCGAGTGGATCAGGCCAGCCAACATTCACCATGACCGCGATTCTGGTCGCAAGATGGCTCGCTGCGGCCGTTGCAAAACAAAGGTTTGTGTGTCGTGCAACGGCAGGTGGCACAACTCGCGAAGGTGCCCAAGGGATGATGAAACAGCCAGGTTCTTGGAGCAGGCTAAGGACGAAGGTTGGAAGAGGTGTTACAAATGCAGGGCAATGGTTGAACTCAAGGACGGATGCAACCATATGACTTGGTGTGTATTGATACCGAGATGCTCTTGCTTACATGCTAACGAGAAACAGTCGATGCGGCGCCGAGTTCTGCATGATTTGCGGTGTCAAGTGGAAAGGTTGTGACTGCCCATGGTTCAGCCTCGACGCCGCTGACTCTGACCATCTGGATTACATGAGTGGTCCCGTCCCCATGAGTCGCGGAGAGCTAGAGAATGGATTCCACCATGACGAGCCGCCGTCCCCTGGAGAGCGAAGAGTCGGACGAGGCCAGCCGCCCGTCCGTCCGCAGCCGAAGAGCTATGAAGAAGAGATGGCTTTGCGGCAGATTCAAGAGCAGCGGGATGAGGAAATGGCCCGCAAGATGCAGTACTACGCGGAGGATGAATATGGTCCCATAGGCGGGGTCGGAGATGTGTCTGGGGTTGGAAACGCGCCAGCCCATTTCATGAACGGCCAATACAATCCTGGCGCACCAGAGCCTCCGCCTGCACCAACAGGCCGGAACGGTTTCGACAGAGGAGACCCGAGGAACGGTCATGGCGGTAGAGCCAGAGGGGCTCGAGGGGGCTCGATGGAGCGTCGCCTCGCTGATCGGTTCTCAGAGAACCGCCATATGCCGGGCTCAATGCCCGGGATGGAGCCGCCACCAATGGCGCATCATCTAGGACCTGCTCTAATGCCACCACCGCCGATGGGCATGCCCCCCCCGATGGGTATGCCTCCCCCGATGGGTATGCCGCCTCCAATGGAGATGGGGTATCCGGGCGGCCGAGTAGTCGTGGAACATGACCCCAACGACTACGAAGATGATGGGTCATTCTTTAGCCAAGGCTCTCACAGCAGGAGGACCAGTCGGCGAAGCGTGACTCCGAAATCATCGACCCTTGCCGGGCTGAATGGACGTGGCACGGGTATGGGACGAGTGCACTCGTGGAGGAAGTATGTCGAGCCAGGAGACTTTGACGAAGAAATTGCCTATGCTGCTGCCCATGCCACTGCCATGGCGTCGGCTTGAACAGCTCCCAGAAATTACGAGTTATGATTATGCATGCAACGGGTTGGGTACTTGGTTTTGGTCTACTTGGATACGGTCCAAGGAATCAGCAACAGAAATGAATTCTCCTCATTGTATGATAGAATATTTGAGAGCGTTGATGCTTGATGCTCGGTATGGACAGCCGATAGGACTGGATACTGTGATATAGGTAGGTGCCTAGGTAAGTATTGTGGACGGGTAGGCATGGCAGGGTGGGCGCATTTGTCTTTAGTTGAGTATGACCTATTCAATAGTAGAAACTTGAACCTCGGTGGTATTGATCAGGGATCAAGTGTTCTACTATCAAGTGTTTGCGTGTGTTGTCTTGAGTGCTATGTCAGCGGGGGTTTCTCCATTGCTCGTCATGACCTGATGACAAGGGTGTCGTGTGATGAACCGAGCCCAGAGCTAGGGTCATTCATCTGACAGTTGCAGGCCTCCCGACTACAGGGCCATGATCAACCTACACAATCCGTTCATGCCCGTTTCGACGGAGACTAAACCCAAGTGGATTCCAGTGGCTTCGTCAGTGGCTTCCGGCGGCTTCGGGGCGGCTTCGTCGGGACGTCGAGCGGGCCGCGCGAGGGGATGGAGGGGGGTTGGAGGGGGTCATGGATGCTGACTGACGCTGTGGCATTCCATCATGCCATGGATGATATCGCTAGCTTCTGGTCTCTGGCCCCTTCGCAGTAGCCCCTAGCATGTAGGTACCTCACAGCCAAGTGTCCAGGGCACTTCCCAGCGCAATGGCGGGGTCGTCTCAACTGATCAGCGATCAGTCCCCCAGCCCAGAATGTCGGTGCCACGGCTTGATTGGCGCCTCTCTCCCCCAGGACGGGTGGATGCTCACGTTCGCACGGGATGCACAAGAGTCCCGGGGTCCCGTAGCATCAGAAGGGGGGGTCTTCAGAAGGGACGGCCAAGAACAACGTTAATTGTTGAGCTTTCCCAAGGTACCCAGTTCGGTCTCGGTGACAGTTGAGCCGCGCCATCGCCAAGCTTGCCGTCATTGCAGCCCGTTCGCTTGCTTTCGGTCTCGCATGAAAAGAAGAGTGCAGATCGCGAATCCCTCCGTCGTTGCCGCGCGCGCAGAATTGCGTACGTAGCTGTACTAGAGTTTCGTTCGGGTGGTTCGGTCACCGACTTCGTTTACGGGGGCAGCTTCGCTAGGTACCTTACCTAGGTAGGTAGGGGACTGAACACTGGATCTTGTTGAAAACTACTTGCGGACCGAGTACCTTTTGTCGAGTTTTAACCACCACGAAACCCACGTCAGCCAGCCCACCGGCTGCTATCCCGCTGTTCGAGGCTCGTGCTCGTGCTGGCCTTCTGCTTTTGGATTTATTGAAATTTGAACCGCCCTCCCCCCCCATCCTATGCCCGACGACCCTCAGCCGGTACCGTCACCCCCGAAAGCATCAACGACAGCTTCAGACACAGCTTCGAATACAGCTTCACAGACCCCTTCGTCCTCATCCTCGGCCTCGAAGTCGCGTCCCAGCGACAAGGAGCGTGGTGCCGGGCATGGTGACGTCAGGAAGAAGTCCCGAATAGCATCGTCCCTCGCCCTGGCCCTCTCGCCATCCTCCCCCGCCTCGCCGCCCGTAGCCTCACCTCCTCCATCTGCCTCGGTCTGCGTATCGGCGCCCGCGACGACAGCCTCGTTTGCCCAGCGGCCGACGTCCCCCGAGCTCCTCGAGAGCGCCCTCGCGACGACGCTGCGCCGCGCTGAAGTTACCGCCAACATGCTGCTGCTCCACCAGGTCGGCAGCCTCAAGACGGGCGAGGTGGTCCGGTACACAGTCACCTACACGCCGTCGCAGGACCGCATCCTACCCTCGCCAGAGAAGCTCTACGTGCGTGTCCGCAACACGTGCGCCATCGCCCTGCGAGCCGCCTTCGTCCATGGGCCCTACACCCTCTCCGTCGCCGCGTACCCGGCCTCCTTCGACCCCAACGAGAAGTTCGAGCACCCCGAGCGCTACGGCGTGCCCGAATTCGAGCCCATGGTCAAGGCCGGCGGCACCTGGGAGTGCGAGCTCGTCGTGCCCGACGACATCCGCCAGAGCGCCGGCATGGGAGGCCACGGCGGCTTCGGTAAGCCCCCGGAGCACGACCAGGAGTGCGCCCGCTGGGTCATCGAGCTTGCCTCCCAGGTCATCTTCTCCACCTCGGCCGCCGTGGGGTACGAGCTCGTCGTCGCCCGCGACCACAAGTCGTTGAACCTGAGCAGCATCAGCCCCGTGCTCAGCGGCCAGGCCCAGGCGCCGCAGCCGGGCAAGGTGAGCGACTACCAGCAGAGCATCGGCGCCAAGGACGGACACCACCCGGCCCAGCCCCGGGGCGTCTTCTCGCGGGCCGTCAAGGTCAAGGTCGAGGACACGGCGACGCTGTGGAACACGCCGCGGCTGCCGGGCTGGGACGATCAGGGCCAGGCCCGGGCCGAGAACCACGCAGGTCCGGATCAGCCGGTGGAGAGCGTCGTGAAGACGGGCGATCCGGAGACGAAGCAGGAACCAGCGCCCCGGAAGCAGAAGAAGATCCACCTCGTGGTGTTGACACACGGCCTGCATAGTAATCTTGGCGCTGACATGCTCTTCATGAAGGAGAGCATCGATGCAGCTGTGAAACAGGCCAAGATCGATGCCAAGGCCCGGCGAGCCAAAGAGCGAGCCTCCAGGGCGAAACGTGACTCGAGCACAGATTCCGCATCCAACGACGACGATGCCCAGAACGATGCTCGCAAGGAAGATGACGATGAAGACGACGACGAAGAAGTCATTGTCCGGGGCTACTCGGGGAATGCCACCAAGACGGAGAGAGGCATCAAGTATCTGGGCAAGAGACTTGCTAGATACGTGCTCTCGACGACATATCCAGATCAGCCATTCCTCCCCTCGACAAAAGGGGCCGGCGAAACCATGCTCCATGCTGTCAAGGGGACAAGGGGGACAAGGGGGACTCTGATCTGAAACCGGCGCACAAACACAGCAGCATACACTCAAATCACAGCAAAGAGCACTTAGAAAAGCACCAACGGCCGTACAAGATAACGAGCATCAGCTTCATTGCACACTCTCTAGGAGGACTAGTGCAGACTTATGCCATTGCGTACATCCAAAAACACTCTCCCGAGTTCTTCGACCTTATCAACCCCGTCAACTTTATCACACTGGCATCGCCGTTCCTAGGGCTCAGCAACGAGAACCCACTCTATGTCAAGTTTGCCCTGGACTTTGGCCTTGTCGGCAGGACGGGCCAAGACTTGGGCTTGACCTGGAGAGCCCCGACTCTGGCACGAAGCGGATGGGGTGCCCTCGTCGGCAACCTGGGGGAGACGGCACATAAGAAGGTCTACGGAGAGTCGCAGCCAGAGTCAAAGCCCCTGTTGAGGATTCTGCCGACGGGGCCGGCGCATACGGCCCTGAAGAAGTTCCGCACTCGTACAGTCTACTCCAACGTCGTCAACGACGGCATCGTCCCCCTCCGCACGAGTTGCCTCCTGTTCCTGGACTGGCAAGGCCTCGGCCGCGTGGAAAAGGCGCGGCGCGATGTCGGCCTAGTCGAGACGGTAGTTGGCTTCGGGTGGGCTGAGCTCACAGGTGGAAACATGGCTTCTGTTCGCCAGAAGCAACTCCCAACGGGTGACCGGCAGGCCCAGCACCGATCCGGATCGGTGACGCCTGGCGAGTCTCGAGATAATATGCGAGAGGTCCCCCTGCCATCTAGCACTGCCCTTATCGAAGACGACCAGGCAAGTTTGCGGTCGGTCCCGACGCCGTTTGCTGACGATGTCCCGTCCGATTCGGGCGAGTCTAACAACAGCGGGCCGTTGTCGGGGTTCTTTAACTTCTTCAAAAGCAACGAGCCGCCCAGGCCTCCCAACGTCTCGCAAAAGCAAAAGATGATATTCCGGAGGAGTCAGACCATCAGCTTCAGCGATCTCCCAGCCGCGGGAGAGCCGAGCCCTTCTGGATCACCCAAGGCGTCAAAGGTGACGTCGGGGCACGAGGAAGAGGAGGAAGGGGTTACGGCTCCGCCAAAGACGACCTTCTTTGAGTCTGCCGGTGACCTCCTCAACCCCAAGATGCCAGGCGTCGATTATCTCATCGATCCTTCCGAGCGGCCCCGCACAATCTTTCATGATAGAGTATATCATCCGACCGACATTCCCGGTCCGCCCATGAAGAGGCGTCCGGCAACGTTGGTCCGGAGGAAGACCCTCACGCAGTCGGGTTCTGTTTCGCGGGCCTCGACAACTGCGTCGACTGGTAGCGGGTCGTCTTCCCCCTATCCATCGATTCATCATGAAAATACGGACCGATCGACGAAGGACTATGACGATACAGCAAACACCAACCCCGACAAAGATCCCCACGAGATTGTCGATAGCTCCAACATGCGTGTTGAGGAAAAGATCTCTAGGGCATACCATCGGGACTTGTCCTGGAGAAAAGTGTTGGTCAAGCTGGAACCCGACGCGCACAACAACATCTTTGTGCGTCGCATGTTCGCCAATGCCTACGGTTGGCCCGTCGTCAAGCATCTCGTCGACTCGCACTTCAGCGACTCGGCGTCGGCCCATCTGCGAACCGAGGATGAGAGCAACCGTGAGCGGGCTGCGGAAATTAACCAGCCGCCAGATGCGCACGGCAGCGAGCTCAAGGACAGCGAGAGCAAAGCACCAAACCCCCAAGACGGTGAATCTCAGTTCAGCAAGGACAACCGCACTACCCTAGGAGCGCCGGCGACACGGACCGAGAGCGAGACCCGGGAAGCGCTGGATGAAGTGTCCGACCTCCCCGGCCTCCCAGCTCCGCCACGCTCGCAGGGTAGCGACACGTCCGGCCAGCGGTCGCGGACCGAGCACGACGGCTCGATGACGTGGAGCGAGCGCGACTGGGTCGACAGCGAATGCGACAGTGACCTGGACTTTGGCGGCGACCTGCCCCCTCAGAGAGGCCGCCGGCCGGCTTAACGATACCCGCGTCGCAGGAGAAGGGCAAGGAGGCGCAGCGAAGCCCCAGCCCGCTGTCAGCCGGGTGGAACTGGGCCGAGAAGATTGTCGGCAAGGGGCCCGCTTCACGGACGAAGAGTCCGAGTGATGAAGGCACGAAGAACAAAGACGATTAGATATTACACGGGACCTGTCATGACGAGAGCGGATGTGCAAAATATGGGCTTAGATAAGAGTCATCTGATAGAGGCGCAATGAATTGGAATGACGAGGCTTAGAGTATATTTACTTTAATTCTTATTGCAAGGCGTTGAAAGCTTTCGGTTTCGAATGGGTCAAGATGTAAGGGTGTTTTGGCTCAAGTTGATGAAGTTCAGTGAGGTCTTGATGTTTGCGACTGACACTGGTACCAGTCCTACCCTGTATCTGTCCAGTGGGTCTTCTAAAAGCTGTCTTTTGCGCGATCCCTGGTACTGAACGTCAAGAACCAGTTGAGTGATCATGTTCTCAGACGTTGACTGCCGAGCTCTAGCGAATAAGATCCATGACAAAGGTTCTTGTTTGACATCAGGGTAATTCGGTGTAAGAGTTGGATGGAATAAGACGGGCAAGTGTGTGCGAAACGAAAGCGGCACTTGGAAGAACATGCAAGAGGGACTGAGCCCAGCCAGGAAATGTAAATCAGAAAGCGGCTGGATATTATTTTTCTCAACAAATCATTGTTCCTTTTTGAAGTCGAACCGAGAGAGGTGGGATTTCCATGGCTTCACGCTTGGAGTAAACATGCAACTCCAGGGGAGGTAGGCATCGAGGCGGGGGCGAGTTGGATGAGGCACACCTGCACTAAAATTCAAGGGTCCAGAACAATTCAAGAAGGAAATACACATTCTGCCTTGGACAGAGTGAGAGACGGAAACTTGAAAGAACCAAAAAGAAAAAAAATGGATAATCGGTGGGATCAAACCACCCATGTTGGACGAACAGGGAATCGAACCCTGGACCACTCCCAGATATTCGGATGAAACATGCTAAGGGAGTATTATACCACTAAACCATTCGCCCGAACGAATTGTTGAGATCGGGAGGCGAGATTTGCATCTAAGAGGTGGGATGTTTGAGAGCGACAGAAGTTGTGTGTGTGTCGTTTTTTTTATTTTTTAGTGGGGTATTGAGAGAGGGGAGAAAAAGGTGGAGGTTGTTTTGGGGGGGGGGGGGGGCGTTCATCTTGGCAGTGGTGGCGGAGACGGGGAGGAACCGAAAAAGGCTTGCGCTGAACGCCAAGTTCTGTCAAAGCCAAGCTGCCAGCCCTGACAGGGCGCATCTTTTTTTTTTCTTTGGGGAATTCGGCATCCGGCATTGGGACGATAAAAATGCACGGGCCCTTCATTCTGCATTGAGTCTGTGTCGTGGCAAGGGGCGATGATCAAGATGTAGTCAACGTGTAATAACTAAATGCCATGCCAATGCCAGTGTAACTGCGTACCTAGGTACCTGTCTTAAGCAGGACTGCCCAATTGACGAACCCCCGTGGTTGCGCCGCGGTTGTCGACAGGGCGTCAGACCGCCTGTAAGTTGGGCAGAAGCTAGTGAGATCGAGCTGTAATGCTTGCCCTCCCCCCCACTGTAGGTACCTTATTAGGCTTGGATTTTTGGGGGCCATGCACGTGCTGGCAATGCGAAATCTTTCCCCAACCATGACGACCATGTGCGTCACTCCCGGCGCCTTGGCTTGGGGGGGCCTCCCGGCGGAGAACTGGGAGGAGCCCTGCCAGAGGGACCTGAAAACTAATCATCGTCGTCAGCTTCGCCACGGCTTCTAGTTCTAGACCTTTGCCAAGTTTCCTTCTCTCAGCTTGCTCGGACTGTCTGCTCTGGGGTTTCTACTGGGTACATAATCGCTTGTGTGCTGCGCCAACTTCCCTCGACTCCGTTTCTCGGTCTCCCCCCCTCTTGTGGCCTCGGTTTGGTGGATTGGCCTAGGCTCGCGATGCTGCTATAGCTGCGTCTCCCAGGTTCTGCTTCGCCCAGGCAACTCTCACCGACCCCCCTCTGTCTTGCGCTCTTTCGAGACATACCAAACCCGAACCGAATCGAGCCGAATCCCGCTTGATATATACACGGCCGCCATGCGCCTGTTCCTCCTCCCCCTCTCGACGCGGCGCACGCTGCTCTACGCGCAGCGCCTCAACGTGGTGACGGCGTCGCAGGACCGCAACTACCTCGACCGCGGCACCGCCTGGGCGGCCAAGACGTGGGCCTCGTGGGAGAAGCAGGACGCCGGCTGGAAGCGCAAGGTCGTCGACTACGGCAACCACGCCTTTCGCCGCATCCCCTACCAGGAATGGGGCCTCAAGTCGGTCCCGCCGCTGTCGAGCAGGCGTCGCGCCGAGGAGATGGAGGGCACGGAAAAGGTCGAGCTGTGCTATCCTGCCTCCATTGTCTCGCAGGCTCGGGCTGAAGGGATCCTGCGGACGCTGGCTACAGAGAGGCAGTCGCTGCATCGCAAGAGGCTGATTTGGTGCTGCATCGGCATGCCCATCTCCGCCCCCTTTGCCCTCGTCCCTGTGTAAGTTTTCTGAGAAGATACTACCGACGTAGACTAACATGTCGCAGAATCCCCAACCTACCTTTCTTCTACCTCCTCTACCGCGCCTGGTCCCATTGGCGAGCCATGGCCGGCGGCAAGCACATCCAATGGCTCCTCGAGAAGAAGCTCGTCAAGCCCGCGCCGTCCAAGGTCCTCGACGACCTCTACGCCACCCACGCCGCCGCCCCAGAGGAGCCGCACCACAAGGAGCAGACGCTGCTGACGCAAAAGGAAGTCCAGACCTTCTCTAGCGACCTCGACATTCCCGCCCTGGAGATTGAGCTGGAGAGGGCCATCTGGCAGGTCGAGCAGTCGCTCGAGGACCCTAGCCAAGCTACGCCCAAGGATGCTGTCGTGGGACCCGGGATCGAAATATCGGACATGGCAAAGTCGGGTGCGACAGAGTCTCATCCCCCGGAGAGCAAATCGGGCGGCAAAGATGACAAAAAAGATCAATGAGTCAAGAGCTGCCACGCCTTGAACGATGTATGTATGATATGGTAATGTTCTCTCACAGTCAAACGCATTTCAAGAAGGACGGGGGGGCGTATAGAAGTAAGATAAAACGACAGGCGCGGCGCGGTTCACGGCGGGTATATTCATATTCATAGACACTTCTCAACACTAGGTCAGGCGGGTGCAGAGCAAAATCACAATTCTTCATGCCATCATCGTTACCGTCTCCGTCTTCTCCCATCTCGCCCCTGCCCTCTCCCTGTCATAAGGGCTCCGCTCGCCGGAGGAGGTTCGGCGCCGCCAACGCCGGCAGCGTCCCGGCCAGGCCCAGCGCCATCATGACTCGCCGCGTCGTCAGGCACGACAGGTCCGGCAGCCGGAACTGGACCACGGGCTGCTGGCTGTCGGTGTACCCCACGAGAGAGAAGCTCAGGCCTAGGCTTTTGAGGTCGGGAAGCGACGGACAGCAGCCCTGAAACCAGGCGTCAGCAAACCAGTTTTCTCAACTCGTCTCTTCCGCCGTGCTGAGAAAGGGGGAACATACTCGGCTTCTGGATACTTTGCGCCGCACAACCCCAATGTTATCGCCCTGCACGAACTGCGAGCTGACAACGTGCTCCCGCCACGCCTCGGCCGCCTTGCTCCGCAGCAGCCGCTGTGCGAGGGTATGCGAGGCCGGACCCCGCCGGACGGACCGGCTCCGTCTCCGCCGGCCGGCGCGCGGGGCGAGGGGATTCAGTGGTGACGAGACCACGGGAGCGTACGAAGGATCGGAGGAGGTCATTTTCCCTTTTCCTTTTTCCCTTTTCTTCTTCTTTGAATATTTAGACAGGGGCAGAGCACAGCAGTGGGGTCATATGAAGGAGAACGTTGTGAGGTATGAAGGGGAGTTTGAGGATGAGAGGGAGGTTGTTTTGGCGCTGGCTTGTATTTGTTTCTCGAGAGAGTCTTCCTCCCCTCTCAGGTTTCCAGATTTATTTAATAAACAAGAGACGTGGGGGGGCGGGGGGCGGGAGGCAGAATCACCAGGGGCTGGAGGATTTACATGTAAAACATTGTCGGCATCCTGGAATGCTGCGCGTCTAGTCGCGATTAATTGACACGGCCACGCGCGAGGTTCGACCGCGCTGGTGGGATTCCTAAGCCAGACGCACTGCAGAGTCGTAGGAGAATTTAAAAAGGATATTCAGGAACAGAGACATGCGTATGTCTGTGAGACAATGTGGATGTTCAGCTTGTCTGGCATGCCTCCCTTGTGTCGAGCGTCTGAACTATTGCCAAAACCGGCACGAAACTCTTTCAAGACCCCTTGGGCCAGAGAGATTAGAGTGGGCTGAGAAACTGCCGCGGCATGGCACTCTGGGTTGATGAACAAAAAAAGGGCATTATATTTGTAGGTTTTCTGGGGCCCCGACGCTGCAGGGGATGCCAGTTATTAGTATGAAAAGCGCATCAATGTCTTTGTACCAAGCGAGTGACCAAGCCGTCTCCAACGCCGACCCTGATTATGTATGTACCCAATGCGGCACTGTTGTAACACTTTGGAAAAGAAGTCTCTCCAACCAGATTTTACTCTGAGGATGTGGGGTCCGAGATGAAGGTGGCTTCGGTGAAGATGATTCCCTCCTCCACAATCTCCTCATCACCAATCTTCAGCTTAAAGGGGAGCTTAGGGTGGTACTAGCGGTGTGTCAGTTGACAAACATTGAAACCAAAAAAATCTGGGGAGTCGGACGAACCTGGTAGATGTAGGGTTTGGTGCCAGCGGCTCCGGCGACAATCTTCTTGACAAAGCCAGGAACCTCGGCCATGACATCGACACGATCACTGCGCTCGCCGAGAGAACCCTCAATGACAGCCGTGACGGGCTTTCCGTCCTTGGTGGTGCCAGACCAGGAGTGCTTGACATGTGTAGGCTCAGGCCAGGCGTTGTCGGTGTCGCCCTTGATGGCAGTGTGGACTGCCGAGTGGCCACAGCCACCAGTGATTACCTCGCCATCCTTGGCGATGCCACCAACAACGACGGAAGTGGTGCCGTACGAGGGTGGGGTGGTGAACTCCATCAGAATGGCCGAGTAGTTGGGGCCCTGGAAGTCGACAAAGTTCCATGTCGCGGCGGCGTGGTGGGGCTTCATGCCCTGGAGGGCGTAGGCGAAGAGAGCGCGGCCCTTGAAGTCGATGGGGCCCTCCTTGACGGCGATGGTGCCCTCGGCGACGCATCGGGGCCAGAAGGCGTGTCTCATCGAGCCCCAGGGCTTGTTGAGGTCGGTACCGTAGAGCGTGGTGCCTGTCTCACCGACCTGGAAGCCGGGGGACGTGCGGGTGATCTTGAGGTTGACGATGGCGCGCTGGTCGTTCATGCTCTTGATGGTGTAGTAGGTGCCGTCCTCGGACAGCTCGACGGCGCAGTCATCGGCGTAGAAACTGTTCTTGTCATCGCTCAGCTCGACGTTGTTGAGAGGCGTCGAGCACCAGAGGTGTGGCTTGGCCTGGTCTTGGCTGAAGACCTTGCAATTGAATTGGCAAGTGGTTCGGATGCCGCTGAATTAGAGAGGTCATGATTAGCGCCATTTGTTTCATCGGCGAGAGGGCAGAGGTCGGGTAGAAGGGGAAGCATACGCTACGTTGCTATAGATGACCTGGGCAAGCGCGACATAACCGTTGTCGCCCATGAGGTAGAAGCTAGCTGTCTCGACCGAGGTCGAATCCATGGCTTTCCACGTTAGATCCTCGCGCTTCAGCTCGGTGAAGGGCGTTTTCTCGGCCTCGAGGGCCACCGACTTGATGGCGGTAGGGCCATAGATGGGCTCCTGGGTGCCGGCGACGTTCGCCAGCCTGTAATTGCCATAAAAGAAGAAGCCGTCAGTTGCATGTCCTGTTTGGTCTTGGTCTCGGGAAGCGATTCTGGAGGGGAAGACCAATGGTAAGGTGGGGGGGGGGGGTTTCTTACTGTTGCTTGGCCCAGTTGAACATGGTTGATGGATGAGAGTAGATGTTTCTTGATCCAAGACACAGGGAAGGGGCGGACAGTAATTTAGGACCGATGGTTCGAGGGCAAGAGGCGGTGGTTCAAGGGCGATGATGAGAATAGGATTCGGAGGGAGTGGAAAAGGGTCGAGGGACGAGATATCCAAAACGAGTCGAGGTTGAAGGACGTCTGCTGCATGTCACTTCACACCGCTGGAGGGTTAGGCTGGACTTTGGGGGTTTGGCAAGCAGTAGCGGGCACGTTTTAGTGGTGGCGGCAGTGATGAGTGGGTTTCCTCCAGTGGGTTTGGGTTGCTCCAGTGGGGTTGGCACCTCTGTTGGAGGGGTCGTTGGGTCCCCACGTCGCTGCTGAGCAGCGAGGACCTGTCTCGACCGCCCCATGACGCCAGTGCCGTGGCTGAAGTAGCGGGCCATCCAATCGGACGGAAAAAAGGTGTGGCTCGACGCCTCGCATCATGACGTGCCAGACTGCCAACACTACGCGGATATATCCCGATGCGCTGCCAAGGACGCGCCGCCGGTGCTGGTTGCTCGTCACTTGTTGCTCATTACTGCTTGCCGCATATCGTGCGGCTTACCGTGCTGCCGTCGAAGCGTCACAAGGCAGGCGAAGCTTCGGAAGGATCGCTGCGTCTCCTGGCCTCCTGGTCTCCCGCTAGTGGATGCGCCGTCACCGTCGCCATGGTGTTGGAGTTTCCCATTTCCTGCTGTCCGGAAGTGGCGGGAATTGGTGGTTCTGTGGCATTAGCCATGCCAAGCTGAACACCAGACTCGTAGGCTGGATTATCTTGCAATCGGATGCGACTCCCTTGGCTGCTGGGAGTCTGGGACGGGGTCTTTAGAGGTCTTAGTGCTTGTCTCATCACAATATCGTGAAAAGGGGCCGAGGTGATGTGGTGCCTACAGCAGACACAACCACACTGTTGTTGGATCTAAGATGATTGAACTTAGGCGACGAGGACCCGGCAGCCGTCGGCTTATACGGAGTAATTACGACCCCGTAAATTGTGTAGTGCATGGGGGAAGGGAATATCGATACCGACCCTCTTTCCATCTCCATGTGATAACAAAACTCCGCGAGTCCGTGGTGCTACATATCGTGAATGCAATGGCCTCGGGTGTTGAATATCTCATCCATCCCCTCCACCCCCCTCCACGGGAATTGCATGTCAACGGCAGCATCGAAATTAGCCACTAATAATCTCAATTATCAACAGACTGCTGCCAATGGGTTGAAGAGCGAGCACAGGTGGCAGCATCAGCTCATTACCAAAAGGGGCCCGCCAAAGGAACCACCGAGGGAGGTACGCCAAATCACTCGTGCGGACCCCCATTACCACCATCACGAGAACAGAAAGAGATTTGGGTGGCTCCTCCGGGGATGCTGGCCAGATTGCAGACTGCCACTCCGGCCGCGTTGAGCGCTACGTACCGCGTTGTCATGTTTGCAATTCTCCCACTCTGTACGTACAACTCAAATTATCCCACCGTGTGGGAATCGCTGCGCGGGCGGCCGGCGGAGGCGATCAAATCGGCCATGATCCTTGAGCCGGCCCGCGTTCCTGAGCGTTTGATAAGATCTTTCGGCCTTGTTGCCGTGATCGGATAAGAGGATAAGGGATAAGGCTGGTCCGTCAGAAATTACCATCACACTACAGAGCGCCTGGATTCACACACGCCGTCCAATGAGAGCCCTCCTGTAGTGCGGTCCCTCCTTTCTATTACGTGCAGCCCAGCCTAAAGTCCAACTTTATTGCCCGCGCTGGGCCGTCGCACTCGCAGAAGACAACCGCCACGCCTTTCACGCTTTTAGGGGGTGTCGACATTTTTTTTTTTTTTCGTATCTCGCTCTTCCATACCTGCGCATTTCCTTGGTAGTACTACGTACTGTACATCTTCGTTAGCTGTCGCATTAGCCAGCGCTACTTCTACACACTTCTCGCGCACTACAAGTATTGCTGTCTAGGGGTCCTTCGGCTCTTCCACAGCACTTCCATCCTCCTTTTGGTGCTCGCTCGGGCCTTATACCTGGCTCTTATTCGCCCGCTCGCTTCGTTCGACCCGCGCTTCGACCCGCGCTTCGACCCGAGTCCCTCGAATCTTTCCACGTCCGTCCGATTCTCCTGCTCGGTCTCATCCTCGATCTCATCCTCGATCTCTACCAGCCGAACGGCCACCCTTGAAGAAGTAGGCACGGCATTATCCTTGTTAATCCTCGAGCGCGACGGAAGATCAAATCCCAGAGAGAACCCTCAATTTCGCGACAGCTTCGACGCTCCTGCTCGACATTGGAGCTCATCTCCCGCCAAAGACCCCGGCCTTTACACATTCACCGAATAGAAGTTATCCCCTTCCTCGAACGGCAATGGAGGAAGGGCCCCAGATTCTCCCGCCGCCGACTCTCGAGCCAATCTCTCGACCGAGTTCCGCTTCGACAGCAGCATCAGCGTCGCTGACCCAGCTGCCCGGCATATCGTCCCTGGCAGCCGTCAGCGCGGCCACGGCTTCACCACCGTCAAGGTACGCGCTGCGCTTTGAGCACAATTCTTCATGGGATTCGTGGTGGCTGGAGTCGCGTGCAATCGTTATCTGCGCCGCGGCCCCCCCCTACCCCGGATGGCGCTGATTGAAGATCCCGCTCTTCTTCATGCATAATTCGCTTACTAACATTTTCTGGTCTAGACCGCTAAGCGGACCGCCTCCTACGATGTATACCGGTGCTTCGCCCGCTGCCACGAGTGGGGGTTCTGGAGGGAACTTGGTACGTTGCAAACATGCCCCATCACTACAACACTACCCTTCACCGATCTGTCCGAAACGCACTTTCACACAATCACCTCTCAATTGGCTAGCAACACCAATCCTTTGCATGCAGGGGAGATGTGAAATGTCGGATTGCCAAGGCGTTGATTATCAGGGTCTATCACGGTGCCACATCCACTGTCTTATCGCGTACCACTGATATGATCACGTGTGTTATCACAACCCCAGTCACCCTAAGCCCAGTTTGGCAGTTTCGTGGGTATCCTATGTGGGCTTTATCTGGCTTATCAGACCAGTTATGTTGGGGCCAAAGAATTTTACTCCATCCTCTTATCGTGATCAAGATACTAATCATCGCCCTCCCTCCCACCTCGCCCTCACTTCACCACCAAAACAACCGGCGTCATGATGGCCACTAACGGATCTACGCAGCCTACCTGCCAGAATTGCGCGACCTCCACGACACCATTATGGCGTCGCGACGAGTTCGGTTCAGTCCTCTGCAATGCCTGCGGCTTGTTCCTCAAGTTGCACGGTCGCCCGCGGCCTATCTCTCTCAAGACTGACGTTATCAAGAGTCGCAATCGTGTCAAGACGATGCGACCAGATCTTGCGCCAAAGAAAAAGGTATGCATTTCCTTCGCCTCGCACTGTGCATCGCTGACTCATGCCAGCAACAGCATCAACAGCAGCAACAACAAACCCAGAACTTTGCCGGCGCAAATGATCACAATCGTCTCGATCTTTCCGGACAGAATACGAATGCGCACGCCGCTCAGGCCGCACGACGTGCCTCGCAAAGGTCCGCGAATGGGCACAACGATGGATCCGACTCGCCGATCTCGCGCACCGGCACGCCGTCAATGTACAACCACAACTTGCCTTCTTTCATGGTTGACGACCCGTACCAGACCACCGCTGTCGCCGGCTTCGCTGCTACTGCAGTCGCGGATGGCCGCGCCGCATCCCCTCTGAATGGAGATCGGGGCCCCGATGCGCCCCAGACCCAAGAGCAGCTTATCGCACACAACTCTAGTCTCAAGACGAGAGTGAGCGAACTTGAGCTAATCAATGAGCTTTTCCGTGGCCGCCTGGGCCAGCTTGAGAAGCAAGAAGCTGCCGCGAGAAGGGGACAGGAAGTGGCTAGTATCGAGCAGACTCAACTACGCGCACAACTCGAGGCCGCACAGGACAGTGAAGCCAAACTTCGGGCCCAGCTTGACGACAGCCATAGAAGGGAGAACAGTCTTAAGCGGCGCCTTGATGACCTCGAGCTTGAGTTGAAGGATGCCAAGGACGCTGTTGAGGCAGCCAATGAACGACCTGCCAAGAAGCCTCGTCTGGCGGAGCCAGCTCCTAAGTCGGAAGATGTCGCCGAAGTTCCAGTTGCTACCTCAGCACCTGTTGCTATTGAGTCATCTGATGCCATGGAAGTGACCAGCACCGAAGAAGTAGTTGCTCCCGAGGCGACTGATATCCCAAAGGCTGTTGAGGCCCCCGAAATACCTATTGTCACCGAAGTTGCTGAAGTTACTGAAGCGACTGAAGCTACTCAAGCTACCGAGGCGATCAAGGCAACCGAATCGGCGGAAGTCTCCGCTGCGGCATAAGAACAATGCCGTCGCATGTCAAACTTTGAGAGACGTCTTTGACCGTCTTGTTTTCCCAAACGGAGACTGGGCCATGTGCCCTCAAACGGATATCTGGGAGCTCTTGTGCTAATGCAAGGCTGACCCAGATATCTTGCACCGTTTTACGACCCCAATCCTTTTAATACCCTTGTACGAAAGGCGTCGGTGCGCTCGCGTTGCTTTCTTGTCATCAAACGCACGTCCAAGCGACAGCGGCAGCAGGGATCTCGGCGTTCAAGGCCATAGTTTTGTTTTTGTGTTGAGCCGGTATATGCGAAATCATACCAGGAAGTGATGGAATGCGAACGGGTTGGAGCTTGGAGTGGAATATTATGAAGTTATTGATACCTGCCTGCACGCGACTTCTTGGGACCTACAGTTCTCCCCGCCCGTAACGATTCTCATGCTGCTGGGGAGGGACCACGGGTAACGAGGGTGAGAACAAACGTGGACCATGAAAAGTTTCACTGCTTTTGGCAATGAAAAAATAGACACCCGATTCTGTTCTGACTGTGAGATGATGAAGTGTTCCGCCTCGTGCCTTAGATCCTGGTGTTTACTGCATGCATGTGTTCCTGGGATTACAATATTTGACGCGCCCAGCCATCTAATGAATCAACCATGCTGGCAAGCGAATGATAATCTAGCAGAGACCTCCTAAGCACAATGCCCAAACGCACTCCTCCTGATAACATCTGAAGTCAGTGGTGGTCATTGGCCTCTTAGCTTTACTGTTAATTGGTCGCGTCAAGAAAGCATGTTTGCAGATGCAGAGTCACGTGGGGCAACACAGAGAGCCAACAACCGCCCCCAATTGACAGAAAGAAGCATCTGAATCACTGGCAGCAACAACAAACATCACCTTCACACACTTCCAACCTCTCATCGCCTGTTGGCTTTTGTCCTGTATTCCACGCATCATACGTGGCCCATCATCTTTGGCAGCCTCTTAATTTACCCTGTTACGTGTGATTGATGATACCATCCCACTAACCCGACATGGCACCGACCCAGAGTTTCCACGGTGGCGTCGGTGTGAAGAAGGGAGTCGGTAGGGTCGCTGGAAAGACCGTTTTGGGCAGTGGTAAGGGTGGTTCTAAAAGACATCGGTGAGTGAGACCAGCGGTAGCGACCCGCCTTGGGAAGCTGTGTGGGCGCTGACGATCTCACAATAGCAAGATTCTACGCGACAACATCATGGGCATTAGTACGTGATTCCGTGCTTGTGAGATTGGTGCGATTGCTAACTGAACCACAGCCAAGCCCGCGATTAGGTGAGTTCAAGGATCTCCGGCATTTGCCCCATTATCACAACACCCACGACCAAGCGCGTCACTCATCGCAATACCTGATCTTCGTCACACCTAGCTATGTCTTATCTCCTATCACTGACTAGCCTACAGACGTCTCGCTCGCCGTGGAGGCGTCAAGCGCATATCGGCAGGCATCTATGAAGATATACGTGCCGCACTGAAGGACAGACTGGAGATGGTACGCATTTATGCCCTGTCTTGACGTTTCCCTTGCTGACGTCTTCAAGATCCTCCGAGATTGTGCCACCTACGTAGAGTATCGCAGGGCGAAGACAATAACTATTCATGATGTATGTTCACCAAGATACCTTTACACTTTTACGACGTCACTGACATATTCTAGGTTATTCACAGCCTGCGGAGAATCGGAAGACCCATTTATGGGTTTGATCCTGACACGTATGATGCGCGCAAGAAGACCACACAAGTCGCGACATCAGCTCCCGGTTACAACTAGGCCCTGCACGACTCTTCTTCTTATGTCAAGAACACTCGCGACCTGGTCTTGAAAGGCTATTACGGTGTTAATGGCGCATTTCTGTGCATGATTTGGTCTGCTTTCTAATGTTTATGCTTGAGGGGTTCACATTCAAGGAAGCAAGATATCCGTTTCTAGTTTCTTTTTAGGATGATTGGAGTTTGAAGCCATGACAATTCATGACCTGATTGAATTACGAGCCTTCTTAAAACGAATGGTATCTGGTATCTGGGGTATCTCAAAGTGAAAGTATAATATGTAAAAAGTGCCACAGCCACAACCTCAACCATTACCTGCTTCTAATGCAGACACAACATTTCCAACTTATTTCTTTGAATTTATTTTTCTTTTCTGTGTGATTGTCAATCCTTGCGCTGTCTCTTTACCTCCTCCTCTTGACCACGTCGTAGTCAGCGAGGACCTCGTCAAGTGCCTTGGTGGCGAGGATTTCGTCTCGACGGAACGGAGCATTGAAGATGGCTGGGAGCAGCATGGCGCTGTTAGCATGCTCCTGGGCGAAACCGACCTCGGCATCCCGGCCACAGCGTTCCTTTGTAATGCGAACAGCCTCGAAGAGAAGGTCCTTGCCGACGCCCTTGCCACGGTATCGCAGGCTGGTGGTCCACGCGCGGATGACGCCCTTGCCACCCCGAAGAGCGACGCTGCGGTACTTGCGCTTCGGGCCTGCAAGGGCAGCCGGGTTGGGTTCGAGACGCAGAACAAGGGATCCGATGATTTCGTCGTTGTAGCGGGCAGCCAAGATGGTGTCTTCCTCGCCGTCGTCGGCGCGGAGCCAGCCCCAGCGCAGGCGCTCGGCGAGGGAGACGTAGCCACCGGCGAGGTAACGGATGCCCATGAGGTAGCTCATGAAGACGCCACACGAGACGGTCATGGACACGCCGGCGTCGAGGCTCGAGATGAAGCCGAACTGGTAGACGGTGGCGAGGGCGGCAGACAGGCCGGCGAGGCAGAGCGGGTGGAAGACGAGGGCGACGGAGGCGCGCTGGCGCATCTGGGCGATGGAGTCGGCAACTAGGCGGAGGCCGTCGACCTTGTCACGCCGCGACTCGAGCACCTCGAGAGACAGCGGCGGGATGTCGATATTGTCGTCATCGAGGTCGAAGAGCTGCTCGGCCGAGATGCTGGCCGAGTCGGAGAAGGGCGAGGGTGCCACAATGTGTGCGAATGGGCTGGAGGGGCCGAGCCGCGGGGTGCTGGTGGCCGAGGACATGGCGGAGTGCAGGACGAGGTTGGCGCGCAGGAATGTGAAGAAGGCTGGAGAGAAGGTATGTCAGTTGAGAACGTTTTTTTCTCTTTCATTTTTGGTGCTTCTTTCAAGTTCAACCGGTTTTGTGCACGGGTACACAGGGTCTGGCGAGCCACTGGGGAGTGATGTTGGGCCGTGTAAGACGAAGCTATCACCAGCGACAATGCTGCCACATCAAAAAAGGGCGACGCCAAGTACCACTGGGCCTCTCAACGACAACCAGACGCCCAGAGCCCAAGAACCAAGGTGCGCATAGCATTCGGTTAAAGATCCAGGGTATCGAGGCTCGTGCCCACAGGGCCAAGCGAGCTGACGACCAGGGTTGGATATTATTCCGGTGGCCAAGGTAACAAGGCGGGAGAGAAAAAAATCGGTTGCAGTTACAGGGCCCCCTTCGCCAACAAGGGATATTACTGATGGCGAGCCGTATGAAGCAAAAGCTTCACAGATGAGGGGGGAACATAACAATAACGGTTTGTAAGAAATATCTTTGCTTACCGGCACTCGTCTTCAGTCCTGGCATGGCGTTGACCCTGTCAACCAGTGGGTTGGGATGGTAGGCGCTGAGGTCGAGCTCGCGGATCGCCATGTGGTGGGGAGCTTCCATGTTGGCGAAGAGGCCAAAGTTGAGATGAAGGTGATGTTGATTATAGAGAGAGTCGGTACTGTAATAGAAAGGATTTGGAAATAGTCGAGTCGAGACGCAGAGAGGAAGCCAGCCCCAAAGAGCAGGCGTCGTTCGATGACTGGAGTCGTGTAGTGGTGGTGGATGGCGGTGGGGGGTATAGCAGAGCAGCAAAAAACCGAGGGTATCAACGGGCTGGAAACAATAAAACAAGAACAAGATAAAGGGCAGAGCGTAGAGGGGTGGACGAAGCAAGATTATACAGTATTAACGTAGATGGGTAGATCAGAATTGAGTGGAGGAGGAGAGCGGGTGAAGACTGAAGTCGAAGTGTGGAGGCAAGAGGAGCAGGAGCTGAGGATGATGAGGACCCGTCGTCAGCATTAACTATTCGATCAACATGAGAGGAGCCTTGACCTGCGACCCAGGACGTTTTGGTGGTGGTGGCAGCGTCTTTTTTTTCCCACCCGAATCCTTGTGGGACAAGGCCTGGCCCCTCCTTGCTCCTTGCTCCTTGCTCTTCGTTAGTTCGCTGTGTCGTCTGCTTAGCACCCTGTCTTTTCCCTAAACCCGGTCTGTTCTTCAAGGCTGGGAGTAGCTCCCCTCCCCTCACTCTTCTTCCTCGGGCCTTGCCATCCCTGACCTCGGTTTCTGGCCTTGCAACTGGTTCGCCCGTTCAAACTAGCAATCCGTCGCCTAATAGCCTACGTACCTAGGTCCCCTACGGAGTACGGAGTAGTGAGTGAGCGAGTTGGTTCCCTGTGCTGGTGGGTTCGTGTGTTCAAGCCTGTGCAGGTTGGCGGGTTGGTGGGTTGGTGGGTTCACTTCCCTGCCGCCTGTATGGGCATCACTGGACTTCACCTCGCTGGGCGGCTCCTCTTTTAGGCTCCTCTTTTTCGTGGTGTGGCCCGTCGCGGTGGGTTTTGGTGGGTGGCAACCCCCGTGAAAGGCCCCCCTCACCCCCTTGTAGCCAACGTCCCCCACCACCTTTCAGAGGGCTAAAGACGGAAAGGCTCGATGGGCGCCCGCAATACTTTGCTCAACAAGGCACCACCCAACACGACATGACATGAACACGCCATGGGCCGGCTCGAATATCCCACTTCCGCGCCTCGATTCATTGGCAAAAGGCGACCAGACTGTCGGATCCGGGCTTGCATCGTCACCCCTACAACGTGCAGTGATGATGAAGCCATCTGGCGGCTGCGTGATTATGAGGAATTTTTCCTGTCTTTCCACCCGTCGATCGTCACGTCAACCTGCCTCGAGGGTGGCGTCTGCGGGCTCGTTATCTCGGATGCCCATCGACCAGCCCTCCTCCACCACACCCATCCACCACACCCATCCATCATGCATGGTAGCTGCGAGATGCAACGCACGTCGACGGCGTGAGGGTCTAACAGGCGGCTATCTGGTTCTTGGGAAGCGACTGCTCTGTACGTACGGGGTGCCGCACCGCACTACAGCACAAGCCACTACCGCGTTGCTACTTTCGAATATGGCGCGCGCACCTCTTCTTCTTCTCAACGCGCAAACATACGAAGTAGCCGCAGACACCGCCAGCCCAAATATCCCCAGCTCCAGTTAGAGCTTCAGCTGCAGCTCCCAGCTCCCAGCTCTGCTGCAGTCTAAGTGAAATTTGGACAAAACTCGCTGGATGTAGTTGGCAAGCTAACCAGGGGACGAGGGTCGAGGGTCGAGTGTCGACGACTTGGGTTGCCAGCCGACCTTCGAGACCAGAAGGCGTTAGTTCTCCGCTGGCTTCACCCTGCAAAGCCCGTAGCGTTGCCCAACACGCTTCGTTCCGGTGGCCGCGGCGTCGGGTTCCCACCCACTATTTCCTGGGCCTGTCTTGTCACTCACAAGTGACAAGAGTCGTTGCTCTGTCAGCCGTGATAGCCAACGAACGCGTCGGGCTTGCTCAACTTCCCTTGTCTGGGGGCATCCGTCAACTACTGCTTCTTTTTGCAAGCCAAGGAACGCCTGGCTGCAGGTGTGAGTACGGTGTGTGTGGGCACATCGCAACTTTGCCCGCCATCGCCGGCATCGTGTGATAAGGCGCCATTTAATTGTTCTGCGGCGTCCAATGAAGCGGCACGCGATCCCTCTTGGAGGCGTCTGAGGCGTCCGCCCGAGGGCGTCCGAGTCATCTCCAACACCCACGAGCTAGAGGAGCTGCTCGCCGTGAACCGAATCGATGACAACGGCCTCTAGGCCTCTAGCAGTACGAATGCAGCCTGGTCCACTGGCCACTATTGTGGTAGCGGGCATGCTAGGCGGCGCAGCGCCCAGGGGACCAACAGGTCTGGATCTGGACCCGCGACGGCCACCGTCTCGTGCTCCCCGACTGGGAATAGTTGCGTCTCTGAAGGGCCAGACTCTCTCAAGACCAACAGCCAGTGAGAACCAACAGTCAGTCAGCAAGACTAACAGCCAGCGAGGCCAACAACAGAAATGGGCTTGATGGGCCTGATGGGGCACGAGGCAGTTACGGAACTAGCAATCGTTGGCTGGGTGTTCGTTCGGTCTTTTGACGCCATCGCCTTTCACTCGTGCATGGCATTAGCTTCACCAGTACCACGGTGGACCAGTCACGCGTCTTCGGCCTCGGTTGTTCCCAGCCTTGACCGCTGATGTTGCGCCGGCTACGGCTATTCAATCATCTCCACACGCCGGCCATGATGGCGAGGACAACGACGACGACGACAATGCAATCCTGCTGCGACGCTTGCTACGTACGACGACGTGACACCCAAGAACATACAGTACGGTACATGCCACTAACATGAAAAGTATTTTGTATGGCAAAAATCGATCAAACCCTGCCACTGGCGGTACCATGGCATCATCATCAACTAACTGTACGTACAGTACTTACGGAGTACGGAGTGCAGTGCCATGAGGATCCCAGAAGCTGGCCGACTCCACCGCTGACGTACCATACACACGAATCCCGAGACATTTGATACAAAGCCCCCGGAGGAAGTGCCTCACGGCCTAACAAGTTACAGCAAACAGACGAGTGAATGCAACTAATTACTTGATAGGCTATCGTTATGGTTGGCTCTTTGCTGGTTGAGCGAGACGGGCCCCAAGATCAAACGAATGCCCCAGAGAGTGGCGTCTTTACCAAACACAAAAAGCACACGCGCTTGCTGGTTTTGTAAGCCCAGGGTTCCCGATCGTGCGGGATGGACCAGGGCCGCGTGGTCATTAGATATACGACCAGCCATGAGGCCGTGTCCCGCCTCCAGGACTCGTTGCCCGCCCGCCAGTAATGACAGACTAGCTGCACTGGAAGCCACGGTCCATCAAATTCGTTGATAGGTGCGGGGGAGGTCGGGGCGAAGCCTTGATTCTACCGAAAGTCTACAGAGCCGGCAACTATGAACGATCCGGATCTAGGTTATGGCGAGCGGGTTAGAGGGTCGGGTTCAACTTGATAGTGATGAGCAACCATCACTCCATCTACTACGCACGCCCTGCGAATCTTTGCCAAGCCTGGCCGGGCGTTTCCCTCAAGTGTCCATTCCCCCGTCCATGCGTCCTTCAGCTCAAACACCAAGGATGCACTCTTGAAACGCTCGACTCCGTCTGCCCTTCTCCGCAACGTTTGAAAATCAGTTCGTGTACCGCAGCATTGGCCAACTCTGTCGCCAACCGAGTCGAGATTGCCGCGTTTGGCGATGGCTGAGCCTCGTCCTGGCTCCGTTGCTGAGGAGACTGCTTTCAGGCTGGACAAGGGGGGGTCGTCATGAATGCCTGCCACGCCGCAGGTGGACGCCCCCAGCATCGAGGTCACCATTTCTTACAAACGCTCAGGTCACATGGTCGCGTTCGTGGGACAAGCCGCATTGACTTTGTTGGTTTCGTTTCTGTGCCTTGTTTTACGCTTGTGTGAGATGGAAACAAGCGATGCTCGAAGTAGTTTGAAGTCACCCCAGGTGGTATCAGCAGAAGCAATCCGTGGGGAAGTGTGATCTTTTTGTGTCATGCCATGCCAGACAAGCTTCCAGGTCATGTTCCAGAATGGCCATCCTCTCCACAACGGGGCTCCGGGGCAGCCAACGTTGCACTTTTGCATATTCCTTCCATCAACCTTGCTGGGCCACGTCAGCTGTTAACTCTTCGGTTTAAATATCGAATTCTCGAGTATATTCGCACATCCAGCCCACTGCGGGCAGTGGAAGAAGTGGAGGCGACAGAAGCCAATGCTCCAATGCTCCTCTAGTATGGGACTAGTCTAAACCCACCGCTTGGCCGTGATGAGGATAAGTCTAGGTGCTTTCAAACCCCTAATGGCAATAATTTAATTTTTTTGCAATCCTCGATATACCCTTCACATACAATCGCCAATGGTCCTGGGTGCTTCGGCTTACAGCATTCCCTGGAAGCGTCATCACGACATCACAACGAATGAGACGTGCTCAGTCCTTCTCATCACCCTCGCTTGATCCAATTCAATGGGGGTCTTACTTAAACAAAATAGACAGGAAAAGCCTTCAAGACCGGTTTATACCGCCACCTTCAAACTCTAAGATGAGAACCCGAAGCCCCGGAACATGCCCAGATGGTGCGAGGCTAGTGTCTTCCCGAGCCCTCAGAACCAGCTTCATGCCAAGGGTTTCCCGGTTTTTTTCAATGTGCATTCATATTTACCTTTACGTGTTCCTTGGAGATACCCGCTCCCATAGCCAAAATCATCTAGGGACACAGAAGGGGTGTCAAGTGGTGGCCGAATGCCGAAGGTGCAGAGCGTGGCTTTCAGTCGTTACAACCGCGGGCGAGAGGAAACATTTGCCTCTACTCTGGGATAGAGCCTACGGTAGGGTTCGTCTTGGAGTAATTTCTTGGGCTCGGGTTTGCCATTGCTATCGGCTGCAGAGGAGGCGCTGAGTTTGCTTCGCTGACGCAACGCTGAGGGATGTGTAGGAGCCGTGCCGAGTGACTCTCGGTGGCCATGAGATATAGGTGAGAGACGGCATGCATCTTGATTGACCTCAGACGCTCTCCAAATCTTTTCAGGGCGAACCATCCTCAAGTCTATGACATGCGTGTGATATAATATCGACGACGTGTGAGTTCAGCGAGTGACATATCAGTGGGCTAGACCGGGAGCTAGAGACCAGCATCATACGCGAGGGTACGTATTATTATGCGTTTCTACTTGCCAGCAAGTTCACCTATTCATGCGTGGAAACGGGAAAAGAAAGTACGTTCCCAGTCTGTGGCGGTCGAAGCACCTTTCTCATTCTCTTTCTCCTTCAAGCTGCGTTGGTAGTAGCGGATAGTTCATCCGTTGCGCTTCAAGATAGAACACGCCGACTACCTATCTAGAGCATTCATTCCGCAGAGGATTGTTGACAGCGACTCAGACCTGTAGACCTGCAGGCGTGCAAGCTGAACAGAAACGACAATTGTGTGGTTTTGACTATCAAACACATCGTCACGGAGTTAAGCCCATCTCACACCATGTTCATCTTGACAATTCCACAATTCATATCCTCAATCCATCTTTCCCATATGTATCCTTGTCGAATTCTGAATCTAGCTAACAATCAACTCAAGCTACCCCGCCTGTCCCAGCTCACGTCTCGAGATCATCAACCTCTCAAGATGCGCCTCTCCGTATTTCATGTGGCGTTACTCGGGCCGCTATGATCGTCGAGGGCTCCGATGTAACATGCACTGAAGGGCTCCAAATGATTGCACCATGAGGTACTGGTGAGAAGCAGGACAGCGGCGTTACGGGAAGCCTCGTCGAGGATATGGTGGAGCCAATCAACAGCTTGCTTGTCCCGCCTGCCGACTGCCTAACCACCTTTACCTGCCTGGATCGCCTGAATTCCGAGCAGGAGAAGGTTAATTCCATAAAAGATGTGGTCACGGGCTACTACAAGCCCTGCCCAGGAGGCAAATTGGCCGTCAGCTCGGGTAGTCTCAGGGCAGCCAGATCACCAGTTCCCACTTCTGCTGTTGTGGCGACATGTTTGGCTCGTCGAGGGTGACTTCTCTCGGCATGTGATGAGTCTATGACAGTGGTAAGCAAAACAGTGGGCTGATAGAACCACCTTCGAATAGATGATATAATCAGTTCCCGCCATCATTGTCTTCGGAGACCCGACCCAAATCACAAAGACCCCCATAAAAGAGAGGAAAGAATGGAATCAACAGAGCATGTGTGTACATTACTTTCATCGTCTAGCTGTTTACTGATACGTGTGTCAAGGCCTTCATCGGTAGCAACATGACCGACTGCAAGGATAAGTACAGCGGCATCATGTGGTCATACTGTGGCGTTGATGACATGCACTGCGACCTTGGCAATAACAGAAAAGTGCACAGACTACATATTGGCAATTACGGGGGTGCTGTGGCTAACTTTGTTGTCTACAGCTATGGTGATTTAACGAGTAAGTCGATAGCGATGGCAGCAGCTTCAGAAAGCGCCGCCGATTCTGCCTCGGCAACGGCCGGTTCGGTCAACGTTGCTGGTCGTCTGACACAGCCTTCGACGCGAGCTGGGGTCATTCTCTTTGAGATAGCTATCGTGGAGTTGTTTCTCTGATACAGGTTCAGAATGAAGTGCCCATGGCAAATGTCTGGCCTATATTGTTTAGTTATATCTCGAATATACGGAAGCCTGGAGGGAGGTCATGTTAGAAAAATCTGAGGAAGGGAATGAAGGCTTTGGGGCTTCAAGTGAATGGCTCTCTGCGTCCCCCTTTCTCCTTCTCTCCCATATGCGAGCATTCGCATTGCTCCTCACTGTTAACAACCGCCTGCAAACGAAGTAACCCGGGTATAAGTGACCGGCGAGGTGCGTAAGCTTGTTAGATAACTGACCACTTCGTCAAGCAAGCCCTTGCCAATACAACCATGCATGACAAAACAAACTGCTGAAAGCAGAATGACGTGCTTCGGTCAATGACAAACCCGGGGCTGAAATGGCGATTGATCGCGCGCATGCCATTGGGTGTACCCCGCAACTTAGACCGTCAACCATTGCCAAAAGCAGCTCTGGGCGAAGCAATACAAAAAGAGCTCGAATCCCTGGGTTGAACAAGGAATGCATTCCTTCAGAGGCACAACGAATTAAAAGGATAAGATAAAGAGAACATATTAAACCCGAGGATCAACATCATGGCGTCAACAAAGTCCATCGTTCCAGAGTTCGAAGCCGCAAACGAGAAGTACGCGGCCTCGTTCACCAAGGGCGACCTACCCCTCCCCCAGGACGGTAAGTCAACAAATACACATGAAACCCGTAAAACTGCCGCTAATACAAGCATCACGACGGCAGAAAAGCCATCGTCCTCGTCTGCATGGATGCTCGAATCGACCCGGCGAGGGCGCTGGGCCTCGAGGAGGGCGATGTGCATGTCATCCGCAACGCCGGCGGCCGCGCCTCGGACGCCCTCCGATCTGTCGTCATCTCGCAGCAGCTCCTGGGGACTCGTGAGATTGTCGTGATTCATCATGTAAGGGTCCTTTCTCTGGTGATTTTCTGTTCTTTTCTGACTAACCTGTGGGAAGACCGACTGTGGCATGCTCACCTTCTCCGACACCGATCTCAAGTCCAAGATCAGAAGCGACCTGGGTGAGGACGCGGATCATATCGCGTTCCTCCCGTTCAAGGACCTGAAGCAAAGCGTTCGGGATGACGTTTCGTTCCTAAAGAAGAACTCGCTTGTGCTTGATATTCCCGTTACGGGCTACGTCTACGATGTCAAGACGGGCAAGATCGAAAAGGTGGAGTGATTGATACCAAGATGGGGGATAATTTATTTTGTAGCCAAATCGAACGTTAAATCTAATGAGCTTGAGAATGTGATTTGAGAAATCTCAATTAGCGACAACACGCCTACACCAAGATGCCTGTCACTGCTTATTGTTGCATAGTGTTGATAGTGAAACGCCTCACGCTCTCGCTAACAAGAAAATAGGCACAAGTAGCGTAGGACAAGATAAATCCAAGGAAAGACTCCATTCAATCGCTAATTAAGCCAATACTCCAGGCGTTTTGGAAGGAATTCATGATATCACGTACAAGGTTCCATTTCGCTGCTCCTGCTGCATTACCTTCGTAACCGATGCCCAACGAGCATGCCGAAATACGCAAGCAGCCTGTAAACAGTCCCAATACCAAACAAGACACCAATGTTGATCCATTTCCAATCCAGATGAAACCCCGTCACTTTGGACGCGGCCTCGACATTGAACAGGTACTCAAACGGCGCAACCAGCTGGCCAAAGTAGACCTCGGCCAGCCATACGCCAGGCGAGGCCCTCCAGAGCCACTCGATGTGCCACTTCTTGACCTGCGCCAGCGGCGGAGCCGCTCCGGAGAGGATACCGACAATGAGGCTGATCATGGTCGCGAAGAGCGGTGCATCCTCCCGCCGGACCACCATGCTCACGCAGCTCGCCAGCCCGTAGATGCAGTAAAAGTACAGCAGGTTCGCGAGAAAGGCGATGTTGTAGTCGATGATGGGCACAGACAGCACAAGCACGAGCGTGGTAAAGTGGAAGCAACCAAGAGTCATGCGGGGCAAGACGGACAAGATTTTGGCAACAAAGTAGGCCAGTCGAGAATGGCCAGCCTCAGCCTCTCGACGGTGCAGCAGCGTCTCCTCGGAGAAGCTCTTGACGCCCGGCGCACCAGCCACGAGTCCGATGGCGATGGCCATGAGAAGTGCCAGTTCTGGCGCGGAGCGGAAGTCCATGGCCGTCGACAAAACCCCATAAGGCTCGTTGAAGAGTCCAACAAACAGGACGCCCTTCTTGGGGTTCTCGGCCAGCCCCAAGAGCCCGCCAGCGAGAGTCGCCAGCCCCATCTCGGCACAGAAAGCACCCTTCGCACGGTATTGCTGGAGAAAAGCTCGCTTCAAACAAAGCCATGCCTGCTTGAACCGCGAAGCCCCACGCTTCTTGAGGGCTTGGTGCATCGAGTTCCCGCTCAGTATGGAGACGGTCGTGTTGCGTTTGGTCTCTTCTGCCCTAGACTGTCGCCAACTTCCCCAATGGGCGATCAATGCCTCCTTGGAGATGTCGCCGCTCCGCTTGTAGTCTCGACCGTTTCCAGTGATTATGTCGGTAATCACGTCGGCGTGGTTGCTGTGTTCGGGGAAGTGGAAACCGACGCCCTCAAAGTAGGGCGTGGCTTCGATCTGGGGACCCTCGTAAATGGTCTGGCCGTTTCCAAGCAGAATCAAGTCGTCGAAGAGGTCGAAGATCTCAGTGCGGGGCTGATGGATAATGACAATGATGGAGATTCCAAGCCGGGCAATGGCCTTGAGCGTCCGCATGATGGATGAAGCCGCTGTGGCATCCAGACCGCTGGTTGGTTCATCCAGAAAGATGGCCATAGGTGCTGCCGCCAACTCCATGCCGATGCTCACACGTTTTCTCTGTCCGCCGCTGATGACAGGCTTTCCCACACTGCCAACTAATGAGTCTCGTACATGAGACAGCTCCAAGCAGTCGATGACCAACTCGACGTGTGCCGTAATGTCAATATCGCTCCAGGTTCGAGGCAACCGGATACGAGCTGAATGCACAATGTTCTCGTAGACAGTCAGCTCAGGCAGCACGATGTCATCTTGGGGTACATAGCCAGTCAGCTTCTTGTACCGCTTCATCTTGCCGGGGACGTTGTTGACGGAAACGAGGCCACCCGTGTTGCTTGTCTTGCCCATCAACACGTTAACAAAGGTCGATTTTCCAGCTCCCGAACCACCCATGACCGCCACGAGGGAGCCGCGCTCGATAGACCCAGTCACGTCCTGGAGAATTGGACGCGGGCTGCCCTTGGGGTGGAAAACCAAATCAGAGTATGCAAACGATAATCCAAAATTGGTGGCATCGGTTGCCTTTCTCATGGATTCAATAAAGGCCCTGAGATGCGGCGAAAGCTCTGCCTCTGTTTGAGACCTGTCGGTGCGATTGGCATGCAGTACGTCGAAAGCGGCCTCGAACCCTGTCCAGTTGTCCTGCCTTGGCATGTACGTCGCATTCATCGGGACCATTTCTTGGTCTGTCTCGTCAGGAAGCGCTGCGTAGCCCGTAACTGACGCCTTCAAACCGCTCACACCTTTGCGATTCTTCAAGGCGCTAACGTGTGCCCGAGAACTGGTTTGGAAGCGCTGGTGGAACTTCAAAAAGAAGAGCCCGGCGACGAGGAGAGCGTCAAGTACGATGAGAACCATAATGGGGATCAGGTAGAGCTGGTAGGAGGAACCCTCGAGACACCGGCTGCCGAAGCTGCAAGGAGTCGGCGTCGAGGCACCGGGTTGGCAGTAAGATCCCGCTGGGCAACGGATTGTCTTCTTCCCCTTGTCCGAGGGAGGGCAGTACCAGCCTTGCTGGCAGACGACGGGCTCAAATGGCCCCATGGCGATATTCTTGCCATTGAGGGCGCATACTGACCCAGCCAACCTTGCGATCTGGCATTCGGAAATCGGAGGGCAGAAAAGAGGCAGCGAGTTAATGGTGTTATTGGGGCCTAAGTATGTCAGCATAGCTCATTCGTCACTTTGCAATATCTCGAAATGGCCGGCTTACAAAGAAACCCTTCGCTGCAGCCGTGGTACAGCCATGAATCGACACTTTGCAGCTGCATAGGCATGGCGCCAGGTCTCCAGCAGGGCGTGGCGGCAGTGGGGATGTCGCCCTTGGCCGACTGGCCATAGGCTTGGTAGTAGGTGGTTGAGAACTTGGTGTTGTTTTTACCGGTACAAGCGCGGTCATAGACGGTGAGGCTTTTGACGTTTGTCAAGGGCTTGAGAGACTGCGACGTGAAGCTCCATATCTTGGGCTTGGTGGTATCTGGGCCATTGGAGTCGTCGTTGATGGTCAAATTGGCCTCGTTGCCGCCATTGAGCGTGTTGAACCACTTTCCCGTCGTCACCTGGTACACGCCCTGGGTCTGGTTTCCGAGACACTGCCACGCAGCCGTGTCTTTCTTCGCCGAACCTGTGCTGGGGAGAGTCTGCAGCGCGCAGAGACAGGCTTGCGTGTCGAGGAAGACGGGTCCTGAAAGCTCATCCTCTTGTGGCCAGTAGGGATCCTGAGGCATCAATGCTGGGTCGATGGAGTTGGACATCTTGAATGGTACCTCTCCAAGAAGAAGCAGCTTCACCACCTTGGAACTATTGTAAATTCCCGCTTGGAGCGGAAATCTCACCCTTTATGAACCATTGCCTTGCTTCTGGCTCCGCCTTGGCAAGACCATGCAAGTCGGACGACGCTTGTCTGGGTAGGAAGGCTTGCAGCTCGGCCGGACAGCGATGCCCGGTTGCGAGATCCATCTCATCTCATTTTCGCGACGCCTTACAGGGCAACGAGACGTGGTTCCAGGACCCAGTCAGAATCCTTTCGGCGACTATTCCCAGTTGCAATGATGAATGGACGGAGATGGTAGACTCTTCGTACATGGGACGACAACGGGGGGCTTTGAAGATCTTCCTGTGAGATTTTAGTGCCGTAGTCGTTTCCGCTATTGGGCATTGGCGGATCCATTTCCTAACTGGCAGTGCCATCTTGACCGTTCCCACCCTGGCTGACGGGTTGGAAGTTCTTTCGATTGTGAGCTCCGCTTACCATGAGTACCTCAGTGGCTTCCTCGAAGAATCATGAGCGAGATTGCAAGCAAGGCCGTTATCATGCAGTGCGGCCGTTGCGCACACCGCCCGGCTCTCGCTCGCGTCGAGACCCATGTATCGACCGCAGCAACAGAAATGACTCCAGTGAATACCACAACTGGCCGATCTGCTAGGGCTGGGTTGGTGGATAATACCAAAGAAAGAAACAATAATAAAACCCAGCCACTTGATCCCTTGTCCCGTTGTCATGTTCAGCCACACTCCAGGTGCCCTTGCAGGCTTACTACGTAACTTAGCAGAGCGCGACATGTCGCCCAACTCGGCATAGGCTAGGCTTTCCGGCCGAGACAAGCACAGAAGCTGAGCGAGAGCCGGGTGAGAAGTGGGCCGATGGATGGGACAGTGGAGAGCAAAGGATGTATTTTCCCAAGTGAAACTGGGATCATTAAAGCCCATCGCGTAAGATGAATGACGGGGGTTACCAATACTTGATGGCTACTGGGCGAGAGAGAGCGCCTGGCAACCTGGGTCAAAATGACTGCTTCTACCCTAGATTTCACATCTGACTCTTTGCATCTTTGTGCATTCTCTCCCATGTTGCTCATTTTACCCAATGGCACATTGCAACCCCGAGTCCAACTAGACGCCAAGGGCCGATATCGAGTTGAGACTTTGTTCACTCACATATCTAGACACTGAAACTTGAAAGTCACCACCTAGTGAAACTGTAAAATTACAATACCGCATTAATTGTACCAGTAATAAGCAAGTCATCGGGGAATCGCTCGCCATGCTTTTGTGTTGAACCGTCAGATCCAATGCCAGAAACTCTAGGACCTTTTTTCTTCTCTAGCCCCTTGATTCTATCCTTTTTTCCCTCCACACATTATCGTCCCCTTAAGTGGTATCTGGATCGTGAGTACTCACTATGCCCCTAGCATAGGTAGGTAAACTCATGGGGCTTTTATTTCTCGGCAATGTTGGCAATGACCGTCTTATCGCTATCATCTTCCCTCCGTAGCGCCACGGCCGTCTCGCTACCCTGCACAGTGCTCGGCTTCATGAGGTCGGCAGTGACGTCCGCAGTTTTCTCGTCGTCAACCGCGGCATTGCCCTGTGTCCCTAACCGCAGGAACGGAACGAACAAGCAGCCGAGGGCAGCAAGGCCCACGGAGACGAAGTACACCATCCGGAATGGTTGGTTTACGTCGCCGTCTTCCGACTGAGACGCCTTGACCGAGCTGTACACGGCCGTTGAGATGCCCAGGCCGATGGTGGAACTCAGACGGATGAGCATGTTGAAAATACCACCCGCGAGCGATTGTTGGTGAGGTGGGAGCGCCTGCATCACGTACATCTGGGAGCCGGTTAGCAGCCGCTGGTAAACATTGGGATCAGAGGTAGTCGACGTACGTTGGTGACGTTAAACTGAAAGTCGGCGCCGAAGACGTTGAGAATCAGCGACGGGAAGACAAACGCCCAGTATAATGTGGTGTCTTTGTTGAACGTGAGCAGCAGGTTGGCGCCGACATAGGCCACGGCGCCGAGCGCCATGATGAGCGTGTTGTTGACCTTGTGGAGGATGCTAGCCGCCACAATGTTCCAGATGACGCCTCCAATCACCTGCGGCAGGAGATGAACGGCCACGTTTAGGGCATCGTACTCATTGACTTCTTGCATGAAGAGCGCAAGCCAGAAGTTGGACGATGTAAAGGACATCATGCCTAGGATTGTCGTCGAAACAAGCTGTTAAGCTGAGTTAGTATGTCACACTGAGATGCTCTTGTCATAGACGGTCTGGTTGAAAGCGCGAGGTAGTTACTTACCAGAGAAAAGGTTTTGTCTTTCCAGATGTGCAGCGGCATCAGGGGATGCTCCCAGTAGTTTTCCCAGAAAATGAACGCAACCAGGAGGAAGAGGCCGACAATGAGCATGGCAATGACGTGAGCGGCTTTCCAACCATCCGCAGGACCGAGGCTGTAGTTGTTGTTAGCAAATAGTCTCCCGGAGTTTGGTCTTGGAATGCGCTGCGAAGGACGAGGAGACTTACGTCAAAGCGGCCGTGAACATGCCCACGCCGACGACGGTTAGGATCGTACCCAGGGTATCGAAGCGCTGCATGGCAATGCGAAGGCGTGTCTTGAGCGGCGCAGGCTCAAATGCCTCGACGCTGGGCACGATCCAGATGGACGCGACACCCAGGATGGCCCAGATGATGGCCAGCAGGATGAAGCTGGCGCGCCAGTTGAAGATGCGCGCGGCGATGCCGCACACGATGCTTCCTACCGCGAAGCCGAGGGGGTTGCCCGCGGAGAAGCTGGCGAAGGCCCAGTTCTTGCGCTGCGAGGGCACGTCGTAGGCCGCGCCTAGAATGCCAATGGCCGGTGGCACGACCATGGCCGAGGCAAGACCAAGGACGCCACAGAGAATGTCCATCCAGAAGGGGTTCTGGGCAAACGCCACGATCAGGGCGCTCGCGCTGAAGCAGCCCATGCCGAAGACGAAGACGGCCTTGCGGCCGAGCAGGTCGGCGAGCTGGCCAATGGTGAGCTGGAAGGCTCCCGCGGTGAGGCTGTAAGACGAGTTAGCAATCATGCGCTGGAAGTGGCCTGATTGACGACGGGGAGGAAAGGGGATCAAGTAAAGCCCAATCAGAGTGTCCAAGGAGTTCTCACGTTGCTGCAGCAGAGATCCACGAGATCTGGCTTTGGCTCATGCCAAGATCCCTCCCAATGGCCGCTGTGACAATGACCGTTGCGCCAGTCAAGAAGGTGTTTGTCGCCATAGCCACCGTAGCCATGAAGACAAACAACACCTCCTGCAGCGTATTTTTGAAGCATGCCGGACGCTCTCCTAGCGACGAAGCCTTCTTCTTCTGTACGGCTACATCATCTCCTCCGCTGCCTTCGATATCGGCCTCGACATCGGCCGCGACATCGGCCTTGACATCGGAACGCTGCCTCGTTTCTCGGGAAGTGGGGGTCGAATTTCTATCGGACGCCGCCGGTCCGGCCGCCTTGTCGGCCATAGTCTGAGGCCGGCGCTGGACGCGGGGGTGCGGGTTCGGTGCAGGCAGGGCCTCCGGGCGAATAAACCAAGAAAAACGGGCACCGACTTGTCCGAAGCTTCCGGATCTCTCTTTCAAGCCAAAAAAAACACAAAAAACTACCACTTTCGCTGGGTTGTGCTCGACGCGAAGGGGGAAAAGTGGAAATGATATGGCTCGTCGGTCTGGATGTATTAGCTGTTGCGAGGGCTCCACTGTGGGCACTTGCGCGTTCGGCTTGCGGGAGGGAGAGATGCTGGATGGAAAGCCCGAAAGATCTGCCGGGTTGGGGTGACACAATAGAAGAGACAGCCTCGGAGATGACTTGTGACGCGTCGGCGGTTAAGCGAGCGAAAAATGGTTGGAAAATGGCATGATGAGAGTCTTCTCAATGGAGAACTGGCGCTGAGCAGAATCAACCTTCTCCTGCTTTCAGTCAATCACGGCGGTGTCAAGGAGGCCACTTTCAGAAATCATGGGGAGAGATGTCGAAAGCGTGGACAATATTCCCCCAACTTTCCGTGAGTGACGACGGCTCATGCCCATTTTATTTTGTCACTGTCTGCATGGTGATAGTGAATCCATGTGGTGCCCACGAGGTGGGGGTCCATCTCGATTATCAAGCATCCCCACTCTCCATCTCTAGATTTGTGATGAACGGGACCACAAGCCGAGTGGGAGACAGATTGCCCAAGATGAGAATCACAGAGGCAAGTATCACCACTTTTGAGATGAAGCAGCCGCGTGGTTCGTTCGTCAATGGCAAAAACCCACCGCTGACGGCACCAGCTCTGGGTTTACCCCATCAAGGCCATCCGGGGCATCCAGCTCGACTCGGCCAAGCTGGGGCCTCGCGGTATCCAGCACGACCGGCGGTTCATGCTGTGCAAGGTTGAAGAGTCCGGAGAACTCACCAAGATCCAGATGTCAAAGTACCCGCAATGCGCTCTCTTCGCGCAGGAGATTGTTGGGGATAGCATCCACGTGCGGTACTTGACTCCGCAAGAGCCTCTGGTGCCTCCTCGACCAGAGCATGGCGTTGTCCTGGAGGTGCCCCTGGGCCCGAATCTAGAAGACCTAGAAAGAGTGCATGTCAACCTCCACCAAAGCCTCGTGATTGCGTATTGTATGGGTCCAAAGTGCGATGCGTGGTTCACGGCCTGCTTTGGCTTTGACACTGCCCTCGTTTTCATCGGCGACGGCAGACGGCCCATCCTAGGGACCTTTGCCCCCGAGTCACAGCCGGCCTCGAAATCCTGGCTTTCCTCTTTGACGAGCTATGTTGGAGGGGCAAGCGGTATCAGCGCAGAAGAGGAGGATTGGCTGACATTCACAGACTGCGCACCCTACCTCGTCACTACAGAGCAGTCGCTGAAGAACGTGAGTGCTCGACTCGCCAGCGGCGAAGTGGAGATGGGCGCATTCCGACCCAACGTGGTGGTAGACGGCGAGGCGGAGTGGGACGAGGACTTCTGGGCGGAGCTGCGCATCAACGAAACCCACAAGCTGGCCCTCACCAAGAACTGCAACAGGTGCACCTCTCTCAACATCGACTACGACACCGGCCGCCCTGCAGAGGGCGAACGAGGCACGGTGCTGAAGAAGCTCATGTTGGATCGCAGGGTCGACAACGGCGCCCCGTACTCGCCCGTCTTTGGGCGCTATGCTTTCCTCATCGGTAGCCCCGGCGGCAACGGCAACGATGAGGTCTCGGTTGGCGATGGTGTCGATGTCACGGCAAGGATGGCTCAGCGGGCAGTCTGGGACTGGCCGCTCAAGGATCCTGCGGCTGCCAGGTACTATCGGCGAGCGTAAGGCGCAGCAACAAACCTTAGCGAGCCCGTTCTGATCTGATTTTGGGTTTCGACAACGGCCCCCGTTTCTTGGAAGTTGGGGTCTTGGGGTGCAGAAAGGATGTCTCCACAAGGTTGAACCGTCCTATGATCTCGGAGAATGAATGTTACACAAATGTGGATGCGTCGCTCGCCTGGCACGCCGATTCCGCCGTGCATGAAGGCGGCAATTGGACTGGGAGAGCCTCAAGTAGATCCGTTCATCACCTCATCTCATCCCAATGGATGATATCTCGCGCACGCACGGCTGCTGTGCAGGTCATACGTAGCACATAGTCGATTCCGCGTTAAATGTGACGCGTCTAGCCGAGTTGTCGTACTGGGTTTCGTGGTCGCCTCTGTTCAGCCTGTCAAGCAGCCGGTGCCGGGGAAGATATCCAGGAGAGCCGCCATTGCCGTCACAGGACACTGCCGTCTTTGTGACGGCAACTATCTTTCCCCACCCCCGCTTGTGTAACCGTCACCAGTGGAGGTGTATGGCTGCCGCGGCGTGGGATGACGAGGTGAAGGCTAATTGGGAGTAACCCAAGCGAAGGGAAAGGGGTCCGAGGGATGGACTGGTGGTAGTTGACGCCTTGGTGGCAGCATCTGGAACTGTTCCAAATCCCGCTCTGTACGTAGTACTACATAGTAAGCAACCCGCGCGGGGGATGCGGAAGATGATGTTCTAGATAACGTCCTAATAGCCGTAGGGGCCGTGACACCCCAGGTGCGTTTCACCAGGCCAATCTCAACACACGGACAGTGAGCAACGGGGCTGTTAGGCGAGGTGAGGCAACAATCCATAGACGAGCTAAGGCATAATCACTGATTGATCACAGTCACCTGAATGGACGGGGTGAGGTGAGGGTGCACGGGGACTACAGGTCTCATGTGTAGTAAACTCTGTTTTTCAATCTGCGGGCTCATTCGCGGTGAAGGTGTCGCGCTAGTTGGCTCCGGAGCCTCTCCGAATGTTCCCCGGAGGGTCCGGCCGGACCGGCAGGCGGGAGGCCGGGGTCGGTGTCCGCGGGGGTGGGGTGAACGGGGAATCGTGCTTGGGGCAAAAGGTTCTACAAACGCGAGGAGTGCACGTTGTATTTGATTCATGTGGGTATGTGTGAAAGTGTGAGAACGGAAAAGGTGTCAAGGTGCGAAAGTGTGAAATATGGTAAAGGTGGCAAAGGTGGGAGTCTGTGAGACTCACTGGTGTGTATAGGTGGGCTGCTGGGCTGTTTCGTGTTTGCACTTGTGTGAGGGCATGATCGACTACGGCTGGTCACGATTGCCAAGCTAGTCACGCATCGGATACTACTTAGCTTAAGAGCCGCTTGCATTGGCGCAGTAGGTTGCAGACCGAACGTCCGAGTGTGCGTCTGCTTCCAAGTTCCGCCTTCTCTACATAGTTGCACATTACTTCCGTCTTGCGTCTGTGCCCTGTACCAGTCCCGGCGTCTGAGAGTTAGTGGTGTGGGTGTAGAATGTCAAGGTGGATGGGAATTCGACAATTGCCGCATTTTGTCAGTGCTTCAGTCATGCCGTTGATTCCCGAAAAGTGCCTTCGTTGACAGCCAAAAGGGGAATCGTCACAACCGTATCCCAGGGCGTTGAGAGTGCGCGTATCTTGTACTCGGCCAGTCCATTGCGAAGAGGTAGATGGTGTGCTACGGACCCGACGAGGGAGATGCTGGAGGTACATTGTGGGCACTTGCAGACCTAGTAATTACTCCGTACCCCATACATGGTCAGATGGATCATGGGTTCGCTCCGTCATGGATCAGGGTTTGCACGAGGTGAGAGTAGAAACACGCCGAACGTTTTCTAGTTGTTCTGGAAGGCTTCTGGTTCACCTTCCGGCGGGTGGTCCCCTGTGCGCCCGTTCCTCAGGGCGGCCAGTGGCTTGGTCCCCGCGCTACTGGGGAGTTTCCCAGCGCCACCATGGCACGAAGCGAAGTGATGTAATAACGCACCGGAGTACGTACTACTAGGGTGCTGCCAATCAGTGTCCATGCTTGGCCGCGTTTTTGGTAGGTTTTAGCCATGGGAAGCTGTAGCGTGGCCCCTCGTCAGCCCCGTGAACAATCGCCCGAATGGGGTGGGTGGGGAGGCGGAGGGAAGGGAGCCTAAGGGAGGGGAGGGGATGGGGATGGGGAGAAGCCGGCCCGGGAGGGCGTCGGTGGAAGGATGTGAACTGATTCGATGCGGAACGGACGCGAGACAATGCGAGACGAGCTAGACCGGGACGTTCACACCTTTTTTGCGCATCTTCACCCCCGTCGAGATACCATGATGAATGACGGCATGAGATGAGATTGCTGTGACGAAGCCGCAGAGTCACAGAGCAGAGACCAGAGGTATCATGATCTGACAGGGAAACGAACAACAAAGACAAGGGACACCGGGTCCCAAAGCAAAGCCTGACACCAACCAGACAAGCGAGGCGAGCCGCCCGGGGGGGGGGGGGCAGCATGCTTGAGAGAACAAGCCCGGTATTGGGAGCATGGAGAGGGGGGGCGTCGACAGATCATGGGTGAATATGTGGGATACGAAATGCGGGATGCGATAATGTGTTAGTGGTGATTGGTAAGATACGATGGTGTTTACAATGTGAGATGTGGTATATGAGATGTGGAATGTGAGACGTAGTAAATCATTAGTTGCCTCGGGCAAAGAGCGAACAGCCTCTTCTCGTAGTCGTCCTCACCTACCACGTACTGACCTGGACTAGCACTTAGGTAATCCCTTACCAAAGGTCCTCCATGACCTACGTGGTAATTATTCGCAGGTACCCTACCTGCAGCAAAAGAGAAATATTTAGCCAAGATCAACGGCGAGTGGCCAGCCATGCAAGCCTCGGCCGCGAGGACAAAGTTGACGACAACACACGGCGCAACACCGGCCAACAGGAAATTGCAGGAAGGCAATGCTACAGGGTCCGCTGCGCAGCATGGCCAGCAGTCACCATCCGGTAGCCAGTAATCTGCCTGTACCTTACCTCAAGGTGGCCAGCGGTACCGGCGCAACCCTACGTCGTACCTCCCAGCGCCTCGGTGCCTTATCCACAGGTTGATCACCAGTCCAGCTCGGGCAACGTGTTGCCAACCTGCCAGCCTCCAAAGAGCCTCCAATACAGTATTCAATCTCGGACAACCTGGCCTGTCTTGTCATGATGGCCCGTTAAGCTTTCCAAGTCATGAGTGACAATCGTCCATTTGTTCCATTTCGGACATATACCCGCATGCCCTGCAAGACCCTTCTTCTCCCTCCTTCTCTGTCTTGGTGCAAGATCATCTCTCCGCAAGGTCTGCTGCATGACCCTCTCTCATAGCTCCGGCCAGCCCCTCCGCTCCTCCACTCCGCCGCCCCATTACCCGTTGGCCGTTACCCCGAGACTTCCCCAATCAACGTCTCACGATATTGAATTACTCACTGCGTGATTTTGTTCAGAGTTTGTAAAGGATCCAATTCCATGTTCATGTTACATGGTAGGTAGCCCGCTGCCATCAGGATACTCGTATAGGTAGGGACAAGAAAAATCAGAACTGCGAGAACCCCAAGACCAAAAAGCACACCCAGATAGAAAGCGGAAATGGAGCTAAGAGGGGAAGTCGTCCATTGGAGAGAAATCCTTCGCCACCATCACAGCTTTTTTTCGGTCTCCTTCCAAGGCTCCAGGCCACTCGCTCCAACCCCCTTTCACCGCTCCGCCTTCCATCATTTGTTTGTCCCGCTTAGCCTGAGCCAAAGTCCATCTCAAACCGTATGTCTATTTCGAGCGCCCAACCGTCGTCCAACACCCGCCGTCCCTTTTTTTGTTGCGCCGTGAACCCCCAAAAAAAGAAAGAAAGAAAAAAGAAAAAAAAAGACATGCTCAAACATGAAACGGTGCTTTCCGTCCCGGTCCAGGCAGATGTGGAACAGAATTTCACCCCACGCAGAACCAGACAGAGTCAGTAACAAACTCCCCCTCTTTTGTACGCACCAGAAGAGACCAAATTCCGGCAAAATATGTAGAAAGCCAGAGAAAAGAAATAGAAAAAACACCAAGGAGAATGAAACAAGACAGATTGACCGGGTTGAGCTACCCTCCAGCGACCAGCGAGGCCAAAACTCGTCGGCACCCAGGCAATTGGTGATTGGCAAGAAAGTGGTGACGGTGACGGTGACAAGTGACGGCCAGGGGCTCCAAAGGCTCCAACTTCCTGTGCGTCTCCTCTTTGAGCGCCGAAGAAGCCCGAAAGAAGGCTTTAGACCACCCACTCGGCATGTCCTAGGGGCTGGCCTTAGTCGCAGTCGGCTGGTCCAGGGGGTCGCTAGTGCTGCAGAGTTCCCAAAACGGGTCACTGAGACTGGAGCCTCCCACGTGGATCGTGCAGGGCGCTACACCCTCAGGGAAAGCCGTAAAAGTGTAAGTCTTCCAATGCGCTTGTCCTTGCTGGCCGACTCTCCACATACCCTTCGCCTCGGGCACGAAAACAATGGAGATGCTGGAGAGGCCCATTTTCCTGGTGACATCAGCGACTCAGGCCTTCAGCCTTGGCTGAACGCCTTGCGTTGTACCCGCCTCAGCTCCCCTCAGCTCGGCCACGTTCGACGGTCAAGGCGAGAGAGGGAGTCCACTGCCGTCGTTCCATGAATTTGCGAGGCAAAGGGGGGAGGGGTGTGTGCTGATGCCGACTTGCACGGCACCACGTATCCAGAGCCAAGTTCCATGTAGCCTTGCCAGCGCAATCAAGCTTCGGATGGGATGGTCTGTCTCTGCTCCAGCGTCGGGACTACCAAATAATCTCTTTTTGTTCGGTGTGAATCTGGTGTCATGTCAGTCAGACCACCTGCATTACTCCAGAACACGCGAGTGACGGTCACGCACTTACATTCACACTGAGAAAATCCGCACACCCATTTCTTCCCCCACGCCAGACACCAGTGACACATGCGTTGCCGCTGGAGATGCCACCCACCAGAGTGTTAAGCAGCCTGCGTGCACACTCGGCACAGGTGCATCTTGCAGTAGGCGCACTCGAAGATCATCCAATGAGGCCCAGAGCGGCAATGTTGGCAAACCCATTGGATCAGAGTGCTGTCAGACTTGATCATCCGAAATGAGTGCGCGCACGCATTAGCCATTTTGTCGGTAGCCACGGCGATGGAGGGTTGGGTTGAATTGGGAGATGTTGAAGACGCTTCTGCAGCTGGGGTGATTGTGCTAGGTAAGAGTCTTCAAGCCTATCGAAGGACTTGGCCCGATTGGATAAAAGAGACTCTTGGGAACGACCAGAGTTAGCCTTGCAGGAGAGGAAATTAGACACACGAAGTTGGGGTATCTGGAAGCTCTCTTCGGCAACCAGATTGTCGCCCACCAAAGTGTTGTTGGAGAGGTGGAGTGGAGAGGGTGGAGAGGTTGAGGAGGGAGGCTTACCGGTGAAGTGGGAAGTGTAAGTTGAGGTGTTGAAGTTGGTGGATATCCGCAGACACAACCAAGTGTAAGAGAGCTTGGTGGAGATGCTTGAGGAGAGGATGATTGAGAGAAGTGTTGGTAGCTAAAAGAAAAACCCAGAGAAGTCTGTAGATTGATGGAAAATAAGAAGAAGGTAATGGTCGGATGCTCTTTCTTTTATGGTTTTCAGAGGGGGAAGGGGTGACGAAGGGCAAAGGTGTCTAGTTGTGGGAAGGTTGATTGCAATGGGGGCTGTGATGCAATGCTCAACGATATCCGTGATGAAGACGGGGGTGTGCGGGCGGGGATTGCTGGCTCAGCAAGGACAGGATATCAAAGGACGGGAGAGTAACGAGGCGGGAGAGTAACCGGTAACCAACGACGTAGATTAGTTGGTTGACAGCGGAAGACAGCGGAAGGCAAAGCAAGGCAGGTCGAGCGTTAGAGTTTCTCGCTGTTACAGCAAACCCGGGGATGTTGGCGATAATGTACCTTGCGGCGCGGACCCGGCGGTGCTTGGAACGGACGGACGCGGACGGGCGTGGACGGACGTGGGCTTGTGGCCCCTCCTTCTGGCCACGATCCGTCATGCCAGTTCAAAATCTCCCGTTTGCACAGTCGCAATGCCCGTCGGCCTGAGTCCCAGATGTGCCCCCAATCCCCGTCTCGACGGGGCCGGGATGGGATGCCCTGTGGTCCCTTTTGGGAGGGGATGGGGAAGGGGGGGTAGCCTGTAGGGAAACGGCTCTTCTTTTTTTTCTCTTCCTCTTTTTTGCACCGAGCAGGCAAGCAAGCAGCAAGCAGCAGTGCGCAATGGGCAGTCGGTCAGTGGGCAGCAGCGGGCAGCGACACAAACCCCAGTTAATACATGAGGCGTACCCACAGGGGGACGGGTACCTGGGTCGTTGTTTGATCGCGCTACAGCCACGGCCTACGGGGAACGAAGCCGACGAGTGCAATGGGCGACGTGACGTGGGCGAGGGATGCGAGGCCAAACCGTCGAGGTCGCGGGATCCTAATGGATAGCAATGACGAACAAGCGAGGTGAGGTAAGGGTTTGGGTAGGTAGAAAAGCCTGGGAGACCTGGGAGACCTAGGAGACCTGGAAATGGAAAAGTCCTGAGGGTGTCGAGCGAGCAACATGGAAAGGCCCATCCATCCACATCCATCCCATGGCATGGGCCATGGCAAGGCAAGGTAAGGCGGGACCCCCTCTCGCGCCCCGTGTCCTGGTTCTCGGTGCAGCCCAGAAGCCGCCAGGATCGAAGGGTGGAGACGGCGACTTACCTAGCCAGGAGCTTGGGACCATCAAGGCTTCTTCGGGGGGGAGGGAGGGAGGGAGGGAGGCATGGTCATGGACATGGGGGGTCGTGTGCATAGTGTGTAGAGGGTAGTGTGTAGGTAGGTGCTAGGTGCTAGGAGGTGAGTAGTGTGAGTTGTGTGGTTGTGCGTTGCGTACACGTTAGGTAGCGTGGTGTAGTTCCATGGTGGTGTAGGCTGCGTACCTACCTAGGCTGTGGAGTGTGTACGAATAGAATAGCGTGTGGAGTGTAGAAAGCAGAGAAGTGCGATGGGGTCGAAACTTTTGGAGACGCTCCGGGAGCGATGCCGACTGCTCTGCCTAAAAGTTAGTAGTTAGCTTGGACTAAGGAGGGTAGGCACGCACGTCAGTGCGCACCATGCTGCGAAACCGACCAAACGAGGGAGGCGGGTAGGTGAGAAAGTCAGAAAGGAGGCAACTCAAACAACCTGAACCTGGGAGCTAAGGTACAGTGAAAGCGGGCTCTCTGTAGAGAGCGTTCATAGGGTTCGTAGGGTTTGTAGGAATTCTCCTACACCTTTACGCATCTTACATCCCAGCTACCTTAGACCTACGTAGTAATATGTAGGGGTGGAGGATACCTCCAAGGCAGGGAGGGCAAGGGGGGGGGTTCGGGCACCTTCAGAGGGAAGAACAAATGTCAGCAGTAACCGCAGCCCATACCGATACACTGAGCTTCCAGTACACCAGGGTGGTTGGTGGCCGTGGTCGTGGCAGTGATGGCGGACGCATGTCAACTTGACGCACTCTAGGCCCCAGTTCGGTGAACGGAAGGGTGGTGGGCGAGTAGCATTGAGGGAACGCTAGCTGCATCCGCAATCGCAATCGCAATCGTCGTCCTTAATATGGTCATAAAACAAATCGACAAAGCACATGAGATGAGACGGCGGCGGCGTTGCTTCATCGGCATTGCTTCATCAGGGCGTTGATTCTCCAGGGCGTTCGTTCGCCTTGTATCGTGATGGATGCCGCTTGAGTGCTGGGATCTTGGTATCATCCAACTGCCAGCCTGCCAGCCCGGGTCTTCACTGCACCCTGGCACTGCCATGTTCATGCTAAGATCTAGTATATGCCGCGCATCCCAACGTCCCAAGGCCTAGGTAAAATACCTAGATATTGTCTCTAACACAGACGTGGTCCCTCTCACGGAAAACGACTACGGGTTTTTTTTTAATTGCCCCATAATTGTCTTGTCTGGCGCAGCGGCCGTCCACTATCTTCTCTTCAAAAAAAATTTATCCTTCTTTTTCGTATAACGGACCAGCAAAGTCGACGTTGTGCGAATCGGGGTACGGTAGGGATTGCCATCAGAGCATGTGCATCGCAATAGTCATCTTAGTTATGGCTCGGCTTTCCTACTGACAGCTGATAATGCTGGCCCTCATGGTGGACTCATCCCGGCATCTAATTCGGCCCCGGCACTACACCTTGTCCAACCGTCATCGACTGAGCGGCTCTCCTGGCTCGCTGCTCTCATGATTGTCAATCTTGCCCCATCCGAAGCTCGCACCGGTCTTTCGATGTCGGCATCAGCCCAGCTGGCGTGGGTCTGGTCTCCACGAACCTATGGGCCTGTTAGACGGGGTGAACCTGGAAGCCAAAACTAGTCCACCTCATCGTGAGGCCGCACTCGGGGGAAACCTAAAGACAACCGACCTCTTTGCTTCTTCCGGTTGCTAATCAGACAGCTTGTGCGGCTCGAGCACAACGGACCCTGGTACCCGTCTGACATGTCACCCCAGCAGCTGTCGTTTTGATGGGGTTCCTTGTTTATTTTCTTTTTTTCTTCCCTTAGTAGTTTTCCCGTGCAATCTACGGCAGACTTGTTTTTTTCTCGGCCCCTCTCCCGCACCGCTCTCAACCACCCCCACACCCTCGCGATCACGAGAAAGATAGTGTGGACGGAGTAGGGGGCGGCGAGGCAAGGCGAGGCGAGGGGCGGCACGGCACATCATTTGTTTAGCGAAGGATCAACTGGCCGGTCGGCTCGGCCCCGGGCACGTCCTTACGCCCCACGTTCAACGACGACTAACAGCCCTTTGTAGCTGCGCCGGGACTGATGTGTAACGAGAAATCAAACAAGCCAAAATGTCAAACCAAGCCAATTTGTGCCACTATCAGCTGGGCTCGCTATCAATCTGCTCTCCGACGGCGACAGCTCCAGATCTGTCAGATGCCACGGCTTGCCGACGCCGTTTGAGGACATCTCGTCATTGGCCAGGCCGTTTTGCGATTGCTCGCAGTTGCTACCCTCCAATGCAGGTGGCATTCCTTGGCCACTCGCCGCCGGCACTGGGTTGCATACAACAGCCATCAGCTTGTACTTTTGTTGCATCAACAAAGAGGGTGAAGCGGAGGGTGGACGTGGTTCGGTTCGATACGCCCTTGCTGCCGTGTTTGCCCTGTTTGTCACGCCGCCTGTAGTTGTGCAGAATGTGTGCCCACGGAGGACTACCTAAGGTTATTACCAGGTCAGTAGGATTGCTGATAAGATTATGGCGTCGATCGATTCCTCAACATTATCGCGAGCAGCCGTCATACTCTCAGCCATGATGTTGAGACATAACAGGTATTCACCGCTTCAATCCATGGCCACCAGTCGTTTTGGAGTCTCGGCCCTATGACGAATTCCACTTAGCCGCACCAAGGGCCTCTTTGTGATGCTTGTGTATGTGTGTTTGTCCCCTTCCCCTCACCGTTCAAGGTTGATGGGGAGCGGCCAAGACGGTCTCAACGTCAGATTGATGTCAATGCAATTCCGACTGTTCTGACATGTGGCTTCGGGGTCGTTTTTCTTTGGCATTGGTCCCGGAGAGCGGATGGCAGTTGTCTGGTAGGTACGTGCACAATGGATCCCTCCAAGTTGCGTCCGTGTTTGTCCGGTACTTTTCTTGATGCAGATAGGCGGGCACCCTCTTTTTCTCTTCTTCATTTTGTGATTGTTGTCTTTTATTACATGTACTGTTGTATCCATGACCTGATATTTTCAATCTCCTTTTACGGCGAGTTGCACCCGGGGCGAGAATCGATTTGCCCAGGACCTACTTCCTCTTTGGTCCTGCGACTGCGTCCTCGGTCCTTGCTAACTTCGTACTGCTTAGGTAGAGCCCACCGAGTGCCGTTGGCGGTTGACTGCCCGGGCACCTCCACTGACAGCTCCGCACAAGACGGAGGTAGTCCCTGTAATCACCTGTAGCTGCCTTAGTCGTCTGTATTCGTATGCAGTTTGCAGTCGTCAGTGCTCCTTCCCAGCGTTTCCTCCATGCAATTCGGAAGGTGTACACCGAGCTTCCACCCCCCACCGTCTCCACTTGATCCCCCATTTCCACGCCTGGCCCTATGCCAAGTTTTCCCCATCTCGTCACATCCACATCCACCTACCTACATACACATCCCTACCTCTCTCTCGCCCTCTCCCTCTCTCATATCAGACTTGCATGCTTGCGGATATTATCATATCCCCCGAAGTTACCTGTTCCCTCTTCGCCATCCAACCACGGCTTTGCCACCAATCGTATGCGCTGAGCCGCGGGCTGCAGACCGCAAACCTACGCCCCCCTTCCCTCCCCCCTCAAGCATCGACAACCTTCTCGATATTGTCAAACAAATGGGCTCGCTTCCGGCCGTCAGGGATCAAGGAGTGACCGCGTTCTCTATTCCCGACAACTTCGTACGTTATTATCCTAGTGCAGCGTGCGAGACAACAAGAGGTGTACACAACGGTCGGAGAAGTGACATGGTATGCATTCGTTGCTGGTCCCTGTCTGCTTGTCTCTGCCTCCATGGCATGCTTGTCCTTGCCGTCCCCATCGTTGATCGACCACATCCCTTGTTCGCCCTGCCTTCATCTCTCATTATCCGGACTGCCGGTTCTCGTCCTTTTGTCACATCCCGTCTTGCTTGCTGCTTTCGACACAGCCTAGTTTCCTCTTTCTTCTCTTGTCGTCAAACCTGCTGACTTGCAAGCCATGCGACCCTCCTAGGACCCTAGGACCCCCCTCCCTACAAGTACTACTACCTGGGAGCTATCTTGCTGCGTGGACAGATTCGTAAGTCAGATTGTCTAGTACACAACCCACCACGTACCTGGCTTGTAGTTGCCCCATGACAACAGCGCTCTCACCTCTCCACGCACTGTGGTCTGCCGCCAGCTCATAACGGCAATCCCAGCACATCAATTGAATACGTTGCAACGCACTCCTCGAACGGGAGTCCGCGACGGGAAAAGCTCCGCCCCCGGCCACTGGCGACCTGCCAACCTTCGATGCACCCCGTCCCCGTCAAGTCGCCGGGCCCGGCTTGTTGAGCGTCCAAAACTCGACCCGCTCACCTCATACTGCCAGAATTGCACCCATTGTCAACGTCAATGACCGCCCCAGCTTGGGCCAGATGGTGGCTCCCCGCCGTGGGCTGAAGCCATGCTGCGGCACTCGGCGTGGCCGTCTTCCATCCGTGAGACATGGCTCCATCAATTTGCCAGACGCACAATCCTCCGCGCTTACACGAGCTGTTCGGTCAAAGGAGACGGATTCGCCTCGTTTTGAACCCTGGTTAACGTTTTCTCAGATTGCTCAAGTCTTAACATGCAATCACCCTTTCCAAACAATACTGCGTCCATTAACAAATACCCGTCTAGGTGGGTTACCAAGACCACACTGCATCCAATTAGCAGATCGCAAAACGGCGACAAATGTCAATACGCGGCCTGTCGCAATGCGACTCGTTTGTAAGTCCGTCTGACCTGTCCCAGGCACATCTGCCGGTGGTCGGCATCGCGTGTCTCCATCTGTACATAGTACGTATGCGCCGCCTCCGCCTCGGATCTGTCAGTGAGGGTCTTCAGGCTGTTCTGGCCAGTCTTAACCCCTGTCACCCTTAACCCTGTCCTACAATGCCTTGCAGTGACGTCGTCCACCAGCAACTGACAGACGCCTCCCTGTACATGAGTATGAAGGTACAATACGTAGTACTCGCACAGGCTTCATCTTACGATCATGACCTTGGCCCACTTATTGGTTGCGGCTACGCCCTCATGAGTTGACAGTGGAGTCATCTCTTGAGGTGCGTTGGGACAACAACGGAATATTCCATCACCACCACCTCGCCCTCGGCCAATCCTGGACAGCTCGCCCATCCATAACCTGCCGCCATGATCGAAAATCCTTTACCACCTGTCAGGTGCAGCAACCGCAATTTCCCTATACCGCTGGTCGAATTCTCGATGAGGCGACGACATCCCCTCCAACATACCACAAAGGCACTTCCACCTGCGGGTCTCACGATTTCTAGAATACCCTGCCGAACATCGGTCCCGACGAAGGTCACCGCCCTGTAGTTGCGCCTCGCTGGGCCCCCACAGAACAATCCCCATTCTAGGCTGGCTTGCGAGAACGCCCCCACTGTTTTGCGTCTTCTCAGTTAGTGGTCCCGGCGCAAATGCTTTGGTGATGCCACCACATGGCACGCCATGACACTAAATGCCCCAGTCCAAAGGAGTACGGTTCCGCGTCCATATCCTCGGTGCATGTTTCAGGGGGAGCTCTCCCACGTGAGAGGATCGCCCTGTGGCGGTGACCCAGATTTCCGGTCCCTTGAACCCTCGAACCCTCATGGAACAGCAACAACGGGGGTGGAGAGTACTTGCGGCACCAATCCCATCGCGCTGCTTTCTAACCAGGCTAATATTCCCAAAACGCCTGCCAGACAGATTTTGCCAACCTCCCTCGGCCAGAGCGTGTTTTTTTGGGCATTTGTCTTATCCAATTTCAGTCATTGACACATGCGAGTGTGTGCAGTAGCGCCCCCGGCTGAGATCCCGTCCCTGCATGATACGTTGCCAATTGGCGATGACGGCTCCGCAGCTAGGAGGGCGTCGCGCTTCGACAATTTCACCCGAGCTATCGCATCATTATCCATTTGGGGGCTGCTACGATGTATCATTTTTCTCCCCCTAACTCGTCGTATTTTATCTTTCCTACCTACTGACGTCTAGCGTATCTCACGATCTGTCCTCTGAGATAACCAACGGACTGAGCATGATATGGGAACCCCCCCTCTCTTGCCACGGGTTTTGCGCGACCTAGATCACGCCTACAAAACTCTCTGGCCAAATTTATGCAATGAGGGAGGGGCGCAACATGTGTACGAGAAGCCCTACCCTAATATGCAACCAGGCACATCAAGCAGGGGTCTCTCAATTATTATCCGCGGCTCAAATTATAGTCGCAGTGCCTTCCTCGGTTCCATTTATCTTAACAGCATCTTCAACCGAGATCGGCTTGGAAGACTTAGACCCGAGCTGTTTTGCAGCCTTCATTTCCAACACGTCGTTATCGCTTCCCTGCCGCTCATTCTCTTCGAACGAAAATGCATCTGACAAGTTCACCGCCAGGAATGTCTTGGGCAGTTTGACCCTGCATAGCGAGTTAGTTAATATGTCATGGGCACAGGTGGATTTGGACAGGGAAGCTTACTGGTTGAATTTGGCCCGAAGTGTTTTGATGACCTGCAGCCAATCCGCGTGTGGCGTCAAGCTCCGTCTGGGGGCGCATCCAATGCAATGTCGGCTGTCTAACTGAACATGCAGGGGGTCGAAGACGTGGCAGCCTGGGCTAATGGTAATGCGAATGCTGTACGTGAAGGTGGGCTCGTCATCTGGACACCCTTGTGCGGTCGTCTTTGTCTCCGATTCGTAGAGCTCAAAGCTGATCTGCGAGAGGTAGTCAAGCTCTGGAATCGTGCTTCGCTTGATTTTGGTCTCAATGCCGCCCTCAATGATGCAGTTGAGCAGCGTGTATATGTGTGATTCCTTGGTAAAGTAGAAGAACGATTTGGCGTCGTCGGATGCCTGCATCTCTTCTAGGTCCTGAACAATCTCTTTGAGGAGGGGCAGTGACGTAAGCAGGCCGATCTCGAGCTTCTCGCTGTCCGAAATGCCGTACTCCTGGGGGCAGATGAAATCGAACAGAATCTTTGCAAGCCGGTAGAGCTCCTGCAGAGGTTCGTTCCGCGCATCTGCCTGAGTGGTACTTTGGTTGGTTCCCTTGTAGAGTCGGAAGTATTGCTCCGGCGGCGCCTCCTCGTGGAAGTGTCGGAGGTTGTTGAGAAACGACCGTCGCCTGAAGAGTTTTTTGACCGAGGCAGACCGGCTGCTCGCATCAATTTTGTCCGATCCGTCAGGGGATGGGTGCTGGGCCTTATCTGCCTTGGAGTCCTCCGATAGCTTGTTGTCTTCTGACACTTTCGGCTTGGCCTCCGTGATTGCGTAGCCGTACTCCTCTAGCATGTGACTGGGCGGGGTGTACACCCACTCGAGGAACTGGCGATTGTGCAGCGCGTCGAACTTCATCGTATCGTAGAGCTCTGAGATCTTGCTAGGATCGACCTTATCACCATCGCAAAACTCGGCAAAGAGCTTTTCCCAACGTTCCTTGAAAAGCTCTGCATCCTCGCCGCAGCACCACCGGGATTGGATGTTGTTGACGGCATTGGCATGTGAAATGGACGACGAGATGGACGAGCTCGAACCATCGGCAGCCAGCTTCTCAGTGCTCGGGTTGGAAATGGCGTTAAGAGATGTCACAGCCCCGCTGTAGAGCTTGCCATAGTTGTACTGCATGACACGACGATGGAACTTCATCAGCTGCACAACTCGTGTCTGCACCTCGGACGGTTCCGGCATATTCTCTGGCCAGGCAAACTGGGCCGGTCGCTCGTTGCCCTTCCTCAAGAGCCCCTTCAACTTTTTCTTAACCTTGTCCATCTCATCCTTTGCAGCATTCGAGTCATCGAGAAGGTCCTTGCGAATCGTGATGAGGTCTTCGGGAATATCCTTCTTGTCGAGAAAGGAGGCAGCCCAAATTTGGGCACTTGTCGTTACACGCCGTTCAGAGCTGCTAAAGACATGGACCTCGTCTAAGATGTCCCTATTCAGAAGCATCAGATCGTTGCGCATGCTCTCGCCGAGGTCCTGCGCTTGGTATCTAGCCGAGTGAGTTGGTTCTCCTCCCCACTTGACGATGAGCTGCAACTTATCAAGGACTAGGCTTTCCTCTGCTGCCGTGAACTTCGACATGGTCATACCGGAGAGTGAGTCGTGGCGTTTGGGAGCCCGATTTGGCTCTTCTTTGGATGACAGATTACCCTCGTCTTCCGTTATGGTCGACTCCACATGCTCAGTCAAGTCTGGCATCTCGGCCACAGCCGGGACTGGCTCCGTCTTCTTCTTCCGGAACATGGGTTTGATTTGAACCTTCGTTCCTGCCCAGCTGCCCTTCTTAACCAGGACGTTTCGAAGAGATCGAAGTTTCGATCGATCTTCGACGTCTTCCTGAAATGCCTCATCAACGGCCTGTATCACACTTGCCAATGCGGCCTCACCAATCAATAGCACTTCTTCCTGGTGGCCCTTTAGAAGCGCAATGAATGGCTCTGTATGAAACGTGAACTTGTACTTCTGCTTTGGCGTACGGTCTGCGTGTCGAATCACGGACACCATGCCCTTCAATTTCCAAGAATGCTTCGGGGGAGGAGGAGCCGGTACACTGTCTTCTTGTGATTCCGACGGGGGTGGGTCGGCAATGGAAGTCTGTTGGGTCGAAGGAGTCGTAGATACTGCCCCAGGAATAGATAGGTCCAGGGGGGAGGGCAGATGGGTGGTCGATCCTTGAGTTTTTGATGGCAGCCCGATGTCCGTGGGGAAAGGGGTTACAGTCCCGCTTGGAACGCGACGTGATAAGTCAATACTTTGAGAATCGGCGCCATTAGTTGTCATATTGACAGAGTTCCTGTTGCCATTCGTGGTTGCGTTGCTGGCCTGATCACGGTCTTTGAATGCGTTGGAGGCCCGAGTGAAGGGATCGGTGTCCGACGGGGCAGGTGAGGGCATGGGAGGAGTAACACCGCCACGTCTGAGCTTCTCCTTGATGAACAAATCCTTGAGGATGCTCGCAGAATGATCGTAGTAGTCATCGTTGTCCTTGACAAAGCTCCAGCCATTGACATCAATTACGTAGCTCTTACCAGATGCACGCAATAGATCAAAGCCACACACTCTCTGGCCAAATGCGTTTGAAATCTTGCTCGCAACTTCCTTCTCTTCTGGACTCAATGCAGTAACGTAGCGCAATTCCTTTCCGTGCGTGTTTCGTCTGACAACACCATCGACAACGGGGGACTTTCGGGTTTCCGCGTGGCAATAGTTGGGCCCGACCGTGTATGCTTTGACATCTTCGGCGTTATCAACCTGCATAAAGCTTTCGTACAGATAGCTGCTGTTGGGTTCGGTAATCGCGCGTGGAACGGTAAGTTCGGGGATAAAGTCAGAACTCTTGTTGCCAATCTTCCTGAAGAGTTTGCGTGCGCCGCCTCCGGCACTCTTGGGGAAGTAGATGATGATGTTGTGATCCTCGCCGCTGGTTGGCTTTTCTACGAAGGGCTTCTTCAGTAGCTGGCCGTCAACGCTAAGAACATCACCATCTTCAATCAACTCCACATTCCGGGGCGGTAGAAACTTCGTCGGATCAACCGGTTCCAAGGTGACACCAGATATATCCTTGATGTGTTTCGCCACTTCCGCGGTGAGCATTTGTGGGCCGCCATCGCGGCTCACCTCAAGGCGCTTCGGTGTGCGGACCTGGATTTTGTCGAGTAAATGCAAGCACACACGGCGATCCCAGAGGATCTGCTGCATTGGCACATCATTGACACAAAAAGGCTTGCGCGCCTTGACGTAGGCAATGGCTTTATCGAGAGGGAAGCCATCGGAGTAAAAGGATATGAGGTAGTCGCTGGAAATTGTTAGCGATCATAAGAGGAAATACAGCACGTGCCTCTTGCAGATGGTCGATGTATGTGACACTATTCTACTTCAGCTCACCGAGGGGCCGAATACTCACCATATGGGCCAATTCTCAACCTCTGAAACATGCAGATTAGTACAGCTTTAAGAACGCTACCTCTCTCCTGAAAAAACATACCTTCGTCAAGAATGACTTTATCGCCGAAAACGACGACATCGAACTCACGATTGGCGATGAGCCGGTTCAGGATTGTCCTGCTAGGCTTGCTCCTGGCCTTGACATCAAGCGCACAGACGCCAATGACGCCCCATCGTGCAGGTTTTACTGCTTCGTGTTAGAGCTTCCGATGCCGGCGCTAATTATCCAGTTCAGACACGGAGAATCTTACCATCTTCCCTCTCGCGGTGATGGGGACCTCGCTCACTGCTCGGGCTGTGGCTGCTTGTTGCGGTGCTCCCGCTGAATCGCCTCTTTGCCCGACTTCGGGACCGGTCGGGCTGAGGTCGCAGGTTGGGCGGGTTGTTCTGCATGGTATTGGCACGATGGGGTTGTCTTCTCAAGTCCAGTGATTGCGAATGGGAATCGCGCGGGGCCAGCTGATGGTATCCCCCACTTGGCTGGTTCGAGTGAGAGGAGGAGGAGGAGGATGTGGTGACGGTGACGTTGGATATTCCGGCTTCGGATTGGGATTGCCCTATACTCTTCGGCGGGGGCATAAGACCAGTGATCGAGCGAGGGGGTGTGCCCAATTCTGATCCGTGTCCGGAGGATGAGGGTGTGATGACGCCCCGGGCGGAAGCTAGGGAATAGAGTGAGTTGCCTGAGAGTCTATTGGTCTGAGGATCGGAGGAGGAAGGCTTCGAGTTTGCCAGAGAATCGGGCAAGACGGTGTGAAGGTTATCGGTGGCGGCGGTGGACAAGCGATTATGCGGGTGGTGGGGATCCTCGGCCGGAGGCTGCTGGGAGTCGGCTAGTGCCAGGTCCTCGCTCCAGGCGTCTGAGGTCATGGACTCTCGGCGGGCACGGGTGAGCAGAGACCTGGGGCTTCTCAAAGACCCGGACGAGTGTGGTGGGATGGAGAAGCTGGTACGACGGGCGTGGATGTCCGAGGTGCCAGGTTCTACACAACGACCCTTTCTGGTGGCGAATGAATTGGCGAGGGGCAACGAGGATGACTGAGAGGGATGGCGAGAGAGCCTGGCTTGGGGCAGCTGGGGAGAAAGAGAAGCAGGCGGGCAGCCAGAAAAGTCGGGAGAAGCGTCGTCTGAGGGGCTAGCCGGGTGTATTGGGTTATCTACGGCGCCGATGGTGCGAACAGAATTCGGGCCAGGTCGGTCCAATGCGCCGGCCACATCAAGGGCATACATTGTGCGTTGAGGTGCCGTTTGCCAGGGGAGAAGCTAATAGCAACAAGGGACGAGTCGCTGGAACCTTGAGAACTTCGGTCTGACGTAGAGGGTCTGGGAATCTGAAGCAAGGACTTGGCGCGGATTTTACGTGGATTTTGTGTGTATTTTGAGGCTCCTTGCTTCAGGCTCGGGGTGGCACGAAGTTTATCAAGACCGGATTGATCGTCATCAGCGTTCTGAATGCCTCGTGTCTCAGAGCGACCTGCATCCGGCGGGACGGAGTACGGAACACCAGGTCTCTCGATAGCTCAATAACCGATTGTGGTTGGCCACACCTGGACGGCCTAGGTTGCGACCGCTTCGTCTCAAGGCCGTTGCGGAGTGGGTTCCCACCAATGCAAGTCACCTCACTGAAGGGAGGAGGGGGCGGCAGATTTTTTTTACTTGTTCGCCTGAGCTGAGGGATCAAATCAGCGGTCGAGATGGATCATGGTAGAGCGCGCTAGAGGTTGCCACCGCGCGGCGAGAAGGCGAAAATAACCTATTCCTGGGGCAAACGAAGAATAGGGCCATCCAGCAGGGTTGAGTGCCTTGAAGGCTTTCAACTGGGGTCGATTTTTCCCCTCCTTAATTCGTCATGTTCAGTGACCCGTCCCCGTCTCGGCCTCTTGGCGGGGATCTACCTATGAATCTGTGTGTCCTAGGGTTACTGATTGCTGGGATGGTGGGGCAAGATGGAGGTCATCTGGGGGAGGGGAGTCACACAATGCTTCTCTAGAGAGCTCCCGGAGCCAGAGAGTAAAGACGGGTTGGTCTCAGCAAACCAGTGCCGCAAGGAGAGACGGGTGTAGGAGACAGGTGTTTGCGTCTTTGTTTGGTTGGATGCGGCAACGGCTTGCAACCTTCGTGCTCGGTGAAGGAAGGAAAAGAGAGACATGGCGTAATTAGACATGCGAGCGATGTTTGTCGAAGGTAACCGAGACAGGGCCGTTTTCCAATCGGCCTGCTCCTCTGTGCGTCATTGATCCCGCTCAGAAGTATGTTGCGGTGCGTAAGGGGTGGGTTGCCGAATTACGGCACCGGGTCGGGTATAGTCAGCTTGAATTGGAGGGTGCCATGAGGGGCTAGCTGTAGCCATCCAGAGTGAGAGGCCTGACCACGAGGTTTAGACATTGCTTTCCTTTGGAGAGCTGGTCCTGCATCTAAGACATGTATCATGGGCGAGAATTGAATGATTGCGATTGTACGCCGAGATGGGATGATGCATGTGGCATGGCCTAAGTATCTGTTTTGTGAATCAGCTAAGATGCAGATGCAGATGACTGTACCATGCGCATCCTGCACAACATACCTAGGCACCTAAGCAACCAATGAGCCTCATCAGGCGAATGATACTAGCAGGTCTCAGTGTCTAGTATCCTGACTTCAAAGTCACTTGCAACGTTGCCATTGTCTCACGACAAGTCTCCTGTTCGTTCATGTTAGTTAGGGATGGTCTCGGAGCTGATCCTGCGCCTAACGAATAAACCAAGCCAAAAAGCGATACAGATGGTTCAGGCTATCGAAGGATCTAAAGCAACAGGTTTCTCGTCTGCGCATCGGGTCGTCTATCTAGTTGGTCAACCCAATATGCTAAGTTCCGTGAGGCCTTCTCCCCCACACAAGTTGTGCTGGGACTGCCTTGGCAACGTTTGATGCGTCGCTCGTAGATCCCTGATCACTCCACTTCATCTGCTATCAACTTAGGTATGCTTAGGTGTTTGGCGATGATCAATTGTCTCGCTTCTGTCTTGGTTCTAGTTGTGGTAGCTCATCTTACTTTATACAGCCATCTAACCTTAATTACCATGCCAGTGCTGTGATGCCGCTGGATTTTGGAGCCGTCAGTGGGAGTGGACGCTGTTTGCAGTGGACAACCTCTGGTTGGCTGCCTGCGTCAAGGGGACGCTAAGCTAACCACATCGCCAAAGTGCGTGCAAGGTCTGATACGTGCTGTGAAGGCCAGTACGTACCAGCGGGCGGAAGTGGAGTGGCAGAAAAAGTGCCCTCCCGCGACACCGCCAAAAATTTCTGGAGGTACTCGGAGCCTCACCAACCGACCAGCCTCATATGACATAGCGAATTCGCGATAAGTAGAAGTTCCTTTCCCCAGCCGTGTCGCCCAAGGCCAAGATGCCTCACTCCGACCTCGATCGTCCGCTGGTCAAGCGCCAAAAGACTGCCCTACCAGCGGATGTGACAAAGCCGTCCTCCAATTCCTCGAGGATCTTTGCTCCCTTCCGAGTATGCCTTCTTCCCACCTCCCCTGTCCATTGTGACATTCTACCGTGATTCTGACTCCAACTCTCACAGACTGTTGGCCTCGTTTCTCCTACCGGTGTCCCATTCACCTCGATCCCCCTCGGCAAGACCACCTTCCAGATTTCCACCTCGGTTGGCCGATCGATCCAGACCTACGATCTCCGGCGCGGCCTCAACCTCGTCTTCATCACTCGGCCCCAGACCCCCGCCGATATTACTGCAACACTCGCTTGGAAAGAGAAGATTTTCGCAGCTTGGGGAGGGTTGAAAAATGGCGAACCTCAGGGTATATGGGTCTTCCAGAGAGGCAAGAAGGTCGACGAGCTTCAGCTACCCTCCGACTTGAACGAACCCATCCGGCAGATCCTGGTTCTGGGAAGTTGGACCGTCGCATGTGCCTCGACGAGACTTGAAGTTTTCAAGACGGCGACCTTGGAGCACTACACTACCATCCAAACCATGGCTGCAGGCAACGGCGGTAACGAGATCACTGGCGGCATAGTCTCCATGCCCACCTTCTTGAACAAGGTCTTTGTGGGCCGCAAGGACGGTTGGGTGGAAATCTGGAATATCAGCACCGGAAAGCTCATCTACACCATCCTGCCCCCATCTCCTAATTGCGGTTCTGTCACTTGTCTCGAGCCGAGTCCCGCTCTATCCCTTCTCGCGATTGCATACTCCGAAGGCCCTCTGGTCATCACCAACATCCTTACCGACAAACGGGTTTTGCAGATTGAAGCTGGCAACGCATCTGCCCCGGTCAACTCTATCTCTTTCCGGACCGACGGTATGGGCGCTGGACATGATGGCCGAAAAGACGGTGTTATGGCAACCGCAACAGCCGCGACTGGAGATGTGACCTTCTGGGATCTCAACAAAGGAGGACGTGTCATGGGTGTTTTGCGCAGTGCCCACAACCCGCCATCTTATGATGGCCCAGCTGTTCGAGGTGGTGTTAGCAAGGTTGAGTTCCTCCCTGGCCAGCCGGTCATCATAACCAGTGGCCGTGACAACTCACTCAAATCTTGGATCTTCGACGAAACTCCATTCTCTCCCGTTCCTCGAATCCTACACTCTAGAAGTGGACATGCAGGCCCTGTCAACTGTCTTCAGTTTTTGCCGTCCGACTTTGACGGCTCAGATGCGGGTAACAAGTGGCTGCTCAGTGGTGGTCAAGATCGAAGTCTTTGGGGTTGGAGTTTGCGGCGCGATGGCCAGAGCACAGAGCTCAGTCAAGGTAACATCCGCAAAAAGGCCAAGAAGATCGGAATCCTATCTACGAACGCGATGGCCCATAGTCCAACCACCACTCTGGAAGACCTCAAAGCGCCTGAAATCATTTGTATGGCATCTTCTCTAAACCGCGACGGCGGCATCGGCGCCATGCCCGGTAACCAGCCAATATGGCAAAAGTCTCAAAACCAAAAGAGGGCTGGAGACGCCGAAACCAGCGGCATGACGGGCTGGGAAAGCGTGGTGACGGCTCACAAAGACGACGCATATGCCAGGACCTGGTTCTGGGGCCGAAAGAGAGCAGGCAGGTGGGCTTTCCCTACTGGAGATGGTTCCAATGTCTCCACAGTCGCCATTAGCCCTTGTGGAACATTTGCCCTCGTTGGTTCTGATGTTGGCGGCATCGACATGTTCAATCTGCAATCTGGCACGCATCGCCAACGCTTCCCGTCGAAGCTGACACCAGCTCAGGCACGCCAACTGAAGATGCAACAGTTGCGACAGGCTGATGATGTGGTACAGCGCCAGAACGAAACTGGGCGGAAATTTCCTGCCGGAACAGGCAGGCACACCAAGACCATCACTGGCCTCGTTGTTGATTCAATGAACAAGACGGTGGTGTCCTGCTCTCTTGATGGAAAAATCAAGTTCTGGGACTTCTTGACCGGAAACCTATTGGAGCAAATCGACTGGGCTCCCATGACGTTTCCTACGGGATGCAGATATCACCCCGCCAGCAACCTTATCGCCTTCTCATGTGACGACCTATCGATTAGGGTGGTGGACATGGAAACCAAGAGGACGATTCGAGAATTCTGGGGTCCGCAAGATGCAATTAACGACTTTTGCTTTTCAAATGATGGCCGATGGATCATTGCTGCCTCCAAAGACTGCGCTATTCGGGTTTGGGACCTTCCAACAAGTCATTTGATTGATGCTATCCGACTGGAGAAGCCATGCAAGGCTTTGGCCATGTCGGTCACTGGCGAATACCTCGCTGCTACGATTCAAAACGAGCTGGGAGTTACCATCTGGACAAACAAGGCGTTGTTCAAGCATGTTCCGACACGACAGATTTCAGAGAAGGAGATTGGCCAGATATCCGCTCCCACTGTCTCGGGCGAAGGCAACAAGGGCATGCTGGAGGGTGCTTTCGACGACGATCAGTCGGAAGCCGACGATACTGTGGTGGCGCCCACCATTGAACAACTGAGCGCAGACCTGACGACATTGAGCTTAGTCCCCAAGAGTCGATGGCAAACGCTCTTGCACTTAGACCTCATCAAGGAGCGAAACAGACCCAAGGAGGCACCAAAGGCTCCGGAAAAGGCTCCCTTCTTCTTGCCCTCCAGCAAGGATAGCGCGATTGCGCAGCAGACATCAGGGACCGATGAGGAGAACCAGTCCCGGATTACAAAGCTGGAGAAGGCTCGCTTCGAGGAAATACTGAGCTCCAAGCTCCGATCTGGAGCTGCCACAGGTGTTTGTAAGTGTCTCCAAGCAGAGATGGCATTATCAAGCCCGGCAAGACTAACATGACCCGCAGACGACGAGTTCATCGAGCACCTCAAGTCCCTCTCCCCGTCGAGCGCAGACCTTGAGTTGCGGTCTCTGTCCATCGGTGACGGCGAAGAGGACTCCAACGAGCTCCTCCACTTCATCCGCGCCCTGACCGGCCGTCTTGAAGCGCGCCGTGATTACGAGCTAACTCAGGCATGGATGACCGTCTTCCTTCGCCTACATTTTGACCTGGTAATGGAGAGTGAATCTCTATTGTCGGCGCTTGGCGACTGGAAGGCGCACCAAGAGAGGGAGTGTACCAGGCTCGACGGGTTGGTTGGATATTGTAGTGGTGTTGTTAGCTTCTTGAGAAGTCCTCGTACATAGGAGCGTTCAATTTCATCCCTGGCCAAGCCGGCTTTGCTTCGTTGACATCACTATTTTACGGCCCCATTACAAAGGATACAGAAGCGCAAATAGGGCGAAGCCATCTATGCGACCGCCAAACGTGTATTCCATGATCCCAACTGCCCAAGTGGCCTATCGGCTTCTACTCGTTGAACTCCGCCCAACACTGATAAAAGTACAGATTTGCACTCAACATTCTCTTGCCAAACCAATCTCCGAGGTAGATCCTCAATATCTTGCCTCGCAACTTCCGTATCGGTCGAAGTCAATGACGTCGACCTTCCTCCCAGGACGCAATCAATGCCGAGGCATCAATCGCGGCCCATCAATGCACCCAGTCAGGAGGGGTGGGCTAGGTCGTTTAGACCTCCTCAGCACCCCAGCCAGCCTCATCGGCCTCGCGCATGTTGCTTGGGGGCTCGATGGAGGGGACGAACTCGAGGGCGACATAAGCAATGCCAACGACACCGACGACGGCACCAGCAAGCTTGCTGAGGAACATTTCGCCGAGGAGAAGGCCGCCAATGAAGATGTAGACTGTCAGATGTAAGAATCATGCACAAGGACGAGCCCAAGGATTGACCTACAAGCACCACGGCCGATGAAGGAGAAGAGGAACGAGGCGTATCGGGAGAGCTGGGGGGGGATTTGGAACTCTGCGTTGTGTTAGAAGACAGATCACGAGTCGGAGTTTGCTGATAGAGAATCATACCGAGAAGGGCAATGGAGAGACCAAAGACGATCATGTAGCAGCCGAGAACGATCGATGACCTATGGAGAGATTATAAGCGCTATTCAATGAAAGGACCCGAATGCGCATTTGCGAGGCGAGGCGAGGCGTCGAGCGAAATGAGGCGCGCAAGCCGGCTCAGCGCGAGGATCGAGATTGGGATAAAACGTACAGCGAAAGGCTGAAGATGTGAGTGATACCACCGAGTGTGGTAATGGCACCAACGACCAAGTTGACAATGCGACTGCAGAACGAACGGGTGGTTAGTTGCGATGGCATTCCGGCGGGGAAGAGGGCCGGCAGATGCGACGGCGTGCCGACTCACAAGATGTCAGAGAGCTCCATTGCGGCGATTGTTGATGGCTGTACGAGGTTCGACAGTAGATGACGGGTAAAGTGACGAGGGAGGCGACGGGCAGATGGCGATGCTTTTTGATGCGCAGGTCCAGGCAGCGATTTAGCAGAACTGGAGATGGAGACGATGTAATGCGTATTGTGTGGCCACGGGGTTGAGAAGTCCAGGAGAAGTGAAGCGTGTTACGTAGGGGAAGAGGAGCTTGCCTGTAAGCTTGCAGTGCTTCATGCTGGGGCCTGCGCTAACGGACCAGTCCCAGCCACACAGGGGCCTGCGCCACAATTCACCGCCTTCTACATACGGAAAGGCCGGGCCCGCACCCGTGGACTCGCGCCGGGTTTGGCCTCTGCGTTCCAGCGAATGGCCCGAGAGGGTGGGGAAAAAAAGCCAAGCTGCGATGCATGCTCCAACCCATATGACGAATTCATCAGTCCGTCCCCTTTCAGTTCAAGGATTGACATGCTCGCCGCAAACCTGATCTCGGGCCTGTGCTGGTGATGCTTCTCCTCTCGCTCCTCCGCCGTGGCCCGGCTGCCCGAGGCTCGAGTCGCTGTCTGGTGGTGCACCAATGGCGAAGCTTACAAGCGAAGAGCGAGCCCCGACGCGCGATGCATAGCCACGCCGAGGTTATTCCCATTCAGAACATCCGCAACATCGGCATCATTGCACATGTTGATGCTGTATGCCACCTCATATGAGCTTTCAATGGGAAATCGAAGCTCACAAGTTTTTTCTAGGGCAAAACTACAACAACGGAGCGCATGTTGTACTATAGTGGTGTAACTCAGCGAGTAGGTGGTATGTTCAGTTCAATCTTTTCCGTATCCATCTCATCTTATTCTCTCAATGCCCAATTAGCTCTTATTTACCCACTCCTGTCAACAAAATACTCACCCGGCGACTCCTTTAGACGTTGATTCTGGAAATACTGTGACCGACTTCCTCGATCTCGAACGGGAACGTGGAATCACCATTCAGTCCGCTGCCATCACATTCAACTGGCCTCGTCAGCAAGATCTCCTACCCGGGACTCAGTCGAAGACGGTCAACCTAATTGACACGCCCGGCCATCAGGACTTTCGTTTTGAGGTTGACCGGTGCTTGCCAATCCTAGATGGTGCTGTGTGCATCATTGATTCGGTCAAGGGTGTCGAAGCCCACACTGAAAGAGTATGGGCCTCAGCACACGAATTCAAGGTTCCCAGGATCGTCTACTGCAACAAACTTGACCGTGAAGGTGCATCATTCAAGAAGGCCGTTCTTGAGATCGGAACGCGACTCAAAGGGTGGCCTCTAGTTTGTCAGATTCCCTGGTGGGAAAAGGAAGCCTTTGTTGGCGTCATCGATGTGATTGACCGGGTAGGATACCGATGGAAATCCGAGCGAGAAAAGACACGATATGACTTCCCTGAGCTCCAGAAGAAGCTTTCTAGTTCTAACCAAGGCCTTTTGACTGAAATTGAGCGGGCGCGGCAGTCTTTGGTCGAGGGCTTGGCAGATTTTGACGATGCCATCATGGACGAATTCCTCGAGGAGAACCAGAATATCAATGGATCCCTCATAAAACAAGCCATCCGAAGAGCCATTCGAAGCGGCGAGGGCCAAGTCATTCCCGTATTCGCAGGTTCCAGCTTTCGGCACATTGGCGTTGAGCCACTGATGGACGCTGTGAATGACTATCTGCCAAACCCAGAGGAACGTCCAGCAGCAGAAGTGCGGGTCGGCTCGACGAAGCAACGGCTCGACGAGGTACTGGCCAGTAACAGAGCGGGCAAGTCTAAGATCGCATCTATTGCTTCCGTGTTCAAGGTTCTCAACCATCCCAAAGAAGGTGTAATCAGCTACGTTCGGGTTTATCATGGCACCATGTCGAGGAATGCCTCGAGCTTTAATACCCATGTGCTAGTCAATGAGCGGCCCATGGGCATTCTGCAAATTTCTGCAAACAAGACACAGGATATTCAAGAACTCTCGACGGGACAGATTGGAGCGCTCAGGGGACTCAAGAAAGCTCGAACCGGAGACACCCTCATCACCACCGTGGGCGGAAAGCCTGTTCCTGAAGGATTTCGACATGTACAGATCCGGCCGCCAGAGATTCCACCACCGGTCGCGTTTCTGCAAGTCGAGCCCTACGGAAACGTGGCTGCCCAGCAGCTCCAAATAGCGTTGGAGAATACCAGCCGCGAAGATCCCAGCCTCCGATGGAGCCGAAACCCCAAAACTGAGCAGTTCACCATCCAAGGAATGGGCAAGCTCCACTTGGATGTGTCGTTGTATAGCATGAAGCAGAAGTACAAGATTGACGCCGATTTTGGACCCATAGAAGTCGACTACAAGGAGTGTGTCACGGCACCTACTCAGCCTCAGCACACCGTATTCGACCGCCCGGTAGCCAGCAAGCCGGGGAAGGCCTCATGTACGGTCACGCTAATGCCTCTTGAGGAGCACAACCATGATGTCCTGCATCAATCGAGTATTGAGCGGGACGGCAACATCTACCAAATCGCCATACCCGAATCAGAAGACTCACACTCGTTGACCTTTGGTATAGAGGAAGCCGAGCAGCAGCTCCTCAACGGAGCCATCGCAGGTTTGGCTCGAGGTCCACGACGAGCTGCACCGATCCACGGATGCCTCGTCACCATCACGCTAGACACATCACACGGGGCTTGCGAAACACCCACGGGAGGGCACTTTAGTAGTGCCGCCAGGATAGCAGTACAGGCTGCTCTAAAGGATGCATACGAGCAAGAGCAGATCAGCATCCTTGAGCCCATCATGCTTGTCCACATCACCTGTCCAGAGGTCGCCGCCGGGGTTGTTCAGCACGACGTGACGGCCGGGGCTGGCGGGCAGGTTCTCGAGGTCAACGATCGGTCTGTCGAATCGACGGGGGATGACCATATCGACGTGACCAAGATCTACACCCCGCCCGACCCGTATGACTCGGTGACAACCTTGCGCGGCAAGAAGTCGACAACTCGGATGGTTGAGATTGTGGCCAAGGTGCCATACAAGGAGATGTTGGACTACGATAATCACCTACGAAGTAAAACGGCAGGTCGACATTCGATGACAATGTCGTTTGACTCGTTTGCCAAGGTTGTAGGCCACCGCGAGAAGGGCCTTTGAGGGCAGTGCCTCTCCAAGACGTCATCAGAGCCCATCGGACAGCATTTATATGCCGCCTCACCATGTGAAATAAGACGACGAGATTATTAGACAAGATGACTTGAGATGTATGTAAGATAGATCTGCATGCTTGAAACAGGATGTACAACGCGACTCGGCCAAAACACGGAAACAAGTTTCTGTCTAAAATCTAGCTGCTCTTTGATGAAACAAGTTTGCCTTTGACATGCATACAAGAAGGAATGCGGACCCCAATTCGGCTGGAAGCTGACCTATTTTCTATTTTGGGAGTGTTAGGTCTTTTCCTTCAAGCGCATGACCAATCATGGCACAGATGCAGGCTGACATATGTCTGAAGGAACCATCGAAATGAGAACAATAGCCGAATCTATAAATATCTACAAACTATGTACATGCTATTGTATGTCCAAAATGTGCTTTGTCTATGCCAAAGTCCAGAAATCCAAAAACAGAATGATGAATGCCAAAAGGTGCCAAAAGTGCCAAAACAGAACTATGTACTCGAAAGACAAGCCAACCCCGGCCAATGGTCGAAGGATGAGATGGTTGCCCAATGCGATGCTATAATGCCTAGCGCCAAGAAAGTGAAGGACAAGGAATAGAAGCCATAGGGATGATCAATGGATCATCTGAGATGGAGCGCTTAGATGGAACGCTTGGGGATGCCGCACTTCTGGAGGCACTCATCAACGCCAAGGGCGATGCTCTTGGGGATAGCCTTGCGAACGCGGTCGATGTCCTCGCCGGCGATGCTCTGGCCAAAGGTAGCAGCGATAACGTCATCGCTAAGAGCGAAGGTCTCGTCCTGGACCTGTCCGGTGCCGAAGTCCTCAGCAGCAAAGGCAGCAACAAAGGTGGCGGGGTAGCAGTCGGGGTTGAACTGGGTGTGAACGGAGCCCTGGTAGAAGGGGGTCATCATGTTGGCCGTGAGCTCGGTGCGGATGACGCGGCGTTTGCCGTCGGCATCGTTGACGCCGTTCTCAGGAACCATCTCAGTGATGAGGCGGCCGGAAGTGACGATCTGGAGCTCGGCAGAGCGAGGGTGGACGTGAAGAGTGTTCATGCCGCAGGCTGTGAGAGAAAACAATATTAGTATCTAGAGGTTGAAGAGTGGTGTAAGAGAAAGGGAGGAAACTCACGGTCAACGCGGCCAAAGGCCATGCCGGAGCCGGTGCCAACCAGAGCAGGGAAGGTCTTGCGGTTGGCGGCGATGATCTGACCACCGGCTCCGGGGTTCTCCTGCTCCTTGTTGAAGTCGAAGACGAACTCGTCATCGGCGAGAAGGGCAAAGCGGTCGACGGCACTGGATGGTGTGTTAGGCGACGGCTCTATCAAAATGAGAAGGTGATGTTGGAACTCACGTGTCGGCTAGCTGAAGCTGAGCAGTCAAGCTGAGCTCTGCAGGGTAACCACGGCGCACGGAAGGAGCAGCAGAAGCGAAAGAGGTGAAAGCCAGGATGGCGGAGATGGTGGCGGCGGTGAACTGCATGGTGAAGATGGTTGTGGTGTTGAGGTGAGGAAGATGGAAAAGGCTGAAGTGAAAAGAGAATGAAGGGACAGGTGTCTGGTCAAAGTGTAGAAGAGTAGATATCGAAGAGGATATAAAGGTAGAGTAATAGGTTGTGGAATGTGGTGGTGGTGGTGGTGATGAGAGTAGTAGTTGCTGTGACTGTCAAGTTTTATTGTTGTGCTGTGTGATGTTTCGTTTCAAGCACGGAACGAGGCCATCTTCTTATACATGATCATCCCGCCCCCAGCTCAAGCGCTGGGATACCCACATACCAGCGTTGATGGCAAACACACAAAGGTCCTTGCGAGTAAGAATCTGACAGTCGAAGCTGTGTGATGGCAAAAGATACTGCGCCGGCAATGGCTGGCGTTCGGCATGTCAGACTTCCGTGGTCACCATCCCGGCCGGCGGGGCGTTCACCCATCTGGCAGGACATGCTGTCAAGGGTTCCCCATTGAATTTAGACTAGCATGCAGAAGGCATCCTTCTCTGGCATGCCCTGATCTGTAACTGTTGCAGTAACTGTTTAGCTGCCGTTGGCTGGTGGTGTGGCGGCTGTGGCAAGGATAGGTCCATGACAAATGAGGGTAGATGCTGGCAGTGCAGCTCTAGCCGTTAGCCGGAAGGCTGGTGAGTGGCCGCAGCGCCTGTGGCCGCCACGCTTGGAGCGTTTGTTGGGTCACTTTGGGTGTGCCTGCGCCTAAAAATAACGGGCGCGGGGACGAAAATGCTCGGCAAGCGCTAAGCGACGAGCCGTGGACTCGAGGTACATAGTGAAGAGCCGGGAGCCGTGGATGCGGCATGCTGAATAGGCCCAACCCGGCGGCCGACACTCCCAACACGCGCTAAAGAGCTCTTTTCCCTTGCAAAGTCAGCACCCTTTTTTTTTTTTTTTCTTGGAGGGGGTTTTTTTTTTTTGATTTCTTTTTTGGTCTGACTGTCAGCAAACCAGCAGCGGGGGACTCCCATTGAGAGCGCCAACCACCGAAGGAGCTGCGCTCGCAGCTAAGCCCCCTCCCGGAGACACACTGATCCGGGCGGGAAATAGACGGGAAGGCGTCGTGCAGCGGCCAACACAGAGACTGAGAGCACTCGGATGCACTAATTACAGTGCACCAAAACCTACCCGTCTTCTAATTATTACCAGCATGCACCCTGCCCCAGGCCACCAGCCGTGACCCGTCTGCACTTTGCACCACCATGCAAGGCGTTCATTCCATCCGCCGCCCACGACCTATTTCCCGGCGTTTCGTTTCAAGTCCATCCGATGATGCCGCTCGGGACTTTGTTTAGAATTAGGCTGATGCACGTGGAAGGATGTGGTCTCCGTCAGCATGGTCGGCCGCCCATGTGTTTGAGGCCATGGCGGTGAAGATGGCGGGAAGACGGCTGTCCAAGTTGTAAGCACTTGCTGTAGTTGACTAGCAGCGTGGTATGCAGTATCACTCAGCACTCACTCGGCTCTGGTGCTCACATCCGCGCAGTGTGGGAGGCAGACGGCAGGCCGATCTTCAACATGCAAATCGGCTTGGCGTCAGCACACAGATGGATCATCCCGGGTCTGGGCGAGTTATCGAAGAGTCTGCGAGCGGCCGCCTCGATATTGCCCAAGCTGAGATGACCACGACGGCTTCACGCATCACCAATCACCAAAGAACACTATCGATCTCACATAACCGTTAATTTCAACTCATCTTCGACGCCATCATGACCAATGATCAAAGGCCTTATCAATCTCACCACATGAATTAGCATCGTGAAGCACAGGCAGTGAAATGATGTATCACGCAGTTGTAACTTCACATACCTAATCTAACAAGCGAGAACAATGACGCCCGCCATGCTCCAGCTGCCCCTCGATTCATCATTAGCTGCCTCCGCCTCCTCCGCATGGCGCCGTGCGCCACTACCGAGTCGCGAATCTCACTCCACGTCGTTTTTCCAAGACATGCAAGGGGCCTTCGTCAGTGGCTTTTCGAGCCGGCGTCCATACAATATCTTTCTTTCTTCTCCTCTCTCTCAACCCCCCCTGCTCTCTGAGAATGCGTAGACTGAACAATCAACAACGGCGAGTAGATTTCTACCGTGCGAAGCCTCTGTTTTTTCAGCCAATCCAACCCGACATGGCGCGAACAGGAGCGCAGAGGCACGGTATCCCAAGAGCTCTTGTCATGTCTGACTTCCAAGTCAAACCTGCCAAACTGAGATGTACCAGCCACCAACGCCATGCGAAGGTTTGGGGTCAAGGTGATTCAACAGGATGCGTGGGAATGAAAGTGACAACGACACGTGCGACCAGATAACATTGGCTTTCATTTAAAGTCATATCCTCCCGCTCCTCTCCATTGCCTGACGGCTGGTCTCATTAACCATCCAGGCCTGAAGCGTTATAGGGCGGAGCCAGTCACCGGCTGCACCACGGCTTAAAGGCCTAGAACCCACCTCGAACGCGTCGGCGCGCCACCAGCGACAGAGGTTTGCCTGACTCGGCGCGTTGCAATCAAAGTGTAGGTCAACGATCATCTCGTTCAGGACAAAGCTGCTTTTGTTGGCTTGCCCTATGGAGACATCGTTGTCGAAGCTGTCTTCCCAACCTAGACTGTGGGTGCAGAACCCGCTAATCGGCAAGCGCCTCCTCCATCAGTAGCCTGGGCAACAATGAAGTCATCGAGAACAGCAGGCGAGCTTGGCGAAAGGGGGACCGAGGGGCTGAGACTCTTGAGTGGAATCGTGTTGCGCAAGGAACCGAGCAAGGCTGCGTTTCAGAGCCTCGGCCTCCATCGTCTCCATCGTTGCCTTGCCATTGACCTCTGACCATCAACCATTGCCCATGGCCCCCGTCGGCTCGGCTCCCTCGTGATTCGGTACAGCGGTCGTGACACTCGTCTGCCACTCGTTTGGCCCTCGCCTCCGCAGTCAGTTGTGGTTCGTGGCGGAAGCTGGAACTGTTGCCGAGCTGGGCGTCCCCGCCGGGCCTGGGAAAGCACAGCCTCTCTCGCATTGGCCTACTTTGTAGTCTGTACTTCGTACTCCGTACGAACAGAGACAATCCGACAGCAGCCATTTGCTCATCAGTCGTTTGCTCAACCAGGGTCATTTTAGAGCTTGCTGCCTACCAGCCAATGTGCTCCCTCACCTTAAAATCGTCCCCCTCCCCCTCCCAAGCCACTGAACGACCGAGGGGTGGACGCACTATTCCCAACTTGGGAAGAGTCAGGAACACGCATGCAAGACTGATCAGCTCAGGCACACACTCAGGCATGCGCTCAGGCACACACACCTAGATCTAACCCTTGTATTTTGCGACCGTCCGGTGCCTGAAGCGTCTGTCAGGAACAACATCATGCATGCCGCAGCGACCAAAAGGACGACGAGACACCTGGGTTCGTTATCGCACAGCCGATGGGCAGCCTTATTCCTTATACTATGGACACTCCAGGGCATGCTTGCTCGGCCGACAATGAGTTCCCTGATTCGGCTGTGGTTCCTACGGTCATTGTCTCATTACGGCTTGGGTAACGCAGGGAGGCCTTGAACAATGCCAATAGAGCGGATAGAGCGACTCATCGACCTGGTGAGGTCTAATCTGCGACGACGAAGCACCCCCTGACCCAACGGGCCACTCCGCCAACGGGATTGGCTGCGCGTGGCCAGGAGGAGATGAGGCGAGTGTCTCATTGGGCAAGGTCTCATTACCCCGGCCCCCGTCGCCGAGAGACTGACTCCACAATCAAACCGGGCTTCACGGGCCATGACGGGCAACGACTGACCAGATTTGCCAGAGCAGGCCAGCAACTTGCAAGGGCCCGCCAGACGAAGCCCAGAAGGGCCACGGGGTTGCTTCCTGGGGCCACCGGCGGGAAGCGAAAGGGTCGTAGCCTCGAGCATCAATCTCCAGCCGCTGCTTGCTGGTGTTGCGTGTGGTTCTGGTTTGGTCCTGGTCCCGCGGCGCTGCTCGTCTCTCATTTCCTGGGGCCCATCCTGTCTGCCCTCCGACACTCGTGCGCAGTCCGTCTCCTGCTACCACCGACGATCGCATTGTTCATTTGTTTCCGCGACCCCATCGCTCTTTTCATCTTTTGTTTCTCCTCTATTCTGCGTAAATACCGCTCGTGCTGCTGGTCCACGACCTCCTAGTTCTCGCCTCCCCGGCTTTGTCACTCATTCACTCGCTCGGGTCACCCGCTCTTTCACCTTGGATCAGAGCTTCCTTCGTTTAAGACACACGTGGAGGACTATCACTCATTCAGAACATTCGCGCTTGGATCCCTCTCAAGTGCACCGACGCTCATTTCATCGACGACAGCCCCAATGAAGTTCACGACACTCCCGACTGCCCTCGCGGCGGTCGCGTTGCTTGCCGTCCCATCAGTCAACGCTAAGATTCATCAACACCGCGGTCGCGACCATGATCACGCGCGACCTCTTCCCGAATCCGCATCTTTCTTCGAGCAGCCCATTGTCCACAAGCGTGGAGGACAATGCCAATTTCCAACCGACGACTCCAACCTCGTTGCCGTCACCCCCGACGAGTCGAACGCAGGATGGGCCATGAGCCCCGATCAGGAGTGCACTCCCGGGAGCTACTGTCCCTTCGCTTGCAAGCCCGGTATGGTTATGGCTCAGTGGGAGCCGGATTCTACCTACGACTATCCCTCATCAATGGTAGGCAAACCTTAAGTCACCATATTTAATCGCGTCTAACGGACTGACCTCTCAGAACGGCGGCTTATACTGCAACGATGATGGCGAGATTGAGAAGCCTTTCAAGAATAAGCCCAACTGTGTCGAGGGAACTGGCTCAATCCAAGCTGTCAACAAGTGCGGTTCTCAAATGTCATGGTGCCAGACTGTCCTACCTGGCAACGAGGCCATGCTTATTCCCACTCTTGTCACTGGCACTGCCACCATTGCCGTTCCCGACGAGTCCTACTGGTGTTCCACCGCGGCTCAGTAAGTAACATGAGACCTTTACATCTCACACTTCAAGGCCAAACCTAACTGTCAGTCAGCTTCTACATCAACGGTCCTGGTGTTGGTGAAGAGGGCTGCATCTGGGGCTCCGAGAGCGAGCCCATTGGCAATTGGAGCCCGTACGTTGCCGGTGCCAACACCGACTCCAGCGGAGAGACTTTTGTCAAGCTCGGTTGGAACCCTATCTGGGAGGATTCGGGCCTCAAGAGCACACTGCCTGACTTTGGTGTCGAGATTAAGTGCCCTGGCGGCGGCTGCAACGGCCTGCCTTGCAAGATTGATCCCTCTGATGGTGAAGGTTCGGTTGAGAGTTCTGAGAGCGCTGTCGGCGCTGGGGGCTCAACCTTCTGCGTCGTCACCGTCTCCAAGGGCAGCACCGCCCAGATCATCGCTTTCAGCGTCGGCTCCGGCTCTAGCTCCATCTCCAGCTCCAGCTCCAGCAGTTCTGAGGAAGATGAGACCGAATCTGAGACGTCAACCACCGAGGTCGAGACCACCACTGAGGTGCCTGAGACTACCACCGAGGTCGAGCCCACCACTACTTCGGTTGAACCCACCACCTCTGAGGAGCCCACCACCACCTCGACCACCGAGGAACCCACGACTACTTCGACCTCAAGCACCATTGCTACTCCCACCTACACCCAGCCGGAGTCGACCACCGAGGCTACCACATCGACGCACTTCACGAGGAAGGCCACCAAGACGAAGGCGCATTCCACCAAGACCCACCCCACTGTCAACCCAGGTATCTTCCACGAGAACGGAACCAGCACCACCGAGGCATATGAGACTATCACCGATGAGCCATCCGCCACTACCGACTCCGGATCCGAGGCTGCCCCCACGACTTCCAAGGAGGGCGAGGCTGTCCGTCACCAGGGCAGTGCCGCCGTCGCCAGCTTTGTCGTGGCTTTCATTGCCGCTGCGTGCTTCTTTTAGATGAAGGAAATCGCCGGACAGCATATTTATTCGCTTCTCCCTCGGTCAGCCTGCTACTTCTCCGCCCTCATCGCCGTCCTGCCTCAACCACCGTCCTCGCCGTCCATCCTGACAGCTGACATTCTTCCCTTCATCGGCTCCTATTTTGCAAACCGGTCTTCCTATATGAGGCTATATTTTTACCTTCAAATCTTTTTACATATATTACCAAGCCAACCACCCTATCGGCGATAGTGTTTATTACCTTAAATCCTTAATGCATATATACGATCCCCCCGATCGTTGTGGCAATCAGGACTCATGGATACCCCCCCTGGATATCATTTGGTTCATTTCGAAGAATCTTCTATCACGAGGATCTTACGGCCCTTGGGCGTTATCATACATTCTACGCTTCGTTTCATGGTCGATATACCCTTTTGAACAGCATTGGAGAGATTTTGAATATTGGAGGAGAGCGAACGAGCAGCGATACTTTTTTTTGGATTTTGATGGGATTTATTACTGATGATGCATGTATCTGGATTAGTTGCGTGTCGGTGAGAGGATGATGTGGGTTGGAACAGACAAATTCGTTGCATGGGATGACCTTCGTGGTCGTCTCGGGTCCTTGCGGACCTTTTTTTGCTTTTTATTCTGAGCAAAAAAAAGATGGTCAGACATGTTTATTTATGATATCACGTTCCTACATGGAACCACGGACAAAGAAATGTGGAAGATCAAGCCAAGTCATTTTGCTTCAGACAACCGTTGTCCCTCTCTACTTGCGTGACGTATCCAAGACATGTATGTGAGTATTATCGCCTGGGTATCATCTAAATTGTTTTCCAACGCTCTTTGTGAATACATGACATGAAAACCACTACCGAGGTCTGGTCCAGGCGCCTAATCCTTAACCCAACCGACAACCTCATCTGGGTCAAAGTCTTCCTCATACCTCCTTTCACGGATCGTCTGCCACACATTGGGCCATCCCGCCATCACGGGGCCCTTGGCTTTGGCACCGATAATGGCAAAGCGGCCCTGGCTGTGGGCGACAAACCCGTGCATCAAGCCCTGGTGAACAAGCGTCGCCACCATCATCTCCACATCCTCCGGTGTGACCTCTGCGTTGCCCCAGATCATGCCCTCGTTGGGCCGCAGAGCCTTGGGACCGCCGGGCGGAGGCGCCAGCGTCGAGGTCCCCAGGTCCTGGGCGTTGTTGGTGAGGGCTTTCATAAGTAGTGGGTTCACGTGGTGTGGGCGGCCGAGGGCATTTGGGGCGGAGGGTAGCCAGCCCTCGAGACGGCGCTGGAGGTAGACGGCGACGGTGTAGAGGTCCTCGAGGTCGAGCGTGGCCGCTTTCCGAGAGGACGCGTCGGTGGGGGGGACGTAAGTCAAGATGAAGGCCCTGCGGCTAAGGGACCTCCACAGAAGTGGGCGCAGCCTGTGGGTGAGGGTCAACAGCAGGCCCTTCTCGAAGAGCCAAGTCTCATGTGCCACAAGATGGTGCTGGAACTGGACAAAGTTCCCGCGACGAATGGCCTGGCAGATCGGGAGGAAGACTGGGGTGAGGGTGTGAGCCTCTGGCCGCTGGAGGAGGGTCTGCGAAGGGAAGCGGCCGAGGAGGATGTTGCACGGGATGAGGTAGGTAAGGATGTTTGTGCGGTGGGAGACGAGCTGGCGTGGTGTTTGCAAATAGGCTTCCTGGAGACAGAGGGCAGCGCGGAGGTAGTGGTTGTTGGAGAAGTTGAAGCGGCCAAGGTAGTAGAGGAATGTGACACGCTGGGCGGCTGGGTAGAGGGCCAGCGGCGGGGAGATGGTGGAGATGTTGACGAATATCATCTTGGCGAGATGCGTTCTCCGGCACTGTGTCTCATTAGTTGGTGTACTACACACTCGGCCTCTGGTAAAGGGGGAACACGTGCAGCAAAGAGAAGCTTGAGGACGAGGTTGGCGAACATGTAGACGCCAATCTTCTTGCCCTCGGGTTTGCTGTAGCGACCGCTCGAACGATCCGTCAGGCACGTGGTGAAGATCTTCTGGATGATCTCGGCCGAGGACTCTGCGATGGTCTTGTCCTCGTCCGCGGAGCGGAGGCGGCGCGTCAGGTCTGGTCGCCGGTTGAGCGTCATGGTAAGGCGGGCGAGGGTCTCGGACAGCGACATGCTGGTCTTGAGGAGCATGGCGCCGTATGTTGGGTGTGCAAAGGCCGTGGCGCATGAACTGGGTTTGGGGTCAGTGAGAACATCCTTTTCTTATTGTGCCATGAGTTGCCACTGTTTCGGAGATAGACATACTTGACCAGCCCGCTGAGGAGCTGGTGGGCGCGCAGCAAATCCTCATAGTCGACATCGCGCCAAAAGGAAAAGTAATCCTTGATAAAGGCCACGAAGCCGGGCCAGACGGTGGCCTGGCCCTCGGGGACGTCGTCGTCCTGGGGCAATGACTTTTCGACGATGGTATCGAGGCCTTGCTGGCGGAACTGGGAGCGCAGCTCGGCGGCGAGGTTGTGGTACTGTTGCGGCGACCCGGGTTCGACCTGAAGCCAGGCGCGCAGCTCGTCGCCGTTCTGCGACCGAACGAACTGGCGGATCTGCGAGAGGAACTGGATCACGAGAGGCATCGTCGCACGGCGCGTGTTGCTGGTGTCTCACTCGCTGGGAACAGAGGGGCTGATTGCGCGTGATGATAAGAGAAACGCTGGCGTTGAGGATGAACGAGGTCAACAAGGTGAACAATGCATGAGTGAGTGAGTGAAGTGAAGTGAGTGACAACGTTGGCGGAATAGCGGCCGAGCTCCACCACATTTGTCGCGGAATAACAAACGAAATACAATTGTACGGCACTCGGAGACATGACGACTATTAAGATGACGAGAGCTAGCTTCGATTGAGCTCTTATATACAATACAATGCGACAGGATCCGGGTTTTATGATTTCAACTGTGCGCAATCATGAGACGCCTTCTACGTCCGAATCGTTCAATGCCATTCCTCCTCAATTCCCAGTTACCCTACAGCACATCGAAACATTTTCATCACAGTTACATCAAAGTCAAGCCCGTTCTTGCATGTAAGTAGTGTATAAATATGTCAATTCCCGTGACAACCCCGGTTTATCTCGTTTCGCGTTAAAACATTCATCTTCGTTTTCAACTCATACTGACTCAATTCGCTGCACAACCAAAGCCGACGCCGCGCCGCCGCCATTGCAAATCGCAGCAACACCATACTCGCCAGGCTTCAGCTGATGCAAAAGCGTCGTCAAGATCCGCGAGCCTGAGCTTCCCAGCGCATGCCCCAGCGAGATGGCGCCGCCGAGAGGGTTGACCTTGGCACCCTCGAGTCCAAGAATCTTGCTGTTGGCCAGGATCACGGCGGCAAAGGCCTCGTTGAACTCCCAGTGGGCGACCTGGTCCTTGGTGATGCCTGCGCGCTCGAGGGCGATGGGCACGGCTTTTGAGGGCGCAATCGGGAAATCGATCGGGCTCGTGGCGGCATCGGCGTAGCCACAGATCTTGGCCAGGACGCGGGAGCTGCCTCCGTACTGCTGCGCTATGGCCTTGTTGCCGAGGACGAGGGCGCTGGCACCGTCGTTGAGGGTCGATGAGTTCGCAGCGGTGACGGTGCCGGATCCGTCACGAACGAAAGCGGGCTTGAGGGTAGGAATCTTATCGAATTTGACGTCATTGAAGCCCTCGTCGGTATCAATGATAACCTCGCCCTTACGGGTCTTGACGGTAACGGGTGCAATCTCGTCGGCGAATGCCTTGTCCGCCCAGGCCTTCTGCGCATTCTTGTAAGACAGGATGGCGTACTCGTCTTGTTGCTCGCGGGTGAGTTCGAACTTCTTGACGGTGTTTTCGGCGCAGTTGCCCATGTGGAATTGTCCGTAGACGTCAGTCAAGCCGTCCTTGATAAGGCCGTCCTCCATCTTAACATGCCCGAACGCGGGGAGTCCGCTGGCGCGCGATACGTAGTAGGGGACCTGCGACATGTTTTCCATTCCACCGGCGACCTGCGCCTCTGCTAGTCCCAGCTGGATGTTTTGCGCAGCAAGTGCCACCGACTTGAGTCCTGAAGCGCACACCTTGTTGATGGTGGTGGCCTCGACCGTCTCAGGCAGGCCAGCGAAGATGACGGCCTGACGAGCGGGCGCCTGGCCTACGGAACCTTGGAGAACATTGCCCATGTAGACGTCGGTGATCTTCTCAACCGGAACCTTGGACTTTTCGATGGCGGACTTAATGGCGACAGCGCCCAGCTTGGGTGCTGACACGGTCAAGAAAGAGCCATTGAACTACACTGCGATCAACGGCATGTCGGGAACAAGACCCTATACGTAGGATGGGTAGTTACCTTGGCGGTAGGGGTTCTGGCAGCACTCAGAATGTAGGCATCCTGGAGCTCCTTGCGCAGAGATGGGGAAGTTCCGAAGCGGCGCGTCGAGTTCACATGCACATGGCCAGCGAGCTGCGCCAGGCGAGTGGCGGGCCTTAGTTGGGACGAGACTGGCATTTTGTATTGGGAGGAGAAGGAACAGGAAACGGAGCAGAAGGAAAATTGAAGCTGGAAGAGAGAGAAGACGTAGGCCAGAGGAGAAGCCGAGAAAAATACACCAACTGTAGTTCCAGCCGCTTCCCGCGGAACAATATGATGGCCCTCGGGTATGTAGCTGCTAGAACAATGATCGAGGTCGACGGACAAGGCCCTCCGCTCGGCCCTCTCGGTCCTCTTCGGCTTATAGCGGGGGTCGTTCCGAGAGTGGCGGGCAGCCAACTCATTGGAGAGAGCCGAGCCATCCCCGGAGCCGATGACATCTAACGATACTCCGTAGACTAGGTAATTTAGTTGGCCTGATTAGTACGCAGTAGCCACCAAGACCTCAAGACTCCCTCCCAGCAGGCCCCAGAATCGTCTTTGCTCGCCCTTACCTACCCATTGCGTCGTGGTCGGAGCCTTGTCCTGCCATGCGTCGCCAGATTGAGTAGCAAAATCCCTGGGCCAGCGACGACCCTGTAGCTCTTTGCCGTGAGACCCCTCGGCGCAGTGCGTATCCTGCCGAACCCTAATTGATATGCACAGGGAAATGCCCGTCTATTCCCATACGTCAGAGGCAAGACTCGCACCTTGTGCGGCGAGATCTCACATGTGATTCCGTAGCGGGCTCACGAGCTGGCCAAAGCTGTGAGCTCTGGTTTGACAAAACAGCCCGTGTGAGCATCACGTGCCCACTCTCCACCAAGTGGAGACCAATGGAGCCCGCCAATTGGCCATATCTCCAACGGCCTGTGATTGGTAGCTTTGCCACCGACACTGGGCCTTGGGTCGAATCACTCTGTTGAAGGCGTCGATGACCAATCTTCATTCCGCCTGTTTCCTTTATCCATACTCCTTGCTCAGCCTGTTGTTCGACGTTGGCTTTGAGAATCATCTGGCATTTTGAATAGAAACGGTCCCCGGTCGATCCTGTACAAGAACGAGTCGAAATCACCACCGCTTGGGCAGCCTCTTGACCCGTCAACACCTGCGTTTCCTACTCCGATTCTCACCTATCCATCATGTCTACCGCCGCCCGACGTCGCTTGATGCGAGACTTCAAGGTCCGATATGATTCCTCGGAGCTTCCAGCGAGAACCCGAATGCTGACTTTGGATGCAGCGGATGCAAACCGACCCTCCCGCCGGTGTATCTGCCTCCCCAGTCCCTGACAATGTCATGACGTGGTATGCCGCTACCGTCGAGCGCCTCCGACCACCAGTATGAATACTTATCGTCTTTCCACAGGAACGCCGTTATTATCGGTCCCGCCGACACCCCTTTCGAAGATGGCACTTTCCGTCTCGTCATGCAGTTTGAAGAACAGTACCCGAACAAGCCTCCACAGGTTAAGTTCATCAGTCAGATGTTTCACCCGAATGTGTATGCGACCGGGGAGTTATGCTTGGACATTCTCCAGAACCGTTGGAGTCCTACGTATGATGTGGCTGCCGTATTGACGAGCATTCAGAGGTAAGGAGACGACGCTCCTGCAACGATGACTGGTGGCGGGCAGAATGCTAATGCAAAGCAGTTTACTGAACGATCCGAACACGGGCTCTCCAGCAAACGTCGAGGCATCCAATTTGTATAAAGACAACCGAAAGGAATACACAAAGCGCGTGAGGGAAACGGTGGAGAAGAGCTGGGAGGATTAGACGACACATAGTCACGCGAAAGGGCAGCCTCCAACGATGGGCACGCCAGATGCGTGGAATCAATAAGTGGGAAGCTGGTCTGGTTTGGCGTGGCACCTCACCACATCACACATCTCCACGTATGTTTTTTCGCTCGGGAAACCGGACCAAGACAGGCGGGGATAGTTATCTGGCGTTCTTGTGCGTGGAGTTGGACTGATTGCATTCGGGGCGTTAGCTGCGCTGCTGAGGGTGGAGGCGTCCTCCTCGGCTCTGGGGCTGTATACAGATATGATATCACGAGGCTCATTAGGAGAGGCGTTTTTCCGTTCCCGCTTTCGGTATTTACAAATCATGAGTTTGCATTGCATGCATGTGTATGTACACCAAGTACTGTTGCCGTTGTTGTGGCTGAACAAGACAGAACACAAACAACCAAAGCAGGGGTAAACAGAACCAGCCACAGCTACAGCCAAGACGCGAGTAAGACATTCGGGTGAGCGTGTCGTGAGGATTGAATTTTGGGCGGCCCATCATTAACAAAGGAATGACACTCCTCCTCATTCCGCGTCCGGCCCCCCACGTTGCATTACATGGCAATCTTACATTTCTCAAGGGCGTTCGAGGCCGCTGGTTGGGTGATTGTTCCCCGCCTGTTGTTCGTTGACCGAACCCCTTGCGGCCCCTCTGGAAGTTAGCTACCTACGTTTTGCTTTTTCCAGCTGGTGGCATTGCCTGTTAAGACAATGCCAGAGCGCTGTCAGGGACTCGGGGCCATGCCACGGCGCGCTGTGAGGGCAATGCTAAGGCGTTGTCAGTCCAAAGTTAAGGCGCTGTCCGTCTAATGTTAGTGTGTTGTCAGGGCGTGGCCGCATGGACTGTGGCCAGTGGCTCAGTGGGCTCGGCGGGGGTAGGGAGGGGCTTGTTAGGGCGTTGGGCAGGTAGCTCAACGCTTGAAGGCAGCGCATTGCGGCGAGCCAAATTGCGTGAAGTCGCTGAAACGGGGTCTGGGGCCGGGGCATTTGTTACTGTGTCACTGTGTACCTGTTGAATGGCTTACGCGAATGGTCTTGGCGCGTCACCCCCAATCAACTCCATCAAACGCAACCCACCGCCTGTCGTCGTTGACATCCAACTACTGTGTGCGCCGCAGCGTCTCTGTTGTGTTGCTGATCGCACCACCACAAACCCCACGGCCGCCGTGTCCTGGCCCTCTGCGCTATCCTATTGTCGTCTTTCTCCGAGTCTCGCTCGAGAGCCTCGTCTTCTGCCTGCTCGAGCCGTCTCTACAGCCATCGCCGCCGGCTTGCGGCCCTTGCGTGCGTTTCCGCTGCAGCCCGCAGCCCGCATCTCGCAGCACCCCCCCCTGATCCTGATACTCCAAACGGTCGACTGCCGCGGCCCATGAAAATACCCTTCGTGTGACGTCCAAAGTCCAGACCGCGCCCAACATGTCGGCTCCAAACAGCATCAAGGTCGTTGCCCGATTCCGACCCCAGAACAAGATCGAACTGGAGTCGGGCGGCAAGCCCATTGTTGCCTTTGATGGCGACGATACCTGTACTATCGACGTATGTCTCTCGTTCTTGACCCTCCCGTGACGATTCCGACACGACTAACCGGCCCTGTAGTCTAGGGATGCTCAGGGCAGCTTCACCTTTGACCGAGTCTTCGATATGGGATGCAAGCAGCAAGACATCTTCGACTTCTCCATCCGCTCCACCGTCGACGATATCCTCAATGGCTACAACGGTACTGTCTTTGCCTACGGCCAGACCGGTGCTGGTAAGTCGTACACCATGATGGGAACCAACATCGACGACGACGAGGGCAGAGGTGTTATTCCCCGCATCGTCGAGCAGATCTTTGCCAGCATCATGTCCAGCCCTGGCACCATCGAGTACACCGTTCGAGTCAGCTACATGGAAATCTACATGGAGAAGATCCGCGATCTGCTCGCCCCTCAAAACGACAACCTGCCCGTGCACGAAGAAAAGAACCGCGGTGTGTACGTCAAGGGCTTGTTGGAGATTTACGTCTCTAGTGTCCAGGAGGTGTACGAGGTCATGAAGAGAGGAGGAAATGCCCGAGCCGTCGCCGCCACCAACATGAACCAGGAGTCCTCGCGATCACACTCCATTTTCGTCGTCACAATCACCCAGAAGAACGTGGAGACAGGCTCGGCGAAGAGCGGCCAGCTGTTCCTCGTCGATTTGGCCGGTAGCGAAAAGGTGGGGAAAACTGGTGCCAGCGGCCAGACCCTTGAAGAGGCCAAGAAGATCAACAAGAGTTTGAGTGCCTTGGGAATGGTCATCAACGCCCTCACTGACGGCAAATCCTCACATATTCCCTATCGAGACTCTAAGTTGACCCGTATCCTTCAAGAGTCGCTAGGTGGTAACAGTCGAACAACCCTAATCGTCAACTGCTCCCCTAGTAGTTACAATGATTCCGAAACCCTGGGCACTCTACGGTTTGGTATGAGGGCCAAGTCAATCAAGAACAAGGCCAAGGTCAATGCAGAGCTTAGCCCTGCCGAACTCAAGGCGCTCCTTAAGAAGGCCCAGGGGCAGGTCACCAATTTCGAGAGCTACATTTCGAACCTGGAAGGCGAGATTCAAATGTGGCGTGCTGGAGAGTCCGTTCCTAAGGAGAGGTGGGCAGCGCCTCGAGCTGCTGATGGTGTTGCCGGAGCCAAGGCTGATGCACGAGCGCCGCGACCCTCCACTCCCTCTCGATTAACAGCAGAGAGCCGCTCCGAGACTCCTGCGATATCAGAGCGCTCTGGCACCCCCAGCATACCACTGGACAAGGATGAGAGGGACGAGTTCCTGCGCCGAGAGAATGAACTGCAGGATCAGATTTCAGAAAAGGAGTCACAGGCTGCCGCCGCTGAGAAGCACCTGCGCGAGACTAAAGAGGAGTTGGCTTACCTGAAAGAACACGATAGCAAGGTTGGAAAGGAGAACGAGAAGCTTACGACTGAGGTGAATGAGTTCAAGATGCAGCTGGAACGATTAACCTTTGAGAGCAAGGAGGCGCAGATCACCATGGATGCTCTGAAAGAGGCCAATGCGGAACTCACAACAGAACTCGACGAGGTGAAACAGCAGCTCCTCGATGTCAAGATGAGCGCCAAGGAGAGTGGTGCTGCCCTGGATGAGAAGGAGAAGAAGAAGGCTGAGAAGATGGCCAAGATGATGGCTGGTTTCGATCTGGGTGGTGACGTCTTCAGCGAGAACGAGCGCTACATTGCCGAGGCAATCGAGAAAGTTGATACGCTTCACGACCAGAGCGCCATTGGCGACAACATCGCACCCGATGAGTTTAAGGCACTCCGCTCGCGACTGGTTGAGACACAGGGCATTGTACGACAGGCTGAGTTGTCCATGTACGGTACTTCCTCCAACGACTTGGACAGCCGCCGAAGGCTAGAACTCGAGACTCGACTGGAGGCTTTGCAGCAAGAGTACGAGGACGTACTAAGTCGGAACCTTGGTCCTGGCGATGTTGAGGAAGTTAAAGCTAGATTGGAGAATGCCTACTCTAACCGCCAGTCAGCCCAGGTTGAGCTTGTCGACGAATTGAAGGAGGACGCTGCCCAAAAGGCTGCCGAGAACTCAAGGATGAAGACGCTGATCGATGATTTGCAACAGCGGGTGAAGGCCGGAGCTGCGGCACCCATGGCCAATGGAAAGACAATCCAGCAGCAGATTGCAGAGTTCGATGTCATGAAGAAGAGTCTCATGCGAGACCTGCAAAACCGATGCGAGCGTGTTGTGGAACTTGAGATCTCTCTCGACGAGACCCGAGAGCAGTACAACAACGTCCTACGGTCGTCGAACAACCGCGCACAGCAGAAGAAGATGGCCTTCCTTGAGAGGAACCTTGAGCAGCTCACTCAGGTCCAGCGCCAGCTGGTCGAACAGAACTCGGCCCTCAAGAAGGAGGTCGCCATCGCTGAGCGCAAGCTCATTGCCAGAAACGAACGCATCCAGAGCCTAGAGAGCTTGCTGCAGGACAGCCAAGAGAAGATGGCTGCCGCGAACCACAAGTTAGTACTCCCCCTTACTCCTCCAACACGCCCAATAGAACTGACAATGCCTGTTAGATTCGAGGTTCAGCTGGCGGCGGTCAAGGAACGTCTCGAGCTCGCCAAGGCCGGCAGCACGCGTGGCCTCAACTCTCCCAGCGGCTTCAGCTTTGCCAGCGCGGGCAGCCGCATCGCGAAGCCCCTCCGAGGAGGAGGTGGTGCCAGCGATGGCGCCCCTCCAACCATCCCGACCATTCAGAATCTCCATCAGAGTGAAGGAAACAGCAACAAGCGAGCCAGTTGGTTCTTCAACAAGTCATAGATGGAAAGCCCCCTCCTATCCACGGCGGGCTTCGGTTTTGGGCGGCGTTGTGAATAGGACCGGTAGAACCCCCCCAACATACCCCCATGCCCCTTCGACGAGCTTCTACTTTTCATTTGTGACTTTTTAACGAGGGCCATAGAGAATGGGGGTGGCTAACGATGATTGGATTTATGATACGCCTTGAGGCGGGATGAGGGACTGTGTGGACCGAGCGTGTTGAGTGTGAGACGCTACCGAAGGGCGGTCGTTTGCATGGGCGGGGGTTTGTCACGACTACGCCACGCATGAGTTAAAGATGCTGAATGAATTGAGTTACAATAAATCGTTGTTATTTGATGTGGGGAGTAGAGCTATCATAGAGAAGACTCATTGACATATAACCAAGGGATAACTGAACTGATCCAACATAAAGAAAACAGAGACACTCTATCTAGTGCTATCCAAAGGAAACCCGATGTGATCCATCATACCATGATTGAGTAGGGACATATCCGAAATCCGGCTACCCCTCATTGGTAAAGGAATCCACGTCTACATATGATGAGCTGGTTGTGGTTCTGCGTGATGAGATGTGAATGCCAGACAGCTCAAAACCAGCAGATATGAAAGAAGATTGTGAAACTATTGGTTGGTGGAGTTGTCACTCTTGCTGACGAAAAGTAAGGTCTGGGTGCCAAACAGAGCGAAGATCAAGAAAGTGGAGGCCGTGGTAATGGCCAGGATCTTGACGTAGAGAATAACGAGGCGACGCCAGGCGGCTTTGCTAAAGGTGGACCACGCATCGACAAGAGAGACATAGCCCCGGCCACTGACAATAGCGGGCTCGACCTTACCTTGGAAGGTACGGTCGAAGGGAATGATGGTCTCAAGGTCGTCTGGGAGAAGGGATGCCTGGACGCGGACGAGGGTGACGTAGGATGGAACGACCATGAAAAGCCGCACAGCGATTGACAGCAGAACGATGATAAGGATCTTCCAGCTCTCGTTGGTGGTAGGAACCTGGGCAGACAGATCGCTCGGGAACTCGGGGAACTTGACGTTCAGGATGAAGGAGAAGAGAAAGGGGGCCCAGTTGGCCAGGGCGTTGGAGAACCAGAAGAGCGCAACCGGGCGCCAGGTAGCCTCGAAGGTAGGCCGGAAAGCAGGGAGGCGACGCCAGAAGTGGGTGGGAGAGCGAGGAGTAATGACAATGTGAACCCAGGCGGTGCTGTATTGAACCAGGAGGAGGGAGGCGATGAGCGAAGCAACCACGCTGAAGAAGGAGCCTAGGATGAGAGTGAAGAAGCCGACGAGAATGCCGTTGACAACGCCCTGGAAGGCATAGCAGGCGAGACCGCGGAAGATGGCACGGAAACCACCGTGGGACTTCAACAGGCGCCAGGTCGCGCGGAAGGACGTGGTGATGGGTTGAGCATTGTGAGCGACGGGGGTAGTGGGAACGGCAGCGGAAGCCGTCTTGTTGACCGGGTTGTTTCCACCTGTGGGAACAGGAGCTCTGGGGACGGAGCCGGAGCCGGAGACATCGAAATCGAGGGCGACGGGTTCGTAAGCAGGAGGGTTTTCATCTTCGATGATAGCGAAGACAGGAAAAACCTTTTGGAGGGTGTAGCTGGTCTGATGGGAGAGCATGTGTTAGCTAGTCGCTGGAGTTGATAGAGGGAATGTTGGACATACCAAGATGAGGACGGGGAGGAGGACAATGAAATCGGCCAAGTAAACGAGCCAAGCCCACCAGGGGAGTTGGGGAAGGCCGGTCTCGGGATCATTGGAAGGAGGATCAGAGACAGTTTCGACGGCAATGTTCATGGCACGCCTCAGGAGCGAGTGAGGGATGTGAGAAATCATCGTGGGCCGGCGGTTGGTGGCGATGCTGGTCGTCACTTCGGTTTCGGCGGGAGAAGGAGAGAGTCGCTGTCCAGAAAGAGAACAGGGATTGACAAGAGATTAGGAAGAAAGAAAAGAAGAAGCTGGCGATGACCAGTTGATGAAGTACTTGCTGGCGATAATATTCCGCAACCACCCTACAAGAGAAGATGTGTTGGTGCTAAAGGACGAAGGAAAGGAATGTTGCACGGAGGTCTGGCACTGGCCTTTAATTAAGGTATGATGCTGACAGGCAGGTTAGCAGGCAGGCAGCGGGGGGCGTGTGCCGTGCAGCGCAGCAGCGCCCACTAGTACTCACTGATACGAGTACGCCCCGCCAAAACGCCTTCTGAGACGCCTTCCTTGAATCCCCGTCGCCTCCATACCGAATGATAGGTGCTGAGTTGATAGGCCATCGCTTTTGCGGGTCTATGCAGGCCCGAAGGAAGGGGACGTTGGTGGCGGGGGTCAAGGCAGGGCATGGCATGAGGCGACTAATAATACGCGGCGACAGAGGAGGCATCATGGCCTATCCAACGCTGGAGGAGCGACACAGCCACTAGGCTGCCAAACCCTTTTGGTATGTTGGCCAGCAAGTAAGTTGGGTCTGAGTATGAGAGATGGATATGGGCGAGTATATAGACTCACCAAGCAGACGAAACGAATGTCAGGATGACGTCTGAGTGCTGCAGACAATAAACATGTTAAACTCACATGTCAGTTTCCAAGAGGGGTTGCCTTCTGCCCACAAAGCTGCATGTCGTCTATCGAGTGCTGGGCCTCGCCTGATCTATCCTCATCATTCCGACCATCCCGAGATGCTGCAGCCCTGCAGGCCGGCAATGCGAAATATATCCATCCCTTGCGTGTGCTGACTGCTGTATCGTGCTGTGCTACTCCGTACGTATGTACGCACTTGCAAGCGCGGCAAGGCTGGAAACACGCTGCCATACACCCTCCTGGTAGTCCCCTGCCTCGGGCATTACTCTATCCGGTTATGGGCGGACTAGGTTTGCACACTACTTCTCATGGAATTCACGATGCGGTGACGAACAGTGATTATCGAGCCGATTGCCTTCATAGATTTGCCAAAACAAATGGGCGTTGGCGTTGGCGTTGGTGGGAAGGTCAAGTTTATTGACTGAACCTACCGCTAGGTTTCTCTCTCTCACCGTCCCTCTCATTTGATGAAGCCGGATGAACAACAACGACTGCCCTGGTCTTGAAGCACCAGGACTCTGGGACTTGCCTTACTGTCAACAAGCCTGCCGTCTCCTCGGCGATTTCTAATTCGGTCACAGTCGGACTCCGGGTCGATCAGTCTGCCGATGCCCTTCCTTTGGTGGGGCGCTAAATGTGTTGAAAATATAGGCCTTGGGGGTCCGTTGTTAGCTGTCAAAGCCTGCTACCCCGCTGCGCCCCCCGTCAGGGCCAGTCGCCAACAGTGGCTGCGACAGTGAAACAAGGTCTTACGCGGATCTTGAGCCTACAGAGCTGTGGGTGCCGAGTACAGTACAGATGCTCCAAAAGCCACCTGCAGCTTAATTGGAGAGTCGTGATGAAAATTGGAAACCCACAGGCCTGTTGGTAATATCGCCCAACTTATTAAGAAAGTCAGAGGAATCCCCTGCTTTTTGATCTGTTGGCTCAGGACATGGTGTCAATGGCAAACCCGGCTCAATACCTATGGAATCTGAGGAGGGTGCAATGTTGCCACTGGGCTCAGGCACCAACAGTGGTTGTTTGTGCCTGCCCCGCAGTTCAGGTGCCTAGCTCCCTCTCCACAGAGCCAGGCTGACCTGATTCGACGTCACTGGTGCAGCTGAAGAGAGCTCCATCTTATCGGGCTCCATCTTGTTGGCAAGATCGATCCTCAACTCTGATATCCACCTCCAAAAAAACCGACATCGCACATCACACATCCCCTGTCCAATGTCGCACATGTCGGCCCCGACTATCCCAAATCTGCTCAACTCCCTGCGAGATGGCCGTAGTGGCCGCCCGGGACGAGGTAGAGGCGGCCGCGCTGGACCGGCCACCATCACCCACGAAGCCGCCATCCAGGGCACCGATACCGATGCTGCCGTCTCCAGGCTGAGTGCCGTTGACATGGGCTATCTCGACGACCAGTACGCTCCGTACTTTGTCCAGAGCCTCGAGGGTCCTGCCCCGCGGCGCTTGCCCATCATCAACCGAGGTGGGCCAGTATCCCAAGCTCTCAAGTGAGAGAGATGCCCTGCTGAGCTGAGCTGAGCCGGCTGTAGGGACATACGCACGCACCACCGCGCTCGACATTCTCGTTGACTCGTTTCTCACCGACGACGAAGGCGTAGAACCAGGAACTGCGCCGAAACAAATCGTGTCGCTGGGTGCTGGTACCGACACACGCCCTTTCCGCTTGCTCGCTCAAACGCGAAGGCCAGGTCTGATCTACCACGAGATCGACTTTGACACTACCTGCGCTAAGAAGCTACGCACCGTGCAGGCCGTTCCCTCACTGAGGAACATCCTGACAGACATCTCAGCGGAAGAGGATAGCTCCTCATGGTCCAGTAGGCCTGCGCTGGGAGGCGAATACTATTGCCACGGCATCGACCTCCGCTCCTTCTCCAACACACTCCCCATCGTTGGCTCTACCCCTAGCTCTGATTCTGGCCCAAGTGTGAACGGCGAACCAGAGTCTCTGGAAGTCATTCTACCCGGTCTCCGCACCGATATACCCACACTTCTCCTGTCTGAGTGCTGTCTTTGCTACCTCTCCCCATCTGAGGCGGCTGGTGTACTGGAGTACTTCACCTCGCGAATCGCCCGCCTGGCTACCGTCATCTACGAGCCCATCAAGCCTGACGACGCGTTCGGCCGGATGATGGTATCGAATCTGGCGGCGCGGCGTATACGCATGCCGACTGTGGGAGTGTACCGCGAGCCGGCCGACCAGGAGGCTCGGTTGCGGCAAGCCGGGTTTGAGACTGTACGGCACATGACCATTGATGACATCTGGGAGACGTGGGTCGCACCAGAGGAGAAGCAACGAGTGGATTCGCTCGAGGGGTTGGATGAAGTAGAGGAGTGGAAGCTGCTGGCAGGCCATTACATTGTAGTTTGGGGCTCCAAGGGAACTGGGTTTGGACTGTGGAATAGTGCGGGCGGAGGCGCTTAGATGAACGGATGTTCATGGATTTCTCCATTATCTACCACAAAGGTACAAAGAAAACCCGATGGTACTGAAAATGGGCTTTGATGGTATTGATTGTGATTCAAAGTCGTTGATGCATGACGCCAACCTTGCCTTGTTCTTCGAGGTACTAAATACTTCGGCAAACATGGACGAACGCAACCAGCTAAAATAGTTTCATGTGGCATGATTATGACAAGTTCAAGCCTACCTACACACACCCGTTGCCTTACCTTACCTTGCCTTACCTTTCAATGTGACGATGCTTATGCATTCAAGGTTGAGTTGCGAGTGTGATGAGATGGTCACGTGACGACAGTCGCTCACTGTCATCGGTCAATGACCCTTTCAGGCACACGGCTTGGTGCAGTGGTCTCAGCGCACCCTTTGACCTCATCCAACTTAGAACGCAACAACATCATTCTCTCCCTCTATAAGACCCCCAACACCTATCCCTCCTCACAAAGAGTTTTTCTGCTCGCGTCGCGCCACGTTTGCTCATTCTCAAGACATCCCCAAGACATCCCGCCGATTGGTCGCCGTTTCCTGTATCAAGGGCCAATTGTATGACACCACGCTGGACGGAAACTGGTGCACCAGCAGCTCCTGCAGTGGTGTTTCCAGGCCACCACGTGCCTGCGTAGGTAGGCGACGAGATCCACGATATCTAACGACAGCTGCGTCAACCACGAAGGTCCTGTGATCTTATCTTCAAAACCCCTTTGTTGTGTCGTTGAACGAAGCTGCAGCGCCGGAGGCAAACACCTAGTTACCACTGAATCGCTTCGCAATCACCACCAACGACCACAGCAGTAGAGACGTCGCAGTCGACCTGTCGCAAAGATGGCGGATACACGGGACAGCAAGGCGTATAAGTATCGCCAGGAGATCAGTCAGGTAAGGCATTCTTTTCTTCGTCTTTGTTCGTTTGGGGCTTGTTCGTCTTCAGTGTATTCAGGGGTACTGCATGTTCCATTACCGTGAATGTATGCTGCCGCCGTGGTCGCCAAACACCGTCGTTCGCCAAGTGGCCCAGTGGCTGTTTGTCTGCTGGTTTATCACGAATTCCCTCGAAATGCACTATGTCCGACGGCCAAACTGCACCCAGCTCATCATCCGAGTTCTCTGGTCATGCGCTCCGCTTCCTCGCTAGTTGAGCTCTCAAAGCGCTCAACTGTACACATTCTCGACCACAACAATGGACGGATATATGCGAATCGAAATCTGGAGACTGGCTGCTTGAATTGGACCCAGAGCAATCAAGTTCACGTCATTATAGGGCATGATGCCCAACAGTCGTCTTCAAACGCGGCCGATTAGCCAGCCCGGCCCGACCAACGGCGCACTGACACGGAACGCAATTGTCAGAAGAAAACAACTACTATCTTCGCACTCCGAAGCTAGATCATCTTTCAAACGAGGCGTTTGAAAACAGCCCATGTGGCATTCGTGTTTATTACACGAGGGGAACGTTGTTGCAAGGAGCTTCATGGCCGAATTGGAGAATCATGCAATGGCATCCAGCATTCAATCCCCAGCTATACTTGAGTCCCGGACTAAGCCCCCTCATCTTTCTGGACACATTGAACTTTAGAATTTCACCTGCGATATAACAAATTTATCATCATGTCGTCGTCTTACTGGAATGACCGTGGTTTCCCTGAGCTTTCCTGCCCCGACGAAGAAGTGCCTGCGAACGCACGAGACGAAACAATGGAGCAGTTCAAATTCAGGTTCGCTAACGTTCTTCGACAGATGATGTACGTCTCTGGCGAGGCTGCGGAACCTCCTGTCGAAACCACAAGCATCATCGAGGATATTGTTCGCCAGCAAGTCATTGAACTGGTGAGTATACACCCGCCACCCGCCACCCGCCACCCGTTTATGGCACTGGACTGAACTGGACCAATAGCTTCGAAACTGCACGGAACTTGCTTCCAGACGTGGTTCAAAGTCTATTGGAATCAACGATCTCATATTTCAGATCCGTCATGACCAAGCCAAGGTGTCTCGTCTCCGAACCTTCTTGTCCTGGAAAGATGTGCGAAAGAATGTCAAAGACTCCGATGACAAAGGCGCCGACGCCGACCTAGCAGGAGGCGAGGATCCCGTGGAAGGAAACGCCGGCAACGACGAGGCGGCCAAGAAGAACAAAAAGGCAAAGGTTGGCCTCCCCTGGGAGCCCTCGTCGTTTTACCCCGTCGAAGTCCCCGAGCGAGAGGACGAGGAGGACGAAGAAGAGGAAGAGATGAACTACATCACGCTACAGCGTCTGCGAAAGGCCGATGAACGCACTAAAGCCATGACGCGAGAGGAGTATGTCACCTGGTCCGAGTACCGCCAAGCCTCATTCACCTACCGCAAGGGCAAACGTTTCCGCGAATGGGCGGGCTTCGGCATCGTGACGGACAGCAAGCCCTCCGACGACATTGTCGATATCCTTGGCTTCCTGACCTTCGAGATGGTCCAGACCCTCACCGAGGTTGCCCTCAAGGTCAAGGAGCAGGAGGATCTGGCCCGCGCACTCAATGGTGGCGACAACGATGGCACGACCAAGAAGCGGAAGCACGAACAGGCCCTCTTTGACCCGCCCAGCGAAGGAAAGACTCCCATCGAACCGCGCCACGTGCAGGAGGCTTACCGCCGCCTGCAGCAGCGACCTAAGAAGGGACGGGCCATGCTCAACGGAACCAGGATTCCCCAGCACACGACTCTTAACATCTTCTGAGCGGAGGCTGCCTATTATAATTTGGTACTTCCGCCGCTTTTTCAGTTCGCAGTGGCGTTTAGGAGGAAGGGATGGTTTGACCCATATAAACTTTTCATCGAAGGCAACAGGACTCAAGGAACAATAATGAATTTTCAGCCTTTATGGTATCTCATTGTACATGCGTGCCCAAGTGAATACAAAATTCCACTCATATAACCCCCAGTGCAAATAAACCAGCCACCTGCGCGTTAACCGACCTCCCAAAGCACCACTGCCTACCTGTCATCGTGACTCAAAGTAAATGCCCGACGTCGAACAACGGCATCATTCTCACAGAGGCGGGTACCGACTCTCTGGAGACTCATTGGGATATCATCATCGCTGTCACTCCCAATGGCCTCTTCGATGGGCTTCTTCTTTCGCAGCTTCTCTCTCATCTGCTCCGCACGCTCTCGCATTGTCCTCGTCCTGTGCAGAGCGGCGCCTCCTGGCTCGTCGTCAGGGAACGCCGCGGGTGCCGTGGCCACCTCCACGGCCGGGACACCGGCTGTACTGCTCTCGGCTGTGGGTACCGAGGCCAACGGCACGCGGCTTGTCAGATTTCGCTGCCGGTAGTTGCCGTAGTCGGGCATCTCGAGCATGCCGCTGCGGAATGCGTTGACACCCACAAGCAACTTGACTAGCTCGACGAGCTCCTCGAGATATTCAATTATCTCCATCTGGCCTGCCGTGCTGGCATTCCACGAGAGGAAGCGCTTCTGCGTGATTAGATGTGCAATCTGCTCTGCTAGCTCGCCGTTATCTGCGAACACGGCGGGAATGCCTCCTGCTGGGGTGTGCGTGCCACTGCGCGATGCTAGCAACTCACGGACGTGATTGACAAGACGGAGCTGCGCTAGTCGACTTGAAGGAATGAATTGTGGAAGCGGCTGCCAGGTTGTGAGGGCTTCGTTGACGGAAAAGAGCACCAGCATGATGCTGGCAGCCACGTTCCGACGATATGCATGTACTTTGGGATTGAGATCCTCGAGCACCGAGGACCCGTATTCCTTCCGCAGCTGAATCATGTTGTCCATTCTGTCAATTATCTGATGGAGAACGTAAACAATCTCCTGGTAGATGGGGGCCAGAGGTTTAAAGCTGCCTTTGAGACGTGGTTCACTGGAGCAGAAGGGAAGGAACGTCTCTGCAGCTGCGAGAGCTCCTCGAGCCTTAGCTCGTGCATGGTTGAATCGTTTCTGTAGAGCGGGAGCGCGCAGGTCGAGCCTTTCGGGGCAGTCAATGCCAACCGCCATGGCGGACTGCATATCCTGAACCTGTCTGACCGATGCAGAGAGTGATTCAAGAAGACGATCGCGTGCTCTGACCGGATAGAGAAACATTTCCACCACTAAGGCGACAGCACCTCCGACGACGAACGCTGTGAGCCTCTTGTAGAAGTTTTCAACTGCTGTACCGTTCCCATTCATGGCAGCTGCGTTTTGTTAGCGTGCGGGAGAAAAAAGGAGCACCCGACATACCTAGTCCAACTACCACCATGGTGAAGGTCGAAACCATACCGGCCTTGACATATTTCGTTCCAAGCTGGATGTAGAAGGAGGGGAATATGCCAACTACTAATATGGAAACCATGGCGATGCGATTGCCTCTCCCAATCTCGTACGATAAATAACCCCAAACACACCCCACGATAACGCCGCTGAGTCGTAGAAAGAAGATGAAGAAGGAAGTGCCAATAGCAACCTCAAAAACGAGAAACAGTTGCATGGGAGCCCATATGCCGCGAACTTCGGCATACCAATCATTCCAGGAGGACACCAGGGCAGGCCAGCTGACGACGAAGACGGCAATTGCCAGTTTGAGGGCATAAGCAACATCATCCGAGTCCTGTATCCATTCCAGTGTATCGGCAGCCTTACCCCTTAACTTCAGCATCCAGGCGATCTCGGTTGGCTTGTCTCCCTCCTCCTTGGTTGTCTTATTATTTGGGTCATCTTGCCCCGATGGCTTTTCCGTCCCCACCTGGTCGCGTCCCCTTTCTTCGTCCATGGTCATTTGCCGCGTATTGTTTTCGTGTTTTGGAACTTGAGCCTGGGTCTTGGGCTTTGAACCTGGAGTGGCCTTACCACGACGAACGTCTTTACGAGCGGCCTCTGGGAGGACCAAGCCATCAATCTCACCGCCGGTTGTCAACCATTGGCGAATACTAATGTGTTGGGGCAACCAGAGATATGATTTGTCATGATTAGCTTTCCGCTCCTCGACAACTTTTCTCACATGATTAAGCATCTGCAGAACATGCATGGCAGATTGACGAAACGCAAGCACGAAAGAAGAAATCAGGAACGTCTCCATTCGAGGCATGAAATCGATACCGTGTCCGCTGGTGTCCATTGCCGACCGCTTAAGTTCGCTCGCACAACTAGCATCAAAGTGGGAGAGTGCTTCTCTGAAGTGATCGATTCTCAGATCCAGCTCCTCAAGATGAATTCCGGAAGGGGTTGGGGCTCCCGAAGGTAATCTAGGGACCTCATAACAGTATGCGAGACACGAAACAACGAGCGTAACAGCCTCCTTTAGAGCCAATTCGAAATCCTGAACGGGCTCACGAATCTGTTCGAGAATTGATTCCAGCAGGTTAGCACTGCTAGCTTCGATCTCCCTGATGGGCTTGGCGTTTTCTACCCTTCGAAGATAATCATCTATTGTCGACATCCGCCTGAGCCCACTAGACTCGCTGACGTAACTGTCAGTTGTGGTGAGATCATCTCCGGTACTGCGCGTTTCATTTTCAAGAACGACAAACTTGTTCTCGCAAGCGCCAATGAGAGTGACAGTACTCTGGACCAGATTAGACATATAGGCGGTACTGAGTGGCTTCATACTGCTGGGAGGGAGCGGGGAGATAGAAATCTCGTAGTTGATCTCCCGCTGGGCAGCTTTGCAACGGGCTAGGCGGGTACGGAGCTTCGCCTTTCTGCCCGTCAAGCTGGCGATGGTGGTTTGCAGGATGGGGACGGTGGAAGCTCTGTATCGACCTTGTGTCGACTGAAACGGGTTGGGAAACTCGCCGAGTAGCTTCCGCCAGGGGCCCTTCTTCTTGCGCTTAGGCTTGTCTGCAGCGCTCTTGACTGTGTTCATCGCGGCAAGACCGTCCCCGCCGGGGGTGACAAACCAGTTGGTTGCCCTCGTCAGGGTTTCCATCGTCTCACATAAGGTGTCGATGGTGGATAACCCAAGGAAGCTGCTTGAGAGTTCGGGGAACAGAAATATGTTGAAGAAAAGGGTGACACCACCTCCAGCGAGAAGGGGGTAGTAGACGTGGGTGAAGACAGCGAGAGTGACCGCCTGGGAACTGCCGAGGAGGACGATGATGGAGGCAATCAGAAGAAAGGCGACCAGGGTAAAAAGACGGGGACTCGAAGACCGCACGTAGCCGTGGAAGAGCACTGAGACGAGCAGGAACATGGCTCGAACGGCGTATGCAGCGGGCTGATTGCTATCGAGAAGTAGACTGGAGAGATAGAGGCCGAGAAGAGACCAACCAAGGCCAACAAGAGAACCTAGCAACACCATGAGGAGCGACTCAATCATCATGCCCATGCGCTGACCGGGGTGAGCAAAGACTGTGACCATGGGACAGAGGAACGTCGAAGGGCCGAAGACGGCGACAGCTCTGGGGTGGATGACGATGATGACGGCGACAGCGCAGGCGACGGAGCACTTGACGATGCGTTGCCAGAGGTCATTGGTCCGATAGTCACCCCAGAGGAGCTTGACCAGCCTCTTGGCTGGCTTCGCGAAGGAAGACATTGTGATGGCGTCGGTATTATCGACGATAGAGCTGGTGGGAGAAGTGCCGCGTCATAGGCCATGCCATGCGCATTGGGGGGGACGCACGTAGCTGGCCTATAGAGAGTTACGAGCAGGTTAGCATGTCATCTCGTTGACATGAGAACTGCCGCCTCGAGACTGGTATGGGGTGGAAATCGGGATGAGGAATGAGATTGATGAGAAGACAAGCCATGCAAAGCGGCGAGGGTCAATTGTTATAGAGTTAAGACAGGTATGGAAGATGGAAGACGATGGCAGTTGCTTTGTGCGGGAGAAAGATAAAAGGCAGTTGAGGTATAGTGCAAGGTGCATTACGACGCTAGGACGGCAGGTACGAGGACGGCAGGCGCGAGGACGGCAAATGCTAGCACGACAAGTTCGCTGTTGGGCGGGAATTCCCCGAGATGGGATATGAAACTATGCCAGATAGTGGGCTGAAAGTCTTGGTGTCTTGGGAAAAGAGACCTAAGTCGACCAAAACTGTCGCTTCCCAGGTTTAGGTGCCTCGATTAATTCTAATGCGATCCTCTAGTGGGGAAGAAGACATTACTTGGAGTCTTGGACTTCTATGCGCAGAGCAGATCTCGAAACAATCCCTGCATTTATGAAGTTGCTTTCCTTTGTCCCGCTGCCCGACATGAAAAACGGCCCGACGGGCGGGTAACACAGTGCCTCATTAATTATATTAGTACCTCTGGGTTAGAGGCAGCTAGGTGGCGATCAGCAGAGGACGGCCTCTCATGAACAGGCACAGTTTCTCAGCATACCAAGACTGATAATCATGGATATTCCTGCGACGGGTTCGTATTCAGTGGAAGGACCACCAGATGATTGGCCGATATAGCTAGAAGCGGCACAGGGCAGTGATGACACCGCGGCTTTCGGATAAGTTGCTTTGGGTGAGAATCGTCACCCAAAGTTATCGCTGCAAGCTTTGGTTCTGTCACTGCTTTGTTTAACCTGGCAAAAGGCCAGCTCCGGGGTCTGTCTGGGGCCACGCTTTTGGGCTAAGAAAAAAAAAACACTTTTCTTTGGGGTGCTTCGTGTTGAATGCTAGATTATAATTCTTCTAGTTCAGCCGTATGGATTATGCAGTGTGTGGTTACTGGAGGAATCTGTTGCGCATGACATTTGTCTCGGGCAGGAGACAATTGTCCGCAGGGCTGCCCTGTCATGTTACCTGTGGTTCGTGGCGCAGCTGGCGCTGTAATACAGCGGTAGCTTGCGGCTTTTCAGTGGCATCATCCCCTAACCCTCTAATGGGCAGCGCCCAATCACCATGTCCCCCTCTGCCCCGCGACAGCTTTGATCCTGCTTGGGAGTACGTGCTTTGGCCTACGACTTGACTGTCCGCCATTCCCGGCGCATCCTATCCTATCCTATCCCATCCAGCCTCATCACCCGCATCCGCGACAAATCCTCAGCTCCGGCGCGCCCTCACACGCCCCGACCCGACTCGTCGCCATGCTCTCCTTCATCCTCATCCAAAACAGACAGTACGCCCACCCACCGCTCTCCCCCCACCGCAATCCGTCCCCAAAGCTGACCTCTCCTCTCCTCCAGGGGCAAGACCCGCCTCGCCAAGTGGTACGCCCCCTTCAGCGACGACCAGAAGATCAAGCTCAAGGGCGAGGTCCACCGTCTCGTCGCCCCCCGCGATCAAAAGTACCAGTCCAACTTCGTCGAGTTCCGCAACAACAAGATCGTCTACCGCCGCTACGCCGGCCTCTTCTTTTGCGCCTGCGTCGACACCAACGACAACGAGCTCGCTTACCTTGAGGCCATCCACTTCTTCGTCGAGGTGCTCGACGCCTTCTTTGGAAACGTATGCGAGCTCGACCTCGTCTTCAACTTCTACAAGGTCTACGCCATTCTTGACGAGGTCTTCCTCGCCGGCGAGATCGAGGAGACCAGCAAGCAGGTTGTCCTCACCAGGCTGGAACATCTTGACAAGCTGGAATAGACTGTCCCTTTTTACATGGCTGCGGTATTAGTGGTGGATACTGCTGCTGCGCATTTTTCGCCCCTCATGTAACGACGGGGCCCTTGGTCTTCTTGCACACATAATTGGGCGGCTGGCGGGAGTTTCGGCGTTCCAAGACCGTATAACGGTTGTCATTTCATCAATATACCACCGGGACTTTTCTATATCCCCAATATTCTTTCTTGATGTACCTCCCCTGGATAAAACAGCACCTTGAAAAGCGAATGGTCAATCCGAAGCAGCGAACAAAAGCAGCAAACTAAGTGATGTTCGCAAATGTACCTTAACTCCATGACCCTGACCTGGACTGCGCAACCTTCGTTTCCAGTTGGCTGTTAGATTCCACCGAGCTTCACACTTCCTCGCATTCCTTTGCATACCACATGCCAAGCGCGGTTGACCTCGAGGATACATTGACCCACGTGTTCTCACGAGAGCCGAAAAGACTCACCACGACCACATCATATAATGGGAAACTCGACCTTTTTCTTGGCCACGTACTCCTGGGAGGGTGCGGTCAAGTCTTGTTCCAAAGCCGATGACGCAAAGCGGGGGCTCCTATGGTTTTGAGAGGCTTCGCTGCTTGGCGATGTTGGTGAGTGCAGGTTGAGGTTCTCGAAGTCGGGTTCCCACAGAGAATGATTTGGGGCATCACACTTGTCGTTGGGCTTGACCCCGACAGCCCGGGTTATATATATGACTTCCTCAGTCTTTTTTCTCTTGTTATCTTGGAGTGATACAGCCGGCTGCAACGGCCAAGAGGTGGCGACTTGAGGAAAACGAGGGAGAGGAGAGTGAACCAGGTGTCCCTACCCACCTGTCCATCCGCCGCCAGCCGTCGGCTCGCTCTTTGCCGGACCCCTGGCCTTCTTCGTACCCAGTCTGATGCTGGGTATGGGCAGTCCGTGGCCGCTCCGGTTCTGGATATCTGTTCGTACTGAGTCGAGAAGGTACCTTGGGGTTCTCTATTCACAAAGCCACGATGGCCATCACCATCGTCCGCTGGCGCGGAACGCGTCCGGCTGGGAGGGCTGGCCGAAGGTGACTTCTTGTACTTGGGACAAGTATACATATAGTGATCCACTCAGCATCACAAAGGTGGCAGGTATAGCTTGACGCGGGTAACTGGTCAAACGCAGGGCCTGGGTTCTCGGGGGCAGTCCTTGATCAGATGGCCTATATGGCACATCAATACAACACTAAGTCATAGGGATAGGTTTATGGGTACTCACCTCTCTCACCACATTATTTGCAGTGGAACTCCTTTAGGACCATTGAAATGGTGCTTCCCAGCCGGCCCAAGTTCACAAACTGTTGTCTCGCGTGTCTTGTCAATGTGCTTGTCAAGGCCCAAGATACCGTTGCCGTCGTACGGAGGTGCCACAGGATAGTAAGCCGTCATGAAGTCTCTGATCTCACCGTGCTGCGTGTATTCAATTGTTCGATCGAAACCCTCATCCCACGGGTTCTAAACCTCAGACTTGGTGCACCCTGCCTGGTCTGTATAGGCAACCCATCGTCGCATAGCTTCTGTCATTTTGTTGTCGTAGAAATAAGCTCCCTGACCAATTATCCAAGAAGTGTAAATAGAAACAGCGTTGCCACGTGTGTGGTTTGGGCGAGTATCGTTCAAGCGTCTGTCGAGTGTGTCCTGGCGCAGTATTCGCAGGTCGGAAAGGATTCGAAGCCCGGTGCAACCCACGATCTAATGCATGTTGCGGAGGATGATCTCGTTGGAGTCCATTTTATGATGCGGCGATAGAGTTGGCGAAAGATGAGAAGCGAGAAATCGATAATGGTTGCTTGACAGTGGCTTCCAGATGGTAACTGAAGCGAAAACTAAAACGTCAGAAGAGGAAGTGCGAGAAGGTTGAGAGGGAAGAAGTGAAGTGAAGTGAAGTGGAAATGAGGAAATAAATATTTATATGAGAGAGGATGAATAACAAATTCGATGGTTTTTTTTCAAACCAAGAAGAATAGGAACCTGTCTGCAAACGCGGGCTTTGGTGGCTTCAAAAGTGAGGTCAAAGTGGATCGGGAGGTGAAGCCAGAGTGAATGAGGCGAGGGGATGTTGCAAGTGTGGCTTCGACGCGGCAGGTGCGCAATGGTTTTGGGCTCGGCTTGACTTCGCGCAAATAACTCCCAGCCATGAAGCCGAGTGCGGTCTCGCTCTGAGACTCCTCTATGGTTAACATCGTTGGGTGGATGAAGCATCTCCTTGCTCGCAAGCGCCAACATGACAAGACGTCCTCTGCTGCACCACTCTTGCGATAACTCACCGTCATGGCTCCCAGCTGGCATAGAGAAACAAGTGTATGAATTTATTGTGGCCCACATAACTCCATGTGTCATAAAGTAAACATTCCCAGTGATTCACCCTCCCCCCCTTCCACGTCCTCTAAGTACTCATTACCTCTTCTTCAAAGCCGCAAACCTCGCCTCCAAATCTTTAATATCCGGGACGTCTCCCTCGGGACCCTTCTTCTTCGCCGCGGCTTCCATCTTCTTGTTCGGCTTCAGCTCCACCGATCCCAGCGTAACCTTGGGATGCACGTTATCCGTGGTCATCCGCGGCGGCGTCACGGTTAACGGGCTCGTCGGAAGCCCGAGCCTCTTCAGCGGCGTGCTCACGGGCTTGGCCGGGTCGGCTCGTAGCGGGTCGGCTAGAACCTTTTGCTCCTTGCCTCCTGCGTCGTCATCGTCGCCGAAATCATCATCGTCCAGGAGCTCCGGCGGTGGCGTGGCAACCTCCCGCCTGGGCCACTCCACGCCATACGCCTTGGCGATCTCCTCCAGGTATCCGACAACCAGCTCTTCCCGCGGCGGCTCCACGCTCAGCTTCTTGACGACCTTGGGGTTGACCTTGCCGTCCGAGTTCTCCATGGCTGCGAGCACAAACTCCTTACCATACTTTTCTACCAGCAGCCCGCGCACCGTTGCCAGCTCCTTGATCTCCGTCTTGGGGGCCGCGTAGATGAGACTCTTGATGGCTTCTTCGAGCCCAGGGTCGCAGACGGAACCCTCCATCAGGCCGGCGCGCGCGAGCAGCAGCTCGCAGTATAGCTCGAGGAGCTCGTGGAGCTCGGTGGTGATGTCGGCTCGGATGATGTTCTCGACGCGGATGCGCGCTGAGTCGATCTTCTCGGCTTCGAGGAGCTGGGCCATGGCCCTTCGCTGCGTCTTGCCGAGCTGCTCATCGCGCTGCTGTACCATGCGCAGACGCGCGATGGCGAGCTTGAGCTGGACCTTGAGCTTGGTCTGCGCAGACCCAAGCCATGTTAGCAATTGCGTCACTCGCCCATGGCCATGGCGGGGTAGCGCGGGGGGCAATAGCTCACCAGCAGAGTGGCACCTGGAGGCGCCATGGTGAGTCGATTAATAGGCGCTTTAGCAAAGTGGGAGAAGGCAAACACGCCAGATGAAGGGAAAAGGCGCGAGTTTCTATGAGAACCACAGTGATAAAGGAAGGGAAGAGAGGCTGTGGTGGTGTTGACAAGGCAGACACATCGGGATCCCTCGGCCTATGAGCTCACGCAGCTGCCTCAGCCCCACTACGGCACCATGACAGCTTCACCAATGACCAAAAAATCACCACGCGGACATCTCAGGCATCACGGATTCTCTTTCCACCTTGATTCAGGCAACCAAAGAACATACCTCAACCAGTCGCACCACCGCCTGACATGACGCGGCTTCATTTAAAGTCGATGTGATTTCAAATCAAACAATCTCCGGTGTGGCTGGCGCTGCTCTGATATTATCCGACAAAATAAATGCCCATTCTGTCTAAGTATGTTACACTTCCGTGCATAACCAAGCCCATCCGGGGAATATGCAGCTCCGTCCACCGTGATGATACCATACTTGGTGCTACGGCTCAGCTCCAGATAACCGCAGGGGATCCTTCATCGCCATAAAACGCCATGTCCAAACCTTCACAACCATCCGTCCATGCTCGTACACTGACCAATTTCTCTGCAGCGCTTTCAGCGCGCGTCTGTGCAGAATAGTCCTCCTCTCTAGAATGGGGGATGCAATCCCGTCCACTTAGGTAACTATTAAGGTACCCCCATCTACTCCATGCTGGCATCCTCAGCAACGGGGGCGACACCGTCGACTGCCTCTCCTTCGATGACCTGCTTGCCTTCATACGAAACCCTCCGCCATCCGCATGCTTCCGTGTCGTCCTTTATCAACTCCATCGTGGGGAAGTAGTGCTCGTTCTTCTTCATCGTAATAACCCATGGTACGCAATCAAACGTAACTGCCTTCAGTCGGAAGTCTGTATCAATGTTAAGATATTGTGGTTCTATCTGAGAAGAAAACAAGGAGTCAACTTACAAGTATTGTCGGGGATTTCCCTGGTTGCAGCGATGAACGACTCGAGGTCAGGGGTGGGAGTGCCGTTCACATGGGTGATAAAATTCGTTGGCGCAACACCATACTGATAGGCTGGGGAGCCACGAATACGGCTTGACACATAGACTTCGCTATGCAGCTTGCTGATTTGCTGACGGACAGCCTGGTGAGGTCTGTGTAGGATGGCGCCGCAGAATGAGACAGCGTGGTTTGTCTCTGCGTCGTCTACGGAGACAGTTGGGAGCTGAAGGTGCAGCTCTTCGCACTCACGGACAACCACTGCGTCTAGGAGCTCATGCGAGTACATCACATCGAAGTCGGAGATGGTGGTGCACATCTTGCCGTTCAGCTTCAGGATGATGTCACCTTCAAGAAGCGACACAGGATGGTTGGTGCGTTCAAATGTCCGCTTGCTAACCATGAAAAGCTGGTGATGTGATCGGTTGGCCTGGGTGACCTTCTTGATCCACTCGTCAGAGACACCCATCACTGATGCCTGTGACATCTGGATAGCCCTGAACTCAACGGAGAGAATGCGCAAGTGAGGTGTCTCTCCCTTCTGAATAGTTTCAATGACAGGGAGCAAGGTCTTGGTTCCCAAACCTAAGTAGTACTCTTCATCCCGCTGACTGCACGGTGACCGCTCACCAAGATACGAGAGCCAGAGTGCCTGCACAGTACCATCTGGTGCAACGAGAACACCGCTGTTGCAAGAGGAGCCCAAATTGCTGTCGATTGTGATTGCGTCAACATTGACGGCTCTGTATCGGGGAGCGCCCGAGTTGGCAGGGATAGCAACTGCCGTGATCTCGGTCACAGTGGTAGAGCCATGTACAACGCGGCCGATTCGGTTGTGGCCGAGGAAGTAGGTCTTGGCACCTTGGGTGAGGACTTCATTGCTCAGGCGGGCGCTCATCACAGGCGCATCAACGAGCGAGGGGTCATATTTGACGATGGCATAGTTCTGGAGGGGATGGAGGAAAACCACTTTGCCGTCCACGATGATGGAGTCTGCGATGGTAACAGTGATGTCACAGAGGTCATAAGGGACAATGGCTCTCGAAATCAAGACGAGGCCCTTCTCAGCGTCGATGACGAGACCCATGCCCCATCTTCGGTTCTTGGGGAATCCGTCTAGCTTCATAGGCATGGTGCAGTTGATGTGGACGAAGCTGCGAATGAGATCCGCGATGCCAGGGTGAGGCATGTGGTCCAGCTCGATAAAAGAAGCCGATCGCCGTGTTGGGGGAACAGGGGGGAGGGGATCGCCCAAATCAGAAAAGTCCCACACTCCCGACTCGTCATTTCGTACTGCCATCTTCATCTTGGAAGCCCAGTGGCGGTCCACGTAAATAATGGTCGTGTTCAGGGTATGCAGATCCCTAAGGTGCTTGTAAGTGACCACGATCCTCGCGCGGTCAGGGATGCCCTTCATCACTTGAATGAAGGTATCAAGGTCAGGTACTTTATGATGGTCTACCGTCTGAATAATCCAGCCATTGTCGGTGTTTTCGAAACGGAAGGATCCGGCCGACTCGCAGACATAGACACCCTTGACGGGCACAGCGTAGAGTCGAGCCTGTTGGTAAGAAAGGTCGTGAAAGCTAGCGCCGGCCACAGAGACAAATCGGTCAGGGGTGATCTTGTGAAGATCGCCAACCTCGATGTCAACCTCCACGTCCTGGCCACCGCGCTGGAGGTGTACCTTGATGGTCTCTCCGACGTGAGAGTCTAAAATATCATCGAGTCTGATGAACTGGGTGATGAGCTCCCCATTCACCTTGATGAGAACGTCGCCCTCCATAATCTTCGAGTCCGAAGGGCCCTGTGGGAGCACAATTTCAGCAACCAACATGTTTGTCTCATCGGGGAATTGCTGTCGCATAGCGGCCTCCCACTCTGGAGTCAGACCCAGCCGGCGGCACTCGTCGAATGGCTTGAGGAGAAACTGGCACTGAATGTCACCTCGAGTGATGGGTTTCCCAGCCTGAATGCACTGCAGGGCTCGTAGAGGTCGGTCGAGAGGGAGGAAATAATCGGTAGAGGCTCCGTCACATCGACCACCAGCCAGCAGAGCGACGGCGCATCCATCTTTGTTCACGACGGGACTGCCTGAGCTTCCTCCAGTAGCGGCGGCGTTGGCCTGGTAGTAGCATGTGTTGAAGTCGCAGTAGCCCTCGCCATATTCAGGCGCGTTTCGGTCCAATCGACTGATGACTCCTGACATGATGCTGAGCTTTTCACCGCCATCGTTGCCGACAACTCTGATCTCCACACCAACTAGGCCAACATGTTAGATTGTACTCTTCATGACGCGGTCGCAATTCGCGTAGGAGGGGATGCCATACCTTTAGCAAGGTCGGGACATAGTTCTAGTCCATCTACATGCATGTACTTGATAGCCTTGGGATCGTATTTCAGGATGCCAAAGTCGTGAACGGGATCGCGGTAGACGGGGTAGCAGTCAACTTCCTCATGGTTGGAAAAGACACAGTGACCCCAGAACGGGCCAGAGCCGACAACGTGACGGTTCGTCAGGATGTATCTAAGGAAATGGGAGCGTCAGCGGCCTCAATTGCACAAGCGGTGTCGAGGGATTACAAACCCGCGTTGAGAGTCGACGACATATCCGGTAGCCTCACTGGAGACGGCAGGGTCGGTGTCGAACGAGCAGGTCTGACAAAATCGGATGGCGACAACGTTACGCACAACCTTCTGGATGGTATCCTGCCACTCTCCCAAGCTTCCTGGTGTTCCGATATACATTGCGGCGTGTGAGTGAAGGTCGTCGGTCAAGTCAGAGTGGTCGTCGTACTCGACAATATCAGGTGTGTTGTCATCAGCCGAGAGCTTTCCGTTGACGGGTCGCTTGGACGGGGGAACCTGGTCGGGCGAACTCGGGGCCTTTCTCTTGGCCCTTGCCGAGGCCGTAGTGCCATTCATGATGACGGTCGAGTTGGATTGCGACGAGGGACGAGACGACGGGGTAGGCTTGAAGGCACGGTTTAAGAGACGCGAATCGAGTATTCGGGTATCGTGGAGGGCTAGTGGGACGGTAGGTTGAGTTGCTTGGTCTGGGGAAACGACGGGCAGGGCGCTGGGCCAAGGGTCGCAATCGCAAGACGGGTCTGAAGCGCGACTAGGAACGACGGCGCATCGGACGAGGCTGGTCAGCGCTGATAAAAGGAAAATTCGAACAGGTCGAATCTGTAAAGGAGCGATGCTAGGAGGGAATCACGGCGCATGTGACGACTACGCTGAGTCTGGGGGAAAAAAGATGCACACCTTTCGCCCTGCAACATTGGCCTTGCAACCTTGGTCCTTGGCCTCGCGGGCCTGTGTGGATCAGCAGGATTAATATTGCATAAGGCCCAACTTTACGGCTCCCCGGGTTCAGTGGGTCCTCCCAACGCCACGCTGTCAGCCATACTTTTTGCCCCAATGCGCTGTGGGAGCCGCCCCAAGGCTGGAGTCGCCCCTGCACTGCACTGGAGTCGCCCCTGCACCCACTCCGACCATGGGCGGGCAAGCGGGTTCAGGGGCCTTCCGGGGGGACTTTCCAAGGGGGCCTTCCAGTGCTGCAACATCGCCCCAGGCCTGCCTATCACAGGCCTACCCCGTTACGCAACTGGGGCGACGTTACCCACTAAAAGGGTCACCTTATGTAAGGCGACGCCACCGTGCATACCGTAGGTACCCGGACCGTCTGGTCTGCATCCACCTCGATCCTCCAAAGACGATGCTCCGAGCAACGACCAGTAACGTCGTGAGGGTGTGAGGTCGGCCTGAGGTGGGTGGCACAAACACCAACCAGAGGTTGACCTCACACGTTAGCCGCTATCGCCAACGTGGTGGAGGGAGGGTGACTGAGACCCTCCCATGCCTCTTTAGTCGGGTATTGACAGAACATGCTTTTGTCTGGTGGTCTGGTGCTGAGCGACCTGGCCAAGCTGCTTAGGTCTACGCTGCGACGACAGTCTTGCACAACATCGCAACCCATCCCAAGGCGTCAAGCCATATGCATGTCTTATATCCAGCTTGCCAGCCGACAGTCCGCTTCCGCACACCTTTGCACACCTACACACCTTTGTCCGCCGCCTCTATCAACCTCCGTCATCTGTGCACACACCTGGTTCAGATCCGACCCAGCTGACCCCAATCCTTACCAGAGGGGGGCATGCTCCATGCTAGATTGTGCGCCCTCGCTCTCCAGCCTGGCTAGCATACTTTCGCAGCATCCTCTCGGTATATCATCGCCATACACGCCGGGCGGTGGTGCCGTGCACCACACTGCGGTAGGCTCTGCCTAATCGCACCAGAGAGGGGCCGGAGAGACATTTCATGCATGCGTCCAAGACAGCAGCCGTCACTGAGACATGGGGCCAGACGTGGACGGCTTCAGCACCACAAATCCGGTGGCATCGCAGTCTCCGTTGCACCACACTCAGATCCCAGGTGACCATGAAGAAGCCTCGTGCAATGTGTATCAAGTGCTGGACGCCTTGATTCATGGCACAGTTCCAAGCCAGAGAGGTGCATGGGTTGTAAATGTTAGAGTCAAGAAAACTCCTGTAGAGTCATCCAGACGTAGAGTTATCCAGACTCTTCCGCCCCCCCTCTTCGGAGAATCAGCGCCCTAGACACCCTTAATATCTGCCATCTTGGTCACCAGGCTATTCTTTGCTTGGATAAGACAGCCTCAAAATCAGCCTCTTTGCCGTCACGCAACACCTTGAAGCAAATATTCTGTCGATCGTTGCCCCTACTCAGGATGCGAGATGGATGCCGGCCAGTGGATGAGGTTGCTTCGTCGTATTCTCACGAGCCGCCTATACAGCGCCCAGGCGCAGAAAACAGCTCCAACACTGATTGTAGCCGGCCATTGAAACTGACTCGGTGATGAGAGAACAATGGTCAACGTGTACGAGCACATCCGAACACGTTTTGCCAACTTGCCTCCACCGCGGAAAAGCCCCACGAATCTCTGCATCAACTTCCTGTACACGGCAGTCAGTCATGAGTCTCAACGAGCTCTGTCGTACACAGCGGTAACTGACGTCTTGAACAATAATATGTACGATAGGTCGAAGCCCCAGAGTCCTACACGGCTCAGGATTATACCGCCCACCAGTCCCAAAGTCGACATGAGATTGTTGTCATCCGCATATTTCCAAAAGATGGACATTCCTACAGTCAGGCAGCTTACCTGCTAGCTTGAGAACCAGAGCCCCGCGCGAACCGGACCGATTCTGGCCATCAACCATGAACCAACCCAAGTAGCGAAGACCTCAAAAATCATGGAGACTATCCTCGTAGTGGCAGTCTGAGTGGAAGTGTAACCAGTGGCTAGTAAGTAAGTAACCGTCTAGCCACTAAAGGCTAACACGGTAAAATACAACAATGTGCCCGCGAAAGAAGCCATGAAAACCGGATGTCCGAAGTGAGAGACCGTATCCTTGGCCGCCTTCTTGATAGGACGTGCGATGAAGCTCCATTTCGAATCACGTTATCGGTTCGTACCCTAGCCACATACTAGGACAAGACTCGGTGCTGACTTTGGCTGCTGCAACTCTGGGACTTGATTATGGACCTAAAGATGTACGCTGGTGATACCATGAGATCAAGTGCTTGAACATAGCATACCTCGGCAATAGAATAGTACTCAACGACCACAGAGACCTCAGTCCATCCCGAGGTTTACTGAGATGGCTGTCTCGGTGGGGATGCCATCGACAACACGGATGAAGAATGGTCCAAAGAGCTTGCAAATGAGGTCAATGCGCCTCATCTGAGAGCTCATGGCTATGTTAGATTATGTGTCAGGGGCAATGGATATTATGGCTCTGCGGACACTAGAACTCACTTCGAAGTGCTATTAGATCATTCTTCGCCACAGCAACAACCTAAGACTGGGTTAGAATCTGTCAGGCATATGTACACTGGAAAGTGCATACCCAATCTCACTCGACAGCGATGAGATTCATCATGGTGGCCAGTTTCTCAGCACAGGCCATGACAACTATCAAGGCGAGGAGACCAGCTCGTAACGCCTGGGTTGCATGCTGTACTCTTCCTAGAACAAGAAAGGCGATGCAAGACGCAGCAACGGCGGTGCGTTGCAAGACTGTACCACGTCAGCGAACTGCTCTTGTCTTAAAACTGCAAGTTAGTTCCCCTTACCGATAGATAGTCTGACGACCTGGAATCTATCCTCGCGGTCGATGTACTGTCCAACCGGCGAAGAAAAGACTATGACCAGTGCACTACGGACCATGGCATACACCGCCGTGGGTAGAAGCGTGCCGGGGAAGATGGAAGCCAAGTACAGGACACTGTCGAACTCAAAGATGAGAGTGCTGCATGCGTACAAGGAGTGCGAGACGTATAAGCGGCGTGTGCTTTTGTCAAGTGCCCAGCGATCCTCGTCCTGCGAACCTCTGATGATCTCGCGATCCGGCTGGTTGCGTTGAATCGCGAGCAACGGCGTCCTCTCTTCGGCCATGGCCGCTGCCGAGGGCGCCATTGGGTCTGCCGGCTGATACATGTCGCAAGGAAATCAAGAAGCACGTCTTGAGAACAATCGACGTGATGCAAATTTCAGGTCCAGGATGGCGGCGACGAACCGAGATCTCATCACTTATTGACCGTCGGTGAACCCTGGTCGTCAACTAACAAGAGCTCCCGAACCATCGGCGATTATGTGGATATATCATGCAGGACGCGGCCCTGCGAACAGCCACCCTGCCTTGTACTACAGTCTCAAGATCATGAGTAGAGTACTAGTTAAGGCATGTGTACTTCAACCCTAACGAGCTGGTTTTGGGTACTCGACGGCAAATAGTTCCCGGTCACTAGTTCCAGCTTATGCCGCCATTTAAATTCGGTCGGGCTCATCCCTGACAACTTACCTAGCAGAGTAAGAATGTCACCACCGTGAGTTTATCATCGTCTCGGCCAACAAAAAATAAAAGCGAAATATGGGTACAACTCTTGTGTCCTACCGTAGTTGAGACAATTCATCTTCCGCAGAGAATCTGGGTCGTTTAGCGAGTGACGTCAATATCATCTCAGCGGTGACAGCTCATGTAGGACAACCGGAATAGCGCTATGCAGACTGTGAGCACCTTGACATGATACCATATGTCCGCGTCTAAACCTCCACGTCCTCGCTAGCTCTTTTATTTCACACAAGAACCACGCATCAATGAAGGAAATGAAATTATCGGACGTGTTTGGATGGATTAGGCCGCTGATAGAGTGCTTCTGCTTTCACGTGTTGCCACAGCCGAGGACTTGCAAAACAGCAGGCAAAGATAGAATCACCACCAAACATCACTAAACCTGTGTTGGTTCTGAACCTGTTTTTATTCAGCTAGGAATAGCGTATGGTATTCTTGATAATCTCTGGGCAAACAATGCTAGATGCTCCAGCGCTGCAACCTTTGAAGACAACATATCCCCTCCGAGATGCCGAGAAGGTGAGTCCTGTCTCGTGTGCTTCATGATGTGACATCAGGTGAAAGCAGAAGTCACTAAGAAGCCGCACTTCTGGTGTTCACATCACTTTCAAAGGGGGGGGGGAAAGGGAAAAAACCACATTCGCAAACTGTTCCGCCAGAATTGCATCTTGCCTGGGCAATTGAGTACTTAGACTGACTCTAACTCATCGCCCGCCACCTCAACCTTGATAGAGGTGGAGATTTCATCGTCATCTTCATCATGTTCAGTCTTTTGAACCTTAGCAGGGCGCTTAGGAGTTCCTGGTATACATGTGTCAGTCTTGTATCGCCAAATGTTCGTTCAAGAGGAGGCGACTCACCAGTAGCTGCTCGCTTACGGGGTGTAGCTTTTTTGGCGCTCATCTGGTCAGCATCGCAGTCTTCGTCGTCCATTGGGACTTTGGCCTTTTTAGCGCGAGGCTTGCGTGCTAAACAAGAAACACCCGTTAGATGCCGTTAAGTTCTCGGAGCATTTGAGACAGAATAATAGAGCGAGACTCACGTGTTGCGACCTTCTTGGTCGGGGTACCCTCACCGGCACCATTCTTCTCCTCGAGCTCGGAGACAAGTTTGTTGATTTTGGTCCACATATTCTGAAGCGACTTGGTGGTACGGCCAGGCATGTCAACACGCGACCAGTTGATCTGCTTTCCATCCTCCTTGAATTGACCGATGATTCTGAGGAGAAACTGGTTCTGTTTTCGCGACATGTTAGAGTAGATAGTATGTCGGCACGGGGGACGGAACTCACCTTGGCTTCTTCGGTCCATGGAAGGGCCTTGCCCTCGCCCTTCTCAGTGTCAGACATGATGATGGGTAGAGTAAATGATAACAAAGAATATCTTGAAAAGATGAATCGACGTCAAGTCGAAGGTGCTTTCGCGGTGTGAAGCTGATTTGATGCTGGTGTCAGGTTGGTGACAGGGAGAACAGTGAACAAGCCGCCAAGGGGTAGGAAAGCTGCCAGTGTAGAGGAAAGTGTGTGAAGAAGTGAGTCTAAAGGTAATATGAAAGTAGATTGAAGGAAGGGGGAAACTTCTCGCTCGGGGGAGAAAGGTGGAAGAGGTAAAGAGAAAGAGGGGGGAAGTGAGGCACGTGGAGGAAAGGGGTGAGGAGCGCGAGCACGAATGGAGAGGAAGCCTAAAGAATAAAAGGTCGATTTCTCATTCATCGCACGCCGAGGTAAACAAAGCGCTTCATACCTGAGTTTAAGCCAATGCGGATTACTTTCTATCGTCCCGAAGACGGTCATTGGGCGCAAGTGTTTCACTGCTGTTTGCACGGTTGCTAGGAGGCAAACGCTGGACAAAGATGCAGAAGGCGTTTGCGACTAATAACAGACCAGCTAAATAACATCCAAATAGGATATCTCAAACTGCAGAAATTCAAACGGATTGATATCCAAGCTCTTCCATCCATATACATGGGCGCAAGAAGCAGTATAGTGCAAAGCTTTGGTACGTAAACCAGAGTGACACGAGTTCGATTAACTTTGGAATACCTCAGTACGGAAGGTGCATTTTCAAGTGCACACCGTCTTTCAACAATTTGCTAGGCTTGCTAGTCAGATGGATCTTAATTCCATTGGAGGACACAGTACTGTTTGTCGCAATTTTCTCAACGCCAATCAATCCACATTGAGCATACACCACAACAAGCTCAGTCGTAGTCTATGAGCAGAGAACTGAGCCGAAGCCCCTGTTTCGAAGAACGAACATATCATTCCTATCTATGTCTATGTGTCATTCGTTTCTTCGTGTACAAATTGCGGGATCCCATGTCTGAAGCCACGGCCATAGGCTATTTCTCCAAGGCCTTTACCTAAGCATGTGAACAAGATTCGGTGATGTCCTCAGTGCCTGTACCAGTTCCAAGGTGCTGCCATTACTAGAACCATAATCGGGATCGAATGTCCATCACGCCGCGCGCCGTATGCTTGCATCGTGTCCCCCAACCCAAATTCTGCATGTCGATGATGGTCGTGGTCTCGTCAAATCTCCCAGAAATCTCACAAGTCTCCTGCCAGGCCATGGTCGAAACATTCGCGTTGCGTGTGCCGGCCGGCGCAAGGCTACCCCCAAAGTCGGTCCACAAAGCCATTTCCCATAGCCAGCTATCGTAGCCATTCCCAATGACCATCTCCCCAAATCATAGCAACGCATGATGCCACACCTCAACACCTCGTCCCAAAATCTGCCAACTCCTGAGGCGCAGTCGCCAGTTATTTCATCTTCATTCTGAACGCCATGAAATCTCGAAATCGATGTTGATGCTCCTCGCATGCTGCGGTCCAACTTGTTTGTACATCGCTGTCCTGCTGTAACCAGTCGAAATATTCCTGAATATCCACGTCGTTGTGGGCTTCCAAGAATGAGTAGCCGTGCGCCTTCCGCATATGAGCGATATTACGCTTCCTAGTACTGAAATGATCAACAACACTGGCATTGAACTTGTCCCAATTTTGTAAATAGATCTCGAATTCCTTGACGTATTTGTCCCAAGACGCATCGGACGGCTCCATTCCGTTAATAGCAACATGTGATGGGAGTGCGGGGGCCTTGGGGGGTGTCGGAAAAACAAGCTTATCCGGCTTGTGTGGCTCGAAGGGAATATTGACCGAGGCCTTGCTTTCAAAGGGTAAGTTGTCCTTCAATTCGGTGAAGGACCGCAAACCAGAGTCCGGATGGGCGAATGGGGCGACATTCTTCAGATCAGCAAAGTTCACGCGGAATTCTTCGCTATCCTCTGATCCCACGGCATTTGGGTTGAATTCCCTGGTCTGGCTTTCTGCAGGCTTCTTTGCCCCGCCGTTCACGCCCTCAACATTTCCAGGTCGCCACTCCGGCCTCGAAGGCTCCACGTTGATGTTTCTTGCGCCAGTCGGTAGTTGGGCCGCGTTGAAGGATGGCGGTGCTGGTGGTATAACTGCAGCCGCGGCCGCTGTTGATTCTGGCACCGTCGTGCTGGCGGGAGGGCTATCAATGTCCATAGCCTGAGGGCTATCTGTCGCAACAGGCCCTCCCTGGGGCTTACGTCCTCGCCAGGGGAGCTCCTCCTCGTCACTGCTACTATCGTCGACAATGGTTGAAACACCTGTCGCCTTGGGTTTCGGCTTCTTCGGGTTACCTCTCATGGATCGGGTTGGTGAAGCAGTCTTGACCGGTGATGGTTGTGGGACGAAGGTGTGCGGGCCGAATTCGTTACTCCAGCCGTCCGGGTTAAAGCCTGGCTCCGAAGTCCCAGACTCGGAGGGAATGCTCGAAGTGTCGGTGCGGCTGATAGTAGGGCGTTTGGCCGGAGAATGACGACCAGTCCGGTTTCCTGACTCGGGTCGTGGCTTCGTTGGGGTGCCTTGCTCAGAACCGCCAGCACTGAATTGCCAAGAATCTGCGTCCTGATCGTCGACAAAACTCGTGTTGATGTCGTCGGTATTACTTCTCGAGAAGTTCTTGTGTTGAGGAGATGTTTGTGAGAATGTATCGTCGTTCACGGGGAAACTGAAGCTATTCGCGGCCTTGTTGTTAGCACTGTTCAAGAAAACGGGTGGCTCTGGATTCTGGTCGGTTTGCTTTCTCTTCCCGCCTGACCCCCCAGATGCCGCGTTTTCAATCAGCCGGGCCAAAACCCGCTGTTGTTGCCGCTCGAAGGGAGTCAGGAGAACAGAAGAGTTATGATCTCCACTTAGAGTTGGGTGTAAGGGTGGGTCTTTATCTGAGTTGAACATGCAGGCTGCATCATCTTGATGCGTTGTCGTCCAGCCGTGCAGAGGTTGATGGGAATTATACGTGCGACAGGTGTTGTAATTGGAAAAGGACAAGGGATATGTGTTATGTGGGCAGGGTGGTGTCTCATACATTGACGGCCCGCCAGTAGTGTTGCTTTGGGTCTTCGAGGCTAGGATACTGTTAGTCTCTTGAACCTTTTCAGGCCTTTCTTCCAGTATACATACGTGTTTCAACCGTGGGGGGGTTGGGCTGTTGAGCGGTTCCGTTGGGGACTGCAGAGGCAGATATAGGCTTTTGGCTGGAGCGTGTTTTCTTAAGGGGAGCTTTAGGCCGAGATTCCATATTCACAGGAGGAGGTTTTTCTCCACTAGGAAAGTCCCATTTCGGCTCGTCGTCGTTTGTTCCTTTCGGCCTGTCGGTGAAACTGCGCTGTCTGGTGGGCGTATCAATATCTGGAGAGACCGCATCGTGACGGGACGTCTCTCGAGTGCTCTTCGTTCTGCCCAGAGGCACGCCGTCGAAAGGATTCGTCTTTTCGCCCCCGTGCTTGGAATACGGTGTACTTTGTCGGGTATCCGCTGAACTGTCTCTATCCCTGAATTGACTCAGAGGATCCGGCATTGGTACGGGACCAGGCCGTCCTGAATTGGGGCCGTCTGGAGCAAAGCGTTCGGGTGCTGGCCTCGAAGTGTAGTTGCTGCTAGTGACGGGAGGTTCGTCACCGTGCATGGCTGACCGAGGATGGTAGCCTGCCCTTCTGGATCCAAACGAAGCCTGAGCACGTTGTCTTGCGGACTCTGTTCGCGGCGGAGGAGGCGGGGGAGTCGGTCGAGGCTGCTCAGCTGGTTTGGCGCTCGCTTGCGATGGTGCTTTGCGCATGTTCTCGAATGCCTTGGCGGCATTCTTCTTGGCCTCGTGGTCTGCAGTAGTGTACTGCTTCGCAGTTGGGGGAACACCTTGAGAGAAGCGGTGTTGCCATCTCTGAGCCCCCGAGGGCGCGGGCGCAGGCCGGTTCGGCTGGTTACGGCGAGGAGGAGGCGGGAACTGATCGCCTGCATTCGCCCAGGGGTTGCCCTTTATGCCCGAGGCTCCCGGGTATCTGGATCGAGTCCGCGTCGCATCGTACTTGGCCTTCTGGTCCGGATCTGACAAAACCTCGTGCGCCGACTGGATAATCTGAAATTGGACGTTCACCTCTTGTTCTCGGCCAGGATTTCGATCCGGGTGGTACTTTAAGGCTAGACGACGGGTTAGTCAATGGAAGGTTCCATCGCAGCTCGAACCCATACCAAGCTTCCGGAACTGCTTCTTGATTTCCTGGACGTCTGCCGATGCTGGCAGGCCCAGGTCTGCATAGTAGTCCCGGGACGTCGCCATCACAGACGACAGCTCGGGTGCGCTGAGTACCCTTCACCAGAGCTAGCTCTATCGAATGCGCTTCCTTGGCAGTTGATTTCCTGATGAACGTGGGTGGTGTGCAGGTTTCCGTTGGGAAGGCCGAAGGGTGTGGTTGTTTGCAAGATATAGCCTCAGTACGGTCGAGTGTGAGCTACACTGCTGGTTAGAAATTCGACGTCAGCGTTGGGTAGCTTTAGGTTGCAGATTAGGGTCATGCAACAGTGAAGCAGCAACTGAGGCCGACCGCAAAGATGGGGATCGGCGTATGTTCCGGGGAGAGGCGTACATTTCTAGTTGTCTGTCGTCGCGAGGAAGTCACGGATCAAGAGAGTAGCTTTGTACCAGCTGGTCCAGGGCTGTCAGCGGGTGATCAACTGCACAGAGAAGCAAGAAATGGCAGCGAACGGAGAGGGTCGGGGCTTTGAGGGCACGAAAGTGAAGGGAGTAGCAGGCGGCCAGTCAAGAGGCAGTCGAGTCTAGGATCGCCCACATGAAGTCCGGCTCCTCGATCCAACGTGGCGCAAGACGGGCAGAGTGGGCGTATGTCTGCTCTTCGAGATGTGTCGCAGTGCAGCCCCGGTTTCAGCTGCAGAGGGTTGGGCAACGGATCGAAGAGGCACACAGACTTACCAGAATGACGTCAGGTCGTTGGAATCGGCGCCGGTTTGATTTCGAATGGCAGGAACCTGATGAGAAGCTGAAGAGAGCAAGGGAGGGAGCGACGCTGCGAAGAAGAATGGTCGGGCTCCCAAAGTCGCGAAGGGTAGGTAGGCAGCTTGAAGGCGAAGAGCCGGACGCTGCAACGGTGGATGTGCCGCGGTCGAAGTGACGAATAGAAGCGCTAAATACTCCGAGCAGTACTTTGCAGACTAGTTGGGCGCGCTGAGTTGCACAAGTACCTCCCTCAGGCGCTAATGGTGGGCGGGCTTGGAACCTGGAAAACGTCTAAAGAGTACAACAGCGGGCCGCGTTTGGTGCTGTGGCTCAGCGCCTTGTCGGTTTTCGCCTTCCAGCAAAGACCCTTTTTCTTGCCTTTACCGTCAAAGTTGACTTGGGGCTTCTCGGCTGTCTAGCAAGACATACTCCACAGCAGTGGAAAGAATCCAACCTCCTCTTGCTAGCCGGGGTTCTGTGTGTGAGATGTGGTCGACGGCGAGAAGGATGTCCGAAGGGAAAGAAAACAAAACAAGGTCGCTATTGGCGGGGTCACCATGGGCACCAGACGGGAGCAACCTAACAAGTGTGAAGCGAAATGCACGAGGCAAACAGCCCCACTTTCAGGCTGGTCTTGCACAACATGCATGCCCCTGTCCTTGATTCATTGACACAAGATGCAATTTGCAAGACAGTGAGAACCCAGAATCCATCTGTAACTCAATCCGTTTCCATGGTCCTGGTCAATGCCTCTCTACCGTGGTTCTCACTACATTATTCGTCGACTGCGTCTTTTTATGAGTACACAGTTGAAATACCGATATTCGGCATCCAAGGTGACTCTCACCTTAGCTCTCAGCAAGCTGTTGTTAGCCATCGTTTCATCACCCACTGTGCCGGCGTTTGTGTTCATCCTATTTCTCTTAGGTCCTCGTCTCCTTCCTGCCCAGCCTTGCGACATTGTCATCCTTCTCGTTGGCATGCTCATCACAAGTTCCGACAACAGATCCCTTGCGATTCTAGGGGCCTCCAAGGCCCACCAACGGATTTGCGCCAGCACTGCCACATGCATTAGACGTGGGCGGCTGTCATCCAGGAACACGGACTCCCTTCCAGCCACACTTCGACCCATCATTCCTCCCATAGCACATGACGACATCGCAATACGGTCAATTCCGGCATAATTATTTGACGAGTTCCACTTGGAGTTGATACTGTCAATTCAGCACCGCCTAGGTACGTAGAGTCACAGACTTACCTACCTACCTAGGTATGTACCAAAATAATGTGCCGCTTTTCCACGCCTTCGGGCCGTCTATACTTACAAAACGGCGACGTGCATCAATCAAGCAAGTAGTACGTCAATACTCCGTAGATGTAGGCAGTCGATGCATTTGAATGGCTAGGGGCTAGTGAGCAACGTGTACCTAACAGGCGATGCATCCTTACTGCTGACCCGACCCAACTCGACGACGGGCATGTGACCGATGCAACTCAACGTCAGCGCCCCACAGCCCATCCATCCAGTTCATGGAGGACACTCAAGACTTGAGTTGTCCGATGCCTGGGGACGCAGCGGAGATTCAACGTGCATCGCAACGACACTGGCATGACTCCCTTGCGTGGGGCCTTCAGCGCCGCTGATATCGCGCTCACAATAAAGAGACCGCTTTTAAGTCACTGGAGCATCACGATGCAAATCGATAGAGACTTAGTTTCAGCGATTATCCTGCTATGTCGTATGCCATCGTTTAATCATCCCCTGCTCAGTTTCCGTGCGCCGCCTTCTCCGCCACCATCTTGGCCTCCATCTTCCTCCTCGCCGCTAGAATCATCTCATCCCTCCTCCTCTGGAGCGAAGCGTGCCTCTCCTCTCGGTTGGAGCTCCAGGCCTTGCCCTTCTTATCATCCTCCGCCGTCGCTTCAGTCCCAACCTTCCCACTCAAGTTGTACCGCGTAATCAGGTCCGGTTGCGCCGGCTTGTCCGGCTGTCGTGGTAATGCCGCTGTCGCCGCGTTGGCGCTGCCACCAGGGGGCGGGGGAGGCTGAAAGGTGATCGGGGGCTCCACGAGCGTCACCGTTAGCAAGTGTCCATGGTAATTGTTATCGTCGGATGAGTTGGACGAGGGGAATAATGACATACCGTATCCAGTCGACCGGCGAGGATTCGTTCGGTTGTGTTCTGGATATTTCCTCCATTCCTTTGCAAGTCCCAAAGGATGCTTCGCCTCTCCGCCTGCGGAAACATCTGCTGTATCCTACCGACTGCGATTTCTCTTGACCTGAGGAAGGCCTCCGGTGATCGGGAGGGCTGTTGGGGCGAAGGCCCTCCAAAAAAGAGGTATCGTATAATCAGCCCGAAGATGACCAGTATGGCCACGAAGTATGGCAGTGAGATCTGTTCGTTCGACATGGTCGCGGAGTAAGTCTGTCCGCTGATAAGACAAGGAACGGGGCTTCGTTGATCAAGGTGGGGGGTTTGATCGACTGCGATGGCAGTTGAGGCGTCGATGCCTATATTCAAAAGGTTGCCAGAAAGTGTTTCTACAAGCCAAAGCGCTGCTGTCGTGGGTCGATGCCCATCTATTCTTATTCCAACGAGACCAGGTTCCGGGCCAGGGCCCCAGCCTCGCCTCTCGGTAGCGCACCATGGAAGAACCTCGGCTAATGTCACATTACGTAGCATCAAGGTCCATCAATCCCGTGCAAGTGATAAGCTCACACGACATCGCACGCGACATCCCCAACACGCTGCGAATTAGTTTAATCTACAGGAAATTGACAATTCCTCATCCTGGAATTCGGCATTCTCAGTCAATCCAAAAGCCAGTGTCACTAGGAACAAAGTGAAATACATTCACGGACACGTGCTCGAATATGCGACTGGGAAGCATCCTGTATTGACCCGGTGCAGCCCTCAAACCCAGGAGACAACCCGTCTACCTCGATGACCAGATCGTACCGTTCCAGACCCCAGAGTCAACAGACCCGATCCATTACTGTAAGGAACAGTTGCCCTGCCTTGACGGCGAAACGCCTGATGACACACTTTGCCCAGTTTCAACCAACCATGCCAAGCACCAAATCACTCAACCGTTAGGTATTCCCAACGACCTCAGTTCCCCACTACGGCACAATGGGTGCCTGGTTGAGAGTTGTATCAAGATCTCCGTAATGCAGAGTGAACTCCCTCTATAAGAGGTGCGTTAGAATCTGGATATGAAGCGCATGATAGATAACGGGGCAACCTACTCGTTCCTTCCGCCAATTCGTGGTGTCCCACACAATGTAGTACCCTCGCTCATGGTTCGGGCTCAGTATTTGAGGAGTCATATGCTCGTCCTTAGTGAGCCACACTTGTAGCTTCTTGTGCCACCGCCAGTTGCGAGAATGGCTTGCCAGGTTAGCATGTCGCGCACCCGTTGAAGTTGGTCACCACTCACAGTTCCACTGCAGCCATTTGTTGTTTGACATCTGCCGGGCAACTGTAGAAGATCCAAAAGAGGGTTTCCTCGTTGAAGCTCTGGATCTTGCTCTCAATGGGTTGCACATTTGTCACGCTATAACAGTCAGGCAACCGAAACTTGCCAGTGTTCGCCGTTGGTCGGGGAGGGGCATCGTCAAAGAGTGAGTAGATCTGGGTTGAGAAGGGCCTATAGCTGTTAGGACGCAAGCCAAGACATGCAAGTTGAGAGACTCACTCCTGGGATGTCATGTCAAGCCCAAGCGAAGTAGGATCCATGCCCACAACCATTGCGTGGTAGTCAGGGTAGTTGTTCATCAACGTTCGCAGGCCCTTGATTCCCCACTTATCCACTGCAGGCATGCCATCAAGAGGATCAATCACTTCGTGGGCTTGATTCGCATTCTCATCATTCACCTTCTGTGCAGCTACGTTGTTGATCAGCGATCCCAAAGCAGGGCGGCGCTCTAGGTCTTGCGAAGCTCGGTCGGTTGCAAGCGCCCCAGTCGCGGAGAGCTCATCTCGAAATGAAGGCGGCGGTTGTCTTGATTCCTCCATACTTCCAGGAGCCTTAGCTTCCTGTGTTCGAGGAAAGCCTTTGAAAGTTAGGCTGCGTACATGGTAGATAAAAATTGGTACTCACCAGGTGCACCGACTCCCGGGGGTGATCTAATTTCACTCGCCCGGCTATTGGCCGAGAGAGCGTTGAGAAGACCATTCCCCCGGTTGTTTTGCACAGGCCCGGGTGCTCCAGCTTGAGGACCAAATCCCAAAGACGTCATCAGATTTGCACCACGCTCGGATCCTATCTCGCCGTTGGCGGTCCTGCTGAGTGGAGGGAAGTCATCGATGCTCGTAGATTGCGGCTGGGATGATTGCCCACTCATGCTAGCCTGGCTTCCGAATCGGAAAGATCCTTGCACGGGAGGCATACGGGAAGAGTTGGGACTAAAGAGGTCATCTTGGCCTCCTTGCTGAGAAGACAATGGAGTCGGCTGGTTGCGTTGTATGGATCCACCAAGGTTTCTGGACCCAGTGCCTGACCACATCGAAGCTTGGCTAGCATTCGAGAGTTGGGAGTTGTTCGATAATGACGGGAATTCCCTGTATAGATGAGGTCAGCACACACACAACGGAAGTACGCCAAGGCAGGTATGAGTGATGCCATAGTAGCAGTGAAGCAAACGCCAAGCAGTACCCCTTCACAACAGCTGAATAGGCTAAGTCTGATGATCGATTGGGTGTTGACCCAACATCCTCCGTCACATAGTGCTTTTTAGCCAGTTTGGGCTTCTTAGTGTTGGACATGGCGATGCTTGTAGTAGATGCGAAGGGACGACAAAGAAGAAGCGACTTGAACAAACGGAGAGGACATACGAGAGGTCGAGTGGTGTTACTGGTTGCGAGCCGCTCAAGCTTTGAGCGAAACTGACATTTCCACCGAGTTGACGATTAGGATTTTGAAGGCCAGCAGCTCCCATGGGCACGCCTCCACCAAACGCCCAGCCGGAGCTATTGTTCGCTGTATTCATGGCGTAACAGTCAGTCCCCACAATAGAACGCATGTGGCTGCGCAGCCAACTCGCGGGCACCAGGCCATACCTAACTTCCCATTCGGTAAGCGATTCGACGCTGCTCGTCCTGGTTGTTGGGGCTGCTGTTGACCTCCAAAGCCACCAGGCATTCCGCGTAATGTTTGTGGCACTGCCCCTACGGTCCGAGACCTTGGTCAGCCATTTTTCGAATCATCGCTGCACAGCACGCTAGCCCAGACTTGGACGGCACACAATTCCTCCTTCCCTTGCCTCTTTCACCTCTCGCATAGGTTCGAAGTCGCTCCTTGGATCATGCCCCAACGGGTGACATCAGGCAAGGGAGGGGCATGGCCACGAAGAGGCGCCATCTCGAGGCCACAGGAGCAGAAGGTGCTGGCGCACTCAGCGCAGCCTGCTACCCGGGTCGCTCTCTTCATCTCGACGGCGAAACAGGCTCGTGGGATCGCAGATTGGGCAAACAGCGGGGTCTCTGGCGAAGGAGGGACGAGGTGGTCGGGAGCGGTCCTACCTGGCCGGTTCATGATTGCAAAGGGATCGCGCGAGCGAATGACGGTGACGGGGTGTTATTCGTGGGTTCTCGATTCGTAGTTCGGGATTGCTTGTTGTCAGCGTTCGGTCGTTAGGCAGCGTCGATGTCTGTCGAGATGTTGTTTGCACTTTTGCTGCGCTGTTCAGAGAAGGCTGCTTCAGGCTCCATGGACCTAGAGCCACGAGCCGGATTCAAGTGGGTCCGCACCGACAGCAACTCGCTCGCCAATCAAGTTTTAGTGCGGGCCAAGGCTGAAGTTCATGCTTCCTCACAGCAGCCAGCTGAACAACCTTGTTAGAACGATGCCCACATGCTGCCACTCTGCAAGTCCAAAGACCGCCGGCCGGATGGAATTCTATTCACGTCTCTACCGACCTAATTGAGGGCTTGCTGGAAGCTCTTTACAAAGTCTACGCCCACCAAGTTCCTCCCAATCAGGACGATCTTGCCCTCCGCCGGTGTCTCCTCGTCCGTGTCCATGGAGGCATCGTTTATCTCAAAGACCTCCCTGACCCCCTGGAGTATCTTGACGTCTCCATTGTCAAATACGAAGCGGCCTTTGCAACGGTGTATCTCGAAAATGTACTCCGCTTCCGCGGCGGGAAGCTTGCTATCCCATAGCACGGCCCGTAACCAGCTGTCGACGTCGTCCAATTGGCCAGACCGTAGGCGACTAACAGGAATCGTCACTGTTGATATTGTCTAACAATAAGAAGTCAGCCGCGTTGCTCATCTCCGAACCCGACGGTTCTCGGCCACTCACAGGATCAAGATGGCTATGTCCCTTGGCGCTGGCTTCGGGTTCATTAAACTGGTCATACGCATGCAGGTCAAGCAGAAAGCCCTCCAACTGCGGCACCACACCCCGCTCCGTGACGTGGATTCTTGCCAACCCGTTGATGGATTCAATCCTGGCCCGCACGGAGCTAAGCTCGCTTTCGCTGACCATATCTGACTTGTTGATGACAATCACATCAGCGTGAGAGATTTGTACGTGGGCAGTGGTCATCAAAGGGCCATGTCCATCGTGGTCATCGTGGTCCTCGTGACCCTCAACCTCGCCGCCTGGATCATCGAGGCTGCGCAGAATGTTTTTGGCATCCACCAAGGTGACAATACCGTCCAGATATATCGTGCTGCCGAGGCCGTCGTCCACCCAGAAGAGGGGCGCCAGGTTGCCGGGGTCAGCAAGACCAGTAGTCTCGAGCAGGATGTAATCGAATGCGCCCTTCTTGTCCATCAATGATTCAATAGCGTTTACACCGGTATCCCTGAGTCTGTTAACTGTGTTCACAGAAGGGGCGCAGTAGGTCCTACTTGACCGAGCAACACATGCAGCCGTTTCCGACATCGAGCCATTCCTCGACCTGCTCGCCTCCCTTGTTTACCGTGAGAGACTTCTCGATATCGACAGCTATCAAGTCCAATTAGAAAATTAACCCTTTTAAGAGTCATAGTGAGACCTACAGTCTCCAAATTCTGTTTCCCGGGTTAATGAGGGGACCCCAGCTTAGTGGGGTTAACACAAACCATTCATAATTACAGCAATCTTCTTGCCATGTTGAGCCGTGAGGATGTAATTCAACAGTGTCGTTTTACCCGCTCCCAAGTATCCTACATAACGTCAGAACATCGGCTATAAATCAGACCTCAAAACAAATGTGCTTGTTACCCGTGACGATAGTAATCGGGACCTTGATTCTGAGCTCCTCTGGGGCATCGTTGATGGTTGTGTCGACTAGGTCTGGCGGGGCATCATCGTCAAAATCCATGGTGAGGGATGTTTCTGTGGGAAATATCGCAATGCACTTGCAGATTCTACCTCGCTGGCACCTAGGGTCAGAACCAGTTTAAGATGGATATCTACAAGTGCTCGTTGTAAAGGTTGCTGTTGCTGACCAACTTCACCAAGTCCAACTGTGTTTTGCAGCATCCCGCAGACATGACGGAGGTAGACGTCCCGCACAGTCCCCGCTAGCTGCATGTTGGTCGTGCATATGCACCTATCGAGCTTGGTGGGAAATGCATCTAACGCCGCCAAGCGTCTCAGCTCGCAGCCTTGTCGTTGTCTTAAGCGCCTAGAAGCTCTACCCGACCTCGTCGCAAAAGCGATCATCGCATTCCCACGCGTTGCGGCCTTGCCTCAACCCACCATGTCGCTAGCACCGAGCTCCCCTCGATTGCCCAGCCCACCGCCGCCGGCTGAGATCCAGATTGGGCCCAACTCGCCCTCTGGCGGCCCGGCAGCCACCCCCCAGACAACACACTCGGAGCAGACGATGCTTGACGCGAGCTCTAGACGGCGCATACACCCAGGGACGAAAGCCATCGACATGGCAGCCGGTCCTCCCTTGATACCCCTTCACGAGGTTCGTTCGCATATAAAAACCCCCAAGGCTGCCTCAGAAACTAACATCAACCAGTTGGATTCAGCCTTTCAACTCCAAGAACACCTTGCCGCCCTCCACTGCTACCATACCGCCTCAAACACCCAGCCTCTCACTCGCGCAACTGCCCTCCAACTTGCGCAACCCCCCACCGGTATCGACCGTACTATCTGGCTCTACGAGCTCTGCCGCTTCCTCATCTCGCAGTGCAACTCTCTCATCGTTGGCTTCCTCTTCGACACGCCCCCATGCAGCGCCAGCACGTGTCCCGAGATGCGCGCCTCCGAGTGGCAGTTTCTCTGTGCCGTCCATGAGCAGCCCAAGAGCTGCTGCGCCATTGACTACTGCTGCCACACCCTCGATTGGGCCGCCAACGTCGTCACTGATCAGAAGATATTCCCGAGCCGCTTCGTCGTCCTCAGCGATAATCACAGCAAGAACGTCGGGGTCAAGAATCTGGTCAACGTGTTTCGCCGCTTGCATCGTATTTTCGCCCATGCGTGGTTCCAGCACCGCGGGGTCTTTTGGTCTGTCGAGGGCCAGACCGGGTTGTATGTCTTTTTCAAGACAGTCTGTGACCTGTACGACTTACTGCCCGCCGAGAACTACAAGCTACCTCCGGAAGCCGAAGGCTTGGAAGCCCCATCGGCGGAGCAGGACATGGAGAAGCCTACACCAACTATCCTGAAACCTCAGACACAGCAACGTGGCCCCGGTGGTGAAGATGACAACCTCCATCCTGCTCGAACCAACACACGACGGCACATTAGGAGCAGCCCGTCAACTGGCAGTGCTGTAACAACGGTCCTGGAAGCGGAGGAAGAGGAAGCTGGCGGCGTATCACGGAGGCTAAAAGAAATGCATATTTCGGCACCATCAACTGTGGAAGAGGAACCTGAGGTGGTGGATATTCCCGTCATTGTCGAACAATCTGTCATTGCGCAATCCTCGCCCGATAATCAGGACCCACTCACACCAGATTCTGAAGAGGATGAAACGGGGGAGGAATCAGATGCAGACCAGACTGTTATCGACGCGGACACAGAAGAGGAGGCTGAGCCTGCAGATTACAAGGACGGAGTTGCCGATGAGCCCGCACCACCCAAGGAGTCCGACGCCTCCGAGGGTGTCGAAGAGGGCGACAAGCCCGGCGACGACCCAGCAACCAAGGAAAAGCCCGAAGGCCTTCCTGAGACATCAGCACTGGGGGAGGTTGAAGAGCCCACCGACGAGACGGATCCTTCGCAACCGACGACAGAATTCGACGCAAAGAAATCCGACGAAGAAACGACTGTTGCTCCGTCGAAAGCGGAGGGTGCTGAGGACAAGAAATAAATTACTAGGTGGACATGTCGCCTATCTACTTTGTTCATTTCAGGTGTGCCCATGTCAGTGGTTCAAGTCTGGTTCAGCCAGACACTGGCTAGTGTCCATCCACTGTAGTTGATGCCGTGTATAATAAGATTCCCTTCGAGAAGACATGAAGATACAGGAAAGATATTTCTGGTAAACACGGTAGATGAATGATTAATGCATTTTGTCATGACTTTTGAACGCCGAAAATACGCCTCTTTCCCATTTATTCTGATGCAATTGCGTCTCTCAGCCAGTCTACCTAGAGGCTGAGTAACCGGGGTATCTATGACAAGGGAGGTGAATCGTTCAACCTCATTGTTTGACTCTTCCCATGCTTACTTTCCTTTCATGCTGTAACCTCCTTTCCAAAAAATGCCGCCTCAACTGGTTTGCGAACAGAGAACTAAAAATATGGTTGTCGTCGAGTGGTCGAGTGGTCGTCTGGCAGGCCGATCGATGTACAAGGCCGCAGGCTTGGGTTCTACCTCAGCAAACCAATGTGTTGTTTTGGCCTTTTCTGGTTCTTGAAGGCAGTGTAAGGCACAGCTTGATTGTCTGAGAGAAATAGCTGTAGGCTAGGCTGTGCCACAGAAAGAACAAGAAGTCCTTCTCAATGATCCGACCAGCAACTTCCGACCATCGTGACTCGGTTCCAAGACCTCTTTCCCCTGTGTCTACAATCCTGAGACTTCACTCTCCCTGCTGAGCTTTCACTTTGGGCCGAGTTTGGTTCATAATGCAAATGGCATAGTTGCTTTCGCCGTTCGGTCAGGGTTTCGTGCCGTATCCTGCCATCTCCTAGGCTAGTCACAGACAAGTTGCGTTTGATTTTTTTCACAGAGCAGCGAGAGCATTCATCTTTCACTCGCTAGTGCTAAGGTGCCGGGCCTTCTCCCAGAGTGGATGATCCACTACTTTGCTCGTTCATCGATAGTTTTGCGAAGATATGCCTGACCTCTCGGAGGTTTTCTTGCTGAGCCGTCACGGCGGCCGCATTTCGTTCGTCGGCAAAGCTTCGAATACTCTGCAATACTGGACTGAATTGTTCGCCATTCGGAAGCCACCACTGAGCACATGATGGGTCTCGGAACATTTCGGCCATTTTGGTTCGTAGGCTGATGGGGTGGATATATCTGGACATCCGGTCAGTCCGCAGTACTTGACTTGCTAACGGCAAAAGTATCGTTAGTGTCGGAATGTGAAGCTTACCCCATCGTTTCAAGCAACGCAAATTTTCGGCGGAACCACATGTGATGCTGTGGATCCTGTGGTAAGAAGAGAGCTGCTATAGCGATGCTAGCTTGTGTGAGGATCAACACGCCTTTAGGAGTAAACGGCCAGTATTCTAGGGACTCGAAGTGCTGGCATGCTATGTACGCGTGCTGGCCCAACTCTCTAAATAACATTTCTGGTGGCATCGTTGATGACTGGCACTTGTGCATGATCATGATGGAATTCCATTCGGCGCAAAGAATCGTCGTGGTAAACAATGGGTGTTCGTAAAGAATTCCGGGTGTATATGGATCGACAATGTCGTCGGGGTCGCGAGGTCGCGAGGTGGAAAAATCAGTAACGAGGTATCTGCTGTCCGATAACGCAGGGTCCCTTGTCTCTTTCCATTCCACGAGAAGTTTGGTTGTCTGTTCGTGTTCGATGGCGAACTGCTCGGCGGGGATTTGGCCTCGACTACCCCGTGCGAACAGTATTGACATGTCGTATGAAATAAGACGAAGCCTCGCAGACCATTCCTCAATTCTCCAACGCAACTCTTCTGGGTATGTTGTCATCTGGGACTGGTGATATTCCACCATGGCAGTAAACCACTCTCGGGGCAAGTCGGTTGGGAACCCTCCCATCAAGGCAATAAAGTTATCGAACCGAGCGTACCACTGAAGACACATACGCCCCATGGGAGTCTGCACAATTGTCTGAGGTGTAAACATGTTTGTGAGAATTTCGAACGCCGCTTTCTGGTGGCCCATGAGGTTGACCCAATCGCCCAAGTACTCCTGCCATAAACATTAGTCGACGGGTGATGAGCAAGAGACGGCATGGTCGCGACGCACCTCGATCGTGGCTAGCTGTAATATAGTCAATAGGGTTGCTATACTGTGTTTCTCCTTCCGCTTCAGAGTGGCTAACAACAAAGTAACACTCTTATTGTAGTACTGCAAAAAATCTTGCAACTTCCCATTTGGGTCCTGGAGAGTCAGATGATAAGCAGAGAACCCCACCAAAGCATTAAGCAATGGCTCATGCCTAAGAGCTGCACTTGGGAAGATTGTCTTGAAGAATTCATCCGAGTCGTGGGGGATACAGTAATGGAAGTTGGTCATGTTGTCAACAAAGTGGGCTAAGCACCGTTGGAAATCCGGCGGAAGATGAGACCAATCGGGTGGTCCTAAGTGAAGCGGAAATTCGACAGACGGATATGAGGTAGTTGACAAGCTGATGGGAGTTTCATTTGCAGTTGATGGAGATGAGCTCTTCGTGCTGGTTTGCGATGGGGCTTCAGAGTTTTGACGTCGTGGGGGCATGCTTCCGAAACTTTTCGAAGACCTCGACGTAGTTTGCGCCGGGCTTTCAAGTTCGTCCTCGTCTAGGATTGTCTCAAGCTTGCTTTCTTGCTCTGTGTCTTCGTCGTCATCTGCAGTCGAAGACGAGGGGCTTGTCTGCATCGCGGCTGATACATCTCTCGATTTGCCACTCCCAGATGAACCCTTCGAACTAGAAGACTCGGGGTAGACACATTCGCGGTTTCCTTTCTTGCAACCTATTCTTTGTTAGCACGGTTTGCTGTTCCGATATACGTCAAAGCCGTCTTGAAACCCACGTTCGCAAATCGGTCGTGTCTCGTCGCACTGAAACAGTTAGCCGTCTCCCAGACCAATGTAAGGGCTTGATCCTACCTTAACTCTTCTGCTCCTGCACATGAAGCAGCCCGAGCGCGTCCGGCGGTGCTTTACGTGGTCTATGCCTGTTCCAGTTGCAGGGCCTGACTTCCTTCGACTTTTCTGTGGCTTGGATGGGTTGAACATCATGGGTTCTGGGAAGCCGGTGAAGTATCCCAGTTGGTGATATGGTCCAGGCACCGGGCCCGAGGTGATGGGCATCGGCTGCCCATGCATGTGTGGTATAAACATTTCCTCGGGTGTGGTGACTGTATTCATCCCCGCCCCAGACATGGAGGAGAGGAAGTGGTGGTAGTAGTCGCCCATGGTGGTAGGCGAATCAAGAACCACTCGAGTAACCGTGGGCGTTCGAGGCCCTTAAGACCTTATTGAGCGATGTTAAAGGTCCAAAAGCAAGACTCGCATGCTTGCCAGGGATTAATACTGATTGGACTGCAACCACTAGGGGTCTGCGTCGGAAACACAAAGACCTGTGGTTGCACCAAAGTAGAATGTTTCTGCCTCGACGCCAGGTCCACGGTTCCGGCGGGTGGGTTGCCAAGGGCGGCTCGGGATATATGAGCGTTACGGGTGGCCAAAGAGGAACTGACAGCGAAAGAAGGTACACGATGAGACCAAGTCGACTGGGGTCAAGAATTTCCAGGGGCCAGCTGCCAATTTCTGCCTGCTGCCGGTAGAAGTGACTAGCCAGGACCACGGTCAAGCCCTAGTCTATATCGACAACCCCTGGTAGAAACCGGCGGAGTGGTAAGGGGGTGGAGAGAAAGGAATGGAATAGGATGGGGGGTATGTATGAGGACAATATGTCAGTGTGTAGCCCGGTCCAAAGGTTTGCAATGTCAAAATTGAAAAGGAGACTACAGGGCCGATGTCTGTCAAGACCCTTGGGCTTGCGGATAGATCCAGGAAAGCGGGAGGACGCCCGCGGCTTAGTGAAACGTGGGTTGCAAGGGCGCTGTTTGGCTGCTGGTGGGGGGGCTTTCAGGATGTCCGTCAAGGAAGAGGGGCTGGCCACAAGAACAGGGACATGTATAGCTGCTGGGGAGCGGAGGCAGGGCGTCACGCCGTGACAGGAGAAAGCCCGAGACCCTTTGTAGGGCAGAGTTTGGGTGAAATCCCGGGAGTCTAGGGGTGTCCATTCAAAGTCCGAGGTGGCGAGGAAGAGGTAGGATGGCAGTGTTGGTCCAGTTGGGTTGTGTAGGCCCCTGGAGATGAAAGTCGGGGATGTCGTATTCTGCGGGAGAGTGCTGTGGCATGCAGGCCTAATGGGGGGTCAATCGATGATCATGGGTCTCGGGAGCCAACTAAGAGCCAGACCTAGTCTTTTGGATGGCCAGACAGGTACAACTGACAATAAGCTAAAAAGAAAGCAGACCACTGGTTGAGGACGGTCCGCGCGTGGACGTAACGGTGTGGCAACAAAGACAGCGAGGCGGCAAGGGGATGAGGGAGCGGGTGGTGTTGTTGACTTGACAGCAGAGCCCCGTAGCTCTCTACTACTTGTGTTGTTGCTTGTAGTGAGTGCGGATCCGGACTAGAGATTCTGCAGAGGAGTGGATGGGGCGAATGGGTCTGCCGGGGCTGTGTGGGCGTGTGTGTGTCAATTTGGAAGGGTAAGTAGTTAGAAGAATCAAGTGCGGAAGAAACGCCGGCCGAGAGAAGAGGGAAATGGATCTGTGGGCATGCTTCTGCATGTGTGAGTGTGTGTGGGAAGAAGAGGAGGGGGTGCCAACGAGGAGGCGCCCAAGTGAGGAGGGAGTAAAATAAGGTGCTCTCTAGGGCCAGTGGATGTGATTGTAGTCGTCGGGGGGGCGGGACAATACTGAATATGGTGATGGAAATGATATGGAGCGTGGGAGTCCGCGGGAAAGGCAACAATATCAACAACGGTTTGACACCGAGTGTGCCATGCAGTTAATAAAGTGAGAGTTGATATCCGAGAAGCGAGTAATGGCCCAGGCTTCAGTAATAACACTTGTGGTCAAAGCTGTGCGAGAGGCCGAAGGATGGGCGATGGATTCTGGACGACGGATGAATGATGTTGTTCCAGCAGTGGGCGCAGGGCGGTCCTGGATTAGCAGCTTGAAGGGTCGGAGACTTGGAGGCTTTGAGCTTGGAGGCTTGAACCGTTGGAGGGGGAAAAGGAGCACACCCCAGACTCCCAGACTACCCTTCCAGCAAGGGTCTTCCTCACCTTCCCTTGCGTTGCAAGCTTCCAGACTCTTGGGCTGTTTGGGCTCCTTGATGCAAAACCCGGCGTCTTTGGGCGGCTGGTCCCATTCCGGCCGTGGTCCTAGTTATCGGTTTCGCTTTGGCGTACTGAGATGACGATGGGATGGCAGATGGAGCCGAATTCGATGGAGACATCACAGCCTTGGGGTCTAGCTTGGGGCTTGGGGCTTGGGGTTTGGGCAGTTCTGGTGAAGTGAGGCTTGCCCCGAACGAGCCCAAGACCGCGGAAAGCAAACCGAACGGCTTGGCCGGACGGCGTCAATCCCTTGCTCTTCAAGTGCTAGCCCCTCGAATGTCCCATCCGCAGCCGTCGACAGCCACTCGACCGCCTGAACGACACTGATGGTGGCCTCCTGGAGCTGAACTTGGAGGCAATAGTGGATCTGGCGACCGTGGCGTCCGTCGGGGCCGGAGCAACTACTTGTTCGTCCTTGGTGCCCGTTTTGGCATCTCACTTCTGCGGCCGCGCGCTTGGCATCGACGCCCTCTCACCAGCTCGATAGGCATTTGGAAATGACCGCGACCAGGGGCAACTCACGGCCAGGCCCAGCGGGCGTTGATGCAACGGTTATGGAGCGGCGTTTGGGGGCGGGTTGCCAAATCGCTGGGGGGTTGGTGCAGACCTGGATGTAGACCTTGATGCAGCCCTGGTCTGCGCTGTCAGACGGCAGGCCTGTCTTTCTCAATATTGTCTCCAGCCCCAGCCTTGGCCTAGGTACCGTATGTCTGTCGAGAGGGGAAGAGGGGAGGATTGCAGTCCATCCATTTAGCAAACCACCCTTCCCACACCCACAGCTCTCCTCCTCACTTCACTGCAGGTGCAGGGGGGCCAGGGAACAACGACGGCGTGACAGGGCATCCTGGCGTGCCATCCGTCCATGGCTCCCTGGCCAAACCATGGTGTAGATGGCGATCTGATAGGGTCCCATCAACGGGGCCGGGAGAATTGGTTCAACAGGCTTGGTGACGCCCTACATACGCATGTTGCATCAACTTCCCACACACGCCGGATCCGTCCCAACTTCTGACAACCACCCACACGGCAAACGGCGCCTGGACGCTTGGATCATCTGCCGCTCCCGGCGCTACTTATGGGTCGTCGCGTGGCTCGACCCAAGGACGGCGGTCCACCGTGGCTCCGGTTTTGACTTCGATTCGACATTGGACAGATATTTCGACGTGGTCCTCGACGACCAACAGCAAACACCGCCGGCGGCCAAAGTGTCATAGCCGCCTCTACTATGTAGATAGTCCGGTCTTCAGCGAACGCCATACCTTCTTTTCCATCGGCCGGACCGGAGGCGGACCACCGATCATGACGGAATTTTCCGAATCCCAGTCCATTCACCGATCACCCAGGTTCTGTGGTCTGGGCTTAATTAAGCACTAGGGTGGTTCGGGCCAACCTGAAGCACAAGCCAGACGAGAAACGAACCTCCGTTAGAGTTAGAACTGTGAAGGCAGAGCAACGCCGGGCCCAGCAGCAAGCATTGTTCCGTCTATGCCCTCAGCCATGATTTAGGATCAGCCCTGAATGCTCCGACCGGCCAATGTCTCGGGGGTCTCTTTCGGGGGTGTGAGCATCCCTACTTCTGCCTCACTCTAGGCTGCTGCACATTCGGGCGCTACTCAATATCTGCTGACTGATGGGGAAATGTTACCAGTCTGAAGGCGCACGTTTTTTAGGAACCACACGATGCAGATGCAGGTATTCAGAGACCGTCTGCTGTACGATGATATAGGCGTAATATCTCACGTGGCAGTCCAGGCTCGGGCCCGATGACCGACAGCAAGATGCCTCTTGGATGAAGCTCCATTGGTAAGTGTGCGCGGGTGCTGCAGGTGCACAGGCAAGCATCCCATGGCAGATGCTTGATCAACAAGGGCACCCGCCACTTTGCTTTGTTACACGGATCGGGAGCTTCCCGTCAAATCCTTGCCCGGGTTCTAGAACGATGTCAGCAACAGCGAACAGAAGAGGGAAAATGATTGGATGTTGCCCATTACCATTTTCCGTTCAACCTACCATCACATCTGCTTGAATAAGGAGAACAGGTCTCAGTCTCCAGCCAACCATGGTAATGCGGTACCGGCCGCGAAGTCAAGGTGACAAGTCATGTTGGTACAATGATGATCGTCCCTGCCCGACTCCACAAGAGGAACCGGGTGTAAGGGATCCGGACAGGTGTTGCCTCACAAAAGTCGAGAACGTCCGCACCGTAGCTGCATGCTGCCCCCAAAGGTCCCATGGGGGTTGACCCAGCAGACGCAGCGGCTCCGTGGTCCATCCAGCCAATCCTAGAACAGCCAAGAGCGATGATGTCTTTATTCGTATCAGTCGTACACACCCGTGTACCCCATTGGGTACGATCATGATGACTAGCGGGTCACTCTGCTCTACCGCGTCAGTACATGCTAGTAATGAGTGTCCAGCCGCTTGGCCGTCAAGTACGTACTACATATGATAGTGTGTACATCGTAGTACGTTAATTACACGTCTGTGTCAACAAGAACGGAGTTTGTTATCAACTTGACCACGTCGGGAATGGATCGCGAGGCGTGTGTTGGGTTTTCAATAATGCCAGGAAGATCCTTTCAACGGCGATGCCTCGGTCGGTGACAGAGAATGCTCAAAGCTCGACACGGGCCTCTGCTCTCCTCCCGGTCCGAGAAGGATTTTGCCCCAGGTACGGAGTACTTCGTACAGGACGTGCTAATTCGTCCGAGTCGAGGGAAGGGAACTTAGGAGCCTTACTTGACGACTGGGAATACAAATATCGGGGAAGGCAAGGGGCCGGCCGCAGGGGTCCAGTGCGGTCTTTTCCGTGGTGCGCACGCTTGACATGCCCCGTCTTGCAGCAATGTTGTGGCAAATCTTTCATCTCAGTTCAGGATGGGAAATTCGCGGTCCGACATCACTGACCAGACTTTAACGCGACCCGCTCCTAGTGGACAGTGCGAAAACAGTGTGTGGACGGTGGCTGGACTGTGTCTGGACTAAGCCAACAGGGGAGGAGCGGCATCGTGTCCTCCCCCGGCACTTGACAAGCTCGATTCGCAGCCTTGACGTCGTGCGGATGTCGAAGTGGCCTGACAAGGGAGCAAGAGGAAGCAAGACGCCATCCAGCGAGCCTAAGGGCGGTGCTAGAGATGGCACAGGCGTCTACCCACGACCCAAAGCGTGGGGACCGCAAGCGCCCTGGCCAGCCAGAACGAGGCAGAGCAGCCAGGGCCAGCACCCAGGGCCAGTAGCCAGGGCCAACGCCAGGGTGCGGAGTGATGACTCCAGTCCCAAGAGTCCCAGGCTGAAAATGGAAATCTGACGGCCTTCTTGGCATCAACCCAGCTCCGGGGGTCAGGGATCCGGCTGGGGTCCATGGGTCTAGAAGCCTTCTGTCTGTTTGAGCCCTGTGGGTGAGGGTGGGCTCAGTGGACTCACCAGTCCACCTAGTCTACCTAGTCCGCCTAGTCTACCTAGTCCACCCAGTGGAGAGCGGCATGCGGGTGAGAATGAGCAAAGGGACAGCCGGTGAGAGACGCACCACTGACGCAACCCATCTCGATGGCTTTTTTTTTTCTTCCTTTTTTTTGCCTTCACGACAAGAAACCGGCCGGGAGTATGGAAATGTGCTAGAATTGGCGAGGTGGGAGACTCGCATGTCAAGCACGGCCTCTCATCATGAGACCAAGCATCTCATGTCCTAGTCCTTGCATGAGTTCTTTACTAATTCTCCGCCAGTTACCCCCGCTGAAGAAACCAAAGCCTACAGGCAAAACAATACACGTTCAACCCGGTATGATCCTCATGCATCAAAGCATGCTGGGTGGGAAAGACTTCTTGCAGTCTCCCATCTCACTCGAGGAACCTACCTACCTACCTAGGTATGGATTGGCTACTCCTTGGGTGCCCACTCAAAGCCTTTCCCGAATGGTCAAGGTTCAAACAAGAACTGGCAGCTGTTCTGCGGGTGCGGGTGCGGGTGCGGGTGCACATCCTTGGAAATCCTTGGAGTCTTGGACATCCTTGATGGATATCCCTCCTATCCCTGTCGTCCGCCCGACCTAATCATACATCTTGCATTATGGCACCCGGGTTCCTAGGTCCGCAAATGCGAAGAAGTACTTCGTACATATACATACTTACTTGCCTTAGTACCCAGCACCTAGCACATAGCACCTACACATATCGCCTCAACAACAGAAGATCATCTCCGATGTCTGCCCCACTCCAGAGGCCTTTTTAGTTCGTCCTGGTCAATTTCTCTGCTCAGCGGGTTGCCAGACGGCGCTCTGAATGCCGATGCCCATGGACAGCCATGGTAAAGACTTGATTTTGCCTCGATGGCTCGTTTCGGTGACGTGCCCCGATAAGCGTTGGCGCCCAATGGACCGGACGGCAGTGTGGCTCAGGTCGCGGAGGTTGAAGGGGGGGACGGATCCCGCCCACGGCCCCACGGACGGAGGTTAGAGCCTTGGAGCCTCGGTGGTTGGAAGTCTGGAGAGGGGACCGCCGCAGTGCTTCTTCCCGCTGTCTTGCTTCTGTTCCTCCAATCTCCCAGGATATAGCCCTGCCCACTGGCCACCAACCACCCGTGCCTCCTCTCCAGTCCAGCTCGTGGGCCTCTGAAGTCTTGGCCTCTTCCTCCGCAGTAGTGCCTGCGCTGCTTCTAGTCCGGCCCCTAGTTCTTGCCCTGCAGACGGGGTGCGCGCCTGTGTCATCACACATGCACGAGTGGGGTGAAGATGCTTGGGATAGTCCGGTTCAGGGGGGGAGAAGAGGTGTGTGGGTGGGGCGCCGTCACTGAACCTCCTCAACTTCACCTGAGAGGCTCAGACCAACAAGCATTCCGCGCGAGCGGGCCCTCGCCGTCGCCGCTACGTCCATTCGATCATCGAAACTTGGTTCCAATGGGCACGCTACTGTACCTTCTCACTACTGCGCTGCAACCCAGCTGTGTGTATGCCAGCGCTGTGTGGCCTATTTTTGGTTTGCCCGCATTCCTCAACATGTGAGATTGGGCCAGCATGAACAGGTATACCACCGAGATCCAGCACTATGTTGCTAAACTGTTCTGCAATGTACTACGTATGCTATGTACTGTACACGGATCACGGATCACGGCCTTGACGCTACCGGCGTGGCGTGTATGATGGGGTCGATGGACGCTGACTTCGTACAGAGAGACCTTCCCTGTCGCAACCCTCCCAGCTGCTCACCATCCATGTAAGTTGGCAACCGCATTGGGATGTTCATCCAGTAAAATGCCTCCCAGCATCCGGCCGCCGCTAGGCACGCCACGAGTCAGTCACCGGAAACACCAAGGGAAACAGGAAATGGTGGTGTGGATGATTTCCTTTACGTTGGGGGTGATCAGTGCGGAAGGTAACCTGTGTTTTCTCCTGCACAACTGCAGAACTGCACAGAGCTGAGAGAGAGCCTGGCTTAGGCGGCCCTGACGGGATGCCGCTCCGATATTGCCGGCCTCACCTCTTTCTTCTCTTACCCTAGAGGTGATTTGCTGTTGGCAAGCACCTGGGCAGGCCAGCTAGGGACATGGCATGACGATAATCTTCAGCTCCAACTGTTCGGCGCGGGCAGATTATCTTAGGGCGTGGATATTGAAGCAAGTCCGGGCAGCTGTGAGTACTCGTTCCGCAGTGAGGCCACGGCAACCAGCTGACGGCCAACTATGTTGTTGGTCGCGTGGTTGCGTGCAGAAACATGTCACGCAGCGGAGTTCGAAGACCGAACGATGGAATTAGAAGCGGGTGTTCCTAGACACACATTAAGGTGTTTTTTCTCTTTTTATTTTTGCGTCATCAAGTTGCAAAAGACGCTACCCCAGTTCAGCTGAGGTGACACCCGTTCAAGCAAGAAATACGTGTGAAGTGGCCCTCCAGCCGTCGACCTTAGTGAGCCGCGCCAGATCAGCCACGAGGACATTCCGGGAATCAGAAACGCGGTAGACCGCCTTTGAGGGCGTCGAGCTCGCCAATTTCTACGTATCAGAGCTCGTTGACGGCAGCCCCCCTCTGAGAGACGGGATGGAAATGCAGGAGACTAAACTGGTGGCCCGTTCCATTCTGGTGATCGACCGAAGCGGCGTGGAGACGTTGACACGTATTCTCCGCGGGCGTTTGAACTGAGACCGGCAGGACGGGGTGATGTGATGGGGGATCGAGATTGTGCGGTACGTGCATCGCGGCCTCCCACACCTCTCTACCTTGCGTCAACGGCCCGATCTGTGAGGTCGACAATTCTATTCATCAGTCATCGCCAACAGATAGAGCCCTTGAGAGGGTGGGCGTTCTCGACCCCGTCCCCCCACACAGGGCGTCCCAAGACACTCGTTGACACACTTGACACACACAAGCTTGACAGGACAGGCACGCAAATACCAGACAGGGCCACAGGAATCGCCACGCTTGCGCACTTACAGAACAGTTCCCGCACGAAGCTGCAAACACACAGACAGTCCAGTGGGACCCAGGGTCGACTTTGCAAGTGTGCGCCTCATTTGTGCAGGTGGAAATCGGGGAGTAGGTGGATACCTAGCATGTACTCTGTACCTACAGTATAGGATTTACCATCAATCTAGTAGGTACGGGATAGTAGGTACGGTAATTGTGTGGTGCTTTTCGTATCAACTGGTCCATTTTGTCGCATCAATGGCCCATCCTGGCTGCATCCATGGTGCCGCCCTCCGGGAGCGCTGACCGAACTACCCTGTACCTGACAGCGCAAATATTGCGGGAACGATCGTCAAATCATCCGCCGGGACTTCCCTACCATGGCTGACGCAGCAACCTCTCGACGTAGGTGCCACCTGTTAGTGATGGGTGTGCTGGAGGCCAGTCTAGTAGGTGTCTTTCGTGGGGTTTGCTTTCAACACCAACACCAACACCAACACCACCCAAACCCGGAACGTTAAGCAATCAACATGTCTCATGTCTTGTCCCGTCCGTTTCTCTCACTGTGCAACTTGAACGCAATGATGATGTTACTACCAGTCTCAGTCAGTCACGGCTCAAACGGTCCATGCGCCACGCCCTGCAGCGCTCAGACGTCAGGGCGAGGGGCGCGCGGCAGGCGTTTGAGAAAGTGGGCCTATTCTGTCAGGCCTCTCCAGGCAGCGGGACTGAGACTCCAGGGTGAAGGTTAACAACACTTCGCTTCAAGATGGAATCTGGCTTCACACGAACCGCCACATAGCAATCGCATCAGAGCAACCGCATCAACAGCTACCGAATCAAGAGCCACTCACGCTCGGGATATCCGCGCCAGAGAGACACCAGCGTGCAACGCCATTCTGTCCGCGCACCCTCGGCGCCTCCCTTTCATCTTCGCCACCGCCGAAATAGCTGCAGCTGCGAGAGAGACCCCATCTGGCCGTACCATGTCCCAACCCGGATCAGGGGCTCTGGGCCTACAGAGCCAGCTCCCAGACGCCGCGCATGGCTCTGCCCTCGTCCAGAGTATCGGCCACTTTTCAACGTCGACGCTGCCCGCTTTCATCCACCAGCTGGACGCCGTGTCGTTCGTGCTGCTCGTCATCACCCTCATCGCCTTCGTGTTTCCCATCTTTGTCCTCTTCCCGCCCATCCCCGTCGAGCGCAGCGATGCCCTCCGCCAGACCCACTCGAGGATCGGCGTGCCGCCGAAGCGTACCAACCTCGGGGACCAGATGTCATCCGCCCACCGCCCTCAGCCCGGCCAAGTCCCCAAGGTCCAGAGTTTGTACATCTACCCAATCAAGTCGTGCAAAGGTATCGAGCTCGCCCATAGCAGAGTCTTGCCGTCCGGGCTTGAGCATGACCGCCTCTACACGTTCGCCCAACTGCGGACTCCTGCCCCGGGGCTCGCTGCTTCATCCGGAAATCAGCAAACCAAGCCGGTCTGGGAATTCTTGACGTTGAGGCAGCTGCCTCTTATGGCCAATGTCAAGGTCGACCTCTGGGCCCCGGACCCCGCAAAGACGAGCAGGCAGCTGGGACAGGTAGACGAAGCCTTCCTTGTCGTGAGGTTCCCATGGATGGACCGCGGCCTACGAGGCCTGGCGCAGTGGGTGGCGGCAAAGATTAGTCGCGGCCTCCAGGCTGCTCCAGAGAAGGAATTCATGTTGCCTGTTGCATTTCCTTCCAACGATGACATCAAGGCTCGTGGTTATTCATTTGCGGATGTTAAGGTTTGGTCGGACATTGCATTCGCGCTCAACATGTCAACCGAGATACCCTCGGAACTGGCTCACTATCTGGGAGCTAAGCATCGCCTCGGCTTGTTTAGGATGGACCCGTCAAACCAAAGGGAGGTTTTACGTGCTGCAAAACCACTAGGCAAACTTGATCATGTCCCAACAATTGACTTCCAAGACGGCGTAGGTTCCCAAATGTAAACGTGCAAGAACCTTCCCTCTGACATCTCAACCAGTATCCACTCCATCTGCTCAGCTTGACCAGCCTGCAGAGCCTCGACACCCTCACCATCAAGGACGACACGATGAAGCAACTCGACGCCCGTCGATTCAGGGCCAATATCATTAGTGCGCCGCCCCGAACCTATTGCCCTATTCTCGGCAGATGAACTGACTTGCGTTAGCGTCTGGGAGCGAAGAATACGAAGAAGAAACCTGGAAGGTCATTCATCTCAAAAGCCCGTCTACCAACGAGGAGTGCCAACTCGACGTTAATTGCCGGACTGTTCGGTAAGCTGCTCCATCAGCTAATGACCTGCCCAGACAAGAGCCCAACTGACCGATTCAGCTGCAAACTGCCCAACGTCGATCCCGAAACGGGTATCCGCCACAAGGTCGAGCCCGACCGAGTGCTGAGAAAGTTCCGCGAAGTCGACGAGGGAGCTCCCAAGATGGGGTGTCTGGGTATGCAGCTGTGTCCCATGTTACCTGGTGCCAACAACTCCGACGAGCGCGACACCTACATTGAAGTAGGCATGAGCATTAACGTCGTGAAACGTGGTTCGCATGTCTATGTAAAACGGTAGCATGTACTAGTACAGGGGCGGTCGGTGTCGAGTTAGAATGTATTAACAGTTGCATTGGCTCAAAACGGAAAAGGCCTCATATATCCATGTTCTCATTATATCGATCGATATCTTATCAAACCACCGACGCTACCCTCCCATGCCTGACCCACGCCCCGTGAACAAACACGCCCATACGTCCCGTCATTCCTCATTGACACGTAATTTGCACACTGAATAACCATGCGACATCGCTTACTTCAGATCCGCTGGTGTCAGGGCTTGCACCATACTGGTGCCCTCGCTGAACCGCGTACGGAAGATGCGGTTCGCATTTTGGAACATGCCGTCCTTCAGACTCACAACGATGAACTGCGAGCCCTTGAACCGTGTCTTGATGAGGCGGCCGATGTTTTGCGTATGCGAGAGATCCAGCGCGGCGTCGACCTCGTCGAGAATGTACATAGGCGCGGGCTTGAACTGGAGTAGGGCCATGATGAGCGACAAGGCGACGAGTGATCTGTATGTATTGTATGATTAGCGGGTGTCCTTGTTCGCATCTACAAGTTCGCCGGAAAGGGGTTCTTACCTTTGACCACCACTCAACTCGGTTAAGCTCTGTTTCCAGACCTTGCCCAGGCAAACCTTGACCTCGAGCCCTTCACTGATTGTTTTCCCCTCAGGGGGATCCAGCTTCGCAAAGCTGCCGCCGGGGAGGAGTTCCGAGAAGATTTGGCCAAAGTCGCCGTTAACCTTTTCCCACGTCTCATGCAAGGCCTTCTTCTTGTAGTCATCTAGGCTGACAATGGTCTCCTCAATCTTTCGCTTGTCGCGAATGACGGTTTTGATCATGTGCTTGAGCGAGACCTCCTTCTTCTCAACGCTGTCAATCATGTTCATGACCTTGGGATTGATCTTCTTCTTCATGCCCTGGAATCGTTCTGTCAGATTACGCAGAGTGGCCTTGCACTCGCCGATGTTCTGGCCCTGGAAATCATAGGGCGTGCCATTGCGACCGAACTTGTCCTTCTCGTCGTGGATCCATTCGTGTTCCTTCTCCAGGTGGGCGACATTCTCAGCGGCACCCTGCTGCTCCTTGTGGAACTTGTCTACGAGATGGCCAAGTTTCTGCATCTCGAGGCCCTCCTCAGCAATGCGCGCGTTCTTGGAGCGGGTCGCGTCTTCTAGTGCTCGCAACTCATCGTCGAACAGGTGAAGCTTAGCGCGCTCGTCGTCGAGCTCAGCCTGCACATCATCGTGAGTCTCGGTAAGTTTGGCTTGTTGCTTAACGAGATCCTCAATGTCCTGTTGCTGCGCTTTGATCCCAACTTCGACCTCATGAAGCTGCTCACGAGCGGTTGAAAGATCTACTCCAGCTTGCTCCGAGTCGAGCTGAGCTCCTTGGAGCTCCTTCTGAAGAGTCTTGACGGCCGCGGCATTTTTGCTGAGACCGACTCGGAGTTTGTCGAGAGTCTTCTGCAGCTCAACCAATTTGGCATCCTTGTTGTTGTCGAAGTCCTTCATGTCCTTTTCGATGCTCTTGATATCCGTGGTAGCCTTGGCCTGTCGGACCTTGGCTTCAGAAATGCTCTCTCTGAGCTCAGCAATGGTTGATTTCATGTTGGCAACCTCTTGGATGATGGAAGACGAGGAATTACCACCGATTTGCTCCTCGGCTAGCTTGATCTCGTGGCTCTTCAGGTCCAAGTCCTGCTTAATCCGACGCGCTTGATCCAGCTTGGACTTTTCTTTCGATATCCTGACCTGAAGCTCCTTAAGAGAGTACTCGGCTTCACTTAGCTGCCGGGTAAGGCTGTTGAGCTTCTGGAGAGTAACCAAAACGCCACTGGAGTTTGGTGAGCTGCCACCAGATAAGGTGCCAGATGGGTCGTAGGCATCGCCCTCAAGTGTTATGCTCCTCATTCTGACATTGGGATCGAAAGTGACCTTCTTGGCAGTGTCCGCATCAGCACACACAAGCGTGTTGCCAAACACGTACTCCATGGCTGCGGAGACCTCATCATCATACCCAACCAGGGATAGTGCAAGGTCGACCTTGCCGGGCACGATCTTTTGTGCCGTGGATATGGTTTGAGCTGAAGCCTTGAATGCGGCAATCTTGTTGAGAGGGATGATAGTAACTCGCTTCCTGAGCTTTCCCTTCTGTAGAAGCTGAGTGCCAGTTACTTCCGAATCGACAACGACATTGTAAAGACGGCCACCGGCACATATTTCTAACGCAGTGCCAGCCTCAGTGTGCTCCTTGTCTAGAGTAAAAAGCTGAGCAACCAATCCTTTGACTTTGGATCGGTCAAAGTTTGGGACTGGATCAGCATAGTTGAAGTCGATGTTGGCAACTTGTCGCTTGAGCTTGTCGGATTCTTGCCTTAGGTTCCGAACAGTCTGCTGCAAAGCTGACTCCTGCTTGTACATCTCTTCCTCTTGGCCTGGTTCAAATCCAAGCCGACCAAGCTCCTTTTCCAGCTTCTGGGCTTGCACCTTCAGGCCGTCCAAATCTCTTAGGAGATCGGCGTTTTGCTCCTTTGCCTTCTTGGCCCGTGGCTCCTCTTCCTTGATCCGCTTCTCTAAGTGAGAAATCTTGATCTTGGCCTGCTCTTGCTCAGTCGCAGCCGTAGTGGCACGGGATTTGGCGTCTTGGAGTTGTCCTTGGTAACCATTCTCTTGGCCATCCTTGGATGCCACACCCGTTTGCAAAGTTTGCAGGAGTTCTTCCTTGGACTCGGCATCTTGATTTTGCTGCTCGAGATCACTCTTTGCCGCATCAAACCTAGCCTTGGCATTTTCGAATGCCGTTGTCTTGTCTTTCAGGGCTGCCTCCGATTCAGACACCGTTTTTTCGACTGCGCTCTTCTTCTCCTTCTCTTCCGCTAGACTCGAATTCTTCAAATCTAGTACAGTGGCAAGCCTTACCAGCTCGTTGGAGTGCTTCTTTGCGGCCTCTTCCAGTGCCTGTGCCTTGCCACCCTTCCTAAGTTCCTTGTCCCGTTGAGTCCGGACTTTCTTGACGTCTTCCTCAAGGTGAGAGATCTCGCTTCGAAGTCGTGTTGCAGATTCCTCCAAGTCTCGTCGTCGTTGTTTTTTCCCCTCGAGGTCTGCGGCAGATTGTCTCAGCTTCTCTTGGCATCGAACATAGTCGTACGCGACCACGACTCTCGTCAGTCGTTCGAGGTCGTTCTGGGTCTGTTGGAAGTCCAGGAATGCTCGTTTCTCAGTCCGTAGTTTTTCGAGCTTGGGCTCAATCTCGTCCTTGAGCAGTTCCCGGAGTTCCACCAACTTCATCTCCTTCTTCGCCATAGTTTTGAGCGCTTTATCTCGCCGGTCCTCAAACATCCGCGTTCCTGCTGCTTCCTCAATCATTGCCAGGATCTCAACCGCCTTCATGTTCAGCACCTTGGTGATGCGACCCTGCATGATGAGAAAATTCGGGTTGTTGATGTTCAGCTGGACTGACTGAAACAAATTTTGAACAGTTTGTTGTTGCGCTCGGTGTCCATTGATAAGGTATTTTGACGTGCCTCCCAGAACAATTTGACGAGTGACACTGATCGTAGCATACTCCTCAAACCCGATGGGCGATTTTTTGGTATCTCTGTTGTCGAAAACGATCGTGACGCTGGCTTTGGTGACGCCAGCCTGGCCACGTTTGTAGATCAGATCCTGCAACGGGATGTCAGTTTGATGCGGGGGTAGCCTGCTCCTTGGAGACTGACTTGGAGGTTCTGCGCTCGAACGGTTGACATGTTGGTGATGCCCAAGACAAAGCAGATCGAGTCAAGAATATTTGATTTCCCGCTGCCGTTGAGGCCGGTGATAGAGTTGAAGCTCTCGTCCCTAGATATGGTTAGTCGTAGCAACTTCCCCTCCCCCAGGGCATATTTACCATCCTGAAATCACCGTACGCACAGCATACGACTTAAAGCCCTTGAGAACAATTAGACAAGAGCATCGCAGAGCCGCAACAAGGGCTATCTTACGTCAATAATTACTTCGATGACCCTCATTTTGGTCGAAGCCGGGTTGCAACGGCGTGAGTCCTTGGTGTTTTGGTTCGTCGCTCAGGACTAGGGACGCGCCATGGAAGTAAACAAATGGCGGGATTCGTGGCCGATACGAATCTTATCGCCACGTGACTGCTGACATCATCACGTGTGGGGACGGGAGACGCGATTCTCTGGTATGTCTCCACTTTAAAAACCCGCTAGCTGTATTGAGACACAATCAAAACATTGCATTGTGACGGGGAATGCGAGCTACCCATTCATCTCTCAAGCTTTCGATGCCACCAAACGAGCTCGCTGTTACTTAACGCCCCCAAGCACGACGATTGCACGCCGGTACACAAACCCGATGCCTTTATAATTCTTGAGAGAAGATTATAGTCGACTTCGACTACCTTCACATATTTCGCGACCCTCATCGAATTCGACACAATGGCGGCAATGCGAGGACCGCGCCTTCAAGTTGGTTCAGCAGCATGGGTAGCTGAGGAGCGCGCCTCTGCGCTCCAGATCGCCGACTCAGAGGTTGAGGAGTTCACTTACTCCGCCCGGAACGAACTTGACTGGCTTAACGAGCACATGGCCGGTATCTTCAACGAAAACGAAACGTACGTGTAGCCGCGTCCCCTCTTGGCTGGGATCTCAGCGATTGATGTGTTTTGTTGTTTTAGTAATATCGCCGAGACCTTCAAAACTCCTGGCAAACTTCGCGGCAAGACGCCCCGTACGGCGCGTAAAGTGCAGCCTGGCGAGCCCAGGGTGGTGAGCTTCCACTCCAGACGTGTATTGAGGGCGAATGTTGATGAGTTTTAGCCTCTTTCTAATGTTTTCGGCGCGACACCGAGTAGCACTGCGAACCGTTTTGCACAACAGCTCAACAAAACGCAGTCTCCACGACTACACCCAGGCTCGCCCAGCCCAGTGAAAAACGGTTTTCCACGACGCGACTTGTTCTCGCCAAAGCCGACTCAACCCCAACCCGCAACTCAGGACTCGGGCTATTATGGCAGCCAGGATATTGGCTCGATGGACGTTGATATGGTTGACAATGATATCTCACTTGTTGACCAGGCCGCTCACCATGTACTAAGCCCAGCTCCAGTCAAAGAGGACCTATCACGATCGACCCCGCTGCAATCCCCTGACAAGACTTTACGACCCGTCAACGAAGATCAGACAACACGCGTTTTGTCCGATCATAGCACGGCTGCTACTTCATCCCCTGCTAAGGCTGAGAAGCCGTCCGAAAATGAGGATGCTGTGACTTCGCCCCTCATGTCGCGTCCTGCTTCCGCGACTCCTTCGCTCGCCGAAACCCATCCTGGGCCTGGGACGACGGATGAGGTAGAGCCGACTGAGGCTCCCCTAGACCTGATGTCACCAGGGGATGCTCGATCCCCATCTGATGCATCTAGCCCCATCCGGCCAGTTGTTCGAAAAAGCAGTCTGAATTTTGCGTCTTTACCCGCACGAGAACCTCTGACAGCTGGAAAGAGTGCTGGAGCACGAGTGTCTCGAACCAGTCATCTCGATTTTAACAGGACGAGCTACTACAACAGACACACTGGAGGCAAGAGCTTGGGAAACCACGGCAAACAAGATCCATCAGATGATGAGGACCATGATGACGAAATGGACGTGGATGACTTTCCTTCCGTCCCGGCCCAGGAATCTCAAGAACCCGAAGATTTCGCGATCATTCACAACAAAACTTACACCCAGAGACTGCAGGATCAGATCAACAGGCTGGGAAAGTCACAGCCAAACGGCAGCAGGCCCTCAAAATCTGTTCACAGTCTTACGTCACTCCAACAACCCTCGAGCGCTGCCCCTCACAGTGTGCAAGAAACGACATTCCCCTCGCCGAAGAAACAGGAGACCACAACCACGCCTGGAGCCTTCCCGGAGGATGATGATGATGATTGGATTGACCCGCCTGCTGTCGAGCCCACTCTGCCCAAAAGGCCTAACTCACGCCCGACTCTCACCAAAAGCCACTCGACTGAGGTGAGGGAAGAGATTCATAGTAAGGACACAGTTGGTTCCGAAGCCATTCAGGCTGAGATGCAAGCAAAGACCCGGTCTCCTCTCCGTGGGTTCACCATGCCTCAACGGCCTAGCATCTTGGGGCATGGCAAATCTATGTCTGCTTCGGTTATCCCAACTACGATCTCATCTGAGCACCAGGACGGGAGCCCCCTAAAGAAGACTGTGACCGTCTCAAACCCATCTTTTGTCATGGACACCGTTCTAGAGAAGACCCAGTCGCAAACGCCCTCGAAGTCACCGTCTCGAAGTTTCCGAGACAGCCCCTTGAAGCAGGTAAAGAACAAGTTATCATCTATACTGAAGAGTTCGAAGGGTCTTCTTGCAAGCAGTGCTGCGATTAGTGCCGAAGGAAAGTCATCTATCTTATCTCCATCCACAACTCACCTTGGAACCTATCCTGCCCCGTCGATGGAGTCGGTGATTCCAAAGGCGAGCTTCGAATCACTGCGCATGGATGCGGATAGTCCTTCTCGGCGAGACGGGAGCCCACCCCGTCCCGCCCCGAGGCGCACTAGAGCTTCGGTAGAACGTGAGAAAGAGGAGAAGCGCCGGGAGCGAGAGGCGATGCACATGGCGGAGCAGATGGAGAAACTTGAGAAGGCTAGAGATAAGGAGCGAGAAAAGGTTCGAGTCTTCAGCAAAGAGCAAGAGAAGATTGCTGCGATGGAAAAGCAGGTTGCCTCGAAGAAGGAGACGGAGCACACCGTTCCTAAGGAGACACCCAAGCCAACCAGGAGCAGCCCCCGCAAGGCCAAGGCCCAGCAGACTACGACAAGCTCGACTGATCAAGATACTGACATGGCTGATGCGCTAATTACGGTCCCCCCTTCCGCATCGCGTCCCCAGAGCACACGTACCAAAGAAGTCAGGAAGCCATTGAAACCTGGTAAGGCGAAACAGGTCCCCACAGTCATCAGGGTAAACACGGGATCCCAGCACTCCCAATTTCAGCCTGCGAACAGCACGATGTCGACTGGTTTCCAGGATACACTCGGGCCGACGAGCTCTCAGTCTCAGCAACACCTAGGAAGCAAGGCAAGCAAGGCATCATTGCAGCCAAAACCATCGATGCAAAGCCTCAAGAGTTCTGTTTCATCAACAGGTCGCCCAAAGGCATTGGACATGGCAGCAAGGAAGAAAGAGCAGGATGAGCGAGAGGCACAGAGGAGACGGGATGCCAAAGCCGAGTTCGAACGAAAGAGAGCAGCGGCCCAAGAGGAGCAGCGAAAGCAGGAGTTGCAACGCAGACAGGAAACTGAGCGACAGAAAGCGAAAGAGCGCGAACAAACCGATGCGAAGAAAAGCTCTCAACGACAAGCGGCCATTGAGAAGGCAAAACAAACCCGAGCGCCCCCCCCAGCTGTTAGATCGCAGCCAAACGGCCCTCCCGACCACAGTACATCACTCGACAAGTCTCAGCGAGATGATCGCCCACCCACTCGTCCTCCATCACGTATGAACTCTGGCATTTTCAGGTCACAGGAGGATGCCGCACGTCCTGTAAATGCTGTTTTGTCGAATGCCTCCAAGTCTGTGCTGAAGCGGGCACTCGGTCAAGACGGCAACGAGCCAGGTCAAGCCCGACATGCTCCTTCATATGGTGCGCCTCAGTATCATGGCAAGGATGCGAAGCGACGGCGAACAAGTGATGATTTCGCCGATGAGCTGGAGGCTGACAACCCTCCCAACATCAAAGGCCCGCCTGTCCGGCCATCAGGCGGCTTTAAGAAGGTATTTGGCTTACTGTTTTGCTTGTTTGGGAACAATAATCTGACCATGATCAGGACTTGCAGGCAAAATCCGTGTTCCAGAATGGCTACTCTAATGTGCCCCAGAGCGCAACGCGTGACCTGTTCAAGGCTACGGTAACCGCTCAGCACGCGAGCCAAAGCAAAGCATCGCACCCCTTGGACATGGCCCAGATCTCAAAGGGAGCAATTCCGTTTGCGCCAAACCCCAACCAGTCGGGCCAGGCGTACAAAACACCAGCCCGCCCTGGTGCAATGAACGGTGCAAAGTCAGTGGTGAAGTCTGCTCTTCGGTCATCACCGCGATTCCAGAACGGCGAATCCATTGAGCTTCCTGAAATCATGACGGATGACGATGATGATGACGATGACGATGCTTCGCATGGCATGACTGCGGCTGCCTGGGCTGATTCACCCGATCTTCGCCGAGCTTTAATGCGACAGGAAATGATGGATCCATCGCAGATCTTTGGCCCCCCGGCGCCCTTGAACATGGACGAGGTCTTTAGCAAGAACAAGGAACGATCGCACAAGTTCCGAGCTCGAACATCGAGTGCCAATTGGAGTGGTGTCGACCGACTGACAGAGGAAGACATCCGCAAGGACCTGGCAGCGCGTGACAAGATGAGACGAGAAGGAGGATGGTCATATGAGATGAGCCGCGATATGATGTAACGGCCTGCAACCACGGGCGTTAATGAGGCGATAAGAGTCCACTAAAGGCTTTGGTGTGGACGAGGCTTGGTTGGGATTGCTCCTGGTGCTATTGGACATGGGAGGTGACCGACTACACGTGTAGCGAGATGGCATCATTGACGACAAATTGTATGTATAGACACGGAGAGTTTTGGCAGTGCACTTTTGAATGGCGCTTGGGGAACGGTCATGGAGTGGAATTAGCCATTGAGAATCCAGTTATGTATTGACGAAACAGTGATGGTTATTGACTGCCGCGATGCGACGTTGTATTAGCAGCAGGCCTAATTACCCCATGTGTCCAATGTGCAGGCGGCTGTGAGTGACGATACCTGGTGCATGGGCTTGTCACAAGCTGTTGGATTATTTGGTGGAGTGAGTGGTTTCAAGTGAGAAAGCTAGAAGCCGCCGCTTCTCCACCTGTCGAGAGCTAATTGGAACGGGGAACGCTTATCACTCGCTTCTAAATACAGCGCAAGGTCCCTTTGGCCGGATCCTTAGCCCAACAGTTTTTTCCGACTGGCTTTCACATGTCAGCAGCTTGAGAGATTGTTTTTTTTTAAATGCGGTGGATAGATAACTACGTGCTTGCGGCACCTTTGCCTTTCATCTATCATTTGGTCTATCACCAGCTGGCCTAGAGTTTTCCCTTGCTGCTTCTTGGAATTTTTTCTCCCCGAACCGCTCATTTATCGCTCGTATCATCATATCCTCATTATTCTACCAGTCTGAACGCTCACATGCTACCATCCCCCTGGCCTGGCCCACGACAACGCCTTCATCATCATGCTTGGGCTGCCAAAGCCTTAGAAGCTCTCCTGCAGTCAACATTATCTCAACCGACTGTTGATTTTGTGCGCCGACCGGTTGCATTCGGATCAGCTTTGAAATACAACGTACCGCGCCATGTCTTCCAGTCCCAGAACCTTCATGCAGAGCTTTCAGGAGGTCAAAGTAGACCAGATCACCGAAAGTAGGATTTCGAACGTCGTTGCTATGCTTCCAACATCGCTCCAATCTAGCATGGGGCCTATTCGCTTTCTCCGTCGAAGCATAAGCCTTCATACACTGAGATCGGGTGTCCTGGTGCCAGAGGCAACGCCTCGGTCGCTCTCAGAAACTGATGTCCCGACTCTGACCCCTATCGGACGTGCCATGGAGGTTATGGAGCAGAGCGATACTCGCCAAGGCTCAGACTCCAGGGCCGTGTGCCCGAGACCCATGAGTAGGGTTCTCTACTCCGAAGCCGTTGACGATGACCAGACTGTTAGGGCTGCCTCTGGTATTCATTGGAAGTTTGCTCGGCAGGGTATGGCAGACTTCTTTCGACTCCACTGACCCACAGTCTGCTACAGTTGCTGATCATTGTCTGTCATAGGTACTAGTCTCGTAAATATCTCCATTGATGGAGGTAAGCCTGCTCAGGAAGACGAAGACGTTGTTTTTGAACGGAAGGCTTTCATCGATGGGGTGACATATCTCCTCAAGGCACTCCCGCAGGATCTCGATGTTTGTGAACTGAGGCGGATTCAGTGCGCTCTACCAGAAGATGTCGCAAATCCGAATCGGGTTCCTGTTCGACCTGGAGCCAGCTCCAGTCCTCTGCCCGCACCACCCCAGCCAAGGTCCATTCTTCACCGCGGCGTTCGGATGACGGTAGTCAACTTGATCTTCTTTCTGAGCTTTTTAATGCCGTACTTGATGTACCTGCTCAAGTATATGGCAAAGATGGAACGAAAATACAAGGTGTCCGAGACTGTGGTTGGCCACGGGCTGGAAATTGCCAACTCGATTGGGAAGCAAAGCGCCTCCATCACTGAATCTATGTGCCAGATGAATGACGGAAGACTTGGACAAGTTCTATTGGAAGCTGTAATATGGACGGTTGATGGTGTGGCACAAGGCATCTCCGATGGTCTGGGCGAGGGGTTGTCTAGTGTGGGAGCTAGGGGCATCTGATGTGGTTGTGGGAGTTTTGATTTGGTTCCGGCTGGAATTATTAAACGATTAGATGAAAAGCCACCAGTAGATGGACCGGCATTTTTCAGCGACAAGAATGGACAAGAATTGACGCTCCGAAGGCGTACTACTATAAGTGTTGTTTCCAGAGACCTCCCCGTAGGATCTGCCTAACATTAGAGGTACCTAGAGGTACCTGATTAAGATGGGCGAGGCACCGAGTGGCGGGACTATTTACCCCTGTCACGTGTCTGACAGTTCGCCAGACCACGTGATAATCTTGGACTAGTACCCTGTGCCTATCTATCTAATTGGCCCACTTGGCCGATAAGACAGATCCTGGGCCTATGCGGCGAGAAAAAAACTTCCCATCCATCCCATGAATTTGCGACGCGATCTACATCCTCTCTTCCACCCAACACTTTTTCCCCTGCTCATCACTTCTAAAAAAATTCTTGATTTGTTTCCGCCGCTTCGAGGCTTAATATCACCAATAGCATCCCGCCACAATGTTTAGAAACAGCCTCCGGCGCTGTGCCAACCAGGCCAGTGCTACCGCCACGGCCTCACTTCTATCTCAGACACGAACGACCTTGCCCATTGCCAGGCGCCAGCTTGTGCCTGTCCTATCCACCATCTCTCCCCTGAACAGAATCGCATCAATCTATCGAGCGTACAGCAGCGAAGCCCCTGCTGCTGCAAATGAAGCCCCAGTCGCTACGCCCACTGAGGAAGCGGCAAAGTTTACTGAATTGGAAGGCGTCCATCCCAATCTCGTGGACGCAATTACCAAAGGCATGGGCTACAACGACATGACCCCCGTCCAGGCCAAGACCATCAACCCTGCTCTCAAGGGAACCGATATGTAAATATTCAATCCCCCTGCACCTCATGTTCCCAGCTGACAGTCTCAGTGTCGCCCAGGCCAAGACCGGTACCGGCAAGACTCTGGCATTCCTTCTGCCTCTGCTCCAACGGATGCTTGTCGAAGATCCTAACTTGGCCCGCAAGGGTGCTAGATATAACGCTCGCGCTGATGATATTCGTGGCATCATCCTTTCACCTACCCGAGAACTTGCCGAGCAAATTGCAGTGGAAGCCCGCCGCCTCACCAGGAACACTGGTCTGGTGGTGCAGTGCGCCGTTGGTGGTACTGATAAGCGCGGTATGCTTCAAAGGACGAAACGAGATGGCTGCCATCTTCTTGTTGCCACGCCAGGTCGGTTGAATGACTTGCTTCAAGACTCCCGAAGCGGCATCGACGCACCCAACCTGGCTGCCCTTGTTTTGGATGAGGCTGACCGAATGCTTGATGTTGGATTTGAGAGGGAGCTGAACGAGATCATTGCCTGTCTCCCCAAGACTTCCGAGAAGACTCGTCAGACTATGCTAGTCTCGGCAACTATTCCTGACAACGTCATTCGTCTGGCTCGCACCATGGTCCGGGCTGATGACTTTGAGTTCGTCCAAACAATTGCGGAGAACGATTCGCTCACCCACGCCAAAGTTCCTCAGAAAATTGCTCCGGTGACTAGCTGGACAAACGTCTTCCCTACTCTGTTCGAGCTCGTTGATCGAGAGGTCGCCAAGGCCAAGGAGGACCCGAATGGTCGGCCTTTCAAGGCCATTGTCTACTTCAACACCACCTCTTTGGTGGAGCTCGCTGGAGAATTGGCTTACCAACGGGAGCGCAATGGATCCAGCGGTCCGAAAGCAATCGCCTCGTTCGTCCTGCAGTCAAAGCTTACCCAGGGTCAGCGACAGAAGGCCGCCGATGATTTCCGCAGAGTAAAGGAGGGAATCCTCATGTCATCTGATGTGACTGCTCGAGGAATGGACTTCCCCAATGTCACCCACGTCATCCAGGTGGACACCCCCAGAGATCGAGAGTCGTACATTCATCGCCTTGGCCGAACTGGACGACAAAACAAGGAAGGCGAAGGTTGGCTCATCATCCCTCACGCCTCTGTTGGCAATGCCCGGAAGATGTTGAAAGGACTGCCGATCACGCAGGATGCCACCCTGGAGAGTGCGGAGATCGATTCGGCATCGGGCGAGTTAACTCCTGCGCACACTGAGATGAAGAGCCTCTTTGGTACTATGTCCCGCAGTACACTGGGTTCTACCTATACCTCTATGTTCGGCACTGCCGTTGACAAGATGTCCATGGCTGAAGACGTCAACGAGTGGGTTGTTCAGGGATGGGGCTGGCAGAAGCCTCCCGCTGTGTCACGTAGGTGGGCCACACTGATGGGGCTGGCCCGTGCTCCTGGCATGAACATCCAGGATGGCGTCGGCCGTAGCCGTGATGGCGATGACCGACAGGGCGGTCACGGTGGTGGTTACGGCGGTGACCGTCGGGGACCACGTCGATCTGACTCGGGCCGATTTGGTGGCGACAGTTTCGACAACATGGCAAGAAGTGCCTTCCGTGACGATGCCGGCCGCGGTGGACGTGGCGGCGGTCGTGGCGGCGGCCGTGACTACGGTCGCTCAAGCTTTTAAGATGAAGTAGCACACTGGCATGATCAATTCGCACGCCAGCTACACGTACGCATGTAATGACAGATCATTGATGGTTGCGGGATGAACTTGTACTTATACTGGGTATCATTTACGGAAAAGGCACGTGTAAGATACGTGGGGAAAAGGGTTTACGGCTTGTAATTAGTTACTACGAGGGTATCATCAGAATGATGTGGCTCTGCTCTACAACACTCTACTTTAGAACAATCTCTTTGATAATGCTTATGTGGTCCCTGTACTCGACAACCCATGTAATCCGTTTCGCCGCACCAAAATTGGTACAACAACGGAAGTTCGTTGATAGAAGAACTAGAAAGTACCGCTCCAACTTTAATATCACCATCGTGATTTTGCCAATACAGGTGATTTTCCGATATACACATATGCAATTGGCTTGGAAGCTACCTAAAACGCCAACCTGACCATTCGTTACGAAAGCCAAACACCGCAAATAACTCCAGTATCAACGCCAAGAACGATTGAATCCTTCCATATTGATCATGGACCTCGGTGGCCCATCATGGCGTTGGTATCCCATAGCATCACCCTCTCATCCCAACCGACAGAGGCCACCCAGCCGCCCATGCCAAATAGACACCAGTCCACCCCAGTGACGAACTCGGTGTGGCGGTTCATGATTCCCATTTGCGTTCCGAGTCCCGGGCCAATTGCTGGGTTCTGGGGCTGCGCAGACCCATCGTTCCAGAGTCGAACGGTCATGTCGTAGCTGGCACTGATCAGAGTGTCGCTCGCATGGGGACTCCAGGCCAACCTGCGGACAGCATAATCATGGCCCTGCATGATAGAGAGAGGGCCACCGGCTGGATTTCGAATATCAAAGGTGCGAATGACTCTATCCACACCACCAGTCGCAATCACTGTGTCCCTATACTTGTTCCAGTCGTGCGTCAGGATCTCGCCCGGCGCACTCGGGGGACCGATGGCCGGGTTGGGAACACCGGGTTGCGCGGGCGGCGCATGGACAGGAATGGTGGTGGTGAGGTGATACTTGGCAGAAGACGGAGTTCGGAGGTCGAAGATACGGAGGTGGGAGTCGGAGGATACCGCTGAGATGAGGGCGGGGTTGGAGGGGCAGAAGGCGGTGCTGTAGGTGCAGTTCCCCACGGGAAGTGTCTTGATGGAGTGGTTTCGTGTTGGAGACCACTGGAAAGTGTCAATCATTGGCATATGCGGGAAATGGATGCTTAACCAACCAGCTTGACCGTTCCGTCCCACGAGCTCGACACAAACGTATCCTTGGTCACGGGGCTCCAAGACACAGAGAAGGTCTCCCGCTTGTGTTCATGGAAATTCATGACTGGAAATTCGTCTACCCCTAGGTCAAAGAGCTTGAGGGAACCATCGCCACAAGCGACTATGAGCTGATTCTCATTGATCTCTGACCAAGCCAGGTCGTACAGCGCATCGTTGGTATCGAATCTGCTCGCGGGGCACATGTCAGCCCCTTGTCATGGATTGGCACGTTGTCCGGGCGCAAGAGAAAAGCGCACATACGTTTTCTCAACCTGGATGCCCTGGGCCGTCAACCCAAGGGCGAAGACACGGCCATTGCCCACGATGCCGAAGTTGGCGGAGCTTGCGACGGCGATGCGCGAGTCGTAGTATGGCGAGTATTTGACGGCATAGGGATTGTACCCTTGCGTGCGGAACTCAAGCATTGCAGCCATGGTATCGGGGAAAGGGCGCCAGGGACGGGGCGCGTCAACAACAGAGCTGTTATGGTATTGGGATGCTACAATTCACCATGATTTATCTTGGTTGAGCCCGCATCAGAATAGGAGTTAGAATGACATGTGCCTCGGTAATGGGACAGCCGCGGGGAGTGGACTGATGCAACTAACCCTAAATGCGTCATTGCAATAGATGATGCATTTACCGAGTTCAATCTAAGTGTACCATTGTCACGTGACCTCGCGTGACTTTCGTGACTAATATCACGCCCTTGCCTGCTGTTTCCGCCATTATTATCAGAGGGAGGTACAGTAACTCTCGTTATTGAACCAATAATTGACTGCCGAGACAATGAAATCGTTCCTGACGCGTCCCAAACGCAAGCTCGCACCGGAGCCTTTAGGTCCCGCAGAACCCGAAGAACCGACCGAGGTCAGACTGGCCCTCTTGTCATCTCTACATCCGAAGCTTGACCAGGAAGCCCTGCTTGATATTCTCCTAGCCCACGATGGCTCCGTCTCAGAAGCATCGGCTTCCCTCCGAGTGCCGTCCCCTGTTAAGAAGGGCTATCGAGGTATTGGATACCAGAAATCCTTAAAGCAGTACACTGCTCCCAACAACACCATCTCTCCGTTTAAAAAGAAACTCAAGGCCAAAAAAGGCAGCACACTGCATCTATATGACCCGGACGACATCGCGGAGCATACACCATGTACCATCGTCCATAATTTCCTTCCTTCTGAGGATGCTAATAAGCTCCTCGCGGAACTGTTAGAAGAATCGAAGTCATACGAGAAAATAACTTTCAAGTTGTTTGAAAACGTTGTTTCCAGCCCACATACATCTAGCTTCTATGTCGAGAGCTACGACGAAATCAAAAGCCAAAAAACTGAATACCACTACAACGGCGCTAGGTTGACAGTACGTTGAAGGCAAAGCGACCTGTCTAGCTCTTTGTAAGCTAATAGTTTTCAGGATGTTCGACAGATTACACCCCAACTTGCAAGAGTCAAGCCCAAAGTCCAAGACGCAGTAAATGAGGAGGCCCAGAAACGGATTCAAACTCGATATCCAGGCGGCAAGAAATTGAGATATCAGCCACCGGATCCCTGGGTCCCAAATGCTGCCTTTGTGAACTGCTACAATGGGCCCCAGGAAAGCGTAGGCTGGCACAGCGATCGACTCACTTATCTTGGGCCGCGAGCAATCATCGGATCGCTGTCGCTTGGCGTGGCCCGCGAGTTCAGAGTCCGCAGAGTCACTCCCAAGGATAGCGACAATAGCCCGATCGAGGATCCCGATGCGGAGGGCCAGATCTCTATCCACCTCCCCCACAACTCACTGCTCGTGATGCATGCGGAGATGCAGGAGGAATGGAAGCACTGCATTTCGGCTGCGCTTTCGATTGACCCACATCCCATTGCTGGAACGGCTCGGATCAACGTTACATATCGAGACTATCGGGCGAATATGCACCCGAGGTTTACACCCAGGTGTCTTTGTCGGATGCCCTGCGTGCTGCGGGTTGTTCAGAAGAAGAAGGATAACTTCGGTAGATACTTTTGGATGTGCTACGCTAGCAATGTCCCGGAAAAGCAGAACTGTGGCTTCTTCCGGTGGGCGGGATTTGATGACGATGGGAATCCATTGCCGAACAAAGACAAGTCCAAGACGCCTTAGTACGTCGTCACTAATACAGACGAGAAAAGTGCTTTGCATGTAGGCCAGTGTCGAGCAGTAGGGTTCAATTTGTGGGACTTAAGAGAAACTTGGTACCCAAATGGCCGTAATGTGCCTGGTCTCCATTTCAAAGTCTTGGGTGAGTTCGCTATCTGCTTGAGCGAACAGGGGATGAGTGAGTCTAGACCCGCTCTCCTGCATCTGATGGAACTGGGAGGCCATCGAACTTCATGTTAATAGCAGTGAAGACCGCTCTGAGACAGACACCTCGTCATAAGTTTACAAAGTAGCTGCGCCTGGTGCAGTCCTAGAAACAGCCTACGAGTTCCGTGTGAGTTCCCGATCAACCGTACAGGGTCCGCTGTGGTGCAGATCTCCAACGACTGAATGGAATCAATGGAGGGTTGGCGAAAAGATATGTGCGTTTCATGCCACAAGATACCATTTACGAGGCTAGTTGATGTGCTAACATGGGAAGTGTTGTATTTTGGGCTACGAGAGCCGCTCACATCCTGGCAATGAGGCTTCGAGGTGGCCTAGGGGTGGAATATCGCGCGATGATAATTTGTGAGCAGTTTATTTAAAAACGGCTAGACGAAGAGAGCGATTGAGGTGATGAATAGAATGGGGCAGATAAATCAAGCCGCAAAATGTAACAGGAGATAGGACCTAGCTGCCAAATGATGCACCTTACTGGTGCCGTTTTGCGAGCCATGATACGACGATCCTCCTATTTGGAATGAAGGTGTCGAGGTCAAATGGTGTCGGCAAAATCGAGCAATAATGGCCAGCTCGGGAAATTAGGATGACTTATTTAAAGTGCATCTCTTTTGATCCTGAAGCCTTAGTAAAGAGGTGTGTAGAATTTTTGACGGGAGAGACGAAAGAATGACGTTGAGAGGATGATATCGAAAGGGTAGTCGCCAAACCAGACTAACAAATGTGAAGAGGAGATGGAAGGAAAAAATGTGCGCCAAACTGTCTTAGCTCTGGTCTTGAACTATTACAACACGCATTTGGGTCAAAATGGGCGTATGAAATGAACATATCCGCGGGGTTTGGATGCTAGATACCTGGACTATGTCATAGGCCTGCAAAGTCTGTCAGTGGCTGGCTGACGAGCAACTTAATAAGCCATAGTGAGGGTACAGGGCGGACGCAGTTGACGCTCAAGAAGGAAGGAGCCCAGTACGAAGTACTCCGTAGTGCTGCAGAGTTACCAGCCTAGTGGGTCGCACGTACCAGGTTGCCAGTTGCGACCACCAATCGTGTTGCGGAAGGAGCCCCTAGAATGGAAATGCAAGATCGGATTCAACTCCCACCCCAACACCGACTTTTTGTTAACTTCTTGCATCCGCAACAATCAATCAATGCCGAATTCCGTCTCCCAACGCTGGGAGAAGGGGTAATAGCCAGCTGCCCTTAGGGAACCCCTAGTTAAGCTTGTCCTTGCATTCTCAAGGCCGGCCCATCGTCGCTGTTGGAGCCACCAGGCCCGCTTCACTTGCGTTGACACCGACTCATCGTGCATCCGTGTGCATATCCCGGACGTCGCCAGCTACAGCCGAGTTGCCGCCGGCATCTCCCTTGACGCTGGCACGAACCTCTCTCTCCGCCACCCTCCAGAGATATCAGATCAGGCCTTCTCCAGGGACCACACACATGAGCAGTCACCCAGACGGCTTTCTCCTCTTTTACCTCTTTTTGCCCTCTCTCTCCTCGTCTTTTTCTGTCGAGTCGCTGAACCGCGCAACATAGCCACCATGACGGAGCTTCTCACTTTCCCCGTCGCCTCAGCGACTCTGTTGGAGCCTCGGCTACCCCCGTCGCAGCCGCCCTCCGCATCACCATCGCGGCCGTTCGTCACACTCACCTTCGCAACCTCGCTTGACTCATCCCTGTCTCTGGCACCCGGCGTTCGGACCCGGCTCTCTGGGCCCGAATCCAAAGCCATGACCCACTACCTCCGCTCGCGCCATGCCGCCATCCTCATCGGGGTCTCCACCCTCTTAGCCGATTCGCCTGCTCTCAACTGCCGCATCGCGGGCGCTGCAAGCCAGCCCCGTCCCATCATTGTCGACCCCCATCTTCGCTGGACTCCTAGCTCCTCGGATAAGGTCCTCGAGCTTGCCCGCCTTGGCCATGGTCTAGCGCCATTCATCCTGACTGGAGTGGCTGAGCAGTCCTTGCCTGCCGCGAGCGTCGCTCTTCTCGAACAACACGGTGGCAAGTATATCCCCCTGGCAGCTACCTCGTCAGGTCATGGCGGTAGGATGCGCTTTGATTGGCACATCGTATTCGATTCATTGCTCCGGGAGGGCTTGTTGAGCGTTATGGTTGAGGGGGGTGGTCAAATCATCAACTCGTTGCTGCACCCAAGCTTCCACGCCCTGGTCGACTCCGTCATCGTTACTATTGCACCCACCTGGCTCGGCGAAGGGGGTGTCGTCGTATCTCCAGCTCGCACCCATGACTCTGCCGGCATTCCTATCCCAGCTGCGAGGCTATCGGATGTGTCATGGCACCCGTTTGGCGAAGACGTTGTTTTATGTGGGAAGCTGCATCTCTAGTACCGCAAACCATTCTTATAAATATCTCGGGTTCCCACCCTTGTTTTAACCCCAGACTTCCGACGCAGCCTTCTTTCTGCTAATACTCGCTTGCCTTCACCTTATTTATTTTTCACCTACTCTTCTTTTGTGTACCATCTGCATCATGTGAACCGACGCGAGGTCAAGCTCTTCTCTGACCCTCACAGCATAAGACCTCCGATGTCCTGCTCTAGACTCCTCGTTTCGAGCCTGTGTGTCATGCTGTCCGATATTGGTCCCAGCTTCACGTTTCTCATCAAGGCCAACTCTCAGAGCCGACCCGACCACTTGATCTCCAAGCTACGCAACGGATAGTAGGCAAGTGCCGTGACGACAAATGCGACCTCGAATCCAACGTCGCCAATGTGTTTGCCAATGGGCCCAGTGTACCAGGTCGTCTTCATTGAAGGAATTACCACCACAAGGCTGACCAATGAAGCGCCAATGGCCGCAAACCCTGGAGGAAGACTTCGCCATTTGTTCCAAATTCGAGGGTCAAATGTGGTGTAGTCCATCTTCCTAAACACGACCAGCTCCTCAATGACGACAGCATCGAAACACCCAGCCCAGTATCCGATCAGACTCAGAAAATTTTCGAGCGAGGTGGCCCATTCCGCTGCCGCGTAAATGGCCATGGGAATCATGATGGCCATCGTCAGGAAGATGAAGGCGAATCGGGGAACCCTTGCGAAGATAGGGACAAGCATTTGTAGGCAAAGGGCGACCGAGTAATTCGACAACACCATGTTCCCGACGACACTCAGCGCGAGTATTACGAGTACGAATTTTCCGAACCCGCCAGCTGGTTGAAGCATCTCTGCCAAGACGCCTCCAATACCGTATGAGTCCCAGGCAGTCTGCCATGAGTCGACGTTAGGGATGGAGCCACCTATGGCCGCTCCAAGGATGAGTAGCGGCGTTGAAGGCGTCAATAACCCTAGGTACACGTAAGTGAATACCTTGAGGCTTGAAACCAATCAGTATGGTCGAATTCGTGATCAGCCGGTGGAAACTCACTTGGATGTGTTTGGACTGTGGTAAGTGGTGAAGTCGGACGCCGTCCCGCCAAACGTCATGAAATACCCAGCCATCAGACTACCATATCCAATAACGCTCTTCGCTGTTGCTGGACCTGCCTCGACCTGGTTGACGAGGTGCTTGCCCCCGCAGCTAACCGCAATAACGATCCCGATCAAGTTGGGGAGCCACTGCCACCGTTGCCAGACATGAATAGCTCGATATCCCAGCAACGCAGTCACGAAGCTTAGCGAGCAGACGATTCCAATGCCAACGTTCACGCTAATATGAGCACCTTCGTTCACTGCGGCAATGGCCTGCCCACTGACAATAGATCCGATGAGGGTGAAGCCAGTCACGGTTCCGGCGTTGAGAAGAAGTGGGATCATTCCAAAAAAGAGCCTAGGTTTGAGTTCTTGCGTCAGCTTCATGCTATAAGGTTGGGGGGAGCATAAGGATTTCTCCTACCCGAAGGAGTATCGAGCCTGAACCATCTGTCGCATACCCGTTTGAACCCCGCCAATTCCAATGAAGGCCGGTGGAATACAGGTTATGATGTTGAAGAAGATGATGATTAACGAAACATCTCGAAGTTTCAGGCCGTACACGGCTGTTCCAAGGGCCCCTGTTGGCAACCTTGCGCTGTTAGCAGCGGCCTATTCAAGCACAGCCGAGGGGCAACGTACGGTAACACGCATAGGAGGCAGGTGAAGAAGACGGTGAACAATTCACTGTATTCGGTCTGGGTTCGCTCTTCTCGCGGAACAGGCCTGATTCCGTTCTCTTCCATGCCAGCGTCAAGGAGCTTCAGATACCACCTTGAATTGGTCACGGGACCTTGCTTCACAGAAGCCTCACTGTTCTCTTCACCAGTGTCTCTGCGAGCTTGGACATCTTCGGAGGGCAACGCTTGTCTGGGGTTCGTAGACACCTGGTTCGCCTCCAAATCATTGTCCACATGGGTCGTCTGGTTTTTCGTTTTGAAGAGTTTTGGCCACATTGTCGGATCACCGAAAGTTTTGATCATCAATGAGATGCTTGTACGCAAGAGGTAGGGGAAAGATGCGGTTGAACGATGACGAACGAACGACCGGGGCCTTTTAACGCAACATTGGATGTGGGCACTGGGCACAGAATTCTTGGGCCTTTTCGTTTCGCTGGATTCACTCACATTGGTTCACTGCTCCCACCGCTCTGAGTCTTGGGTTATCATCTTGTCTGACACTGATGGTGGTGTGCTTGGGCCTACCAACCTCACTAGTCAAGCCAACGCAGGAGTATGCGGCCAGTGTCTGCGGTTCTGCCAACGTATCGTTCAACAGATTGGAGGTCAGAGTCAGTGTCTCGCATGCACCGAGTTTCCCAGTTGACTTGTCATGTTGTCGCTGCAAAGTTGTTCAGCATGTCGCTTGGCTGCCGCTTGGCGACTCAACGCCATACAGTCGAGACCTGCACTCTGACAGCCACTCGACGCTAGGCCGGCCACTTGTTGGTGGCCGAAGCATCTCATCTGAGCGCCCGTGTTTGGGTTCCTGCCCACGCGAGATCGGACAATTTTCCCGTTCGACCTCGTTCCCACGCCAGTCTCACACCGACACGAGTGTGAAGTGTTCGGCCAGACCAGGACGACCCTGACAACCCCGCCACAGCTCCTTGCATCCCCCGAAGCCCAGCCAAGATACCGACATGATGTCGGTCTGATCGCCGCGACAGTAACTAGGCTCAACTTCCAGGGCGCCGCGGCCCGGATTGCAGCCGTAGCCATGTGGACCCGGCGGGCATGAGTCGGTGCAACGGTCAGAAGCAGGGTGCAGGCAGGGTCGCCTTCAACACGAGGGCATTCCAAGGTCGCGATACTGTCATTGGCATGTACTGCAAGTGTACGGAGTACTTCAAGTGTACGACAGGCGAGTCTATTCTGTTACGGAGCTCTCTCTATTCATTCCGCATGTCACATGGGCAGTCACAAACCCTTGCACAAACTAGCTGTCCCAGTGGAGGAGTGGGGGAGGCTTCTCGCAATCTAAAGAGGTTCCCTTTAGATCCCTTGGCTCCCTTGGCTCCCCTGGTTCCCCATCTGAACAAGCGGGTCTACGGGTGAGGAGAGCGCTCCCGACAACTAACCCGGTCCCTGCTCAGCCTACCGTGGCCCGACAGGGCAAAGACGGCAAACTGCCGGAACTGAGCTACGGTGGACACTGGACTCTCAAAACAACAACCTCCCCTTGACCAGGGATGTTCCACGGCCGAAGCTACCACTACGCACGGAGTAGTACGTACTTCGTAGTCCAAAGCCATCTCTGGCGAGAATCAAGTCGATTTGCGTCCCCATTCTGCTTACACTGCGGAACAAGCCGTCAACTACTTGAACCCCCGCCTCAGACCCCCGCCAGTGGAACACACCGCTGCTGGCGTGCCAGCCCGAGGGAGGATCGCACCGCATCCAAGCGCAATCAAGTAAGAGTGCATCGTGATATGGTTACAGTTGCGGTGTCACTGCACCACACCTACCTGGGGCGTGAGACGCCGAGTGGGTTGACAGAGGTGCAATACCAAAGGCTCGCTTGGTGGTGTGGCCACACGAGATCCCAGTTTGTGCGAAATCTCTGCGCATCCAGCATATGTGCGCGATTTACAGGCCGCATATCGTTGCAAGGAAAAAACTGTACGATTGTCACTTGAGCAGCTCCTGCACTAGGATAATCTGATTCATCATTCGGCATTCATGGGGAGGGGGCTCTCTGTAGCTGAGACGCAGCAGCCCTCTTCGACCGCCGATCCGCACCTACTACTGCTAGCTAGACTGCGCCGCCCGGTTGTTACGGCGCTTCCTGAGGGCGCAGATCTGACTCCAGATTGGCATTGTCATCGGGCGGGAAGTCAAGCGTGGATCTGTCAGGCTTCCGGCAGAGTGAGATCTCTCTTATAGCTGCTAAGACGAAATCTAGGAGAAATCCCAGTCTTCTCTTCAAGTTTAGAGACTACGTACTACGTAAGTCAGAAACAGCGTATAGCCTTCCGTATTGTAAGGCTCAAATGCAATGGGCACGCCAGCTCCTAGTTATTGAATTTGAGAATGGGACAGCGGCCACTAGCTAGTTGCTTTGCTGGCATGGCGGCACAGCCATCGATTTAGTGTGACTGGGGTTACATTGTCGAAGATCCGCCACATGGCAATGGTCTCCCCAACTAATTACGGAGTAATTAGTGGCACATTCAATAAAGGGACGGAATGGGGTATGGGCGAGACAACAAAAAAGAAAGAAGAGAAAATTTGAAAGGGGAGGAGAAGGGGGGAGGTGAAGGTGAAAGCGAGGGTAAAAAGTTTAACCTGACACTTGACCTGTTCGACTACATTGTACAGTCACCATGAAGGTATCACAGGGCTTATTCTACAATCGAATATACAAGCACATGACAACGACAAAGCAAACTCGATTCATGCTTGGGGGGGGGGGTAAAACCTAACACCAAATGCGCAGCTTGACTCGGGACCCGCCTTGTCGAGCGCAGAAATCAGCTTTCCCACATCGCCGGGATCCCGGTTCGGCAATCAACGAATGCCAGAAGCTAGCGAATAACGCAAGACTGCACAGAACTATGCACCTGCGATCCTTTTCCTAGCTGGCTCCGACGAGTACCAATGCCTCGAGGCTCCGGGGCTTGATGGAACACTCAAAGTGCTGGGGATGGCTAAAAGTTTGTCCATAACCCCTTGTCAGCAAATGGTGTCGTCATCTCACCAACGAGCATGGGGAGTATGGGGAATAGAGAGAGGGGCAGATGGGAGGGGCGATGGGTTGAGGAGTACATGGTGCCATGTACGTGGTACTACGTAAAGGGAGGTTATGGGCGTGCGTTTGTGATAAATCCAAGATAGTAAGGGTTGAATTGGAATTGATGCCAACATACCATGTGCCACCATTGGTAAAGGAGACTCGCGGCTCGATAAGGTTCCCGGCATCATCTCGCTTCTTGCGGAACTGGAGGGTGGCCAGCATCGTAGCCACCATGATCCAGACGCTATTGTCAGCCAGGAAGCGACCGACGCAGGCACTGAAAGAGGTGCATGTTGGTTAGCACGAGAACGATACAGCAGCGTCCGGATCTACAGAACGACCCAAGCTCCAACCTGAAGGCTTACGCCTCAAAAGTCAAGCCTCAAGCCTCGGGGCTTCAAGTCTCAGGCCAAAAGGGGGGCATCATGGAGGCGGTTCCCACAACGCCTGCAAGCTCCATGTGAATTTGGGGCGCTACGTACCGTCGTCCAAACCCAAAATTCCCAACGGGGAATGGCTCGCCTAGCCCACCGTTTGCTTGTGGCTCATACCTATCGGGGTTGAAGTCGTGGGGCGAGTGGTAGATGCGCTCATCGTGTGCTATGGCATGGGCGTTGGCGTACACCACGGTCCTGGAGGTTATCAGACTCGTCCACATCATGAAAGAGCGGCATCATGCCAAGATTCGTACCCTGTCCGACAAGTGAGTCACGATAGCCCAAGATCCTTTTCATGGACTTCGACTCACCTCTGGGAATAAACATGCCTTGGTATACGTCATCCCGGAGCGATTTGTGAGGGATCCCTGGTGTTCATCGCCCGCGTCAGTACCGAGTAGGCACTGCCCACCCATGAATGAATGCGCAAGGGCTGGGATTTGCAAACGGGAGGCTTACCTAGCGGCGCCAAGGGAGACCATCTGTAGAGACACAATCGTCAATAAGGCCATGTTTCGATCTCGAGGCTAATTATTTCAAACAATGCCTGACTGACGTACCGGTACACCTCCTGGACAATATGTTCGATGTATGGCAGGGAGCCCCGGTCCGAGAACTCCGGGAGCCTGTCGGGCCCGACGACCAAATCGAGTTGGTGCCGGGCCTTCTCTTGAATTTCCGGGTGAAGCACCATGTTCAGAATGAAAATCACACAGGTCGCCCAAGTCTGAAAGTTTGCGATTCAGCAATCAAATTCAATTACACTCTCTCCGATTTCACTCACTGTGTCGGCCCCCGCAATAAAGACGGCCCCTGCCGCGCCCTTGATGTCCTCGAGTGACCATTCTTGTTTGTTACCAAGCGCCTCGTTGGACTTGTACTGGTTTAGCAATTGGTGTGCTAGCGAGGTATTGTCGTCCATGTTCTCCTGGTCCGCCGCCGTCAGTATGTCTTTCACACTTTCACCACTTTACTACGTTCTCGGGACACACACACGGGCTTGGGAAAAAGAAGCAACATGGTGGAGGACGAGCGGTACTCACATGTTCTTTCTGAGCAACGGCAAAGGGGACGTCATGAAGTTTCTGGATGGCCCATCGCCATTGTCGTGCAAATCGAAGAGGCCAGTCCCGGATAAGCCAATCTGGTAGGTGGCGTGCTGTGATAATCAGAATCGATTGCGACTTGATCCCTCCCTCCCTGTCTCTCGCTACTGCGCTGGGACGAAAAATAATGGACTCTCACCTGGGGGCACCAAGTCGACGATGCTGTTGGCTGGAGCACCGCCATTACCAGTGGCGTACATGGCGTCGTTGGCAATCTGGATATACGGGTCGTCATCATGTGGGACCTCTGTCCCATAGCTCACCTGAAGAACAATGGCCACGGCAAGTCGGCGAAGTGACGTTTCCCAGCTGTCAGGCCGTCGCAGGATATTTCGAACTGTTCGACGCGCCTCGGTCATCTGGAGATTGTGCCACCTTCGAACATTTGTGTTGCTAAACGAAGTCTGAAGTAACTTCCGGTGCATCTGCCATCGCTTGCCAAAGGGGAGGAAGGTCAGGGTCATACCCCAGCCCATGCTATCAGACCAATACGTGTGAACTGCTTGTAGTCCGGGGCAAGGAGAAGTTCAAGCGCAAGAGACTTACACTTCCAAAAGAGTAAATTTAGGACGATCACAGAAGTTGGAGCCTTTCCGCTCAAGCACATCTTTGGCTGCTGCGGCGCTGTTCAGGACGACGATAGATTGACCAAGCGACTTAACATGGATAATATCCGAATCTTTGTTTCCGATTTGGTTAGAGATTCTCGGTAAACACTCATTAACGCTGGGGGACGAGACGGCACAACATACTGTATTCCTTTGACCACCTTGCATAGGCTGCTGCGGTGTTATCTTTTGGTATGACACGGGTGTGGCCCAACAAGAACTCTCCAGGCGGTCCAGGGGGGAGGGGAAGTGTCGGTTTTGATCGCCAATGGGTCACGGCCACCATGGCAATCAAGGAGATTATGGCCAATTCGACGAGGACTTTGGAAAAGATGAGCTCCATGGCGAATGGATTGGAATGGAAACAGAGAGAAGTTGGTGGCTTCAGAGAAGTTGGTGTTGACGACTGGTGAGGGTTTAATGGAGGGAAGCCTAGACCGAATGCAAAGTGAAGAGAGGCCTGGTCTCCTTGCAGAAGCCTGAAATACGAGGAATTTTGCGCCAGTTGAATGAATTGGAGGAGTTGAGACGGCTGGATTGAATTGGGTCGAAAATTCTGAGGGATTGAGCACTCCAGCTTGGGGATGGCTTCGTTGGACTGGGCCATGGACTGGGTTGGAGCTTCCTCCTGACTAGTGTAGCGGCACGCTCGCTCCTTAGTACCTTCCTCACTACTAATTGCCTACATGCTGTACTTTAGGGCTGCATACAACAGTACGCGATTCATGATGTAGGCAGGAGCCCTCAAGGTAGGTACCTTGCCTTCTCGAGGGAGGGTGATGCACAGCTCCTTCCCACCAGACAACCTGCTCAAGGGCTCGGACTTGGGTTGAGTTGCGGCTCCGTTGCGCACCGACTTCGGGCTTGTCTCGCACGGTCGAGAGGATCGAGTTACAAATCACAGACTCACAGCCACAACTCCAGCTCCAGCGGCAGCTCTAGTCTATGATACGTGTCTCCCAGCTTGGGCAAGCAGACAGAAAAACCCCTCGAAGGGGGAGGGGCTATGACATGACCAACTTTCTGGCGCTGCCTGTACTGCTGGCTTGGCAGAAGTTGAGAGGCACGATGGTTGCGTATGGGGTCAGCCAAATAGGTCAGCCCGAGTCTGCATCAAACAAAAATTCATCTGCGGCGCCACTTGGGGACCGTATGAGAAGTTGAGGACCCCTAGGGGACCACTTGGTGTGTCTTTGCTTGCATTGAGGTGATTAGGGGCCTAGGTTGCTAGAGCATGCATGATGGAGTCTTCGTGAAGAACGGAGTCCATAGGGCGGTTGAAGCCCGTCCAAAGGGTGCGTTGAGGTACAGGACCATTTTTGGCCAACGACTTCCGCATGGTGGAGAACCGAGAACCTGTTTGGCCAATCTGACGACGTTTGTGCTCCGTCGTGTCTTGTATGCCGGCCATCGAACGAACGGAACGGCGCAAAAAAGACTGGAGTTGCTCGCGGTGAGTTACTCGCGATGATGCACAAAGAAAATCCGAACGCGGAGGATGCACAAGGAAAATCCGGAACACCGAGGATGCGCACGAGGAGAATGCGTGGACTGTGCACATGAGGCGTGCAGCCGCTAGGGAAGCAGGGCTAAAGTGCAATTGCCGCGTTAGGCTGAGTTGGCGCCACATGTTTTCTTTTTCTGCATCGTCGTCCTGCGTCCTGTCTCTTGGGCTGTACTGTACATACCAAAGAGTGGGGACTTGATGACGGTCTCTTTTTAGCTGCAGGTTGCTGATCAGGAAAAGAGAAGAAAAAAACCAATGTGGGGTGGACTGCAAAGTGTGGGAGAAGAAGACACAAAATGTGGGATGGAAGTTGTTCCCATGTGCAAAATCCGGGACCTGACACAGAACGGCGACGGTTCATTTACCCGACCCGAGTCCCGACTTACCCGCCGCCACCCTCCATCGTAATTAGTGGATGCCTGGTAGCTCGACTGCTATTAATTAACACACCAGTGCCCTGGGACCGGCGCACCCGAGTACCTACCTGCGTAGGAATGCTGTACTGCGTGCACATGGTACGTAGCACGTGTACCCAAGCTGAGCTAATGGGTCAGTATTTGATGTCCAAAAGACACATCGAACTCAGGTACATGGTAGGTGAAAAATGTGATACATGCCATAATAGCGACCTGAGCGTTCAGACAAGAGCCCAAAGCTCCCAGACAATCAAAGACACCTACGGAACAGTGGGAAACTAAGATCATGACAACCCAAATTATGACAGACTTGACAGATCAAGTGACACCCCCCAAGCTTGTCATGGCGCTCGCCACTCGACCGATTACTACGTCCACGTGGCAGCCAAGTTACGAAAAGGGGACAGCTAGGGAGAACTAACTCAATGTGACCTCCATGTGACAGAGACAGCAAAGTCCCGACGACCTAGTCTCAAAGGCGGCGACCTTTGCTAATTGCTCCTCTTCCCAGTTTGAATCACACGAAGAACCCATTTTGCGATGTGGTAGGTACCTACCTCTACACAGTATGTGGGTACATTATGGCTATTAGGGAAGCGGTCTTCTGCCGAACGCTTCTAGAACACGACCCCCTTGCCGTCCCCATTGCAGCTCTTCCCCCACGTCCTGACCACTTTCTGTCATGTTACCACGCATATGTAGGCACGTACCGTATTGTGGTCCCATGGAGTGAACCGTAACACACACACCCACCCCCGTCACTGCTTTCTTTTTTCCCTTCCCAGCTAAGAGGTCTATCGCCGAAACTAGCACACAAGCAGGGCTTGAGCACCCCAACGAAGGAACCCAAAGGTGAGACAGATTCATCAGCTCAAATGGACGATGGAACCAAAACGACGAATTATGTTGGGCAGACTGCTCTGACTACGTAGTAGGCGGAGGATGCTAGCAAAGTGGCGCAGGGAACAGACACGAGGCGAGAGGAGAGACAAGAAAACAAGGGAAAAAAGGAAAAAGGGGGAGGAAATGAACCTGCAGGAGTTGGCAGGATCTGGTGAATCGATCGCCCTTTGCAAGTTAGCCAGTGATGCATTGCATGCCCAACCGCTCGTGCAGCGCATGGCCGGCCGTTCTGGCAGCGTGGCAGCATGGCAGCGTGACAACGGGACAGCACGAGAGCATCCATGGACAGCCTAGCAAGCGGGAATCGGCACCTACTAAGTAATCAGTAGTGGTTTTGGAGCATATGGTTCCGTAGTATGCCGAGGCCCTATCATACACCATATTGCTGAGCACCCTCCCATCATGCTGCTGCTCGGCAAACTTCAAGGGCTGACATCCCTCAAGCGACCGAGTCCAGACCCGCCCAATTGCCTTAGTACTACGTACAGGGCATCTTGTCTCCTGCCAAGACCCAAGAGTCCTGTCAAGCCTGTCCAGTGTCAACCTCGTCTAGCATCGGTCTAGCCCCGGAAAGCAAGAGTCCGTTCAGAGAATCTCGTCGATTCGTCTGGTAATCAACATGAGCTGCCTTTTGATGTATTTTGCGGGGCTTCTCTCATCGAGACGACGATGCCCCGCCGGCACTAAACCCACCCGACCCGACGCGGCGACTCTCCCCACTCCTTCACCGCACTTAAGGCAACTCAACCTCACGGCCTCATTCGATCCCCAAGGCCACGGGTTCGATCCAAGCAACCAAACCAAGGTCTCACTCTTCAGGCAAAGTCTTAGCACAAGCTTTTCGCCCTGTGTCACCTTGCGTCACTGCACGCCTCACCCTTGACGCCACTCCCAATTGGCTCATCTCCGCTCCGCTGTCCTTCGTGTCCACACTCTGTCACCAGTTCGTGTGAATGGACGTGACTCGTGAGTGTCTCATTCAAAGTCTCCAAGCCTCAGCTTTGGAACTTCTCAGCTTTGGGAACTCTCAGCCTTGAAACCAGAAACCCCCAGCCTTGGACACCTCAGCTTTGAACGCAACTCGGCTTGAACTCCCATCATTCATCCATCACATCAGCTCATCATGGACTCCTCGGCTCTCCCGCGAATCACCATCCTAGGGTCCCTCAACATGGACCTCGTCTCCTATGTCCCCCACCATCCCCTTCCTGGCGAGACCCTGACCTCCAACTATTTCACCACCTCCCCGGGCGGCAAGGGCGCCAACCAGGCTGTCGCTTGCGGCAAGCTCTCTCGCGCCTCTGACTTATCCCACCCGTCAGCCACCGTATCTATGATCGGCGCTATCGGTGCGGACCCTTATGGAACTCTGCTTCTTGATAGCCTCCGGTCCTACGGCGTCTCCGGGGACGCTGTTGCTGTACGCAAGGACCACAAGACGGGTCTCGCCATCATCGTTGTCGACGAGCCGTCCGGTCAAAACCGTATCATCGTCTCTCCAGAGGCAAACCACTCCCTCCGACCCGAGGACTTTAAGACATTGCCGGATCCTCGACCTGATCTGCTCATCATGCAGCTCGAGATCCCCTTTGACACAGTTATGCAGGCACTCAAGGCCGCGAAAACGGCCGGCGTTCCCGTTTTACTGAACCCAGCCCCCGCTCAGGAGCTGCCCCAAGATGCATATGACGGGCTCGCCCACCTTGTGGTCAACGAGACCGAGGCCGCTATCCTTTCAGGTTGCGCCGAGTCCGAACTGGACCATCTAGCGGGCCTCGTCCGAGTGGGCAGCGTCTTTCTGGAGCGCGGCGTTGAGAATATCATCATCACCCTAGGTGGCCGCGGCGTGTACTTTGCCAACAAGGCTGGTAAGAGCGAGCTACTAGCGGCCACCAAGACCTCCGTCGTCGACACCACTGCTGCTGGCGACACCTTCGTTGGTTCTTATGCCCTCGCCGTCGTGGCGGCCAAGGGTGGTGTCTTTGATATCGACGCCGCCATCAAGGCCGCCAACAAGGCCGCCGCCATCACTGTCGCGCGGAAGGGCGCTCAGATCTCCATCCCCTGGAGGGATGAACTAGAGTAGACATATCAGCACATAGTAGGCAAAAGAATTTTCATCGACTTGAATCTGCAAGGACAACTACATAGTACACCCGTGGCTCTGCCTTTGCCCTTAGAACCACGCTCCCCATCCCCAGCGACCCGCATCCTTCCTGGCCTTGGCTGGTGCTGGCCCCTCCCTCACTGGTCCGCTTCTGCTAGTCTCCTGGTCCCGAGCCGTCATTGATAGATCAGTTCTCACTGGCAATAAGCCCCTCAGAGTCTCGGCCCCGAGCGAACGCCTCTTCCACAGCCCACTGCTTGAGTAGCTCCCCTGGTGTTCCGCAACAGAGAGTGCACGGGACTGACATCTCAGCCCGACGTCTATTAATGGAGAGTTAGCATTGTGCAATCCTGTTCCATGAGTTAATAGCCTTCGGCTCAGCAATGTTTGGTCTAAACTTGGGGATGAGCCTCGCGATGAGGCCGTGGCGGTTCCTGGAGTCGCTTGTCTGGTTTCCATCATGGAGCCCGCCGCCCTAGATTCTGGAGCTCCGGTAAGAGCACTTTTCTGAAGACTCGCACGTCTTAGTGGTACCAGTGGTGCCGTCTGGTCGGAAGATGCCAGCATGGCAATCTCCTCTGCATCATTATCCCAGTCCACGTCCAGTTGTGACCAAGACGGCTGTGCAATTGTGTGCCCAGACATACTTGGAGTGCACCCACGATTTCCCATCTGTTGCATCGCCACTTTCGCTTTTCCAGCGCCCCAGTTTCGCTCAATGAGCGGGAATAGAGACTCCGCCTCTCGCAACTGGGGAGGAGACCACGGCGAGAGGGTGTTGTGGATGTTCACAGATGCAGTGGCTACTGTGTCGACCCTGCTCTGTACACTGGACACGCCGCCACTAAGGCCGGTCTCGTCCCTAAAGGTGGGAAACGCTGAGTGACGATATGACACTCGAATGTGCGAATACGCTACCTGTAAGTCCCCTAGCTCCGCTGCGAGGTCCTCCATCAAATCTGCCGAGTTTTGTTGGAGCAGTCCACTCAATGGTTTCGGTGTTGGCCTTGCCTTTTTGACTTCTATCTGGACCTGGGCTAAAATAAGGATGCTCGATCCAGCGCGAAGAAAGCTGCCTGAGTATCAGCACCCCGAACCAAGCCAGCAAACCAGCAACATGCTCACTTTGGGAAAGTCTGTTCGCACAAAACCTGGATAATTGATGAGTTTCCAGTAGGCAGCACTTCTACTCTGAGGTCGTCAAGGCTCCCAAATTCAAAAGCCCCCTCTAAAGACATTGTCAGCATCCCAAACTTCAAATCATTAGTTATGTCCGCACTCTAATGCATACCTCGAGGGCGAATATGTGGCTCTATGCAACAATCTGACCGCTCCTGTGCCTCCAGGTTTGCCTCACCGCTCAAAACTGGCGAGAGTCGTCCCGTGATTTCGATGGCCGCCCACCACGTGTGGTGTCCGGCTGCAAGAGCGGCCACCTCTGACGTGACCTGGACATGAGGGGCCAAGACGTATGCAGTATCTGGCCTCCATGGCGAGCTTAGACCATTCGCTTCAGTCTTCAGTCCGGGCGACGTCATTGCGCCCTGCTTAACCGAGCATGGAAAAGAGGAACCCGTAGATGCATCACACAAGTTAGATAGGAGGGGACGCGCCTTGACAGCCCGACGAATGCCGCAACTAGCTGATAACGTGGCAGCAGGCGAAGGTCCACGCTAAGAATCTCTCCTACCAACTTGGTTTGTGGTATCAATACGCCCTCGTCGTGTCTTTCTGACTGTTAGCGCACCAGATCGCCCAAAGGCCAGTTCACGAGGGAGGCTCCCATCCCAGGCCCAGCGCTTGGCTCCCTGCAAAGAGCAGGGATCATCACATCGCCCTCCTTTGGAAGGGCGAGGCTTGACATCGAGGACGTGGTTCTCTTTCCCCGCTGCTACATGAACATCACTAGGCCTTCGGCGCTTTGCCCTCATGGGCGTATGACCCTCCTCTTTAGCATCCGTCTCATCCTTAGCGCTGTGATCAGTTGAGTCACTCGTGCAGCTGATGACGTCTTGTTGATTGTGACGGATTGCCTTCTTGGGTATTCGCAGAGGGCTCGGTTTGTCACATTTCATATACTGTCCGTTGACGTGGACCTCTGTGAGGGGCAGTGCACAGGCGGTGGATGCCATGTTGTTGTTCAACTGTCGATAGCGATTCGTTTACCGAGCCGTTTTCGGCAGCATTCAGCTGTTTTGTGTGATATTATGTCAATCACACGCTAGATCGATATTATGGAGGACCTAGAGGCTTCGAGTTTGGTATTCGGCAAAGTGGCTGGAGGAAAGCCTGAGTTGTGTGGTGGGGTGGAAATCAAAAGGACATGCGCACGAACCCGCGACAGTGATTTGATACTCTTTAAAGGGAACACGTTATCTGATACAAAGGACGAAAATGGCGCAATAGGTGTCACTGAGACATCGCTTCTGGTCAGAATGGTTGATGATGTATCTCACCGCGAGCACGTTGGTCTGGTAAAGAGAAATTATGGGTGATGAATGACCGGGAAAATTCGAGGTAATATTTATAACAAAGTAGGCCTCTAATGGGTATCAGCATCAATATTGGAATCGAGAAGGAGCCTTCAATAACAAACTGGAAGGCAGGGTAGGTGGTTGTCTTCGTGCATGGAATGGAACTCAGGACCACCCTCCAGGGTAGTAATAGCTGCATTTTTAGGCAGAACGAGGTCCGAGGAAGGAACTATCCGTCACCCTGGAACGCGAATGCCGCCGAGCTAATACAAGCTCATGTCGCACTTCCAAGGGTACGCCTGAGGTTTTCTTTCACTGAATCTACGTCGTTGTCCTCCATTGCTAGAAACCGTATCTTAGGATGGTTAGTCAAGGTCTGGTAGTTTGGCAGTCATTACTTACCAAATCATCAGGTGTCGTAGTGGCGCCATAGAGAACAGGTTCCGAAAGGCTTGCAGCAATGCCTTTCTTGACCCTATCTTCCCAAACACCATCCCAATTCCACTCGCCAGGATGTCGGACAGTTCCAGCTGGTTGCGCCAACTTGGCTGAGCCTGAGAAAGACTCAACACCCTGCGCAGGATCTGCATCCTTTCCTTGAGCCCCATCCACCGGAAGTAAATCGTCCGCCAGCTTTCCCGCTGCTCGTCGATGGGTTCGCCAAGCATGCCAGGCTCCTGGGTTGCCTGCCGCGCTCAGTGGTACGGAGTCGAGCAATTCTTCGTCGTCAAAAGCGCCTCGAATATATCGCAAGATCTCGTACGCGGAGGTTCCCTTCTTGCTGGTTTGCATGTAGAGCGGCGCCTCTCCTCCAGGAGAAGTCCTCGACGCTGGCGAGCTCAAGCTGCCAGAAGTACCTTGTAGAGGAATCGGGCTTTCCGGTGAGTGGTTGAAACCTTGCTTAGAGTTCCTGACGCTCTGTCTGCCTCGTCCAAACCAATCCGGGAAGCCATGGCGTAGGCTGAACCCGCCAGGGGGCAGACGTTCCTGGTCAGACGCACTCACGGTGCCGCTCTCTTGTATGTCGGTTGTGTACATGTACGTCGTTAAGGGCGTGATAAGGGGGTGGAACATATCGGACGAGAACGTGACGAGCGGCGGAAGTTGAGGATATGAGTCGGGAAAGGAGATTTGGAATCGTAGGACGGCGGGAGTATAAGGGCCTGGTGTCAAGGTCAGTATTGCGTGGCGAAAGGCTATCCACTGCGCTCACCGTTTCGAACGAAAAGAACGCCGGACCACATAGTAGGATCTCCTGGGGTCAAACTGACAAACATTCCCTCGGGGCAAGCCTGCTTCAACCCGGCGCTGGACTCTCATTAGTCTCGACTTGAGGGAGCGGGGAGGGGCTAAGTAAAGGGGGCATGGTACGGACAACTCAGATAGCAGTTGCTGCCTGCGCAGCGATGGCAGAGTCCCCATCTTGAGGGAAGCCATGCTGCTTCAATACGATCGCTACACGAGCGAGGGATGCAGTCTAATCGTGCTCACCGTCGGCGACAGCTGGTGATGGTGTTGTGCATGGGAGCTGCGGTGCGGTTGGGCGGTGTAAGGAGGCGGTCTACAATTCTGCCGGACAGAAGGCAACGCTGCCAAGGCCGATGGCGGGGTTGCTATGGTGGGGTTAAGCAATGCGCGACCACACGATGTCTGGCAAAGCGAAGAGCTTTCAACGAGCTTTCAAAAGTCGCGGGCCGTGAAAAAATGCCTTCAAGCAACTGTATACTGGCCAGCAGTCCTCTATGTTCACAAGTATATGTTCCCTAACCGTCGTGACTCTCCCTTTGCGCTATTCCTCATACTGCTTGTGAATCTGAATCTCAGGTGCAACCATTAGTGCCCGAGGCGCTGCTCTATCTTGGCCTTTTCTTGGGCCTTCAACTGCGCCACATCCTCCCTCGTAGCGTTGTAGGAAGCCGTCACCTGGTTGAAAGGGTTGTCGGGGTGCTTCTCGAACTCCTTTCTGATCCTCTGTTTACGCTGGTCAAGTCGCAAACCGACGCCGCTGCCATCCTGCTTCATTTCCTGAAGACGGCGTTCCTCGAACTTGGCGTGCGCGGCGGGGAAACGTCTTTCGGGGTGCTTGTCGACCTTGTCTTCACTGGAGCCGGCTGTCAGCGACAGAGCATCCAGTGCGTTGTCGATACCGGAGGCGCTGAGGGCAGTGGGCGCATCCTCCATCTGGGCAAGATCAAGGCCGCGCGACTTCTTGACCGGCGCCTTGGACTTCTTGGCGGCTTTGCCGGGGGTGTTGGCATCGTCTTCCGCCATGAGGGCGTCCTTTTCAGCCTTCTTCCTCGCAGCCTCTGCCTTCTTGGTTGCTTCCGCCTCCCTTAGGCGCCATGTCAGCTCTGCATAATACGTCATGTTCCACTGCGTCGCGTGCTCACTTCTTTGCATTGTTTTTGGATCCCTTGGACCACTTGTCGTCCTCAGCAGCTGCTTCACGAGCGTTGTCGGCAGCAGCCTTTTGAGCCGCAGCATCCGCCTTGCGAGCGTTGCCAGCAACCTTTTTGCTATTTTCGCTCTTCTTGCCGGCCATTGCGAATACTGGGGGTTACCTGAGTGGCTGATCAAAGGAAATGAGCTGGGTCGCCTATGAGAATATACTCTCGAGTGCTGGGGGGGGACTTGTCGATTCACTTTCGGGTTGAGGTTAGCGAGCCTGACACTGTTGCTTGATGCGGGCTCTGGATCCAAGATTCGACATGTCCCCCGGTAGAGAACATCGCTTAACTGAGGCTGATGCCTGGTGCTGACCCGGACAGTGTGTAGGACAGTTGATCACCTGCCCGAACACTGTACCTACCTAGTATCAGCACCTACCCTGTAACTTCATAGACGCATTAAGGCACATTGTGGTTGTTTAGCAAGGTCAGCTAGGCTTGGGTGGTGACACGAAATATTCGCCAATACATTCTACCGAAGGCTTCACGGGCAAGGCACTCAGTTCGTCGTCGCATCGAATACGAGGCGACCTGAGACCGACAGGCGACCCTGGTGGCAGGGCTGGGGAATGATGACTTTCACATAGCAATTTACGGCCTCACGCATCAATAGTCGTCACCAGGATCCAAGCCTCAACGAGTTCCCGGCGTATGCTGTGTTCCCTGTTTGGTACACTTGGCAACCCTTTCGCCGGCCTATGTTACACGAGGGCTGGGTTCCACGCCGTTGGAGTTCTTATGTGAGCACCGAATTTCTCGGATCCTTCGTGCAGTTGTGCTGCGCTGAACGTTGCACGTTTCCCGTCACTCTGGTGTCATTGCTCATGCGGCTGGTGTTCTGAGTCAGATTTGATCGATTCCGGACGCTGTGCCTTGAATAGGCAACACCACGGCCCCGTATTACAAACAATTTTTTTCTCTTTCGAGACGACCAGCACACGCTTCTATCGCAAGGACTTAACATGGGCCCAGCGCATCGCAGGCCTCATTCGGACCGGGGGGAACTCGATTGTACGACGCGGTAGCCTTGTTCGGGGTTTCCGCGCTGCTCCATGCACTTCCCGATCCATTGGGCGGGGACTGCTGTCTGTATCTCAGCTAGCCTGGTGATTGCGCACCGAAATCGCGGCACGGGACAGGGTGCAGACTAATTTGGTGTCGCAAGTCAACCGTGTGTACACCGGGCTGACCGGGGATCTATCCAGGAAACCACGGTACCGCGCCATGAATTGCTGCTAGGATATCTCATCGACCGTGGTGATGACGACCCCCGCATTGTTAGAGGGGGTCGCGCGTTAGGGAAGATCAATGGATCGATGAATCAATGCATTGCGCTCGGGGCTCGTTCGATGAAGGAGGGGGACGCGGGGGGCCGCCTGACTTCCATTCACAACAGCTGGCACATCACCGCGCGTTGTAACCATACTTGAACATGGCCTTGCCCGGAGAACTGGATGAGGGTGTCGGTGTGTGAGATACACCAGTGCTCATCAGAGGTCACTTTCGGTATATCTAAGCCAGTTCATTGAGTGATAGGGCATGTCCCATGTGCAGGACGGATCCAGGGTCCCAGTATCGGATCAGGCGGCTGGCATTACAGGCCGTTCCACTCCGATGAGACGCCTTCAGGCTCCAACATCGTTGTTCCCGTTGAAGGGCTCATAAGCATCGGTACCAATGATACCTACAACCCCCAGCGTGGTCTGGGGTGTAATTCGTACCGTGGTAATCCGAATGCCAACGGATGCAACACTTATTGGATGGCTCTGAATACAAGGTGAGATTACCCAAAGTGCCGATGAATTATTAGAAATCAAGATGCGCCGTTGTTACTCGCTGTCCCCTGCTGTGCGCCTCTATATGACATGGGACGATCATCGAGGTTCCTGGTGTTAGGGGTTAACGAAACATCCCCAGCCTTGGACGTGGCTGCCGAGGGCAAACACCGCTCCACTGCTGACCCCCTCGCTTCGAAGGGTTGTTGCTGTTTTTGTCATCAAGGCGCTCTGCCAACCTTGCTTTATCGCACGATGGCGTTCATATAATCAGAAGTGGCAGGTGATGTGAGGCGAAGAGCTGAATGACGGAGGCTGTGAGGTGTACTACGCGAGATGAGCCATGCCTCTCCACGCCATCACGTTGTATCCGCTGGACGTAGGGGACAACAAAACGTTTGTTTCCTCACCATTAAGATGGTCTACCAATGAAAGAAGACTTGTCACAAAGTGGGAGCGTTGCGTCACTAACGGTTGCATTGGTTGCCCCTCTAGTCGGTTCCGCGCGGGGATAAGACCCCATAAGCATATCCGGCCAGGTCAATATTACCATATATGGTGGCGTCGGACTCGGGGGAAGTCGGTCGAGCAGAAGAGTTCAAAAGCGGATATAGATACGCGGTCCATGTTGTCGCCTAGTTTGAGGACTCTGCGACAGAAAAACGAACCGACAAGCCAATTGGATGGCGTGAGACGGTAGAAGTTGCGGGCGCGTCTAAATCGCATGTTTCGATTTCTTGTGTTACGTCGCTCAAGCAAGGAGCATCCCTTGACGCGCGATGACCTATTTGGATCGCTTGCGTTTCCGCTAACCATGAAGTCAGCGCCATAGCTGTCGGGATCAAGTTGGAAATGCGTAATGCAGTGGCGCTTTGGCTGCTGCCGGTCAATCCTTTAGGAATTTGCAGACATCAAAGCGTCATCCTGCCGTAAAGGTCACAGAAAGACCGAGTCCATTGGTCACCTGTGCGATGGGCTCAGTTCGACAGGGTTAAGGACTCAGCTCTGCTCTCCCCAGGCGCCCAAAGCGCCCGGGGGATGGACCCAGATTGGGTGGTCGGTCAGAGAGCTGCAGCGCCCCTGCTATCACCGATCAGCCCAACGTCCAGGGCCAGATGTGACAGGTCACTGGGCGTCCTGATGTCGCAAACGGGAGGGGGATGTGACTGTTGGTGGTTTGAGGGCCACGATCATGATGACATGTCCTAGCCGCAGCCGTGCCACGCCGGACATGCCGTCTGAGCGGTTGCGCGCGCTGCGTGGGACAATTAGAAGTCCGAGCGGTGGCAAACGGGGTGTTCCTCGTTGGGACGGGGGGGCTCTTGATGCCGGATTTATCTCTTGATGTATTTCTAGTCTTTGGAGATCGACCACACAGAACGGACGAGCAGGGCTGCGTCGCCGAGAAACATCTTGTCCAGGTCGTCGAAGGTGAGATGTGGGATACAGGATGCGGGATACGGCGAGCTTCGACTCTCCTCAAGTGCTTGATGAGACCGGTGAAGCTGGGTTCACCGAAAACGGACATCGGGGGGTGTTCGCGTGTTGCGGGACCCCGGACGAAAACAAGGCTGCAGAGAGGCGAGATTGGGGCCGATCAAGTGCCTGGATTCGTTGACGTGGCGTGCGGCCCCCTTCAGGGAGGAACAGGCGCGACAAGACCCGGTGATCTGGATCAGCCCTTGTCTTGGAGATGCTAGATCAAGATGCAGGAAGGGTAAAGCTTCAAAGGCAAAACTGCAAAGTTGCAAAGGCAAAGCCGAAAGGCGCCCAAGGCGTCAAAACATCTATTATGTAAAGTCAAAAGGCCCCGAGAGCTAGAGACTCCTCGCATCTCAGCAATTCAGGCCGTGCTGTCCCAGCTGGTCTCACCGTTGTGTGATCGTATCAGCAACGTCATGGTGATGGAAGGGACTGGTCATCGGTGGCAGCGGAACCGAGTTGTGGGCGGCGCTGTGCAGAAGAAGGGTGTGAGGAAAACCTTGGCCCGGACTCCTGGAGTCGGGATTGAGCGAGACTGAGCCGTAAGTGCGTGAGCGTGAAAAAGTGTGATGGAGTGAATGAGGCGAGAGTTACGTGCATCGGTTGTTTTGAGTATACTCCTACCGCGATGTATGTAAGCTTGAGCTTGAGTGTGTGCGTCAGAACATTGAGGAAGTCGCCTCGGTCGCGCTTGCTGTCGCGGATGTTCCAATTCGTCCGGATCGGCCAGGCACGATTCCCCGTGATGGAAAATTGCTGCGAATCACGGGATGCTACCCGCCCCTGCATGGATGAGCTCAGCTACGAGTACGTGCTGTGTACGTCTGCAGTACATACCTATGGTACCTAACTCACTTACCGTGCGTAGTACCTTCAAAGCCCGCTGGAGTGAGGCCAGCTTTCGGACTCCTCCAGCGCAAGAGTACCGGCTCGTGACAAAGTGGCAATCCATCGCTGCGTTAGCCCGACGCCCCCCCCCCCCCCTTTTGTACCCTTGCTCACAACCCGTCGCCCTCGCCTCCACTTTACCGACTCCACCTTTTCTGACTTCTCCACCTCGGCCACCCCTGCCCCTTTTTCGAAACCTTCGAGAATCCAAGAATAACTGGGGCGACCGGCGGTCAGTCTGACGACCCCTGCCTGGTCCTCCAACTCATTACAGAACTTCTCCAGAGAAATACGCCCGCTCGCGGGCTCCTGGGACTCCTCAGCTCGCTCACCAGCCCGTTCCAGCCGCCATCCCCAGCCCACGACTCGGGTTACAGGGCTTGGGGAGACCGCTCCACGAACACAGGGAACCCACGACACACGGATTAATTACCTACGACCTACGTACTGCTTCCGTACATAGGATTACACGGGTTAAAATGGGCGACGGGCAACGCCGAACGCTTGCGGGGCCATAGCAATCAACACGAGATGATGGATGGGTCCTCTCATTTTGCCATTCTAGACAGTAATGAAGACCTCGCGTGGACGTGGCCTTTGATCGACATTGTTATTGGCATGACATCGGGTGAGAGGCGAGTCGGTGTATCGAGAGAGGCTCGGTGGGCAGAAATGCACTGTCAAAGGCACTCCGAGGCCTGCACATTAGCAGGCAGCCGCCTCGCTATCGGCTTTGGACGTGAGCCGAGACAGACTTGACGCTGTCATCCCAACCCCTTGGCGACCTTTGTGCCTAAATCGGAATTTGCACGTGTACGAATAGCATCTGTTCGGAACGGACGTACGTGCTTGTCTGAAACGTCGAACTGAGCGTTTTTTCTCTTATTGGCAGGCCCTCTTTTGACGAGTTGACCACTCGGATTGAACTTTCTTGGTGCCCGGACAATTATTCCCTTTTTCGATACTCCCTGCCATGCTTGATGGCTTTTTGACAAGCGGAGGCCCAGTCACCTACCCGCCGTTTTCCAGATACGGAGTCCATACTGACGGGACGCATAAGATCAACCCAGCCCACCGGGACGCTCGCCCGCTGCCCCTTTCCCCCTGGGACTATCCCCTAAGGCGATCGCTCGCCCACTCGGCTCTTCCCCTCAGGTGGGGCGCCATGCGACGGGTTCCCAGACTGGTAGTCTCCTCGTACTACGGAGTAGCACAAGACCTAAAAGGTACCGGCACGCGCTACAGCATTCACTAGGGCCGGAAACCAGGGAGACGGTATCCGGAGCCATGGCAGGGATCCTAGGTGAGAGGCGCAAAAGGCGATTGGACGAGCTCAAGCGCCCTTTCCCTGCGATGACGACAATGGGGTTTGTGGGCTTGGTCGTCACGGCTTACGCGACACCTGAGCTCCAGGCGCCGTGGTCGGCTGGCGGTGAGCCTCGCTGACCTGTGGCCCTTTTGGGGAGCCTGTCGTCGACCTTGAGGTGGCAGCGTCGCATAATGCAGCACCGTTGACGACTTGGGCTTCACCGATGAGTCTGACACTGCACATTGAGCTGGCTAGGTAGATCTGGTGCGGCGCTGGCAAGCGCCTCGGTGCGTCCACGTCGTCGGGATTCAGGCGAGCCTGGACAAAGTACCCGCTGCACGACATGCGTACATGTATATCTATATATATGGATACCGAGGGTGTGCTTGAAACCACCACTAAAAGGAAACTTACATGTTTCGCGTACGTGCGTGACGCTGTACAACCTGACATTAACTTACATAGTCCGTAAGACACATCCGTGCAGGAATTCCCAAACTACCGTCTGGTACCTGGCAGCCAGCCGCAAGCTGCAAGAGAAGCAGGGCTGTGGATTTGACCAATGTCCCAGGACCCAGGACGCCTGCCCGGATGCGCGTGGAGCCATCCGGTTCTCTGGAAAGGGATCGGATAGCGAGGGTCGACTCCGTGCGGTCTGGGACAGTGTTGCGCCTCGTACGGACCCAATCCCGGACCCATATCCCATGGGCCGGCATTGCTAAATTGATGATGGACCGAGAGCGTTCGTGCGGCATAGGCGTACATACGTAGGTACTAGTCAAGGCCGGCAGTATGGAGACAACTCGCGGTAAGGGGTGACGATCAGTTGATTGTTGGTTTGCCGCCCCCATCCTTGAGTTGTTGGAGGAAATAGAGCGGCTATCAGCCAGCAGGACGAACACGACTCCACGTAAGGTGTGTGTCAACTCCAGCAAAAGGCCCAAGTCCTTGATTGGTTTGCATCTGTGGAGTCGGCAGCTCTCCCGGCACTCCTGTCGTTGGGGGCTGACGGCCCAGCGGGTTGGGTGCGAGTGGGCCTCTCTCAGGGTCGTTAGCCACTGAGTCAGGGATGCCCTGGAAGCCCGCGTGGGTCTATTTGATGCCCAATTTCCCGGTTTGGGGCCCTGGCTTGAAACCACCACCGCCAGAAAAACACCCCCAAGCCACCCATCGCCGCCAGTCTCAGCTCTGAGCTCAGTGGGTTGCGTGGGCTCCATGTGCCCGGGGCCAGGCGAAGGGTCCGGCAGGGCATGGCAGGCATGGCGGTGACAATGTCTCGGGTTCCTGGGGACGAGGACGTTTTCGCTCTGCCTTCCACTCCCTTGGGTCCCCTCACACCCTTCCATCACCAAACCCCGTCCATGGATCCCTTCATCATTGGGCAGGCTAATCACTGGTCACTTGCCTCTGCCTTCCCCTTGCTCACCTCTAAGAACCTCGCCCCGCGATGGAGTCTGTCCTTGTGAACCCGGGTATGTGGCTCCTTGTTGACCGAGCCCGGCACTCCGTGGGGACTCCATCTTTGTGACGTCCTCCACTGCTATGTCCGTAGGTAGGGAGGAATGTGTATGTACTACGGAGGGAGAAGTCTGCTGTCACTTGGAAAGAAGCCCTATAGCGCACAACAGGTCTGGGCGAGCTTTGACAAGACGCACGTCAAATTTACACCGTTTCTTCAACGTGGTGCGTTGCGTACACGTAAGAATGCGTAATGGGAGAACAGGCACTGGCGGGATGACCCCCATCATCGAACCTGCAATCCTCGGTCTGACGTGAACACCCGATTCTAAAGATGAGCTTTGCCTGCCGGTCAGTCTCGATGGAGTCACCGTCACCCATCCTGGGGTCAGTAGCCCCGCCAAGCTCCCCTGAGTGAGCCATTGAGCCTGGAATCTGCCTCGATGCGAGAGGCTCACTAAAGGATCCAGGCTTGGGGCAGCCTTGACTGTCATCGGCCAAGATGCGAATCTCGGCTCAGATAAGAATTTTCGGCCGACTGATATGTGAGAGGTTACACTCAGGCCGAGATCAGCCCGCCTCTATTCAACCCGCACCGCCTCATGCACTGTAGCATGCACGAGGGACCCGGCAGGCCCACCGCCAAATGCTTTGCGGCCTTGTACTGTATGTTTCGTACCCAAGTCTCCGAAAGGCGGTATACGAATAAAGTGCATCAATAACTTCCTACGGGAACCCGAGTGTGCGCCGTGGAACATGCCAGCGATACGATGGGGGGCTGTGGTGCTACGGCGGTGTTGGCAATCCCATCACCAGTGGAATACCGAATGACTCTTCGTTGCATTATAGTTATCTGCTGGCCATGCACATCGTAATCTCCCTTGTCGACCAAAAAAGAAAAGCCATGTCTACCTAACTAGGCAGAGATGGCATTACTTGCTGCAGGGCGCAAAGTGGTTCGCAGGAGGGTCGGGCGAGAGGGCGAACAGAAAGAAAATTGACGAGGTGAGGACCACACCACATATGGAGGCAGCCTCCGGCGTCGGCATGCGTGGCATCCAACCACTGCACAGGTCAGAGCACAACGAGGCAAAGAGAGGCGCAGAGACGGAGAGATGGAGACAGATGAAGGAGATGACAAGGCAATAACGAGGAAACTACTACGTTCTCCTATCGGATGTCTTGGGACAACACGGATAGCCTCATGCTTATAGGTACGAAGTAGGCACTCAAGGCAAGTAGTTACCTAAGGTAGGGAGGTATGTTACCGGGTTGGTCAAAGGCTCTGCCCAGATCGACGTCACCGTACGTTGCACCGCCAAGGCGAACTGGACGGGTGATGGCTCGTGGCCATGCGTCCTGGCATCTGGTGGTCTCGCCGTTGTGTGTTTCAACGAGAATGCCTCCAGTCTCTAGCATCCGCTGGTCAAGACGATTGGATGAGGGCGGTCCATCCGGAACCCTCGACTTCCTGTTGGTCCATGACTGCACTGAGGTGACCCCGGGGCCGTTTCCGTGTGACCAAAAAGCTGCCGCCAGAACCGTTATTCAGTATTATTCACCGCCTCCTCGCCAACATGAATTTTTTTTGTCAGCGGAAACGGGCAAGCTGTAGCCCGCCTCATTGTCGATAACCAACATTTGCCCTGGTCTGGTTGTCACATCGTAACCTCGTCGCTTTGCCATGCCAGTCCATGCTAATGCTGGCAACCGCATGCGTACATTCTCACTGTGGACGGGCACTCACACGTTCACGCGCTCCCACGCTCACTCGTTCTCACTCACACACACACACACATACACACACGCACAAACATACACACACAGAGACACACAAACATATTGATATGCGCACACTCTCACACACAAGAAACAGCAAACACTCCCCTCCTTTCGTCCATCCGTGGGAGTTAATGCTCATCCCCGCGGTTGCGGGCATAGTCAAGAGGCTAAGTGTGGGCTGGATCTCGTTTGGTGCACGGAGAGAAAGGTTGCGAGTACGAAGTAGAAGGAGCCTTGTATCGAGAGCCACGCGACGGAAGGCCGGGGTAGAAGCCTAGCGTCTCGTGGACGCAACATAGCGCGCCCAATAATTAAGCTCGAACCTGGCCGTCAGTCGATGGCTTTTTTTTCTTTTTTTTCTTCCTGCTGGTCGGTGTTGGTGGTTTTTTTGTGTTGGCGTCCACGGCGTTGCTGGTGTCGCTGGTTTCGCTCGGCACACCTCCCCGTCCGCCGTCCGCCTCGTTCGAACCGGCGAGGGCAGACACCCCTGCTCGCCTCTCGGGGCCCCATGCGAGTCTCAAGACTCAAGACACCCTCCCTGCATGAGTACTTGCGAAGTACTTCCGGTACATCCAGTACACACTGCAGTACTTATTTCACACACCGAACTTCGTAGCAGGTGGGCGTCAGCGAGCCGGAGCCCCATATGCCCTGCCACCCGGACACCCATGATTATGCCACAAAGGACACACCTGTTGCTCGCTGGTAGCGCCTCAGAGTCAAGACAAGTCGCAGAAGACTCGGGGAACTCCCAGGCACTTCCAGGCGGTCCCAGCCTGGTGTCTAATCCCAGCCTGTCTTTCCTAATCCCAGCCTGTCTGTTCTTGTCTCCCTCCCAGTCCCAGCGACGAGCCCCCAGCGACCTAACCTAGTCGACCCGACTGATGGACCTTGCCAGCTGCAGGCCTGCTAGCGTGTTATCCTGCAAGCTGCAAGGCCAGTCCGCCCTGTCAACCAGGGTCCCGCCTGCAGGCTGGCGTTCCGGCGCTCTTCCAGACGCCCCACCGCCTAGTTGTACTGGACGTGGTAGTGTCATGCTGCCCCGAGAGGAGAGTTGGAGCCGTTCGCCGCTCGCCGTATTGCCTTTTGTTGGACAGGAGATTTGCTCTCCCCGTCTTGTCCTGTCCCTATGTCACCGCCCGTTCCAATCTTGGGTCTAATTTGCTCCAAGACGGCATGGCCAAAGCCCACCTGTACCCCAGCTCCATAGGGGGGTGGCATTACATGTGCTTTGCTCCGTACCTACCTACGCACCTACGTACGTAGCAATAGTAATTGTTGCCCTCTCTTACACAGACCACACACTCCTCGAGGCTCCATGCTTTCGCTCCCGCCTCTCTCTCCCTCTCTCTTATAAGTGTATCCACTCCCCGTTGTGAATCTTCTCTTTCCCTTCTGTGATCCTTCTACTCCCATTATTAGTGTCTTGTCTTCCTCCGCCACTGTGATCCCCCGGATACCCCTTCCTTTCTTCGTCGTTGCCCGCTGGTTTGATTTTACTCGGCGCATCGCCATCCTCAACTCACTACCAGCCCTCCATCAACCACGCCCACCACCTTCGCCGACATCATCTCTACGACAGACTTGGTTTGCAAATACTATCGCTCTTCGGACCAATTCGAATCCCTCGCAAATCGGCTGTGCTACACGGGCCTGTCTCTGAACCGGCCCCCTTCCACCAACTGGCCTTTCCACAAAGAGGCCATATCAGACCATCGGTGCTGCCACCAGACCGAGTCCAACAGCAAACATGGGGAGGAGTCGCATTGGAGCGGCTAACCGCGGTGATGCTGGCCGAAGCGCTCCCTCGTTTCCGGCGAAGCAGATGTTTGTCCTCGGTATGATATCATGGTTCCGCGCACAACGGGAACTCACAGCTAACTGGTGTAGCCTGCTGCCGGATATGTGAACCAATTGCGTTCATGTCCATTTTCCCCTACATTTACTACATGATTGAGGACTTCAACATCACCGACGACAGCAACAAGATTTCCGTTTACGCTGGCATGGTCACCTCTGCATTCACCCTGGCCGAGTTCTCGACGGGAGTCCTCTGGGGACGACTCAGTGACAAGATTGGACGGAAACCCGTGCTCCTGACTGGCTTGCTCGGTACTGCTCTGAGTGTTCTCGCTTTCGGCTTCGCTCCCAACTTGCCCGTGGCTCTGTTTGCTCGTGCACTGGGCGGCCTTCTCAATGGGTATGGCGCTTTTTTTTTGGAGGCTTTGCCTGGACATGAGACTAACGAGTGGTGCCTAGAAACATTGGAGTTTTGCAGACGACCGTAGCCGAGCTTGTGACTGTCAAGGAACAACAACGTGAGTTTTGCTCGCCATCCGAAAATGCATGCAGGACTGACAGACAACAGCGCGTGCTTACACTATCATGCCAATGGTGTGGTGTATTGGGTAAGTTGCGGAAATCTGATGGGCATGGCATTGTTGCTGACCGAAATGCGCAGATCTATCATTGGTCCCATGATCGGAGGAGCTCTGGCGCGACCCTGCATCAGTTACCCCGAGATCTTCGCTCGTGGAACGATCTGGGACAAGTACCCCTACCTTCTTCCCAACCTTTTCAGCGCCGCCACCGTTTTCGTTGGAGTCATCATTGGCCTTCTCTTCCTCGAGGAAACCCACGCCGACAAGAAGTCTCAGCGAGACCGTGGGCGTGAGATCGGCAACTCCATTGTCCGACTATTTGGTGGATATGCCAAGTGCAATGGACGAAACCGAGGCCCCGAGAAGCAGGCTCTTCTGGATGGTGAGCAACGAATTGGATACATGAGCACTAGACCCTCGCGTATGACATCGACGAACTCGGATGATGATGAAGTGCTCCCCGCCTACCAGAGCCAGGAAAACTCTCCCCGGCTCGCTCCGCAAGCTGATACCATGTCTCTCGAAAGTGCGCCGCTTGAGCCGGTAGCACCTGTGGTTGAGCAGGAGCGGAAACAGAAGATCTTCACTAAGCCCGTCATCATGAACATCATATCATACGGCATTTTGGCTTTGTAAGTTAGCCCCTGGTTCGATTGGCTCTTGGCGTCTAGCTTATGCGTGCTTCTAGCCACACCATGACATTTGATCAGCTGTTCCCCGTGTTTCTCAGCACCTCTCGACCGGAGCACCCCATCAAAGAGCTACCCTTCAGGTTTACTGACGGATTTGGTCTGGAGACGAAGACGATTGGTTTCATCATGTCTGTACAGGGCGTTTACTCACTGTTTTCCAACTACCTGATCGTTCCGCCCGTCACCCGACGACTGGGCTCACTTCGATTGTTCCGAATGCTGGCCTTTTCGTACTTTGCGCTGTACATCGTCACGCCCTACCTGGTGCTGCTCCCCGAGTCGATGAGGATGCCGGCCATCTACATCCTCGTCATATGGAAGTGCACATTCGCTACCATGGCGTACCCCAGCAACGCCATTCTTCTGGCCAACTCGGCCCCTTCGAAGCAAGTCCTCGGCACCATCAACGGCATTGCGGCGTCGACTGCGAGCCTGTGCAGAGCGCTGGGCCCGACGCTGTCTGGCCTCCTGTACTCCCTGGGCCTGCAGACTGGATATTCCGGGCTCGCTTGGTGGTTTAGTGGGCTCATTACTATCGCGGGCGCCTACCTGAGCTCTCAAATCACCGAGGGTGGAGGCTACCATGACGTGGTGGTGCCAGAGGAGGAGGACCCGCTCCTGGACGAAGGTCTCTTTACGGACTACGACGGCGACGACGACGACAGGGTCTAAAGGAACAAACCGGGCGTACCGCATTTTTCCGGCGTTGGATCGTTTCGAGCTACAACGCGACGAAACGACAAATTCGAATTCGATTCTACGCGACAATTTTTGGCATGGGGCAGGAAAGAGATAGGGACCGCTTACGTCGATAATACCCTCTTAAAAACGACAGCGACGAGGCATTGGGATCGGCGTTTACCTAAAGACGGGGTTTTGCTTGGGATTATTTTTGTAATAGACTTATGGTTTCTTGGACGACGACGACAAGGGGAGAAGACTAGGAAGGCCACCCCTGACTTTGGCAACATACAAGTTGAGTGGATGGCCATGGGACAGTTGGAACTTGGCTACATTGTGGAAGACAATCTTGCAAACATGACAGGACCCGCGGCAGCAGAGTAGTGGGCTAGACTGAGAAGGAGGAGCTCGTTGTGGAATGTGCGACGGCGTCCGGCCCGGGTCTTTGGATTATTTTGCTTTTTTTGGTTCATCACGAAGAAGAACAGGAACAGAAACAGGGAAGAGGTTGATGAACGATCAGGATACGATGGAGTCTGGCTACCTCGCGGGACCGAGACTGGCGGTGTAAAGGCCTGGTACGAATACTGTGAGGGAGAGCAGGAAGTGATAGGAAACCTACCTAATTGGCAACCAATTGACATCCGAAATTCTTTACAAGTAACCAAGTACACAATTACAGTGCATCTGCAATCACCGAATAATTAGGTCTGTGAGCGGTGGAAGTCGGGGACCATGTAGACCTAGGCATTAAAGAAAATACGATCTTCAGTAGAGACGCGTAGGTGTGGAGAAGTGTAAAACGCGGAGACTCAGGACCATCGGTCCGGCTCCGACGGAAAGCAGAGCCCTTGATGCAAGTGTCCTACTACGTAGTACCTAGTCAGCAGAAGAACCCAGTCTGAAGAAAACTGGTCTAGAAAGCCTCAGAAGTTTGGACTGCTATGCATCCATACCTAGCAATGGTGCTGGGCGTGAATTGGCGGTGGGCTGGGATGCCCGGGCCTAGGGGAGACACGGACTGGCGGCGTATTCATCTCGAAGGGGAGGTCTCTCCGGGTCGCTTGAGAGGCCCCGAGCACGGACGCAGAGGTCGAACAGCACTGCCAGTTCCGGGCCCGGGCTCAGGTCTCGTTGAGGGCCGGCCAGGCACAAGGAGCCTATGTTGATAGGTGCAGGACATGCAGACGTGTAAGCGTGGCACATGGGCCGCGTCGGTAAACGGAGAGGTTAGATGCATGCAAAAGAAGAAGAAAAAAACAGTTTCGATCTAGAGGGGAAACGAGCCGAATACTATTATGCATTGTAGTGCAGCGCAGTACTGCATCCGTGAGGTCACAAAACGCCATGATCCCTGGGAGGCGGTGCCGAATCGGCTCCTGGGGATGGCCCGGGATGCACGATGCGGGCAGCTGTGCTGCGGCTGCGTACATGCCTCCTGTTAGTACCTACCAACTTCGTAGGTATGTCCCGGAGCAGTGCTTGGAGTAGTGCCGCGGGTTTAGGGAATCGGTGTTTGGGCGCAGGACTGGGTCATTGACTCGAGCTTAGAATGGAGATTCTGTAAGACTGTGGAACCATCAAGACTGGAGACTCTTTTAGACAATGCAGAGAGTGAGAAGATGCAGCGACGCAGCAATGCAACTTTGGGGGTGTGGGTTTGTGGGTTAGGTGGGGGGTCAACCCCCTGGTCGCTCCGGAGGCTCGTCTGTACACCTCAAAGTTTTTTTTCCTTTTAGTTGCCAGGACCCTTTTTTTGTCCCTCTCCTTCTCCAATTCTCTTTGTCAATTGAGGAAATGGCTAGTCTGGGGGATCTCGACGGTCCCGTCTGACGTGGACAAGGCGCACGGTTTATTTCTCTTCTCTCTTGGTCGCTGATGAGCGAGAAAAGAGGGATGTGAAGAGGAGACGACAACTCGGACGCGGCGCCCAGCCCAATCACCCTCGTCGACGTGGCAGGCGGCACGGCTCACCGTCAAAAGGTATTTATGTCGTCACCGACGAGAGAACAAGCCACGACAGGCGGTGCTGGGGCTTCCATCGTTGAGTCATCTGCGTACTAGCATCCGTCCTCAAGAGTCGTCGATCGCGTCAGCTACCTGCTTGGCCGTCTTGTTCCCCGTCTGCCTGCCGTCATACGAATACGCTGCCCCGGCATGTCTATTCGGGAGTCGTCGACGAGGCTTCCAGGGATTCCCGGGGACGTGTGCTGCGCGACGGGCCACGGCCCCGCTTCTCTGTGCTTTTGATGTGTCTATTTGCCGGACTTTGTAACGTTCGCTTCCTTCCATCCTCAATACGGCCGATTTAGTTGTGACTTGACGCTCCTCGCGCAGCTCGAGCAACCTAGAGGCGTGTCAGGCGTGCGTGCAGTCGGCTTCAACGAGGACAGGTGCCGAAACGGGCTCTGACGTCGGAAGGGTGGGGGGCTTAGAGATGCCTGGTGTAGGCAGGATACGTGACAGGACATGCGTGAATAGCGACATTGGGAGACCGGAGTGGGAGAAATCTGACTGGTGCCAAGGTTGCGAGGTGAGGTAATGGAGATCGAGGCTGAGAGAGGCGCTGTGCTAAAACTGTACGATCCTGTACTCCGTACAACACCCGCGATGGTGTCCCATTCTGCGTATGTGCTAGCCAGGGGTGAGGGGACGGTTTTCCACCTCCGATTGCCACCCAATTCGTCAAGAGCCGTTGGCCATCGCCGTAAGATTCCTCATTGGGGAGTGGCACGGGGTAACGGGCTGACAAAGAGGAGGAGAGCACATGATGGTTGAAAGGAGGCTTGCTTTTTCTCTTGATTTGCGTGCTTCAGTGGCACAAAGGTGGGGGGGGGGGGGGGGGGCACTCGTCGCAGCAGCAAGCAGCATTAAGGCTCTTCGAAATGCAGACAGCGGATTGGAAGGGCAAACAACACCTGGCAGGGGGACCCCTCTCCCTGAACCTCAAAGCCAAGGTTGTTTGGTTGTCCCCGGCCGTTCGTTGTTAATGAGTTGCAGATTTATGAAGACGGGGGTTCTTCGTTCTGCCCGGAGAAGCAACGACAAGGAAACCGGGTAGAGAGAGTAAACCCATCAAAGGTTGAGCTCGAAGACCATGAGGTCGCAGAATGTGATTGGAAGGGGTGAGAGGCAAGGTATTGATGCTTCCCTTGCTTTTGAGGGCAGAGAAGTCGAAGACAGAGCGCTCAATGCCCACGCGCTCCGTTAGTCCGTATCATCATGTCATATCATATCCCAAAATTGGGGGAACCAGAGAGTCGGGTTGCCTGCTTATCTCCATTCTGCCAATTGATGGCGCACCTCCACATCAGCTCTATCAAGTCTATCACGTCGGTCCATACAACTCCCGCCATCCGTCATCCGTCACCCGGACTAATCCACTACTACCCACGGACTTTATCCACTCAATAACGAGTCTAGTAGGTATTAGCTATCCGCCCGCGTTCTAACAAATCAATTCAGGAATCGGTTGCTCGATTCAATTGACAGCAGCCATCAGATTCCCTGTCCCGGAAGGCGGCTACCCACTCACACACGCCAACTGATGCGCAGCTCGACAGCCAAGCCAGCCAACAATCGCACATCGTCATACCGCGCCTCGGCATGCGCTCTCTTCTCTCTTTCAGTGCCCTGCTTCCCCCCAACGACCGGATCTGGCTGAATCTGGGCAACCAGGCGCACAGGACCCTCCCCCCCCAAATCTTTTGGAGACCCCCCGGACTGGACTCGCAGTGACGGACGGGTCAAACCTTTGCCTTGCGTAACCAGAATCGTGCCTCGTGCTCTCTGTCGATGTCTGTCTGCCTGTCTCTCACTCAGCTTGCCTGGCCTTGCATCCCCTCTCCACCCCGTCCGTCCCCCCCATGCTCTCTCCCAGGATCAAAGTCCCCTTCTGCCTCACCCACTTGACTTGCCCAATTGCCCCAAACCCTTGCTCCCGGACTGTTACACTGGCTTCTGCGACTGGGACCCTCAAAAAAAAAAAAAAAACATCCCGGTTGCGACTGTGCCCAATTTCCCCGGTTCGTGAGAACGTGACTGGGGCGCTCTCCCGTCTCCCGTTGTCCAATTCTTCTCCTCGGCTGGCTGTCGCCCGTTATCTCCATCGCCGTCCATTGCAATTGACTTCGGCCGCCACCTCCGCCGCCCGTTGCCGCCGCCGCAAGCCAAACCCGGGCCACGCGCTCAATCGGTCGAGCTTTGACTCCATCGCCCTCCGGCCTTGGGCCGGCCTCATGCCTACAACTGCTGCAATTTATTGCTGCAACTGCTACTTGCTGCTCCTAGCTGCTCCCTTGTCCTTCCTTGCCTGCTCCTTGCTGCCGACGCTTGCCACCGCTGCTGCCGCTCTGTCTCGGGGCAGGGGGGCGCGTCAATCGAGATCCACGATAGCATTTCCCCCGCAGCGAGCCACCGACACAAGCCATTGAAGAGAACCTTAGAGGACCCCAGAGGACCTACTACGTACGAGCGTGAAACTTGCGGGATTGCTGCGTGACTACTATCTCCCTACCTATCGCAGTAGTTTGCTTGCTTGACAGCTTGCTTGCTTGTTTGCTTGCTCCTGATCAGCATCCCCATCCCCTCCTCCATCCCAGCCACCCTTTCTTCTCCAACATCCGCCTCACACCCGCTCCCATCCCACCCAATCCCGTCCAATCCAATTCGAATCCGTTCCGCCTGCCGTCGCTGTCTCGCCTCGCTTCGGCTCCCGATACCCTTGCTCTTCCGCCCTCTCCCAACCCGGCGCTCGCCTCCTCGCTTCGCAAAGGTCTGACCTCCGACTCACCGACCCGTCCGACCGTTATCCGTCCGTCCACCACGCCTCCATCACCCGGCCTGTGTCACTCGCCATCGCCGTCGCCGTCACCGTCATCAGTCCGTCGCCCGACCTCCGTCGCCCGGCGGGCCATCACCATGCCTGCGCGTGGCCCTCCGTCGCCGAGCACGCAACCCGCCAAGCGACAAAGACAGTCCTCCTTCGACGATGGCTCCCCGCGCAACGGCCAGCCAAGCCCCCTCGACAACCAACCCGACGGCGCCTCCTCCACAGCCACCTCGATAGCTGCCACCAAGGCAGGCCAGAGCAGCAATTTTCGCAACGTTAGCGCCTGCAATCGCTGTCGCCTGCGAAAGAACCGATGCGACCAGAAGCTTCCTAGCTGCGCCAGTTGCGCCAAGGCCGGCGTCGCCTGCGTCGGCTACGACCCCATCACCAAGAAAGAAATCCCACGCAGGTATGAACAAGAGTCGCGCTGTCGCACCGAGCACTGCCCCAGATACCCGGGTGATGTGCCTCAGTCGCGATCCGTGGTGGCCTGTGAGTTGTTCGTTTCGATGCTGATGCGGCGCGCAGTTATGTCTTCTATCTCGAGACCCGAGTTGAGCAGCTTGAGAACTTGCTATCCTCCAACAACATTCCCTTCCCCGCCGCCGAAAACCTCGAAACATGCTCTCGCCCTAGTACCGATACCGCCAGCATAAACTCCACCGCCGACACAGGTTATTCGGGCGGCCAGTCGGAGGTTGGCGATCGGGGTATGATGAGACCCCAGAGCCAGGCGGTCGAGTCGCTGAAGCCGAAGAAGGCTGGCCAACCCGGTTTCCTCAACATCGTCAGCCCCTCAAAGCCTCGATCTCTAGCATCGGCCTCTGGCGTGTCCTTTGCGAGGGTTGTCTTCGCTGCTGTGCAGTATTCCGTCACTGGCCAAACGGGTGCGAGTGATCGGCCAGGCTCGCGCCAGCCCACTGGGAATGGAACATCCCTTCGCGATTCGTTCTTTGGCCTCCACACGCGTCCGACCATAAAGCCGGCAACGTTCCCGAGCAAGGATGTTGGTTTACGATTGGTGAGGCTCTATTTCGAGCATTCCAACCCCCAGATTCCGATTCTGCACCGAGGCGAGTTTATGCAGACTTTTGAGCGGGTCTATGCAACGCAAGACCCGGCCCGCGGCTCGCGAGAGCTCTATTTGCTCAACATGGTGTTCGCTATTGGATGCGGTGTCATTGTTGGCGAACCTGTGAAAACGGAATCGTCGGGTGATTCGTCTAGTGTGAGCATCGACCAAGCGCGGAATCACAGTGCCCCAGAGGAGTATCATGCCAGCGCGATTGTTCACCTGGAATCTTGTCTTAGCAACAGTGGTGGAGGACTTGAAGTATTGCAGGCGGTGCTCCTGCTCGCCAACTTTGCTTTGCTTCGCCCTGTCCCGCCCGGTCTCTGGTATGTCTCAATGGAACGCGTCTTTGAGGTGAGCTGACTGACCCGAACCAGGTACATCATCGGCGTTGCCGTGCGCTTGGCCGTCGACCTTGGACTGCATTATGAGGACGAAAGAGACATGGATGGTGGAATGCCTGATTCATCCGAAGCTGATGGACCGGAAGCTGCTGCTACTGCTGGTTTGCGGGAGAACGGTTTTCAGAGTCGCGGACGACGGCTGTGGATTCGTGACATGAAACGACGTCTCTGGTGGTGCACGTACTCGCTTGATCGCCTGGTGAGCACATGTGTTGGCCGACCGTTCGGTATTAGCGATCAGGTCATCACAACCGAGTTTCCCTCTTCGTTGGACGACGACTACATCACGCCAACGGGGTTCATGGATCCACCCGTCGACCAGGTTCAGCCAAGCTACAAGCATGTCGCGCACCATTACTTCCGCCTGCGGCTGCTGCAGTCGGAAATCCTCCAGGTGTTGCAGTACAACCAGACGCAGATTGTCAAGGCCGGGATCCAGAGTAAGGGCACGCATATCCATCTTCCCTCGCCTTTCCTCGTCCAGTTCGACTCCTTCAGATCCTGGCGCATTGATATCGACAAGCGCCTGTATCTATGGAAGACAACGGCACCCTCAAGGCAGGAGACGGGGGTCATGTTTTCGACCGAGTTCCTCGAGCTCAATTATTGGCAGGCCATCATTATGCTATATCGCCAGAGCCTCAGCGTCCCCGCCATGTTCGAGGGCGAGTACAACACATCGACCGAGGTCAACAGCCCGACTTCTTTCCAGGCTGAGCTCCGAGAGGACGAGGACCGCATCTATCTCAAGGTTGCCGAGGCCGGTCAGAAGATCCTTCGACTCTACCGACAGCTTCACCTTAGCGGCCTTGTCAGCTACACCTACCTCTCCACCCATCACCTGTTTATGGCGGGTATTTCGTACCTCTATGCCATCTGGCATTCCCCCATTGTGCGAAGTCGCTTGGTGAGCCCCCATTTTATTCTTTGACGGCCGACTATCTCCAGCGCAAACTAACGACAGCTTTAGACGATGGACGAAGTGGACTTCACTATCCTAGCTGCCAAGTCAGTACTGAGCGACATGATGGACAAGTGCCCGCCCGCAGAAACGTGCCGAGATGCCTTCGATAGAACAGCCAAGGCTACCATCAAGATGGCCAGCTCCACAGGTGGATTTGGCGTGCCCGCAAATCAGTCACGGAGACCGCGCCGAGAACCATCGATATGGAACACCACTCCAGACTCGTCCAAGGGCTCAACACAAACACGTCACCGACACCAGAACTCCGACCATGCCTCGTATCAGTTCGACCTGTCAGTTTCGGACTCGCTCTCATCGCCTACCTTGTCCACTGCCGGTGATGTGACCACCCAGCCTTCGCCTCCTGTCCCAAGGACTGCGGATGGATACATGATGAAGCCGCGAAGCCGCGGGGGCCCCAGTCCATCGGATATAGGTATTAATCAGGATGGATCCCCTGTCGACTCCTCGGTGGTCTCGGTGGTCCCATCGCCGCCTGTCCCCCGCCGCGTGACATCTCAACCCTCCATTGCAAGCAGCTCGTATGCTGGTCAACAGCAACCGCAACAGCAGTTCAGTGGTCCAGGCTCGGTGGAATATCCGGACGCACAGACGATAGAGTTCCTCCAAAGCCTGGGGGCTACGTCCAACGGGGACTTTGGGAACCTCGACCAACCCCAGGTGGATCTCGGGTTCGGCATGAACTGGGAGGGCCTTCACCACGACGGGATTGAAGGACAACAGATAAACCCCTTTGATACCTTCTTTTTCGGCGGTCAACAGGGCAGTAATGGCTCTGGACCAAACAATGAGGGCATGGGCATGTAAGCGATGTGGTATATTGTGTCTTTTTCTTTTTCTGAACTCTCTGCTGGTAACGGCCGGCACGAGACTTATAGGCCTGCTTGTGTTTTGCCCCTTTGCTGTAAAGCGAAGCGCAAAGGTGGTATTGTCTTATTTTCTGGGCCTGACCTCAGTTGGTTGGATGTCTGCATTGGGGTTGAAGGCATGTTCTCTCGCCTCAAGATCCGCAAAAAAAACGTTGGTATTAGAGATACTGGAGGTCATTGTCGAATTTTCTCGGGTGTTGGATGGATTGTCGGTCATGGTTGACGGAGGGTTTCACTGCGCAAAAAACAAAACAAAAGAAACATGAAAACAGACATGTTATGTTGACTGTAGAAAGCTAGCGAGGCATGGAACCCTTTTTTCGTTTTTAGGTTAATGATGATGATGCCGTTTGTCTATTGACGCGGATGCGAGGAGCAGTATCTTCTAACGACCATCCAGCTCTCATCTCTTGCCTGCCTTTGGGTCTTGTATGTTCTCTAATCGACAACTTTGTTCGGAGACTATTATTCCAACTGTTGCAGGCCATTTATCCCATGGCTATACCGTTGCCCCTTGATTCTACCCCTTCCCTTTTGATTCGTAAGATCATAAAATTTGGCTTATGGCCAAAAGTGACTGATCCAACCGTATTATTCGAGTTCTTCGAGCCCAATGCCAATGCCAATATCATAATTCGTCACGATCCGCTGCGCCATGCCATGCCAAACAAAAGAGAATCCTGTTGCCCTCCCCATGATGAGCAATATTTTAGTACCGTCGGCTCGCCCGACGCGGCGGCGAGCCCCTTCGTGAATAATACTGCTCCGAGTCGACGTCTTCCCGGTAGCTCTCGCGGCGGTACCCGCGCTCCGGGCTGTAGCGTTGGCCGGGGCGACGGGGCGGCGTGTGCTCCTCCTCGACGATGATCTCGTCAACCGACGACAGGGCCGACACCTCGGAGGCCTGGACGGCGCGGGGTGGCACGGTGGACTCGGGCGACGGCGTGCGCGGCGGGTCGACGACGACGGGGTCGGGGCGGCGGTGCGAGCCCCTGCGCACCTGGACGGTTTCGGTGCGGGATCGGGCCCGGCGCGACGAGGCCGACGGCGCACTGCGGCGTTTCTTGTCGCGCCGAGAGCGGAAGCTGAGGGCGCTGCGGGACTCGTAGGTCGAAGCCCCCACGGTGGAGGTGCCAAGCGTCGACGTTCCGAGGGTAGACGTGCCAATCGTCGACGTGCCCATGGTCGACGGCGCGCCCACGGTGCTCGAGCGGCCGCGGATGGGGATCAGCACGGGTCCGCCGTGCAGGATGGCGTAGACAATGTACAGCAACAGGAGGAAGCCGGCGACGGCGCCTAGCACGATGCCGGCGACGACGCCTGGGTGCGGTGAGCTGTTGAGGCTGCCGTACGTCGACGGGATCGGGACAAACGACGAGCTCGAGTCGTCGGCCCGGGCCACGAGCGACACGGCGTCGACGGCGGACCGCAGCGTTTGGAACGGAGGGAGGTGGATAGCCGGCATCGCGGATTCGATTCGATAGCCGTCAGTGGCGTAGATGGCGGTGTCCAAGGGTTTCGGTGCGGTCGCGATAGATTCTCCTTGATGCGGTCCTTTCACTCGCGATATCCTCTCGTCGCACGCATCACGGTGCGACTTCAACGCTCAACGCTCAAAGCAGGCTCCCAAGCAACGGCAATGAGCGAAACACTGCAGGTTGGGTGTGTGCGAGAAAGTAGGAAGAGAATGAGAAGGGAGAGAAGAAATTAGGCTGGACAGATGCAGTTTGGGAGCGTCCACGACTGAGGATGAAAATGAGTGGTCGCGGCATCTCCCGCCAACAGCGCAGCACAGGGCGTCTCTTGTCCCAGCACAAGCTCCTCCCAGCCACTCGATTTCCAGCCACGGCCCGCCTCACCAGCCTTCACATTTGGTGGCGCCGGCATCAACAACTATCCACACAAAATGGAATTAAATCTCTTCAACGTAGCGAGTTATTTTCGGCCACGTTGGCGTTGATTCATTCGTCCGTCCTAGGCCATCCAAAGTATGCCGTAGGTTCCGTAGTTTTGCATACCCCGTCTCCGTCCACCGACCCCCGAACCCCGAACCCGGCACCGTCATCTTCGGTCCGAGCGCGGCATCCGCCTCAACTAGTCCCGAGTCCACCGACCGCCAATCAACTACTTTCAAACAGGACCAGTACTGCATCAACCACACACTCAAAATATAAAGACGCAGCAAGTCATTCGTGAAAACAAAACGTCAAAATTGATCACCCAGCCCGTCTAACCACAACACCCGCCACATTTGTGGTCCATATCCTTGGTCTACTCCGCCTCTATCCGTAAACCAAGCCATAATAAAAGTACATGAGTCATCCAGAAGGCTCGCTGTAGTCAAACATCCAGCAAAGCGATCTCGTCCAGTCCAATGGTATATATATAAATACAAGAATTTTGTTCGTAAATGAGAAACCCATAAATTTCAAAACAAATTTACCTTTTTTTTTCCAGCGTTCTAATCCAACGCCAATCTCAACAAAGAAAACTTGCGTCAGGCGCCTAATGTCGGTCGTTGCATATACAGAGAAATTATAAGAAAACGAAAAGCGGCATGGCCGGAAGGCCTATATCATGCCTGCCGTCCTCTGCGGAATTGGGGGTAACGCACAGGTGGGCGGAGGTGCTGGTGGCGGGCCATCGCTCAGCTGAGGCATGCTTCGCCGGCCGACCAGGGAAGCCTTCTCATTAGCATCTGCCCTCAGTTGCGGGTTGCTGGTAGATGTGGGAATCGGGGGGAGAGGTGCCGATGGCGGAGGTGGTAGCTCAGGGAGGGATTCGGGCGCCAGAGGAGCAGGTAAATCTGTCGATATGCTATATCGGGAAGAATGTTCCGAGAGCACCGACTGCATGCTCGCTCGTTTCCTCGAGCGAGTTCTAACAGAGGAAGTGTCGCTGCGTAGGTTGGGGTGCAAGTCAAGAGAAGAGCGGCATCGAGGTTGCTGCTCTTCAAGCCCCCGCAGTGATGGCCGAGAACGACTTCTTCGAACAGGCACAGGTCCAATCGGAGCTGTGAAGTTGCGGTGTGCCGTCATGGGGTGATCAGGTTTCTGCCACGGACGCATTGCCGAGAGCCTTCGGGAGCTAATTGGGCGATTGACTTCGACATGCGACTCATCAAGGGGCATCAAGCTTGATCTGTGTGAGGGCAGGTCATAGACGATGGGGGTATAGGTTCGAGGTATGGCTTGATTCATTGGCGAGGATTGCGTGTCTTCTCCATGTCTTGTGGCAGGTCGCACATGAATCGGTTCCATCGGCGAAGGCTGGTCAGCCACCATAGAAAGGGGTCGGGCGATAGCAAGCGTTGTCGGTGGCGGCTTTCGGGATACCAAGCGTGAAAAGCCTTCGGTTTCTTGGATCACGGGTTGAGTAGACATACCCAACAGCTCCTGGCTTCTCATGTAGGAAAATCGTCTATTCGACGATTTGGGTACACTGAAGTTGGGTGTCACCGATGCCCTTGAGGATGGCATTGGTTCGGGCATAGGGCTAGTACTGTACGTGGATTGTGGTCGGAGGTTCAATGGTCCCCCCTGAGGTCAACGAAAGGGGCCATGACCTGCATCGATTGTCGCCGATCTGATATTGCAGCGGCATTCGGTCTCGGCCTTGCCTCCAGCTGAGCGCTCACCTCATAGTGAGACTTCTCGTCAAAGTGTGCGGGGAATGTGTCAACGGTTGGTGAAGGCTCGGGAGATGAGGAACCTGCTGACGTCACAATCGTCCGCTGGCCAGACGAGATGAAAGAGAGACGGTTCGAGCTATCTCGCAGGTTATCCAGTTGTCTGCCGTCATGAGACACGAAGCTGTTGGTGGTAGAAACGTCATCCAGAGATTGGTCAATGACAGTATCACGGTCAGTGACAGTGGTCGCTGAGTCATCGTTGTCTAGAGAGTCCTGCCAAGCGAAGTTCTGGTGAAGCGTTCGGGAGAGGCGTTCGGGATCTCGAACAACCAGAGTTCGCTGACTGGGTTGCTCTCTCAATTGGGAAGCCTCGTCTTCAGTCTTAGGCTTCCCCGTTTCAGTTAGTGTCTTCTTGCCTCCAAGTATCTCAATCTCATGACGCAGGGCAACGAGCCAGCCTTCCATGTCTTCAGCAGTCTCGAAGACCATGAGAAAATTGTGTGCTTGACGTCGCTCGGCGACTCGGAAAGTCATGCGGGAAAATAGAGATCGGGAATCCGGTGTTGCGGTACCATCAGACTCCATTAGAGACGAGACTTGGATCACCCAGTGACGACCAGGAATCACATCGCTAACAAATGCCGCAGAATTTTTCCCCAGGTGAAGGATTTTCTCGGGCAATCGGTCAAAAGGTCCATCTGCGGCGTACTGAAGTAGATATCCAGATGTAGTGAGAACATAAATTTTATTCGTCCATTCAAACCCGGGCAGTGAGCCAGGTGCGTTGCGGCGATGTTTTTTCTTGGACTTGAGCTTCTCGGAATGCTGTTGTTCAATCTGTTCAATGGGATTCTCTCCATTCGCGTTGGCTCTCCGCTCGTGCATGCGCAGAATCACCTCCGTTGGTAGAGAGGCTGCGGGGAGGGTCATGTGTTTGGTGGCCTGAGGAAACGCCTTGAACAAGGGCGGAGGGCTCCAGATCGCAAGAGGTCCTCGAGCTGGCTTCGCGGGCCCCGTGACCCTGACCGGGGGAGGACCTGACGGGGAATTCTCAAACATGGTGGATAGGATTCTCGGACTACGTGGTGTAGTTGGCGTGTGATCGGAAGTCGCTGTTGATTGAGAGTGTGTCCGGTTCATGTCGACAGTAGATATGCGACTCGAACCGGACTTGGGAATATCGAGGGGTGAAAGGGGAGGTGCCGTTTCTCTGGTTGCCTTGGACCGGCTGAAGATGTTTCTCAATCCCAATCTCGATTCTCGTCGATTCACCTTGTCCGGTCGCAGCGGTATGCGATTCTCCTCGGCAGCCATGATGTTGAGATCCGGTGGACGGGTCCTTCGCAAGGGGCCATGCTGGCTTTGGAGAGCCTCGAAAGTGCTGCTCTGGGTCATGACCGAGTCTCGGTTCGGCATATTGGCGAACTCGATTCAAGATCAGTTGTGTGCGGGGAGGGCGGGAGAAGAGGGTGATGGAGGGGACCCCGAGGGGGACGGCCAGTCGATTAACGTCGAGGCAAGTATGCGACTTGAGGAAATAAATGCATGAGTTGATGTTGACAAAGTCGGATGCGGGGGTGGTTTAATGGGATCAGGTAGTGATGTCAGTGTCGTCGGGTGGGTTGGTGCGTGCTGAGCAAGTTGGCTTCGGTTTAGTGGCGTCGGTTGACTGGTCGCGGCGATTGCGATCGTAGTAAAGGGCAACAAGACAATGTTGTGGAAAGGATTGGAATGTGGGCTCCAACGTTTAGTCTGGGGAAAGAGTCTTGTGTTAAAAAAGAAAATAAATAAAAAGGCTCGGCGTGGGTAAGAGCTTCAATTTGTTAGACAGCCCGGATGACTTTCTTACCAGGAAAGGAAAGGAAAGCACAAGGTAATGAATGAACTCGAGCGTCGGTAAAGTATATACGTTTGGGTCGAGGCAAGAGAAAAGGTGTCGAGAAGAAGCAAACGAGGCAGGTGGCTGGGCCAAGCGAATGGGAAGCCAGCGTACGCGACGGGGAAGGGAGAAGGAAAGAGAAGAGCAACGCAGGCGCGAGAGGGCGGTTGTAGTGTGGTGATGTCTGGAAGAACGGAGGGGGATGGGTCGACAGCGATCGAAGTTCTATGTAAGGGATGGCCGCCAGTGCGGTTGAGCAAGCCGCTGAGCGGACATGTCCCAGTCGCTTGCCCGGGTCATAATAACATGCAACCACAGATGCAGGTACGAAGCCCTCGAGCACCCACTCCAGCCCACTCCAGCCCACATCACGCCCACAAGACCGACCAGTCAAGCGCCTCCGAGTACAGGGGTCGAAGGCCTAGTACTTCGTAGGCAAGCCCGCCTTGGGGGGGAACCTGGGAAGCCGAGCGCGCTAGGATCCAGCCATGGCGCTCCTTGACTCCATCAAAAGCCCCGTCTTGAGTCTCTTGACAGGGTAGACCCCTGTTTGAGCACCCAACGGGCGACCAGGGTAGTTAAACCAGCCCCGTCGGCGGATGACGAGCTGTGGCACCCTGACTTCCTCAAGCCACCAGTCGCCTCTCTGCTCAGCAACTATATCCAGAGCGAGCACTTGCTCGTGTACGGATACTCAACACGCCACCACAACGCCGACTCAGCCCAAGGTACCTTGAGTTGGCGGTGGCGGTCGTTCTGATAGTGCTGAGTCGGGTCCTCAACATCGACTCAAGTCCTCTCCCACCTACGCAGTACACGACGCGTCCCAGAATCCAGGCCAGGTTTGCCCATCCCGGACAACTCCGCTCGCTCGCTATCTACCTACCTGGCCTCCATCGTGAGCGCCGAAGAGCCATGGCCGGCTCAGGCGCTTGAAAACTTCGGGGGCGGCGCAGCTCAGGCTCCCTGTCAGAGGCCTGGGAGGTTCGCATGGCTCAAAATATGTCGCCTGTAGTTTTGGAGGCCAGAGTTGAGATCATTGCCTATAATACTCGGGAGCCCATTCGCTCGTATAAGCCCCCAGTGGACGCGCAACAAACTGGAAAGGAGGAGCCCAGAGACGGGAGCAGTGAATGAGATGCGTAGTACGGCTTCGCAGCCCCCATTGGCTGGTTGCGGTAGCTCCACAAAGACAAGGCCAAGAAGTGAATAGAAACATTCGCCAGCTGGGTAATTAGTCGCCCTGGCCAGCTTACAACGCGAGAAACGACTGAGCGTGTCGCGCCGGCATTGAACTGGCCTCATGGAAACCAGCGGCCCAGGGGTAGGAAGCCAACAGACCAGGGCCGAGCGGGTGTTTGGGCTGCAAAGCCAGGAAGATCGGGCCTGTGAGAGTCAGCCTCTGGCCGTCGCAGACACCCGGAAGAGGAGTAGAGCGACTAGCCCCTGGAATGAGGCCCTCAAGGCCCTGTTCCCTCCCGAACCCTAACCAGTGGCAGCAGAATTTCCATGTCCTTAGTACCACAGCATGTATCTTCTGGCAAGTGACTGCTGATTGTTCCAGCGGTCGTTGCGGTGGTTGTCGCTCTCGTTGTCGCTCGTCACTCGTCACTTGTCGCTCATCACTCATCACTTGATCGTCACACTTTCCATCCCCTTGGCCTAGTCACATGCCACCTTCTCTTCCAAACTCCCTCTCATTGCGCTCGGTTCTCTTTCTCTCTGTCTGTTTGTCTCTAACTGGCCCCTTTTCTATCTCAAATAAATGCAGTGTGGTGCTCAGTCACTTCTTCGTCATTCAGTGCACCAGTGCCCCCCTTCGACGGGCCATTGGATCGCGACCAGACCAGTGTCTCGCGACGGGAACCAGGGGCCCCCCACCCGTCTAGTTTCGACCGAGTGGGATTCCGTGGGCTTCCCAGCCAAACCAAACCCTCAACCCTTGCCCTCGTTTCCTCTCATCTTGGCCTGTCTGGCCTTCTTCTTGTCACCAACACGGTGGAGAGCTCCCCAGCTAGTGTCCCGGGGAGTGAGGGCTTGAGCCGTTCCCTCACTGGCAGGCTGTCATTTTGGCGTTTCGCGATCGGCACACAATCAATCACAATGTGCTGGGGGCTCTCGGTCCATGGTATTGTCTAAAGAAACCCTTGCACAGCTTACCATCTTCAATCCTCCTGGCTCCTCGACCCGAACAGCCCAAGAAACTGGCGTTTCCGTCATCAGGTTTAAGCGGACACTAACACCAGAATCCATGAGAGTCGGGACCCAAGGATTCTCGTTCCCTACTCCGTGCGTAGTAGTACGAGCACACTACATCTGTACGCGAATGAACCTCGAGATTGCGCCTCAAAGCACGACCCACGTCCCCCAGCTTCCCGGTTCGATTGTGTCGGCTCGCCGGGTGTTACAGCTCCACAGCAGACATGCACGTATGCAATTGCACATGAGAGGAAGCCCTCAGTTGCTAGGATGACTCCTGTCCTGCATCACAACAAACATCGCCATCAACAAATAATACACACCGCTAACCAGGCACACCAGACTGTTAATCGGATTCATATAGGTCTCACACTTGCCCTAGCTGATAATGTGGGATCTGGAAATCCATGACGCCGAAAGATGCAATTTCCATCGCTTTGCGTGCCTAATAAGACACTTCAGGCCCGGGTCTACTTCTGTCGTTTCGAGCACGCTCGATTTCATTAATGAGCGGAACTTGCCCTCACCAACCCTCGTCCGGTTGCACAGCAGCCAACAGTCACACAAGCATTGCCACACCATGACTCTCACTATCGTGCAGAGCAACGTGCAGTGTCTTGCCACAGACATAGTGGCACACTGCCGCAATGTAGGGTTCCGCTCCAACCACCTGGCCCATTCTCAGACACCCAGCCCTTTATCGTTGCTTTTGCGAGACGTCGTCCCCCATGACCGTCGTCGCCAGCATCTTAGTCATTACTTCGTAATTGTAGATGGCTGGTCTCGCTTCTTTAACCCGTCCAGACCTGGTTATGGATTGATTCATCTTGCAAGGTTTAATCATTTGCCGACATCAACACTGCACTGGCTTGTGCGGATGCTCTACTTAGGACAGCACACAAGGCACTAGTCACGTATTAGCAACTTCTCTCTGCCCTCGCTCGGTAGTAGGCGGGGACTACGTAGCCGGTCTCGAAAAATGTCCTTCGACGGCAGATGCAGATAGCCCGGCCCTGTTCCTGCAGTAGCCGCCTCAGCTAGGCTCGGATTCGTCTGGTTCCAGTATCACCCGCTTCATGGACGTATGTACAGTGCTCCCGCATAATGGAGACGCCAGGATTCTGTAGCGATTTGAACAGAACCAGCACAGCGGCTCTGTACACGCGCCAATGCCCTTGGATGCTCCTCCTGACTCTTGATGGCTGAGACTTGAAAATCTTGCTGTCGAGTGCTTTCGGGATGTCTTAGAGGACAAGCCCAAGTCTAGTGTGCTGAGTGGACATGTTGCTGCATCCAGACCCATCTGGACAAGGATCCAGGCACCTTTTCCCTCCTCTGCCTCCTTTCCAGTGGAGCACCATTAAGAGAGCTTGCGAAGCCTGTGTGAAGCCCGTTTTTTTGGTCAACCTGGGATCAGTCGTGTTATTTACAGCACCCTGCGCTAGGAAGTGCCGAGTGAAGCGAGTACTAATTATGTAGTAGTGACCCCTGGCATCAGGTTTCCGACAGGTGGGCGGTCCCAAGCCGGCCAATTCTGATCGGACGGCGATACCACCTCACTCGTCAGATCTCTCCAAGTCTTCCTGGGGTTGACTGCGGGACTAGCGTCCTTACCACAAGCACACGTACTGCACATAGACAGTTGGTCTTCGGTGCTCCATGGTACACTTGGCTGTGTGTTGTCCACGTGGAGGGCGAAGAGGATTAGGTTCGCACGTTCTTTGCTTTTGCAACATGCTACTTATCCTGGCTTGAAGCCCGGCAGTGTCCATGACCCAAAGCAAACAAAGGCCCCCCACGCTGCCCAACAGATCAGTCATTTTAGGCGGCATGGGGAGGGAGCGTGCAAGCTCGCTTTGGCCAGCTGTTCCCTAGAGACGGCTGGAACATTGGGTTGATGAGTTTTCCCTCGCCCTTGGGACGAGCTGAAACCGCCAGAAGGAACGAGGACGCAGCTCGTCTGCGAGAATGTCGTCGGGGGGGCCCAGGACCCTCATGGCCCTCTCTGCGCTCTCTCATCTCCACCTCTCCACCTCTCCAGCCCAGTTCATTCTATGATTCCCTGTTCATCAAAAGCGGAAGAAAGGGCTTGGGCATGGGCCAACCTCGGCCTCCACCACGGCCCACGGGCGCTGAGCACGCCCGTAACGTTATCCTGCTGGTTGGTCTGGGCGTTGACGGATCTCGCTGTGGCAAATCAGAGCCTCGTGGAATGGCCTGTTCTGCCCAAGGCGTTGGATGCTGGTGTTTCAGCACTCCAGCAGCACTCCAGCACTTCCCCGGAAACCCAGGCCGCCCTCGAGGCCCCGAGTCCGTGTCGTCCCTGCTCAGCCGTCTGAGGTTGCGCTCTCGCCCTTCGTGGTTGCCTCCTCGCTCCCATCTGATCAACGAGGATGGCGTGTTGGAACACATTGCTCAGGACTCTCTGGCACGATCAGGGCACCGGGGAGCACAGATGCGTCGATGCTCTGTCCGAAAACTCGTCGATACGGTGTTTCGCAACTTGGCTCGGACGACGCTTACACTTCATTATTCTGACACGCGTGGGCCCGAGGCAAGTTCATCTCAGCTCTGACTTGCAGCCGCCCTACGTAGCCCTCGGAGCGGCTCCTCTGACGCTGGTCATCTTTATCGAACAGCCATATGCCCGTCATCGCCCGGTAGTGGTAAGAAAAGAACATTAAGCCCAAACTGTTGGGGAAAGGACAATGTTCCCTGGTCGTGTTAGTCTCAAACCATCATCCCTTCCATCGAGAATTGTCCGCTGTCGGCCATGACTAATGATGCCAGATCCTGAGTCTACGCAAAACATGGCTACTGCTCACCCCCTTGTCTTGCTGGACCTCGGGAAAAGGCTGACATTAATCCGCCAGGTTGAATGGTGGAATATCTGTGCAATGACCCAGTGACCGATGTAGGGAGATGCGTCAGAGGCCAGCGTCGAGTGTCCGAGAAATGACAGGTATCATGGAGGTCCTACACCTCGTCAGTCGGCTGCACAACCCGGATCCCAGAATGCAAGACATCAAATCATACGCAACAAGCACGCACCCAGATCTAGATGACCTACCATGCACATTTCACTGAACCACACTTGCAACCCCTCTATTGAAAGCTCAGTGGTACGAGTATGTGCTAGATATCCGGGTTAACAAGTTATGATTGCTATTTCGTGGTGGCATTCTCGCTGCGCCACTGCCCGCGTTCGGAGGCCACTGAGTTTAGCGGGTGCTTCGGGTGTTGTCACTCACCAACGTCACGAGCCTCGTTCAGCGCCACAGCAAGTCCGCAATCGACAGATAGTCCCTTGTGATCACCAAAACCACTCCATTTCAAGGCATCATTCATCACCGTCCTCGTTATGACGATATCCTACATCGCTTGCTTTTCCCTAGGCATTCATTGTACCTAAAACCTCTGGCGCCTCGCCCGCAGCCCTGCACCTTCTTATCTCAGCACCTCTCGCATTCACTACGCCTCTACAGCGAGCTTTGGTGCATCAACAATCACTACGCAACCACTACGCAACCCCTCCATCCAACCTCTAAAGCCAACGACCAACATATATACCAGGCAACAACGACAGAACACCTGCCCAGAATCTGATCACTACGCTCGACAAATCCTCTGTTCAACTTCGGCCTCCCTACCAGCTGCTTGATCAACATCTCAGCTCTTTTAGAACACCGCAGCACACGGCCACGTCTGCAGACGCAAGATGGCTTCCAATAGCGATGCATCTACGAACCCCCGCGGCGATTCGCCAACGAGGTCCCCTCGAAGGGCCTCGATATCCTTGCAAGCTGCTGCGACCATGAACGCAGGGCTTCAGCACGAGCCCACACGCAGTTAGCGTTCCCGAACAGTCGTCTTCATCCCGCCGTCCTTCTAACTGTTGATAGGATCCTCCAGCACCTCTCTTTCGCGAAACCGCTCCTCCCTACACACCGATCACCGACGATCTGCTGTCCTCATGAACCTCCAGCTCAACGATCCTGCCGTGCCGGCCCCAGGCGAGATGGTCCACGAGTCATCCTCATATCGTGCTTCCAGTCCGCAGCCCCTCTCCGGCTCCCCATCGTTGGCAGATCCCCACCATCATCGGGCACCGAGTCTCGGCGAGCTTCACCAGGAACTCGAAGCGGAACAGGAAGCACACGTCGTATGTTTGCCAGATCCGATATGTGGGGAAATCATATGTCTGACAATCTGTAGAACCGTCTCCTTCACATGATTCGACAGCAGCAGCTCGAACTCCAGCGGCTGCAGACTGGTCAGCCACTGAGCCAGAACTCCGCCGTCGACGACGCCATCTCCGAAAGATCGGGACATGGTACCCCCCACGCATCCAGCTCCCACATCAACATTCCATCCGTGCCGTCTGGTAGCTCTTTTCCTCGCTCTGCCAGCTCTCGTCACCCCCGAAGTTCTTTCGACATGGCTCGCGCCGACCTTCAACGACGGTCTAGAACACCTAGCCGTGGAGCGTCTCCTAGAATGCGCTCGACTTCCATTGGTGGTGATAGTGGCGAATGGGCTCTCGGGGGCCGCGACGAGAGCGCATTTTACCAAGCAGAGACGCAGATGTTGACTCGCGAAAATCAGATGTTGCGGGTACGAGTGCGAGAGTTAGAAAAGCAGCTAACTGATACTTCTATCAGCTCCCCAGTCACGCATGAGCCGCCTCACCACTCTCATCTGACAAGGTCATCGACTGCGGGAGACAAGGAAGAAAGAAGTTCTGCTGCTGAAGCTCCGAAAGATGCCTAGGGCTTTTAGTGACACACTTGATATGTCAAAAATGATGGGATACGATCCAGTCACAAGCACCTTATTTTCATGGAGTTCGGGGATTAGTGTGAAGCATAGGAAGCCAGTGAAGCTGATCTGTCTTCAATACAACATATGCGGCGTTCGGGAACGGATCGGGAGTGCGGGCATGAAGTAAAATGTCTGCCCGTGGCTCTGCGAGGTTGGCATCATCATTACCACGGTCAACCTGGAGTTGAGGTGTCTCAATAGTCACCGTACGTTTCTTGAGATACATGTGTGAACGTGAGAATTAGTTTTCGCGACTATCTACCTACTCAGCGTACCAAAAGATCAAGAGTTGCTCTAGTCGGTCAACCAATGCGTGTGCATTCACTGGTACCTAATCATATTGTTGAAGCATTGTGCCTGGATATGCCGCATCGCATAGGGCTGAGTGTGGAACAAGTTCTCTGCCTACCCTGAACTTCCCACTCCCAACATCACTACAATCATGATCTCCTGACAGTTAAAACGAAAGGGACCATTGTGCTTGCGTAGCCTACATAAATTCAATTCCAGCTCAACGACGGCTGTAAAGGCCGATTCCACTCATGTAGTAAGTCTGGTGACCCAAGGCTCCGCAATCGCTGCTCGACTGCATCCGGCCACAATCGTCCATGTCAGGTCATAACAGTGACGTTTCGGCGTGGCAAGCAACATGACTCCTCAACTACTTTATAACTATCGATCGATGGATATAGTAACACCTCTAAGATCATTGGCGGCGGTGCAGTAGGGCTTGCTATTGCCCGGCAGCTCTCCCGGCGTGGTCAGGCCTCGACTCTTCTGATCGAGCGGCACAACGCTATCGGCACCGAGACGAGCTCCCGCAACAGCGAGGTCATCCACGCGGGCATCTACCACGGGCCAGGAAGCCTCAAAACGCAGCTCTGCATCCGCGGCAAGAACCTGTTCTATTAATTTTGCGACAAGTACGACGTGGGCTTCCCCCGCACAGGCAAGTGGATCGTCGCCCAAAACGACGTCCAGCGCGAAGCCCTCGGCAGAATTCATGCCGTGTGCAACGACGAGATTGGCGTGCTAATCCGCTTGGTTGGGGAGGAGGAGATCGAGCGAGATGGTGAAGGTGTACGTGCCGTTGCGGCACTGGATAGCCCGACGACGGGGCATCGTCGACTCTCACGGCTTGATGATGCGTCTGTTGGGCCTCTTCGAGGACGCAGGTGGCGTGACGGCGCTCAACTCGCCCGTCGTCAGCATCAAGCCCCTCGGACTCACGCCCGGGAGCGCGGGGTGGGAAGTCCAAGTCAAGGATGCGGCTACGGGCGAGACGTCTGCCATCACGGGCGAGACGCTCATCAACGCCGCCGGCCTCGGCGCCGTCGACGTCCACAACATGATCGTGCCCGCCGCGCATCACAGGCGACTGTACTACGCCGAGGGCAACTATTTCTCGTACAGCTCCCCACACCCTCGCGTCTCCCTCCTCATCTATCCGGCTCGGAGCCCGGTGCCGCGGGTCTGGGCACGCACCTGATCTTGGACCTCGGGGGACACCTCCGCTTTGGCCCGGAGGTCGAGTGGGTCGCCCACCCCGATGACCTCGCCGTGAACGCCTCCCGGTTTCCGCAGGCCGTCGGTGAGATCAAGAAATACCTGCCCAGCGTGGACGAAACGCTCCTGGTGCCCGACTACGCCGGCATCCGACCCAAGCTATCAGACCGTGGAGCAGTGCTCAAGGGGAAGAGTTTCAATGACTTCATCCTCCGCAAGGAAGACGGATATGATGGGTGGGTAAATTTATTGGGCATTGGAAGCCCCGGCTTGACCAGTTCGCTAGCCATCGCAGAAAAATTTGAGGAGCTCATGTACGGCACTGCGCAGGTTTAATCACACGATAGGTCAAAGTCCCATTTGCACGCTCAGAAGGATATGTGAATGCAAACATACTACAACGAATGGGTAGCCAGCCTGTGAGTGAGAGAAAGAAGAAACGCCCTTTGAGAGATGTCCGGAGTGCTCGAGGAATCTCGTGTGTTTCCATGCAAAATGTCCCAAGTGCCATTCGTAGCTCATCAGTTTTGTGTCAAATCATACCAAACACCATCGAACGCCTGCCAATGAGAGCCTCATCCTAGACCCCAATGTCATTTCACCGCATCGAAATACTCGGACACAATTTCCGGTTCTGGACGTTGATATGCAGCTCATATATGCCGTTCTGAGCGCCGACGAAGCTAGAACGGTGTTAGCACTTCAAATAGGACGACTTTTTCTGTGACAAGGAACCTACAGGATGCGTCCGTCTTCGCTCCAGGCAAGGCCCGCAGTATTATCCGGCGAGGGAGGCACCTCAAAAACCCCGTGGTCATTCGCTAGTGTTCCACGGAGGGCACTCTCTTCCCACCGCGTGACAACCTGATTGACCAACGGTACTAGGATAGCAGAGTCGTCTTGATCTCGATCGCTTGCCCGTTCTCTGGCTTGTAAGATCTCGAGCACGGTGAGATAAGACGAATCCTGCCTCTGCCGTTGCTCTCGCAACATTGCGACTGTTTCGCCAAGGTTCTCCATCCAACGCTCTGGCCGAGAAGCTTCGTTGGCGTCGGCAGCATCCCGTAAGAGCTGTCGTGTAGTGCGGGCGCGATCTTGTGCGCGGTAGGACCCTAGGAGATCTCCCATGGTAACGCGACCAATGCTACTGCTTCTCCGCTCGATAGCCCTCTGAGTGTTTTCGTTAACAGCTGTGCTAACAGTTGTGGTTCGGCGGGCTCTTTCAGCCCAGATCGCTGGTGCTGTCCTCTCCACGGTGCCTCTTAGACTTTCTCGTTCTCGTCGCCGTCGATCTCTCTGAATGGCTTCAAGAACCAGAGTTTCGTTGGCTGTTAGCGGAATATTGAGGTCATTCACAGCATCCGCGTCGCGGGGACGGCTATCAGATGAGCTGGTGTTGTTGCCGGAAGCCGAAGATGATGTATTGTTAGTGTTGGCCGCGTTGCCTGTATTGCTTGTCCGGTCTCGGCGGCCTTCCAAAAGCCGTGGATCAATGGTGTTTCGGTCAAGAATGCTAATGTGCTCAAAACTGGGATCATCGATGTTGATGATCTGGCGGACGATGAAGTTGCTTCTCATGTCGGTTATGCCTACAATGCCCCGGTCTTCCGTCCACGCAAGAATGTCGAAGGGACCTGGACAGAACGCCATATCTCGAACTGCACCCGGTCCACTCTGCGGCCGCGAGGATTGGAACGTGGTAACGAGGGGGTCGGCATCTGGATCAGAAAGAAGGGCTGCGTTGAAGATGGAGATGGTGCCATGTTGAGTGCCAACCGCCAGGTATGCGCCTGAACTCGAGAAGCATGCGGCGAAGCTGCCTCGGCTGTCGGACCTGTCATCCTTTTTCTGACTTTTGAGGAGGATCCTTTGAGTCTGCTCCCATTGATATTTCTTGGCGTTACCTGGCTGTGTCGATTGCGATTCTGGAATTGTCTTGATCCGCTGGTGAACATAGAGGTAGGGGTCGTCGAGGACTGAAATTAGGAGCCGGCCATCAGGCGATATGATGGCACGATTCACAAAGTCGGGGTAGGTGACGCTATCGAATGGTTCTGCCCGGTCCTTGACATCGAAATCCTTGAGACTGACGAGAGTCACCGTTCGGTCATTGTTGGCGAGGATTGCCATGGGTTCGGTGTATGCCGTGTCCCAGGCTGGCAATGATGTCGGCGGGAACCAGAGGCTAATGCAGTTGACTCGGTCTTTGGCAAGCTTCATACTCTTGGCGATCAGGCTCTTGTTGGACCGGCGGGCACGAGACAGGAAGGTGAAGATGGAGTCATCACGAGACGAGTCGAGTCCGAGCCCGAGGCGATCGGAGTCTGCATCGGGTGCGAGGCTTTGATCGTTGTGGTCGCTTTGATCGTTGTGGTCGCTGCGGTCATTTCGGTCGTTTTCCTCGTTTAGGTCAATGGCTACAAAGTCGCCGTTCTCGCTTCCGCAGCAAAGCCAACCCTTCTCGGCGACCAGGCATCGTGGCGCGAATGTCAAGAGCTTGACTGTTTCGCACTCGCGGGTGGTTGTGTTGAGGCGCTGCACATGGTTACTGCCGGTGCCTCCAGGGAAGTAGACAATATTGTCCTTCTCGGCGCTGACCAACGCCCGAAGCTGCCAATGCCTGTAGAGGTGTTAGCGATGCGGGCGTCGCAGGAAAGGCTTGTCGACAGCGACAACGACATACTGCGAGCGAACGGGGATGCGGTAGTGTTTTCGAGCCCGCTGAGAGACGAGGAACTCGGTGGGATGAATGCTATTGAGCATCACAATTAGCATCAGGATCAGGCTGCGAGCGCAAGCTACAGCTGCAGGTCGCCTCAGCGCTGGTGGTAGATGATATGACGTACTCGCCCTCGTCCTTCACGGCCATAGTTCTCGACAGTCGACACCACCGTCTGTAGCGGGTTCGACGGGTCGAGAGGGTGATGTGCCACCCGGCGAATGGAAGATGTCGTGACACCAAGCAGCAGACGAGGTTACCTCGAAATAATGGTGCAGAGGGGCGGTCGAGTCCAGGTCGGCAAGCTTGTCGGGCGAAAGTCGAGCGGGCAAGGGATCGTGGGCCTGAGGTGCGAGTGGTTCGAGAGGTTCGAGAGGTTCGGGGGGAAGCGATGATGCGACGGTGATGATCTCAGCGATGGAGCGCCTGCGGTGACTCGTTGGGGCGTTTTGTTTGGGCGAACTGGATGACGTTCTCGCGTGATGGATGGGTTGACTCGAGGCTGGCCTGTGTTGGAGGAGATTGGATGACTTAGGAAAAGCGGCGGTTCGACCTACTAAAGGCAAGCCTAAGCCGACAGGACGTGTTTGCGGGTCGGCGTTGTACCACCAAGGGGATGCGTACGGGAGCTGTGCTCAAGCAATATTAATCATCAATGTGATGTTCCGACGAGCCGTGTTAGCAACTTGAATGGCCTTGACCTTGGTGTACTGCGTTTGATCCCATCAACGCTGTCCGTTTTAGCAGCTTGAGAGGGTCTGTTAGGTACCTAGGTACTCACTACCTAGGTAGGTACTCAGCTCCAGCAGCTACTCTACCTACGGTACCTAGGTAGGTACCCACATGCTTGGTGGCGCTCGTGGGTCAGTGTCCCACTTCCTGCACGTTCCAGAACCCCAAGTCGACGAACATCGCCACGGGCATCTGTTCTATGCATTGCCAAACTTGAATCCCTCATCTGAACATACAGATAAAAAGGTTGATACGGACGAAAAAGAAAAAGAAAACCGCTGTACCGGCTATTAGGGCGACAGCCCACAGGTTTCGTTACTGCTACGTATGTGGCATTGTGGTCTTTCACCTCGGTACTCAAATTCCCAGGGTAGATGCGCAGTACGTACGCCTACACCTTGTGTAAATCCTTCTCGCCACCTATGAGGGGAGCAAAACCTCGGTGTCGTAGATCGTAGCCAATGATACAGCCTGTTGGCTTCCCCAGGCATCTGGCATGCACATACCGGAGACGACCATCCAAGTGTTAGCGATTACACGTCATGATCAAGGACATGCTTGGACGGAGCTCTTTTCAACCGCGAACTTGATCCAAATTGCCATCTTAAGATGAGCGAAATCCCTACATGGTCCCAGCCCGTCACTAACAATCCAATGCGCCAACATGTCACCGGCTCCGTCTCATCTCATCCCAGAATTCATTGCTGATGACGTTGCACAGGGCAAACGCGTTTTCGACAATTCCCGTGGAACCTCCATATGACAAAGACTCAAATAGTTTCAAACGTGTGCTCACCCCACCCATACACCCTCTTGAATCTTCGTGGAATCATGAGGATCAAGTATTTTTCGGTGCGGGATTCATGTGGTCGATGTAAAGTCAGTGACTTCTTCACATCGCGGCTGTCAGGGAGCAGGAAAGTATAGATTGAACCATATCTGGGCAAGACAGAGAACCCCAAATCAACCATAGCTGTTACAAATTCTGCCCAATGTACTGAGTCTCGGGCTTGAGACTTGTCGAACAGTGTCGAGAAAACTTCGGCAGTTAATGATCCGACCTTAAAGGTTTGCGACGGTGGAGTGGGTTCGTCCTCTGTAGACGATGTCAGTTCTGGTGCGAGTTCGTGGGCGGACGAATGCGATGGCCGGGTCTTCTCTTTCTGTCTCCGTTGTTCCACTCGCTCCTCCTGTAGTTGGGGGACTGATCGTGGAATAAGTGCTAGCTCGTTTTCGCCCTTCTGCTTCTACTCAAGTTTGGCCTGTTCTCGCTGGTATTGTGCTTCGAGGTTGGAGAAGCAGTCGTCAACCAAGTCCTGATACAAGAACCCCATTTTTGTGCCGGTCTCTGGATAATAAAGGCGTCCAGCTTTCTCAAGGCGCTTTCAACCATGTTAGGATCCATGACATTATTGATTGGAACCGCAAACTCGCGGAGATCAATCTCCTTTTGAGTAGACCTAACTTGCGTTCTGATTTCTGTAGTCGACAGAGAAAAAACTTCCCCTTCTTGCTTGTGGGAGAAGGTAGGCGGATTGCTGAAGTGAGATCCTGGATGAACACGATGATGACAGCTAAATTGGACAGTGAATATGCTTCACACTCGGCCAACTTCTCACGTTCTGTGGGGTAAGTCTCGTGAAGCTCACTCAGTTTCTTGATCCAGTCCACGGCTTTGACGGTATTCGTTTCAGGCTAACCGAGGCGTAGCATGTAATGAAGCTGAGGGTTGCTTCTCGTCAACTCTTCCGGCTTGCCCTTCAAAGTGACACGCGCATTGCCAACCTTGTCGTATTTATCTGCGATCCGCCTCAACCATTTCCGGCCTGTTCCTGTCTGGACGAAATGTTTGAAGAGGGACTGGGCACGCCCATATTCCAAATGACAGGTATTTGATATCTCTTGAAGAACTACTGTCCGATGAACTTTGTCCAGGGTTGCGCTCTCGAGAAAATCAAGAAGGCGTTCAATATACTTCCACATGGCATCATCTTTGATCGCACAGTGCATTGCATCGAAGACGGCACCGCTGATATATTTATCGGCGTAGAGAGTGTATCGGCGCCCTTGTTCATCAGGGGGGAGCTCGGGCCGAGTGAAGAACCAACCATTGACACAACGAGCAAGCATCTCGGGCTTGAGGGAGAGGAAATTGAGATATCCTTCAAGGGTTTCTTGTTGACTGCGAGCGCTGACGACCATGTCTGGAAGTTCTAGCTTCACTGTTGGTGCTTGAAGAGAGAGCTTAGAAAGCGCTTCTGTCGCTGCCTTGTCTGATCCTGGAGGCCGTTCCGCTATATGCATAGGCGGTGCTCCCAGTGTCAAGATATCTTCGACAAGAACGTTGAGGCACCGTAACACGGTGGCTTGTCTCTGCAAGACCAATTCCCCAGTTCCTTGAGGAAGAAACTCGCGCAACGCTGGGTTTGACTTGTGCGCAGCCAATGCCGTAGCGAGCTCGGTCGGGAGATTGAAGTTGATAGCGTATTTGTCTTCCGTGGAAAATTTGTGGCAACAGTCCTCGAAAGTCTTCTTATAGCGGACACCTCTGTTGATCATCAATTCGGAACGAAATCAAAACCCCCTGGTGTGACATCGATGCCATGTTGAAACTAATGGTGGATGGATTTCGTGGCACGAATTCTGAGAAGGTTCAAGAGGAAGTTGGGTTGGTTTGTCACGTCGCGTACATTTATCTCTGGCGAGAAAGCGACCATGTCCCCGACTGATTTATCATGAGCATGCAACAGCACGATTCCACCCATTGCACCGGCTATTAGGCATGTTGTCTTTTGGCTTTTGTCAAATGATTGCCATAGAGCCTCAACTTTGGTCCCATGTGTTTTGTATTTTCGTGCAAGGTTTTCTTGCAGTTCTAATACCAGGGGCCTGTCTGGGATGATCATGCTGAGTGTCAGAATGCGTTACCATCTGAGTGGTCAGTTTTGGAGATGCCCTAGAGGTAGATACGCCAAAGTCAGGCGAAAAAGAGTTCAAGCAATATGATGAATCATGAATAAGGAGACAAACTCAAGCTGACATAGGTCCAAGATGAAGAGGGGAAAAGAGGGATATGTACATTGACGGTACTGAGGAATCAGTCAAGCAGCCTGTTGGTTGTGCTTATTGGGCCTTCTGGTACTGCCTCGCTGCTGTGTAACATGTGCGAGGCTTTGCTTTGCTTCGACTATCCGATAGGCCAGAGCATTGCATAATTATTAGTAGATGGAGAGGGAGGCAACGTGACCATACATTCAGGCGTTAGGAAATATTATAGCTTGCATATAATTCGTAATACCTTTGGTGTTGCGACCTCCGACGCCCGAAGTAGCGAAGCCGGGTTTCTTTCAAATACTTAGCACGGTCTAAAAAGAATGCGTCACTACAATACCATTTAGTACACCCATGGGGAAGATCATGATTGATATGAGTTGGTCCTGTGTTTTTTTGCCTCGATATATACCGGTGGAAGTTGATTATGATAGGGACACCCTGCTATGCTATTGCAATGGTGAAGAATGTGATGCTCCTGGGTTAGTGATTCCGAGGCTGGACTCTGGAGAGGGATTGGATGCAGAAGTATGCTACAGATGCCATATTGCAATAGCAAATACATCTTCTGTAATTTGTCAGGGCCGCAGGAGATTTTGTGTATATGCAGCAGGCCATCAGTAGCTAGAGAGCAGCTGTAAGATGCCTATCTACAGTATGGATGTCGTCCATGCTGATGGTGGAGTTGGTTTTGGTTCTCAAGCAACCACTCTAGCAATGCTTCATCCCTGGCACTCCGTACGTCAGGTTGAGTTTGGCCATAGCGCCACTAGCGAGGAATGTCTAACACAAACCCCTTGAGCAGGAAATACCTCGCACATCGATAACTAGTCGGCCGTCAAGGTGAAGTAGTCTCGAGTTCTACTACGTACACCACGTCTCAAGCAAAATCCCGGTAGTGGGGAATACGGATGGTTTCCCGATTCAGTAGCTTCCCCACACTCGATTGCTAGGGTCAAAATCTCGCTCCGGCAGCGCCGCTCCGACTCTCGAAGGCTTCGAGCGGCGAGCCACTGACTCACGTGTGGCGGCCCCTCCCATATCCTCGGGAAGGTGCTCCGGGGGGAATAACCATGGCCCGAAAAAAAATTGAGCCGCCGTGCAGTTCTGTCGACTTCCCTCTTTTTCTGTGACGGTGAACGGACCAAATTTTCATCACACCCATATCTTCCTACCATTTAAACCCACCCAACACCCTCCTCCAGCACTCATCCTTTTTCCTTACTGCTGTTTTATACCCTATAACCATAATCATGTTGGCTTCGCGCTTGTCGAGAGCTGTAAGTTGCCAATGCCTCCCTGCGAATGCCAAGCGCCTTCTGACTTGAATTCTAGCTTCCCCGAGCTTCCCCCATCGCCGCTCGATCGGCTGCCTTTGCCCGGGCTCCCCTCCCCTCAAAGTTCGCTCGCTATGAGTCGACCGCCAGCGATGGCAAGGTCACCGGCGCCGTGATCGGTATCGATCTTGGTACCACCAACTCTGCCGTTGCCATTATGGAGGGCAAGGTCCCTCGCATCATCGAGAACTCCGAAGGTAAGTTTTTCCTTGCATCAATTCGCTCATTGCGCCTGGCTGACATTGCCATCTGTAGGTGCCCGAACCACCCCCTCCGTCGTCGCCTTTGCCGAGGATGGCGAGCGTCTCGTCGGTGTCGCTGCCAAGCGCCAGGCCGTCGTCAACCCTGAGAACACCCTCTTCGCCACCAAGCGATTAATAGGACGGAAGTTCAGCGATGCTGAGGTGCAGCGTGACATCAAGGAGGTTCCCTACAAGATTGTCCAGCACACAAACGGTGATGCCTGGGTCTCTGCCCGTGGCCAGAACTACTCCCCCTCCCAGATTGGTGGCTTTGTCCTCAACAAGATGAGGGAGACTGCTGAGGCCTACCTCTCCAAGCCCATTAAGAACGCCGTTGTCACTGTCCCCGCCTACTTCAACGACTCTCAGCGACAGAGCACCAAGGATGCTGGTCAGATCTCTGGCCTCAACGTCCTCCGTGTCGTCAACGAGCCCACTGCCGCTGCCCTGGCCTACGGTCTTGAGAAGGAGGCCGACCGGATTGTTGCCGTCTACGATCTCGGTGGTGGTACCTTCGATATCTCTATCCTGGAGATCCAGAACGGTGTTTTCGAGGTCAAGTCTACCAACGGTGACACCCACCTGGGTGGTGAGGATTTCGATATCCACCTGGTCCGTCACATGGTTGCCGATTTCAAGAAGACCAACTCCATTGATCTGTCTGGTGACCGCATGGCTATCCAGCGTATCCGTGAGGCTGCTGAGAAGGCCAAGATTGAGCTGTCTTCATCTCTCCAGACCGACATCAACCTGCCCTTCATCACTGCCGATGCCTCGGGCCCCAAGCACATCAACATGAAGCTGAGCCGAGCTCAGCTCGAGAAGATGGTTGATCCCCTTATCTCCCGCACCATCGAGCCCGTCCGCAAGGCTCTCAAGGATGCTGGCCTACAGGCCAAGGAAATCCAAGAGGTCATTCTTGTTGGTGGCATGACCCGCATGCCCAAGGTTGCCGAGTCCGTCAAGGGTATTTTCGGCCGTGACCCCGCCAAGTCCGTCAACCCCGATGAGGCTGTTGCCATGGGTGCTGCCATCCAGGGTGCCGTTCTCTCCGGCGAGGTCAAGGATCTCCTCCTCCTCGATGTCACTCCCCTCTCTCTCGGTATCGAGACTCTGGGAGGTGTCTTCACCCGTCTCATCAACCGCAACACCACCATCCCCACCAAGAAGTCTCAGGTTTTCTCCACTGCGGCTGATTTCCAGACCGCTGTCGAGATCAAGGTCTACCAGGGTGAGCGTGAGCTCGTCAAGGACAACAAGCTCCTCGGAAACTTCCAGCTCGTCGGCATCCCCCCTGCCCATCGTGGTGTTCCCCAGGTTGAGGTCACCTTTGATATTGACGCCGACTCCATTGTCCACGTCCACGCCAAGGACAAGTCCACCGACAAGGATCAGTCCATCACCATTGCTTCCGGCTCTGGCCTGTCCGACAACGAGATTCAGCAGATGGTTGAGGACTCTGAGAAGTATGCCGAGACCGACAAGGAGCGCAAGGCTGCTATCGAGGCTGCCAACCGCGCCGATAGCGTCCTGAACGATACTGAGCGTGCCCTCAACGAGTACGCCGACAAGCTCGACAAGACCGAGGCCGACAGCATCAAGGAGAAGATCGGTACCCTCCGCGAGTTTGTTGCCAAGAACCTGTCTGGCGAGGGCACTGCCACCGCCGCCGAGATCAAGGAGAAGACCGATGACCTCCAGGTCGCCAGTCTTAACCTCTTCGACAAGATGCACAAGGCCCGTGCCTCCAGCGGTGAGCAGACCTCCAGCGAGCAACCTCAGGAGGAGAAGAAGGATGAGACCAAGCCTTAAGGGACTTGATTTCTCCAAAATGTTAAAATTATGTATCCCAATATCGACGAGCGAGAGGTGCGCGGCATAGAACCCTTTGCGTCTCCATGTATTCGATTGTATTCATATACCGCGACGGCCGCATCTGGGCGCTTTGTTTTTCACCCATGTCTTCATGGTGGCGTTGGAGCTTCAAAATTTACGAAGTCTTTGGTTAGGACTCGGGGTCGGTTTGGTATTGTAACATGAACATGCCTATGATAGGTAGACGATAATAAATCTCCCCCCTCAAGAAACTTTCCTCTAAAAATTCTATCTGATAAACCTGTGAAAATCCTAACCTGCGACATATGCATGACAAACAATTACATTAATTGATGGTATAGCCTTGATGTTAAGGGAGAGGAAATCAATGTGTCCGCCATGCGTAGCCTCTCCATCTCAGGAAATTCGTATACTTACGTCGGATGGTGTGGCAAGAAGGAAAAATATTAGGACCGTCTGGGGTCATGACATCCATGCCCACGCAGTATTCAGCCGGTTGACTCCATGCCAGTGTATCGTCTTGGCCTTTCTTGCACCATTTTTGTCCTCGCCTTCTCCAAGTGGGTCTCCACCGTGGAGTTCCATCATTGACTGCGAGCATTTGAGCCGGGTTGCATGCGGCGGCGGCAGTTGGAAGGTATCGTAGAGCGAGCCTCGCGCGTGCGTGCTCTTGGGGTCGCACAGCGGCATGCGCTCGCCGGTCGTCGCTCGCTCGCTGAACAGCAGTTGCCTCGTCTCCATCTGGAGCTCAGAGGTAAGTGATGTTGGGCGGAAGGCCTTCTTGGTGTTGAGGCTTTCGTCGGGTGCGGCCGCCGGATTCTGGGCGTCCAAGACGAAGCCATGGCGCTGGGCGAGGTGGTGCTGCAGAAGCTGCCAGAGGATGGATATGAAGATGGAGATGAGGACGAGGATGAGGCCCAGGGCGACAATGGTTGTGGGTGCGGGGTGGCAGAACTCTGGCCATGCCCATGATGGAGGCTGTTGGCGTAGGTGCCGCAGCCCAGGCATCGCAACCGCCGGCATGGTGGCACGGATTGGACCTCTCAATGCATGAGGCGGGAGAGGATTGTAGTGACAGAATAGTCAGGTAGGCCGGTCATGGCGGGCGACTGCGGAAGCCAGTCTAATTGCACGAGTAAAGTATGATACATGATGTAGTAAACAACGACGATGTCACCTTACCCGATATTGTTGGCCCGGAGAGCCTAGCAGTAGGGCATGTTCCTGATTGGAATGGACCTTTCATCGAGGCATACCCGCCGCCTGGCTAACCATGCTCGAGGCGCGGATATGAGGCGCGCTAGGAGGCCTAAGACACGTCTTGAGGGAGGGGCGAGATTAGATAGGAACGTAAATACGTCGTACGTGACTGGATGCTGAAAAACAGCCATGGCCTAGATGTGCCCCGTGTGGGATATATTGACTAAGACCTCCCGAAACCAAACCATCCCCTCTTGGCTGGCTGCTCCGGAGCCGCTTCGGGCTCCGAACTTGCGCCCTCTTGCTTCACCGCGGGCCGAGGCTCTGGGACAGCCTTGCCCGGGTACTCAATGTAGTTCCATGCGACGTCTAAGAAGATGGGCTTCATCGGGATCAGAGCCATCTGGGGAGGATACTCGACAATCTTGGTTAGATCGACGCCGTTGATCGGGTACTCAATAAGAGTCTCAATTAGCGGCCTCTTGATGTCATCTTCCGCATCCTCCTGCTTGTCCTTTCGTAGTTCGTCGATGTGAACGATGGCACGATAACGCTGAAGCTCGCCGTCGAGTAGGGTACGGAGGAATTCAACAGCCTCTGGAGCGACATTGAGATCCAAAGGCCCCTTGGCCGATGCGTCTGCAGACTTCGGCACACTGGATAGGGACTTCTCAGCGAGTCCAAAGGCGCGGTGGATCAGGCCTAAAGCGTTTGCGGAACTGCCAACGATTGCGTGGGATCGAGCGATTGAAAGAGCCCTATGTGCATCAGTTCCTAGGTTGTTCAGACAAGTTGGAAAGTGACTCACTTGAGAGCTTCAAAATACTTGACAAAGGAGTCGATCTGGGTCGCAAGCTCCTGGTCATTAGCCACACCGGGTAGCTCCTTGATGGACTCGATGCTCTGTAAGATACCATTGTACAGAGCAACCTTCTCCTTGAGCTTGGCAAGCTTCTTGCCACGTGGAAGCGTCTTTGCCTCATCGACGGGCTCTGCAACCTCCTTGGCCTTTTTTCTCCGGGGTTGGGTGTACTCCTCAGTAGCTCCGTCGAGGTTCCCAATCAGGACACGATTGCGGCCAATTCTCCAGCTAATCATTTCGAAGTTGACTGCAGTGCGCGTGATCTGTAAGCTTTGCATTCGAGGGTCACCTTGCTCAATCCCCTCTGCCCTCATCTCATCGATTGCCTGTTTGGTAGCATCGACAGCGTCCTGTGTCGCTGACAGAATCTCATCGTAGGCGGTGGCCAGGTCCTGAGGTTGTCTGTCTTTGGAATTCACGAGGTTGCTCGTAAGTCGTTCCTTTTCGGCGAGTACGGAGCTCCAGGCAACCGCAATCTGGGCATCCTCGATGGTGACCTGACGGGACCGCCAGGTCAACGTCTTGGGCGCATCTTCAGCCCCAGGGGATGCTTTCTCCGAGTCGGCGTCACCCTGCTTTAGAATACTAGCATCGATTTGGTTGATCTCCTGAACCAGGATGGCATCCGACTGGGGAAACGCTCGTTGAGCGATGACGGGGATAGGGACAGTTCGGGGCGTATTCAATTGATAGGCAGCGTAGCGGATCGAAGGGTCAATAGTCTCAGAAAGTAGGTCCTTGAAGATATCGCCCTTGGTGGTTGTCGCCAAGGCGCTGTAGATAATTCGTGCCGTGGCATAGCTTCGCAAACTAGGCTCCCAGCTCTGCTTTTCAAACAGCATAGAACCACGAATCAGCGCGGCATAAGCCTTGGCCTCGAGGATATCTGTCGGGTTGGCTCCCGAAATGTCAGACTGGTTGAGGGCGTACACGAGGTCGTCAGCGGTGCGGGCTGCCTTGGTCAAGCGGGAGATAATGTGGGATCGAGCTCGGCCCACGATGCCCATCTTCTCGGCAGATCGAGTGGACTTGATGCTCATGGCCTGGGCCCAAGCGCGTTCGCTGGTGAGGAGAAGTAGATGGGCATATCTAGACTGGCCATTAGCCTGGCGTCGGATGGAGAACACAAATTGCCTACCCATGGTTCTCAGCAACGGACTCCGGCGTGAGCTTGCCCTGGGAACGGAACTTGCCACGGTTCTTGGTGGCTATACCCAGATTCCTACGGGTGTTGAGTAGTCGCTTGGAAAGCAATCCATGGTAGGTGGCGTGGTCGCCATAGAGGAGAGCCTTGTCGCGGCCTTCGACAATGAAGCTGGTAATGTCCATGATGGGTGGTCTAGGCGACCTGACGCTAGTTTGGTGGGTGTGAATATGACGGATAGAATCAGGTATGCTAGTAATAGCTGTGACGTGGGTTTGTTGTCGATGGCTGGCGTCGCGAGTGCCCGGCGCGAATGCTGAATCAAGACACACAGGTCTTGACGTGGAGGTTGGCTTGGTGGGGAGGTGAATGGATGCTGAGATGGAGGCGGGGCACGAAATCTGAAGTGTGGGAAAATGCCACAGTGGAGCTGCGTACTCGGCGTACCTAGGACCTTCTGTGCCTCCTGTACCTGAGGTACCTAAGGCCTGCACCTCACCCCCTCTATTCGCTTTCTGCCAAAGGACACAGGGTCAAACTTATGTAAGCTGGCAAACATTTGGGCCGCTGGGAACATGGTTGTGACCAACGAGTCGGATGCGATTGGCAAACTTGGGCCTAACTGAGTAAGTTACCATATGTCGAACAATCTGGCTTAAGACTATGTACTCTGTATGGACAAAGCTCCAAGTGTTGTCATGGGTATGATGGCGAGACTGATGTGTCCAATACCACCTGCTGTGGTCGCTCATTCACAAGGCCATGACGCGAATAGGGAACATCGGTAACTGATGATGGAGGCCACTGTAGCCAGTAAAAAGGAGAACTAGTTCAAAGTCATGTAAGACTTGGCAGCCCGACAACACCCCAGATGCTACGTATGGTTGCTGGTTGTCATACGCAGTAATTGTGTTATAAGAGCCGACTTGTGCCCTGGTGGAATGCTCACACGATTGCAGGACCCGATGCCTCGATTGATGACCCCTGGATCCCCTCCACACGTACCAACCAACTCTCAGGCCATTCTTTGGTTGAAAAAAAAAAGAAGGCGCTCGAATGCTTCAACCCATCTGCCCACACAAGCCTCTCCCCCGCTGATCAGCCCTTCTTCCAGAGCCCCACTCCAGGTGCGACGCCGATGCAGGTCTCGGGCCCTGTCAAGCCTATATCTCATCCACCTTTGCCAGCTGCCAGCACAACAACGACTCAGTGCAAAGGCGAAGCCATTGGAATACGTCTTCCGCAAGGTTGAACTTCTCGACAGCCAAGAGGCTTCTCTGGTCGACATTGAGTTCACAGTTGTAGGCTAGCCCCCTTGTTGGCTTGCAGGCTGTAGGGAGAAGGCGCCTCTTCATCGCATTGGGCAACCTTTCCGCTAGTGGACACTAAATTCTGCGGTGCAAGTGACACGCTCACGTGCTCGACTCCCGCGGGGGAAAGCCTGCATGCCTGCATGACCTCTGCCTGCAGCCAAAAGTATCTGTTTGCTTCGTCTGCAAGCTGGACATAGCCGCGTTTCTTGATCTTGGCTTCGTCCCGACTTCTTCACAGCGATTCTTACCACGGATCTCGAGGCCGTTGCCTTCTGTCATTTCAGCTTTGGGGCTAATCAAAACTCACGATTCCCTTTTCCTGCTTCCCGTTTCCCATTTCCCATTTCCCATTTCCTCGTTTCCTCCTCCACTCCCTCCAACAAAGTCGCTCTAAGCCGCTCCGCCACTTCCCACCTCTCCGATAACGACCCGCTTATCGCGGTCTGTTGCCTTCGACATCGTAGCACACCGAGCGACTGCCCACGGACTTGCAACCTTCACTTGTTACAAGAGCCTTGCCCCCGCGCTCGCTTTTCACCTCTTCGGCCTACAAAAACTTGCAGAATCTGTGATGTGAACGAAACGTCTCCTCCTCCTCAGCTGCGAAGCGCATCGTTCGACCCGCTCTCTGCACGCTACCGCTGGCCGCCGAGGGCCACTTCAGAGATGGCTACAAATGGTACGGCATTCCTCTCCCACACGCATTCTAGAGCCTGCATGCTCGCGCACGCCGTGGCCGACATCTTGGATTATTCAAGCACCACCAGCTGGTCATGTTACTCACTGTCATTTTCTAGGCCACACACCTCGAACTGCAAATGCAGTTCCGTCATGGAACCCGGCTGCGTTGCTGCAACCAAGCCGCCGAACCCCGAATACTCCAGACCCAACAAACCCCGCCTCGCAACAGTTCTCTTCGTCCCACAACTCCCCTAGACTCCATCACAACCCAAGCGCGAACGATTCGGTAGTTTTCCAATTCTCAAACCCAAATGACATACCTTCCGCTGGCCCTTCAAGTAGAGCATCCACACCGAGTAGTGCCTATGGTGGCGGCGCAAACAGCATGGGAGGCTGGATCGAACGCATGAATAACGTTCAGCATCGCTCGACCATCCCCCAGGCCAAGCGGCGCAAGGTTGAAGACCGGGATGGCTCTCAGGATGGTTCGAATGGTGCACCCCGAGGTGGGAACGGCGGCATCCTCGGCGAATATGTTAAGGACAGGCGCATGGAAGCCAACGGGTCAAGTGCTTCACAAGCCATGACCGTGGACCTGACTGATGGTATGGCAAATTCTCATGTTCATCCGCCATATGGTCGTGACTAACCTTCACTAGGCAACGATGACGAAGTTGTCGTCGTACAAGATCCTCGTGATGAGGAAGTCTGCTTTGGCATGATCAAAGCATCTTTGAGCTGCGTACGGGTTCCTTCTCCAAAGCCAGGAATGAAGAGTCTCTGGGGGCCGGGCTATCAGCCGGGGATCAAAGTGGTGCTCAAGAGGCAAGTGGGTGAGACGTCTCTGAAAATCCAAGCCTACGATCACACCCGAGAAATTATCGGCCTCGTGGAAAGTGCAAATGCTCGTGCTGTGGCTCCCCTCCTCGACTCCAATATCCGACTGAGGACTGAGTGTCGCATTCCGCCCCAGCCTAAGCGGCCCGGTGAAGAGCCTGGTCAGCCCACTTCTCGGTCCTACTCTCTTGACATCGTCATGTATGGCCCCGTCAAGTTCGCCCGAAACGTGGGTGCCCATTTGAGCAAATACAACCAGAAGCTTCTAGCACCCTACCTGGTTCAGAAAGGCATTCGGGTTCAGAATCCTCACGTCCTAGAGTACCGGCCCCCTGCACCAAGGACTTATCCCACGGAAGGACAAGCAACAAGCTCGACATACTCTGCCAATCGCACGGTTGAAGAGATTCGCTCCGAAGTTATGGGCGTGTTCGATTCTCTTACACGAAGCGACGACCTGCCAGAACTAGATCCTGATACAAGTATCACAACGCCTTTGCTTCAGCATCAGCGACAGGGCTTGTATTTCATGATGACAAGAGAAAAGCCGCGAGAACTTCAGATTCATGAGAAAAATATGGTATCATTCTGGCAAACGAAGATCGGTCCAGCTGGTCAGAAGCTCTTTTTCAATGTCATCACTAGCCAAACCCAGGCGTTTCCACCAGCAGAAACCCGTGGTGGAATCCTTGGTGATATGATGGGTCTTGGAAAGACTCTGAGCATCCTATCTTTGATCGCCACTACAACCGAAGATGCAATGCAGTGGGAGCAGCTGGCACCGGTGCAGCCAGAAGTGCCGGAAATGAAGCCATCGAGACACGATGTGTTGGTCCCCCAGTCAAGTCTCAATCTTACGCCGTTGGTCCGTAACGTCAAGTCCACGTTGCTTGTCTGTCCTCTCAGTACAGTTACAAACTGGGAAGAGCAGATCAAGCAGCACGTTCGTCCTGGGGCCCTGAGCTTCCACATCTACCACGGGGCAAACCGAATCAAGGATCCTGCGAAGCTTGCTACTTTCGATCTCGTCATCACTACTTATGGCTCTGTTTCCAACGAGCTAAGCTCACGTCGAAAGGGCAAGGATGGTCTGTATCCTTTAGAGCAGATGGGCTGGTTCAGGATTGTACTTGACGAGGCGCACATGATCCGTGAGCACTCAACTCTACAGTTCAAGGCAATTTGTCGTCTGCAAGCAAACAGACGCTGGGCTGTTACAGGCACACCGGTTCAGAATCGATTGGATGATTTGGCCGCACTTCTGGCATTCCTACGATTGCATCCATTTCACGACCGAGGAAAGTTCCTTCGATACATTGTGGAGCCTTTCAAGGCTTGCGATCCCGAGATCGTACCGAAGCTGCGTGTTCTCGTGGACACCATTACACTCCGCCGCCTGAAGGACAAGATCAACTTGCCTCCACGAGAGGACCTTGTTGTGAGGCTTGATTTCAGTCCTGATGAACGCACTATCTACGACATGTTCGCAAAGAATGCACAGGACCGAGTCAAGGTGCTGGCTGGCGCGCATAACGAAAAGGCTCTTGGCGGAAACACGTATATCCACATTTTAAAGGCCATCTTGCGTCTGAGATTACTTTGTGCTCACGGGAAAGATTTGCTGAATGATGCGGATCTTGAAGCACTTCAAGGCATGTCTGCAGAGATGGCTATCGATATTGATGACGACGACGACGATGATGACAAGCCTTCTCTTTCGGATCAGAAAGCCCATGAGATGTTCACCTTGATGCAGGAGACCAACAATGACGCCTGTATTGAGTGCAGCAGGAAACTTGGCTCAATTGAGAGTTCCAACATTGACGTCGAGGGGCAGGATGACACTCTCGGTTTCATGACACCATGCTTCCATGTCATATGCCGATCCTGTATTAAGACGTACAAGGAGCGGGTGAGACAAACGCTGAACCCGGAAGATACCTCTTCTGGATACTGTCCTGTCTGCAACGTCTACGTTAAACACGCTTTCGTGCAACTTCATCGACGAGAAGTAGACGCCGAGCATGATGGTCCTGCTAAAGCCAAGGCTAGACAGCCTGGAAAGAAGCTCGACAAATACGACGGACCACACACCAAGACACGAGCTTTGATCGAAGATCTCATGAAGTCTAAGGAAGCAAGCGAGGCAAACCCATCTGAACCGCCTTTTAAGTCTGTTGTCTTCTCTGGTTGGACTTCTCATCTGGATCTCATCGAACTTGCTCTTAATGCCGCTGGTATTACTTTCACGAGGCTGGACGGCAGTATGAGCCGCACGGCGCGTACTGCGGCTATGGACAAGTTCCGTGAAGATGACCGCGTCCATGTCATTCTAGTCTCGATCATGGCAGGTGGACTGGGTCTCAACCTGACTTCAGGAAACAGCGTTTATGTTATGGAACCGCAGTACAACCCGGCGGCGGAGGCGCAAGCTGTCGACCGTGTACACCGACTGGGCCAAAAACGACCTGTGCGAACGGTCCGGTATATCATGCGCGACAGTTTCGAAGAAAAGATGCTAGAGCTTCAGGAGAAGAAGAAGAAGCTCGCGAGTCTCAGCATGGATGGTCAAAATAAGGCCCTGGACAAGGCGGAGGCGGCCAGGCAAAAGCTAATGGATCTGCGAAGTCTTTTCAAATAAGTGATGAAGATACCCGGCTTACACGGCGATTGGGGGACACTTTGCCCGAGTAGGGGCAGGCGTATTGGGGATGGTTCACTTCGTCACGTTTTCTCTATTTCTTTTCTTTTCTTTTTATCTGCACCAGGCCAAGACCAATTCAGGGATTCACCTACCATTCTGGTGGAGCACATTTACCACGTATTCTGATACGTATTGCATCAGGCAGAACTTACACCTAGCTCTCACGAGAAGTTTATTGGGGGAGGCAGAGACTTTGTTTTTGTGGCATAGCACAGGCATAACATGAGCGACGAGCATAACCGATACCACGGCAGAGACAGAACACATACAGCTCCATCTTAAAGCACCGCCTGTTTATGAGCTATATGGCTTGCATGAAGACGTCGTGCAATTGTGACCGGATAGGCGGCCTAATCTGAATGCAACGGAGCGTCGAGTGAAAGCGGATACGGTTGTGATCGGTTCGTTAATCAAGTCGGTGGTATATAATTCTCGCCGTGGCCCCATTCTAATTCACCACAACGCCATCTTACTTTTTGAAGCCCTCGACTAGCAAATCTTGCATCACTATGTAAACTCCAGGTCTGTACAGCTAGGCCTGTCGCCTCAGATGGCATCCTCCTCAGTGCGTAGGCCTGCATACTCGGTCCCTTGGTTCGCGGTGCTCAGACGTGCACATAAGCTCAACAGGACGACGGTCTCGGTGGCGGCATAGTGATTGAGGGCGTCGAGTAGGATCTGCAGGTGGCGGCTAAAACTGCCCTCCAAGTTGCGGATGGTCTCGAAGAGGCCTTCGATGCGGGCGTCGGTGTCGGCTCCGGGAGCGGACGCGGTCGAGGCATCATGGTTTGCCGAGGTGGAAGACCGCTGGGCGGCCTTTGTCATTTGGAAGCGCTTCCACTGGTCGGCTGTCATGGTAGGGGGTTTGTTGAAGCCGGAAAGGTCGGGGTCGGACTTCTCGAGCTCGCGGGTGAGGCGGTTGGTATAGGCGGCAAAGATGGTACATGTTTGGATGAGCTTGGAGTGGATCTAGGGCAAGTTGGTTAGCGAGGATAAAGTAAAGTAAGGGAGTTGGTTCTCAGAGACATACTCTCAGCAACTTGCTGTTAGTGAGCATACACTCCTTGAGGCAGGTATCTAGGAAGTCGACGTGGTCCTGCATCAGCTCATCGACAGTTCGATTGACGCCGCCGGAACCTGTCGAGCCCGCATTGCCCTCCTCCGTCTTGAGGCGCGACATGAACTTGGTCCAATTGGGCTCGATGACCTCGGAGGTGCAGAAGTACAGCAACTGTTGGACAAAGACGAGCATGCGAGCGCGCAGGGTCCAAACGCGGCGCTTCCAGACCTCGAGGTTACGGACGGAGCCCTTGTGGCCCCAGCTTATGCCGCGCGTCTGTGTCTGCCAGGTGGCCGAGAGCTGAGACTCAACATAGCGCAGGGAGAGGAGAAAGCGGAAGAGGGCCTGGTAACGCCAGATGGTCTTGCGGCCGATGACGAGGGAGACGGGGAAGGGGACCGAGTAGTCGAGCTGAAGGGACGTGAAGCCGATGGCGTTCTTGTCCTTTTCCGTCGGCTCGTTGGTTAAGGGCTGTAGGGCCTCGCCTTGTTCGATACCAGTGATATTAACAACGCGCTGCAAGGAACGAATCAAGGGAGTCTCATTCTTCTCGACCTTAACGTCATCTTTGAAGGGGTCCATGGAGACGATGCTCCCGGGCTGCCGTAGAACTAAGTCTAGCAGTGACTGCAGCTTGCCGGTGTTAACGGCCTTGACGGGCTTGCGCAACTCCGAGGCGCCCAGCTCGAGGAAGTAGGAGAAGTAGTCTGACGGGTCGAGGAAGAAGTAGTGTTTGAGGGAGCGCAGACGCGCAGGCAGGGCGTGCGTGGTGAGAAGGAGCTGCATCAAGGACTCGTTTGCGTGAGCGTAGGCATTGTTGACGTTCTCGAGGAAGCGACTGTCGTCAAACGACATAGGCACGTCCTTAACAACCTTGCTGACATCGACACCACCGCACTCGCGGACCACGTTCAGGTACTTACCAGCCAGGAGAACCTTGTCCTTGACTCCCTCGAGTTGCGGCGGTACATGCTGGTCGAGGATGGTGTATCTTCGCTCCCAGTACTCGTCCGTGTAGTCCTGCTCGAGTCTCTCGCGGCGGATGCTCTTTTGCTCCTTGATCAGGAACTCTGCATGGGGGTCGTGGATCCCACCGTGATGGAGCCACTCGTTGAGCATAGCCATATACGGCTTGCTGGCGTCTCGAAGTAAGGATGTGAGAAGTGCTCGAGCTGCTGGGTCGCCCGACATGGACTCCAGCCGTTTCGTGACCAGGCCAAGAACGACGCCGCCCTTGCATATCTTCTTACCTGTCATGTTGCCGGGCATGATTTCGCCTCCGTCTTGCAAGTTCTTGATGATTTTGTCATAATCATCTTCATCTTCCTCCTCTTCCTCCTCTTGCCAGTCATCTAGCAACGCGTTCTTCTTGAGTAGTTCATGTGCAAGCGAATACAGTTGTAGCATCATTTGGCTTGTCGACATGGTGTGAATGTTGAGAACATGCACCGTGAATGTTTCGCTCGTCAGGAACTGCGTCTCCAGCTGTGCAATCATGACTAGATAGTCCTGTAGAAACTTGCGTATTGATGCGCAGAGGGCATGATTAACGGCGCCAAACTCCTCACGGCTCTGAACATCCACAAACGCTTCGAGAGCGGAGTAATACGTCGCCATCTTCAACATCGACTGGGTCAAATCCTGCAAGCTGGGGTCGAGGCCGGGTAGGATCCTGAAAGTTGGGCCAGATAACCTGTCTCTCTCCTCGTTTGGGTTGTACCCCTTGGCAAACCTGATGTACTGGCCTTCACACCCCATAAAGACAAAAAGGAGGTCTTCTACAACCGCGGCTTCTTGAAGCTCTAAGCTCAGCTCGCCTAGAGGTTTCGGTTGCGGAGCCTGCGGTACCGTTGAGGCAAGGGGAGGGATCGATATCCGGGAGGCCAAAGGGGCAGTAGTGTGAGGTACCAGGGTGACTTCAGGGTTCCATGGAGCTTCACGTAGAGTTAGTTGTCGCCTCAACCACATTGGCGGCCAACTTGGGTCGTTTGAGCGAGATCTTGGGACGACATACCTTGCGGAGTCTCGGCCCTGGCCTTCAGTTCGGGCGTCTTGTGTCTAGGCGCATCCGGCGCAGCCCTCGTCTCCGAAGGAGCGTTCCGACGATGTGCCCTCTCCGGGCTCGTGGTCCTTGGTATCACCCGCTCCAGGTGCGCCTCGAAGGTGCGCTCGGTGACCCTCCTCTCCTCGAAGCGACGCTCCTCGACGTTCCTGCCAGCCGTCCGCGGGTTCCCCGATGCCGTACGCTTGTGCATACCCGGGAACGCGCCTGGGCGAGGCGAGGGGCCTTTGCTGGAGTCGGAGCGTTCGCTCTTGAAGCTGTTGCTCGCATGGTTGGCAGAGACGCGGGGCCGCTCGTCACCCTGGCCGTTGACTCGGGACGATGCTCGTGGTGCGCCGGAAGCCATTTTGGCAGGCTACATCTGAGAAAGAGCCTTTCGAAGTCCCAGCGCTGTCGATATGGGACCGAAGAGAGTTGAGTCGCGGCAGGGAGAGCGAAGGTTGTGGGATGTTGAAACGAAGTTGGTATAAGTGTGTGGTGCCCAATCGCGCTGTGGAGGTTGACGTGGGGTGTGTCGCGTCGGGATAAATTGAGGGGACGGGTTGCTTGTGCTTGCTTGTTGAGCTGTAATAGTCTACCCACCCCAACACTGCTGGTAAGGAAAATTTGGATATTTCGGGTTTACATCCTTTGAACAGTAAGGGTGATAAAACATATTAAAGATCGCGTTATTAATTCCAACCCATTCAGAGGTTGACCAAACATTGTATGTGACATCAAATCATCAAGCTACAAGGGCATTCACAACTGACCCAAACAGGATTAACCCGGTTTTGCTGGCCTTGGAAACACAAGTGTGGCGGTGAAATCAACTGCCAAGTGTGGCACGGACCAATGGGGGGGGGGGGGGGGCTTCACACACCCCACGAAGCACCCACAGTTCCTGAAGCTACAGGGGGCTCCTCCCACTGGGCTGTGGCGTCTCCAGGGCACTTTGGGCAACTTGGTAGCGGACCTTGGTAGCGGAGCTCTAGCAGCTCTCAGTTGGGATCGGTGTGCGCGCGGCTGCGGCTACGTAGGCGGAGTGATTGCCTAGCAATTCCAAACGCCAACTCGACGTCCACTCCACCAGAGCTCGCCCGTCGTCTTTCTTCAGCCTTCACGCCTCCCATCCGCAAGCCACCTCGACTCCGCTCACGCTCAATCCGCTATCTTACGTCCTCTCCCACGACTACTCGTCCCCGTCGCCGCCTCGCAGCCTCTTCTCCCCGCCAGAGCGCGTTCACCCTTTAGACCAATACCGCCAAGATGTTCATGGCAAGATCGGAATACGGCATGTTCAATCCCCTCCCCATCCCTTCCACGGACCTTCCCTAGTCCTCTCCTAGATCCCTCAGCTACCTCATAGCTCGAATCTCGCTAACGTATCGCCCGTCACTGCAGACCGGGGAATCAACACCTTCTCCCCTGAAGGCCGTCTCTTCCAGGTCGAATACTCCCTCGAGGCCATCAAGCTCGGTTCTACGGCCATCGGTGTCGCCACCTCGGAGGGCGTTATCCTTGGAGTCGAGAAGCGAGTCACCTCGACACTCCTCGAGACGTCCTCAGTCGAGAAGATTGTTGAGATCGACCGCCACATCGGCTGCGCCATGTCCGGCCTCCAGGCCGACGCCCGTTCTATGGTCGAGCACGCCCGCGTCGAGTGCCAGAGCCACGCCTTCAACTACAACGAGAACCTCCGCGTCGAGAGCTGTACCCAGGCTATCTGCGATCTTGCCCTGCGCTTCGGCGAGGGTGCCGATGGTGAGGAGACCATCATGAGTCGTCCTTTCGGTGTCGCCTTGCTCATTGCTGGCTTCGACGAGGACGGCCCGCAGCTCTTCCACGCCGAGCCCAGCGGCACATTCTACCGCTACGACGCCAAAGCTATCGGCTCTGGCTCAGAGGGCGCCCAGGCCGAGCTCCAGAACGAGTACCACAAGGTAGGTCGTTGAAACACTCCCCCCTCTCAGAACATTCATTGACAAGCGGGGTGATTAGTCCTTGACCCTCGTCGACGCAGAGACACTGGTCCTCAAGACACTGAAGCAGGTCATGGAGGAGAAGCTAGACTCGAAGAACGTGCAGCTGGCGAGTGTGACCAAGGAAAAGGGCTTTAGAATATACACGGATGAGGAGATGGCCACGGTTGTGGAGCGGCTGCCAGCGAATTGAGCGGGCAGAGGGTAACCAACCAATGACGAGATAGAGAAACGTCTTTTGAGCTTTTAAGATCGGAGCCCAACTGCTTGCTAGGGAGACATACACGCCAGATGTTTCCACCCAAGAGGGCTCGCAATTATGTATCATTAATGTAAGGGTACTAACAGTGACGGTGCCAGACATCTAAACCTCCCCCTCGCACACAGTCTCCGAATCATTCCCCATTCTTCCCATCACTAGGTCTTGGGACCCGTTCATGATACTTTATCCACACGAAATTCAATCATGGGCTCATCAATCGTCATCCCCAATCGGCTGCTCTCCTTCCTTTGGCGACACCAACATATCATCTTTGAGTTCCAAGAATTGAAGATCCTGTTCTACCCCAAGTAGACCCAGTGCATATGAAGCCCGTTCGGACTTTGCCAACACTAGGCGTCGTTCCTCACCGGGCCCTTGCTCGAGCTCTCGGATTTTACGGTCGATTCGTCGAGGATTGTTCCAGACAGAAATCGGCACGCCAATTTCCTCCACGTGCACATAGGGTGGACCACGGCCAATTTGCGCCGCCTTGATCCAGGCTGACTCGCAGCCGTCAGCGATCTGTCGTGCAGACTGCCAGCCCGTGAGGCGGGATATGTCACGTAATCGACGTACAACCCACTGGCGTTGAGCATCTTCTCGATACTAAAGCATTATTAATGTAAGTATCCGACGACGGGAGGAACAGCAAGAAATGAAATGGGGGAGACATACCTCGATAGCTGCCACAAAAAGGCAGAAGCAGCTTTCAATGAAAGCTGCGCTGACGAGGGTGCTGATCTCAGTCATGTGGGTGCAATCTTCCGACAAACCCGCAGCTATCTGTCCAAGTATTTTCGAGAGACCGCCCGTCTGTTTAGCTGCCATGCCAGCCGCCTGCATCGCCGCCGGAGCCATCGACGGGTGAGTCCGATACAAGTGGATCATGCCCATGTAAAAGTTCATCCAGATTCCGGCAATGGAAAACGTTCTATACTGCAACGTCATTCCAAACGGCGACTGCCTTCGGTCCGAAAACTGGGGGTGGAGCGGCTGGAACTCTGGCCCCAGGCTTCTCTCAAAGGCTTCAAATCCCTCCTTGATTGACTCCCACTGCTGAACGGCTATATGAAAGCTAATATCGGGGTCTTGGTCTTCGGTACCTTCACTCTGAGGAGAGGAATCTCGCGGGGGCGAAAACCCCATTGGGACCTTGAATTTGCCAGTTGTGGGCATGATCCCAACAAACGGAGGCGGAGATGGTGCTCCCGGGGGACCAGGTTTGTTTTGACTTGCCCTTCGCTTTCGAGATACGTCCTTGGAGGAGAAATCTGCGAGCCGTCCAAGCAAAAGCATGAGATGGTCGTATGTTCCATATCTTGCAACCCAAAAGATCAGCTTTCAACTTAATTTAAGCAGCGCCAGACGTTCTTACACGGCATCCAGTACGGAAATAGGGGCCCGAGGTGGACATTGGGTCCAATTTTCGTATTCCATACTTGGGGAATAAGTTAGCCTTGACCAGACTCTCACAGTCCGAACTTACAATAGCTTAGTGCCACCCAGCATACTCTGATATACATCCATCTTGCAGTACCACCAGTACAAGTCCCGCAAATTTTCGTATTGTTCAATGTCCTTATCTGTGATGAGGTGGCTTGCCGGGTCAAGAGGTTGATCCTCGGCCAAGCAGTAATCCTCGGCGGTGATATCCTGTCCGGACAACTTCTGCAAAAGCTCATAGTTGAGGTCAAACAGTTTGCTCGGGGGGGTCGCGTTATACCCAGGAAAGAAGGAATTTATCTGCTCCTGGTCTTCGTCATCCTTACTTTTCTGAGCGAGGCGCTTGATTGGCAAGCATTTCCGTGACATGTCTCTCAGGGGTATCTCGCGGAGTAGGATCCTAGCGCCAAAGAGGTGGTTACACCATTTGGTGTGGTCCGACGACCAGACCTCGAAGTACGCAAGCAGAAGGGTGGCTGCGAGCGTGGGAGGTTGCGTCCGCCTCAACGGTTTATTGACATTCTTGGCTATTCTGCGGATCGCCAGGTGGTAGTGCTTCATGGCTGCAGTAGCTGGAATCTTTTGCAGTTTGGCGATTTGCAGACTGGCCAGGGCAAGAATGGCATGGAGCAGCGCAGGGTGATTGAAAGCGATGATTGGAAACGTATCTGGAGAATGAGTTAGCTCAATAGGTCTTTCAGCATAGCTGCACACTCACAACTCCAAAGATTGTTGGCTCTCTTGGGAGTCGTATCGTAGGTCTCTTCCCCTTGGTCGAATGGATGCCGTTCATACAATGACATGCTCGGGCCCGTAACCTGGATGAAATGCATGAATATAGCCAATATCCTAGCATCCTTGAGTTCTGATATCTGGGCGGAAGCCGTGTACTCGGAGAGAACGTTGCATTTGGCGAATGTGGAAAAGGCCCGAACTTGGGTGCCGTGCGTATCCCATGTACCGTTGAATTGCTTTACTATCGGACCTAGAACCACTCGAGGATCCTGGGTCTCATCATCTGATTCGCCCATTTCGGCATCTTCGTCTAACGAGTCGTCGTCCAAAAACTGGCCATGGCCTATATCGACGTGCTCGTCTCGATCTTCATTCGGCCTATCGTTGATCGTTGGCGGCCTCACGGTCGAATAGCCATTAACAACCTGTCCGTCAGGAGCAGCAGCGAGCTGATGGGAGCGATTATCATGTTCAAATTTGGCATTTCCCGCTGTTGTTTGAGTGGAGATTTGAGCGTTGCGTTGCGGATATGGAGGCTGAATCGGTTGGCCTGGGTTGAAGCCATATGGTGCTGGCCCGGGTTGTCCATGAGGAAAATGTCCATAGGGCACACTCTCGTGCCCTGAATGTCCTGAATAGCCAAGTGAAGGGGGTTTAGGTGCAATGATAGGCAAGGGGCCTTGAGACGAATTTTTAGCCTGCATCTGGCTGACTAGATGCGAGGTTCCAGGAGGGTACATAGCCGGCCCAAATGGACCGCCCTGGATGGCGCCCATTGGGTCCTTGAAAACGACGCGTTGACTGTAGCCCTCACATTGCCGCTTAGATTTGATGCAATTGTTGCACGTCGGCCTGCCTTCGTCGCATTTGATGCGCCTTCTGCGACAAGCTTTGGGTAGAGTTGGTTAGCAGTGCCGTCATGAAAACATGGCCCGTGTGAGTTGGGTGCTCGGCTTACTTAAACATCCCGTTTTTGTCCGCTTTCTGATATTAGCCCTCTTGCGATTAAGGTCGTCCCTGCCGTCATCGTCCTGTCGCGAAGAGGCCGGAGGAGGTTGCTGAGATGTGGTGGCCGTTGACGCCACACCAGAAGCTTGGTCCATGGCGATAGTATTGGAGAAGCGCGGGCCGTGGCTGGTACGTGTCGACAGGTATTAATTCACACAGATCTGTATCCAATTGGCAGATTTACATGATGCGCTGGCTGAGTCGGAACAACAAGCTACGAACCCGAGGCAGGGGCAGAGTTTCGGCGCCTGCGGGAAGTAAGGTGGAGCAGAAACAACGGCTGGGAAAAGGGATGGAAACAAAGACGAGTCTCTGACTAGTCGGAAGCAACAGAGTGCAAAAGCCAGCGAGAACCGGTGACGGCCTGCGAAAGCGTCAAGGACAGGCACGCACAAAGGTGTGGGACGAGGAGCAAGCCGAGACAAGGCGACGATTGACGAAACAAAGAGAGAGAAAGAGAGAGGGTGAATGACACAGGTGCCAGGATAAGGGAGAGGGCACAGAGAAATGTCTTGGCTCCAGAAACGGGGGAGGCGGATGATATGCGGGAGGCGGAGAGGAGCGAGGCACCGGCTGCCAAAATGGGGTTGTCTATAAGGAAGCTTCCTGGGGGAAGTGAAACATGGTTGTGTAACTCGACGGTCGGCGGTTTACCAATCCAGTTCGGGGACCGGCGGGCGCCAGCGGAGTAACAGGAGGATCTAGTGTGGACGGCAGGTCTTTGCACGTCTTTTGCACGTCTTCGAATGCCTGTGCGTGTGCCTTGTCTCTGTGCTTGTGGTCCCTGTCTACCTAGGTAAGGTAAGCTCTTCTCTCTTGTCTCTCCAAGTCTCAACGGAGAGCGGGTCGAGTCTCCGAGCCGTTGATGCAATTGATGCGCGATGCAGCGCAGGGGGACCTGGGAAAAGTGGTAAGGAAGAGTGGAAGACCGGTATGCATGCAGGGGAGAGCCAAGGTAAGAAAGGCAGTTAGGTCAGCGACCTAACCCACCGTGAGTGACTCTGAACAACGAGAGCCGCCGGGCGAGCGAGTGAAAGTGAAAGTGGGAGCGTCGAGGCCGAGGCGCAAGACTGCCGCAGACAGCTAGCGGGAGAATACTAGACGGAGGCTGTATACACTTCGTAGTCTAGATGAGATGGTCTATTCGTAGATGGGATGGTGAAGGGTTTACACTGTGGGGCACTGGCGATGGTGGCAATTGGCAGCCAAGAGGCCCGATGTCCGTTATGGAACGCCTTGCACGCTGCAACAGGATGGGTGCCGAGCACTCGCGCCGGTAGTGTGATCCAAGCTTGCTAAGGTACCTACTGTCGCTAGCTCTATTGTAGGCAAGGTAGCTAAGGTAAGGTGAGGTGAGGGTCGGAAGATGGGTGGGGGAGTGGAGTTGGAGAGAGTCGGGAGGTTGGAGGGGTAGAAGCAAACTGCATGAGAAATGGCAGTCGGTCCGGCGAATGGCGGCTCACGATGTTGCCGGTTCGACACCCAGGGATGCAAGCGGTGTGGAAGAGAGCCAGAGGAGAAAATGTGCGGGGGGGGGGGGTTAAAGAACAGAAGAAGAAAACAAAAACAACAGCTCCAGCATAGAGCAGAATGGGAGAAAAGAAAGGGAAGAGGAGGAGGAGGCGGAGGAGGATGAGACACAGCCAGAGGCAGTCTGCAGACACACAAGTCGACACAAGACAGGACAGGACAGGACAGGACAGGACATGCAAGACACAAGAAAGAAAGCAAAAGACGCCCCGAGATCAGATCAAAGGCATTGAATGTGAGGCAACGGCACCGTTGCGGGCAAGAGGAATGCAAAGATGGTGGGTATCACCAAAAACTACAGCCGGACAAGGGTCAGGGCCAAGAGGGGGTGGCCTGGGTGGGTGACATGGCTGGCTTCATGGCTACTGCTGTTTCTTCCGCCCTCTGCCAGATCGAGGAGGGGAAACATGGACGAGACCGAGGCCGAGGCCAATGACAATGACAGGGACTTGGTCTTGGTCTTGGACTAGGGACTGGGCCAGGGACAAGGGCCAAGAAACCAATGCATTTATCGGTGGTGGGGTCAAACGTCGCAGCATCTTTCGTAAAAATGGATATATCTTCCGCCGCAATTTTGCATCCAAAAGTCCCTTGTTGGGCATGTCATGCCTGACATTTTTAGAGAGAGTCATGGATTTGGGAGGGAGACATGGATCTGGGCATCTCGGCCGTGTGGTAGCCCAAGAAAGCGTCCATCACACACACTGACTGCTTCACGGATGACAGCGACACATGAACGGTGCGTCCAAAAAGGCCGTTGTTACGCGGAACCGAGGCAGTAGGTGAGGTACCCGGTTACCTGTACCTTTGGTAAAGGGTCGGTCTATCAGCAGGTACCTACAATGCTGCAACACGAACTTGTCATCATAACAGACACCAATTGGATGTGTCTGGAGTACAGTAGCAACCTGTTGGGAGAATACAGCACGTATGTACGCTTGTAGTTCGACTGCCCCGTCCGGAGCACAGTACGCATGTGTCGAGCCAAGACCTAATGGATATCAACACCGACCCAGCCCGCCCTAGCATGTCCGGCAGACAGGTCCTACCCATCGTGGGAGTGGGTTAGGCTCTAAGCCTGTAACGACTAATGAACGAGCCCCAACAAAGACCCCGGTCCAGCGACTCCAGTCTGGCAAGTTACTACGTACTATGTACGGCACGAACCTGCAGGCACATCGACAGGCTGGAATCACTGGATAGATCACGGACGGCTGGCGAGCTTTGGTTAGATGGGCCCAGATTGTAGATTGCATATGGTTGGCATGCCGTGCCGTGTTACCGTTTCTGACATCCACTCACTCCCTTGCCCTCATTCGTCGGCCGAGTGCCTTGCGCCCTTACTCGCATTCTCCCGCCTCTCGTCAAGAGCGGCCCTGCTCCTATTCCTGGACAGCATCAGGCGGTGTCGAGGTCTCACACCCGGACATGCTTCCCTCTCCCCTCATGCTCATCGCTCATTCTTGCGTAGCTTTGCACACATCTCTATGCCCGTATCCATCCCCGTCTCCGTCTCCATCTCCATCTCCAAACCCTAATAATGTCTGCCACTAGCGCATAACACCGGCTACCATTGTCGTCTGATATCACCAGGGTGTAAGTTACAGCCCTACAAGCAAGGTTCCCGGTGGCTGGTGGCTGGTGAACTGTCGACGTCAGGTCTCGCAACCACCAACACTCAAACAGTGAGGCGACGCGGATGAACCTGGAGTGAGTGTTCGGCCAGTGCATCCATCTCATTAACCTTATCCCCGCTCGACTGGTCCTCGACAGGGTCAAGGCCTAGCCGCCATCCATCCACGCATGTGCACGCGCACACACACGATGTTGATCTTCAAGCCTCTTGGCAACGTGCTGCAGCCACCGTCTTACAAGGCGCAGCAAGTGGCCCGCTCACGACCCCAATTTAATTTTTGCAACAATGGACCCTGAAACTCGATATGAACTAGTCCTTGAGACCTGCATCCCCTGCAATATCCGTCTTTTGTTGACTACCTACCATGCCTGCCTACGTAGTTGAGAATTAGGTTCTGTGAGCTAATTAGTAGCCGGCGAAGCGAGGCCCTGAAGTCTAATAACTCCAGTACGTACGTACATAATTGCCTCCCTCAGTAGGTTGGTAGGTACCTACCAACATCCGGCAGTAGGTTAGCAAAGTTAGCACCTACCTACGGATTAGTTCTCTCCAACGACCAGAGCCAGTTCCCTCGGACGCTTTTCGGCCAGGGCCCGCTCCTTCCGCCGGGCCCTCCGAACGGTTCCAGGCTGCCAAAACCTTATTCGCAACCTCGTTTCCGTGCAACCCGAAACATGGCTGGAAACTGGGCAAAAGCCTACGGAGTAGGTGCTTCCTACTTCCTACAGTACCTCCACAATCGCTGTTACCATCGCCAATGCATGCCATGACCCATGGCCCTTGGCCCTTGGTATCTTTACTACTGCTGGTGCTCCTTATGCTCCTCGTGTCCAGTTATCCCCAACAAGGCCGAGTCCTGCGTCTCCCTGCGCCAGCCACAATCTCGAGGCTCGCACAACCTATCCATTTCGGCACCTTGCCGGTGCACTACAGCCAACACCAGGATTTTCCCCCCCATGCAAACCCATTCCTATGCCCACAAGCACCTATCATACTTGAGGTACTCCCCACCACGTACAAACTTGGTCGCCCAGAGGCTGTCGATGCAGCTCACAAACCAAGGCGCCGTGTAACACAAACGCTGCACAATGTCGCACCTTCTTCGTCTCGCGCCCATCTCCAGGCCCCTCTGACCGCATGCCATGTCTCTCGCCACGGCACGAGAACCAGCGGTACTGCCCTTGTCCGAACATCTCATCTAGACCGGCATCTCCTCCATAGTCGGATCTCTGCCTCATCGCCAGCTGTGGAGGGGTAGCCCATCTATCCAGCTCGTCCCGAGGCGCTCTCACCCTCCGCCTTCTCCAGGCAGCAGCCATCATGCTGTGAACGTGCAGTTTGCTTTTGAGCTGTCGTTTTCTCTATTGCGAGAGCGATATTCCCATTCTCATCCACGACACCCCCCGTCGTCTAGCCGTAGCTCTACGTGGTAGGTCAGCGGTCTAAGACCTTCTCAAGAGTAACCAGGCTAGGGAAAGCAATGTCTAGTTCGCCCTGGCCCATCCATGACCAGGGAGCGTCTGAACAGTGCCGTGACAATATGAAGGCGCTGGGAGGCCTGCGGCAACAAGACTAGCATCCATCACCTTTGCCGTTCCACAAGTACGAGTCATCAATGCGTCACAACATTCAGCTGGACCAACAGTGGCGTGGATGTTCTACATAGTAATGGGCTGACGCCAAGTCTACCTGGTAACCTATTCGACTTGTGCTCTGGGGCGGCTTGTTTGTTATCATCACCGTGACCGCCACATGTTCGCCAACCCGGCCAGGTCTACCTACAACAAGTGCCAACATTCGTAAAGCTCTACCAAATAAGCAACATTTTCTGCGCGGTGGCCTCCATGATTGGCTCTTCAGGGTCCAAACATACTTTAGAGTTGCCCCTCGTGATCGCCGCCCAGTCCGTGGCTGTTCGCGGAAAACTCCCCGAATGCACGGGACCAAGCATCTGGCCAAGGTACTATCGCTCCGTGGGTTTAGATTTATCAGGATCGACAATGACGCGCTGCCTGTCCAACTCCCGTGACCTGCTACGAACTACCTCCACGAAGGCAGTAGTATATCATCTCGTCAACTCTCAGTACTATGCATCTGAACACTGGTTAATGGGTATCTGCTCCGCATCTCGTTCGATCCCAACTGTACGTGAATCCCCTGCAACTACCCGCAGTCGTAAATGGCATAGACTTAGTCACGCGGATCGGGGTATCTCGTTGGTGCAAGACGGTGTGAAGACTTCTGAGCCTCCAGCCAATCCTTAAATGTTGGCCTGTTAACCCCCGTTACACTTTTGAGGCCAAGCCGGCCTCGAGCATGAGCAAATCACAGCTATCATTTGACTCAAACTTCTCACATATTTAACTACAGTTACCTCTCACTCAATGCAGATAACTTGCCGGACAGTGCACCCGGATTCACCATCCTGCGCGTCACATATGTCCCAGTGACGCGACTGCAGCCCCGGGGGTGGCATCTCTCGTTGCCGACGGGTGGCTGCACACATGCCCTGTTCGCAGCCTATGAGAAGTTTCCCAGAACAAGCCCGTACACTCTCGAGTGCATGGTGAGGTCCAGTGCCACAGCCAGCTAGTTTGGGGAGCATCGCCGTTGCAGGTCGCCGCCGACGCAGGTCGCCAACCCCGACATGTTCGGCGGCGGCAATAACGGGAAGTTATCGCCAATAATCAGCTCCAAAGTTCAACATACACTTGCTATGAGAAGCCGCTGGTGAAAACCAGGCTACTTTAGATACAAGGCTTCTATTACTTCTCGCTCCCATCGAGTAATCTTGTTCGACCATGTAACAGTTCCAACCTTGGGTAGATTCAACAAAGCCCTACGCCTGTTTCAAGTTCCCCGACCCCACGCTATATTCCACACTAGATATAAAGACAACCTCCATCTATGCCTTTGTCTTTGACAGATGCTCGAATGGTCATATACGTTCCCAAATCCCCCGACTTGACTTGCAACGACTCGCCATCTAACAAAACCTGCTCGAGCGCAACCCCGCCAATAGTCTGAAATTCAGAGGAGACAAGCCCCGCGGGCTATTAGGCCCATTTTCACTTTTCAATTGATATCATGATCACAACGAAAAGCACGAAGAACATGACCGATCGAGAGACCCGCTCATTAGCTAGACTACGGATCCATGTGGGCTTCATTTATCAGGCGGCCTCATTGCATAACATGTATCAAATTTGTATTCTTCGATTTAATGATAACAACCTGACAGTAGCTTATTCAACACGAGTTACTCAGTCAAAATATTACGGCCCCTGTCATATCATGATTTTGGAGAGTTGTTGGTCGCTCATGGCTGAGTCGTGGAAGCCATTCGTAGCACGTGCACGGGCCACCTCGCCGCCCAATTGCCTTTCCTGGACACAGGTGTAAAAAAAAATCAGTTGAAGAAAAGTCACCACTACCCACTCCAACATCAACAGCACATTGACAAGCAACCTCAATCGCAAGCTCGTCACAATGTTTGCTGTGCCCGGGTGGTCCGTCTCAGCAGATACGCTCAGGTCTGAGACGCAGTCCGCTAGAAACAACACTCCCGGCGCAAAACCCAGGAAGCGCAAGCGAGCAGGCGCCACCGCGGCTGCTGCTGCTCTCGAAGATGTCACGGCTTCAACAGTCGCCGACCTGTGGGAATCCGTCATCGAGGGCAAGAAGAGCGATTCCCCAAAGCCCAACCAATTTGCCAAGCGGCAGAAGAAGGGGTCCAAGGAGAAGGTGAAAACGAGCGGCCCCGAGGATGAGAGCAGCGACAAGACTGAAAAGACTGAAAAGGCGGGTGACGATGAGGATGAGACGCAACCCAAGCAGAAGAAGGCCAAAAGGAACAAGAAGCAGAATCAGAATGCCGCGGGTGACGGTGAATTCGCTGCCGCCTCGGAGTCAACCTCCAACGCAAAATCAAAGGCCATCACCAAGGTCGCCGCACCTCCCGCCCCCAAACTCACCCCCCTCCAAGCGTCCATGAGAGAGAAGCTCATCTCGGCGCGGTTCCGGCACCTCAACGAGACTCTGTACACTCGCCCGTCTGAGGAGTCCTACAACCTCTTCGACGAGTCACCTGAGATGTTCGACGAGTACCACGAGGGCTTCCGGCGCCAGGTCAAGGTCTGGCCAGAGAACCCCGTCGACAGCTTCCTCGAGGACATCCGCGGCCGCGGCCGCGCTCGCCCTCCTGGCAAGCAACGTCCCGGCGCGCCTCCGCTCACGCTCGCCAAGACGATACTGCCTCAAACAAGACAGGAGTGCACCATCGCTGACCTCGGGTGCGGCGACGCCCGTCTCGCCGAAGCTCTGCAGGCCGACGGCAAGAAGCTCCGCGTCACTGTCAAGAGCTTCGATCTCCAGAGCCCGAGCCCTCTCGTCACCAAGGCCGACATCGCCAATCTGCCCCTCCCGGATGGCTCAATTAACGTGGCCGTCTTCTGCCTTGCCCTGATGGGCACCAACTGGGTCGACTTTATCGAGGAGGCCTACCGCATCCTGCACTGGAAGGGCGAGCTTTGGGTCGCCGAGATCAAGAGCCGCTTCGGGCCTATCCGCAAAAAGAACGCCCCCGTCACCCACAGCGTGGGGAACCGCAAAAAGGTCCAGAAAACCAAGGGCAAGGGTACCGACGATGGCGCCAATGATGAGGACCTCTCAGTCGAGGTAGACGGCATGGAAGACCGCCGCCGCGAGACAGATGTTTCAGCATTTGTGGAGGTGCTCAAGTCGCGCGGCTTTGTGCTCCATGGCGACCGAGAGGCGATCGATCTGTCCAACAAGATGTTTGTCAAGATGCACTTTATCAAAGCTGCGCAGCCGACTAAGGGCAAGGGCGTGAAGGCACAGGAGCCCCCGCGGGGGAAGAGGCCCATCATCCGCAAGATCGATCATGATGAGCAGCCGGAGGTGAACGAGGCTGCCGTACTGAAGCCCTGCGTCTACAAAATCCGATAGGGGAATATGTTTTTAAGCTGATAATATATTTGTTTCCCGCAGCGACGAATACCCGCATCCAACACTGTCTTGTCTTGCTTTATTGTTCCTGATAGGGGCGTCTCCTAGAATCATTTCTTGCCAGCAAAGTAGAGAAGTCAAATGTAATATCTCCGCATAAGAGCGGCCCGAGTTATCTTCTCTATCCACCTGGTCGCAACGAGCTGTCCGGAACCCGCATCTAATTATCATCCGTCTCACGCCAAAACGGTGAACTTTCGTCCTTGTCCTGTTACCTGTTACCCCGTCATGCTAGTCATAATGCCCTTCAAGTATTCCCGATCATGAGAAGAATATGAGACTAGCAGCCACGTCAGGGTTTCCATCTGCCGCCTGTAGCGCCTGGATAGCCTGCTCTCTAGTGGCTCCCATGGCTACGAGGTTGTCGACAGCTTCGGGCGAAACATGAGCCCTTGGAGCAGACTGTTGCGTGGGTGGGGGGTTGGTGTTTGGTGCGGGTGTGGTCGCCTGCGGTGGTGCTGCTGGAGGTTGTTGCTGTGGGGTTTCTGGGGGTATCACAGCTCCTGAACGCTGGCCGATGCTAGTTCCTGATGGGCCAGGTAGAGTAGGCTCCTCTGTTTCGGTCTCCTCTTCCCTGGGGATCTCAGCTTCTCCCAGGAACGGAACTTCCACGCCCTGGATGATAAGCTTGTCTTTGGCAAGGTCGATGGAGGCCTGGTATCTCTTGAGCATGTCCAGGCCAAGAAGCAAGTCAACAGACTTGCCCTCCATCACTGTAAAGCTGCAGGGCAAGAAGAGGTTTCCAATCTTGATCTGTGCGGAGTGGACGCGTCCGATGATAGTTGCGGTTCCAACGCCACGGGCTACACCAGCGAATCGTGTGTCAACCAACCGCATGATGCCGCAAGCCTCGGCGCAAGCAGGAGACATGATTGTAGCCTGAGCACCGGAATCAACCAGCGCCTTGACCTTGTGGCCATTGACTTCCACGTTGACGTAGAGCATGTGAACTCTGCCAAAGACTAGCGGTAAGTTAGCGATTGCCTAGTATCAGGTAAGAAGGGTAACATGGCATACCTTCGGGATTGTGCTCCATAGCGTTTTGCAGGTTCTCCATGACTCTTTCCTGGCGGATCATCTCTTCAATCTTCTTCTGGTTGTCGATGTTGAAAGGGTCATCATTGAGTCTCTCTATCTCCCTTTGCCGTTCTAGGCGCTCTCTACTTTCACGGTCCTGGCTGTCATGGAATATACGGGCGAAGCGAATTGGGTCCTCTACGGCGGAAGCCAGGTCGGGGTGTTGTCTCTGGAGCTGTTGCCTCAATGCGGGGTCTCCAAGGACCTGGAGGCGAATGAGCTCAGGGTCTTGTTCGTTGTTGGGACGTCTTCGAGGCTGCTGGGGACGAGGCGTCTGATCGGGAACGCCCGTGCTGCCTCGCATGTCGCGAACATGCAAAGCCAACATCTCTCCGTCGGTTATTTGCAACTGCTCCATGGTCTTGGAGTCGTCCGAAATGAGGCGGCCATTGTGGTAGATATGTTGTGACGTCGGGGGAACGGTAGATTCGGCGTGGATAGACTCGCGGAGAGTGGCCATTGTCATGTCGGGGAAGATCTCGAGGGTAAGCAGGCTGTCCTGCTCCCCAGCCTGGGGGTTAAAAATGTTGAGGGTGATGCGCCTAGTTTCCACGGGTCAGCGTTCTGAGCGAATGGTAGAGTTTCAGGAGCTAGTTATGGAGCTTACATTTTGGGCAGGTCCACCAGCTCGCGCTGCTCGGCTTGTTACCAGGAAATGCTGAGATGGACCACGATCGATGCAGGAGGAAGGAAGAATCGAGGGGACAAGTGGCTAGGTGGCAGTCGAAGTTGTGGTAGTGAAGGTAACCCTAGAAGACTTGGGGTCACCAGCTTTGTGTTGGCTCAGCAGACAATATTGAAATATGATAGACAGCTTGGCAGCTTGACAGGGAACTACAATTATGCAGTGCCTAGTAAGCGAAGCTCAAGCTCACTTGTCTGCTTGGCTGTCCCGGGGGGTTGGTAAGGAGGAGTGTTTGAGTGTCTGAGTGTCTAGAGGAAAACAGGGAGGAGGGGCAAGGCGAAGTTTCGGGGGAGGGGAAGTAGAGAAGGGGAAGGAGACGGGAGACAGGAGGGATCAGAGTCGGGGCCAGCGGCGGAGTGGGGGAGGTCCGAGTCGTGACACGGATCTTGGAGTCGCTGGCTTTGGGATGGACGGAGTGTGAATGGATTCGAGGTCAAAGCGACCCGTGGAAGGGCGGGCTGGGAGGCTTGGGCTGGGTTGAACTAGTGCTGGACGGGAGAAGCACATGGAGCTCAGCTGGGGAACCTTGGAAGCTGGAGGGAGCGCCATTCATGGTTACGGTGGGCGACCTTGCGGGAATGCTCTACCTAAAATTAGTGGGAAGTCAGTGCCCAGGTACCTACGGCGTACGTACCTAGTGAGGGGGGAGGCGAGAGCGGCGCTGGAGGGGCAAATTTGACCTTAGGTTTAGTGGGCCTCGGTGGGCGCGGCGGTGACGACACACAGCAGCAGCGGCACCGCCCAGCGTCGGCCCGCCAATCGCCTCCACGTTGCCCGGTAGGGCTCTCAGTGCGTTTTCTGGGGAGAAGTTGCCTGAACTGTGGGAGCTTCAGTGAGTCGCCTGGTTATTGGCAGTGGCTCGACACCTCGATGCCGCTACAGGCCGCCCGCTATCAGCTTTCATCCCACCAAGAGACTTGATTATTACTACCTACCTACCTTGCATTTCCTCCACAGAGCATCCAACAGAGGAGAGTCTATGCACGTAGGTAGGAAAAGGCAGTGATCCGCCCCAGTTTGCCTTTCATCCATCGTGAGCCTCGGCACTAATCGTCTGCCCTTCACTGATTAATGCGGCCGAAGTCTGGCCCACGCAAGTAAGAGCCACCAAAACACCATCACATCTCCTTTCGGCATGTTTGGCGGCCAGTTGCCTGTTCGTCTGTCAGCTGCCTCCCTGTTTGCCTTGCTTACTTTTTTTGCTTCTCGGTTGCTCCCCGGCCTGCACCGTAGGAGCTGAGATGTGATGCCGTCATGTCATTCGAACGCCTCCGCCATCGAAGGCCACCGAAACTCGTCGACCCTTCTCCCTGTGGCGGTTTTTTGGTGGTTTTTTTTTCACCGCAAACCTGGCGCGCTGATTCTGGCGGCGGGCGTCGATGAGGCACCAACCACGATGACGAATGAGCACCAGTGAAGCAAAGCCAAGAGCATCTCTCCCTTGCTGACTGATGCTAGGCAAAGCTGTCGAGCCGTCCCACAACAGTCTCTCGCGTGTCCCTCATCCCCAACATGGTGCAGTTCTGGCTGGCATGATTTCTCGGGTCGAGAGATTGGTTCCCGCCTCTGCTTGAACCAGTCTCGATGCACTCAGGTGCTTGTAAACGAGATGCGGGCGTCCAAAAGTTGCAAATCATATACGCATCGATGCCCAGGCATGCATCCAGTGCCGGTCTAGATGCACGGCTGTTGGCAACTTGGAGTAAAGCTTTGCCCTGAGATCACCACAGATACGGCCGCTCCAGGGAGAGGCTTGGCCCAGGGCCGTATGAGAACCAATTATACATCGGCTATCGCGACAGGGAGCCAAAGCGAGGTGCAGGATGATCTCCTCTGCAGCACCTTGACCCTTGTTTGGTGATGAGGTTGGTTGTGCTGATTGCTCTTTCCCCGATACCTCCAGATACTGCAGCTGAGCCGAACCAAGATTCCCAAACAGCCCCTGCCGGCAACAACAACAACAACAACAATGCGTTTGAGTCGAGAATCGCGAAGTGTTTTCAGACATCAACTAGCAGGGTTGTCGATGTCAGGACTTGCTTCCAGTGGTACCGAGATCTCCAAACTAGGACGGAAGCCGTTTCCGATGCCTTAGGGCACGTATCTAGCTACGTATTCCTGCAGAGTATGCGCAGGGGCACTCGATTGCATCTATAGTGGGTTAGCAGTTGAGTCATTATCTTGCAGCATGTGAGCTGTGTCTTGGGAAAGGTTAGATTCCAAGAGGCGTCGTTGAGTGGACCTGTGCGGCCTATTCAACTCTGGTTGGTGTTGTGCCCTCCACTTCTTCCACGGGCATGCCTACCGCGAGGTACTTCGCAAAATACTACGTCAGGCACCTACACGCCATGAAGCTTGATTCACCTACGTAGTACATGTCGACTTGTTCCGTTTCCAGATTAGAAGCCAACGCCAGAGACGGCTCTGGATCAGCGAAACGCGGCCGACTGAGTCCGTCCATCCCTCTCATCGTTTATCCCTCACCCTATTGTTTTCAGTCACACGACCGATTCAAACAACGTCGTCCCACTACTAAGCACCGACATGCTCACCTGGGTAGGTAGGTATGCTGATTTAAGGACAGGTATTAAGAGGTAAGAACGCCGCAAGCGTGACGCCTCGGTCGCTAACTCAGGCAAGCGGACAAAAGACAGGTGCAACGCTGGATGAAAAGTGGCGACTGCGTTATTCTACAACGTCCCAATGGGGTCATTCACCGAAATACGTGTCCGTTTGGTATGGCTCGAAGGCCTCGCAAAGGCTGTTAATCTAGACAAACGCTCTGGCTTTCGAACACTACCTATTTACCTATCATACTTCCCTACAGCTACGGTAGTAGCACTCACCACCATTTCGCCACACTGCAATCATCTCAAACCGCGCTGTGATAATTGTCTTTACCACCCCCCCCCCCCCCCGACCAACCCACCACGCAGCCAACTTATTCCCATCCTGCTCTCATTCCCTATTATTCCCCATTCCCTTGCACCTGTTCCCCATGCCCCAACACATATTCCCCTAATATTCCCCTAATATTCCCCTAATATTCCCCTAATATTCCCCTAATATTCCCCTAATATTCCCCTAATCCCCATTCTCCAGACCTCGAAAGGCTGGCGTAAGCACGGTCCTCCTCTAGAATACCGTTGTAGTCCCACCGCCCCATCTCGGCGCCGTCTTCATCATCCGATCTCTCGGGTCCGTGGGTCCACTTAGCACGAGAGCTGGCGGTTGGCGTCCAACGCCTCTACCTATCCCGTGACCTTCATCGTGAGCCAACTCTGTGATTCACTGATTCACGACTCAACGCCTCGTCTCTGTGGCTAAACACTATACAATCTCGTTGCTCAACCTGGGACGATACGTTTTTCTTTACTCGCCAACCAGCTGGAACCTCAAAGGGTCTGAAAAAACGTGCTGCCGTTTGTCTCGCCACATCGTCATCAGCGGTCATCAAACCAATTGGCCCAGTCAAGGGTATTTACTTCCTCGCGGGTCGACGCCGGAAGCCTCTGCCCAATCCAACTGCCTGAACCACACGAAGCCCTTGTCCGCAGTCGATTGCATACAGAGATCCCGACCTGCCAACTGCATTAGCGGCTTCGTGTCTGCAAGGGTGCCATTTCATGATCCAAGGGAAACCTGGAGTAGCCGCGAGCTCACCTGACAAAACTCGGCGCTGCCCTAACTCCTCAAGCCAACATGAATCCGAAAAACGAGTTTGCGACAGCTGCCCGGTATATGATATTCTCTAATGGAGGTCCTTCCCAGAGAGATGAAGGCCAAGATGGTGATGCTATCGATGACGACGGCGATGCCGATGAGGAGATGGTCACGGCCAAGAGGAATTTCACCCAGTTGAGAATCCAAAAACGCAACTCGGAGGCGGGTCTCATGAAGAAAGTCATCCCTTTTCATTGGGCCCCGATGCTCTCACCCCTGACTGAGAATGATATTGAGACTTGCGTGACGCTCGAGAACGCCGCTCTATCGGACCCAACTCATCGTGCAAGTAGAGAAAAGGTATGTCGGCTCTATGCTCTTCCCCCTTGCTGATGTTTCCTTGGCCGCCTGGTGACACAAGCTTCTTCGCACAAACTGACACACACTTTATAGATCGAGTACCGCATCCGGAAGTCTGGAGGCGTATGCTATGGCTTGTTCAACACTTACAGACCGGGTGAGGCAAAAGACTGGCGGATCGCGACAATGGATCCCAGTCGACCAGTCGAATCTGGACGTACCGACCATGCCAAGCATGTCATGTTCGCTCACATTCTTGCCACGATTGGCAAACATCCAGTCATCACGGACGCCGACATGGAGTTCCCCGAAAACTGGAGGGATCCTGTAGCCTCCAAGGGGTCGCCTCTAGGCCACCAATCGTCGGGCAGAACAGTGTGTCTCCATTCGTGTGCCGTGTGTCCTGAGGTCCAAGGTGTCGGCATTGGTAAGACAGCCATGAAGGCCTACCTCCAACTCATGAACGAATCTGGGATGGCAGATCGGGTTGCTTTGATCTGCAAGCCAGTAAGTCCCAACCTAATTTAGGCTTGAGGTACCGGTCCCTTTCTGACAAGCATAGTACTCAGTCCAGTTTTATAAGGGCTTTGGCTTCAGAGATCTGGGCCTCAGCACGGAGGCCCTCGCTGGCCATGGCTGGCACGCCATGGCAAGTATAAGTCACATCTTTCCCACGGCGGCTCAGGCACTAACCATCTCGCAGGTCCTCGACCTAGTTGGGCCACGACCAAAGTTCAAGGAAGAGCCAACCAGAGTGAAGCGAACTTAGCCCGTGATGTGACTTGCATCTCAGACACAGGCCACTTCCTGGACCCTCTCCAACTACCAAAGTCCCAGTCGTTGATTGCAGAGCCAGGGGGCTCACCCTCTGGCTCTCGTGTTGCAACGACTCCCCAGGGTTCGTGAGACACCCGAAACATCTCTTTATAGTCGCATAGCTGGCCTAGAAAAGCTCATATGTGATTTCCCCGCTCTCATCATGCTTGAACATTTTTTTATCTTTAGATAAGCACGTTTAGGACACAACACACAGTCCGTAGATCCGAATAATCACACTACGCATGTCCTAACTTCTGGGAAACCGCGTCTCCATGCTACGATGCCAAGTAGCGGACAATGCTATGCTAAGTAGGGCTTCATTTTTGTGTCATGACCAGTCACTCTGACTAAACCGCCGGCGCAATGATTAATATAGTGTGAATAGGGTTGTGGTGATGAGAGATGCTTCAATCAGCTATCTTACTGCTGGTCAGAGCCTTGAGAAGACCTAGGGCACGATGAAGGCAGCGGGCCTCGGCCCTGGGCTTCGCGCATCATATCCCAGCTTCAAAAGGAAATTATTGCTGTCTTCAGAAAATCTCATTCTCTTCCTTTTGCACGCGATCGTTCCATTCGCCCTTCCAATGTCCCGTTGTTGGACTTCTGCTGGGTAGTAAGAATAGGACAGACATGTGCTAATTGCACTGTGACAAAGCCTTAGAAATCGGGTGCTGCCGGCGGAGAGTTTAGGTCCTTCACAAGCCTTCTGGCAGAGTCTTTTGTCCACCTGGGTCTATCGAAAAATGGGGGTCGCAGTTGAGTAGGTTGATGCTTTATGGTGTGCAGTATTTTTCTGCCACCCCTTGAGAACTCAATTTTCACCCCACCGAACCCCACCAACGGCACGACGACGACGGAACTGCAAACTTGATTCACTCACCACCATTGGAATCCCTTAGTTGCGGCTCTAGCTGCCTAGCAATCCTCAGCTCGAGAGGTGAGATACCACTGACACTAATGGAGATGATTTTCTCGACATTCTAACCCGTCCAAGACCAAACACGTCCCCTGTTTCATTTCCAACTTGCACCCCCCAAAAGAACTTCAACTGCACTACAACATCTCCCGCAATGTCTTCTCAGCTCGCCACCTACAAGCAGGAGTTCCTCCAAGCCGCCATCTCTGGGGGCGTCCTCAAGTTCGGCAGCTTCGAGCTCAAGTCCAAGCGTATCTCTCCCTATTTCTTCAACGCGGGTCTCTTCCACACTACTCGCTTGGCTGGCGCCATTGCCACGGCCTTTGCCCAGGCCGTCGTCGACGCCAGGAAGGCTGGTCTGGAGTTTGATATCATCTTTGGCCCCGCCTACAAGGGCATCCCTCTCGCTGCTACTATTGCCGTCGAGCTCGGCAGGCTGGCGCCCGAAACACTCGATACCGTCTCGTACTCTTTCGACCGCAAGGAAGCCAAGGACCACGGCGAGGGCGGCAACATCGTTGGTGCGCCCCTCAAGGGAAAGCGTGTGCTAATTGTCGACGATGTAATCACTGCTGGCACTGCCAAACGAGAAGCCATCGATAAGATCCGCAAGGAGGGTGGCATTGTCGTTGGCATCGCTGTTGCCCTGGATCGGATGGAGAAACTTCCTGCTACTGACGACTCCGAGCCCGGACCTAGCGCTATTGGTGAACTGCGAAAGGAGTTTGGCATTCCTATCTTCGCCATCTTGACCCTGGATGATATCATTGAGGGCATGAAGAGCTTTGCCTCAGTGGAGGACATTCAGCGAACTGAAGAGTACCGCCAGAAGTACAAAGCCACCGACTAGACAACCAAATCCGAATTGAATCATCTCTCATTGCCACAATCCTTCTCGCACCATACGGTAGTAGTTGCGATATTCGCCTTATCTTAAAGACCCCCCTACCTTTATAGCCTCTGCTGTTACGGCCCCTGGCCCTTACTGGCCTCCAGTCATAGCTCTAGCCATCCCAGTAGTAAGTTACCTACGCTCTGGCTCACGGTCTAGTAACGATTCCATTACAATCGACCTTGCGGCAGCTACTAGGTATTACAACCCACTAAGCTTCTAGCCACGTGTTTCATAAGCAACCCCTATGGTATGTCTTTAGAAGTCATTATACTGATTTAGTCATTTTGATACATATATATTATGACATTCAATTGTCTGCTTTGAGTTCGCTATATGTTTCTTTGTATGCATTTTACTCTCTAATTTGGCAACAACATAGCTCTTAAAATTTGCTCGCTCTGCAATAGGCGTCATTGGGCTGTGCAAGTGTTTTCCTTTCCCCGGAGGGTTCTATACGGATACCTCTCCGGCAAAGCCCAGGCGCAAAGTGACTTTGGCCGCTTTCCCACAAACGGGCTTATCGATAGGCAGACCCCGCCACGACTCCACCCACGTCCTTCGAAAAAAAAATTGACCGCCCAACTGAATTTGCCATCTCGACTCGTCTCGCTCCGTCTCGAGAAGCCGTCCGCCGTGCAGAAACAACCACCACCAGATCGCCCATCATGAAGACGACCTGGAAGGACATCCCTCCCGTTCCCACTCAGCAGGAGTTCCTGGACATCGTGCTGAGCAGGACCCAGCGCAAGCTGCCCACCCAGATCCGCGCTGGCTTCCAGATCAGCCGTATTCGAGGTTCGCATTGCCCCAGCCTCTGGCCTTGGGCCTGCTCTCTCTCCCGGGTCGCTTCGCCCTCGCTTTCCCGTCGCTAACGCCTGTCTTACAGCCTTCTACACTCGAAAGGTCAAGTTCACCCAGGAGACCTTCTCGGAAAAGTTTGGCGCCATCCTCGAGAGCTTTCCCCGACTGCAAGACATCCACCCATTCCACAAGGACCTGCTGAACACCCTTTACGATGCCGACCATTTCAAAATCGCCCTCGGCCAGATGTCAACGGCCAAACACCTGATCGAGACCATCTCTAGGGATTACGTCCGCCTGCTCAAGTACGGACAGTCGTTGTACCAATGCAAGCAGCTCAAGCGGGCTGCCCTCGGTCGCATGGCCACCCTCATCAAGCGCCTCAAGGACCCATTGATGTACCTCGACCAGGTCCGTCAACATTTGGGCCGTCTTCCCTCGATTGACCCCAACACTCGAACTCTGGTCATCTGCGGCTACCCCAACGTCGGAAAGTCCAGCTTCCTGCGCAGCGTTACTCGCGCCGACGTCGATGTCCAGCCCTATGCCTTTACCACCAAGAGTTTGTTCGTCGGTCACTTCGACTACAAATATCTGCGATTCCAGGCCATTGATACTCCCGGAATTCTTGATCACCCTCTCGAGGAGATGAACACCATCGAGATGCAGAGGTATGTGGATTAATACAAGCTGTTACCGCCACTGTACTAACAGCATCCAGTATCACTGCCATTGCCCACTTGAGATCCGCGATCATGTACTTTATGGATCTTTCCGAACAGTGTGGCTACTCTGTTACTTCCCAGATTGCGCTTTTCAAGAGCATCAAGCCGCTATTCGCGAATAAGCTCGTCTTCGTCGTCATCAACAAGATCGACGTCACCCGAGTGGAGGACTTGGAGACCGAGTTGCAAGCAGAGCTCCAGGGCCTCCTCAAGCCCGGCGAGGTTGAGTTGCTTCAGCTGTCTTGCAACACCCAAGAGGGTGTTCAGGAAGTCAAGAACGCCGCTTGTGAGCGCTTGATTGCCGAGCGAGTGAACCAGAAGTTGAAGGCCGGAACCAACACCAGTGGAGATATCGGCGGCAGACTGGCCGATGTCATGTCTCGAATCCACGTTGCTCAGCCTATGGGCGGCAAGAAACTGGAAACCTTCATTCCCGAGGGCATCAAGGACCGCAAGAAGTACGATAAGAACGATCCTGAACGCCGGAGAACTGCTCGGGATGTTCAGGACGAGAACGGCGGCGCTGGTGTCTACAATGTTGACTTGCGTGACGATTATCTCCTCGCCAACCCTGAGTGGAAGTACGACAAAGTTCCCGAGATCTTCGAGGGCAAGAACGTATATGACTTCGTCGATCCCGATATCGAGGCCAAACTCCAAGCTCTTGAAGACGAGGAGGAGAAGCTCGAGGCTGAGGGATTCTACGATTCAGACGAGGAGATTGAGGATGATGAGGAGGCCGAGGTCATGCGCAAGGCGGAGATTATCCGCGAGAAGCAGCAGCTGATTCGCAACGAGGCTCGCATGAAGAAGCGACTCAAGAACCAGGCCATTATCCCCCGCAAGAGCCTGAGAAAGCCCCTCTCCGAGTTCGAGGACGCCCTCGACTCGCTCGGTGTCGACACCACCGAGATTGCAGAGCGCGCCCGCTCCAAGTCTCGCCCCCGCGGCCGCTCGCTCTCTCGCAGCCGCCTGGGCACCGAGGATCCCGATGCCATGGATGTCGATGGCCGCAGCGGTACTCCTCGCGACCGTCTCCGCTCCAAGAGCCGTGCCCGCTCGATGAGCCGTCTCCCCACCACCAACCGTCTCCAGGATGGTGTCCAGGACGAGGGTACCCGGACCAAGGCCGAGCGCATCGCCAAGCTCAACCAGAAGCGCATGAACCGCATGGCCCGACAGGGAGAGGGAGATCGACACACCACCGCCTCACTCATCAAGCATCTGGTAAGTTTCATCCGTTCCGTGCCCATCGAAAGCAGACTACTAACAGCCAACCCTCCAGGTTGCCGGAAAGCGGGGTATGGGCAAGACATCCCGAAGATAGAAAAAGTGCATCTTGCTTCCTTTCCCCCTTCCAGCTTGTCTTTGTCTTTTCGCATGTCATGGTTGTGGGGTCGTGCGTTGCTCGGGAGTTCGGGGCGTATGGGATGGTTTGTTCCGCAGGGGAGCGAGACTCACCAAAAGTATTTCACTCTACATGTGTGTTTCTTGCGATGACCCCCCAGGTCGACTAGATAGATATTTACGGCACCCCCTGATAACACTCCAGAAAGGGGGGGTTGCCTGGGACGTTTTATATCATGATCATGAGAAGTCAGTCAGTACCAAAATTGAAGAAAAGGTGCAAAGGTTCATATATTGAGAAAATACATGGCAGTCAGTCGATCGACCAATTAACTCTTGTTACTTGCTGTCCGAAATGATGGTATAATTGCGAAGGGTGTCAAAGAGGTATATTTCATCACTATGCGTAGCATTTTACAGAGTAGGACCTCGCCTCGCCGCATGGATTACTGTGCAATGGCAAGGATACGATAAAGCAGGTCGTCGTTTTCACGCCGAAACAAAACGCACAAGTTTCCTCCTAACGCACTTTCCCATCGCATCGCCCGTGTTGATCGAGCATTTATTGGTCACCTGCGACCTGGATACCGTCCCTCAAGCCCTCAACCACAAGCTCTTCGCCTGCGCAGCGGCGATAAATGTCCTTGACGTCATCGGTAGTGGTCTCGAAGTGGCTGGTAGCATCGTAGCTCTTGGAAATGTAGATGTTGTCGCTGGAGCCATCTTCGAGGGGCTCGGAGATGGGGATGGGAGGGCCCTGTATGAGAGTAGTCACGTCAGTATGTTGCTCTATAGCATCTAGTAAGTTGAGGAGGCGTACCATAAACTGCTCCTCGATCTTGCCGAGGCGCTCCAGACCGGGCTGAAGCTCGAGGTGGTGGTTAGCCGACGTCTCGGCGATGGTCGAGACGATGGCGATCCAGTAGCCCTTGGGGCAAACGTTGTGGGCGGATGAGACGCAAGCGATGTAGATGTCTAGAAAATGTCAGATCCCGCACGTTAGGACAACAAAGATAGAAACAGAAAATCTTACCGTTCTTGCGGCCGACTTGGGACTGGGGGATGATGAGCTGAGAGGAGTCGCTGTCGTTGGTACCAGCCAGAGGGTGCGTCAAGATGCAGATAGCACGGACGACGTGACCGACAATCTTGGTCTTGCCGGCAAAGTAGGAGGGGTCACCAAGAATCATCTTTGCCTTGGTCTCAAACTTCATCTCCTCAACGCCGGTCATGGTGGCCTTGATTCCAACGGCCTTGGAACCCTCGTACAGGATCTCGTCCACGTTGGTGTTGAGCATATATGTGCCACCATAGATGGCAGACAGGCGGGCGAAGCCCTGGGGAAGCTCGCCAAGGCCGTACAGGGGGTAGATGTAAGGGGACTTGCCGTACCGGGCGACAGAGTTGCCATAGAGGCGGATGCGCTCGATAGCCTCTGGAGCCTGGCCCTTGGCGCCGATGTGCTCATCAGTAAGGTAGAGAGCCATGGCATGGCCGATGAAGTCGCGGGTGGAGTTCTCGAGACCAAATTTGTCGTAGACGTCTTTCAGAGCCACGGTGTTGATGTCAAGACCTAAATGGATGGCGCATTGGTCAGCCCCCTAGTCTCTCAAAGAAGGCTCGTCGGCCCCTCCCTCGTCATGGTTCCATCAGATTGGGGGAAACAAACCCTTGTGTGTGGCGGGATCCTTGGGGTCGAAGGTGCCAACCCACTCAATGAAGGACTTCATGCGTCGCTTCTCGAAAATTCCCATGAGGGGAGACTTGAGAGCCTCTCCGGCATCCGATGGGACTTTGGCAACGGTCGCCTTGGGGCCGGCGCCTTGTTGGACGTAGCTGCCAGCAACCTGCTTGAACTCGAGATAACGGGTGACGTCGGTGGAGACGAGGATGTTGGTCAACTCGCCCGAGGACATGAGGAACTTGGGAACGAGATCGATGTTCCAGTCGTTGAGGCGGCCATACTTCTTCCAGGGCTCCTCGCCCTGGTTGTAGTTGCCATACTTCTTGAAGAGCTATTGTCGTTTTCGTTGTTAGACAGCTGTCGGTTCATGGGGCTTGGTTCGGGACAGAGAGTGGTGGGGCTTGCATACCGCCTCGAGGTTCACGGAAGCAGCCTCGCTAGAATAGGCGTCAGTTTTGTATTCATCAAGCATCAAGAGAAGCATCTTGGTGATGCTTGGTTTGAATTTGAACTCACCCGCCGTAGTGGTCGTTGCGGTCGATGTGGAGGACCTTCTTGCCCTTGACACTCAGAACGCTGGATGCACTGTCAGCGGACGGGTCCAATCAACAGCTTTGGCACCGATAGCAGCACTGGTTGCGGCACTGGCATCATACAGCCAGCCCGGCTTCCGGACATCGTATGGCAAGATGGTACAGAGGGGCGGCTCGGAGCTCTCACGTACCCAGACAGAATACACTCGGTCAATCCTACAGCGCGTTAGCAACAAGAAAAGGAAACCAGGAGCTCCCTTGTCTTGCGATCTAGGCCCCGGGGGAGCAAGCTCGAGGTGCGGGGGTCTCAAGGACAAGACAACAGACGAAGGGCAGGAGAACATACCAGTGCCCAGCACGATGACGTCGTATTCCTTTGCAATCTCATCCATGATGGGTGATGGTTGGAGGCGGGATAATGCAGGCGAGGAGGATGGAAAGGGTGTGGGCGGAGGTGGTTTATTATGTTGGGAGGAAGGCGGTATGAGAACCGACGTGGACGAAGCTCAAGTGGCGGGGTTGGTTGGATGGGAAGTGGATGGCATGGAAGTTAGAGCGGGAGGGGGTCATCAGTGGGTGGAGACAGTTCGGCCTTTGGCGACTCGACTATTAGTTGCTCGTCTAATATACTAATCCCGCCTCTCAATCTCCTTGGTATAGGCCTCCTGATCCTGTTGTTGGGGCTTGAATAGAGCAGTCATGTACCTATCGCTTCTTGTTTTACAATAACAAGAAGACCAAGCCCGCGGCTGCAACAGCGGTTTGACAGACCCGCGATCTTGTTTCTGAGCACTTCATGCACCTCGTTCGCATCATGCGTTCAGTTTGTGCATGCGTGAAAACGCCCATTTGGACCTCCCTGCGCTCAATCCCAGCCGGCTTCAGCGCCCCCGGCAATCAGGCTCCTAGCACGACGACAAAAACGGTGAGAATAATTACATCCATTTCCCTGAGATTCATAGGGGCTTCGCCAGAGAACCCGAGTCGAATGACTACCAACGTACTGCCTACCCTATACTAAAGTCATCCCTCGATTCGTTTTCTCCCTTGTTTGCTTTCGACAGCTGTCGCACTACATGTCTCAACATTATGCGAGAATTGTAAAGCGCCTGTTACGTACGCTCTGGTGTTGTCGTGCCCATCCAAACGCACCCATGCGCTGCGTTCATGTATCTTACATTTTCTAGATGTACATAGCGATACAACGTTCCAGTGTACCCGATCGAGTGCCCAGGTTCCCATCCCCGCTATGGCGCGCAACCGCACTGTGAACCGTTTCTAGGCTGCCGCAACCTTGATCTATCGAGTGGCCTCCTTGTCTGGCTTGGAAGTCTCAGCTCCCGGCATGGCAGTGTCAACTGGGGCAGCGCTCTTCGCGTCTCCCTCAGCCTCTGCACCGACCTCACCCTCCGCCTTTGCCCAGTCCGCGTCCTCATACTCGTCTTCATACGCAGATGGAGTGTACACTTGCCCTTCACCACCTTCCAGATCAATCTCTGGGTCAGACATAGCAACCTGGATGGCATCCTGCCATGTGTACATCCTCTCCGTCAAGGCGTGCTTGATGGCTCGTTGGGTTTTCATAACCTGCAGCGCATTCGAATTAGCTTGAAAGTCTTACAACACCCTATATCCCTAAGAATGAGATCGTACCTGCTCATCTCGGGCATCAATTTCTCGTTCGCCGAATCCCAACTTGCTTCGACCAAGTTCCGTCCGCGAGGTTGAGAGCATGTTTCTCTCTCGGCAGCACACCCACCACAGCGAGTGAAGGTCCTCCCATGACTTCTTTCGTAGCTCCTCCACAGTCCAGGCCCGACCATGCTCCTCTGTCTCCTTGGGTGTGGCCAGCAGTTTGTTTGGTGCCGGAAAGAAGCCCCAGAGGCCGTGGCCCTTGTCCGTTGTAACCTGCGGCTTGAAGTCGCGCGGCTTCGGCAGCGGCACATCTGACATGGACAAATGTTCGCGAGGGCCCGATCCGTACAAGCTGCTGACGCCGCGGGACTTGTTGTTGTCCTTTGTCTTGCGTTTACATTGCGGTGCGGTCGTGGAGAAGTGTGAGGCGATTCGGGGCGTGGTGGTGGCAGTCTGGGAAATCAGAGAAGGTCTCATATGAGAGCATGCCTTGATCAGACGGCCGGCAGACGGCCGCAGCGCATTGGAACCCGACATTGTCATAGAATTGCTCGTCGTCTCGTTTGGTCGTCTCGATATAGCATCACCAACCAGCTGCCAAAAAATCGGTAGCTCAGCGGTGGCTGAGTCATCATTTCCGGTTCATCACGTGACATGGCCGCCTCCAAATTCGGTCTGCCAGTCTAAGCAGTCCTCCTGCCACCAGCCGCCGCATGTTCACCAAACTGTCTGTAAGGTACCTATGGATCCAGAGGACCACATCTCCATCGTCCTCATGGGGAGTGGGACCCGGATCTGGAGGTCTTGATGGAGGCGCACTTGCAGCACGGATGGCGGCTGGTACAATGTACATTTGGGTGGGTGATGCGGGGACACACTCCATATGGACGGCCCATCCCTATCCCCATCGCCAAACATCTAGAAAGGAAATAATCAGGGTCCTTTTCCAGTACCTGACTAGAAACACAGAGCGGATCCAACGCTTGGGATGAGCCCAGAAAAAAAGAGGTTTCTTCTCCATCCCGTTCTCCACGTTTCGAGATGAACTGCACGATGAGTAGGTTGATGTCATCGTCAATTATTGGTAGACCGCAGGACAAATAGAATTTGAGTGATTTGCGACAACTCTCCTTAGTAGATACCATCCTTTGTACATGGACTCTCACTTCATAATGGATACAGCCGCAACGTAGTGCAGCCTTCAGGCTTAACACCAAAAATTGTATCTCAGTGTTTCAGACTACACCAGAGCGCCAGGTGAGCTTCTCGTGCATCTCCCTTGAACCAAAAACAATCAATCAATCGTGCCAGCTCAAGTCAAAGAAATGAGCATACGCCGCACATGCCAGGCTCCCTCCCTCCCGGGTAGGACAGCCCACTAGTGGTCGCTTTTGTCGTCGCATACCGCATCCTGCAACTTGCAAGCTCAACTCATTCACGCATCCTGTTTCATTCGGGCGCATCATACGTGTACATGTTTCCACGACCCCAAGAGACTCTCAAGGGTCTTGGGATCAACTTCGGAATTATTCTCGACTTCATGTCAGGTAGAACCTTGATTCCGAGAATCTACATACATGAGACCTAGGCTCGCTCGTATCCTAGCCACCAGCCATGGAAGCCTGGGGAGGTGTGTGGAATTTAGCCGGGGCAGGACACCCATCCATGCATCCCTAATGGGTTCCTCGACCAGAACGATGTCACCTATTGCGTCTCGAGGGCGTGGGGGCGCCCACCTCCCTGTCAACAGCATCCATCTCCTCAGCCAGTGTTGGACCATGCAGGTCCGAATAGTTCGGGGTGATAACACCCATGTCCAGACAAATAGCGCGCATCTCGGCACACAACTAGGGTGTGGTTTCCCATTGCAATTTTCGAGAGACACTTGACGAATGTCGGTCACAATTTCAACAATCTCCTGCACTGGATGGACGCCCGACATCGCATCGCTACGACGACTCGGTGCCGAGGTGCCCCGATCGCGCATAACAGGCATGAACGCATGTAGGGAGAAGAGTGAGGGGCTGTTTGTGGCTTGCCCTGGTACATGGACTTACCGCGACCTACCGCGAGACATATTTGCCACATCAAGTCAAGTGAGACGGGAGCATCTTAAACCAGAGAAGGGAGAGAGATCTCGCCCAACAACAAAAAAGCAAAGCACGCCAGCCGTTCACTGAGACACACCAAGCCACTAGGCCTCCAGACCGCTAGGAATGGTACTTGGTAACGGACGAAAGGAAAGGTTCTTCACCCCTTCGCTCACATTCATCTTGGCAACAGCCTGTCTTGTTCGTGTCCTGACACGGTGGAAGCTCGAGACTGGTTACCATGACAGCTAGCGGCGAGTATTCTCGCTATGGGCGAAATGCCTCTGAACCAGCAAGTAAAACAAACCTCGACTCCCTGTGAAGTTGTATCGCGCACATCCTGGACCGACGAGGCACGATATGTTCGAGTTAAGCAAGGGTCTCCCACATCCCGTCTCCGCCATTCAAAGGGCACAACCAACTCTCATGGGTGGCGCGAGGTTGGTCGTCATTATCACCAGCTCACCACACTCTCCCGGCTGAACTTTCCTTCCACGATTGGTAGAAAGCATCGCATTGCAGCCGATAGGTCACCACGTGGTACATTCAAGTCTGTCGCCAAAGAACCTGGATGCTGGTGGGGGACCGCGTGGTGAAACAGACACGGTGGGCGGACCAAAAATCTGCGCCTCTCCGGCAAGGTTTCCGCACTAGAGCTGAGTGGGAGGCATTTTGGACGAGCATGACGAAACCAAAAAGGTTGGCTGGGCGTTCGTGACGTGCATCATAATCACTACTGGTGTGTGTGGTGGTCGGCAAGGGTGATGGATGGTTGGCTCTGCTGAAATAAGCATTACCCGATTAGCTCGGGGGTCGCGGACACCGTCGAGACTCGCGAGCGACAGCGCTCTGCCTTCGCCGAAACTGGTTGGGAGGAGCGGTGCGGCTTGGAACTCTGCGAGAGATTCCGCACATCCACAGCTGAGAGACGCAGGCGTGTGGGAGGTCAATCTCTTGGTAGATTCGGTGGCTCGTTGCTAGTTGACTAGGTGGACAAATATGGCGTGGGCGAAGCATGCTTCTACCGACGTCGGTATCAGGGAGTTTGAAAAGCCCGAGGCTAATGAAATATGACTCGCGCAGGCGCCGCCGACATGCAAGCGATGCGCTGATTTTGTGATCGGGTGCGAACGGCAGGCCCAACACTTCCAGAGGCTTCGTGTGCAGGATGAATCTCAGGTCGGGACGGAGAAAAACCGAGAAGCAGCAAAACTGCGTGGGGAACCCTGGTGCCTGGATGAAGCCATCACCAGCACTTTTGTTGCCATGTTGGATACTAATGTTGTGCGTTTGAACAACGATTGTGGCTACCGACGGGGCCGGCGTTGATGGGGAGCGGGAGGGACCCAGCAGCCTCAACCAGCTCCGTCGGCACCACCCAGCGGCAGTTTTTCTCCTCTCTCCACCCTGGCCCGCTTCTCCAACGATTGCCGGACATGGCCCTCTTTTATTCACTCTTCTGTGCGTGTGGATGCCGCCTGGAGTCGACAAAACCTCCGGACATGGATGGGACTGGTTGCCTCGTTTCCCATCATCGACAAACGTTGCCCCCCCATCTCTCGCTGGAAGTTGTGCGCAAACGAACGTGCTATTCTGTTCTGTGCACCAAGTCTTGGATCGACGCTCGAATTGTATATTTTACTTACCCAACTAGCACCTCGTAATTCCGATATCCCTGCCGTTGTCGTCAGCCACTGATTGGCATCGGAACTCCCGATGGAGTAGTTCCGACGGTCGGCGCAGGGATCTGCCACGAGGGTGTGTCCGACGCGCACTTATCAGCTGATGGTGCGAGCATCATCCTTTCACTCCTCAACAAGTACGGAGTACGTAGTACCTGCAACCAGGCAAGCCATGACATATGGGCAAGTTGCCGGCGGCATTCGCGCCGCCACCAGCCCTGGCCTTGCCGGCTATAATTCCCAATTTGTCCATCCTAGCTTGACTGTTCCATTTGTCAGCGGAATTGCTTTCCCTGGTTGTGAGAGACTCGACATGTCGTGTGTGTAGTCAAGGACTGTTTGAATGATTGACTCGTGTCAAGATTGGTCAAGGCATAAACGTCCTCGTCTGGCTTAACTGACAATTGTGCACCAAAGATGAGAGGCAGAGGTGGGGTGAACCGAGTATTTCCTATGGAAGGGGGAGAGCGGTATTTCGAGTCGGTGAAGTCTCGGAAAAATGTCGCCAGTACGTAGGTCGGTGTTTAGTGATGGCGCGGAATAGTTTGACACCTCAGGCCATGACGCAACCGCAATGGCACGACTGCGGCCGCAACAGTTGGCAATGTTGGCGAGGTGTTGGTTGCTGCGCTGGCCTTACGACTCTCATGGTGGTTATTGAGGTTGTGAATTTAAAATTGACGAGATTGATAACTCCGACTAGGTATGTATCCGCATTTTTGGCAGCTTTTGTGTCCCACGCTCTTGATGGTGACAATGTCCCACAACATTCGTGCCCTAGTAGAGAGGACCCAGAAGGCGGCGCCACAGAGGCAGGGGTTGAGGATCTCGTTAGCTTCCACCCATAGTTGGTTGGCGCGAAGCCGCAAGGAAAGGCAAAAAAAAAAAAAAAAAGGTAGCGTCTGGGATTAACAGCTAGCTGTTTCTCGGGAATGACACCTGTCTCGGTGTTTCCCGCCACTACGTATCAGGGAGAGTCGCTGACGTACCGGCTGAGCCTGCGGGTGTGGTCCGAGTTGAGAAGAGGAAAAAGGATTTTTCTTTTCTTTTTCAAGTGCGCTTCCCGCGGTCCGAGAGCAGCTTTCGGGCAAAGGCGTTTAGCACGGAGCCTTGGGAAGTGTTGTGGGCTGCGAGCAAGAGAGCAGTTGCGGCTGTGAGACGTTGAAAGTGGTGACAGGCGAGCGTCAGCGGCTCAACAGGCGACAGCCTCACCAAATGCGCCTCTTCGCAGATGCGACTCCACTCCAGGCTTCTGGAGCCATCATCGAAGCTTTCCTTGCCTCGTCGTCGCTCTCAAGCACCTGCACTGGGCGGGAGGGTGAGGGGTTCCAAGGGGCACAGGCTCCACCAAGATCTCCCTTGGTGGGCACAACCGAGGTGTTTTCGGGAGCCATTGGACGGCCCCATTGCGGTCCCAGGTTCGATGTGAGATGAAGGGTCGACCCTGGCTGGCGTAGGTAGGTCAGCAAGCCATTGTCAGCCAGCAAGCCAGCACGCCTCGTGTCAATCCATCCGCGTGTGCATTTGCGTTTCAGCGGATGCGCAGGATGGCGCTGCTACCATTGCAATGCACGGCTCCGAACAGGACGGACCAGCTGATGACGGGAAGGGTTTTGGTTCCCGCAAATCGAAGGTCCTCGATTGAAGTTGTTAGGCAAGGTTGCCCGAGCGGCAATATTGCTTTTTGTCCTGAGACCAGCAAAAGCAAACGAAAGCCATTCACAGAAAGTCGCAGACGGCTACATAGACGAACGGAGCAGCGCGTCGTTTCTTGGCGCGCTACTGGATGGTGAGAATATTAATGACGCTCTTCCAAGGGCGAGAGGCCCCGGAGTGTGCCACACTGGAAGTTTGGGGGTTTTGCGAGGAGGATTGGAGCGATGCCGAGGCTTGCGAGCACCGGGGCCAGTTGTAAATCCGAACCAGGTCTGTCTCACTGTCTCACGACTGGTGAGCGCGGCAATCCGTCACTACGAAGCAAGTAACCGGGGACATGCTGGATATTCGCTTGACTCGTGGATCCTGCACATCATCTTGGCATCCTGGCGGACTCGAGTCACGAGCTGTGCACCTGCCCGTGGGTGAACATAGCGCTCGGGGGGTGGACAAAAGGGCAAAAGGGCAAAAGGGCAAGTGGCCTGCCTAGGTCACGATGCCAGTACATTTTACGTACGTACGACCAAAAGGGCGGCGCATCGTAGTGCCTAGTCGAGTACAGGCCAGACCTTGGTTGCTACAGGCGCCAAGGGTTTACGCCTGAAATCGGCATGGGATTTGTGATTAAACCGCTCTGCAGACCACCAGGCGCGTATTGTTATGAGGTGTCATGCCATGGCATGCCGAAAATAAGCTAGTACTACTGTGACAGATCACGGGCACTGAGAATCTTGAAGCTTGAAGCTTGCGAGCCAAGGTTTTGCCGCTCATGAACAAGCCACTACGATGTATCACAGTTGGCCACCAACCAAGACGGCGAGCAGGTCAACACAAAAAAAGCAAGTCGAGGAGTTGAACTCAAAACATACCCACTTGAATGAGTTAGATATACCACATAGTGTAGATTGGGCCGTTCAAAATGGAGCATCTGGCAGGATCTGAGACAGTGTTGCTCTCCTACTTTCGTAGATAAAGACATTTCTCCCGCGTATTGGCGACGACTATATTTCCATGGCCGTCTGGTCATCGTTCTTGGGTCGTAGCGTTGACACTAGTGTGGTTGTATTCAAGCCGCTTTCAATGTAAAGCAAGGAGGACGAAAAAAACAACAACTCGAAATGAGAAGGGCTGCATGAGCGTGTCGAGATCCCGGCGCGAACTCGGCGTCCCAAGTCGTGTATGAGGTAATGCGGTGAGAGGACTTGGTTTGGCGCGAAGCGTCTTTGGTGCAGGTGGGAAGCCATACCGGCAACGATACCGGGAATCAGCCGGACAGCGCGCACCGCCCGGAGAAACTACGACTTCGATTGGAGGAAGGGCACGACGACGAGGTAGGAAGTACTTCGGCCTTCTGTGGGAATCGATGAGCAAACGCGTGCTGGTCTTGTGTACCCGATACTAGCCCAGCCTCACCCAACCTCCATCAATACGTTCGCCCCTCTCTTTCCGAGACCAACCGACAGCCTGAACGTTTGTACGGAGTAGTGTCTTCCTCATCCCCTTGTGCATGACCCTGGTTTTGTGCAAAGCGATGCTCTGGCCTCATTTAGGATGGTGCGAGACGAGGCAACATCACGAGCATCAGTGCAAGTGCCGCCTTATCCCTGACACGCAGCAGACATTGGATGCAACCTGACGCTGAGAGCACTGTTGATGCGGCGAAGCTGACCATGTTGGGAGAAATGACGCTTGTCGACGAGGGTGCTCGCACGTATGCCTGGTACCTCCTCCAACCACCAGCCTCCAACGTCGAGTCGTTTTCTCCAACCACCCACGATGCATTCACGCCACCCCTCCCTTGCCGGGCGGTGTCGGACGGAGATACCGCTGCCGATACCGATGCCGCGCAGTGCCTACAGTGTGCTTGGTTTGGATCGCAGGGCATCATCCTTCTTGGCTGGTACCTGAGTAGACTGGTTGCATATCAAGTCGACGCCTCCTACATTCTGAAGATTATCGAAATGCCCTCGATCGACCGGCGCTCCGAAACATAGTAAGCGACACGGCCTAGAAGTTAGGAGATTGACGAGAATGACGAGAATGACGAGACAGAGTTCTGGGGGCGTCATGCCAGCAGCCTGAACAAAGACGTGCTAAAACTCACATTCGGTTCCAGTGGATGAAGGGCAGATGGCGGTCGGTCCCCCTCAATACGTGCTCTTGCAGTTGTGTACCGACATGCCGGCGACGATTCGGGCCAGCGGTGGGTACGTTTGGGATACCTGGGATCGTAGTCGGGGGGTGACGCCCAGGTATTCCGCCTGTTCCCTTAGGCCCCAATTCTTGCGGCTTAGAGCGGCAATGGCATATGCGCTAGCGGTGAAATTTGTCGAGCACGATTGATTTGACCGTATTCTCAAGCGTCTGAAGTGGTTAGTCCTGGGTGTGGCAGTACCGCAGGCGTGTCGAGAGTGGGAAAGAGTGGAAAAAATTGCCCGAAAAATGAAAAAGTCGACCCTGCTGCAAACAGCTGGTGGCCAAGTGTCGAGGTGTGCTCCCTGCCAGCCAAGTCACTGGTACATCCGACAGTGTGTTCGCAGTGCTGGCTCGGCCGGCGTCTCTGGCCTCTCACTGGCAGACAGGCAGGTAGGTCGCTTCTTTGGCGCGCGTTCTCTCCTTCGCTCTTTCGGCCTGCTCTTCTTCTCTCTTCTTCTTCGGTCTCCCATTTCTCCCCTCCCTGAAAATTTCCTCTTTCTCCCTTCACCAACGTCTACCGCTTGCAAACCGCCGTGGGATCAAAATTTCATCATCGTCCGCGTTGACAGTCCGCTGCTGCGTCTTTCCCGCTTGCCATAGCTTTGGATTTGCGCGTCTGGCGCCTCGGCCCCATCGAACACGCCCTCACGGCCTCACCCACGCCCACAATCCACAACCACGACCCACGACCCACGACCCTCCCTCTGGTCTATTTTTTTTCTCCCTCCTCCAACTCCAGATCCCAGCCCCAGCAGCCTATCCCATCTCACCCTGACCTCCCTCTGGTTCCCTGAAGGCCCACTTCCCATCCCAAGCAATTATCCACTTGCTCGTGCCCACTGCCCTCTGCCCACTCACTGCGCGGTGCCAGGCCAGCCAAGCAGCCAGGCCACCAACCCAAGCATCTCAACGGTTCCGCTCTTGCTGCTGCGCTGCGCTGCGCTGCGCTGCTGCTACTGCTGTTGCTGCCGGTACCACTCCCGCCATTGCCCTTTCCTTGACCCCCGTTTGCCTCTGCCACCGCTGTCAGGTCGCCTCCGGACTCGCCCTGGTCATTGGACATTCCTCACCACGCTAAAATCGCCTACAACGGACATCTACCGCGACCGCTGTTACCTCGTTATTCGTACCTCACCACCTCTTCACTCGCGGTTGGTACCCACCCACCGCATCCACTTCCACGCGGACCCACTTCTTCTTTCTCGTCTCGCACCTCTACCTTTTCTTTTCTTCACACCCTCTCCACCCACGCCACCCACCCTTCTCAACCCACCCTTCCGGCCTGCTGCCCTGACAGCGTCCGCCGAAAAAAAAAATAAAAAGGTTCGAGACCCAGTTCTCCACACTGCACCCTTCCCCAAACACCACCTCGAGAGGGACCTGCCACGAGCCTCATCCACCTTTCGGGAACCTCGTCTGCGGAGCTTTACAAGTTGCACTGTGTTGAGCCTGAGTGATCGCTTGCTTGCCTTGTCGCCTCGCAAACTTGGGATCTTCTTCTCGTCGCCAATCTTGACTTGATCTTGTCAGCTCCTCCGCCGCTACACCTCAGTCTTCCAGGATTCTGTCGTGGCTTCTTCACCACCGTCACACCCAGCTCGTGTCTTCCGAGAGTAGCATGGACGGACAGTATCCCCCCAATGGTGTAAACACGACTTCATCTGGTCAGACTTATCCTTCACCCACCGCCATCGCCCCCAACCAGCTGCAAACCGGTTCTCCCCTCCCTCAAACTCTTCCGCCGTTGCAGCCTCCCGCCTCAGCAATGCAGCCTCTCTACGGTAGCCACCCGCACACGCCGCGGACGCCAGGCACGCCCAACACACCTGGCTCGAACAACCTCCCTAGCTACCAGCAGACGTCGCAGCCCGGAGGACGCGGTGGGATCTACTCAATGCCCCAGAGCCAATACCCTCCTCCCCAGGCTTATGGCACATCCGGTGCCATGATGCCCCAGGCGACGACCACCGCGTCGCACCCGCAGCCCATTGCACCCGCGCCCGTCGGTGGCCGAGGGCCTCCTGTGCTGCGCCCGATGCCTCCCGGTGGTATCATGTCCCAGCCCGGCGTTTCCTCCCCCTACGGACCCGGCATGATGCAGCAAAGCTCCGTTCTCCAGCACGAAGGCGAGCAGCCTACTCACGTTGTTGGCTCTCAGGGCCGACGCGGTATTCTGCCCAGTGCTCCCGGTCGACCTGCCGCCCCCGCCGCTGGCACCGGTGGTACTAAGAACACGGTGATTCCTGTCAAGGACGCTGATGGAAAGTTTCCTTGCCCCCATTGCACAAAGACCTATTTGCACGCAAAGCATTTGAAGCGTCACCTTCTGCGACGTAAGTATACGCGTGTCTCACGGGCCCGTTACTCAGCTAACGCAGATTTTTCACTTCTCTACAGACACCGGTGACCGCCCCTACATGTGTGTGCTCTGCCGCGATACGTTTTCTCGAAGTGATATCTTGAAGCGTCACTTCCAAAAGTGCTCCATCCGTCGTGGAAACCCCACCGGGGCTAGTCACTTGTCCCACCCTCAAGCCCACGTCAAGAAGAATGCTCAGGCCCAGAAGGCCGCTGGCCTCGGCCACGAGGGTGACTTGAACCACCTTAATGGTCTTACTAACATCCAAGGAGACAACATGGTCCACCCCTTTGGCATGGTTCCTGTCCAAGACGGCATGAACAACATGGCCGGTGACCAGAACCATTTGTCGCGATCTAGCTCGATCGGACGCCTCGACAACGGTAACAACGCGGACAGGCGCCAGATGCCTGTCATGGGTGCTTCGCAGCCCTACGGTGCCGACGTCTCCAGCTCCATGCAGCAGCAGCAGCTCCCTGGCTACAGCATGCCTCCGGGTCAGAACGGAATGCCCATGTATGGCAATTCAAACCAAAACCAACAATCTGGCCTTGATTGGTCTCAGATGTTCCAGGCTGGTGCGCATCAAACCTACGTCAACACCTCTTTCATTCCTAATCTTGGACAGACGCAGATCGCAACCAAAACCGAGCCTAATGCCGAGCCCGGAGCGGCTGGCCCCAGACCCAGCGACCCCCAGATTTCGAACTGGGGGATGTCATCCCATCTTCAAAATCCATACAACCAACTCTCCGATCAGATTCTCAACTTCTTTTACCCCCCTAACCAGGCGATTGACCCCCAAAGCGCGGGGATGAACCTCTATTTCTCACCCGACAACATCAAAGATTTCCTGGACAAGTACACTCATTTCCACATTCACGTTCCCATAATTCATGTTGCTACTTTTAAGATTATGGATGCGTACACCGGCTTACTCGCAGGCATGTGTTGCATCGGTGCTTGCTATTCTGACCGTGTTACGCCATCCAATGTTCGCGAAATGATGGACTTTTTGTGTGTTGCACTCGAGCGCGACAGCCAGGTTTTCAGGCCTGAGCTACAGACCATGCAGCAAAGTATCGCATCTCGAAGCGATGTCGAAGAACTCCAAGCAGTCATGTTTTTGTGCATTCTTCTGATATGGAACGGTACTCCCCAGCAACGGAATCGGGCCCGCCAAATTCATCCCTTGCTCGCGTCCGGTGCGCGGAAGTTCAATCTCTTTCACTCTTCAAATGACCTATCGATGACTGAACTAGTGCGGGACTTCGGCTGGGCGTCGTGGATTGACAACGAACGACGCAACCGCTCCATGTTCGGCATTTTCTTATGTGACACTGCGATGGGGCTGTATTTCAACGCGCATCCTCTTTTTGATGTGTTTGAGATGCACTTGCCCCTTCCTGCCGATGACGCGGCTTGGGATGCCAACTCGGCAGAGGACTGTGCCTCCGCGCTAGGCCTTAAAGGCTCAGATGCTGCTCAAGTGAAAAATCCAAATGGCACACAACGGGCGAAACAACCGGAGATGGATTGGGCGATCAAGGCCCTTCTTCATTCCTCAACCCAGATCCAACCCGGAAGCACCAACCTCTATGGCAAGTTCATTTTGATTCACGGCATACTGGCTTTGATTAAAAGAACGCAGTTGGAGGGTGCGGCACAATTTTCAAACTACGGAACCCCGCCTCCAAGTGATTGGATGACGTCGGCGGGAGCCCACCACGGTAGGGGTTCTCCCATGAATGGGACATCCCCCAAAACCGATCCGCAGAGCCTCCAAGCACTCAACTTCGCGCTAGACAAGTTCAAGTCGAATTGGGATGTGGATATGTCTTCGCAATTTCCACCAACGATACCTGCGCCAAACAATCCTCGGCGACATGGGTTCTCACGGGATGGAATTCACTTTTACTGGTTGGCAAAGTACTTGCTTCAGCATACTCGTCCTGCCGAGCTTCAAATGCCCTCTGACGCGCGTTTCATGCAAGTCATTCAGCTTTTGAAGTCGGTCAGGGCCTGGGTTATGTCGGATGGAGCATCTAGAGGAGAAGAGTTGGGATCAATCGGAGAGATTGATGATCACTTTGGAGCTATGGATTTAACACTTGAGATGACAAAGATGTTCACACCGCTGCCGCAAGTGGTAGTGGATGACGCTGGAACGGGGTCAGTCAAAATGGCTGGCATAGCATGATTCTCAAAAAAAGCAAACTGTTGGAGGAGGGGCTGCATTCGGAGGCGTTGCATTTGATTTTGTTTCTGACTCACGACTTTCGATCATTCCCGATTCGATTTCGCTGTCATGCATCCATGGTCGGTATTTATTGCATTTTCGTCCGAGTATTAGACGGGGGAGGAGTTGTCGTTGCATTACTAGACATTAGAGAGGGGGGTTGGTCGTACGACTTCATGGCTTGGGCTGGTTAATGATGTTTGCTCCAATGCACTGTTCTTTTCGCAAGTGAAACGAATGTTTGAAGAGTTTCTGGGTTGATTGCACAGAGTGGTTTTTGTCTGTACTGAATACAAACAATGGACTCTCCATTGCCGGCAGACTCAGTGACGTAAATTCCGCCTTTCACCACTTATACGGTCTATCAGCCGCCCCTACACAGTAGAAGCTTAAACTCCGCCACCTTGACGTTGTTATCAGATTAAAACGCTCATTGCTGGCTGGGTTTGGTTCGTGTAAGGTCCCCTTCAACGCCACTTCTCCGCCATGATTTTGAAGCCAGACTATCTCACCGCATGATTCTATCGTTCCTGGCTTTTGTCATTCTCCACGACAGTAATCTTGGGCGTGTACTGGTTTAATTTGGCCTTGTCATCCTCAGACGCTGGATATTCCTCCTCAACGCGGTCAGAGAGGTACAGGCCAGCTCCTCCCCAGGCGAGGATCGCGACGCCGACTCCAGCGCGGGTCTTGGGAGGAAGATTCTTGAAGGCTCTGCGGCGTGGGGTGAAAGGCATGTGAGTGGAACGAGTATTGATTGGGCACCATGCGGAGTTGGCAACTCACGTGAACATGGCTCCTCTGGTGTAGGCTACTGAGTGACGGGTTTGCAGGAGGTTGAGTGTCGTGTGAATGAATGGGTGGATGGATGGACGTGAGAGGGAGAAAACGTGATGAAATTTCACATTGGTACTAGTACGACGGCGGGGGTCTTCGCATCAACGACCCCTCAGTTGAGCGACTTCTCCGCAACAACTTCACCACCGTCGGCAAGAACCCGCTTGCAAAGCTGACCTTTCCCTAAGCATGCAAAATCATGGAGACACTAGGGTTACCTGGTCCCAACGCCTACCGGCGATTCGTCCTGGAGCTGTTGCCCGTCGAGCTGATCGTGTTTATCGCGACGATGCTCGACTTCCAAAACCTGCGCCTTTCGTCCAAATACATAGCTGGGGCTGTCCGTCGACTGCTTTCTTTGGAAGAATTCGTGGGCTTGCCTGTCAGACCAGACGCACAGCGACTCTCACATCTGTCCCGGGAGCCATTCTTGGCTGGCCGAATACGAAGCGTCAACTTCAGCTTTGCACGTATGAACTATGAATATGTCAAGAGCCGCAAAATATTCAGGTGGAGACAGGACTATGATAGAACTCGACCCTTGGTCCAGCTGTGGGAATGTTACCTTGCAAGTGAAGCCTCCAGTGCCGATAACCCACATGTGGACCTTGATATCCTCGAGGCGGCCTTTTGGCGACTCGTCAACCTTGACACCGTCTGTCTGTCGTGGTCCAAGAGTCCATGGAAGAACAAAGAGATCAGGGGATGGTTTGACGATGAAGCATCGGTCATGGTGGCCCAGCACGAACCTTTCAACGTCCAGAGCACCATCTTGGATCTTTTGACAAAACGCAAAAAGCCACTGAAAAGCCCAACAAATCGACCCTCTGAAGTACAGGCGCCTAACGTTGCCCTCTGTCCATGATGTCCAGGCTCGGATCAGTTTTGGATCAATTACACAACTACGGCTGGGGCTCGATACAGAATGGCATCCTCAAAAGGAAAATGTCGAAGATTTTATCATCCTGATGCCCCTTCTTCGCGAGCTCCGACTACACTCGTTCCGAGCTCGTTGGACCACAAAAGGTCAGCGACTTCTTCCAAGCACGCCCCTTAAATATCTAGAGCATATCGACCTCGCCCAAGTCTCCCTCGACCTCGACGACCTTGACTATTTTCTGGAATCGCACAGCTCAATAAAGCATGTCAGCCTGAGGTCCATGCAGGGAGAGGGGTTCAACAAATTGTCCTGGGAGCAATTCTTAATATCGATGAGTCAACGAAGATCCTTGGCTTTCTGTTGCTCATCCAGTTTGAAGAAACTCCCACAGATGTTCACGCGATCCAAGTTCACCACCATATCTGATACTCTCAATCCTCGGCGAGACTTGTCATTCAGGGCTAATGGTGCCAAGCTTGAGAAGTATATTTTTGGAGGGCGGCGAATGCCCGCATATGACGTGGAAACAATATGATATATAAGAAGAGTGCAATTGAGAGTATTACTTCTCACATGTGTAATGTTTATTTAGTGCCGCATGCGAATGAATGTTCATGATTGTCCAAACAAAAATATGACGCCCTGATGCCTGCATGAACAAGGGTCAATAGCATGGCGCGTCTTCCAAGGTTGTTGTATAAATGACGACAACACATGTTAGTCTGACAACCAACTCAGAACCAACTCAGAGCGTCGTATCTTATGTATGCCGAGCAAGTCATAAAACGATAAAACAAGGTAACGACGGGGCGAATGGATGATGCGGTGGATAAATAGCCGTGTTGTGACAGCGATCAACGCTAATACTTAAAGCAGGTTTATCGAATGGTACGTCATTTTCCATTCAGTGCTGCGTGTATAAAGCAGCCAGCTTGACAGTGAGCAGGTCTCGACAACATCCAATATTTGGTTATTTTTTCTTCACCTTTATTTCGTTAAGGAACAAATCGGAATAGACACGGCAAAGTAGACCGGCACAATCGACGCCATCGGAAATCAACTTGACAGGATTCGAAATCGAAGCTATCTCCGCCCCCAGTCGTCAAAATGGACTCTACACTTGTATCGATTCTGGCGACCCTAGTCATACTAGCCACTGTCGCTGCTGCCGGCTATTGGTCTTACGAGAATGGCTACCTTGACGATTATATCAATTCTATCGGGTGAGTTCACGATGCGGTTGCAAGTCGGATGGCACAGAAGCAAAGAGTGGCGAAGCAACGAACTTGGCTCCCTCAGTGTGCTGCGAACCTGCTAACCACGAGATGAATGCTGACAGTCATGAAATAGGGCTTACATGGCGAAAGCCAAGGCGGAGGCGGCACTAAAGGAAGTCCAGGGGGTAGAAGGCTTGAAAGCGATGGGAGAAAAGACAAATGGTAATCAGCGACTTTGCCTCTCGGGTTACGGGGGAGACTACATGACGAGAGAACATGAAAGCTGATTGTCGTGTGAACAGACGTGACGGAGAACATCGCAGGGTCTGTTGGAGGCGGACTCGACCTCGGCGGTGGGGTTGGGGATCTGAAGCAGCGATTCTAGACTCGACAACGACTGCTTTACCGGCCTTTGCACCGGACTTAAGACTTGAGACGATGACACATTTGTGACATTGTCATCCTGAAAATGAGTATGGCGTTCGTTAATTCCACGACCGCCCGGAAAGCCCTCATTTGCTACGCAAGCAAGGCTTCCTCGAGATGTGCTGACCAGAAAGTGCTGGGCTTGGGGCTGATGCATTGCGGCGGCGGCTGCTGGGGTCTCGGCTTGAAAAGGCGTGGCTGGTGCGAAATGGATCATTTGTCACCTTGGGAAGGATGTGTAGGAGGCGTGGGACATTGGTTACACTAATGATTATGAAGTTGGGATAATGAGACATGTCAGGACGTGGGATTTGTTACTACGTGGCACCTTGATCCAGATTAGTTCCGGGAGGGAAGACGAAAATGGAAGAACGAGGGATTTGCTTTGGTTGTCTTAGCTCTCGGTCTCAGTGTCAGCGCGTGCGGCTGTGACTGTAACTGTGATTGTGACTGTGACTGTTACTGTTCGATTGTGATTCGTGAGGCAGGAGAAGGCGGGACGGGCGTGCCAGAATACGAACAAACAAACAACACATCAAGGACCATCAGGACTGACTTGAACCACCAGCCCCTGTGTTAAAGGTCAAAGCTGAGAGAAATGAGCGTAACTCATCTCATATCGTGTTTGCAGCGGCGATATCAGAGAAGAAACCGTCCTACCATGTAAATCAATAAATTGGATGCAGTTCGCCAACCAAGGAACATGCCAGCGAGTGCAGCAACGTAATAGACCAGCTGCAGGAGCGTTGGAGACAGCCTCTTTTGACTGGCAGGGCGGCAATGAGCAGACGGGGCTAGAGCGGACGACGGGGTCCTTTAGATATTGCGGGAACCAGCGTCATCCCTGTTAAGAGGGCATTCCTGATTGGGGCTGAGTTGGAATGATGGGGAGATTTAGCATGTAGGGAGAGGATGGACGTTGCGATGGAAATAGCTGCGGCGTACGGTACTTCCATTTATCCGCACAAAGTTTTAAGACTGAAAGAAAGCCACAAACCTCAAAGACGAGAGACTCGAGGGCGGATGGGATATCGCCGACTATGGAAACGGGATATGCACGTCGAGCTGCAAGCACCATACCTGCGGCATGCAAGGAGAGCGGAGCAATTAGTCATACATAAAATGATTACTGCAGGACGAGATGAAATGAACCCGAAAGGATTCCATGAATACTCCGTACTATTTGTTTCCCCTCCTACCGAGAGACATGGGTCATGAGTGACAGCAGATGCATGCATTGGCGCCATGCGAATTGTACATACGTAGTCGTAGCGATGATGTCGGCTCGGCCTCCGGAGGCCGGAACCACAGAGAGTAGAAAATAACAACAAAAACAACGACTGCGACAACAACAGCAACAAGGGCATAACAAGGACAGGGACCCTGATCAGCGTATTGCTTACCAGTGATCTAACACATCTACGAAGGATCCATCTTGCTCCATCTTGTTAGGCGGAGCACCGACCCTGCAAGAAAAGAAAGGGTCCCAGCAATCCCCAATCAATCCACCACGAGTGGCTAATTTGCGGTGCCTGAGGAAGGAGAAAATAACACAAAGGAATTTTACCTTTGTCGTGTGTAATTCTTTTGTGCTATTTTGGTGCATATGCTTGTCTGAGTACCTGATCCGCGTATGCTTTTACCCCTTGACCTGATAACTGGAATGCACCAAAAAAAGAAGAGAAAAAAAACTGGCGCGAGGATAGTAGTCAGAGACTTCTCGGAATGACCCGCGTAGCCACTCTGACGAGCGTCCTTTCACATTTTCCTCTTACACGGAAGATATGACCCAAGGGAACCCTACCAATATCAGTGGCTTGAAGCCTTGAACCCAAGCCTCGAACCCTTGGCTGCATATGGCAATGGGGCTATTGGGCTCCCACACGACCTTTGGGATGGGATCCCCTGACTTTGACTCGCGCGGGTCGTGGCATTCATGAAGCCGGCACCACATCTGTCCGTGGGGCCTAGGGGAGGCGAAAGAGGTCGACACACGCCTTCTCTAGTTCTAGTCGTGGCGCTAGTCTGTTGTATCATCATCATCAGCCATGCCACCTTTCATTCGTTCTAGATGTCTTTTGGAGCTCGTCGGGGAATGGATCGCGGTTGAATCAGGGCACCTCGAGTCAGGTCTTGTTGTCCATCCCATGTGTTGAGGCGTCTAGAGGTGTGCCCACGGGCGAATAGACTTCAACGCCTAAAGCAAGACGCCCGCCGAAACTGCAACGTCGGGTTGATTCCATGTTGGGGTTAACTCGCCTTTGTCCTGACGAAACGTCTTTTCCACAGTTCCTGGTGTGTAACTCTGAACGACTCGTAAATTGGAAGGTCTGAATTCTCATTGGAGACAAGAGGCACTAGGAGCAGCGACTCCATTACATCTTATGTAGATCCGCAGGTCCGCTCGGGGGTTTCGCCTCTTCCCCCGGGCTTGCATTCCAAGTCTACCGTATAGGAATAGTCTGGTTGGTTTTGTCTTTTCTTCTTCTTTTTTCTTTCTTTTTTCTTTCTCTCAGTTCTCTGTCGGGGCTGCATCGCCTGCAAATCTTGAGCCTGCGCGTGCATAGAGCGAGAGGAGGTACTTGCGCCGATAGTTCATCTCGTCGACGCCGTTTCCGTCGTTGAACAGAATAGAGACAAAAGACCCAAAAGGTCAGCATGTAAATTCCTGGGTTAGTCATTGGGGAGACACAAGGATATTCAACTATCAGTTTGCGTGCCTCGAAGAAATTAGAAACGGCAAAGTGAAACGCGGGAATGGGAGAGGACCGAGGGATACGGGAATTCGTAGTTGGGAGCTTGCCATGTCCGTAGCACAGGAAACCATCCCCTTCCTTGGTCTGTTCCTTGGTCTGTTCCTTGGTCTGTTAGGTTTCTTCTTTTGCGTGCACCATCCTAAGCTTTTCGTCGTTGCTTTTTTTTCTTGCTTTCTTTTTCCTGCCCTCCTACGATTGGCCCGCCCTCAGTTGGTTCGTCTTGTCAGCGTTGGCCAGTTAGCCTGGCTGCCTTTTGGTAAGGAAATCCGAGGTAATTGGCACAGGGCCGATGGTGATGCCTCTTGTTGCCTGTTACTCTTGTCTTCCATCCCGCCATCCCTTCTTCCTCTCTCCCCCATTCATCCCATCAAGATGCGCATTCATCCCCCTTGTCGAGTTTCAGCGCCTTCAAGCCTAGATGCGTGCTGGCATGTGGTGCGCCGTACAATGTCCGGTAATTACTACGCACGCAGCACATACCTCGACGCAGCACACGCGCACTGCCACCCACAACAGACTGCATTGCAACCCCCCAAGCCCCCCCGCCACAGCTGCTAACCCGCTGCACAGTGACGCCTACCCAAATCTAGCGGACCACCGCACCCCCCTGCAATCGCTGCAAGTCCGTGGCCCCACGCCCATGCTCTCTGGAGTCTGGAAGTCTGGACATACTGGAGTAGGCGCAATTCACGATGGAGACCGGTCCTGTTGCGACTGCGACGACGGCCTCAGCCCGAGGACGGCCCAGACGATGGCGCTCGAGCATCATTGGCATGAGCTCGAGCGAATGGACAAGTGTATGGACCAGAAATACACGCAATAGCACACGAAACACTACGCCAAACGGCCCTCAACCTGCGACAGCATCGTCGCCATTCTCCGGACAACCTAAAGCTTCAGCGTCGTCGGTATGTCGTATCTTTCCATTGCCATCCTCTCTCTCTCCACTGCCCCGGAGGAACTTGAGAGCACATTTACCATGACCTATCACCTCCCTCCGTCCCTACGAAGTACCTTACCTACCATTCCTAAGGTACCTACCTACCTAGCACCCTGGCAAGGCAAGGCCCTGTCCACTCCCATCTGAGTGCAATCCCTCCTTGGTACCTTTCGTCTGTGCCTGGCCTGAGCAGCCCACCCACCCACCACGGTTTTGTGCGTGGGTGCGTGACCATGCCGAACCATACTGCGTAGGTACAGAACTGCGTACGCCTCCCTCACGCCCTCAGACTCTTGCTCTTTGCTACCTTGGTAGGGGTGGCTTGACCCGAATCCGATCGTCCTCTCCTCCCCCCTCTCCACAATACTTCTTCATCCACACTTGCTTTTCCACTTACTCCCGCCCATTCCCTTGTTCTCAAGGTGCTCGCTCCATCCATGGCTTGCTCAATGACCCACGTCACCGTTGCTGACACTTTTGACCGTTGCCACTACTAGCAGCACCAGCACCAGCCTCATCCATCTCCTCATCTTCATTCTTCATTCTCTCCCTCGCCATCCCCCTTGATCTCGACCTCGACCTCGACTTTGGCCAGTCCATCTCATGCCAGTGCGAGCGCCGGTCACAGAGCAAACGCCAGACCCAGCGCCCGAGGCCACTACGCCAACGGCCACGGGCTTTACCTCTGCCACTCTCAGGGATTCCAGCCCCAGGCGCACACCAGCTCAACTAGCAGTGGTGGTAGCTTGAAGCCTGCCCTCCTGTCGCCGCCTCCATCCGACTACAACACCGACGCCGTTGCTTCCGCCTCAGCCATCACGCCAGCGTCATCCTTCAACTTTTCAACCGCCACCTCCCCACCTCTCTCCCCTTGGACACCAGCGGCAACAGTCCCAACTTCTACTGCAATAACAATTCCGCCATTGCCGTCACCATCGTCGTCACCGTCATCTTCCTTCTACTCTTTGAGAGCAAGCTTTAATAAACTCAGCTACAAGAGCAACAACGACGTCAGCCTCAGCAATAGCGCATCTATTGTCCCTGGCACACGGAACCCCCCGTCTCTCCCCGTCCTGTCTGTCGTGCCCCCGCCTGGCCAACACAGAGGCGACGGAGAGGCAAGACGGCCGACCATGCAGCGGGTTTCCGGCTTCCTCCCCTCGTGGGACAAGAGGACATCGGGCACTCGCAATGGTTTGTTCGGCTGGCCTGCCAACCGACTTAGCTCAGGCCCTGCCTCTTCTTCGTCAACCAACGCTTTGGCCAAGATCAACACCGCTGCCGCAAATGCCAATTCCCGAGTCAATCTCAGCGGGCGCATACAGCGTGAAGCATTTTGGCCGGCGACGCTCGATGGAGAATGCGACAAGGCTGCCCGCATCTTAAAATCCTTTTCTAGTAAGTCTTTGCTTGCCCGCCGCCGTCGTTGTTGCTGACACCATCTGTAGCCGATGGATACCTAGCCCCAATGGACGACATCGAGGACCTACCTCGTCAAGAAGAGCCCCAAACACCAATTCACATGACGAAAAAGATTCCCCGGCGCATTATTCAGAATGCCGCTGGAATAGCAATCTTTACCTGTATGCGCAGCGGTTTGTGGATGACAGGCTCAGGCGGTTCCGGCATCCTAATCGCCCGAAAATCCGACGGTACTTGGTCGCCACCATCTGGCATTATGCTACACACACCCACTCTCAGTTTCATCATCGGCGTCGACATTTACGACTGTGTTCTCGTGGTCAACAATCTCGCTGCTCTTGAGTCGATCACCAAGCCGCGGGTAACACTGGGAGAGGATGTCGGCTTAGCCAGCGGCCCTTTGGTTTCGCTCGATTCGGATGAGTCGCACATCCGCTGGAAAGATTTGGGCAATACCGTTCTCACCTATATGAAGGCGCGCGGCCAATCTCAGTCTGTAAATCTAAACGGCTGTATTCTGGCTGAAAGAGGCAACGAAAATGAACGCTTCTACTCCAGCGCTGTGTCGCAAATGGATATCCTAGCTGGAAATGTATCACGACATGTGGAGGAGACCAGGCCTCTATTCGAGGTTATTAAGATGGCCGAGGGAAGGACCGACTATGACTCTGCCGTCATCGACAAGATTGCTATCGAGCCTGCACCAGGAGATGCTATGATTGCGACTCCAAAATCTTCAACGCCTGTCTCGCCCCGCAACGCATTTGGCATCCCCAACCTCGATGACCCAGATCCATACGGAGTATTGGCTCTGGAGATGGCCGGCCTAGAAATCAGAGAGGCCGGATCTCGATTAAGGCCGACCAGTAGCCAATTCGATTTCAACCCTGTTCCGACCAGCCCGGCTTTCTCAAAGTTCAACAGACAGAGTATGGATACATATGCTACCAAGAGCAACCGCGGGAGCTTCATGTCGGCACGGACGGTCAAGAGCCAGATGACAGATGCGGGGACACAAACCGACGTTGGGACCACTCCCGAGACATCGCCAAGCCCCGGCCGGAGTGAGGACGGCTACGGCCGATCTTCCCCGACACAAATTCCTGAGGTGACAGAAGAGGAGGAGGAAGTGGATTACACAAAGGTCGACATGACGCCCTTGAGGAACATAAGTGGACCCCATACCCCCGTCAGTGCAACCAGTGAGGGTAACACTGCGGTGGAACATGAGCCTCTGAGGCATGATGCTTGGATGAATGACACCTCGAAGCATGGCACTCTGCAGGTTGATCAGGCTACATCCCCCGATGACACTGACAAGGCCTCGAGCCAATTCGATAATGACGACAACGACAAAACGAGTCGTGACCTGGAGAACGACGAGGACTCAGACGATTCCGAGGATGACGAAGAGGAACCTGTGGTGTTCGAGGTGGCTGCTGTGCAACCGGCAAGGACACAGGCTGTTGCCTCGCGAGTGGTTCAAGTCAAGGGCAACATGGTGACGATCCCCAAGAGAATCCCTCCGCCGTTGCCCATGAGGAGTCCTGCGAGGACGTCTCGGTCGAGTAAGACAGAAATCGGCGATGTCAGCCACCTAAAGAGCCCTCTCCGACAGGAGTTCGGTGATGCCGAGATCAAGTCGGATGACGAGTCTCAGCTCAGGGCCCAGTCCTCGCCCTTTCTGAAGCCTATCGAGGTGAAGGTTTCGTCTGTCAAGGTCGAGAAGGCCAAGCCTGAGTTAGTGAACCTTGATGATGACGGGTCAGACTCCGACAACGAATTCTTCCTGGCTGCAGAGAAACCCAAGTCCTTGGAAGATAACAAGAGCGACGACGCAATGGTTGAGGCAGGCACCGCTAAAACAAAGGGCTCCAAAGACCTGGAACGATCTTTGAGCGTACCCCAGCTCGAACACTCAGATAGCTCGGACTCGCTCTCAAAGAAGCGCTCATCGTCCATCTATGCGGGAGCCAGCGAGGACCAATGGAGTTTAGACGGATCCTCACTGACGACTCCCACTTCGGACCGACCTTTTTCAGTTATTGATGATGTTGCTGAGGACGAGACCCCCCGGAGACCCACCAAGGTTGCGGAAGGAACCGAGATGCACGAACTAGAAAAGATGGGATCAAAAGAAGCGACCCCCAGTACAATCACGGTTTCCTGAGGGAAGCTGTGCAAAACGAAATGACGACTTTTTATGGTTAATAGGGCATGGCGCTAGACCTGGATTATTACCCGGCGATGTTTCCTGAAAGACGCCGTGGATCTCAAGAGAGAGTTGTTTTCACATTCATGTCAATACTTTGACGGCGTATGGACCGGGTTCTTAGGCGTTGCTCGGGAACATTTTTTGGGGGCATCTGCATCTGCATACTCGGGCAGCACAAGAGCTGATACCGGCTCGGGAGCATTTGATGCGATTGGTGGCACACAGTTATTGATTTACGCAATGTGATGGGATGGGGGCCACAATTGAGAATGGCGGGGTCCGCTCTACAGCGGCTGATCTGTATAATGAGTTCTTTGTTGTCACCAGTCTGATGCTCGTGAACAGAAGCTTCCAGCGGTGTATTACAGCTTAATGCCGTTGAATATAACGTGGACTTAACCCATCGGAAACGTGCCTGTCATAGTGCCCCTAAGTTCTAATCATTATCTCACCTCGTCGCAGCCTGGTAATCTCGAGCCTTGCTTACATTCATGGTAACTTGAACAATCACATGAAGGCAATGTTGTCACTCAGATCAATGGGTAACATGTGTAGTATTCCCGTTCGCCGCCGTAAAATCGCCGGGGTCGCAATGGGACTCGGGTAACAGGCAATCTACAAGTTATATGTATAACAAATTCAATGTAGTGTATGCAACTTGATAGAAGCTTGGGCATTGGTGGCTATCTTCGTGGAATGGTTCACTCGCTGTGCCAATCTGAATCGGGGTCATCCTCACTATCACCCACCAAGAAATCATCTAGAAATACCCCCAGCTCATCATCGTCCGAAGCACTCTCAACAGAGCTACCTGAACCATCTTCATCATCCAAGAAAACATTTAGGACTTCCAAATTCCTGGCGTCGGTGTTGTTCAAGCGGCGCGATCTCCGAGTAGGGTTTCTTTGACGCCTTCGGAGCTGAGGATGTGGTTGATTGTGCCTTTGTTTAGCTGACGTGTCTGGTGGTGGTGATGATGATGGAGCGGCGTCCTTTCCACAGAGAGCCTGTTTCGCTGAATTTGCCTGCTTCATGGTGTGAACCTTCCTGACTTTGGTCTTTCGCTGTCTCCTCGATCCGTTTGTCGCCCTGGCACCCCTCCACTGGCTCAGGACTCGTAGCGCCTCGCCTTTAATATTTTCCCGAGCGTCCTTCTTACTCATAGGTCCTCTGACAAGCTTGTCATATTGTGTATGGCAATGCCGCACATGGGCTGCGACGGCTAATTGCACTCTGTCTTGTACCAGCAAGGTACCGGTGCGACCGACACGTCCACTCCGCTTCTGCAGCGCCCTCTTGATGACTTTTTGCAGGGACTCTTCTGGAATATTTGGGAATATTCCTCGTATAGCCGTCTCAAATTCCTTCTCGGTTGCGTGATCGCGTCTTTTGACGTTGCTCTGCCGCTTGTTCTTGGTGGCGCGGTCAGCATCGTGGACCTCCTTAAGAATCCACCTCGGTGCCCGAAGACCCAAAGGCTTGCCCTTGTCCGTGACGACGTAAAGTGTCTTCTTTGCATCGTGCGTCTTTCGACGGGTGTTTGCTGTCAAAAAGACGTTGCCCTTGCTAAGAAACCCGTACCCCTTTGGCATGGGTGTCGCGGGAGAGACAGTCGGCTCCTTGGGTGCCATGATTTTTGCTGTGAAAGGGGAACTTTTGATACTCGGAGAGCTTGTAGGGTTTACGTCATATTTGTACACTGGAAGCAGGGATAAGGCTGTTTTGTTCGGGTTCTTTGTTCTCTGAGGATAGCGCAATTAGAATGCTTGAAGGATCAAGTCAAGTTGATGATGAAATGATGAATAGTTGTTGTCTGAGGAACATAGGGTGGCAGTTCCAGCCCCACCATTGGATCAGGTAAAGTGGGCGTTCCAGTAACTGCGTGTTGGACGTTTACTAGACAGTTTAGAAATTGATAGACCTTGATTGAGTGCGCATATGATTTGTTGGTTTTCTTCTAAGGATGTCTGGTATTGGCTGCCTCCAGAGCTTTAAAGGCTTGGTTTGCATTCTCGATCACCTACCTGGGCAGCGAAGCAGAAGTGGCTGAAGTCGTAGATGACTTGTTCGTGACGAAGCCCTGATCTGATCGCTCACTAGCGAGGTGAACGTTGAAGTTTCATTCAGACGCCATGAAACTCAGTGTATAAGACCGGTTATAGAGGTTGAAGATGCAGCGAGCATGATTCATGACTGGCCTCAAGGGAGGGATGCCTGAGTAGTGTCAGCCGGCTGCCAACTGCCAGCGTGATTCCCGACATCCGCTCAGCTGCTTTGGCTCTCGTTTTCGACCTCGACAAGGACATTTCTTGATTGCAATCTATCTCATCTATCTAATCTATCTAGACACACCTTATGCTTTATTTTGCTCCCCACAACACCCTAGCTGAAACGTCGACAACTTAGCTACTGACCATGATCGTTCAGAGACTTGAAGTGGCTCACGTGACACATACATGGCTCGCGCAAGCCACACGAAGCCCAAATGCCACATTAACAGCCACAGTGCAGGCTTCGCGCACACCAGAATCGCGACGAGGCAAGCGCGCAGCAGCAGCACCAGTCGCAGGAGCAACACCACCAAGACCACCGAGGCCAGCATCGCCAGCAACTCCAGCAACACCAACGCCTCTTCTCGACAACCGTCGAATCCGCACCGCCACACCAAGATCGCGCACGTCGTAGAAACGGTCGACCAGAAGACAGCTCTTCACCATGTCGAGCACCACGGGCAAATTCCGCGAGGAGCAGGTGCTCATCGTCTGCCCCGGCAGCTCCATGACCATGGCCCAGCTGGGATGCAGCGAGCTGACGCTTCCCGCACGTCGCATGCACACGAGGATGTTCAGGGACGGAGAGCAATGGACGCCGTTTCACAGGACGAAGCGCATGAAGCTGGTCAACGGCCAGGAGGAGGAGGAGTGGGTGGAGGATGTGGATGAAGACTCGGGCGCCGTGTACCCAATTCAAGGTATGATCCTGTTGGCCATGACAGCCATTGCGACAGACGGCAATGCGGCTCGAGACTCGCCCAGAACCCACCACTAATTGCGCATTGTAGCTGGTCGCATTGTCAACATGGAAGCCTTCCTAGCCTTTCTCGACCATGTCCACGGCCTGTTGACGACCACCTATCACAACACCCCCATCATGCTCATGGCCTCTCCTCAATGGACGCGCCCCGACTGCGAGACGATTGCGCGATACGTCTTTGAGAACACCAGGACCCCTGCCCTGTGCATAATCCACAGCGGCATCGCCACCCAGTACGGACTGAAGTGGCCCAACATGACGGTGGTGGACATTGGTTTCCAGAAGGTCGATGTGACGGCCATCCACGACGGACGCGTTGCGAACCACATGGAGGTCAGCTCCGCAAGCCAGGCGGGCCAGAAAGGACGCATTAGCGGCGGAGAGGTTTTTACCCAGAACCTTGTCAAGCTACTGCAAGGGAAGGGATTCAGCCACGACATGGCCGAACAGCTGAAGAAGAGCTCTATTTGCGAGGTGCTCCCATACGTTGGCACAGCACCGAAATTGATGGAGCTACCTGTGGGCACCGCCTCTGCCTCTGACGCGCCTGCGATCGCGATTACCGATGCGCCCACCATGGGTGATGGTGACAACTCCAATGGCAACGGCGAAGATGACGGTGTGTTGGATGTGGCCGCCATTGTCACCACCGGCCAGACCAAAGAGTTTCTCGCCAAGAAGGAGAAGGAGAAGAGCAAGCCGGGGAGGAAGGCTAAGGGTGATAAGGATGCTGATGCGGCCGCTAACAAGCCTGCCCGCTTACCAAACTCGAAGAGAACGCACAACACCTTTTTCTTCGAGGAGGTCATTTTCGAGGACGTGCCTGTACCTGCCAATGAACCCACAGGCAAGGGCATCAATGGCGCAGCTGAGAGTGAGATGAAGGCCCCCGAGACCACCGCTCCTCTAGCAGCGGATGCCACTACCCAGGAGGCTCCCAAGCCTGAGGGTGAGGTCGCGGCTGCAGAGATCAAAGAGAAAACAGAGGTTGCTCCAGCGGCCACAAGCACCGCCGAGACCACCGAGAGGAGGCCCAAGCGAGTCCGTCGAGACATAGAGGTCGGCCTAGAGAGGTTCAAGTTTGCAGAACGTGTCGAAATTGATCGCATCGTCAACACCATCTACCGCACCATCCAGGGCATTGACGACATGTACATGCGCCCGGCGTGCTGGGATAACCTAGTCTTCGTCGGCAACGGCTCTCGTCTCCGTGGTCTCAAGGAGAACATTCTTCAGACGCTCAACGCTCGTCACCTCATTTCACCCTCAACGGCTACCATGTTCACCTCGGAGCTGCCCTCCAACATGGCCACTCCCACCGGCACCGGGGCGCAGACGCCCACGGGATCCTTCACCGGCGCGCCGCATCAACTGTCCTCGAGCGGCGTGAACCCGCTCTTGCAGGCCGCGACCACTGCCAATGCGGCTGCTGGCGGTGCTAATAACGCTGTCGCAACGCCCCAGGCCGGGTCTGAGGCTGGTGGTCCCGCTGCTGTTGGCCATCACTTCCACAGCCAGACGCCCACCAGCATTAAACTGGCCGCCCTGCCGACGTACCTGGCCGAGTGGACCAAGAACGGCTACGAGGAATCCATGTTCCTCGGCGCACAGGTTGCAGCTCGAATTGCCTTCTGCCTGCACTCCAATATGGACGCGCAGGCCATTGACGCACAAAGACTCATGAGCTTGAGCAGAGTCGATTATAAGTGAGTTCCTTCTACCTTTCGCCGCCCATTGGTATAGGACGTCAAATACTGACACACGAACAGCGAGCTGGGGCCCAAGGGTATCCGCACCCACTCAATGCTCGGATAAACGATTCGTTCTTTTTGGTTTTGTTTATGTGTTACTTTTCTCTGCTTGAGACGAGGATCCGGAGTTTTCGGGCCAGCGAATTGGAATGGAGACGCTCAAAAGGAAGACTCAAAGATGCTCGGTGCTAATGGGGTTCGTACAAATCCCGAGGTCCGGGTTGGAGATACGAAGCTACACATCGTAGGAGTGAGAGCTCGGCTTGCTTCGAGATATTTGCACGGGAGAGAAGAGGAAGAAGGGAACGTGCAGGCGGATGTAATAGTATAGAAGCTACGGTTGCGTTGTGTATGATATCCCATCCATCTTGGAATGAGGGACCTACGCCCCTGGCTCTTGAAATATCACCCGAAATGGCGCGTAGGAAGGACGCTGGAAAACAGAAAGCGGTTGCTAATTATAGATGGCTAAAATCATTTAAAAAGTAGTTACTCCGTACAGGCTTACAGCATCGCTCGCGACTTTTGCTTTTTCGAACCGTTAACGCCAAGCTGGTTATGCCTCAAACAGTCCACGGGCAACGCCCCATGATCAAGTCCTAATGGCAAAGGGAATAAGGGGGATCCCATCCGCGCCCTGGTGAATCGCACCTGCTCTTTAAGCTGCTGCATTTCTGAGCGCCGCCTCTGCGGCAGCTTTGTGCCAGTTGGCCTTGATGAGGTAAATATACTCAATCAGGGAAACACTGTTGAAGGTTAGCTTTCTTAGTGTACATTTATGATGTTCACATGAGTGTAACTTACGCAATTGTTCCAAAGGTGACGCCGACCCATAGGCCACTGAGGCGCCAGTCGAATCCAAATGCCAGAACCAGAGAGCATGGTAGCGAAATGGCGTAGTAGGCGAAGAGGTTGGCGGGGCCGCCCATGGCCTGCTTGCCAATTCCACGGAGGATACCGCCAGCGCCAGCAGCCAAGCCGTCAAAGACTTGCATGACAGCAACAATGGGAATGACAGTGGCAACGAGCTCGATGACCTCGGGGTCCTTGGTGAAAAGCAGCGGGATGTAATAGCGCAGGCTGCCGTAGAGGGCGAGGTTGAACATGCCAATAACGCAAGCTGCAACGAAAGCCTAGTAGATGAGGTTAGAACTGACCTGTATTATTGTTGGGTGATGTCACGGAAGAGTGAAACATACAACTACGCCGGTGGTCTTGGCAGCATCGACAAGACCGGCTCCAATGAGATTGGCAATTCGAGTAGAGGCTGCAATGGACATGGGGAAAGGAATCTGGTACGAGATGGTCGTAACCGTGGCAAGCACACTCTGAGCGGCGAGGTATTCGGCGCCAAAGCGACTGGACATGAGCGTCATGATTTCAAACGCCAACCACTCGGCCTCAACCATGATCATGCCTGGCAGAGCTAAGCGGATCATATCCCACCAATTAGACAGGGCACGACGGCTAAATCCTCCCCAGCACTGTCGGCCGTCGACAAAGCGGACGTAGAGGAAGAGGAAGAGAGGGAGGAGGTTCTCGGTCACGGCCACGGCCACAGGAGCGCCCACAAAGCCCCAACCGAGGTGCCAGACGAGGAACCAACTCAGAAAGACGTTGAAGGGAGCAACAATCACGAGTACCCAGGTAGTGGCGCGGAAGAGGCCCTGGGCTTGGGTGAAGCGTTTGCCACCCTCGAATAGGATGAAGCCTGGGATGCTGAAGATCATGACACGGAGATATAGGCCTGCGAGACGGGCAGATTCGGGCTCAGGCACGATGTGATACAGAATGTTCTCAGCATAGTACCAGAGAACGGCGACGGGTACACTGAGGCAAAAGAGGAAGCATGTCATCCGCTGGAACTGCAACCCTACGAGGTGTTTGTGGCCGGAGCCATAAGCCTGCGCGCAGAGCGTGTCAAGGCTGGTTGCAAGACCTTGGAAGGGGGCTAGGCAGGTGATGGCAGCCGACATGTTGGCCACTAGATTTTGTCAGTTCAGAGCTCAGACAAACGGCATTGCCTCGTGCACACGGATCTGCAGTGAAGAGAGCGTTGCGGGAGTGAGGTGTTCACTTACACGATACGGCGCCGAGTTCAATTTTGCCGATACGGCCAACGGCGAAGATACTCGTGACATTGATAGAGTACTGGAGGAGAAACGTGGCGATGAGAGGCGCCGAGTAGGACACGATGGTCTTCGTTTCACGTTGCCAAGTTGTGCGGATTCGGTTGTCAGCAACGGCCTGCCCCCACGTCTCATTCAAACCATCGTCGGATGAATTGGTCGAGACATCACTGCTAGAGCCCAAAAGAGGAGACGTCTCACTTGGTGGCTGGACGACAATTGCAGGCCGCTCCTCGTCTTGAGGCTGAGGGAGTTTGGTACTGAACAAGCCGCGATAGACTCGGGAAAAGAGGGTATCCTTGCGATGAGGGTGCTTGGGGGGCAAGACGTGGTTATCTCGGAGCAGGCTGCGCTCCGCCTGGCGCGATTGCTTCCTCTCGAGCGGAGTCATGGCTGGCTCATCGAAGGTCTGGGGATTGAGAACGGGGCGGGACCCGCCGTACGCGACACCACTTGCTCGACGATACATTGTAGGGCCGATGTCAAACTCGGACTCTGAGAGGTCATCGCCGGCCGTGTCTATGGCCTCGTCATCTGAGCACTCAGCAATATCTCTGGCTAGGAACTGCTCGGCGAGGGGAGACCCGCTCCGCCAGGACGAACCCAGCACAGAGCGATTGCCATGAGGGGATGACGAGATGATTGCTTGAGGCTTCACCATCGTGCCGGAAGACCGGATTTGCTGATCCAGACGAGATGCCAAGTTTGCGAGATGAGTGTTCTGTAGACGCAGGGCCTGGCGAAACTTTGAGGAAGCAGACTTGGTGGCTGGGAGGCGCCTCTAACTTAAAGCACAAAATCTCTCCTGGTCATGCGACTGGGGCATGGCAGTGGAGTCGGAGAAGGTTGGAAAGGCAGAACCAACAAGTTGCATCAATTGACTGATCAGTTGGATGAAGGACGTTGTCAACGGTCGTGACGATGATAACTAATGGCCGAGGCATGAGAACGACCAGGACAGCTTTTTATCATGGTACGACCGTTCGCCTCCGGCCGGGGGCGAAGAGCTAACCAAGCCCAAACCGCGCCCTTGAAAATGGAGAGAAGTCTGTAGGTGGAGTTGTCGCCACCTTCGGCCCGGCGATTGAGTCACTCCTCCACTGGTTCGTCGAGAAAGGCAGACCCTCGCGAGAGCATGCAAGCCCTGCAGGTAGTCTTCGTCTTAACCGTAATAGTTAGCCAAGCTGCTAGCTTAATCATCGCCCGCCGCCAACGCAAACTTGATTCGCTTTAGTGCGGGTGGACCGTGTCCAATGTATGCGGGGGTGGACCGTTTTGCGACTGTCTGGAACTTGTCCTTGCAATTGATGCCGGTAGTTGTCGCGACTAGGTGGTAGATAGGAACTGCGGCTCTTCATCGAATCAATCTCCGATGATGCTATTGGGTAGTCGTCAATCGACAATCGTCAGTGCTTGCCCGCACGGATCTTGATCTTGGCGATTGCTGTCGTGTCGGCCTAATCCACCCACGCTCGGCCCATCCAATCCGGCTCGTGGTGGTCCAGTGTCGCAACCCATGGTATCTCCTTGCTGCCGTACTTTTGCAATGGCGTGCTGTAGGGGATTCGTACACCAATTACAGGTTTCGACTCCTCTAGGACATGCTGTATAACCTTTGGCTCATCCGTCTGAAACGTCCCAACCATGATTGCGTCTTTCCCAAGCAACTCCGGCCAGACCATGACTCCTATCTCCCAAGAAGCGATTCGGACCTCTCCAGTGACACGAGCAGCCTCCCCCCACGCCTGCTTTGACAGGTTGGCAGATGTAAGCAACGCCCAATCGATCGAATCTTTGCTGTACCTGATATAAGTCTTGACGTGCGGCGCTGCGCGTTGGCGCCCAGCATTTTGAATCGTGTCATTAGCCAAATCTGAAGTGTAAGCATTCGTACAATGAATGTTCTTTCAGTGCGCATCCTACTTTTGCCATCCGGGGAGTCATTCGCCCAGTGATAGAAGATCGGTCGAAGGTACTCGAGCTGTTTCGCTTGTTGAGATGATTGAATCTTTGTGTGAATCGAAGCCCCAGACGCGTATCCATCCAGCGATCTTCGTATCTCATCTGCAGTTGGAAAAACGACTTTGAACTTTGGCTTGGAAAGCCCTTGACTCTTGCTTCGAGACAGCGACCCAAAGAGCGTCTGCTGCAGCCAATCGTCTTTTGCCCCAAGCGTCGCAATTGAGGATATCTGGACTACAATTTCTGCCTCATTCAGGGACTGGCAGGGGACGCACCGCAAACAGTTTCTCAAAGCAGACCAGCCCCATGCTGTTTGGGTCGTGTCATGCAGCTCATGCTTTCCAGGCACGCTAGCTATCAGGGATGCTCTGACGCTGGTGAAATCGAAGCCAGCGAGTTGGTCAGTCAAAGGTTTACATGTAACTTTTCGCCTGTCGTAGGACCTCAAGTAGTTTAACAAGTCTGATTTGAAGCGCTCCCCACTCCCAACAGGCAGCTGGTCTATTGAGGAAGCCAAGTTGTCCGATTCGGAGAGCTTGGGGAGTAATGGCGATTTCCAAACCGCGTTTGTCATGTTGGTCCAGTCTTTTGGTATCATATTAGCAGTGTGGATGATGACTTGCGCGGTGTCATCATGGCGAAAGAGAATCATCATTTTTGAATGGTGGGTGCCAAACATTTCTGGCATTGGGGCGACGTGGAGATGAACATTGTCGAACTCGGCAGCGGCTTGCTAAAAGATGTCAGTTCAGGCAACATATTCTCTGGACTAATGTGCGAATTCATGTTCTTTGGAAACGTCACAAAGACTCAGTTCCCTTGCAAGATTTCTCAAAGATTCAGTGCCGGAAAAACAGACTTACTTCTAAGGCGACACGGTTTGGGTCTTCGCGTTTCCAGAAGCCATGAACTATGTGGACCTTGATGAGATGTTTGATGTCGCTGTCGAAGGCGTTCACTAAGAAGGGGATTTGATGCAGAAAGTTGAATTCCCAGCATTCCGAAATTAAAGGATCCCCGAGGAGGTCTTTCAAAGTGATTGCGTCTCGATTCTGCTCCTCGGGGAGATCCTGAATCCACGTTAGCTGCCATGGCGACCTGATGACGGGCGCATTGCGGCGTTTCTTGTTGGGAGGGCTGATCTCGCGAGACAGAGACTCCGGTACATCGGATCCCTCGCCCTGGAGCCGTCGTTTTTGGGGACGCTCCATAATTCGCGACAACCTGTGTCTTCACAGCAAAATCTGTGCGCCGCAAGAGCAAACCTTGCTGATGCAAATATTTGCGGAGAGAAGATGGTTCTTCGAAGGTGTCTCTTGTGATTGTGATATGCTTGAGAGACAACTCAGGGAATCCGGGAAAGTGCGAAATGTCATTCAGAGAGCAGGCAGGGATCGCCCCGACCTAATTGGGAGCCAAGGTTGTCTTCGGGAAGGCACCCCACATTTAGTCAACAGCAGATGTGGCTGGGGAGGAATGTGGCAGACACTGTGGCGTTGCGGATGTGAGCATTGCGTGTCCAGACCCGCGCGCTCGTTGAACGTTCTCCTGAAGTCATCTTGTCCGCTTTCATGGCTTCATAGCCCATTGTCTGCATTTGTTCCACCCCTTTCCGTCGACGAGACTTGCGCCTGGTGTGTCTGTTCTTCGTCTTGTATTACTGTTTCTCTTTGGAGCTTGTACCGCGGTCCCCGTCTTCTCGCCGGGGGGTTAACCGCTACGCGCCCGCCATTATCGCATCGCCATCTATTACGTTTTGGTCCAGCACTCCTTCCAGCTTACCTTCAAAGACCGACCCTCCGGCCCCGAAATCTACTCTATCCACGATAATCAAGCTTTCTCGAGCACGCGCTGGTAAGGCTGCCATCAGCCGGTTGTGGACCAGAGATCCTTGCGCCGACGAGGTGCAACTTGCCAATCATGCGCCTCTCGCTTCTAGGCCTCCTCACCGGCGCCGTGGCTCTCTCCAGTGCCCAGCTGATGCCCGAGGAGGAAGACTTTAAGAAAGAGGTCACCTATTACAATGACATAAAAGTGCCAGCACTCTTGGAGCTTACCCCCGCCAACTGGGAGACAGAGATCACCAAGACCAAGTATCTCTTCGTGAAGCACTTCAGGTACAACCTTGAAAACTATCTCGTACTAACCTCATGCTAATTACTGGCTAGTCCGTACTGCCCTCACTGTATCGATTTCGCTCCTACCTTCCAGTCAATTTACGAATTCTATTATACCTCGAAGCCTAATGCAGTCGATGCTGCGGACACAACATTCCTCAAATACTACGACTTCAGATTTGCTACTATCAACTGTGTTGCCTACTATGATTTGTGCATGGACCACGCTGTGCAATCATACCCTACAAGCATCATTTACGAAAATGGTGTTGTCTTCGAGAAGATGAGGGGTGTTAAGAACGCCACGTTTGTGAGCGCTGCCGTCGAGAAGGCTCTCGAAAAGGCCATGCCTGGCTCTCGGCCTGCGACTCTCGACATCCCTGACATCCACGACGAGAATGTAGCTGAGAAGAAGAAGGCCGCAAAGGCGGCCTACAGGAAGATGGAGACCGAGAGGAAAGAAAAGGAGGCAGCTGAAAAGGCGGCAGCTGAGAAGACAGCGACCGAGAAGGTGGCAGCCGAGAAAGTGGCAGTCGAGAAACCAGCTTCCGAATCGACAGCATCTGAGATCAAGGTTCCTGAGCAGTCTCTTGATGATATCACTGAGAAGCCTGTACTGTCCGACACATCCGGAACCACTGAGGACCCCGCGAAATCGGATCTGACAGAGAAGTCAACCAAGGACGAGGCGAAGGACGCGTCGAATGAGGAAACCAGCTCGGGCAGTACTACCGGCACTGCTGTTGAAAAGACGTTTGGCGAGGACTGGAAAGTCCCCAGCACTGGCGAGATGCTGAAGAAAACTAAACCCAAGGAGCCCGCGACGATTTATAACCAAGAGGGCGTCAGTGTCCCCTTAACACCGGAATCGTTTGAGAAACTCGTTACGTCGACCCAGGACCCTTGGTTCATCAAGTTTTATGCGCCATGGTGTTCTCACTGTAGAGCCATGGCTCCCGCGTGGGAACAGATGGCCAAGTCCGTGGCGGGAAAGCTCAATGTGGGTGAGGTCAACTGCGATGTCGAGTCTCGTTTTTGCAAAGACATTGGTGCTCGTGCCTTTCCCACTATCCGTTTCTACAAGGCTGGCGAGAGCTCCGAATACAAGGGTCTCCGTGGTCTCGGTGACTTTGTTCAGTTTGCTGAGAAGGCCCTGGAGGTCGCTGGTGGTATCTTGGATGTTGATGCCGCAGCCCTTCAGGAGATGGAGAAGGAAGAGGAAGTCATTTTTGTCTACTTCTACGACCATGCTACATCTACCGAGGACTTCAAGGCTCTTGAACAACTCCCGCTTAACCTCATTGGACGCGCCAAGATTGTCAAGACCAACGACCCGGATCTCAACACTAGGTTCAAGATCACTACCTGGCCTAGATTCCTGGTCTCTCGAGAGGGCCGTCCGACGTACTACACACCCATCACCCCCGATGAGATGAGAGATGTGGACGCTCTGATCAACTGGATGAAGTCAGTCTGGCTTCCATTGGTCCCCGAGATGACTGCCACCAACGCTCGCCAGATAATGGAGCATAAGATGGTGGCTCTTGCTGTTCTCAACAGAGATGATGCTGATCGACTGAAGAATTCCATCACTGAACTCAAAACTGCCGCTAGCGACTGGATGGATCGCCAGGTCCAAGAATTCCAGCTGGAGCGCACAAGGCTCCGAGATTCCAAGCAGATGCGAATTGAAGAAGCCGAGGAACGTGGCGACCAGCGTGGGCTCCGGAATGCCAAGGCCATTAAGATTGACATGGATTCGGCTGCCCGTCAGGAAGTTGCCTTTGCTTGGGTCGACGGTGTTTTCTGGGCACGATGGCTCCGTAAGACCTACGGCATCGACGTCAAGGATGGCGAGCGTGTCATCATCAATGAAGAGGACGTAAGTGGTGCCCAAGCACATGAATTATCTGAAAGATGCTAACAAATCACAGCGGAAGAGATTCTGGGACAGCACGTCCACGGGCAACCACATCATGGTCAGCCGCACCTCGATTATGGAGACCCTCGACAAGGTCGTTTACGGCCCCAATCCTATCACGACCAAGTATACCATCTCTTCGTTTGAGAAGTTCTTTTTCGACATCAAGATGAGCTTTGTCGATCGCCCCTTTATATCCTGTGGTATCGTTGTGGCCATCATCTATGGAGTCTACTCCTGGTTTCGCGGCCGTGGCCGTCGGAACCGTGGTTACCTCTTCCCTCGCGACGACTCGCTGGGTCTCAAGGATGGATTACTAGGACAGAGCAATAACGCCAAGGCAGACTAAGCACCCGGCACAGTTGAAGGAAGAATTTGAAGCAATCGACTGAAAAGGAAAGAGGGTTCGGATGAATGGGAAGGCGAAACCAAAACCACCTTCTCAACCCTCCGTGTCCCTCTCCCTTCTGGGAACGAAGAGAGAGACATCAACACTGGCTAGGCTAAGAGGACAGGCCGCGGGTATCGACATATTGGAAGCCTTGTGTGGCGAGGATGGAGACGTAGTATTTGACTAGGTAAATATGGAGTTTGGGGTCCATTGGGTTGTCTCCACCTTCATACCTGTATAATAGCCGTGGAAACGAACTACTTGCATAAGTCACTTTCTGTTATTTTTTTCGCCCTTGATTTAAGTTCCTGAGCGAACCGAAGAGATCCCAGTCCCTGAGAGCCATTATAAGAGGTCGAATGGATATGGGAGTTGTTGAGCCTGTTATCTTGAGTTGTACTTCGTACTTGGGAACAATAAGTGGTCAGAGTGATAGTTAAGTGGGTCTACAGTGCCAATATCCAATCTCTTACTCGTACGGCTATTGCGCAACCGCCACCAGTAATTCGCCAGCCACGGACTTACATCATTCGCCTCTAAACGATCACATGCCTCAATTTGCGCATCTTTGATCCTGCTCTCGGACATCGTCTCGCACCCGTAACCGCATCAACTCCTTCTATCGTCATGGCGTCTAATCTCCACGACATTGATGACGAAGACCTTACTTTCCGCGCATGCTGTGCGCCCTTTGCGGCCCTTACGGAACCCATCGATCTAACAGCGGCAGCCGAGTATGTAGCCCCTCGCGATTGACGCTTCCCTGTCCCAAGACCCCGGGTTCCCCAGCGCATGTTTCGCTGCGCTCTGTCATGTTCGAGGAGAGAGAGAGAGAGACTTACCTTCTTTTGTGCTGATCTTGTGTAGTCAGAACAGCCCCTCCAACTGGTGGGCCTTCTTCCAGTGGCCATTCTTTGGCCCGCTCCTTGTTGAGAATGAGAGTAGTGATGCACGCGACCACTGCGCCAACGAGAGAAGTATGCTTCCTGTCCTGGCTTCTATAGTTGAAAGTCCTATGAGTCTTGAATTTCCCCCTTCAAAACTCAACTGATTGTACCTCGGCTCGGTTCTCTAACCATTGCTTGCTCTGTAGCCTTCCTCTCGTACCTACGCCTCTCCATCTACATGGCAGTCGTCTCCATTGCCATCACACTCTCATTTCACTTAAAAAACGAGCCTTCTTCTCTAGAGTTGCGCATGGCAAAACCGCTTGGCATCATATTCTGGGCGCTATCTGTTATGACGCTCTTTGCAGGCGTGGGCAATTATATCAGTAAGCAACTTACCCGTCAACCCGCACCAGCGACAGCCACAATTTGGGGTTCGGTCTGGACAAGGGGACTATATCCTAACGAAAGATAGCAACGGTCAACAAATATAGCAGGAGAGCAGCCATCGTACAGATTGGATGGAAGACGCATGCGGTTGGTTCTCTGTTCTTTCACTCCCTTCAGCTGTCATACACGCCGCCAACAGGACAGTGACTAACACGAACTCTAGATTTTAATCATCACGGCGGTGTGCATCATAGGAACTTGCATCGTGCTGCTGGTCATAGCCAAGGTTCGCGACGCAAGTTCATGAAGTTCATCATTTGCAATTCAATCCATTCAATGTCGCTTGCGCCTAAGCCAGCAGTGTTCCTGGGGATGCAAACCTCGTAATGCGAATAAAATATACGCTGTTCCAAACAAATTCCAATGCCCTCCAGTCTTTTAACCTTTCTTCTTATTCGTACAAAACAAATCACGGGCAGCCTTGTCAACACGTGGCTCTTCCTCTTCCCCTTCCTCTTCTGCTCCTGGCTCTGGTGCCTCGCACTGACCGACCTCCCGGCGGAACAGTCGCGCATGCTGGCGAGCATCTTTGCGAACATCTTCCAGCGTCGCTGACTTGCCGCCCCAAGAGAGCAGTGGTAACCCGTCCAAGTCAGCGAACTCTCCACCCTGTGGCAGTGTGGTGAGCATATCTATTTGAGAATCCGGGTCAAATTTTAGTGTAGCTCGGTCGGCCTTGCCGTTGTTCTCGCCCTCTTCAATCTCGTCGTCTCCCATATACTCCTCTGGCGTGTCGCCGAGATCGCTATGCGACCCCATGATGACACTGGCTGTTTCTTGACTTGGGTAGAGTGTCAAATAGCCTCGGAGGCGCGAAAGCTGTAGGGCGTATTCTAGCCAAGCCGGGTACTTTTTGCTGACGTCCTTTTTGGCCAGCGTTGCAGGCATATCATCCCGCAAGCCCTGTGCCTCGAGCAGTTGCGATACGTAGCCGTGCAACTCCACCCACTTCTCTCCAAGGAACAGCGTGGCATCGCTACTTGGGGCCTGCCAGAGAAACGGGCCGGGTTTCGCTGACGATCGCTCGGGAACAGCGAATGGAGTGGTCGCGTCGAGGTGAGTGGTTGGCGACTGGAAGCTGATACCCATGATGTTGTCGCTCCAATCCCCCAGGATGGATGCGCGCGAGTAGAGGGTGTTTAGGAGTGTGAATTTGACATCTGAGTGGGTAGTTAGTAGATGCGCATCCATTTCATCGGTGCCTGGAACCTTACAGTGAAAGAATTGAGGCGATACCTCGGTATGGGGCCCGAGGACAAGTACATGAGAGTTGCGAGGGCGAGCTGGCCAGAATGACTCCAAGAAGCGGATGGAGCTTCCTTCTTCTGTCATCTTAGAACGAGGGATGCGATGGCGGAGGGAGAGCATATTTGCTCGAGGAAGCTCCTTGAACCCCGACGATGGCCATCTGAACTTGTCCAGCATCTTTTCCAGGGGCGCCTCGACCGTAGAGGGCAACTCGATAGTGAGTTGTGGGGGAGTTACTGCACTCATGTCGGCCCGCGCAAGAGAGCCGAGAAGTCGGATGAGGTTTCCAGAACCAGTGAGGGGTGCCTGGACCACAATATCAAAATCTACACTGTTCCAGGCTGAGAGGTGTTAGTTTGAGAGCTAAGTTACAGGGATCGCCAACTGACCTGAAAGCGCCGAAGCACTAAGCTGCGTGATCCATGCGAGTCGATTGCCTGGCTTCTCGGGGAGCTCGATGAGGGCAGATTTAGTGCCGCGGATCTGATCTCGGAAGCCTCGTAGAAAGTAATCCTCTTCAGCACTGGAGGAGTCGATGATGACAGCCTGGGGGTGCATATAATTGTTGACGAAGTCTGAAACCACGTGAGTTAGATAGCCCATGTCTGATGGGAGACAGTAGTCTTACAGAGAGCACGAGCAGCGGCGAGTCTCATCCTGGGTTCAGTAGAGACGGCAACACTGTCTGGGCGGGCATCTACAGATTAATTAGGCAATGACTCCTAGGGCCTGAATGGGTATCGCGCATACCGTGCAAGTACAGTTTGCAGCTGTCATCAATGCCATTGATGTTAAGCAGCTCCTTGATTGATATTTCGCTCCTGCTCGCCAGGACGAAATGGACCCAGTTCTGGTCGCGCGCTGCCATCTGGCAGGCCATGGGAAGCAGTATAGAGGCGCTCCGTAGGCTAGCGGTCGCAAATAATACATTTTTGTTTCTGTCGATACTCCCTCCTGTCCCGGAGATGGCACGCAGCGTCCCGCCAAGCTCGGGGAACTTGATGGGGCCGCTGTAGGTCCTCGGCGGTGCTTCCTGCTGTTTGCGCGGAGTGTTGAAGCCTGCAGACGAGCCCGGCGGAGGTTTTCGGTCGCCCCGGCCGGGGGAGGAGGATTGGAGGAGTCGGTAGATGGCAAAGAGGAGGAGGGCGCAAAAGACGACGTATGCGACCAAGCGGGCAACGGCTCGACGGCGCGGAGGGCGGGAGGCTTGCCATTGAGCGACGATTCTGGGATGGCCAGGAGCGCCGAGGTCGTCATCCTTCTTGGCCATCTCTTCGTCGCCGGGCCAGTATCTCGCCCTGGTTCTGCCTCGCGGGGGCACCATGTCGGGCAATGGTTATGATGGAGGAGGAGTCTGGTCAAGCTCGTGGGGATCGCGAGGACGGTGGTAGGAGGTTCGCGGACACGCAGTCACATGGCGGTCTGGGTTGAGCGCTCGCAGGTGTCACGGCGGAGTCACACAGACAATGCGACGAACGGACAACTAGGCGACACTGTTTGGGAGTGTGGGCAGGATCGTGGTGGGATGACAGGTGCGAAATGGTTTCTAGACATGCATGTTTGAAGTTAGCTACATGAACAGCGTGGCTCGTGAGCTACAATGTTACAGCTGGAGGGAACCCCCCAGCGTCATAGCTGGTAGACTTTGTGGATCCCTTGTGGCTGATGCTGCAAGTAACTTCAAGGTTGTCAGTACCTGGGATGCACAGATGCTGCTATTTATTAGGGGACTGATTAAGCCGCACACCACGAAGACAAGGGAAAGCACATAATTTGAGACGGGTCAAACTCGAACAAGAGGCCTGTGTTCAAAAACGGTTATCCAACTCGGGGTTTTAATCCCCTCGGGAAGAAGTTAGATCCGTGTCTCGGTTGCTAGTTATTCCAAGACGAAGCCGTTTCCAACCCCACACCCAGGTTTGATACTGGACCAGCCTCACAGGCTTGCCTCTGGTCGAAGACATGCTGTACCGGGAGACAGCCACGCAACACAGCCAGCTGGTGACTGAGGCTTTATAGTAAGTTACTCTAAGGCCCGCGATGCGCTACTGTGTCTCAAGATTTTTGCTGCCTGGTTTCAAGTGAATTTTACAGCAACAAGAGAGGAATAAACGCCAAAACAGCAGCTTGACAACAGCCTCAAGGACCAGAGGGTTTTCTTTCCAAGAATGATTTGCTCCACCCTTTGGACCAACTCATCCAATCCGACATGTTAGAATCCCCCAGATAGTTTTTAATAGGCAGTTTCAACGGCCTGTCTATATTTTTATAGCAGTGCCACGTGATCCAGCCACTGGCGAGTTCTCCAGACAACGAACAACCTATGGAACAAGCCACACACAAAATGCACAGCGCCACACAGCCCGAATCGATTTTCTCACAGATTTTCTCTCTCAAGTACACAGAGCGACAGACTTTTAAAATTCCGTCTTCATCTCAAAACTCACCATGGCCAAGTGGCGCAAGCCCCGTGTAAAGTCCATCAAGCCGCCGGCGGACCCTGAACTTGCGGCGCTGCGCGAGGAAAAGATCCTGCCCGTCATCCGCGACCTCAAGAGCGCCGACCCCAAGTCCCGTGCTGCTGCTGCCGCCGCCGTCTCCAATATCATCCAGGATGAGAGGTGCCGCAAGCTACTTCTGCGCGAGAAGATTGTGCATACTGTCCTCACCCAGACCTTGACAGATGCCGCCCTCGAGAGCCGTGCTGCTGGCTGGGGTATTCTTCAGGTTCTTGCGCAGGAGGAGGAGCCGGATTTCTGTGTTCACCTGTATAGAGTAGATGCCCTCACTGCCATCGAGTACGCAGCCAAGTCGGTAGGCGAAAATATCAAGCCTTCATTTCCAGAGCCATGCTGACCAGGAAAAGACACTTGAGATGCTCCAATCCAAGGATCTTGAATTCCAGAAGAGGCCCAAGGCAGAGCAGGCGACAATCCTCAGTATCGTATCGTCCCTGGTCTCCCTTTTGTCTGCGCTCGCCGAGGCCCAGGACGACATCTTGGAGGCCATCGCCCGCAATCCTGTTATCCCGCGGCTGCTTTTCTTTCTTAGCTCCAATGAGCTTTCACACATTCCCGAGGTCGTATCACTGCGAACCGATACCCTCGCTTGCCTCATGATCCTCTGCGAGGACAACCAAGAGCTTTCTGAAAAGATTGTCAACTCCAAAGAGTCCCGCTGCTTCGACTCTGTCCTGGCCCTGCGAGAGGAGCCTAGCAGCGACGGCGTGCTTGCTTGCGGTGTCCTACATAACATCTTCACCTCGGTCGAAGGGCAGGACCTTACTCCCGGCGCCGACGACTCGATTCTCATCCCTACTCTCTGCAAGGCGATCGTCTCATTCCAGCCGGGCCAGGTGACCATCGACGCCACCGGCTGGGCAAACCCCATCGAATACCAGCAACTGGCCCTGGAGCTCCTCGCCTCCATTGGAACAAACCTTAACAGTTCGCGCGACGATGCTGAGCCCCCTTTGCCCAAGGCTGGGGGTCCTGAGGATGACGAGTCCATGGATGACGCCGACGCCGAAGATGCCGGATCTGACGGTGAAGGCCCTGAGGGCGAGGCGGGCGAGGAAGAGGAGGACGACGAAATGGAGGCCGATATGGAGATGGTGACGGGCGCTGACGACGATGACCAAGACAACATCGACGACCTCCCCGTCCTCAAAGCTCTGATCCAAAGCGCCCTCCCTGAGCTCATTCGCATCGCCTCCCTCTCCCCCAACGACGACGCCAGCATCCGCCTGCAAGGCCACGCGCTCTCTGCCCTCAACAATATCGCCTGGTCCGTTTCTCTCATCGACTTCTCCGATCCTCACAACACCGCCGTCCAGACCGCCTGGCGACCAGCCGGCCACGCTCTGTGGAACCAAGTCGTCGCCGTCATCCTTGCCACCGATACGGCCGACATCACTCTGGCCACACACGTCACCAGCCTCGCCTGGGCCGTTGCCCGCTCCCTCCACGGCGGCTCCACCCCGCTGGCCGGCGATGAGCACTGCCGCTTCATCGCCCTCTACCAGGCCACCAAGGGCAGCGAGGTCGTCCAGAGCTCGGAGGATCCCTTCCAGGCCCTTGGTGTCAAATGCGTCGGCGTCCTCGGCCAGCTCGCTCTCGATCCAGCTCCGACGGACCGCAACCGCGACATCGCAACCTTCCTCGTCACCCTCCTCGCCGGCCTGCCAAATACCCCCCCTGCCGATGCCGTCGAGGCCCTCAACCAGCTTTTCGACATCTACGGCAATGAGGAGTACGCTTACGACCGCGAGGTCTTCTGGAAGGACAACTTCCTCAAGCACCTCGAGGACGCCGTTCCCAAGATACGCGCCATGGTCAAGTCCATTAACAAGCAAGAACAACCTGAGTTGCGTTTGCGCGCCGATGAGGCAGTGCTGAACTTGAATCGTTTCCTGGCTTATAAGCGAAAGAACAAACCAAAGGCATAGATAGACATTAGGAAAGGCAAGGTTTAGGAAAAGTAATGACACATGAATTTTTGTTTCTAAAGGTAGCATATGCGCCTTACACCTCTCAGTCCTTGTGCAGTATTCTGTCTATTTCACCATTCACGTAAAGCCAACCCGGTTTTTGATCATTCCACCATAACGCAAACAAACCCAGGATCACCAGGACATTACTACCATGGCTCGAACGTCTGTCACAACCAATGTCGACATGACTAACCTCAGCACCTTTCAAAAACCCGATACAAACCCTTCAAGCTCGCTACTTCCAACACACCACTCTCCATCAGAGACTTTGTTGCCACTAGCTTGGCTTTGAATGCTGGGAAGAAGATGTTTTGTACAGCATGCCGAACATGCTGCCGGCGCAACCGAATATCGTCAGGAATATCCTCCATGCGAAGGCTCTCTTCATCCCCGGGCAGGGCGGGCAATGGTTCTGGAACGTATAGGGTGGCAAGCTCACGGAGGAATGTTTCAAAACAGCCTTTTTCATCACTCCAGTCAACATGGGGTCCGAGGCGAAGGAGGAACCGCGGGAGCTTGACGAGCGGTGGAGTATATCCCTTGATGAGAAGAGGGATGGAGACAAGCTCGCCGGCAGGAGAAATCTCCAGGGAAAAGTACTCTTGCAGCATCTCACGGCGTTCAATCAATTGACTTGACACCCGGTCGACAAGGGCCTCAATATCGAAATCCTCGTCAGGAGAACCTACGGCTTTCTTCTCCACCTCGGCCGCCATGCGGAGCATCTCTCTAAGATCCAGCGAAGGGCTGAAGCGGATGGTACCGAGGTTTCCAAAGTCAGTTAATCCAAGCTGGTAAAAGTACTCGAAACAGGTGTGCCCATAGTCAATGAGATAGAGCTTGACGCCTCCTTGGATAGCTGCTAGCCGTCGTTGATCATCGACCACTCCAACAAACGTGTGGGTGGCAAAGATATCAGTCAAATCGGGTTGCATGTCTTCACGGACATCGGCTCGCAACTCTTTGACACTGCTCAGTCGACAAGGAACAGATGGCCGACTAATAGTCTCGTAATCGAGGCTCTCCGGGAGCGCAGATGGCTGCTCCGAGCGGTGCGTGGGCGCCGACGATTCACGAGGCCCAGCCAGAGAGAACATGGACGTGATTTTTCGTTCAGACGTATCTGTTCGCACCAGATCATTCGAGTTTCGACGAGGTCTCTTTGTCAAGGGGGTGGCCCGCCCTGGAGTGCCGTCGTTGTCGGCACGTGGACATTGGTCGGCAGGCTTGACACCAGGCAGGAGGGTCTGGGTCATGAATGTTCGGCTCTTATCGACAGCAGCGAGTTTCGTTTCGATGTGCTCACATATAGCTTGTATGATTTCGTCCTCATTGAGGAAATGAACCTCTCTTTTAGTCGGATGGACGTTGACATCTACTCGGGCGGGATCAATCTCCAAACTCAAATAGAGGAATGGGTGGCCTTGTTTCGGTAGGAAGTTCGAGTACATCTGCTCGATGGCCTTTTTAATGTGGGTAGACTCAACACAGCGGTGGTTGATGAAGAGCAGAAGAGTCGTCTTCTTCACGGAGTAGTTTGCATTTGTCGTATAACCTTCAGCTTTGAAACCCCAGCGGGCTTCCGATGTCTCGAACTTGATGAGTTCATTGGCGACGCTGCTGCCGTGAATCTGACGGATACGGTCGATGACAGTGGCCTGTGTTTGGATCGACAGACTAGTCGAGGACTCGCCTGCCTTCTTGCAAGTGAAGCCGACTCCTTTGCAATGCACCGCGTATCTACCCACCATGTCTATGATCTTATTGAACTCGTCAGAATAGGAGCGGAACGCCTTCCGGCGAGCGCTAATATTGTAGAAGAGATCCTCGACAGTGATTTGTGTACCGGGACGGCCAGCAACGCCCCTTGGGTCGGCAGATTGGCCCTGTTTTGCTGGTGCGAGCTTCCCGTCCTGGTAAGTGGCGCGCCAGGCCAGGTCAGAGTCTTTGGTTTTGGTTGTTACAGTCAAATGTGCGATGTGGCTAATGCTTGCTAGGGCTTCGCCTCGGAATCCATATGTGGCAATGGAGGAAAGGTCTTCGAAGGTGGTGATTTTGGAGGTAGTGTGGCGCACACAAAGGATGGCCAAGTCTTCTTTCTGGGGGCAGTCAGCCCTGCGCAAGAAGGGGGTCTATTCGAGGGTGTACCTGGATGCCACACCCATTGTCAGTGATCTGGAGGAGCTTGAGTCCACCATCCTTGGCAAGGATCTCCAGGGAGGTGGCCCCCGCATCGACGGCGTTTTCTATCAGTTCCTTAAGTGCATGGACTGGCGCAACAATGATTTCGCCAGCTGCTATTTTGTTGACCACGTTTGGATCCAAAGCCTATCGATGGATCTGTTAGCCGAAACATGGACGCTAAAGTGCGGACGTTAGAATGCGGACGAGGCGGGGATGTCGCGGAAGCAGGTTGCCAACGCATGCTTCTTGCTTGCCTTGATTCTGCGGGCAGGGCGGGACTCTTCGGGTTCGCCGTCGGCCTTTCTCTTGATACCGTTTGTTGTGTTTGCACCAAGACGCACTTCATGAGAAACATCGATGTCCATTGAATCAGACATGGTGACGACAGCTCTGCGCCTCACTTTTTGCTTTGAGCCGCGGAGCAGCGAGTCGGGTGCAAGGTGAACATGAGTCGGCGAGGCGGTTATGACTTGTCGATTCAAGCTGCACCTCGGTGCGCGACGATTAAAGGCGGTAATAGTAAGCGCGGTTGCTCTCAGAAGTTCTGGCTGACCGGTTTAAACAACCGAGGATGAAGGTTCGTGGGGCTGTCGAACCTGTGAATGGCAACCTATGGATGGATGATTGAACGAACCAGCTCAACAGAACGAATGGGATTAGGTGGGGGCCAATGATACACGAGCTCAGCACGAAAGCACGTGACCCCAGACATGTTCTGAAGGAAGGCGGTCTCAGCCTCTTAGCCTCTGATCTTCACCTGGGTTGGCCTCGGCCGTTGTTGGGTCGGGGAACGACTACACTCCAAGAGCGAACATCTCCCCTCCGGTTCTTGTATGGACTTCTTCCGCTTCATTCACGTGAGGACTGTCATCCTGAAGGGAAAAAAGGGAACCAGCTGGGGTCTGTGCCGCGTCGATCCGACATGTGATCAATTTGGGCTGAAGGACGACCAGCATTCAGCCTCAGCCTCACCGGAAGCTTGCATCGCATTCGCTATTCAACCCGCATCATGTATGTCTCGAACAGCCCACCATCTTTTCGCTCAAGGGACTCAACCCCCCTGAAAAATCAAATTCAATCGGATACCACCAGTGCGGAACTTTGACCAAAAACTTGAAGCAATAAAAGATGGCTCGTGTGTTGGAGACTGACAGGCTGCTGGTCGTGGGACATGCTCGCCCTGTAACCTCCTAAATGGCCTATATTCTCTTGAAAAAAGTTCCCGCGTTTTCAACATCCTCCTTTGTCCGAGCCTATTTGGGAACTGATCTCGCTTGTCCGCGCACCATCCTTCGTGGATGTAGTGGACATGAGCTGAGAGACCAGCAACAGCCGCCGTGGCGTCCTTGCAACCCAACATACCCCATCAATACTACTTGTACAATACGGAGTACTTACTTTCCCGCTCTGAACCCCCTTGTTGATGATGCCTATGCAACCTGCTCATTATGCTGAGGGAACAAGACCGAACTGGGCATAATCGCCCTCTTGTCAACCAACTCAACCCGCAGGGTGTCACGGCTTTGGCTTGACCCAATTCGGACGCATTTGCCCACACCCGTCTTCGGCCTCCCAGACCCACCGGCACCCAGCCTTGATGCCTGCTGAGTGGCTTTTGCAAGTCGACAAGAAAGCCTCGCGACAACAATGCAGTGAACTCCTTAGTGTACCTTTTTCGGGTTCTCGCTTCAGGCAGCCAGATTCAACCAACGGGTGCAACGGCTTTCAAGAAAGGGGGAGTGGTTCTTAGTGATTCAACTCAGACGCCCAGGCCTGGCGGCCTCCAAGCTGTTTGGGAGCTGGGCAACTTTCCCAGATGGGGAATTTGTACTCCTCATGACGTTGCCAGCCGAATGACTTGTCACCTCCAGTTGCTGGCGCTTGTGGGGGGCTTTTGGTCATACAACCCGTCGTTCGCTCGCGTCTTGTTCCCCTTCTGACGCCGGGATAGAGAGACACAGAGACATAGAGATAAAGCGGCATTGTCAACCCTCCAGCCAGGTTCCGAGTGACCAAGACAGCCGAGTTCTCGCCAATCTGTATTAACTATGTCTTTTCCGGGCTTAAATCCACATTATCTCAAGTCAATCGGGGCGCGCCTATGCGCTCAGCCCCTGTTCATCTCCCCAGTGCATGTCTGCGCCTGCGCTAGCCTTTCCAATCAAGACCACCCTCTCTCCATTGCAAGACATTTCCAGCGGCCAAGGACCTGTTACGGCCAGGCTCGCGTCATTTCAGCCACGGAGCTATTGCCCAATTGCATAAGGAATCTGCATCGCCTCATTCCCATCATTCTCGTAAACCCAGGCTCTCTACAGGCTCAAGCGTGTACTGCAATGCGCCAATCCTCGCATCGCCTGCTGCCCTGTCTTCCATATTAGCCTCAGGGACCATGCCTTCCATTAGGTACAGCATCCCAAGTGCCCGGCACAAGTCTCTGATTGCTGGTCCCCTGACTTAGCGCTGGGACTTGCAGGCCGAGTATAAGAAGAGATCGATGCTGCCTACAGGCAATGCCACCCAAGACCTTTACTCCCATGGATCGACAAGATCGCAATCAACCCTCCCGTACACCATCTACCGGTTTCTCGTTGGAGAAAAGCAGAGGCACCCCAAAAGTCGAATCAAACATGCCTGGCCCTACTGCAACATCTACGTTCCCCGAACCGTCCACTAACAGTAGGTAAGTAAGGCTCAGCCCATCCCTGAGATCTCTCTCTCTCTGGCGCCTTTGCTGCTACCCTTGCTGACACTTGGATTAGACATGGTTCAACAATCAACCATGACGTTGACGAAGAAGTCCACAACGACACACGCCATCCTCCATCGGAGCCAACTACGCCGCATCTGACACGAAGCCGGCTCCGAGGGATAGTCGAGTCAGGTCAGACCAGCCTCACGAGTAATCAGATCCTCGGAATGAACGGCTCAGGTCCCCGAGCCGCCGAGTATGACCTCTTTGGAATTGGCGGATTCGTCAATGGGCCGCAACCTACCAGTCAACCAGAACAGGGCACGACAACCCAGAACGAGACTCCAACTGGGACTCCGCCTGAGAGCGATCCATGCAGCGCAGAACTTCAGCGTCTAGAAGAAAACAGGGACCAAAGCGTAGAGGAAAACGGAGAAGAAAATAGAAGGCACCTAGCTGAGCGCCGGCGCAGGCACCCCAATTCTAGGCCTAGACGTCATGACCGTCCAGTCTCGACGTGGATGTCCATGAAGCGCATCGCACACCACCCCCGAGATGGATGAGATGAGCAGAGAATAAAATGAAAAGGCGCCTAAGAGAATGACGGTGACGTACGAGATCGGCGGCGGAGTGCTTTGAGAATTGGATAGGCGTTTGGAATTAATGGGAGGCAAGATGGATTTTTGGACAGCCGATCAATGTTTTGCTTTCGCCTTTTTTGTTTATGTTTGTTTTTCAACGAATATGGCGCTTCATGGGATGGGATAAAATGCTCTCTTACGAATTAGGAGGCGTTGATGTAGACATCGAGCCATGGGTGGATAGTATAAAATTAAAACGCAATGATTTCTTCTTTCCTCTCTTGTTCCTCTGTACCAATAGCCTTTCCACCAGGAAATGCCAGCAGCCAATGGGTACAGTTTCGAGCCAAAAGTCTCAGTACACTTATACATTTTTACCAGATAGCTCAGTAGCCCTTGCACATTAGCTACCTTCTTAATATATAGTAAGTTATAGAGTATTCTCCAGTTTATGAACAATTTTATGTTTATTTTAGCGGCCGTTTATGGACTAAATCAAATGATTAATCTTAACATAAAGGGATCAAGTCTTAGTGAAAAGGTGGGAGTGTCCGGAGACATTTGGCCTAAGACTGTACCAACAGCTGTCTGACGCCAGCCCCGTCGCAAGCAGAGGTGAGAGAAAACTAATCACGATGTGTAATAACAAAAAACTGCTACTTGCGCTCAATTCAGGTATACAACTCATCCGTCAGGCTATTTAGGCTTAGTCCTTCCTTAGCAATGTCATCAACATCAACAAGGAAGTCCAGAGGCATCTCAACCAGCGTGCCGCGGATACGTCCCAGCCACTCCTTGACTTCCCGGATTCCGCCTGGGAACTCCTCCTGGACAATGTGGCCGTACTCCACCTTGCCCTTCTTGGACTCCTCTTTCTTCTCCTTCTTCGCGGACTCCTGACCAGGGATGATGAAGTGCTGGCTGAAGAACTCGTCGTAGGCCTTCCATGTCCTCACGAGATCGTTGGGCACGGGGTGGAAGGCGCGCGAGAAGATCTCGGTGTTGGATTGGGCTGTCCGGTTCCATAGACTCTGGAAGTTGGACGAGAGCGGGTCGACGACGAGTCGATCAGGTGCAGAGCCCCAGTCATAATGGTTAGGGGAAACATCGACGGGCGTCCAGTTCGAATCAGGGCGGTCAGGGAGCTGATCCGGGATGAGACCGAGGTGCTTGCGGAAGATGTACCGGCGCAACGAGGCGGCAAAGCGTGAAACCTGGTAGCGCTGACCGTCCATGACGGAGTCGACCATCGCGGGATCCTCAATGACGACAGCAATCTCCGAGTCGTGATTGCCCAGCTGAGAGCGGTCGTTGAGGTTGGCAGAGCCGCATATGACAACGCGGTCGTCGGCGATGAGAAGCTTGGTGTGGATGTAAAGCTGCTCACTGACATAGGCGTCGATCTCGTCCTCTGGGTTTCCATCCCAAGTCAGGTCGGCAACTCTAGGACCACCATCCATATAAGCGGAACTGATGGTGTCGAGCGTGGCATCTTTGACACGAGCCGCTTCGCGTCGATATCTGTCGTAATGTTCCGTGTTTTCTCTGTAACGCCGATCAAGTGGGCGGTCGATGTGGTCCTCGTACTCCTTTCTCGCATCTTCGTACTTCACGCCAGCTCGAGCTTCGGCCTCGGCCATGGTTCTCGATGTGTTGATGCGATCGAAGGACCGGAGATTGTAGAATCCAATATAGCGGCTGGGATCCCGGATGCCGGCGGCCTTCAGCTTCTCAAGGATGCTGCTACGACCTCTGCTGATCGAAGCGTATTGGAACTCCATGATTGCCCTGGTTCCCAAAGCGCCCTCGCTCTTCAAGTCGCCAGCAAAAGCAGGTACAGCAGGCATCAAGATGATGACCTTGAAGTTCTGGCGTTTGTTGAATGCGCGCACGATTCTGCTAACAATGGCGGCGCCGATCTGATTTTTCACACGCGTCGTAGAATCTGTAGCCGTAATAAAGAACTGTACTGTTTAGAATGACATATTCGTGACAATTGGGGCTACCATACCTGGTTCTCAATATAAACAAAGTGCTCGGCAGCCTCGATAGCGTGGATGTAGGCAATTTGAATCGAGCGCTCAGTCGGGTGGCCGGCACTCCATTCAGAGCAGCTAGAAAGTCCCAGAGTGAGTGGCGAGCACATTGCAGAGAAGAGCCAATGCAATGCCTACCTTCGTACCAGTTGAATGCGTGGCATCTCATCGCCATGCGACCTGCGTTCATGATGTCCATCATCCGAATCGTGGCCAATGAAGTTGCTCAGTCGGTTGATTTGGTCAGTCAGGCCACCGATGTAGTCTTCATAGCCATGCTCGTGTCTGCCTCGGTGGCTTTCTACACCCCGTGAACTGACTTCCAGCTTTGAGTACTTTCCAGGGTTCTTCTTCTTGTACTTTTCGCCAAAGATGAAGTTCCTGCCGAGCTGTAAGCATGACGAGTTTTGCACAGGAGCCAGGCAGCCAAGTCGGACGACTTCTCGGACGACTTACCATCGGTCCACGAAGTGGTCCACGAGATTGTGAACAATCTTGCCATTCATGCTCAAGGCGACATCAGACCAGCCCATCCTGGAGCTCTTGGTTCGGTCGACTGCCAAGAATGTTAGCGCATCCTCGAAAACGCATGAAGAGCACATACGCTGGTTTTTCTCCCAATCTTTCACGTCTGCAAAGTCATACACCCTCGCGTTATTGTAGTCTTGCCCGGGGAAGACCACATGAGAAAGTCCTCCTGGCTTGACGTCAGAAATCGGATGTGAGCTGGTATCCCACCTTCCGAAGCCTTACACTCGTGTTAGTAAGACTTCTCGACGATGAGAGGCACGAAGATTACGCACACATGTCCAGGCCACCCATGAAAGCAAGCTTGCGGTCGATTACGAGGAGTTTCTCATGATGCGCCCAATAGAGAACGATTCCATCGCCAGTACCATAGACAGCTTTGATTGCGTCGCCTGAGGCTCGGGCAAGGTCAAATTGGGTGAGAGCCTTGAGGGATTTGCCCAGTTCCGCAGTCAGGTCGTAGCCGGTTGGGAGGTGGTCTGGATGTCTAAAGACTTTGATGTTGGGGTGCAGAGCCTCGAGGGCGGTTCTTGTGTGAGCTGAATCTAGGGTCAAGGCTGCCTGTACCTCTTTGTAAACAATGACATAGACCTTGACTCCACGCTCGGCAGCAGCCTTGAGCATGAGATCCAAGCGATATCTCTCGTACTTGGAAGGGGGACGGCGCAGGTAGAGCTCGGGGCTCAGCCACCAGTCCAGAATCATGATGCTCTCCTGGGCCTCTGAAGCCGAATACGCTCGTCAGATGAATGTCCCTCTCTGGTCATGATTTTGGGCGCAAAACTTGGAAGACTTACTCTCAAGGGCCTCGGAGACGGCCCAGAAATATGAAGCTCCATCCACAAACCACTTGACAGCGCCAGACACCTCCGGCGCAAAGGAGCCGAAGCGATTCGCATTCTGGGTCGATGCTTGAGGAATATTGGTCGTCGTCTGGGCATGGGCCTCCTCCTTCTTCCCGCCGCCAAAGGCCGACTCGATCTGGTCGCCCAACCCCTCAACGTGGGCGCTGACTTGCTTGAAGATGGACTCCATGATCCTATTGAAAGCAAGAACAGTTTTGCCCAGGATTTTGGATTGTTGAGGGAGTAAATAATAATGCTGACAGGTGGTCTCGTGAAGGTCCATCACAGCTGAGAGCAACGCAATCATGCATGATGAGGGGCGCGGGCAATGCCGTAAAGCGGGGCATATCAGCTCCACAGGGGAGCTTGGTAGGTACAGTTTCGGGCCAAAAGTCTCTGTACACCACCCATGTTTGCAGTCTGGACCAGAATGCATCAAGAGATCACTATTAGGCACATTAAGAGGATACTAAGTTATATACTATTTTATAGCTCTAGTGCTATAATTTATTCTATTTAGGGGTATTTTATAGCCTTTTTTATTTATTTTACTTTTTTAACATAATCTGAAAATGAAGATGCTGGGCCTTAGCATCAGTGTACGGAAACTTTTGGCCTAAGACTGTACATACATCAATGGAGCTCGTATCACGTACATGGCTTAAAATGTAGCGATCAGGAAACGCTACGATGACGAGTAGTCCAGCTCCTTGTACGCACCATCAAGGTAGAACCAATAATTTTATAGACCAATACATAGACTCACGGCTTTCAGGCTCGCTCCTTTCGCCACAGCTTGTCTATCAAGAGGCGGTCTGTGATGTAAACGATTTAACGCGCAATGTCCTTGGGGTGGAGGTGTGTACAGTGATTGAGCAACGGATGCCGGCATCAATTTCTCAGGGTAGAGCGGCCATCCCCTATGCATTCAGTAATATATTTGAAAAAAAAGCTAGTCGCCACCGAGAAAGAGTGCAAAGGCTACTTAGTAGAGAAAACTTCCTAAGAGCTGAGCGGAAGGCTTGACGACGCCAACCTAGGGGCGGGTACCGGCACTCCCGGATCGACCGGCACTTGGCCGTGTCGATGCTACAAGGCAGTCGCGGCCCATTTGATTATGATGTCATATAAGGCATATGGACTAGATATGGATTGTTCGGGAACCTGATTTGGATGAAGCGCTTTTGGCCATCTCTCTCAGGAACAGACTCCTGGAATCCCAGCGATCCCTAACGTTGAGGATCATAGCCCAGTAAAAGGTGACCCATTTCATAAGGCAATTGAGCTGTTGCTGGATAGCCTAGTTGAGTATTTGAAGTCATTTAACCTTTCAAAAAGATTGCGCCTTGTCTAAGCAAGGTGTCTCTAACTGATCATGCTCGGCAGACGTAGCCAATTTATTTGCGCACTGTAACGCACCACATAACCTTATCTATATGCAAATACGACTTTCAGCATCAATCCCTTCATTCCGCCGTCACCAAGAAAATCTAGGTTATTTTTTTTATCACGTTTTTAGTTTATTTGCAAGCATGCCAGGGGAATTGCAGCACGAGCGATCACAAGCTCAGAGCTACCGTGGAAAGGATATGAATACTTCCCACTTTCGTGAAAGATATCATTGTAACGTCATTCTTGTTCATCTGAGATCTATCTAATTTATCTACGGGGAACCTTTGTCGAAACAGTAGTATACGCATAGGACTAGTTGGTTTAAGTGATAAGAGAAAACTGAGGCCAGGGCTTCTGAAAGGCTAACATTTGTGGATGGTTAGGAGATCATGGATGTGGACGACGGCGAATCACAAGCCACGCATGTGTGTTCAACATGTGCAAAAGTATGCTTAGTTTGGAACATTGAATACGATCTTTCCTCTCGCCCAAAAACGCAACTGGCCGTTCGCCCCCATCATCTACGGCCTGGTTTTCTCAATGTTATCAAATATGATGCTGGAGTCGCAGCACATATTCGAGAGACAGCATTTCTTTCTCACGTGCTTTTTTCCGGAATTAGATTATCATAGTGATAGCATATATAGTAATTATCATTCTTTGGTCCTCGCGGCTTGTGGCTACTTGTATCAAAATATGGGGGGAGGGGCGTCTTCTTGATGATGTATCAGTCGGGACAATATCCGAAGGCTAGTCTAGACTTTTTCGGGAGCTTATTCGGGAGCTTGCTGTCAGCTCGGGGCCTAAAATCCGGCTTTCTGGGTCTTCGCGGTCCGAAACGCGGGGACGGTCTAACTACAACATTGCCTGTTCGGGATGAAGATGTCCATCTGAGTATCTGGGGACAGTCCCGGCCGATATCAGGGAAGACCCCCGACGCCCTTATGCTCTGACATCCTCTGGCCTTGGCGTATCTTGTTATCACCTCGGCAGACTAGCCGAGCCCCAACCTAGATATAGCCAGCGTCTTGAACCTTTCATCGAACATGTGACGCAAGCAGCTAGCATTGCTTCAGATCTCCACCCAGAGGCTGATAGGGTGGAAGCAAAACCTTGGCTGACCAACTCTCGAAAGTCTAAGCCGTACACTTCCCTGTCGAGCAGTTATCAAGAGCGACCAGGGACTGGCGAGCCTATCTTCAAGTCGGCGCAAGGCTGGGTTGGCGGGGAAGATAACAGTTCCAGACACGCTTGGACCGCTTCTCGACGATTATGCAAATCGTTAAATGTACACGCGAGCGAACAGTCACACTCCACGTGGAAGATGATGCAAGGGAACACACCTGCCCGCCATCTCTTATCACGCTAGAGCAATCCGAGTTTTCAGATATGTGTATCGTACAGCACAGTTGAGCACGCACACGCCCCGTTCCTAGCTCAAAGGGGTTGCTTCCAGGAAGCCTGACCTCTCGCGCGCAACTGCTGCAAACGCCCCCCCCCCCATGCAAGGCACCACTTCTTATCGTGGAACGTCTCACACACCGACGCTGGCCACACTCACTACTGCAGCTGTTTTTCAATAACAAACATCCCAGTGGCCAATACCTCAGCGTAGCCGCGACAGTGGACACTAGCCTTCCGCGCTCCCCCGCCGGCGCTCCGTCATCGGAGCCGCAGGCTGGCCGTGTGATCGGCTTGCTCACCGTTGACCCGTCCCAAGTGGATACGCAAGGTGTGCGTGATTCCTCGACCGTCTTTCACCGATTTCCTGACCGTCTCTCGGCGACTGTTGTTCCCTTTGCCGCGCTGTTGAGACAGCTGGGGAAGTTTGATCCGTTGCTTCCATTAGGGAGAAGCGGGTTTAGTCATCTAGGCATTTTGACATCCAAGGAGCCACTCAAACTAAAGGCAACTCACCCGCACAACCTACATTGTCGTCAACCTTCCAAATCCCACAAACACAAGGCTCTCTATCAAAGTATTTATCAGTCCCTATCTCCCAAACCTCCCGGGACTTATCCTATCTCACCATTCCTCTACTCCGCGTGCACCGTCTCCACTCGCTCGCAACCTCCCTTCAGCCGGACAAGGCCAGGACCCTCCACCGCCACACCTCGTCCAAGATCCGCCTCTCTTCTAGCCCGGACTTGTGTCGGGGAGGCGGGAGTGGACCCTCGTCCCCATAGTCTCGTTTGCGGGGGAGATTCGACACCGCAAACCCTGCCATGCGGGGGTGGGCTTACCATTGTAGCTTTCAGTGTGGGGATATTGACCCCGACAAAAAAAAATTCCCTTCTTTCTTTTGTAAGACGCCCAAGAGGGGAGGAAAATCCTGTCATGAGCAGCGCTTGGGGTACCATTTCGTCCAAGCCTGTTCTTATGACGCAGCGCTTCGCCGCCCGACAGGCTGCGACAGCACAACCCGAGAACGCGAAGTTTCGCCGACGCTGTACGCAAATAGCAAAAACAACCGCCCACAGGGAAGCGTGGGGACATGGAGCATTGTGCAAAAATCCCATGATGCATCAGGCCCCTGTTCTCTGATCTTTTCCTCTGCAAAGGAACTGCCAGAACAGGTAGGATGCTTTGGGTACTTTCAAGCGAGGTCGGAAGCGGCCCAATCGGGACGGCTCCACACCCGTTCATGCTTGAGCAAGGAGTGGCGCGCCAACTGACGCACATGTTAGTTGGAAAGATGGAGTTGGAGCTACCGACAATAGAAACACACAAATCGACTGGTGAGTGAGCATCAAGATGGACAAGATAAAACCTATGTTGAGATAAGATATCACATCAGGGCATGTATATTAGATACTGATATAGAGAGGATCGTCCAGTACTTTTCGTAGAGACCCCGCTATAGGTAGGTAGGTGAAATGATGTTTCCCAAACGCCAAACCGGGGTCTTGTAAGTGACCTTTCCATAAGCCATACAAAACGATCCGAACACACTTTATTTATTCTTCAGATTCACGAACAACCTTGTCAACCGCCTTGGCAAAGTATTCGACATTGCTGTCGTTGAGACCAGCCATACTGATGCGACCGTTCTTGGTCATGTAGACATGAGCCTCCGACCGGAGCTTCATCACTTGGGCCTCGCTCAGGCCGGTGAAGCTGAACATGCCAATTTGATCGGTGATGTGGTTCCACGTGCCAGGAGTCTCGAGCTCTTCCAGCTTCGCGCGAAGTGCGGAGCGCATAGTGATGATGCGGCCCGACATGGTGCGCAGGTTCTCCTCCCACTCAGTGAACAGCTCGGGGTCGTTGAGGACAGTGCTGACAATGCGCGCACCGTACAGAGGTGGGTTGGAAATTTCTGATCGCTGGAGGATAGCCAATTGGGAACCAATTCGGGCAATGGTTTCGGGCGCATCTTCAGCGGGGGAGGTGACGGCGTGGAAGCAGCCAGCACGCTCTCCGTAGAGGCCAAAGTTCTTGGCGAAACTCTGGGCGACAACAAGCTCAAAGCCCTGCTCGATGAAGTAGTGGACAGCCCAGGCATCACGAGTGAGGTCACCAGAGGCAAAGCCCTGGTAGGCGCAATCGAAGAAGGGGAAGTGGCTCTTCTCCCTCATGATGTTGGCAAGCTCGATCCACTGGTCCTGCGTTGGGTCAACGCCAGTGGGGTTGTGCGCACAGGCGTGGAGGACGAAGATGGAGTGGTCGGGGGCGTTCTGGAACGCCTCCCTCATGCCCTCGAAATCGAGGCCCTTGGTCTCCTTGTGGAAATACGGGTATAGGTCAACGGTGAGGCCGACATTCTTGAAGATCTGGTGGTGGTTCGCCCAGGTAGGGTTTGACACGTAAACTGTGCGGTTGCCCTGGTAAAACTTGGCCAGGAACAGAGCACCCAGGTGGACAGCGCCAGTGCCTGAGATTGTTTGTAGTGAGGTCGCACGGCTCTCCTTCAGGGCGGGGGAATCGGCACCGAGAATGAGATCGGCAGCTTTGGTGGTGAAGCTGGCGATACCAGCAATAGGGGCATACTCGTGGTTCAGGTCAGGGTTGTTTCGAAGGATCTCATCAGCCTGTGACGCATGCGGGGTCAGTAGCTGTACAGAAAAGTTTCTAGATCATCCTGGCGGGGCAATAAGTAATTGGGGCAAGGGGCGAGACGAGATGATGACTAGGCTCTTGTGTGAACTGCCACATGACTCAAAAGCCGCCCGACTAGACTCGTAAAAAGCCCAGAGACGGCTTCCTGGGAGCTCCATACTTGCGACATCTCCAAAGGAAGAAGCGCCGCCATGTGTGGGTTCTGGGGAGGGAATTGCAAGTGCGCGACGTGGGATAGGCGACATGCCACATGCGATATGCCACATGCGACACGGTAGACGGTCAAGGTGAGGACAGAAGTGTAAGCCATACCTTGTGTACAACAGGTAGCACCCAGGGCTTTGCGTTCTCGTCTCTGTAGGCACCAATGCCCTAGGAAATAAAAAAAATCCTGGTCAGCTTCAACGTCATGACAAGAATCGGGACAGCAAGAGAAGGGGGATAAAGCTTACCAGATCGACTTTGTAGGGGCTTTCGTCGGCCCTGTACTCCCTGGCGAGGCCGAAGAGAGGATCTTCGGGGGCCTGGGGCACAAGGTCGGCAGGGAAGCTTGAGGGAGCTGGAGGAGAAGACATGATGGGCTTGAGATGGCGGGCAACTTGGTTGAGACGGGAAGAAGCAGAAGCAGGAGCAGAAGAGGACGCGGTCGGTGCCATTTTATCAGTCGAGGTTGAGCTGGGGAAGGAGACTTGGACTCTTGTACTGGCACTTGCGTTTGTACCTCTCAGACCGTGACGGGGCTTGCTGGGCGACAGTGTCATACGTAGTGGGCTGCGGCCCTGAGGACTTGGGGGCCCGTCGGGGCGATTAGGGGGGGTGGAGGGGCCCTGGAGCGCCGTCTCCGGTGGCCTGGGTGGGGAGGGATGGAAGCCCCGGAGGGGAAAGGGGGGCGTGTGAAATCGGGAGGTACCCGAGTACCTAGGGAGGGGGTGCGATGCGACAGGTGTGTGAGGTACCGGCCAAGGTACCTGGAGGTGTACCTCGAAGGTGTACTCGCAGATGGCAGGTGAGCAAGAGGAGGGCTGGCTGCAGTACAAACCTGCAACACCGCTGCAGAAGACGCTGAGGCGCAGAGGGACGCTGTGGAGGACGCTGCAACGGACGCTGCGGAGGAGCTGGGGGCGGCACACGGGTCACTGGTCACTCGCTCAGCGAATGCCCTTGCAAGGCGAGCTCTGAACGCTGCGACCAGAGGTGGCAGTTGCGTAACCTGGATTCTGGCCTGATGCAATTGGTCAGGGATTGGACGAGGTCGACGCACGCGTGCAAATTGGGCGCCGTTGTCCCGGACCAGTGGAGCGCTCGGGGCAAGGGGCTCCCCGAATCCAGCAGCTTTGGAAGCTCTGGCTCTGTAAGAAGTCTCTGTGAAGCGGGTTGGGCGGGGCGCTGTGCTGCGTCGCGCGCGCTGTGCCTCGCTGTGATCTCTCTGTAGGGAGGCTTACAAGGTGGGCGGACAAAAGGTCGGTGGTCCCAGGTGGACAAAGGTGGGCTCACCTGGCGCGGTCCTCACCGGGCAACTGGGCTTGTGTGATGGATGTCTTCTGTGACTGTCTCAGTTTTCGATGTCAGTCTTCTGTGTCAGTGCCTTGCGGGCCATTTGTGACGGGTTCCAAATAAGGTGTCAATGGTTGCCCCTCTATGGAGGCAAAGGTACACTTGTACCTACACTGGTACACTTCCACACTGAGATGCAGCACAGTACGATGTGTGGATGTAGAAGCCAGAGCGCCGACCAGGGCCAGGCGCCGGGGAGCAGGGGACTGGGGAAGTGAAATGTGTTTTCCTAATCCAACAGCACCAATCAATAGACTCGCTCTGGAGTCTAGAGTCTATTAAGTGGTGTATGCTGTTGGACTGGGTGTATTAAGTGAGGCTAGAGGCCGTGAAGGGGGAGTGCGATAATGGATCAAGGGACGCACGACGGGGATGTGGGAGACTGGGAACTGACGGGGACACGCCTGCAACGGACCAAAGGCAATCCTGCAGTCTGAAGGCTCCTGGGGCAAGAAAGAGAAGGAAAATATGATGGGCAGCTCTAGGGTGCTCTGCTAGTCTGTTTCCGCTTCTGCTTCTTTTCAGAGCCCTACTTCGCAGGCGGTGGTGAATGGTCGGGTGGACAGTCGTACTGTAAGGTTGTGATTGAGTGGACTGTAGAGTGTCGACTGTGGATATTGGTGTGTGGGCGGGCGTGAGCGTGAGCATGGGCAAGGGCGTGTGTGGGCGTGTGGCGGGATGAGAGGGAATGTGATGGCGATTCTCGAGGATTTCCAGTACGTATTATCAGGTATCACTGACAAAACGATTCAGCTTGATCTGTTGATGTCGTTTCCGTGATTGAATTTTCCTCTTCACCACCTCAAATCTCCCTATCCCCCGCAGATGCAGATGCGAGCCCGGCTTTTATGTCCCACTCTGCGGTCTCGGCTGTCTGGGAATCGCCTTGCGAGAGAAGCTTGTGACTGGGGGACGGGGACGGAAATCTACTACGTTGTACGGGGGGTGATGTCGTCAGACCGAGGCTCCCGTAGCAATTCCGAGATTCGTACCTTGGCCCAAGGCAAGGTAGCTTGGCTCACATGGCATGCCATGGCAGATGCCAGGCTGGCTGCCGCCTGTGGTGAGCAGGCTGATGTTGTCACGCGGTCGCCAGATGGATGGATCTGACCGAGCCAAGTGATTCATTCCAGCCAAACATGCACCTTTGCGTGAGGCAACAAGAATGCCCAATCAGCTGTATCAGTTCGGTGGCTTTTCTTGGTACTTTTTTTCTTTTTTCTTTTTGTCTGTGTGTTTCTAGCAGGCCCAAATTCAATGTCGCCCCTCGGCTCCGTAACCTTCTGGAAGCTCCTGCGAGCACCACTTGTGTCATCTGATCTCATCTGATCTGTGCGAGTTTTGGTCAGGAAAAGTGCTTGATGATATGCTGGAGCTATGGGGCTTTTCCCTCCGACCTTACGCCCCCGGACCCAGATAGCCCTTCTGACCTTGTGGGTAGGCTTGTCTTCAACGAACAAAGTAACAAGGTAATTAGCATGTACCTGCTTTTCCCTGCTCCGCCTCCTCTTCCTCCTCTTCCCCGTCCCCGTCCACATCTCCATCCATCCCCAAGGAAATGCAAGCTTCCAGACCCCTTCCACACCGTTTCTCTTGGCCGCCTTGCTACATATGTACAATCCCACACACCCTTCCTTCACCCACATCGTCCGGCCCCGTCCCATCCCGCTTCATGCACCTCCCGGTGCCGGTGTCCAACGAGCGCCGTTGCGGTCCCGTCACGCCCGTCACGGGAAGAGCAGAAACAAGATGCTGAGATGCACGGTTGAGTAATAGTCAAGACCGGCGGCAGCGAAGGAGTTGTCGCGGCCGTTGCTCCTCCGATTTCGCCCGGTCCAAACATAGCATGACGCTTCCTATTTGTCGTATGATGGCCGACCGTTGCGAGGTTCATCCCCAACGCCAAACGCCCCTGAGGCCTTTCAGAGGCCCCGGCGCGGGACCGGTGGTCCGCATACAGTGAGTGACAAGTCTTCACCTCCACAGCACACGCCCCCCCTCTTGGTGCCCAGAGCCTAGAGCCTGTGCCCATCGTCATGGGTTGTCTGTCGGGCTATGCGCACGGCATCGTGTGTCCTCGCATGTCGAAAAGAATTTTTCGGCATTTTCCCCAGAACCGCATCTATTGCCCATGCATAATGCCATCCCTCGTTGACCGTCAACGACTTGCGACTTGCAACCTGCGACTTGTTGCCCTGTCGGTTGCACGATTCCGAGCATCGAGAACCCAGCAGTCTCCACATTGTGAACGGCCGGGACCACCTCCCACGTCAAGGCGACTGAGAATCCACAAGCCCACCCTCTTCACATGCTGTTTTTAGGGTACGATATGGATACAGCGCACAATGTGGTCACACAATCCCCCTCTTGTTCGACTTTGGACCTTCCGCGCTGAGCCCATGTCGCCTTGCCCAACCCCTCATCAAATCTCAAATCACCAGATCCCATATAACCAGGAACGCGCAAAGCCCGCTCGCTGCAAAGAAGGTGTACCGGGCCGTGCTGGGCCGTTCCGTCGCCTTCTTGAGTTCTTTATTGCCCCCACCCACATTTGCCGCCGTTGAGACAGAGTCCGTCACTAGTTGTTCAATATGTTCCGACTGTGTAGCTAGGTTGTTGACCAGCAGCGACTGGAGTTCCGCAATTTCAAGAAGTGACTTCTCGGCAGTACTGGGTTTCCGCAATTAGTTTCACACTGCGCATTATGTTTCCAGGGTGGCATTCCAAGGGTCTCGAGACCCTGTGTCTGGGACAGCCCAAGACAGCCCAGGGCCCTTTGTGGACACATGTCACGTACCTGACTTTCTCCATGCTGCTTCCCAGAAACTTCATCATGTCCTGATTCCCTTCCTCAAACATCTGTATCTGGTCGTCTGTGAACCCCTGGTTCGAGGTCTGAGCGCCATCGGACATAGGGATATGTCCTGCCGTCGCGTGAGAGGGTCGTCGGGCAGAAGGAGGGTGCAAAAGGCCTCCTGTAGACGCCGCCTCTGCCGTCGCCAGCTGGCTATTGTTCTTTTCCACCACACGTCTCAGTCGAGTTTCCATCATGGCCTGCTGCGTCCGGCAACACAGCTCCAGCCAATGTCGCAGAAACCATAGAATCCCGTCCCGGTGAACTCCAATAACTTGTCCCTTAGCCTCGGCTGCAGCATGCTCTTCCGTCTTGCTGCTAGCAATCCCGCCGGATGCCCATGATCCCAGTGCTCCTAAACCTCTCCCGTACTTCTTTCGGAGAATGGCCGATTCCGTTTCTCGTCGCAACTGCTCAGCATCGTCGAGGGCCCGGATGCTGGAGTTCAGTTCCCGGATCATCTGTTTCGCATTGGCGTCAATCTCTTCTCGATCCCGATCCGATAGTACGCGTGACTGTCCATTCGCGGACCGGCTATGCGATTTTCGTGGTTGGGCGGTTGAAAGGTAGGCCTGTCTAACGTCTTGGAGTTCTCGGTGCAGGGTGGTGATGTGGGAGTTCTGCAATGTCAGGGTCAGCTCAGGGGGGGGGGGGGAAGAGAAGAGAGGGGGAGCGAACGATGCGGTGTGCCTCCTTCAGAAAGCCATCTATGACATTGAGGGTGACTGGCTTTCTCGTTGTCGGCACTTGGTGTTGCCGGAGCAGGTCGTTGAATCCGATGGTGATGTCCATGGCGTCCAATCGCGTGTGTACCGGGCCGGTTGTTGGAGGGTTGCACTGGGAAGAAAATGCCGGGAGGATCTTTCTTCTCAAGATCGACTTGAAAATGCCGGGCACGTTGCGGCTTTATCTGCTTGTCATCGGCTCAATCTTCATGCATCTGTGACGAACACCAGGCTCTGGCCACCTTGCTGCGATGGAGCTCTGATGATTGACCGGAGGTGCTACGTCGGGGGCTCCACAGTCGGCTGAGTCATCCAACCAACTCCAAGCCGGGATGCCCTCCAGGATCGTGAAGGGTCCTTCATCCTCCATCATCACAAACTGTGATGGCATACCTTCAGCAAACGCTTATGGAATACGCAAGTGATCATCGATCATGACGCGAATGAACGACCTGAACTAGTAGATTCACACTTTGACGCTTCAATCCAGGTATACCGTACACACAAGACTAGAGGAGTCGACGACCTCGGCCATCGCCAAGCATGACTATTTCGATTCGGGATGGCCTCAATTCCCATGGCATAGCCTCAATGTTCAAACCCCACGGGGATCAGATTTACTAAAGACAGTTCATCGGACTCATGAATTGTCGCCGATCTGGTTGTCCGTCCCGGGGGTTCACCGCACCGTCGCCGATCGGCTCTGTTCCGAGGTGGAGACCCGAGGAGTGGGTTCGTTCATGAGCCATGGTTCGTCCCTAGCATCTTTGAAATCGGCAATAAGATCGGAAATATGGTCTTCGGCGGCGAAAAGGGTCGTCTTGCCGATTTTGCCATCGGCCCAGTAATTGATAAAGAATCCTGTTTCCTCTCTTACTCTCCTGCTCGCTTGATGCCGTAATGGAGGAATCCCATTCCTTCGAATCCCTTGAAAACGAGCCATGCAGAATCCCACGACAATTACCATCCGAGAAGGCCCAGATGTGAACATCACAGCAGATTCGACCGAAACACAAGGGCCGATGCCGATTGATAGAATGCCGACTAAACAAGACCAACCAACAACCCTCCCAGACCAATCAGTTCTTGCTGATCCAGAGGGCATGACGAGAATGCTGAGTGGTCCAGCTTATAGTGTCTTCTCGAAACCAACTAGAAGATGGATCACAGCCTTGGTTGTGGTTGCGAGTTTCGTCTCACCCATGACGGCCAACATCTACTTCCCAGCACTAAACCCAATATCCGAGGATCTAGGCGTCTCAACTTCTCTGATCAATTTGACCCTAACCTCTTATATGATCTTTCAAGGGTTGTCTCCGACCATCTTTGGTGATTTAGGCGACATGGCTGGTAGACGACCTGCGTACATATTGGCCATGCTTATTTATGTATGCGCAAACGTTGGTTTGGCATTGCAAAGGAACTTCGTTGCACTTCTGGTCTTGCGTTGCCTGCAAAGCGCTGGCAGCAGTGGTACCCTTGTTCTTGGGTTTGCCGTCGTTGCAGATATATCATCGACGGCGGAACGAGGAAAATATATGGGCTTCGTTGGAGCTGGCATCAACATCGGTCCAGCTCTGGGGCCGGTGATAGGAGGCATTCTCAGCCAATATTTGGGTTGGCCCGCTATTTTCTGGTTCTGTGCCATATTCTCTTTCTTATGGCTGATCCCTTGGGTCCTGGCAGCTCCAGAAACATGCCGAAATGTTGTGGGGAATGGATCTATTGCTCCGCCGGTCTGGAATCGGTCGTTGCAAGATCTTTTCAATCGTCGCCATCTCGAGGCACAGGAAGGAAGCGCCCCAAAGACACAGTTACGATTTCCAAATCCCCTGAAAACATTGATGATTGTTTTTGAGAAGGAAATGGCACTGATCCTCGTCACCAATTCCATCATTTACCTCGGCTTCATTCTCGTCGCCGCGACCTTGGGCACCTTGTTCAAGGAGATTTACGGGTACGACGACCTCCAGGTTGGGCTATGTTATCTCCCATACGGCTTAGGCTGCTGCGGTGCAGTTTTAGCCCAAGGTTATGTCCTTGATTGGAATTATCGGCGAATTGCAAAAAAGATTGGCTTTTCTATTGACCGCCGCCGAGGGGACGATCTGTCCATGTTCCCCATCGAAAGTGCCCGCTTGCAACCGGTCTACCCGACACTCTTGCTCGGGATCGCAACTTTGATTGGATATGGGTGGGCACTACAAGCTGAAACCTCAGTAGCAGTTCCTCTCGTTCTTGTCTTCTTGATTGGAACACTCATCCCCACTTCCTTCAGTGTTCTGAACACTCTGATAGTCGATCTCCATCCGACTTCCCCAGCAACAGCGACTTCTGCTAACAACCTGGTACGATGTCTGATGGGAGCAGCGGCTACGGCTGCAATCGACAAAATGATCGAAGGGATGGGTCGGGGTTGGTGCTTCACATTTCTAGCGTTGTTGAATCTAGCAATGATGCCTCTGCTGCGTTTGATTGATAAGCATGGGCTCGAATGGAGAGCCGCCAAAGCGAAAAGAGATGCGTTCAGAGGGGTCTAGTCTTTTCCCATCAGGATTGATGATACACACACACTCAAGGATTGAAATTGATGAATCGTGTTTGACTATTAATAAACATTAAGTGCAGCATTCAACTCATACCGCTACTACAGCATGCTCCAGAGGCAGCCTCTGACCCTCCCACATCAACCAATCCGATCTTGTTGTCCTGTACGGGTTGTTAGCGAAAGTGAAACAATAGTCATCACCAGGTTGAAACTTACGGCAATAGTCCCATGGCGTTGATTTTCCAGATACCCACACCGAGCGCAAGAATCTGCATAGCCACATATAAAAACTTGACCTGGAGCATCTGGCCCGAGTTGTTTGTAGTCTGGAACTTCTCGAATGCCTGGTTCGTGTTTACCAATCCCATCAGCGGGTTCTTGAAGGCCATGAAGACCATCATGATGCTGAAGATCTGCAACGAGTTTCCAGACATGTACATCATGATGCCTGTCATGGGGAGGCCCTTGACGGGCGCCAACGCAATTTCCCAAGCCTTCTTCAACTTCAACGTGTCCATCTCTTCGGGTGTCGGGGGCTTGCGCGGTTGAGTCTTCGCATCCTTGTTCTGTTTCTAGACTGACAGTTAGTACTTTGAGTCCGAATTCGAATGAACCGAGGTGGAAGGCGTGCCTTGGAGTGGGTTGCGACGGGTGAGCCATAGCCAGGAGGGTCCGCGATGCCAGGCAACTTGGTCTTGGGGGCAGGAGGCGATTCAAGCTGTGCGGCCCAGACGGGAACGCCGGACTTTGTGGAAGACATCGCAGCGACTCAGGTAATCGTTAGATGGAGCTATTGGGCCGTGGTAGACTTTAATGGTTGCGATCGATGGTGACGTTATTCTAGGTGTCGTGTGGTCGGGAGAGACTGAGTGAAAGTCCGTAGAGCATCGGCCAGCTTGGAAGCAGCAGGTGTCCATTCGTTCGTGGTTCGTGGCTCATGGCCCGCTCCACTACCAGTGGCGCTGCGCCGGGCCTAGCAGTTTTTCCGCTTAATTAATTGCATTTGAGCCTGAGGTCCTTGCCTCTCGGTCGGTGAGAGCTTATCGATAGTTGGGATCCCCTGGTCGCAATTTGGCTTACCTCAGTTAAGATCCCCTTTCCACACCCGAAGACGCCGACGCCTGACGGTAGCGGACAAGCAACGATTACAACGACCTTGTTCATGTGTCGGCGAGAGACAAGACGACCGACAGATCACGAAAACCAGCCCCGAATCGCGAAACGACCGCCAAAGCCCGACGATAAGACATCCCACATCACTTCTTCAGGTGGCTTGGATCGCGGACACCTCGAGACGCACATGTGACGCCCCCTCCTTCCACCCTCCACGGAAACCTGGTGCTGGAGACGCATCCCGTCCAATTGGGTGGGCGACCGCGACGACCAACGTGACGCTCCAGGTCCATAAGTGAGGGGTTTGCTTGGCTCGAAGTGCCGCTCGACGTGCCTATTCCGCGCCCATCGTCTGCCGCTTCAGTGAGGAGATTCCCCGTTGTGAGGACGGTCCGCAGGGGTACAAGCACGACACCATGTCGAGTTCCGCCGGTGGAGGAGACTCCAAGCTGTTTGCTCGGGTAAGCATCTGCTTCTTTATCACATCTCAAGATTTCCCGACGTCACCTCTATCAACTTCCCAGCATCACCTTTGCCATTGTGCGATTCTATCCTTCTCTCCTCCATCCCCCACTCCATCTTCTACCCTCCCGGGTGTCTCCTCATCGCCCGTACTTGGTCGCGCATCCTGCCGTCCTGTTCATCTTCCCAATCCCGCTCCGATGTCTCGGTCTGTAACCCTTGGCCAAGCACTACAAACCAAGGGATGGCCGCCATGTTCATCGCATACATCCCACCCCCACGGTATAACCTGTGGCTAAAATCTCCACAGGGCAAGGTAGCTGAGCTACGCCTCGAGCTAAACAGCGGAGGAAAAAAGGATAAGAATTATTCCTCCAAGAAGATTGCGCTGAAGAAGATTGTTGCCAATATGACCATGAGCAACAATGACATGGTGGCTCTCTTCCCCGACATTATTGGCTGTATGCACATCCAAAGCTTGGAAATCAAGAAGATGTACAAAGTCAACAGAATTACCCGTAGAAGTCCTCGTGTGAACTGACATGCGAATAGGTGCTTTCTGTTCTTGGTCAACTACGCAAGGATGAGACCTGAGATTGCAATCAAGGCCATCCCGGTGCTGGAGCATGTAAGTTTTTCGATGCCCATGAGAGGACAAAGCTGACTTGTTCCAGGATATGGAGGACCACAACCCACTTGTACGAGCACTAGCTCTGCGAACAATGTCGTACATTCATGTCCGAGAATTTGTCGAGGCCACAGTTCCGCTCGTCAAGCACATGCTGAAAGATGGAGACCCTTATGTGCGCAAGACGGCCGCCTTCTGTGTTGCCAAGCTTTATGACCATGATCGGCATATGGTAGAAGCCTCGGATCTGATCGATCGGCTGAACTCGCTGCTCAGGGACGATAACCCTACTGTGGTTGCTAGTGCGTTGGCTGGCTTGATGGATATCTGGGAACGAAGCGATGCTATCAAACTCACAATCGACTATAGCAACGCTTCCAAAATGGTGGCGATCCTCCCGGACTGTTCCGAGTAAGTTTCGCATGTAACATCGCGGCGTCGACATCACTGACATGGCATGCAAACAGGTGGGGTCAGACATATATCTTGGAGGCTCTGATGTCCTACGTTCCACAGGAAACAGGGGAGGCGATCCTGCTAGCTGAACGCATCTCGCCACGGCTCTCGCACTCCAACTCATCAGTCGTGTTGACTTGTATCCGTGTCATCCTATACTTGATGAACTACATCGCCGATCAAAAGCAGATCGCTGCACTTTGCAAGAAACTGTCGCCGCCACTTGTGACCCTTCTCGCCAAGGGACCAGAGGTGCAGTATCTAGCCCTTCGCAACGCACTCCTCATCCTTCAGCGGCGACCAGATGTCCTGAGGAACGACATCAGAGTCTTCTTTTGCAAATACAACGACCCGATCTACGTCAAGGTGACCAAGTTGGAGCTCATCTTCATGCTCGCCAACGAGGACAACATCGACGAAGTCTTGACCGAGCTGAGGGAGTACGCTACGGAAATTGATGTCCACTTCGTGCGGAAGGCAGTGCGCGCCATCGGCAAGCTGGCCATTAAGATTGAGCCGGCTGCACGAAGGTGCATCAACTTGCTCCTCGAGCTTGTTGCGACCAAGGTCACGTACATTGTACAAGAAGCAACAGTCGTTATCCGGAACATTTTCCGAAAATACCCCAATCAGTACGAATCCATCATCAGCACACTCTGTGAACATCTTGACTCTCTAGATGAGCCAGAAGCCAAGGCTGCCATGATCTGGGTCATTGGACAATACGCCGATCGTATTGAGAATAGCGACGCACTGTTGGAGGATTTCCTATACTCGTTCGCTGAGGAACCGGTCGAAGTGCAGCTTGCACTGCTCACGGCCACGGTCAAGTTATTCATTCAACGACCAACAAAGGGACAGGAGTTAGTACCGCGGGTCCTGAAATGGGCCACTGAAGAGACGGACAACCCCGACCTTCGAGACAGGGCGTACATGTACTGGAGGTTGTTGTCTACGGATATGAATGCGGCCAAGCAGATTGTCATGGGTGAGAAACCAGCCATCACTGCCGAGTCGGAGAGACTAGACACAGCGACACTGGAGGAGATGTGCCTAAACGTTGGCACGTTGGCAACTGTCTACTTGAAGCCTGTACAGACTGTCTTCAGATCAGCGCGGCCACGAAAACTTCAAGATTCACCGGCACTCCAGAAGCGGAACCTTGTTGCTGACAGCCAAAAGAGCATCAGTATGTTCGGTAACGCCTCGCAACCGACAGACATCGACCCTCGAAATAGACAGCCGGCAGGTAATGAGGAAGCCAACCTCGCACAGGCGGTCAACGATGCCGACGAGTACTTTTCGAGTCTCGGCACGCAACAGATGGCGTCCATGCATATTGATCAGGGAGACGACGTATTTGGAGGAGGTAATGGTGCTGGTACAGGATATGTTGTGAGCGCCCACACGCCCCAGGCGGTGCTTCAGCCCGCCCAAGGCCAAGGGAGCAACGGCGATCTGCTGGTACTGTAAATAATGACGAGGCTAGCGATGAAGCATTGGAGAACATGAATCAGATTCGACGTCCAACGTAGTCAAGAAGTATCAGTTGGTGGTGTCCTCGAAGGTGTGCGGTCCGTCATGCCGACGCGTGAACGTCTGGCCATGTAGCATTGGTATGGCACATAGTTTGAAGTCGGGTAGCACGGCGGCACGGCGCCTCGTTCGCTCTAGTTGCAACCAACCGATCTACTGAACAGTCTAGAGGGCAATGGTTGACTCGTTTTGGAATGGTTCCAAAACTTTATCCAGCAGAGCAAGGAAGCCGGTGCCTGAACACCATTGTAGCGACAATGATGGAGTCTCATGGGTGACAAGCAGGGAGAGGCGAGAACCCTTGGATAAAACGGACGTAGCTTCCGCTTGGCGAGGCAATTATTGGGAGCAAACGCAGCAAACCCTTGCGCTTCAGGCCCGAGATGGTGTGCACAGTGCCCCTGTTGAGAGCCACTACGGAGGAGGAGTCGAGGTCAGGTCAAGCGGGCGCGTCTAGACCGACCGATTTGTCTGAGGTGATGATTGTGGCGGCTGAAGTGCACGGCTGGTGCCCCCGAGTTGCAGCGGAATAGGAAGGTATTTGCAGCGCTGCGGGCAGAGGACGAGCAGTGGATGATGGACAAGCAGGCCCTGCACCCAGGGTGCCCAGACTTCATCCAGTGTTGGTAGGGAGCCCTGTTGGAAGGATCCTTGAGGGAAAACGGCTAGAGGGCCTGTGTGCTTGTTATTAGGCCTTCAGATCGTTTGCACGTGTTGCTTTCGAAGTCTTGTCAATGTTCCACAGCACGCACCTGCCTGTTATCGGGAAGAATGGCTTGTTGGGCATGGGTTCATCTCCGGGCGGCCAATAGGTGGTCTTGGCATCTGGCGACATGCTCCAATGCTCCGAGGGCCAAATTCATTTCAACATTCTGGATAATTAGAGGCTGTCTCTCCCCGCCACCCCCCTTAAAGTTACGGCACCCGCCCCAGATGTTGTAAACGCAGTCTTCAAGTCATGATGACACAAGAAGCCGTTCACGTCAGTGTTTCTCACCGCATTGTTCCTCCATCGCAAGACAGGACAAGGGCATCTAAGACAATACCCCGTCCCGGAAGCTCATTGTTGGGGAGAATGACCACAGCAAGCAACGACTGGACGGGGAGGCAAACGCAGAGAGACCCAGCGATGAGGGATCCAACCGGACGGCATGGCGAAATGACAGTGCAGCGGACACTGTCCAGCAGAGGCGACGAGGCCGGTGATGCCCAAGAGTGCAGTGCATTGGGTCGGAATAGCGCACGCGCCTACCTTTTCCCTGCTAAAGTCAGAGCCCGCCAAGATTCCCGCAGGGGCAAAAATACAGTGCGGAGAGCGCTCCATGGCCGGGCGGCCTGTCCGGATGTCGTTCCCCATTGAGGATTGGAGGGGCGTTGTCGCCTCCTCTGGGGAAGCACGAAGAACCAAGGACAAGCACAGGGCAGCGGCGTCATCCTCCGGCATCAAGTCCTTCGAGAGCTGTACTCGAGCGCCTCGTACGCTCGTCTCTGAGTCTGTTGTTAATCCTTCCCGCAACCACTCGATTTTTTACAATCCCAAGCCATCTTGGGCTCGTCTTTTCGCATGTGCCTAGGGACGCAATAACAAGAAAGTTTGCTGCTTATCAGAGTCAAGCCTCACACGCCATCTCAATCATTTTGTTTCTTTTTTTCATCTACTATTGCTGTTGCACCCAACCAAGCCTTGTCATTACTGTGCTAGCACTGCTGTGCGTCCCTGTCGCAGACTGGTACCCCTACTCCAACAGTTCTTCACTGCACGACTCAGGCCAATCACCACAACAACATCTCGGGGGCCAATTTTCGGGCCAGCTTTCAACCAGCTCACCCACTTGGGAGCGGAAAAGCTAGCTGTATCAACAGTACTGTACTGTCTTGACTGTGAAGACGCACTGCATTGCGCCGCTATCCTTGGTCAACGACATCGTTGACGATCATCCACGAACTCGGCCGTCTCAGACCGTCCCGCTTGTTGACTTGCGGGCCCACCCATCTTCTCGTGTCCTCTCGTCTCGTCTCCTCGTCCTTGGTTTCCTTCGGGCAAAGCTTCCAAAAACTCCACCAAAAGAGCCCACTAGGGCCACTGGGAGCGCCCACTGAGAGGTCCAGACTCCACTGTCTCCACGGCCCAGCCGCCAGCGTACCGACCCTGTTCTGCAGCTGCTTGCGTTGCGTTGCGCTGCGTTGCTTGCGCGCTGTGTAGCATCCATCGTCTGAGCGACTCTCTTGTCTGGCTGACAATCCTCCGGCCTTCCCCCCACCCCCGGTTTCCCGGCCCCCGGCCTACTAGGCGATCCTCCTCAAGAACTTGACGTCCTCACCCCGAGACCTGACCATCTTCAGTACCACATTCATTCAACCCCATCGACCTGTCATCCCCGACGCCCAACCGTACTGTCTACAACCTCCCCATCGACGAATGAATTAGCCCGCTGCGCCTCTTAGCCCGTGCCTCCGCCAGTCTCGTGTGGTGCAGCCACCACCTGTCCACCCTCCAGCCCCTTCGTCGGCTCCTAAAATGTCGGCACCAGCGGATTCCACCCAGAGTGGTGGCAAGGCCATCCCCGATGAGCCCTCACGCCTCGATCAACCCAAAGACGCTGTGCCTATGGAGAGCATGCCTCAACCGTTGTTCGAAACCGCTGCCACTGCCCACGATGCCGATAAGACCGTCCCGACAAAGGATGACGCCCTGACAAGGGATGCCACCGATCCGTCATCTTCCACCGCCGTTCCATCCACATCCGAATCACCCGAACAGTCCTCCGTCACCGCGCCCGTATCTCTCAAGGGCAAGGAGAAAGAGAATACTCCTCTCCCGCCGGCAAAGGAGTCGCAAGACCCCGTCATGGCCATCGGCGCAGCCGTCGATGACATCAAATCCGTCATGCCAGGCGGTTCCGACGGCCCTGTCTGCAACATTACTCTGCTCCTCACTTCTGGCAGTCGCCACCCCTATAAAATCGATGCCAAATACCTGAGCAGGAGAAACGTAGAAATCCCCGACGAAAATGAGAGTGGACAACCAGACCCCTTTAGCATCAGCATCTACACCCTGAAGGAACTCATCTTACGGGAATGGCGAAGTGATTGGGAGGCGAAGCCGTCCAGTCCCAGCAGCATTAGACTGATTCATTTTGGAAAACTGTTAGATGATAAGGAACAACTAAAGAGTAAGTCTCGCCGCCAAGTCAGATTCCCGGAAGTCACATGCTAACCCCTTTGTCAGAGTACCAGCTTAGTTCGGAGAGCCCAAACGTGGTGCATATGAGCATCCGGCCTCAGGATCTTGATGAGGAGGAGCCAAAGTCTGGCAGCAAGAACCTCGCCTCTGGCAGCGGCGATGGCCAACGCCAGCGAGGAGGCGGCTGCTGCGTAGTGCTATGAGCACCGTTTGTGTTGGGATAGAAGCGATTTTCTGGAGCAGACCGGGCTCGACTCTCATGCTCAAGCGTACATAACATGATGCGGCGGACTTTGTCGACTACCTTGGCACCAGCATGCAGGTTCGATGAACACTTGGCTGACTTGAAGCTCAGTCTACCTTCAGGCGCCGCCACACCTGATTGTCACTCTCTCTTGTCTTTGTTTTCTTGGTCTATTGTCTTACACACGGAGAAGCGAATGATGGATGGGAATGACGCGTGAAGACGGGGATATCGGAGTCTACATCGGCGTAATCTGTATAAATGTAATTTTTTGTTTGTCTTTCTCAAAGTATGCACCCGACATCGGCGTTGGTCGGCATTCCATAGCAGGATAGATGGCATTCACATTGCTGTACTATGAACGCGCCGCAAATGTCCTATTCTGCTGTGGGAATCCGTTGATGCCTGACGGTTTATCGTATTCTAAGGTGTACCGGATTGTTATACATTGAATCCTTGTTCTCCGTTTCTTCCCGTTTGGATATCAAGCGTTTATTGGATCTTGAGCTTCTTCTCCATCTCGTCGTGAACTCCGGCAATAGCTCTGGTCTCGTCGCCAGTGTAGATATCTTCCCAGGTAATCATGTCCTCACGACCCTTGAGGATCTCCTCGTGGAGACTGGGAAGGCCGCCGCCGAGGGCCACAGGTCGCCACTCGCCGTCACGGACGATCTTGAGCTCCATGCCACGGCGGATGGGCTCAGCGATACCAAAAGTGCGTCGCAGGGTCTCCATGCGCATCGACTCCTGAGTAGCTTCCCAGTTCTTAAGACGGGCCTCGAGGGGGTGGGCGGAGACAGGCGTGGAGGAATTGGCGTCGTGGGGGTTGATACCGACACCGTGGCGGAGTGTGTCGTGGACGCCGGGCGCAGAGGGCGCAGATGAGGAGTGCGATGTGTGGGAGAAGGTTTGGGGGTTGGAGTTGGCGGGGACGATGCGCATCGACTTTGTGGACGGCAGACATTAGCCCATGGGGACACGGAGGCGGACGGTCGTTGTTGGAGAGGGAGAGGCAGAGCTTACCATATTGACGGCTGGGGGGGTTGGATCGCGGGAGCGGGTGTTCTTGGGTTGCGATGCAAATTGAGTAGCTTCAGGGATCTTGCGATGGGTGCGATGGCTTTGGTAGAGGCGGTTGGGTGATGTGGTTGATGTCGATGGTGTTGCTTGCTCGAGGTTGACGACAGCTCCAGGCTTAGGCAGTCGAACAGCCTCGTGTCGACCACCCAGAGAGGTACGTACCGCCTTGAGCCCAGACCCCCGTCCAACGAGGTACGTACCTAACGGCTACCCCAGCCCGAATGTGCATTCAAGAACATCGTCATTGTCAACTCCGAAATCGGTTTTGAGTCTGAAGACTCAGCGGTCGACGCAGACATGAACTCTTGACATTTCAAAACTACCAGGTTCTCAATCGCCGTCATGAGGCCCCTCAAGCCACGTCCGCCCGTCATCCGCATCGCCAATGGCACCTTCTACCGCCGCCATCCGAACTCGGCGTCGTCGCATCCCAACCCGCCGCTCTTTAGCAACTTGAACTTCGAGCTCGCCTCGGCGTCACCCGCGCCGCGCAACTGGTACATCGTCGGGCCTTCGCTCTCCGGGAAGACGACCCTGCTGCAAGCGCTAAGGGGCCGTCTGCTCTGCGAGCCGGCCTCGGCGAGATCCTACCCGTACCTGTCGACCGACGCCGTGCCGAACCGCTTAAAGGCGCCGACCACGGCGATTCAGTACGTGGGTTTCGACACCGAGCAAGGTGCGGGCGGTCTGGCTGGGAGCGCCGGCACATCCGCGTATCTTTCTGCACGGTACGAGTCTAGGCGAGAGATCACCGACTTTTCGCTGCAGGATTTCCTCCTGGGCAACACAGAGCTGAACCCGCTCGAGACCAATCCCGACGATGATGGCAGCATCTCCCCTCAGTTTTTCGGTCGCGTGGTCAAAGACTTGAGGCTGGACCACCTTCTTGAGCTCCCGGTTTCCTTCTTGAGTAACGGTCAAGGCCGACGGGCTCGCATTGCCCGGGCTCTACTTACCAAACCAGAAGTGCTGCTGCTAGATGAGCCCTTCATGGGGCTCGACCCTCCCACCGTGACGGGACTGAGCCCATTACTGAAGTCGCTAGCTGCGCAGGCAAGCCCTCGCTTGATTCTGAGTGCGCGTCCTCAGGATCCGGTGCCCGAGTGGGTGACTCATCTGTTGTATTTGAGAACGGACTGCCAGATCGGTTCCATGGGGCCCAAGGAGGAGGTCCTCGATGGCTTGAAGAAGTATGTCCAGGGAGTACGGAATGGCGCGCTCGTGGAGGATAAGAAGCTGCCACTTCACTCGCTTGCTGATATTGGTCGTGTCCTACCCACAGACGCCAAAGGCTCGCGTCAGAGGGACAAGGGACAGGCCATCAACCAGAGCCTGGAGCCTTTCAACCCCAAAGCCGAACCGCTCGTGGAAATGGACGGGTGCAAAGTCCAGTACCGTGGCAAGGTTGCGCTCGGAAACTGGACGCAGCAGACTGACGACGGCCCCAAGGGCGGTTTGATCTGGACAGTCCGACGTGGAGAGCGCTGGGGTGTCTTCGGCCCCAATGGGTCAGGCAAGACTACGATTGTGTCTCTTCTATGCTCAGATCATCCGCAGACTTATTCTCTACCTATCAAGCTCTTCGGACGATCACGCCTGCCAGAGCCAGCCTCCGGCGGCCAGCCTCTTACATTCTGGGATATCCAATCCCGTATTGGCCACTCTAGTCCGGAGGTTCACCAGCATATTCCCCGCCGCCTAACTGTGCGTCAGGTCGTCGAGAACGCCTGGTCGGAGACGTTTGGTGGCGTACCCAAGCTCGACGATGCGGCGCGGGCCAGGGTTGAAGCTGTTCTCAAGTGGTTTGCTTCAGAGCTGAATCCCGAATACTTATCCGCATCCGCTCACGAGAGCCTCGCCTGGGCAGACGAGTATCTATTTGGCGGTCTGTCATTCAGCGCACAGCGAGTTGCACTGTTCATCCGGTCGATGATCAAGAGTCCCGATGTGGTGGTTCTCGACGAGGCCTTCAGTGGCATGGACGACGCGGTCCGTGACAAGTGCACGCTGTTCCTTAACCACGGCGAAGCCAAGACGTACCAAGGCGAGACCATTGTCAAAAGCGAAGCCTCCCAGACAGGGACCGTCAGGATCCCAGGCCTGTCGGATCAACAGGCACTCATCTGCATCGCTCACATCAAAGAGGAGGTTCCCGATTGCGTCAGGGAGTGGTTGTGTCTACCTGAGGCAAACACAGGTCGGCCAGCGAGGTTTGGGAGACTTGACGGGCCACTAGGCAAGAATGAGTCAAGGTGGCGGGAAGTCTGGGGGGTCTAGACAGAGTGGTCGGTCCATCAAGCTGGCTCTCAATCCGATGAGACATGTTTTGGATGTCTAGATGGGGTTCCAAATCGTGAACCAAAAAAAGAAGAGGTGCGTACACTGCACAAATAAAATAAGTTACATCCAACTAATTCAATTTGGTTTTAGAGAACCCCGTTCTCCAATATATCTATCGACAACATCGCGTGAGTCGGTGTTATGACGAGGAAACAGATATCTGGATGGTATAGGGTATGAATTGCTGTAACTGACCAGAATCCCCGGCTGCTATCTTGGCCAATGCATCACGTTGGAAACTACTTTAAATCATGCTAGTTCTCGGTTTGGCTGATGTGGATGATGGAGGAGAAGCCCTTAATAAAATGGTCCCTCTGTGTGAATCAGTTGATAGTCCGATTATTTAAGTACACCTATTCACTCCACCATTTGATTGTTCGGTTAGACACATCGCAAAGTATCCATGGTAATGCGTCAAAAACGGCCTTTCACCAAAGATAGCACTAAAATATAACGAGTTTATGTCTTAAGAGTCATTTCAACGCCTTCATCGAGACGGTTTAGACGGAAAGGTCCGAAACCCGATACCAACCTCAGGTGTAGTTACCTAGAGTGGTGGTGGGGCTTGCTACTGCCTCAGGTGCCCTGCGCATCTTGCGCAAGTCGCAACTCACAACTCACACCCCACCATCTCAGCAACAACAAAGCGACCATCGTCATGCCTCGCCGCCTGCCGTGGAAAACAAGCACGGATTCGAGCACCAAAAGAGGTCAATATACAAAACCTCAACCAGTAGTGCCTGAGAGCCCACGCCATCCAGTATTGGGATCCCCCCACGCCCTCCCAGAGCCGGCTTCGGTGTCCGGCACGCCGTTTAAGAAAGCGCGACGCGATCACGCTGTTGATCCCGACGGTATGTAAACCAGCGACGCCACGCTGGCATTTCTTGCCACTGAACAAACCTCTTAGATGGGATTCGTAGTCCTTCCACGTCGCCGCCCCCGGAAGTTCCGGTAGAAAGGTCCCTACCCCATCTCCGATCTCTCCTCTCGACCAATTGTCTTACACGTAGTTTTTAGATTCATGATTCCTGGCCCTCTGCACGATGACCGCTATCGCATGGTGGAGGATGAGTTTCTGACCGTCGCCCATCAGTTCACAACCCATCTCCACCGCGCAGAGTACAACCGGCTTAAGAACTTGGCAAAGACTCAAAACGCGGCGACTATCAGGGAGATTGAGCGACCCACAGTCGGTACTCCAACCCTGCTCACGCGACAACGACAGGATAGCGCACGTCAGATTGCGAAACAGAAAAAGGTGCTGCAGGGTGGTAGTCATGACGCCCCTCCGTCGCGGATAGCCACGAGCTTACAGGGCTTGATGGAGAGCCCCAGGAAGGAGGTCAAGTGGATTTCATCCACAGCCATGGGGCCGGCCACCACTAGAGCGGCTGCTGGTTTTCAATCAAACCTGTCCAGCCCACCCAGGCCACTCGAGGCGTCGCGAAGGATATCGTCAGCGAAGAAGCGCCGACTACCAAGAATGGATGACGATACCACAACGGATGGCAGTGGTGAGGAGGTTCCAGTCACACCCACTCGTAGCTCGACAGCCAAGCCTGCGCGCGTTACTCAAATCTCATCGGCCACATCTCGATCAACATCATGGTCATTAAGCACACCGAGGGCTGCAATTTCAGTGTCAAGCCCGAAAAACAGCCCCGACCCTACACCCACTACCCATCGGCCTCGCATCGCTCCCGCCAAGTCTGGGTCGTCTTGGGGAAACAACAAGTCAAAGCTTGTTGATGAAAACAGCGACATCAATGATGACGACGATAATGACCCGTTTGGCATTACCAAGCGGAGAATACGGAGGCAACAGTCCAAAGATCAGTTTCGTAAACCGGAACAGAAAGCCACTCCAAAGCCAAGGAGAGCCTCACCAGACAATATACCGTCCTTCATGTGAAGTGCCCAGGCCTTCGCGATCCTGACAAAGGCATTTCCCACACGTACCTAACTACTCTCATGGTATGGAGTTTGGTCTGATATACGATTTGGAGCCGAGAGCGAACAGAGGGAATTATTTCTTTTCATTGCTAGTCTCAGGCATGTCATCTAAGAATCTGCCATGGTGAGCTCATCAAAATCGTCCAGTAACTCCTTCATGTCAACCCTCGGCGCGTCATCACCCTCCTCCGTTTCCGCAATGCTCATCTCCTCCAGGTCTCTCTTCTTGGACTTGTACAGAGCGAGCGTGGCGCGGAGATCGTCATCTTCCTCAACATCCCGCAAAAACTGCTCGTACTCCTGTTCCAAGCGATCCTGATCGGCCTTCTTGGGTAACAGCTCGCCCTCGTCCTTGCCCATGCGCTTGAGCTTCCAGTTTCTGTTGCGGTTCTTGCGACGGTGGGGGTAGTGCTTCTTGACCAGCACTACATCTGGGATGGTTGACGAGTATGTGTTCGACGCCTCAATGGCCTCGTACTCGCCATTGTTGAAGTTGGATCCGGAAAGGAGGTATCCCATGACCGAGTCTCCCGGTTGCAAGTGTCGGCCGAGGTGTGTCCTGGTGAAGTAGGTCTTGTCATTGACCCCTAGGTCAGTGGCGCGAGCAACTGTAGCCTCAGCAAGCAACCATCGTCCCTTTTGTGTGTTTGTGGGCTCGATGTCCATAATGATAAACTCAACAAGCTCTTTGGTGTCCGTCAGAGATAGGAAAGGAGCCCGCCAGTAGATCGGCGAGCTTATGTCGGCGGTCTGGAGTGTCTGGGGATCCACCAAGGAAACAGAAGTGCCGATCCTGTGGCACAAAACGAGAGGGCTGATGTTTCCACACTGCTTTGCCAGTCGAATGGGCATCGCGACAAGATCATCTTTACATACTGGCACTAGCTCGGCCGAGTATGTGAACTTATACGACTTTTTGTTGGTGTGGGTATCCATGGAAATCAACTCTTGTGAGTTCTTCACCTTGACAGGTACAACCGAATTTAGAAAGTCGACGAACTTCTCTGCCTGATTCTTCGCGGCAAAGAAGAAATCAATACCGTCCCGGGCTTCCCTGATATTGAGGGTGTCCTTGTGAGCGCCATGCTTCAGAATAAGCTGCTCCAGGAACAAGAATGTTCGCTTGTGGAGAACCTTCTGTCGAACCTGTACGGCGGCGCGCCAGACGTTGGCAGTGTATGACTTGGCGCACTCGGGGCACTGTTGATAGGCCACGACATAGATAATCTCGAAGCTCTGTTGAAGGAGCATGCCATCCTGGACGTCATCCTGGATGGTGAGCTTGACCTTGATTCGGCGCGAATGGGGTTCGGTCCAGACAAAACTGGCGTCGACGATGCGGACTTTGTTGAGTCCCCTCAACTTCTTTAGGCAGAGGGCGAGCAGCTCGCGGGATTCGAGGGCAGCCACGATCCAAGTATTGGGGGGCATGAGCCATCGGTCGCAGTCTCGGCAGAAGTTGAGGGTCGCTTCGCGCTGGATACCTCCAGAGATGTCGACTGTAAGCTTCACGCAGTCGTAGCAGAGCGCACCGGTAGCTGTGGTTCCATCGATGGGAGCGCCGCAGTTGCAGCACAGAATACTGGAGAGTTTCGCGTTAGCTAGAGGGGCAGAGATGGTGCGGGGTTCATGGTGTTAACTTACGTCGCGATGCTTTGCTGCTGGGCGCCGGGTGCGATAGACACCGGCTGGTCATCTAGATCCATCGACATGCTTTAAACAGTATCTTGGGGTCAGATAGAGTGTTTTGTGTGTGTGTGTGTGATGATGGATGCAAAATGCGTGACTCTCAGTCAGTATATGTAGGAGAGAGGAAAATTAATATTTGCCCCGCTGCTTGATAAGCCCTGCCAGAGCTTATCGGGGCGAACTTTTTTCGCCCCGCGGCGGGGCACACGCATTAATGAGCAAACCTAAATAGAGAGAGGTCTATAGAGTAGACGACATCATTTGAACATGTCAGGAATAGGTTAGATTAGGATAAAATACGTCCTTGTCTTCTATAAAAATCAACACAAACGAGACTCATACTCTTGTCAATACGTTTTCGCCCCTGTGCCACACCGTAACATCAAGGCGAAGGCAAGGTAAACTTTGATCATGGTAGTCTCTGAAGAACACCCTGAGGTCGCAAATGTCACGGCTCTGAGAATCCAACACGGTGCTCAAGACGTTTTATCGGCCTTCAAGAATGAGCAATAATTATGGCTTGTCGAATTTGCCCAGGCACTCGACCATGTGGACTCTCCCAGTTCTTGCAAGCCGGAAATCCAGCCGCCTAGACCCAAACGCCCCTGCCACAACGTACATCACTAGCCTTGAACAGGCGGCTCTCCTAATTTATGAATGCTATAACGAACCATTGTTTCGATTTTCCTTTGTCATGTCTAGCCCTTTCTCAAAACTTAGATATGTTGCAAATCAATTGTCATCCAAGTTTCTGGTAGTAGCTTTGATGTTACCATAGGAGGAACCCGTAGGGAGTTGGATCAGTAGGGTCATAAGGTCTGGATGCAAATCACTACAAGTTCTGGAATGAGGTCATGGAGGAGTGACAACGTGGTGGGACCGTGGACCCTGAACCCTTGTGTCTTCGAAGTGACAAGGGTCATCGGAAACCAGGACCGAAGGGATTGATAGCGCTTGAGTGGAATTCAATTACTCCTGAGAAAACATATGACTTGCTACTAGGGAGATATTTGAGGCAACAACGTGAAGTTTGATTCACCTTTGTGTAGTTTCTAATCACTTAGGTTTCTTCACTCTCTGCCTGGATAGCATATTAGCCTTAAAAATGAAATATCCTCTTTACATGTGAGGGACACAAGAGGGTTGATTCACGACAGAAATTTCTCATGCCCAAAATAGTCATTGGAATGTCTCTTTGATGGATGGTTAAGGTAGTAGGTGTCAGGCTACAGTTCCAATAATAGGGCGTCAATAGCGGTGTAGCTCTTTTGTAAACTCTCAACTCCATGCTCAGTGCTCGCAAAGCGTTAGCAGCAACAAGGTACAATACGCAAAATGACCCCTCTAGGCCTGGGTGGTATGATGGGCCACACTAAAAGATTTTGCTGAGCACCCGCGAGACATCCGCCGGTTGATCTTCCACTTCCTTCTTCTTCTTGGCCAGCGGGACCTGTTGGAAGGATCGCGAACCAAGTCGCACTGTCGCCTTCTCGCCGTCGTCGGCCTTTCGCTTCTTCGCCTTGGCTTGCATGCCGTCCAGCATCTTGGCTCTCTCTACGTTCTTGACGAACTCCTTATTCTCCCTCGTAGTCTTGCTGATCTCAGCGCGCATGCGGCTGGTCCTCTCTGCATTCTCCGTCGCAATCTGCTCCGTGAGGTTGTGCCACTTGAACCCCTTCAGGTAGAGCAGATTCCACAGGTCGTCGCGATAGTAACTGCCCTTCTTCCCTCCAATGTTCCGCGCATTGAGCATTTCGGACACCGCTTTTGCCTCCTTCTTCTTGACGAACTCGACCCAGCCCTCCGTGTATGTCTTCTTCTTGTTGCCGCCGCCGCGCACGCGACGAGCATGGGCCGTGGGGTCTTCGGGTGCCAGGAAAATGCGATTGATAGTGCCGTAGGGCTCCAACAGGGAGCGCAGCTTTTGCGGCTTCATGAAAGGCGGTATCCTTGAAAGGTAGACGACTCCGGATTTCTTGATGGCCGCTTCTGAGGCAACGAGGTTCTTCTTCATCAATGGTCGTGTGACGTCTGGGAGGTCTGAGCTTGGGGTTTTCGACTTTTTTCCTGACTTTTCGAGCTCCTTCTCTTCGGATTCGCCCTTGTCGTTTGCATTATTCTGGGCGTCGGCACCTTGGGCATCTTCACTGCCGTCGGTGGCATCGTTGTCGAGGTCGCTAGCCAGGTCGTCATCGTCGTCGTTGTTGTCCATGTGGTCGTAGCTAATTCTTCTTCGCTTAGCATTGCGGCCACCCTTTCTCATGTCATCGTCCGAATCATATCCGACATCGCTGTCGTCCTCGCTGTCCGCAGCGTCAAGAAACTCGTTCCTCTTTTCGAGCGCCATTGTGAATGGTTGTTTGTGTTTGGTCAACACAGAGGACCAACCTCCGAACTAGTGGTTCTGAGAGAAAAAAAGTGGTGATAAGATAAGCTTGATGAGATGTGGGTCCCCTGAGGAGCTATGATCGTACCTAGTCATGTGACATGGCTTGCATCGCCAGGATGTCGTGTAAGCCAGCATTGAAGAAAGTCGTAATTTTCAAGGACAAAATCACGGCTTCTTGGACATCTGCAGGATCATGTGACTTTTTGTTTGAGTCGAATTCTTGTGCACTCTGATTTTTCAGCGTAAGCTCGTGAGCAACTCCGCCAGCCATTTCCTTTGCCATCATCCAAAGATGCTAGCTTCGGAGCAGGGGTTGCTAATAAGGCCATAGAGATTGTTGAAATGGGTATAAGTGACCCCTGTGTGCCTCTTTTTCAAATCCCAATGTCCACAGGGTAACTTAGTGCGCGCGGAACTCTTTCCAAAACCAATCGCTTTTATCGCTGCAGAACATCTCCTTACTGAATTGAGCAACTAGACTTGATCAAGAGTAAGCATGTCCTTCCTCAAACTCAACACACTTTCGCTCTTGTCGAGATTGAAAGCTGTGATTCCCTAGTGCAACCCTTTTTGGTCAATACGAGTAACTCGACACTATGTCTTCACCTGAAAAATTATAATACAAGCCTACAGTGCCTGGGATTGAGTGGCGATCTCCAAACGTGTATTTCACAGGGCGGTGCACTTATCTATGATAGCGGGGTGCGGCGTCATGTGGCCGACGTCGGGTTACGTGGGGCAGAAGAGCAACTGCCTTACCCATCTTTTGTTCGTCATTCAAATCACATCTACTCCACCCTCTGAGACAACCCCTCGAAGTAATCTCAGAGCCTCTCAAGGACATTCAAGCTCACATTACCCGGCACTAAGGAAACAAATAATCACCATGTCTACCGAAGTCATCACCACCATCTCCCCCAACACTAACGAGGCCATCATCGTCCGAAATGGTGCCTCGGCCGCTGACCTTGAGGCCTTCCCCAAGATCGCCACCGAGGCGTTTCAGAGCTTCCGCAAGACCACTTTGAAGGAGCGACAGGCAATTGTTCGCAAGTTCCTTGATGGACTGGCGGCGAAGAAGGATCAGCTCGGAGAGGAGCTTACCACGCAGATGGGACGGCCCATCAACTACACCCCCGGTGAGGTCGCTACAGCTGTCAAGCGTGGCGAGTATCTTCTCAAGATCAGCGATGAGGCTCTCAAGGACACTGATGGAGAACCCGAGAAGGGCTTCAAGCGCTTCATCAGGAAACTCCCCATTGGACCAGTTCTGGTCATCTTTGCCTGGAACGTACGTATCTCCATACTTCTTCTTCTGGATGCCGCCAACCAGGCTGACATAGTATCCCTACCTCATTCTTGTAAACTCACTCATCCCCGCCATTTTGTCCGGAAACACAGTGATCCTCAAAGGATCCCCTCAGACTCCTACCGTGGTCGAGCATGCGGCCAAGACCTTTGCTGAGGCAGGGCTTCCCGATGGTGTGCTACAGTTCTTCCACTCTGGCTCCCCTACTATTATGGAGACTATCGTTCGGAACCCTCTCATTGCCCTAGTCTGCTTTACTGGTTCCGTCGGCGGTGGCCTGGCGGTACAGAAGGCTGCCGCTGATCGCGTTGTCAATGTCGGCCTCGAGCTTGGTGGCAAGGATCCCGCGTACATCAGGGCTGACGTTGATATCGACTGGGCGGCGGGAGAGATTGTTGATGGAGCCGTCTTCAACTCTGGCCAGAGCTGCTGTTCTCTCGAGCGTGTGTATGTCGACGAAACTATCCACGATGCTTTCGTTGAAGCTGTTCAGAAGGTCTTGAAGGGATACAAGCTCGGAGACCCCTTCGACAAGGGCACCCATGTTGGCCCAGTCGTCTCCAAGAGGTCCAAGGATGCGATCGAGGAGCACATCGAAGATGCCCTGGCCAAAGGTGCAAAGGATGTCACGCCTGAGAACGAGAGTTTCAGCAACCCTCCGTTGAAGGGCAACTTTGTGAAACCCACTCTGCTGGTCAACGTCGACCACACGATGCGAGTCATGACAGAGGAGACGTTTGGTCCAGTTGTGGCGGTGCAAAAGGTCAAGAACGACGAGGAAGCCGTCAAGCTCATGAACGACAGCGAGTTCGGCCTCACGGCGAGCATCTGGACCAAGGACACGGACAAGGGATACGAGCTCGCCGAGGACGTGGAGGCGGGAACAGTCTTTGTCAACCGATGTGACTACCCGAGCCCGGTACGTTCCCTCGCGACAAGCCCTCGGGTGAAATAGTGTGTACTGACCGGCAATAGGACCTCGCCTGGACTGGGTGGAAAAACTCTGGCAAGGGACAGACTCTTAGCCGGTTCGGTTACGACCAATTCGTCAAGCTTAAGAGCTATCACCTCAAGGACTACCCCAAATAGTGATTACATTGCTGAGAGCAAAGGGATGGTGTGGTTTGACATGCGGACCAGAGTAAATGAATGTAGTCACCCTAATCTTCCCTCCCACGGCACTATTCATCTTGATTCAGTGCTTGCAGCTGAGCTGTCGAGGTTGAGCTTGATCGGCTTCATCTCATAAAGTGCAACGCCCAACAACCAGCCCGCGGTTATGTGAGATGCAACCAGCCTGTGACGAGTCACCAACCCAAGACATCAGACAGTAGTTACGTTCCCGACGGCTGGAAGATAACGATATGACCAACGCGTCTTGCACACAAGCCTAGAAGCGTATTAGGAAGAGAGAGCGATGAAGGCAGCCAGGGATGAATCGCCCCGACACAGACTCATAGTCTCGCCAAGATCCGGGTCTGGGTAACGACCCGTCAGCAACATGACGGGCATGAATGTAGACGCCTCGAGACGCGAGGCAACACAAGGTAATCGATGACCGTGAGCCCGTTCCGTTCTCCCGGCACGGCCAAGATGAGCGGCTTGCGCGCCGCCCGATGGTGGTATCTGAGATGTGCGCTGAGATGTCCCTTTGTGCCACGTCCCAGTTCATTTCGCTCGCTCGTTCGCGGCCATTTGACGCTCGCGCCGCGTCCGGCCTTGGTGCAACCGTGAACCACTGAAGACGCAGCCGCCAATACGTGTTCTGCGTCTCCCTGCATCTGCAAGGACCTCCACCTCCCGCGGGCTTGAGAGGGGCGCATCAGTGTGAAGTCTTGTGAGTCTCGGCGCTGCAAACGTGCAATACTTTCCTGCTTGCAATATTCAATCTCCTCATTCGCCGCCTGAGTCAACCATGGCCCCCTTACGAGTCCGTCGCACCGCCCAATGTCTCGGTGGGTGAGACAGCTCGCTCGCCTTGGCTTGGGCAGGGCTTGGGCAGTGGCCGTCTGCCTCTCTGTCCGCGTCGCCGGCTTCTGCGATTGAGAGTGTTCGGAGAGCGGTGAAAATGCGGGTGAGGAACTAGAGGTGTCTGAGAGTGTGCGTGTCTGACATCCCCTTTGAACGGGTACTGGCCCAGCTCAACGGGAGCGGCGGGCACATGGTGGAGAGCATCGGATGTCGCATGGTCGAGGGCGGGTGGGAATTCCACCTCGTCCAGCTCTTGCAGCTCGATCAGGGGGCCGGTTCCATTCCAAAGCCCAGCTTCAACCCTCCCGTCATGCGTGTATCATGTATCATGTATCACGTATCCTGTAACCCGAAGACATTCCCTCGCTCGCCGTCTCCTTGTGACCCAGCCAAGCCGCTTCGTCCACTCGCCCTTTTCCGCCCCTTTGCATACACGCCGTAGAACAGACAACGGGGAGGAAAGTGAACCGAGGGGGGAACTGAGACGCCTTTGTGCTCGAGGGGACCCGAAGCGCAGGACCTGTATCTTCTGTATGTCAGTAGGTATATATCATGGGGGCCCGGAGCTCGCGACAGGTTAGGAGAGAAGAGGCATTGTTCAGTGTGGATCTCTCACGTCCGTCCTCTCATTCTCACACAACTTGGACAGCTCAACGCAGCTCAGCCCAGCTCAACCCAAGCGTTGAGGTTCCACTCCTTTGTTTCGATACCTTAACCCCCCCCCCCGCCTTCAATACCTACCTAGCCACCACGACCACCAGCGAGAATCTGATCCCCAGTCTTTTATTCCATTTCATTCCCTTATTCCTTCTAGACGAAAGTATTTAGAACATTCAGTCCCTCTCCTTTTGCATCGTCATCATCAATCTGCCCCAGTCGCATCTGCTAGTTTACCGCCGCCCTCACCGCACGTTGCCGTTTCACCACCGCCTCATCTCATACTGACCAGTTTTCGCGGCCGCCCGCCTTTTGATACAGCGCCATTCTGACCTGTCATCCCATCGTCCCGCGCAGCCGCAACTGGATTTGTCTCTTTTCTTGGTCGACTCCAAACCGGCCTTTTTCTATTCATTTCCTTTCATATTCTCCTTCCTCTGATAATGAAGTCGACGCTTCTCAGAAACTCGGATCGCGATCTGCGTAGCGCTGGACGCTTGCCCGCCCCGCTGCGAGCCAAGATGCACATCTCCACCAACGTCCGCACGCTCTGCTCGCGAGTCCATACTTTGATCCGGCAGCGACGCCGCAAGGAGCAGCAGAGGTCGATGCAGATTGTAGGTTTATCTCCCTCTCCTTGGCTCCCTCTCTTCATCCCTCAACACCGTCACGAAACTTCCTGCTAACCAACCGTGTCTTCAGTCGGCGCCCTTCAATCTCAAGCATGAACCCGTTCAGCTGCCGGGCATCTCCGAAGACGAGTAAGCCATCTCTCCCTCTTTTGCTCTCCTCAACCCCCGACCCTTGAGCAGAGACTAGTTGTAGACTCTGAATGGCTATTCTCTCGGACCAACAGCCCGCGCATGAAAAAGAAAAGCCGTGCCAGCCCCATCCAACTCATCCAACTAACACAATGTCTCTCTCTCCCACCAGGATCGCCATGCTTCGAGACCAGGCCGCAGCCAGCCGTATCGGTATCGCAGACCCCGCCCTGCCCACGCCTCTCACGCCTCGGTCGCCATACTCGACGTCCAGCGTCTTCTCACGCCCACCGCCCATGTCGGCCCTGACAGCGCATGCGACCACGTCGACGGAGAGCCTGCCCTGATCGCTGAAGGCGCCGGCGTCGACGGACAGCCTACCGTAAGACAGGCGGCTTGGATTCATGCGGCTGCATCAATCATAATACGGAGCAGGCGAGGCCGCTTATCATGCGTACGCATTCGTGTTGCGCCCCGGGCGGACGCGTGTAAGATGAGATGGGGTAGATGGGGAAATGGGTTGGTTGAATGAAACAAGACACACGCAGAGCGCCCCTAGGCATTGGTGTCCGTGCTTCAGCGCTTCCCAGATCGGACCATAGGGCATTCACTTTAGTGGATTTAGCCGTCCCACGATTGGCCATCTCACGTCAACGGGTTATCGGAGCGGGTGGGAAACTATTTTTGGACGGCAAACAGCAGACAGCTGGATTGTCATGCCATGGGATTGGGATTTTCCCAGGGATTTTGTTAGGGAGCGCGTACGGATTCAGGGCCATCGGATTGGCATCATACATACCCAGGGGAAAATAAAATAGATCGGGCTAATTGGTTTTGTTTTGTTGTGAACTTCTCCCCACCCAAGAGCAACAAGCGAGTGTATGTCTCATTCCAAGAGATTTCAAGGACATGTAAGGCAGACAGTCAGACACACACGTAGAAAGATATAGAGAGATGGAGAAAAAAGCAAAAGGTTTCATTTGCCTCTCAGACCCTTTGTTGTTTGCTCCGTAGAGCCAACCCGCGTGCTTCCCACTTGGACCATCAAATACTGCACAATGCATGCAAGTGACAGTAATTGCTTCTGTCTCTTCCTCTTCTTCTCGTCTTCCTTTGCCGCTCCTAGATCCAACCCGTGTACACGTCCAAGCCTTCGGCTCGTGCGCCTTCCATCTCTCCCTTGACCGCCAGGAGCTTGACCTTGGTACCCTTGGCCTGCGCCCACTCGGCCAGGAACGACTCGACTCGCTGCTTCGTCTCGGCATCGTCATTCATGAGGACTGCCAGGGCGTCGAAGCCCCCCGCGCCGGGGACCACGCCTCCGTAGACACCCTCGACGCCGCTCAGAGCATCCAGGAGCTCCGTCTGGCTGTCCGGCTCGATGGGGACATCGCTGGAAGTGCCCATCTTCTTGACCAGCTCCCGGACGGCTGCGAGCCTATCGGGGAGCTCATCAACGGCGCCCTGCTTCAGCGTAGAAATCAAGTCCTGGTTCCGGTTCTGAAGTTGGTCCCAAAGCTGCTTAGAACCCTCAGGGTCCTGCGCCCTCCATGCCAGGACCTTCTTGACCATGCTCACAGTCTTGCTGCCGCAGTCTACATCGCACATCCTGAGGACGACACCCTCGGGCATCTTGACCTCCTCTTTGTCCACTTCGACGTCCCACGCCGACGCTTCTTCAATTAGCTGTACCAGCGTGTCCGCAAAGCCGGGCGTTCCAGGCTCAGGGATCTTGCTCAGAGTTGAAGGCGAAAAACGCTTGTACCGGCAAGATCCAAACACAGCAGCCGCCACATCGAAACCTGAGCCAACCTTGCCCTGGGCAGCACAGTGCGCCGCCTGTGCCAGGTTATGCAGGGACCGCTTCCCCTTGGCCGATTCGATATCAAACAGCTCCCGGGGCAGGTAGTGGCTGAGGAGAGCCGCTGTCAGTGAAGTTACGAGGGCGGCAGAAGATCCCAGGCCGGTCTTGTTGGCATCGCCCAGCGTCACCGGGAACTTGGCAAAGCGGCCCCTGTGAGTGTCCGCCGAGCCCGAGTGGGAGTAGTAGTCGTTGTCAGCAAGAATAATGAGGCGCACCGATGTCATACTATGACTGGGGCGGTGACCGGCGATGCGGTCGATGTAGGTGAGCGCATAGCTGAGTGTCGTCTCCACGAAGGGGTTGGAGCTGATTTTGGATCCGCTGTAGCAAGTTGAGTAAGCAAGAGGGTCGGATGACTCGACTTGTACAACGTAGACAATTGATGTATAATTAAAACCAATGACTTACACTTGCAATTGGGTGATCTTGATGCCACCACCCGACTCGGCCAAGCGATAGCCATACCGCCACTGGGCCTCAAGGAACTGCGGGCTGTCGACGACAATCTCGGTCAACTGGACGCCGGGCGTGGTGCGAATCTCGCCCGCAATGACATTGATCCTCGCCGACAGGCCGAACACGAAGCCCGTGTGCTGCCGGTCTAGCACGAGATAGCCGCCCGCGAGGAGGACCTTGCCGGGTGCCGACACGGCGATGGTGGGGTTCCGAGATGCCATGATGCCGTGTGCGCGGGGGATGAGGCAACAAGCCGACGAGGTTTCTGGGCCGACGTCTTGCAAGGAGGCAGAAGCCGGATGGACAGTTCTACGGCCGGCGGTCTCGAAAAATGTACAGAAGACTCCAGGCGGTGACGCGCAGTGGCAGATTCCGAGGTGCGAAGTGAGCCCTTTTACTCTCAGCTACAACACCGGGAAGAATCGTCATGTTGTAGCGGGGCCGTCGCCAGCTTTCGTACAGTGCAGATCCATGTCATGTTTCATAGGCAGCACTGTGCGTATATCTATGTTCCCCGCCCTCCACTTGCGATGCTACTATTCTGAGATGCCAACAACCAGCACCGAGCCCAAGAGAGCTTAGGCGCAGTCCTCGTCAACAGCTGCCACCGAAGTGACAACATTGTGACAACATCCGCCTACGGCAAGTCTATGACGCACGTCCCACACCATAATTCATCTACCTCCCGTCCCAGATCTACTATTCTTATGCGAATTAGCTTCTCCAACTTTCCTTCTCGACAAGAACGATGTGATGAAACGACTTGTTGAACTGTTAACATTATTGATATATTCATTTCTTGTATATGGTAGTACAGGCAGCATGTCCCTTCTCTGCTTTCGCCTCCCAATTGTTCCCATGATTCCTTTCTCTTCCTTCTTTCTCCGTAGCCCTTTATGCTGCAAATATCTTGTTTTCCCATGTTTAGAGTGGTGTGTTGTCTACCAGGCAACGGTCGGCCTCGAATCTTGTTCATCCAGAAGCCGCCGTCCCGAATGAATCCCATTTTATGTCCTGAACGCCGCCCCAATCAGGGGATCGAAGGCGAGGATGCCTCTCGAAATCCCAATGCAACCCCGTAAGTAAAAAGAACACAATTCCAACCAACATGACGGGGTATCAGTACATATTGCGCCACCTTAACAAAACATAAATAAACCAAACCATCTAATGAAGGTCATCGCTGTGCCATCAAGTACTGAGCACACTTAATCGGTGGCCTCTTGACCACCGCCAAGGAGCTCAAGCACCTTGTTGACAACCGCACTGGGGTATCCGCGGGTGAGCATCTCGCCAACAACACCCCTGGCCTGATCCCGCTGCTCAACGGCCAGGTAGGCACGAGTCATGGCCTCATAGGTGCTAGGCTCACGCTTCTCCCGACCAACGGCATCGTAAATCTGCTGGGCCTTCTCGATCTTCTTGTCGGCAGCCCAGCCATGAATGAGAGTGTTTGCAATGTAGGGAGTCAGCTCAACACGCTGGCGGCGCATCTGTTGCAAAACAGGCTCGGTAGCAGAAACCTCGTGATTAGCGACCATGGCTTCGAAAAGGGCCTGGTAAAGGCTAGAGTTGACCGGGACCAGAGACTCCTTGACGATAGAATCGAACATCTTGTGAGCACCCTCCATGTCATGCATGACACATCCCCGAGCGTGGATCAAGGAGGCGTAATGGACGGGCTCAACTCGCTGACCAGAGTTTCGAATCATGCTCAAGACTTCCTCGGCGGCATTCATGTCGACGGGCTCGAGAGTGGCGTGGGTATCAACCAAGAGCTTGTAAGTGTGGGCAGTCGGGGCAATGCCCTTGGCCTTCATACGCTCGTAGTAAGCCAGAACCTTGACCTTGTCTCGCTTGGTGGTCAAAAAGAACTGCATCATGCTATTGTAGGGGGCAGGCCGGGCTTTGTAGTTACGCATAGCCTCCATTTCGTCGAACAGCTCCTCTGCAAACTTCTCGTCGCTGACCCGGCACAGAGCGTTGACAATGGTACCGTAAGTGACAGATGTAGGCTTGATGCCCAAGGCTCGCATCTCGGCAAAATAAAAAAGGCAATCGTCTATACGTCGGGCCTTGCCAAGCTTGCCAATGAGCGCATTGTACAGGAACGAGCTGGGGTCGACGCCCTCGGCCTTAGCACGGTGGAAGATGCGAACAGCCTCAGAGGCCTCATCGAAGGTTTTTGTCGAATCCTTGAGGGTAGTGATGTACAGGCCGAAAGTGTTAGCAGAGGGAGTGGCTCCCATCTCTAGTAGCTCCTGGTGGAATTGCTCGGCGCGTCCACGGTTACCCATGGTGAGACAGGCACCAACCATGGCATCAAGAATGCTGGACCAGCCATATCTGACAACTGCGTACTGGGGCTGAAGGGGCATATCGGTGCGAGCCATGGCGAGGATATCGTGGCAGAGATCGATCTTACCGTCTCGGGCAGCAGCGGAAATCAGTTTGGCGTAAGTGATGTATCGAGGGTGTCGGCCGGCGCGTCGTATGTTTCGGAATCGGTTAAGAGCATCGCTCAAGCGGGGTCCCTTGCGGCCATGGCTGCCTTCGAGATCGTCGGCAATGAGCGAAGATCCCTTGAAGTCAGTGTTGTGGGCGTAAGGATCAAACGTGTCCTCAAAGTTGGAAACGGTCGGGGTCGAAAGATACGGAGATGTGGACTGCTGGTGGAAGCTAGAAACCTGGGAAGCGATCTCGCGAGGATCGGCAATGCCCCGGGTCTCCATATACCGCGCAATGAACTCAACGCCCTCATCGACCTCTTCCAAAAGGTGAGACCGGGCATCGGACTCGAGAGATCGGATGCGCTGGAACATCATCTCGGACTGGGCCAATCCCTCAACCACCTGACCGGAACCAATTAAGGCGACGGCGTACATGGCAGTGGGTTCGATGAAAGAAACGGTGGCCCGCGCCTCAGGGTTGCTCAAAACGCCCCAGTACTTGGCGGCGGCAGCAACATCTCCCCCACGAACGCTCATAGCGAGAAGAGACATGGCCGGAGTAGCCAAGTCATCAAAGTAAGCTGGAATGCTAGAGTAGGCGGCAACAGCAGTAGCCTTGTCGTCCTTGTCCGCTGAAATGGTGGCGATTTGACTGAAGGCTCGGGCGCGAGCTTCAGCTTCGACGGCCTGCGCCCAGTGGAAAGCCTCCTGGTAGATACCACGGGAAATGAAACCCTTGACAAAGCCAGTCGTGACCAAGGCGTCCTTGATGTCGGCAGCACGGACGCCGTACTCACCAACAATCTTCTGGAAGAACTTCATGGCACCCTCAATCTTATCAGTGATCACGTAGGCGTTGATGACGGCGGCGTAGACCTCAGCATCCAATCGGTCGTGGAGGGTCTCTTGACCCTCATCGTTGGCAATGGCTAGATTGCGGTACTCATTGTAGCACTCGACGGCACTGATCAGATCTCCCGAAGTAGCGAAAGCAGTGATCATGGTGGGGAAAACTGCAGCAAAGGGGACAATTTGGTTGGCCTCCATGTGCTCAAAGAGTCGAAGCATATCGGCAGATCGTCCGGCTTGAGCACAAGCAGAAATCAGCTGATGGTAAGTCTCGGCAGAGTACATGGCGACGTCGGCATCAACCGAGGTATCGAACAACTTGACCGCAAGATCCAGGCGGTCGTCCTCACTCAGAATAGCATGCTCAAGCTCGTGCGAAGCAAGCATAAACTTTCCGGGCTCGTCCATACCACCAAAGCGCACTCGCTTACCCTCCAGGACAGACTTCAACTCGGCGACCTCGAGACACCGGGATGCCAATAGACCAACAAGAATATTGAAGGTGTCGGCATCAGGAGACACTCTCCTTCGGAGCATGTCGGCATAGACGTCGAGAGCCTTGGAGACTATCTCAATCTTGTTGATGGGAATGTGGATCGCGGCTACAAGGAGGGCATTGTAAGCGCTGGCGATAGGTTGGACACCAGTCGCCAACATGGCCTCAAAGACAGCTGGGATTTCGACATAGCGGCCACTCTCAGAAAGTTTGTGGAGGTGGTCGGCGTATGATTGGGACTGGGGGTCGGCTGGAGGTGTAGCACTGCGAGCCACGCTTGCAGGAGTCCGCGATCTTTCAATCGCGGGAGATCGGATCTGGGAGCCCAGGGCTGAGCCTGGTCGTCCAGTTGCGACCACATTTCCAGAGGCCTCCTGGATACTCCGCGCTTCGATCTCTTTCTCTAGGGCAGCATCGATGTGGGCAAGAGCTGCCAGGTCCTCGAAAGAGAGGTTGGACTCGAGCTCAGCATCTTCAATGACAGCATGCTCTCCATCGAAGCCAGAGGCTCTATCCTTGGTGAGGATGGAGGCCGCGGAAGGCTTCCACTCAAGGCTCTTGGGGAACTCAAACTGGGTCCATTCGGGTTCCAGTTCACCGGCAGCCTGCTGCTGCTGCAGGGCCTCAAAGTAATCGTCTAGACCTCCATGGTTGGGGCTGGGCCGGTGCTCGGAGAGACCGGAAACAACGACTCTCTCGGTGTGGAAGGCCGAGTGAAGCTGGAGGTTAGAGAGGCGACCAAGGCGGGACTTAGTAGTCCGGCGGGTGAAGACAGGGCGATTCTGAGAGTTGAGGACGTGAGGATGAGCGGCGGCGACGACGGACTGGGCGTAGCCGTGGGTGGTGATAGACTTGGCGAATGTTGATCCTTGACGGACGAAATTCGAGTAAAGGGAGGAGTAGATGGTGGGCATTTAGATGTGCGCCTATAGCGGGGGAGGAGACTTAAATGGTGTCTCAGTCAGCATCAGGGTCTGAAGGGGAGACGATGAATCATGTGAGGTTGTCGTGCCTCAGGGCAACGAAGAGCTGGAGTCAATATCGAATGATAATGAGATCGTAGTCGGGCCAGATCTTCGGGGGGGGTGAGGAAAGTGTGTGGTGAGTGGGCCAATGGAAAACTGCGACTTACATGGGGAAGAAAGAAAGGTATCAATTGCAGGTTCATTTGACAGCGCGACAGCCGTCAAACAAACGCGCAGAGCAGATTAGAGAAAGAATAGTGAGGGGAGAAGGAGGAATGGGAAAACGGAGGGGAAGCAGTAGAAAGAAAAGCCTAGACTCGAGAATATTCTCTGTCTGGGGTCGATTGGACAATGTGTGTGATTTTCCTGGGAGGAAAAGACGAGGATGCGGCGTGGGGACCCAGCTTCGCACGGGGGGAGGGCTGCTTTTTTTCTTTGCCTGAGGTGGGTACAGAGGGTACGTACCTTTTTGAGGCAGAGGTTCGTGTGCCGGTATGTCTTGTACCTGTCATGGATCCTTGCGCAAGGAGGCAGCTCAGCGGTGGAGAATGGAGGGGTGGAGTGTGAGAAGGATGCATTTGTGGGGTGGAGGGCTTGGTGCCAACCGTTGGAGCTTCGTTTTGTCCGAGGCCAGAACGAAATGCACAAGGTACCGGCGCCAGGCAGAACTGCTGGAGTTGGTACATCGAGTTCGAAGCACAATCCGAGCCCAGCTGCGGATACCATGCGCGGCTTTCGGCGCGGACTTAGTGCATTGTGGGTGTGGGTGGCCTCGGAGCAGGCTGTTGTGTTAGTGGACGAGGCTTCTGGAATGACTCAAGCCTTGTCCCTGTCCCTCCCCATCTTTCCCTGTGACTCCCCTGTCGGCCGTCCCTCTGGGTCGCTGACGCTCACTGGCACACTCACTGGTACTGGCACACTTCGCTTTTCGCGTTCGGCAGGCTTCGCTTGGTCCCCGCCAGCAGCTTGCCCAGCTCCCCGGTGAGGGCGCCGGGACTCCACAGGCGGGGTGTCACTGCCACGCACTCATCCACACCCTTTGCTTGGATCTCAACCGCACACGAGCAAAGAGACAAGATCCCTGGGCCACTGGGAGAAGTCGCTGGAAAGCGGTCGTCCTCAGCTCCCTGTTACCGCCCTGCAAGGAACCGTCCTGGCGGAACTCGCCTCTGTTCCGGGGCACTTTCTTTTCTTTTGCCCGATGCGCGATGGATCCGAAGTTCGCGGTGAGTTTTCAATTCACTCGAAATGTCCACCAAGTGGCTTTTTTTTCCTTTCTGTTATCCACGGGAATGCATTGGCGATGAGCCATATCAACAGTAGCGGTGTCGATCGCGGTGACTCTATCGCCTACCTACAAAGTACAGTACAAGACCCTGCCGCTACCACGCGACCCTGCAAGGCCACAACATGGCATGCGCGTAAATGACGACAATTTTTCCACATACACGCGGTCGGACGGAACGAACTTTACGACGTCGAACGCAGCCCCAAAAGGTCTCGAGACTCTAAAAAGTTGCCTTGTGGCGGGTGCAATGATGGCCGGGGCGAGAACAAACCGGTGGCGCTAGGCTATCCCTGCTGACGCTGCACCCAATTCCCTGGTCTGGCTTCCCGTTGCCGGTGGACCCAAGGGAGAAGCCGGAATCGGTTGCCAGCCCCAAACAAACCAGCCTGTCGGGTTGCACCCAGGTGCCCCGACTTTACTCTGCGCCTACCAACCAGAAGTCAAGGGTTGGCCTCCAAAGGCGTGAATTGCCAATGCATTTCTGCTGTTGTTTCTTTTCTGGTGACCTCTCCGCCGCCTCTGATGTGTCTTGAGGGTCTCTCAGCTCTCCTTGCGTCCAAGGAACAGTAGTGGATCAGTGAAGCGCCCGCCTAGAAAGGCAATGCTAGCTGACGCCAACTTACTCAGCTATTCCAGCTGTTTTTCTCAGTGTGAGAGTGGCGCACGCGAGACATCACCGTGTCTGTGAAGACGTTGTAAAGTCTTGCAGCAAGATATCAAACAAGGCTTGTTCCCGTGATTTCCACCTACCGGGAGCGAGAATGGCTTAATCGCCTATGCGCATGCTCCGGCGTTCCCAAACCTTCCCGGCTTCTCCACCGTCCAGCTGTCAATGTCAAATTGTCGATTGCAACATAGCCACAAAACTCAAAAGGATCAACCAGTTGTGCCTTAGGCAGTCCGTCAAATGTCAGCACCGGCCAAGCTTAGCCCCGACGCGTGGGAACCGCAAAGTGGGCGCCACAGGGAACCACAGGGCTGCAGTTTTCGATCCGTCACATGGACCAGGGCAACGAAAAAGTTCCGTTTTGTTGCCGGATGTCACGGAGTCGATAGCTCGCTGACATATGCCTTGTCCCTCGTCAACTCTCCGCCGCTTGTATCGTTGCGCCGAGCTCGACCGGATTTAAAACTTGCGTCGGTCTTTTGAAAGCCCCGCGCTCCGGTCCCCGTCTCGGTCATGCATAGCCGATTTGACATGCGCACTCCGCACCCACTCGATCTAACAAATGTTGTCATGCTCGTCAGTATCGACGCGGTGATTTCCTGAAAAGGCGAATGAGTACGTAATACAGAGTACCTTGACGCGTCTATGGTTCAAATGCATTGCGTCTCGATAGCAGGTATCCCTTTCTAGACGGTGGCATAATAACGACTAACTTACAAGTAGATGCAGTGCCGTAGTTTCTAATAGTAAACTCTATGACATCTTGGCAACCACTGCGAGTTCTGCGAACTACGAACACATGAACGAAAATATTGCATCACGGTGCATCTGCATACCTCCATTCGCGCTTACGCGCTAGGATCTGGGTTTCGAGATTCTACGGAATGGGAATCCATCGCGTCATGAAGAGCTCGGTCCTCCGCCTCCGATTTGTACTTGATTCTTTGGATATGGTTATTACGGACGGAGGAGCCCTGGCGGGGACACCCGAGATTACACGTCACTTGACAGAGAGGATGAACCCGGCATTCGAATCGAGGCTGACTAAACCGTTCCGCGGAATCTCACTTGTGGCATCCGAAAATTTCCACGGGCGGCACATCGCCCAAAAGCTTCAACATGCGAAGCGAGCCCTTCAAAAGTTATTGATCTAGGTAAGTAGTAGACTGCGAAGTCTGATGCAAGTGTCCCGATGCTGTGGGACGACGAAGCCCCACATGACAAGTGCGGAGAGGAGCTTCAGGATATGGGTCAAGATAAGATAAGATAAGATAATGTATCGAATCGATAAGCAACCGAAAAAATGTCCCAAACCTTTTTTTCCACGATCGCATCGCATACTGAAATCCCCACCTATCCGCAACGATCTGTGTGACATTTGACATCATGGCGGACGATGGCATGCTCCTGAACTTTGATCTGGGCTCCGGCCCTATCAAGCCCCAAGTCAAGTTCAAAGGCGGCCGCTGGCGGGACAGGAAGCAGGCTGAGAAATCGGCGAGGCTGGCTTCGGGAGAGGAGCGCCCCCCACCATCCAGAGATGAAGACGACCAGAGATCATCAAAACGCCAGAGGACCGAAAACGATGGATTCAATCGTGGCTTTGATTATAAGTCTTCTTCGAGGTTCGGTCCCAGAGAAAGATCATATGGCGGCGACGGCCCGACAGGTCAGCATCGAAACCAGGGTTCAGATTCCAAGAGGACTGGAGGTCAGGTCATCTCACGACTCTTTTCCTTCAATCCAGCTCAAAAGACCGAGTTGGATAAAGAACAAACTACCGAATGGACTGCTCCAGAGGCAACGAATGCGCCGCTATCTGACAGCTTTGCGTCCTTGACCATTTCCTCCCGCCTTGTGGAGGAGCTTAAGAAGTTGAACTTGGAACGTCCCACCGCCATTCAAAAGAAGGTTATCCCACACATGCTATTGAACAGTGCGGACGCTTTTGTTCAAGCCGAGACAGGTTCTGGAAAGACATATTCTTACCTCCTACCGATCCTGCATCGCGTCCTCCTCCTCAGTGAACGGGGCGGGGCCCAGATTCACCGAGACTCTGGAGTGTTTGCCATCATCGTTTCTCCAACCCGCGAGCTTGCTAAGCAGACGCACGCTGTACTTGAGCAACTCATCCGGCCCTTTCCTTGGCTTGTGTCCACGGCAATCACTGGAGGAGAGTCAAAGAAGGCCGAGAAGGCACGCATTCGCAAAGGAGTCAATTTCCTTGTCGCAACCCCGGGACGACTAGCCGATCATATTGACAACACCAAAGCACTCAGTCTCAGTACTGCAAGATGGCTAATCCTGGATGAAGGCGATCGCCTCATGGACCTGGGCTTTGAGGATGATCTGAAAAAGGCAATTGATGCACTCAAGAGGATTGATGTTTCCGACAAGCTTCCGGACGGAACTCTTCTCAAGTCTCTTCCTGAGCGACGAGTGACCGTTCTTTGCTCCGCCACAATGAAGATGAACGTACAAAAGCTGGGAGAGATGAGTTTGGCGGATGCAACATTCTTAGCTGCCGAAAAGGAGGCCGGTGACAACCTCAAGGACGGCGATGAAAACGCCATGAAGGCTCCTGCGCAGCTTCATCAATCCTACACCATTACCCCGGCCAAACTTCGACTTGTTACCTTAATCTCTTTCCTCAAGTCCACCTTCTCTCGTCGTGGCCGCACCATGAAGGCCATTGTCTTTATATCCTGTGCCGATTCGGTGGATTTCCACTACGAACTCTTGAGGGATCCAATGAAGCTTGAGGCACCTGCGTCTGGGTCGAAAGACGCCGAATCGATTTCAAAGACAGTGTCAAAGTCGGCATACATCACTTCCCCCGCCAGCCCGGAGGTCATTCTCCACAAAATGCACGGCTCATTGTCTCAACCAGTCCGTACCGCCACCATTCGAGCATTTTCCGAGTGCAAGTTGCCCTCGTTACTCATCACCACCGATGTGTCATCCCGAGGTCTCGACATTCCCTCGGTTGACCTTGTTATTGAGTATGATCCCGCTTTCAGCTTCGCTGATCATATCCATCGTGTTGGTCGAACAGCTCGTGCGGGACGACCTGGAGATGCCCTGCTCTTCTTACTGCCTGGTACTGAGGAAGGTTACATTGAGCTACTGAAGGCTTCGACGCCGCCGACGCCGCAGCCCTACGACACCATCCTTCAAAAGGGAATGATGACCAAGCTCGAGTTTCCTGTCGCAACCTCGGCCGCCATTATCGATGGTCAGTCCTACCACGACAAGGCCGAGACGCTGCAACTTCACATCGAGCAGCGTCTTCTAAACGAAGCCAAGAATCTGGAGCTCGCCCGCAACGGTTTCAAATCGCATATCCGAGCGTATGCCACTCACATTAAGGAAGAGCGCTCACACTTTGATATTTCGGAGCTTCATTTGGGTCACACGGCGAAAAGTTACGGTCTAAGAGAGGCGCCCGGCGGTATTGGCGCTGGCGTGGAGCGGAAGACAAAGAAGCGACCATTCAAGAGTGCGGGCAGGGGCACAGGCAAGGACTCCAGCAAGAAGACGACCCGGGACGCGGGTGACGATACGGAACAGCCCAGAAGCGAGAGGCCCCCACGCGATATCATCAAGATGAAGAGCATGATGCTAATGAGTTCAACGGCGGATGAATTCAACATCGGTTAAAAGAGGTTTGTAGAATTGGTTGCATTTCAATTTCATAAGATTTATTACTTTATGCCATGTGAAGGGAGACCGCACTTCACGATGTTAGTAAATTCTTGTAATCCCTGTCAAGCTGAACGGATGTCGTAATCAGGGCACCAAGTTATGCAAATTGTCCACTTTCCCCTGTTCAGTTGCATCATCGATGTGTGGGAGAAACACCGAGAAGATGTGAATCATTCTTGGAGGGGCTACGTGATCGATTAGCCTTTTGCCCACGACACCCCTCCTTTGCATAATCGCGATCATGGATTCCAACCTGACGACATACCACAAGCTCAAGGTAGCACTCTGGTAATGATACGCGCATCCTCTTTTGCGAGGACGTCATTTGAGATGTAGATGGAGGGGCTGTTGGACAAATGGTGCTCCAATGAGGTGGGTGAAGCTGACTGTGAGGAACGTGAGTTGACGTCATATTGTGAGGGATCATCCAAGATTCCACTCCCTACTCACTACGTAGTAAGTAACGCCATGTTTAAATGGTAACAATTCTCCCAATATTTAAGACGAAAACCGAACCAAGACATTATCCTCTATTACTGAATACCTCTTTGTGTGCATGAAAATTAGCGCAAAGAAACACAACAATAACTTCACATCCACACTCTTCTACAACCTTGCAAAACATCAACCACACAACATGAACAACAACAAGAACGCAACCGACCAGGCCACCGGCGCGGCCAACTTTCTCACGAGTACGCTTGGCAACACTCTCGGCGGCGTCGGACGTACCCTCGGCGGCGTCACTGGCGCAGCGACTCGTGGCGTTGGTGACACAGTGACGAGCGTCACGGGCGAGGTTGGACGACCCCTCGGTGATGGCTTGGGCAACCTCGGCACAGGTGTCGAGAACGGACTGGGCAGCGTGTCCAAGGGCGTGGAGAACGCGGGGCAGTGGAAGAAGCAGTAAAGTGGCGAAGACCCCTCACGGATCAGGATGGACTTGGAAATTTGTACAATATACAACACATGAGTGACGACAAGGCAAGAATGATATCAACACAATAACCGTGAAATTTTAACGGAAAATTATCTAAAACTGTTGTCAAACCAACTTCTTATGTTCTGTGAAGCTCATGAAACTTCTTGTTCTTCTCGGGCGCCAAGTCCTTGAACTCAGGGACGAGGTATTAGTTCTGTGCATAAGTTGACCCGCTGACCAGGTCATCTGGTGCTGGCCCTCAGTTTCGCCACCCAAGACATTGCAATTGGGTTTCCTTCGGGGGAGGGAATAATACACGCCCAGCTGTCAACTCGAACTTGTCCATATCCATCACTCACAGAGGCCAAGGTCAATTAAATCGGGTTGATCGTAACTCACAACCAGCACCAACCTCAAAACATGCACTCGTCCCCTGCTTGCCGACGTAGATCGATGCGACTGGTGGACAGATTGGTTCGCCCAAATCTGGAACAAAGTCCTCAAGGGTGAGGCCGTGGTGATATAGTACGACTCGTCTCGCTCGGGGTGGAAATGACGAGAAACGATGCCAGGCGCTTCCCCAGAGCCGACAGTCACCTCGCCCAAATATACTCAGCCTACCTACCTGTCTAGAGCTATGTGTTAATACGACAGTGACGTCGTTTGAAATCGATTGTGGGGAATCGTGGTTTGAATCCTTGCCATGAAAGATTCGACAAAATCTCAATTACAGTGAAATATGGACATGCCACATCAAGATACTCGCCTCTTGCCCGTTGGAGTTTTTCGACGTCACACTTGCGCGATGTGATTCGAGGTCGGTCCGAGTTCAACAACAGACGGACTCGGGGTATCGTCGTGGCAACCGATCTCTCAAGAGGCCAAGCCAGCCAGGAAATTCACCAGTCCCCAGTCCGTTAGATACATCAACTCAGCATCAACTCAGCGCTCAGAGGGGCAGGAAAAGCAATCCCGATGTCGCACATGCAGTAGCACGCATCACCAGTCAGTAACTTGCATCACTATATTGATGCTGTTCTTTCTTCTTTCTTCAGCCTCAATCGCAATCAGTCTCCTCTCACTAGAGACAGCCCGTGGCAACTGAATGCGAAATGAAATCATCAAGCCTATGTCACCGCGGACAGACAATTTGCGCGACAAGTGTATCAACTCGACGACGGAAGGAACAGCAGGAATACATCAGTGTATCATCGTTATTTTTAGTGGTGTAGTGTGTTTTATGTTGGCGGGCGTCATGGTCGTGAGGGTACCTCCGAAGACCATCCGTGTCCTTCTCTTCCGAGGCTGGCTCTCGAGGGTGAAGGGGTCAGGAGGGATGGCTTCGGGCCTTCGTGCCGATACTCGTGTTTGAGTTTCCTATGGGCTAATATTGGGATGGAGTCTTCGATGGTGAACGAGTGATCGCGACGATAGGTGGTAGCTTCTTAGAACCCGCCACTTGCAAATCGCCCAGCTGAGGTGGACTCGGCCTTTCGCAAGTGGCCGTGTACTGCCCGTGTCATCTTCATAGGTGGTCGTTCGAGTTGATGCTGTAACCACTACCAGGTCAACCGACAGTGGCAGGTGAAAAGGATAATTCGACCGGTCTGACCGTCGCGAATAGGGGCAGGCCACGTTACCCCAAGAGCCGATGCGAGGACCGGGCCAGGGAAACCCCACAACCATCATCGAGGCTGACGAAAACTAAACTTCCTAGGCTCTCCAACAAAACATACACCAGATAGGAACCCATCAAGAGGTTGAAGGCTGATCACGACTAGTTGGTTGGGCGATGTATCTGGGGTGTGTCCAGGTAAATAACCACTACTTCTGTCGCATTGCCATATTTCTGCCTCCATGCGGCCTTGGGGAAACGAGGCGCGCACGATTTGCTCTTCTCGGTTGGGCGTCAAGCGCGTGAGCTCCGACATTTCCACGATCACTGACTGGCATTGCAACGACATGTCCCGTGTGGCTGTTCGGCGTTTTTTGCGCGCGCAGGCTACTGAACACCAATCGAGTTCATCTTCCTCATAGCCAGGCATGAAGCCCAGCGATATAATGAAAATGTGGGATAAATCAAAAATTGCGCCCCCCATGGCCCCGAAGGACAATGGAGCCTGGAACGACACCGCGATGTGCAATGCAGGCCTTCCAAGTTGAACCCCCCGATTCTTGAGCCAGGGAGTTCGGAACAAGGTAAGTATGAAGAAGAAAAGAAGAAAAAGTTGAAAAGGCCACGGGTAGGGGAGAGGATATATACCCATGGAGGGGCTGGTCACGTGAAGGAGTGATTGCGATTTTGGATGATAGTGGGGCACCTGTCAATCACTGTGTCAGTGGCATAACGAAGGTGCCATGCAACCACGGGCTTTTTCTTCAGCCGCAAACCTGGGATTTTGAGTCCATGAGATGAGGAAGACACGACCGTGCAAAATAATGATGAGTTATGAACACTTCTACCTTTTACGTCAACGTGTGTGGAGAACCCGGAGGCACCTGCTGGCGCTCTTGTTGCATTTATGGTGCAGGGTAGTTGAGAACGTTCACAGTCCCCACCCAAGCCGGTTCGAGCCATTCTTATTTCCCTCTTCAGTGTCAGCTGTGCTGCCTAGGGCGCGTCCGGGACTGGGAATATCGAGCCGGACTCGGTCGTCTGAGGTTATGGGTTGGCACAAAGAAATCAAACCTAGATGTAGTTTGTGGGCATCGAGTCCTCTTGAATTCTACAGCTGGCTAAGTACCTACGAAGCACGAGCCTGTGAGCTTGACCATGGATTTCGCCCTTCTTTGTGCTGCTTCATTCAGCCCCGGGTCGAGGGATCAGGCTATCCATAATAACACGAAAAAATTAAAAAATTACATGAAGCCTCTCTGTGATAACCTTACACTGCTCACGGAGTACCCCTGGGGCTGATGCTCCTCGCCGTGGGCACATGCATGGGGTCGAAGCTCCAGCCCCAAACCAGCATTAGCGCCCCCGCGGGGTGCTCAGCGCGGCGAGCTAAAACGCGGCGGCGGGGCGTCACCTTTTCTGCCCGTGGAAATTTCTGTCGCAAGTTCTGTCCTTCAACCGCATCAACGTTCGCGACAATGGGCAAGAACTTCCGTGTGCGCACCGCCCCAATTGCACCCCAATTGCGCCATTCATGCTGACATACTGTTATTAGGGCAAGAACCGACGAGGCGGCGGCGGCGGCCGTGGTGGTGGCCAATCTGGAAGAGACTATCCATCAATTCCCAAGGAAAATGAGAAACTGCAGCGTTTCTACGATACCCTTCTACAGCTGCCTGATGAGGAAAAGACGGCCTACTGGGATGCTATGAAGCGCGAGCTCCCCAACAGCTTCCGATTCTGCGGTTCTAAAGGGTACGCTGCACAATGAAGTCGGAACGGGGGAAGACATGCACATGCTAACTCGCTTGCGCCAGCCATGCGCTTAACGTCAAGAGACTCCTCAAAGACAGATATATCCCCGAAATCGTCAAGATCGAGCACCAAGATGGCAGCCCCGTAGCGCCGCCTCTGGCTGTTCCTTGGTACCCCGACGAGCTTGCCTGGTGGATGACGACCCCCAAGAACGTTGTCCGCAAGTTCCCTCCCTTCGCCGCCTTCCAAAAGTTCCTGGTCTCCGAGACGAGCGTCGGAAACATCAGTCGCCAGGAAGTCGTCAGCATGATTCCTCCCATGTTGATGGACCTTCGCCCTGGTATGACCGTTTTGGACATGTGCGCAGCTCCCGGAAGCAAGGCTGCGCAGCTCCTAGAGTTGATCCATGTAGGCGAAGAAGGGCGAGTCCGCAAGGCCCTACGTGCCTTTGCACAGGAGGATGGCCTTGAACTCGGAAGAGAAACCCAAGACGAAATTGACGCGGACCTCGAAGCCGACCCGACCGACGCAGGACGAGCCACTGGCCTCCTCATCGCCAACGACTCTGATTACAAACGTGGCCACATGCTGGTCCACCAGCTCAAGCGACTCTCGTCCCCCAATCTTATCGTCACCAACCACGATGCCACCCAGTTTCCGTCTATCAAACTTCCCTCCGACCCCAATTCCAACAAGGCAAAGTACCTCAAGTTCGATCGAATCCTTGCAGATGTCCCTTGCTCCGGTGACGGAACAATCCGAAAGAATGCCAACCTTTGGAAGGACTTCCAGCCAGGCAGTGCGCTTGGCCTGCACGCCACCCAGATCAGGATTTTGGTGCGAGCTCTCCAGCTGCTCAAGGTCGGCGGTCGCGTTGTTTTCTCTACCTGCAGCATGAACCCCGTCGAAAACGAGTCCGTCGTGGTGTCTGCCATCGAGCGATGCGGTGGTCCTGACAACGTCGAAATCGTTGACTGTAGCAACGAGCTGGTTGCTCTGAAGCGAAATCCCGGCATGAAATCGTGGAAGATCATGGACAAGTCTGCCAAAATATGGAACTCATGGAAGGAAGTCGAGGATTATGCCAACGAGAACAATGAAGGAGTCACCCCTGGACGAGTGGTCGAGACCATGTTTCCTAGGCTTGAGGGCTCTGAGTGTGCTGATCTCCCTCTGGAGCGATGCATGCGAGTCTATCCCCACATGCAGGATACTGGTGGCTTTTTCATCACCGTACTCCAGAAGAAGAACGAGTTTAGGGCGAAGAACGAGAATGAACGCAAGCAGGCTCCTACCATGGCCAACGTCTCAGAGGCCCAGCCGACCGAACAGACTACCGAAGCGGTTTCTGTTATAGAAGAGGCTGCTACAACTGAATTGGCCACTGCCACCGAAGGGACTACTGCCACCGAGAAGCCTGAAGCTGAGACTACCCCTGGTGTCGCCGAGATCAAACAGGAAGATGTCGCTATGGTTGACGAACCCACCAACGGGAATAAGAGGCCTCTGGAGGATGAGAGTGATGAGCAGCCCGCGAAGAAGACGAAGACGGAGTCTGAGCCCTCAGTCACGGGCCCCGCTACTGTAACCCCTGCTGCCGAGCCCAAGCAGGGTGGCGGTAAGGTCAAACGAGGTGCTCTCGTTGAGGAGCCCTTCAAGTATCTCTCACCCTCTCACCCTATCATCCAGAACATCAAGGAGTTCTACCACATCTCGACTCGATTCCCCGATGATCGATACATGGTCCGTAACGAGATGGGCGAGCCTGCCAAGGCCATCTACTATTCCAGCGCACTCCTGCGCGACATCCTCAAGGAGAACGAGGGTAGAGGAATCAAGTTCATTCACGGAGGTGTCCGCATGTACATGAAGCAGGACGCTCCCTCTGCCGAGGTTTGCCGCTGGCGTATCCAGTCCGAGGGCATGCCGATCCTCCAGGGTTACGTTGGCGAGCCTCGCGTCATTCATCTCCGCAACAAGGAGACATTCCACAAGCTCCTCATTGAGATGTTCCCCCGTATCTCTGGTAATGACTGGGAGCGATTCGACGAGATTGGCGAGCGTGTCCGCGACATTGGCATGGGCTGCTGCGTCCTGCGCATCGAGCCCGACGGTACTGATCCGGACTTTAACGAGCGTATGGCCTTGCCTCTGTGGAAGAGCATCCAGTCTCTTAACCTCATGCTTCCCAAGGAGGACCGTGCCGCTATGTTGCTGCGTGTCTTCAATGACACCTCTCCTCTCATCAACATTAGCCTGCACAAACAGCAGAATCAGGAGAAGGCTGCCGAGAACAAAGAGGCTAAGGTTGACGATACGGAAGCCAATGGAACAGAGGGTGTCGATGTGAAGTCTGAGGAAACGGGAGAGGCAAAGATTGAAGAGCAAGCTGAGGAAACAGTAGAGGCAAAGGTTGAGGAACAGGCCGAAGAAAAGGCTACGAAAAATGCCTGAGTATTTGGGATGTACAAGTATTTGCTTACCGTTGTTTCTTCGGTGTTCAGTTTGCATTAGGATAAGGTCTATAGAATCTTCACACCTACCTAAGTGATGTCCATGAATAAGATTTCGTTCGTCCTCACAACTCCCAGACCCGGCACTCGTGTTGATGATGTTGTCTCCTTTAGGGCCTGAGGATAATCTGAGGTTAGTTGATGTGAAACTTTAAGCCTGTATGTATTCATCCTTCGGAATCTCTAGGCGAACTTGATGTTCTGAAGCATCTTTGCCGTGAGTGGGGGCCTAACCAGTTGAATGTGAGTGGTGATTCTTTGGGTTTTTGTACAATTGCTTGTGTACAAAAAATGGACTATCAAGTGTGAATAGCACTCGCTTAATGATAGTACAATGGTTATTACTATAATACAAGCACTCTTCGAATGGATGTTTAGTCATCTAGTAGGCCGACTGTCCAGTGGACGATTCTATCTACACCCTGGCCGTTGATCGCACTCACCGGGATGGCGGCGCAGTCTTTGACCCAAGCGTTCTTAGCTCCACTTGGATGCGGCTCTTCTCCTTTTGATATCTGGTTTAGATAATTCTTGAGCTCCTTGAAGTTCTCCTGCGTCTCAGGCAAGTCAGCCTTGGTCGCGACTACGAACCATGGTTTGCCAGCGATTTGGATGCCGGGCAAATCGGCGGGTGCTTGCGATGCTGCATTGAAGTCATCAGACAAGTTGACAGAGCCGCCCCCATCCGATGCCATATCCCAGTCGATGCGGGTGTCAATCTCACGGTCTTGCTCCTCCTCATCCCGCATCTGGGCGTACAGGCCAACCTCACGCCACAAGGCGTTGAGAGCCTTGATAGCATTTCCGGCAGCCAGATCGATGACAAAGGCGAGGACACCCGCCCGCTCAACATGGCGTAAGAAGGCGATGCCAAGACCCCGGTCGAGATGCGCGCCCTCGATTAGTCCAGGGATGTCGGCAACGGAGAAGCGGGTGCGCGGCTCGGCATCAACAGCTTCAGGTAAGCCCATCTGGGCCGGGTAGCGGCGGTAGCTCTTGATGGTGGGGCGACCTGAGTACTTGTCGAGGACAACTGTGCCAATATTAGGTTGCAGGGTGGTAAAAGCCCAGTTGCCAACTCGGGTACGGCTGTTGGTGAGGGCGCGTAGGAGTGTACTCTTGCCAGCATTAGGCAGACCGACAAGCCCAACGTCAGCAAGAAGCTTGAGCTCAAGTTCAATGTTCATTGTTACTGCGTCCTCGCCTCTGGTCGCAAACATAGGCCGCGGGTGCTCCCGGGAAGTGAAGTGAGGATTCCCTAGACCACCGATACCACCGGCGGCGAGGAGGATAGGGTTGGGAGTTGGGCGGGAGAGGTCCAGGTGGATCTGAGGCGGAGGTTGCTTAAATATGCGATGGCGTTTGGGAAGGCGAGGGAAGACCGTCTCCTTGACATCGGTCTTTGACAAGCCGGGGTATAGTAGCCACTTGTGCCTCTCTGGGTCCTGGTCCTCCGCATCCCCATCCTCTTCCTTTTCCTCCTCGAGTCTTTCATGCCCCGGGTCTTCGACACCCTCATCTCGCATCAGTCTTTGTCTTTCCAAATCCGCTAAACGCTTTTCTTGCTTCAGAAGCTTCTGCTGTGCGCGCCAAATGCGCATGTTGATGGCTTCGTCGGCGACAGGGTCCTCGCGGTCCAGCTCGCGCACCACGGTTCCTACAGGCACTGTAATGATTATGTCGTCTCCTCGGGTGCCGCTCTTCGCACTTCCCTGGCCGTGTTTACCGCGACCAGCATGGGCGAAACGCTTTCGAGCTAGCTTGTGCAGAGATGTCTCGCCATGGGCAGCTTGGATATAGACATTGCCTCCATGACCACCATCACCACCATTTGGAGGCCCTTCGGCAAGGTAGGCCTCACGCAGAAAGGAGATACAGCCGTTGCCACCGCGGCCAGCATAGAGAGTTAGCTGGGCTTTGTCGGCGAAGGTCGGGGCTGCGTAGTCATCGGGGCCCGGATTCAGGCGCGATTCGGGCAGATCGTTGACGGTCGAGCTGTATTGTCTTCGGAAGCGGGCAGCAACCGCCTTCAGCGCCTGGCGCTGGGATAGTGCTGAGGGATAGAGGAATGGGAGAAGCGTGGGGGACGCATTAGAACATCGGGAAGCCATTGCTTCTGTGGCGGCAGCCCTGCTCGGGCTCGAGAAATTGAGTGAAGTTGAGTATTGACGTGTGTGCAATGGCTCATCAAGCCCACTGAACATCTCATGTAGTCATAAGGAAGATCTCAAAAATTCTCGACGGCCGGCATTGATAAGATAAGCAGCCCGTCGCTCTATCAAGCTCCGCCCACCACCAGGAATGTGTCCTGGAACGGAAAGAGCATCATGGGTGTAGTAACAGGCAACAACGAGTTAATTGCCTACCTACCTAGGTACCTAGGCAGGTAGTCTGTGCCTGGGGTACGCACCTGAGGCGCACATCCATCGGAGGGATTCAAGGGACGAAGGAGGCTGTGACTTGCATTTTACTTGAGAGCTATTGCGCCGAAAGTTTTCTTCCTCCTTCACATCACTCGCCCGGACGCAATGGATTTACGATGACTACTAACATACATTGGCTATCAAATCTAGGTACCTACAGCATGTAGGTCGGTAGCACAGCACTCCTCCTCGTTTCGCACGCGACACCATGCTTCATCGGTCTCAACCCCTCACCAGCGGGATTCAGAGTTTCACGCCGACTACCTAGAGACGAACTTTGCTTCACCTTCAACGGCTGCCCAAGATTCATCGTCTACTGCGCGCGCGCAGCTTCGTTTGCCGTTCACCATCCATCGTTCATGAGCAGTCGATCGTGGCTTTGTACATCGGACATCTTCGCATACTTTACCCATCTTAGACAAATTGCATACCGTCGACTATTGACACCACCGTTCCCTGCGAGTCACCGCTCGATGTGCCAATCATGGCGTGTTTGTCCTTGCTGCCCGTTCGTCTTGTCCGCCTGTCGGCGTCTGCAGCCCGCCTAGAACGGCTCACAGACCACGCATACTGCCATTCGACCAGCCTCTAGCCAGTGCTGGAGAGGGAGGTCACTGGAAACTGGGAGAAGGCCTACGGATGCCAAAATGCGGTGAATCGGCTGGCCGCAGGGTTTCGCTCACATCTCCGCCCGCCCCCCTCCGTTGCCGTCCCTCGCTGTCTTACTGGGGTTCACCCGCCATTCTTTGCTCGTCTCTATTCGCCCAAGCGGCTCCTCATTTCCTCGGGTTCTTGGGTTCTTGGGTTCTTAGTTCAAACCCGGCCTTCTTTTTTCCTTTTGCTTGGTTCAACTGTCTAACATTCAGCTCGGATACCCATACTTTTCTCGCTTGAATCGACCTCGATGACCTGCGGTGCTCTATCTCACCAATCTGTCTCGCTTTCGCCCCAATTCCTCTTGTCCACGTTCCATCCCCCCTCCCACCTTCTCGTGCTACTACTGCTCGTTACCATCCACTACTACCAGAACAGCACCTGAGAAGCCGCATCGCCCAACGACCGTTCGCCCCCAGACGCCCCCTCCCTTGGGTCAGCTCAAGGCCATTGGGCCAGCCTGCATACGCTCCGTGGTCCCGCATTCGAGCCACGACAGAGGACGTGGACCAGCCCTCCTCATTCGATCTCTCCACATAGCTTCCCTCTGTTCCCCACGCGACTTCTTCCATCTCGCTCCTCAGTTTCTCCTCCCTTCCAGCTCAAGCCCCGAGAGCTGCTGGTGCTTGCAGGATACATACTGGCCCCAGCGAAACAGCTGCTTCCTTTACCTGTCTGCTGGCCTACGGCGGACATACCATACCACTTTCCCCTCTGGTCTCGTTATCTCCTTACCGCCACGTCCGAGCCAGTCTCCTACCGGCCGTGTCTTCTTAACCAGGTCAGTTGCTCTTCTCCCTCTCCCCTCCCCTCCCTGGTCCCCGTCCCTGGCCTTCGTCGTCCACTCTTCGTCTGCTCATCTGCCTTGCTTCTTTTTTTGCCTCATGAAATTCGTCAGCGGGGTCAGAGGGAGGCTCCCAATCGACCTTTACGTCGATGTCATGACTTGACCCCCCTGTCCATCTTTTTGTGTTGTCCTCGCCTTCAGCCCCTCCTCTTTTACCACCGCCAACGTCGGACCCATGCAATCCGGCCACCCGCCTTTGCTAAGATGTATACTAGAGACTACCAATTTCGAAAGCCCATCATCAGGATGGACCCCGACTGTGCGATCTGCCATGCGCCGGCAACAATGGCGTGTGATTGCGAGGCTAAGCGGCTTGAGGTGGCCGTTAAACAGGCTGAAGATCGCATGATGCGGTCCATCTACAGCGACATACGGTTCGTGGTTCCTTTTGTTCCTGCAACCTCCCTGGCTAGAATAACGAGTTGACCGGCTCGCAGTTCTTGGGTTCGCGCACACGCGCAAGATTACATTCTTGAATACTTCCGACTCCTCACAGAACGCCGGAAAACTGCCCATTCCGCCCACTTGGACCGGATCACCGCCCACGCCTACCACTACTATCACGCACCACCTCATCCCAATCAGATTGCCGAGGCTCAAGCCTCTCTCAAGCGGGGCATCGACGAGGACTGGCAGTCGAGCGTACAACGTTACCCCGAAGTCCTGGAATATTTCTTTGGTCTTGTGGAACTCACACTTCCGGCCGAGGATGAACCTGCAGTAAAGGCGCCACCTTTGAGTGCACTCAACGGCTATCGAAAAGCCAACCGACGGAGCGGTTCCAATGGCGCTCCCGCTACAACAGCCGTCGTCGCTCCTGTTGGATATCATGAGCCACAGGCTCTTCCATCTCGGACACCCCCTCCTATGCCTATGCCACGTGTTGACCGTCGCACTCCGGGTCCTCGAGATAGGCGATCTACCTATGGAGCTCCCCCCCTCAACAAGCTGGCTCCTATTACGGCGCTTATTGACATTTAAACGACCCGAGTGCCGATGAAGTATCACATATATGAACATGATACAGCACAGATCACGAAATCTACGAGCATGACGACCATCGCATAATCAAGGCGTGGAGTATTGTCGGCATAGCGGACCGGCGTGGCATTATTTGGGGTTTACAAAGTTTGGGCTCAATATCCCCCCCTTGATTTTAGAAGCCACTCTGTCTGGCACGTTTTTATTTTGGGAGTATTCGGTGTTTGTTAGGTTGGATCTGTACTGAAATCGTCAAGAAAATACGATCCCATCAGGGCATAATTTTCCAATGAATCACAAAATGGTCTGCTCAATTCAATCTTGTGGTCATGATCATTGTGCGGGTTGGCGATCCCGGATGAGGGGCATTGGGAGCTGGAATGTCCGTCTTGCGGCTAGGAGGGAGAAGGATTCAGACTAGGCCCCACTAGCTTGGCTCGGACGATGTCCCCGTCACTGATTCCTCACATGTGCAGCAACGCAGTGTGAACGCAGCTCTTGGAGTCGCCACTGAACGGCGCATGCAAGCAAGCACAAGTGCCCGACGCGAGCCCAACTGGACATCAGCGCCAGGATCTTGCCGGATCATTGACGCAGACCTACGTGATCGGAGGACATGGCACGGCAGAGCATCAACGAGGGCTCCAGGCTTGGACCAGGATGTAATCAAGTGAACATCTTTTTGCGTATCTCATCCCTTTGGGATATCGCCTAATTACAAAATAGCGCCGAGGAGCGCTTTCAGATTGGAGAGAATAAGGGGAAAACGGGCGGTGGAGGGTGAGGACGAGGGAGGCAGCGACTAGGCGGACGACAGGAAATGTCAACCAGCCAGCTGAGCCGGCCCCGAAGCGTGGTTTCCTCGGGGATGTAGTCAGCCTTTTTTTTTTTGCCTTTCGAGGAACGGTCCCGTAGCGGGCAGCGGATATGGTGAGAGAGACGGTGTGTGTGGAGCGGGGAGGTGGGAGTGGGCGGATTGGACGGAACTACAACGCCGGGATGACGAGCGCGGCGCTGCAGCGTGATCTGGTGCTGTAAGGGAGCACGTAGCTTACGACTCCTGCTTCTCAGCAATCGAAGTCTCCTTGAGGTTTGAGGCAACCTCATCGACGTTCTCGCCGTTAGCCTCGGCCTTCTCGATCTCCTCAATCTGTCGCTTGGCCTCATCGATGTTCTGCATATTCGGTTAGTCCATTGAATCTGTCCGGGGGCATCTGTGCGGTCACTTACGCGCTTGGTCTCGGCCTCCTGGTTACTCTTCCATTGCTCGAGCTTAGCGCGGACCTTCTCGGCGACATCGGGGACGTCGAGGGCGCTCATGGGGGGATCAATGCCCATGGCAGCGCAGTCTTCAACGACAGACGGGGGGCAGTTGAAGAACTTGGAGGTGGCTCCGTTGGGGTTGCTCTTCTTGCCCTTCTTACCCTTCTTGGCAGCAGGAGCATACTCCTCCTCGCGATCCTTCTTACTGACGAGCTTGGTGCCCTTTAGGCCAGCCTCGTCGACAGTTCGCTGGGCCTGAGCACCAAGGCCAGTATCAGCCATTAGGGGACCCTTCTCAACCTTGTGGTTGGGATCAAGAAACGCCAGCAGGCTATTGGCACGTCGGATCTCGTCCAGGTAGGCGGGATCACTGGCATCAGCAAGGCGGCGCTCAGCATCGGCCTTCTTGCGCTCCTTAATGACACGGTCGTGCTCGGCCTTCTGCCTCTCGCGGTGCTTCTCACGGGCCTCGCGCTCAAAGGCCGAATACGCCTTCTTCTGACCGTAATAATCATCCTTGAGCTTGCGAATGGCGGTGTACTTCTCCTGCTGCTCAGACTGGAGCTTGGAGCGTTCGTCACGCAGGCTGGACAGACCCTTGTAAGCCTCATCCTGCTCGGCCTTGATGGTATCAAGCTCGGCCTGAATCTTATTATACTGCTCAGACATGGCCTTCTGCTCAGGATCCTCCATACTGTCCTTGATCTCCTTGATCTTGGCGCGCAGGTCGTCAATCTGCTTCTGAGAGTCTTCAAACTGGCCAAAGTTCTTGCGGACCTTGCGCAGGCTGGATATGTCGGAGAGTGCTTTCTTCTCGTCGACCAGCTTCATGGTGCCCGAGTTGACCTGCTTATCAAGGCTGGCAATCTGGCGATCGACATCCTCGAGGCTTTTGTAGGGAACCTTGCTCTTGGCCGTCTTCTGCTCAGAAATTCGGCTGCGGACCTGCTCGTCGAGGCGCTTGATCTGATCGAGCTTGGTGGAACGGGCGTTCTTGCCACCGGCCTGCTTCTGGCGAATCTCGTTGGCCTGGGCAATGAGGTCCTGTCGTCGCTTCTGGGTTGGGCTGGGTTGGTCCTTGTTCTTGTTGGGCATAGCAATGTCAATCTTGGCCTTGATGGCGCTCTGAATTTATAGAGTGTTAGCTGAGATTGTCGTCCCTTGGTAGGAGATGAGGCCACGGAAAGTGGAACCTGGGCTGATGGAGGACTGCACATGTGCCGTCGGCGGCTTCACGGGGAGAGGAATTGAGGTCGTACCAAGAGGTCCATGGAAGCCTTGTGAGCCTTTTCAGCCTTGGCGAGCTCCTCCTTAAAGACATTCTCGTCGGGCTTGGTAGGGCGCGTCGCGGGGGCCTTTTCGGCCGCAGGGGCGGTGGCAGTCGCAGTCTCGGCCATTGCGATGAGGGGATACGGCGAACCGGGAGGCACGTTCTGGTGAGAGAAGAGACCGAAGGTACTGACGAAACCGAGATGAACGGCTCGAGAGATGCGGCAGACGGTGAGGAGACGGTGAGGAGAGACGACACGTGGTGGCCGGGACAGAAGTGAAGAAGTGAAAAAAAAAGGAAGCCCCAAAGGTTCGAAAATGAAATTGAAATTCCACCACTTTCTTGTTGCCCCGTGTCTGCTTTGCGATTGTGAGCGGTTGGGGTCTGTGCGCCCCTGAACCTACCATGTCAAATATGTCCAGCAGCTCCAGCTCACCGTGGCCCTGGAAGCCGCTGGAAGCTCAGTGGATGGCTCCTCTAATAGCACCGTTGAAGTCCTTCCTAGCCCCCTGTGGAGTTCTCGAGGAGTTCTGGATTCAGTTGACGGCCCTTGTTCGACTCCCTTCGTAGTGTCGCACGCTGCACTGACCACTGACAGCTCAGGGGTCTTCCTTCCTCATTCGATTAGCCGGCAGCTTGCACCGAGTCTCGGACGGGGTTGGTTCGAACGTCTGAGGGTTCTGTGGTCGGTGGGCTCAAAGTATCTGTGGCGCAGAGTTGTGGCGCACACTGCTCGATCACATGACACCCGCTTTTATTTGACCCGCTCTCGGTGCTGGACTTTGCGGCGGCGGCCATGCAAGGCTGAGCGAAACAATTTTGAGGCGGCCTGGGATTCTTTCAACTCCACGACAAACGAACCGGCCCCCTACGATCCTCGCCCACGGCCACAGCAACAATGGATATCGATAACTTGCCCACCGATGCCAAGTCCAAGGAGGTAGTGAGGCTCTGGAGAGCTTGGAGGACCGTCCACGAGATGGTTGCCGACCGGGTAAGTCCTTCTGTTCAGCAGGTCGTCATGTCGCGATGGCTTCGACAGCCATGATGACACATTTGTTTCGCTCAATCCTCTCGATCGCGTCGCTAACCTCACCATAGGAGTACGAGCTTGCTGAAGAGGAAGTTAGTATCTCCCTTGACCGCTTCCGCGACGAGTACTGCAACGCCGACGGTTCTATCAAGTAAGACTTGCACCTCTCCCATTACCAAACGTCCGCCCACGCTTTGAGAACCAAGAACAAATTGCTAATCACTAAATACCTCTACCACAGCCGAGGGAAGCTCCAGTTCTCCGCGCGGCCTAGCGACTCCATGCTCAAGAAGTTCACGCCACCCGCGACGGACGCAAACCCGGACCCCGTACCCGACTGCGGTCCCATCTGGGTCGAATTTCTCTCGGACAAGCAGTTCGGTGTTGCCCAGATTCGCCAGTTCGCCCAATACACCATCACCAACAACTACAAGACCGGCATCATGGTCACCCATGTGCCCCTGTCCCCCGCAGCCCGCAAGTCACTCGCTGGTGTCGAGAACCTCACCAAGATTGAGTGCTTTCTCGAGGACGATTTGCTCGTGAACATCACCCACCACGAACTCGTCCCTAAGCACGTGTTGCTCTCCCGCGAGGAAAAGATCGCGCTGCTGAAGCGCTATCGCCTCAAGGAGACTCAACTGCCCAGAATCCTGCAGAAGGACCCAGTTGCCCGCTACCTTGGCCTCAAGCGTGGCCATGTTGTCAAGATTATCCGAAACAGTGAGACGGCCGGCCGCTATGCGAGTTACAGACTGTGCGTCTAGACCTCTCACTTCCCTTTCTTCAGGATTCGAAAATGATTACGAGTACGTAGTGGCGACGCGGTGGGGGTGTGCGGATGATGGGAGCTCTTGGAAGAGTTCGAGACTGGGCTTTTGGTACGAGGATGGAGGCGTCGATCTGCACTTTTGTTCTAAAAGCTGGCGTTCCAGGGGTTCTAACGTATATTGTGCGATGCTGTAGCAGAGCCAATCAAGACTTATTCACCATGTTATTCCTTTGAGTGCAGAAGTTGTGAAGTCGATGTGTGAAATGCTTCTCATGATATGAAAGTCTCCTCAAACACTAACGTAATCGAATCGCGACCCTCATGAGATGAATCAATGGGTCGAAGCTAATTGTCAGCCTAGGATCGCGGTCATCTATTCACATTTCGAGGCATTTTAGAATCTGGGGGAACAGAGTTCTTAAGGGTTTGGCGAGACTCAATGATTTCTCAAAATTCCATCTTGCCGGTCACCTTGAGTGAACAAATCCCGAAATCCCATCGACCTATCCTACCTATTCATCCATCCATCATAAAACTTGGCTTTCAGCCGGGGTATATGTAACTAGTTCCAACCAATGTCTCATCCCATACCTGCCTGACAAGAACACCCCAAAAATAAAATCCCATAAGAAACAAAAAAGGCGAAGGTTGCCATCAGGCCGCGGCCATCATATACACCGTCACTCCCATCTTGCCGGGCCTCGTATCTTCATGATATCCTGCCCATGACCCACAAACATTCGCGCCCCTCTCCGCGTGCATCATCGAGCCCATGCAAAACGCCAGCCGGACGTCTAATGTCTACTGTCGAACTTGTCCCACAAAAAGCTTCAAACCCAAAACGTTCCAGTGCCGTCAATATACATGTCGTGGGTAATATATATAGTTCGTTCATTGCGGTTATTTGTGGCCGCGTTGCTTCATTTGAGAGCTGGGGTGCCTGAAAGCACCAATAAGCCGCCCGGATCCCGTAGCTCTGGCTCGGGTTTTCCGTGGGGGTTTAATCTCAGGTCTGGTTGGGACTGAGGTATAGGTTGTAGCTCAGTCCCTCCGGATCGAGACTTTGACCGCGTCTGTCTCGTGCCAAGGGGACCGAGAAAACCACCGATGTCCTGAAGCAAGGCCGTGGAACCTCGGCGGAAGCCTCCAGAGCCGGCCGTCACTGAGGGAGCAGGAGGGGAGTGGGCTGGCCCTGAGTCACCGTTAGATGAGGTATAACTTCCTGGTCGGAAGCTTCCACTACTTTCACGGGGAGGGTCTAATAGCCCGCCCACGTCGAAGAATGACACTCGCCTGGGCGTGGTCGTGGGTTCGCTCCTCGACAAGGTGAGAGGATCATGAGGGAGGAGGGAGTCGTCGCTTCGCTCCGCATTGCTGCGTTGTCGCTGCGGAAATTGCCAGCGCTCGAGATCTTGATCAAGTTTACGGGCGATCGGGGCGGGTGTAAACTGTATAGGGGCGCCATCTTCGAGGTTATCAGGCTGATCTCGTAGTTCAGGATTGACAGTCATGCCAACGTCTCGTACTAGATCTTCATCGCTACCCCAGTGGCGGTGCAAGGTAGGTCGTCGAGGGTGGAGCGACGGGTCAAAGGACTCGGCAATTGAAGCCCGGCGGAATTTTTGCTTCTTCAGACCTCGATCTCGCACAAAGGAGCCGAGAACCAAAGAATTTGCTGACGCCGTCGCGAATAGAAGCTCGACTGATGCGAGAAGAGAGCGATACTGCTGTCGGCCATCTTCCTTGATGATATTTGGTACTCGGTATAGAGTCACGCCCACCACCGACAGGCTAAGGGAAAAGAGCATAACGAGCTGAACCTTCCTCTTCACAGTCATATGGCTGGTAACAATGATGGGAATTGGGAAAATGACGAGGAGCAAGTCAGTAAAAACATTGCAAACGGCCATGGTGATGAGCTGTGCGTAGCCCTGACGACATTGGCCGCCGGGTCTCGGTAGAACCTGCCAGTAGCGGCTAAAGGGTTGGCATTCGGCGAGGTCACTGATAACCACAGCGACAAATGTGGCGATGAGGATGACCCGAATGACGCGCAGCGTGGTCTGCCATGAGCGCTCCCAAGTGGCACGGGTTAAGCGGCGGAGGAATTCGAGGATGGTTCCTTTCAGAATCCATAAGCTGTTGCGAAGGGTTAGCTAAAAGTTTGTAGTGATAAATTACTATGGCACGAGATGGGTGAATTTGGAGAGGGATGCTACATACGTTGCGGCGTAGAAAATTCGGCTCGCCAGTACTAGGCCACTGGCGATCTCTTTCCTACGCAGTTCCTTGTGGCTGAGTTCGACGTTGTCGAAATTGGCATTGTTGGTGCCGTAGAGAAGGATGAAGTGTACGCATCCCATGCGAAGGAACAAAGGGATCAATGCGAGGGCGGCGATGCGATCTTCTGTGAAGAGTCGTTCGGTTCGAATAAACCGGCCGGCGAGTCGTAGGAGGATTATCAAGGTGCAGAATGATGTGGCCCACCAGCACACAAGCAAGGTAGGTTTGTCATACTTGAATTCGCGAAGACTCGGGGGATCAGAGTAGAGCGTCATGGCGACAGCGGTTGCGGTCCACGCTCGCCGTCCTCCGTGGAGGGCCCGACGAGCGAGGGGAAGGCGGAACGGTTTCGGCTTGGGAACCTAGTCGGAGATCACAACGAGTGTGATGCAAATGGTTGGAGCAGAGGCAGCGGTATTCTGCCGACGTTTGTACTTGAGATATGTCGAGGATTCAGACGGGCATGGGGCAGCCGGCGGTGGCACTGGGGCGGCAGCGGTAGCGGTAGCGGCAGGTCCAGCAACGAATGCATTAAAACAGCGGCCGAAGGCGAGAAGGTGACAGCATCAAAGACGCGGGCGACAGGGAATAGTCGAAGTGGGCAGGCGGATGGCGAAGCAGGAGCAGGAGGTCCAACCTCAGCACCAAGGAAGCCGAAATCGATGATTGAGATGGAGAACCGGGACGGGATCGTCGTGGTTGTCGTCTCGAGGCGGCTGCGTTTTCGCAATGCTGCGTAATCTAGTGGTGGCGAGTGGGAGCAGTGGTTGGTATTAGAAGTTAGGTGCGCCAACAACTCGATGCAGTCGATCTCTGAACACCGAGCGAGGGTCCGTGAGGGTAGATGAAAGTCCGAGAGTGAATGAGAGTGACAGTACGGAGTAATAATAAGAGTGAGTGTCAGTGACAGAGGGTGGAGATGGACAAGGTGCGGCAGGTCGCAAGATATTGCGGAGGGGAGGCGGGTAAGGGTGTGGGCGAATCGAGTGCGTGGGCAGCGTGTCCGAGTACTTTGTAGCGCCAAGTCGTCGAGTCGCACACGACAGCGCCCGTTGTTCATAGCCCCCAAGTCCGCAGCCCCGATGGCCGTGGAGGGAGCGCCCGTGGAGGGTCCGATTTTTGCCATTTGAGGCCCATTTTGGGGGGCGTGTCCCAGCTTGAGGATGGGCATGGCCAGGCTTGCCAGGGCCAAGGATGGGGAAGCCAACTCCACCGGGCTGGAGGAGATGTTGGTTTAGCGCGCCTTGAAGGGGCCAAGATAGGCCGGGGGGCATTGGTGACTTTGGGCATGGGGGGCCGACTGGCTCTGTCTTGGCAGCCTGGTACTGCACTGTACGGATACAGGACAGTAGGCTGCTTGGCCTAGGCTGGGCTAGTAGGCTGCTTGTTGGTGTAGTGGTGTAGTGGGTGATGCTGGTGAGAGCAGCCAGACGGTCGATGGGAGGGACGGGAGCCACCCTGATTCGGTCTATGCGCTGTACTCTGTGCCCTGGGTGACTGCTTGAAATCAGACCACCTAGGGTACCAGGACACCAGGACATGAGGTGCTCAATCTACAACAAAGGGTGTGGTGTTGGACGCTCGCGCTGCCTTCTAGGGCGAGACGAAGGCTGCTAGAATCAAGCATCTGAACCCCATGTCTCAAATAAAGCCCCCGTACAGAGGGACACCTTGCATCTTCAGCGTTCAGGAACATGCGTCCCGCCACAGAGCCTCACTTTTCCGCCTCGACTACTATGATCTCTCAGAGAAATGGCGGTGCGCTGGAAGGGTCCGATCTAGAAGAAAGGGCAGCGCAACCCGCCGCCACCTCGGCCAGCCCTCCAGGTTCAGCCGACAGCCTTGGAGGCGACTAGACAGGCGAGATAGCGGGCAGGGACCGGGAGTGTGTGACGGGGGTTCACGGGATGGGCGGGAAGCAACAGGTTAAAGAACTCAAGAGCGCGGCTGCTTCCCTGTGACAGATGTTGTCAATGTGAATCACAAACGTGTTGACGAAGAAAAAGAAAAAGAAGATAAATAAATCGAAACCACAATGCAGGCATCAACGTGCTGATTTGTGTGGTGCAGAAGTGGACGCCTGGGCTGGATGCGGGTGGTGGAAAGCCCCAAGATCAAGACAAGCGTTACCACCGAATCGCAAAAGAGACAGTCAGACAGCGGTCAGACAGTGCCGGCAACGCAGCCCAGTGGAGCATATCCGATGACTTGTAACCAGATCAGACCTCGGACTGGAGAAATGGAATCTGGTATTGTCTTACGGATACCAGGTGCATGAAGAGTCGCTTGGGCACATCTGGGCTCTCACCCTCTCTGCCCTCTAGGCGCAGGCAGAAGGCAGGTTCGTCCCTGGGACGAACTGAGTGGTACCAAGGCAGCTGAACCAGTCAGACAGTACGAAGTACCTCGAGATAGGGTTTCTTGGGTGCGCGAGCTGTCACTAGCTGTGTTGCACCCACTGTACTTTCGATCTGACCAAACCTCAACCCCCAAACCACCTTCATCAGTGAATAGTGGGCTTCGTCTGTTTCTAATCCCCTGATGCCGAGAGATAGCAGTCGCCAGGGTTGAGTATTTTCAAGCTACGAGTGGAGATTGGTCGACCCGAGCTTCTGAACGGGCGTGGACCTTTCCTGGGCCGAAGATGCGCATTTGGTGGCGTACTGTACTACGTAGTTGCCCTGGCCTGGGCAAATATGATGCTGTGGGCCATGATGCCACGAAATGAATCATCCAAAGAGTCTTTAACACATGGATTCTGGGCCACCAAAGTGCCAATCGGGGAGGTTTTGGTGGCGGGCGTCAAGAGCACAGAGAAAACTTGACTATGGCTGGCCGGCTGGCTGCATCTAGCAAGGGCTGGCAACAAAGACGCCAACGATGCGGTGTAATTATCGTTGATGAGCGACGACGGCGGTGACGAGATTTTCGTGTTCGCGGCAGTGTTGGTCTATGCCGTCGCACGCCTTGAGGTAGTGAAGCCTTAAGATGCAGACTGGTAAGCCTCGGTAGCAGCGCGAATGAATCTCTTCAACTGGTCAGGGATCTTTGAGGAGGGCTGGGTGAGGGGTTTGCTGGAATCGCATGCAGTGAACAACCTCAAAGCCTACCTACCGACCGGTACTCGGTATGTAAGCAGCTACTGTCACCGACCCTGCATTGGTATTGGGACCGGCAAGCCAGTTTGTGGGCGCCTTCAGCATCGCCATTCTGCAGCGATAATTGTGCTGCCAAGGCATCTCACTGCTCGACCCCTCGTTGTCCTCGGTGGTCAAAACTGGAAGACCGAGTTCAGCATCAAATGTGAGTGGAGTGGGGTGGCGCACGCACTGCTGGTTCGATGGCTTAGATGGCTGGGACAGGACACAGGGGCTTTTCCCAGGGCTTCCCTGCCGGCGAGAAGCAGACGCATCCACGCAAACCCTGCCGCTGCACTCTCCAATGCAGTATTCGTACTCCGTACTCCGTACTATGTACCTACACACTAGCAAATCGCCGTCATTCGCCGTCAGTTGCAAAAGCCACGATGCGGTTAGCGTCCAATCTGAAGCGACTTTTTCCCCCAGGTCTAACGTCCGTCAGGGATGGTGGTGGCACTGGTCACCACATCACGCGACAAATGTCGTACTTCCCGAGCGACAGTGGCCATTGATCCTCAGAGAACAACGTTTTCTGCTTTGTCCTCGCATGCCGATTGCTCAAGAATCAAGTCCCTCGACCCTGACCTCCCGCGCCCCCCTGCCGACGCCCTGGCCACTCGATCGAGCAATTCGTCTGTCGCAAACGACACGGTCTGAGCCCAAGCTGTGCCGCGTACTCTTCCTAGTGGCTCCTGCGACCTAGCTCCCTTGTTCCGGGACCCTCGCCTGCCCGTCCTGTTGGGACGGATCTGCTGGAGGACTCTGTTCGTGTCGGCATGTGGGCGGGATTTGGCGACATGTAATTTTTCTGTTTGAATACGGACCAGATCAATCCAAGACAAATAGATTACAAGAGCATCTCTGGAACACGGATATGGATGATCGTAGTGCTTCCGGAGTGCAGCTCAGGCGGCTCTGGAATATGCACCTGCCTGGCTGCGCTCCTGCGAGTCCTGTCTGCCCCATCTCATTTACCTAGGAAGGTAGGTACGATACTTCGTGGTACGATACTTCGTAGCACGTAGGTGGGAAGGAAGGGCCGGGGGCTATTTGCCTCCACTGGAACGCTGCATTGTAGAAGACTTGTAAGGCATAGGTACCGTACTAAGCGCCCGACGGAATACACCGCACACCAAAATTAGACCCCATCCTCAAGAACGCTTAAGACACTGAACTTTTCATATTAAAACATTCAAGATGTAGAGAGCTTTAATAGGATTATGTCTTTTTACAAATTAGGTTTCGTTTGTAACTCATTCGTATTCAAATACTCTTTAGTGTTAATAGTACTCTGTCTTATGCTTTAGAAATGGGTGGGCCCGGTTTTGATATGCGGTGTATTTCGAGTTTCAGTCACTTATTAAAGTACCTCTTTCCGTGAGTTCGTCCAGACCCCGCCTGCAGCGCCAAACCAGTTCACTTGAGGCGTCGGGTAATTATCGAAGGCATCCATCTACCGTTCAATCTGGCCTGACGGTGGCACAACCCGGCCTTCAAGCCCACCAGTAGTGCAATTTCTCACCCTTCTGCCAATTAACTTTTCCCCTTCACCCCAGATGCGACTTGTCGAATGGGTTCCTCTCATGGATTATCAACCTTGCCTGCTTATCGGGACTCGTCAATTCTTATTCGTCTCCCTGGCTCTCCAGCGATTTCCAGGTATCCAGTCCCTCGGGCCCCTCTACCTGCTCCACGACCCCACGGCCTTATCAGCATCTGCAGCGCGATTCGAGACGCACATGTACAGTACATACATTACTGCACTGTATGATATCCCACTTCCCCACCTGTTGTCTTATCTCTCCTACTATTTGGTTTGGCCCCGCCCACCCGTGATAACAGTCGGCGTGGGGATGCGATACGACATGATGCGATTCCAAATCGGTTGGAGTATCCGCTGCACCCTCGTTCGCCACTTTCCATCGTCTCTAGGGCATCGTAGGGCAGTTCGGCACCCATGACAGCCAAGACAACGCCCCTACAGCCAAAGCGCAGTATCTCCCAGGAGACAATGAGGGCCATCGTTCGGTTGGCACGGCTCCAAGTCTGCGACGAATCTCGCAAGCGATCAGCGCTATCCCTTTGCCAAGGGTCTTCCCTCAGCACCGTGCACCACTCTGTCACGTTCGCTGAAGCTACGCTCGACCATTCAGGCCCTCGTCGACTGTCAAAAAAGGATCGCCCAACTGGTGTGGCACACCTGCTCCGACCCTCCAGCACTGGATTCCCCAAAGCCTGAGGATCGGCAGCGTCCTGTGGCCGCCGTTGACGGAATAATGACTGCTGAAATCCATCCGCCTTAGCTGCCTGGTCACTGTATCGCTCCTCGAATCACTGGTGAACCTTTTGTAATGGGACCATGTATCGCAACGATGGCACTTTCAAACTTCCTTCTCACCCTGCCTGCCCTTTGTTCGTCTGTACATGTTGGTGGTTGGGCTTCGCCTTGGCGTCAGCCGAGGCATGAATGGGGCGTAAGTCTCGTGATGATCCGTGTCGCCCAACAGAGGTCTGGAGACCGCTGGTTGCGTTGTACGTAGGCTTTTCCCAGATCCTGTTGATTGGATATGGCCTCGCGGATTACCTATTCCGTTCCTGCTAAGCTGATCATGCATTGTCTACTCTGGATTCTAGAACTTCCGTTGGGCTCATTCGTACTGTGCATGTCCACTCAGTCCAAGGCTTGTTCTTGCTAATCTGACTAGCTGATGCAATCAGTGGCCCTTCCAGCAAATTTCGAATGCCTGATTAGATTCAAGTCGGCGTTGGGGCGAACTTGCACCGTCGGCTTCAATAAAAGCTGGTTCATTCAACAACACACCCCTTTCTTCTCAGCCAAGCTGGGCTTGACGGAACCACGTCCCAGCATAGAGCCATCACATCTGGAAGCCTTCTAGACCAAACCTTCCCTCAGCCCAGGCGCTTCCCCGCACCCACCACGGGTGGTCATAACCCAGATCACCCGGCCAGGAACTAGACAGGAGCCAGTGGGATCGGTCTGGTTTGCATGACTGGTGTGCCTGGGGCGTGACGCCATTATTCACAAGCACGACTCATGCGTGATTTGGCAGCAAGTCAATTCAAACCTTGTTCCCGATTCGGTGTCGTCAACGTGATGGCTGCAATCAGTGTGTCAACGGTTTTGTTCGAAGTGCAAGGCACCCCAGACTCTTGAGCCCAGAGGAACTCGCCGGGAACGACCGGACTTGACCGGACTCGATCTCGACAAGCCCGACTGAACTCAAAATGGGCATCCGGCGACTTGTTGGGGACGAAGACCTCCCTTTCCGCCTCTCCGATCCCGTTGGCCCTTGATCTGTTTGGCTATGTAAGGCACAATCCAAGACAGCAGAGTCCGGGCTGTCCGGCACGCGTTGGCTTGCTCCGCCCCGGGACCGACAACTCTTCCGTGCGTTTTGAGGCAACTCTCGGTAGTCCTGGTATGTAGGCTTCCTTTTTATTAGAATGTTCTGGGCTCAAGTGCGGGCGTCACAACTATTTGCCAACACCAACATCCTTCACCTTCCTTTTGGGGAAGCACCCTTGGCGGATGTGATTTCCCGGTGGTTGTCGTGGTTCCCACGATCGGTACTACGTACACGCTGGCTGGGCATGGCACTCGGAGTCCAACATCTTCGCAAAGGGTTTTCGCGGATCATTCATTTTGAAAGCTTTGGACGACTCTGTAGCTGTAACCTCACCCACCCACAATGTCTGCACCTCTCTAAGACGCACATTGTCATCCTAGCCGTAGATCCTCCACCGCAGCCTTGATCTGTGGTTTCTTTGCCAACCCCCAGTCAATTCCCCTCAAGCACTGGGCAGCATCATCTTGATCTCCCAAGAGACCCCAGAGCGCATCGACCACCATGCTCCTGACCCGAGGCCACGGGTGGTAGAATAAAGCTCCCAGCCGCTTCCGGGCCTCTTGCACGCTCGCTTCAGCGCCCGCTTGGTCTCCTATGGTTGCAATTCCACCGTAGACTTTGACACAAGCCTCGAGCTTGCGCACGTTGCCTGTCTTGTATCCCGCCTTCTGTGTCTGCAGACACAGGTTGCGGAAGTCGACAGTACTCTTCTGGAAGTAGCCCACGTGGAACAGAAAGGCCGTGATCTCCAGCGTCGGCACTAGCACCCTATCCTGGCCCTGATGCGTCTTCAGGTTCTGTTGCAGGCCCTTGCATATCAAGTCGAGGTTCTCCTGGCTGGCCTCGCAGTAGTCCGAAAGTGCGGCCCGACTAGCGATGACCAGGTCCTCGTTACCCGTGTCTGCAGATGTCACAAAGCCGGCTAGGAGCTCCGCCATCCAGGTTCCTGGATCTGACATTGCCAAGTCCCGGAGCATGGGCCGGAGATGGTCGACCGAGTGGAGATTGAGAAGAGTCTGGAAGTAGGTCTTGGATGAGAATGTGAGTTCGCGGAACCGCGCCGAGTGGCTGTCATTTAGTTAGCAAACCTGCCCGTGGCTTCATTTGGTGACGTTGCACTGACCTGTCCTCGAGGACCAACGCAACCGCAATCTGGGCCTCTGGGCGAACTCTATCGAGCTTCTCTGCTGAGAGACGGAGGACGCTGAAGAAGAGAGCACGCACTGATGCCTCTGCCCACTCGCTCTTGGCAGAGGCACCACCTAGGTTGTTCCATAGCGCCCTGACGGCTCGAAGACCTTGAACGCGGACGTGCGATCCAACGTCGCCTCTTGCGTTCGTAGTGTAGTCGTTCAGGCTATCTGTGATTAGTTCTAAGAACTCAGTTGCCTTATTGTGGAGGATACGGCTCTGCGTGAGACTCTGGAGTATTGCGACTCTCGTCTCAATGTCGCTGTCCCAGTGCCACCTTTCCAAGATCGCCTTGCAAGCAACATCACCCGAAAGCTCGGCAAGGGGCTGCGCAATAGTCAAGGCATGAAAGTATCCGTTACCGTGGGAAGTGGCACGGCTGGTAGGCCGATCTTGGACCAACTGAGCCCATTCGCCCAATATGCTGTTTCGGTCGTCCGGCTTGGAGAATATCAAGAGTGTCAACGCTGCCTCCGCAGCGGGTCCAATAGTTTCCACTTCGTTCCTGTTCAGCCACTTCGGAATGATAGAGCGCAACGACGAGAGAAACCTGGTCGCGTGTTCGTTTGTATTGTTAGATGACTCAAGCGTGGACACTAGGCTCAAGTGCCCAGATTCATCCTCCAGAGACAGGAGATCATGCCCGGTACAGGGGGGGTGTTCCAAAGAAGTACCACTTATCGCAACTCGAAGAATCGGCAACAGGGAGACAACTAGACGACTCGCCGCTTCAGCAAGGAGCTCCACTCGTCGATATGCGGTAGACTGAAGGTCATCGAGAATAGCAGACGCCGATGCGAGTACCTGGTGTATTAGGGCAATATCAGGGTCAGCTCTATTGCAGATCAACGTAGGAAAACAGTCCATGGTTGAGGCAAGACAAAGCAAAAGCCCATGTCGTTCTTCCACTTGGCGGGATTGAAGTGAATTCAAGTGCGTTTCAATCAGCTGGATCGACTTCCTGAAGCGAGCGAGAGGATCCTCCGATTTGAGATCGGAGAGTTGAAGCGTCAGTACACCAAAATTTGCACCACTGACTCGTCTCGAAGGTGCATCAAGATCTCCAATTCCCCTCCATCCGAGAATGGTGTCCATAACAGCCTCGCCGTACTGATTGGCCAACTTTGCTGCGCCCACAGCTACTTCATCAATGGCTCTTGACCGTCGAGCGACAGCATGATAGTCGACAGCTTGGACAACCCATATACCCTGTTCAACTGTGTCTGGATGCCGTCCGATGAGCTCTTGCAGAGCAGCGGATGAGCCTCGTCTGATATTTCCAGCAGGATCTAGAGACGCAGTGATGACGAGCTCCGTGCCCAGGACCTGCAAGATGGAACTGGCAGAGGGGTGTGCCTTGGCTGCAAATACAGACTGCGTTGGAATAGCAACGAGTTCCTCGGTTGAGTACCGACGAGCAAGAGCCCATATACCAAAGCAAGCTGCATCACGCACGTTGGATCCAATGCTACCTCCGGACATGCTTCGCTGCTCAAATGATAAACCCAGGAGGAGAGCATGGATGATGTCCGACAATTGTGCCGCTGGAGGGGATCGCCGGTATAGCAAGTGTGACAAAGTTAACATCAAGCCATGCCACTCAAGATTGTTTACGGCAGAAAGATCTCTAGTTGATTTGGCGCCATTTGTCTTGATCCAGAGAACGTTCCGATTGAGGGACTCGAGAACAGCCTCGACGACTTGCGAAGCCATTTCGGGATCCAACTTCAGAGTGATGATACTCAAGGCTTTGCTCGCTGCGAACCGAACCGGCGTGTCATTGTCGGCGAGGCTCTCGAGCAGGTAGCCGATGGCGGTTTCGGTGAGCTCAGTGCTTGCCATATCCTGCGGGGTCTGTCGCAAGAGCAGGGCGACGACGGTTCGGATGACCTTGAGGATCATCTTTCTTGCCAATGCAAACGACACAATAGTTTTTGAGAGTTCGGATTCGGTCGTTGAAATGGCGTGAACAGCGTAGAATATTGACGCCAGGTACGGGTTCATGTCGGATGTATCTGATGAGGACCGTAGCACACCGGCTATGAATGAGAGGACTCCAAGATAAAAGTAGGTCGGTTGCGGAGGCGTATCCTTCTGTGGTCGGAGGGAAGCCAAAGACCAGTTCACGAGGCTTCCTAGGACTCCAAGCTCCTGCATATCTCGTCGGGTCGCCATTCTTACCAACAGGGCCTTTGCCGCATCTCTCTCCTTCCCAGGGGTGCGCAGGTACTTGATAGCTAGTGGAATCATCCTCACGGTGATGGCAGGGAGGTTGGCTGGCCATTCCATGCCTGGGATTTCCGGCGTATCGATATCTTGCAAGTCCACGGATGAGATGGTCGAGAGGTCGAATGGTGCCAGGAGTAAATGAGAAAGCCAAATTAGGACAACATAGCGTTCTTCCCATGACCATTTTCCGAGAGACTCCTCGTCCTCCGAGGCTTGTTCGGACTCCTCGATGGCTAGGAGTAGCAGTTCAAGGTATTTGGTTTCCACATTCAGAAACCGCACAATAATCTTTTCTCCTCGGATCTTACAGAACGTGTAGATAATCTTGCAGATGGCAGACTCTACAGATACCAGTAGCTTGGACCGGGACGAGAGCGTCCTACCCCGGTGTCGGGTTTGCAGATGCTTCAACATCGCTTCGGCCAATAGAGGAATCCACTTGGGCAGATACGGGTCGAGCAACTGCGGGAGTTCTTGGAAAGGGTCCAAGAGCTTGAAATGTGTCAGTAGCATAGAAAGAGGCACGCATATTAGGATACGTACCGTTGAAGTCAGACGAAATGCCTCCTTGGCTCGAACACGCGAGCGTACCCGTGAGCCTCCATGGCCATCAGACTTCCAAAGGAAGTCGTGAATAGAGCGGTCAAAGTCGTTGAGGAGATCGCTCGAGACCTTCTGCAGCTTGATATCGAGATCGGCCTCTGGGGCATCCATGATGGCAACTGTGTATTGAGATGCACTTTGAGAGGTGTCGGTCCATCAACGGAGCTCGAGATGGCAGCCGGTTGGATGTGGTGCATGCCTTGAGAAACCAGGCACACCACGAAGCAACCCCTAGCAAGTGAGTGGGTCAAACGGCCGAGAATCAATCTTAGGCAGCTATGTAAGACGCTGTTTCTGGACCATCTCGCTCATTGTGTCAAGCGGGTGTTGATTACCAATTCGAAAACGTTCAAATAAAATCCAAGACAGCATGGATACCGAGGTTCTGGTCCCATTGATGAGTTGGTGGCTGGTGGATGAGTGCGTCGTGGTTTTGATTGGCGTCCACAGTTGAAATGCATACAGTGTGACCGGCTTCGCACAGTCCAGTGACCGCGGGAAAAATGATTGGCGTTTGACAGTGGGAAGAGCGAAGATATTGGCGACTTCGCACGGACCTGCCGATTACGCGGAGTAAGTTGGTGCCGCCCCCTTGGTCGGGATAAGGATCTTACCCGTGGACGGCCCACATCCCACGCCCGTCAGTTTATTCTCCTAGAACCTGAAACAAAGATCAACTCTCTGACCCCTGTCAAGATACGAGTCTAATTGTAGGGCTCGGCACGATGTTGCATCGTTATGCCCAAGGATGGGTGTTTGTTTCTGGTTTTCGGTATGTATTTCACAACCGCGATTGAGCAAAGGACCAGAGAAAAGGGCACAAGAGAGAGTGATGTTGCTAAGACATTCGTTCCTCAGGAAGGAGGTACCTAAATTCTGTCTTCTGACAAAGGGTATCAAACATTATTGAGATTTGCAGAGCCCCCCAATGCAAGATCTGATCCAAGCCAAACACTCAAGCAACCGCTTTGTGCGTATCCCATTAAGTGAACTCCTAAATTCGCCATGTCATGCCCTTGATGCGAAAGCCGCATCGTGTACATTTTCCCGCCACGCCATTCTAATTTTAGATTTCATTGATTAATTGTCTGCCACAGCAATGGCTGCCACTATGGCGTCCAAGGCGCTGCTGTGTGATGGACCGGTAGCGTCCACATAGGGACCGGCCCATGCGACACCTAGGCGGTTGCTGGAGTCGCGGTCGTTCTTCCATATAGAATCGGCGTTCTTTAGGATGAACGACTTGAACGAGTCTTGGGGCGCCACCGCATGGAGGTAGCGGAGGTTGCGGATGAAGACGCCCTTGAACTGCTGTCCATCGGTGCCGCAGTGGCTGGAGCTGGTTTCGCAGTCGTCCGTCTCAACCAGGATTCCTCCATCGTTGGTGAGCCCGTTGATTGCTGCTTTGGCGATCTTGGCCGCGCTGACGAGGTAGAATTTGTGTCCAGTAGCAAGATAGAGCTCGACGAGACCGCCAAGGATGACGCCTTGGTTGTACGTCCAGGTCTGCAGACCGTTATTCTCGCAGTCACTGGATGTAAGGCCATCGTTAATGAGGTCATCATCGTTGATCATGCCGCTCTTGCTAAACCAGTTCCAATGCCTCTCAGCAATCTCCAAGTAGCCGGCGCTGTTGCTTGGAACCCGACGGGCCAAGGAGGCAGCGACGGTAAGGTAGAGCTCATTGGTGATGGCATTGACATATTTCCGATCTTTGCTCCAGTACACGCCGACACTGCAGTCGGAGCCGCTTGCGGTTTGCATGTCTTCGAAGATGGAGACGGCCATGTCGAGGTACTCTCGAGTACCAGAAGCGTCGTATGAGCGAATCCAGGCAAGAGCCCACCACCCCTCGTCATCGTAGTAGTCGTTTTCGAAGTCATCGAAGCCACGCTTTCCGATGAAGTCGCGCTTGGACATGCATCCCTCGCTAGAATCAATGCAGTATACGGATGACATCAAGCCCTGGTTCATGGTCTTGATGGTCTGGACTTGGGTCTTTTGGGCGTTGTTGAAAGTGGTGCGCATGATGCCACCAATGTTGAGCTCGTTTGCTTCGTCGAGGCGGAGGGTGGTGAAGTCGGCAAGGACGGTCAGGGCATTGGCACTGTTCCACCAGGCACTGTCCCAAATACCGGTAGCGGCATCATACCAATCCGAGTTGAGTCGCTCGATACCTGTATAAGCTCTGTCGACATATGTTTGAGCGTCGGCGGCGCGAGGTTGAGTAGAGGCAACGAAGCTGGCACGGGCAATAAGGCCTCCCCAAGGGAAGTCGTGCAACATGATGATCAGTTGAGGGTGATTAATAAGGGGACAAGGATTATGGTTGAGAGGGAGAAGAACGAGAGCTGAAGAATTATATACTCTCCCCGGGTGACTGATTCAGTGTCGTTGAGGCGAGATGCTATCAGGAGGGTGTGAGAACGAGACTATATACAAATACAATCTTGTGGCTAGGAAGACGGGCAGTGAGCTCTGCGGCGTGGACCATGGTCGGACGCTTCCATGTTTAGACTTGGGCTCCAGGATCCTCGTCCGGCATTGAACTGCCCCTTGGACGTGGCCGCTTGGAGCCGCCAGAACCGTGGAAACAATGGAGACGCTGGAGACGCTGGAGACATTGGAGACACTGATACTACGCACAGTAGATGGGGAAGGGATGCTGAACCAAGGGAACCAGGGGGGGCATGAGTCCATGCCGGCGGTGGACCTGAGGCTCAGGGCCAAGAGCGCAGTGATTGGTGTTCAGGGTCGATGGGCAGAAGATGCGACGCGCCGAGAGCACAAAGGCTGTGGGCGGATGCCGTGCTGGACGACGGCATGTTCGTTGTCGAGCCGTGATGGGGCAGCTGTGGTTTCAGGATGAGATTGAGTTGTAATGCTCTCGACTAACAACCCAGCAAACCAGCGCCCGTCACAGGCAGGCGCCAGGCGAGTTGGACCAGCCAGGCCAGCCAAGCCAGCAGAAGGAGCCCAGCCAGCTCGTGGCTGTGGGTGGCTCGAGGGCGCGGGAGCCCCTGGCGCTACAGTGGATGCATGCACTATTTTTTGCCTCTTTGGGACCGGGGGGCCCTTGTGGCTTGCCAGTGGCTCTCTTGGCTCCCCCCTTGTGCTTGTGGCTCCTGTCGCGCTGGGACGGGAGGGACGCATGCTGCCCCTCCAAGCACCACCCTCTCTGTTCTGGAATCTGGACGCTTTATCTGCCAGGTCTGCCCCTCCAGGCCTCCACACAGCCTCTGGCTTGCGTTCTGCATCGGCTGGCTTGCTCTGCATCGGCACTAGCCGAGGGGTCATGGCAGGCGGCGCCACGTGCTGTTGGCCCTGAAGGCGGTCCCTGAACCTGATACTCCGTACCGCATGCTGGATTTCAGAAGGCCTCCAAAGCGAGAATCTCAACATCTTTGTCATTCCGTGCTTCCCCTGCTATCCTCCCACCGTTTGTTTCGCTGGGTTAGCCCCTCTTCACTCACCCACATAAAGCAGGGAAAATTCGCATGTGTGATGTTGCATTCCTACGAGCCCAGAGCCCTGGCAAGCTTGCTCACAAAAAAATCAGCTCATCAAGTGGACAGGAGGCCATGTTGGGCCGCCTGGCTGTCTGCTTGTCTGTCGTGCAGCTGATGGTGCAGCTGTTGATGCAGCGTTGGGGTGCCTGAGGTACGCCGGCGGTGTGCCACCCCCCATCCCAGCCATGATCGCATGTACACCGAGATTTCGTCGTCATGCGAATCACTCCCCCATCTCCAATCCCACGACACACAGCCCTTTTTCATGCCAGCTGGCTCTCCGCGTTGGCAGCGAACCAGGGTCCTGTTTGCTCCTTGCAACCCTCCGCCTGCCAACTCTAACCGTCCGCCCAACCTGGGGATGCTTGGATGCCTCGAAATCATCCCATCGCTATCTGGCCCTCTCCAATGACAACGAGCCCCGAGAGTCTCAACTTGTTGGAACCGTCCGGGATGTATTGGCCAGATGCCCGTGCTCCACAGATGCTCTCGCGCTGCTACAAGCCCGGTTCCAGCTCGAGCTGTGCGCCGACCGGACGCCTCCCGGCTTTGGTGTGCCCATCTTCGACCCTTACCGCCGTCTCTGCCGCCAGCTCGGCGCGTCGGCCAGATGCTCGTGTTTGGGTCCGTTTCTGGTCCATCGCGGCGTAGCCTCTGACATCAGTCCTTCCACCAAGCAATAGATTGAGGGGCGGCAAGACACAGCGCCGCTTGTACCCTGGTTAGAAACGTCCATCTCTCATCCGACCGCCTAAGCGTTTCCCCGATGGACCCGTCATCGTGGAGTAGTCCGGTGTTTCTATATTCGGTCCACCAGCAAGCCAGGGTCTAGGATTTCGGCATCAAAACTCCTTCAACAATGTATTTGTCCTACGAACAAAGTAGAAAGAAATCAGGAATCAGGATGCCGGTGTACCCTTGGAGCCACAGAACCCCCCCCATACAGTTTGCACAGCATACTCTTGTCACCCCGCCACTTCCCATGTTGCGACATCAGCGTGGCTCGCCATGATCCTTCTGCCAGCACATCTAGGCTCCTCATCAATGTTGGTGATTTTCGTTGAAAACGTCACTTTGCATCCATGACTTGCCAAGGGAACCGGTAAAGCAGATGTTGATCCTGTTTCCAGCATTGTCAACCCTGGGCTAGCCAAGTCTCAGATAAATGATTAGAGCTAAAGAACTGGTTGAACCCAGGCTCTACTCACGACACGTGCAGGTCCCTCCACATCCATCATCCCTGCGGAACAGCACATCATCTGTTAGTTATTTTCCGATTACTTCGGTGGATCAATGCTTGCATGCGAGAATTCTTTGGAAAATCGGCACGAAGGTAGCATCCCGTCGGCCGCGCAACACAAGGCGTCAATGCTTGTTATCCCATTTCAGGACCAGCCAACTGGTCAACCAACCAACTTGCCGGAAAGAAAATCGGTTGGGGGGTATGAGGCAAATATTGCGAGAGCTTTTTAACCCCTGCTGTCGAAGATTCCGATGAATGTTGTTACTTTCGCGGTCATCATCGCCTTAGACTGCGGCATGTCTTCGAAGTCATGGCGTTTATTCGAGCGCGCCAAAATATCCTGGGTTCACTCTTTTAGCTTGAACAACATCATGATTGGCTTCCAAGCCACGATGGCCCGGGAACCAATTTGGGCATATCAAAATTGCCCTTAACGACTCTGATGGTCCATGAGGCAAGCCGACATCGCTATGCTGAGACGCTAATTGACGCGATCGCGAGTGACATAACAACCTATTTGCCAACGGCGCAGAGTTTACCAAGCCTTGGAAGTGGAGAAGATTGACGTTGTGCCAGCGCAGTCAGAAACATTGGGCCACATACAACCAACTCTGTCACATGGGCCAAACTCTCTTCACACCGCATAGTCCGAAACGCACATAGCCTTGGCCGCAGTCATTCGCATCTTCGGAAAAGCCTCATGCGTAGGTCGCGCGGCATGTCTTGGCTCAGCAGGCGCAAGCACGGCATAGCACCAGTTTAGGCTGTGCACGGGATGACAACACATCCAACACTACGCGATACCATAGCCAACATTGAATCGAGTCAAAGGTACACTTTATTTGTTATCCTATGGCACCTTGCTTGCCAACAAACTTAACCTATGCACAAGAAATACGAGTGATCGCACAATGTACATGGGAAAACCTCCCACATGTACAAAGAAAGGGTATATCGATCAAGACTCCCGACGCCCATCCTGGCTACCAGTCGTAACCCACATGTCAACACACTCCAGCTATTATGATTTTGCGTCTTTTAGTAGTATACGCTTGGGGCCGGAGGCGTTTCATGGCTGCCAGTCGAGCCAGCAACGCTGGCTGGCCGCCCTCCTGATCGGTTTGTCATTCGGGACCCGAACCTAGACAGAACTGAACCTGACTTGGCCTTCTCACTGCTCAGAACACTTGCTCTATCGGAGCCTCCGGAGCCTGCGAAAGGTATCCCACCAGCTTCCCGCACTGTATTGACATCAACAAAGGCCTGGGGGAAAATGCCCCATTTGCCCTTAGCATTGGTACCAGACCAGCACCAATGATCTTGGTACGCCCCTGAGAAACGGTCAGTACGGTATCGTGGATCTCATAATCCAGTTCGGCGTTCGGGTTTTCACTCACAATTGACGTTACTGAGGACCTCATCCTTGTCGAACTTGAGCCAGTCGGTGCCCTTCTTGTCCTTGGGATTGAACTTCCACTTCGCCGTCACCTGGATCTGACTGGTTCCGGCCATTTCGACTTCGCTCTCCGGTGGCGGATCTAACTTCAAAATCTCGGTCGGCAAAGAAGCAAAGTTACCGTCGTGCCAGCCAAATGCCCATTCGCCAACATACTTGTCTGGCCAAGAGATGCCTATGATCTTGGCCCCCTGAGCCATCTCCAACGCTGGTGTCTTGTCTAGTAACAGGCGCTGACCGTACATTCTTCGGGCGACTTCCCGAGATGTTCCTGTGGGTAAAAGCGACAAATCCTCACCCTTCTCGATGACGGGATGCGTCTCTACTGGCTCCTTAAAGTGAAGATCGTAATCGTTATGCATGTGCTCTGGTACGTGCTCCCCGTCCACGACAACTAGTCCGGGGATATCTGGTAGCGGTCGAGGGTGGCGAGCTAAATGGGCGAAGAGAGCCTTTTGACTGGTGAAAACAGTTGCGTCACTGGCATGTAGGGTTCGACCCAAGTGAACACAAAAGAGACAGCCGTACAAGATGTCGTCAGAGCGTCGGGTCGAGATATGGCACTTCTGGAGGAACCGAATACGGAAGCCGATTCCATGCTTGACGAAGTTACCGCGGTCTGGCTATAATCAGCATACAGTGTATCAAGTCAGTCATCCATTCGAGCACTTACCAGCTTTATGAAGATCTAGCTCAATCTCATGAAAGTCAAGCTCAAAAAGACATTTAATGCATCTTCCAATCGTCGCAGTTGAGGCAAACCCCTACTAAAGTTAGCTGATTCGTTTGATGGTACGAGGAGATATCGTTGATGGTTGACTTACCGCCTTCTTTGTCTTTTTGATTCCAATACCTCCTCTCATCACTTCCTGGGCACCTTCGCAGAACGCCTTCTGGAGGTAGAAAGAACTCAGGGAGGTGATCCTGCAATCTATAGCGTGCGGGTTCGGAGGGTGGACTGGCTCAACCAGTTCACTGTCAACGGGAATAGGGCCGTAGTCAATCTCCGGAATCACCGGTGCCTGCTCTGTCTGGAATCCGTTTTGGGGGCTGTTCTGATAGCCATTTTGTTCGTCGTTTTGATACTCTTCGCGTCGCTCATGTCGAGGCCTCCTTTGCTCTCCGTTTATCTGGGTTGGCGGAGGCGGAAGGGGGATCTGAGGCGGCGGAGTTGGTGTTTTTGCCGATCCACGAGACGAATGTCTCATTGGTGGCACAGGAAGGGGTTTCACGTATATCGGGGTCATCGGCGAAGTGCCTAGGGTGGGACTATTTTGAAGACCGGATATGGTAGATCCACGGTTGTCTGCAGTCATGGGAGTGGTGGCTCCATCCGTGCGGCGTTGTTGATCAAAGACGGAGCTGAGCTCTGAATCAAGCGACTCCGGGCGGGATGGCGGTGCTCGGCCGTCATAAACCGGCGGGAGTTTAGATGTCGGTTGCGAGAATCTGCCTTGGGATTCTCGATGGGATACGTCATCCTCCGGGATGGACGAGGACATGATGGAGGTGGTGTTTGAGTATCGACCGCGCGGGGATTGGCCAGGGAAGACGTTGTAGGTCCTCTCGTAGGTGACGGGTTCAAGCCCGGTAGGGCTGAGTCTTGATTCGTTACTGATCTGTGAGCTTCGGTTGGGTATTGCCATGTTCAACGGGCGTGGCCGAGCCGTGGAGAAGCCCCTGGGGCCTGTCTCTGGGCTCGTGGGTGGCGAGATGGGTTCTACGGGAGATTCGACTGGTGCTACGGGAGCTCTTCGCTCAAAGGCGAAGTCGTCACGCATACGAAGTTCGGGGGCCGGGGGGGGAGTTTTGACGTCCCACGGGTTAGCAGACGGTGGCCGAGGCGGTGGCTCGATGGGAGTGAGTTGTTGTTGCTTCGGTGGTTCGGGGAAATCGCCATACAGTCCCTCATCAGGGCCGGACTTGGAATGCATCATCATCCTCAGCTGGTCGGTGGCAGCCTCAACGGTCGGGGGGTCGGCGGCGGGCCGTGGGGGAGCGGCGACGGGCTGTGGAGGGATCGGTGGCACCGGCGGAGTGTCAACGATGGCGGAGGTATATGGGAACAGCGAGGGGACCGGCGGAGGCGATGGAGACATGGGAGGCGATCTAGGCGCGGACATGCGTGTCATGATGGATCGGGCATCGTGGTCAAAGGGCACTTCGAGCTTCATGCGCATAAGGATATCGTAGATCTTCGGAGCGGCCTTGCGCGACATGGCCTGTAGCTCGGCGAACTTTTCTGGTTCGAAGTCATCGAGCTCGATGTAATCGTCGAACTCCCAGAGGAGGTCGGTCAATTCCGAGCGAAAGGTGCCGATATCGTCTTGTTTGGCTGTCAGCGAAGAGTTCCGTGGGCTGGCGGGTTGGCTCGAGGCGCGGCGGGGTAGCCCAGCTGGACAGCTTACCATTCTCCTTGAGGGCATCGACAAAATTGGAACCATACTCGTCAAGATGCTTACGACACAGGGGCTCGATCCTCTTGAGCGCGCGCTCGCCTTCCTTGACGAGGGCCTGGGAGGCCTTGAGCATGGGCTTATCATCGCCGGCGTTCTCGATGGCAGTGCGGCCCTTTTCGACCATGTCCCGGAAGGGGGTCACGACGAGGTCGTTGACGTCGTCCATGATGGGCGGGCTCCTCTCGACTGAAGGGCAGTGCCCTGGGCGGTTTCGGTGAGACCGGGAGTAGGACGGTTGCAATGGCGTCTTAGGGAAGACGGAGGGAACCTTGAGGGCATGAGAGAGAGTGGGCGTGTAAGTCAATTATGAGGCAGCCGCCGCAGCAAGGACTCAAGGAGGGACCGAGTAGGCGCAGTAGCAGCAACAACAAGTGGAATTGGGCGTTGCATCACACGACCAAAAGGGGACCGAACGACGGGCAGCAAGGCGACAAATGAACGGCGAGTGGAGCCTTGGAGTTTTCGAGATTGATGAGATGGCCAAGATGGCTTACTTGGTCGCATTATTAGCTTCGAATGCAGGAAAGAAGAAGAAAAAGAAGGGGTCCTGGACTACTGGACTCCTAGACTCCTTGGGGCCGGAGAGGTACCCAAAGATACCAAGCGGCACCCGCCGCATGCGACTAAAAGACGAGCAGAGCCGTCCCATACCCATGGCATAACGACTCATGGATGGGCGGAATGGGCTGGATGGACTGGCGACCCTTGGGCGACCCATGAAGGAAACCCGGCAGCATCATGACCGAGCTGGTGCAAAGCCCGACTTGACGGGAGGCAGAGAAAGCCCTGGGAACAGCCCTGGCGGAGGGTCCCTCAGGCAACACAACACGCAGCGCACACACAGCACAGCACATGCAAAGGTGAACAGGCACCTGTAGGCATTCTTGTCGTCCAGCTGAAGATCCAGAAATGACCAGTAGGTACTGGACTTTGGCCCGTACTACGTACAGCCCCCTCCAAGGATTAGATATAGCGCGGGGTTTCAACGTCGCCTGCATGGTGAGCAGCAGGCGCATGTGCCACAGCGCCAACAGCCATTGGTCACTGAGGCTAGTGGTCAACGGCGCAGTTTCTGCTGGGGCTGGTTGCTGCTAGGGATGCAATGGATCATGGATGGGTTGCCTTGCCTTGCCTGATGGAAGAAGGAGAAACAAGGAGAGCTAAAAGGTTGTCTGCAGCGAGCGAGGCCATGATGGAGTCGGTCGGGGGACGGACCAGGGGGGGAAACCCACTGGAAGCTAAGCGCAATGGGGCTGCTGCGAAGCCTGCAACCCGCCTGCCACTCCACTTCCCGCGCCCACGTTCAGCCTTCAGCGTCCTGGGATTGGGGGGCAGACCCGGGAGCGAGCTTCGTCAATTAGCGCGACCCTCCCCCGAGAGATACCCAAAGATTCCAAGATATCCACCCACGCTACGCGACGCAACATACACTTGCCAAACTTGCGACGGCTCCGAACGCCTCTTGGCCTCGCCCCAGGGGCCAGAGATGGCCTCATCGCGGGCAAATCTTGGCGATGGGGACAAACAGGTAAGCGACAGGGGCAAGGGGGACTGGACTCCCTGGCCGGGTTCCAAGGGTTTGGTTTCGAGCTATTGCTCTATTACTCCATTGCTCCCTCGCTCGGTCACGCATCTGGTCGATGGTCTCGAGATTCCATGTTGCCATGTTGACCGAGGACCGTTTCTGGGGCTCGCGTCAGGACGCCACCAGAAGCCAAGCGGTGCTATCTAGGTAACCCGTGTTGCAAGCAGTTACATTCTGCTTGTCTCGTTTTCACGCTGACGATTCCACTCCGGAGCCCTCGTTTCGCTTCCAAGCCCTTCGCTGCTCGACATCTCCCATCAGACAACGGCGCCTCGTCCGGCCGGCACGCCGCCGACATCGCAGCACGCTCCTCTCTCCTCCGGGTGGCGTCTGGGGCTTCCCATCTATTCGTGGATGGGTTTAAAATGGCCACGGCGCGAGCGAGGCCGAGGAACCCGAAGCAACGAAAGCCGCATTCAAAATTGGATGGTTCGTTGGTGCTATTCCAAAGGGAGGACTTGTTCTCGAGGACGACACACTTGCGATAATAAGGAGGCGGTTGTTCCGTTAGGTAGACTAGTCTCGGGCAACAAACCCAAAGCCAACACAGAATTGCAAGTTTCCCCTAGGCAATCGTCGAAGGGTTCGATATTCTACCGCTCCCCGGAAAGGATTGATTGATCAACAGTCGTGATCGACCCGCAGAGCCTAGGATGCCGATCCGCAGATTGGCGGCCTTGTCTTGCTTGCTTTCTATTTAATTCTCCGTTAAGCCCGTCGAGGGCAGATCACTTCACTGATCAGGGAGGAACAACGTGGCGGCCCCATCGGCGACGTGCCCGGGGCCGGTGTCGTGCGAGCAAGAAGGGGAGATTAATGAGGACAAAAGAAACAAATGATTTGTATCGGTGCAATCATCTGTGAGAACGGATCCGTTGCCGATGGTGGGGCAACGGGGCAACCCCCCGTCTGTTCCGACATGTGCTTGGAGCTTGGGCTTGACTGGACTGGCAACTGGGTTGACTGCCGGGGACGAAACGAACTCTTGGGACCTGTGTGTTCAGCAAGTGCGTACCATCTGTTCAACCCGTGCCCACCTCGTTGGCGCTGCTCCATCCGGTTCATCAGGCATCTACGGGATGTATCTCGTGATGGCGTTGATTGACCTAGGGTGAAGGGGGCGGCACATGCAACGCGTCTGCAACAAAGGTACGGAGTACTATTTCTGCAACACCCAACAGTGAATCAAGCGAGGCATCCAACGACATACTCGTCGCCTGCCTGACGCTTCGTGGTTGCCCCGCTTCGAGGTTGTCTTGCCACGCTGGCTTGTCCTATGCTCCCTCTCTCTCCCTGCAGCTGAGCTGAACAGAGCTGCAACCCAAACACTGTAACTTATGTATTGCCCTTCAGCCGCAATAGGACCCAAGCCCTGATGAATTGTACGAAAAGTGCTCCGCACTTGTCAAATACGGCCCATCGTTATCAGGGAGATAAGTTCCTTGTTATCATACCTAGTTACCTGGAAGGATGCTTCGACTGGGCGTTCCCGGGGCATGGCCTCAGCGTCCGAATGGTCTCTCAACTTCACGGACCATCGGCGCCGTGGCCATCCTCTAGCATCCACCTCCTCAAGCTTGTCAAGTGCCACCGCAACCCCCTGTTCGTATTTGATTACCTCCGATTACCCCTTCTTCGTCGAGATGATCGCAGCAGCCGCCACAGATAATGCGATTGCAGAGGTTGAGAGGGCACAACTGGTCTCGTCCAACGGCAGATCACCAGGACCTCGAAGCGTGATGCATCACACCCGCATCCTCTGCCGATCCAGGGCTACTCTAGGAAATGCCTTCCTCTTCCCCCGGGATCTTGCCGTGCCCTCTAACAACCCATGCAAGTTACTATACTCTGCAAGCCTGGACCTAGAATCCTTCCATCACACTCCAGGCTTGTCAACTTTGTACATTCCGCGCCTTCAGCCCCTACCCTTACCATCCCCGCCACTAGCCAAATGGCTTCGTGTCACGCCACGCCCAACACAGCAGCTGCAGACAACTCATTGCACTAACTTATCTGCTTCCCCCGATCTAGACTCTGTTGCCTTCCCTATGAGTATAGGACGCTCGCGGCTATTGTGCTGCAATGGAGGGTGTACGCGTACGTAGTATGCAGCAATAATGAGTACCAGCGGCGGCAACTGTGTCAAGATACTGCGACGGAACTGCGAGGCAGCCTTGCCACTCATCGACCTTGACTAGGCGTTCTACTACGTAGAAGCGTGCTGTCTAAGATCGGTAGACCACTAGGTGTTGGCCTCGACCTCAGTAACGCTTGTCCTTATCTTGCGACCGACACACATATTAAATTGACTCGGCATTAGGTTCAGTCCGAAATGATAGATCAGGGACGGCCCCGAGAGCCTGATTGACTATTGGCAACCCCCTTTCAAGCATCGAATCTTTCATCAAGGTACACACGTACGTGTCCCCCTATGCCGGAGCTCGCCAACACAACAACAAGCAATACTTCGTAACCTCAAGCTGGCGTCATGGCCTCATCACACTGTCTTTGCTGGAGGCGCAATCTCCCTAACATCGCAGATCATCGTAGAAACCGACATCACACATTCGAGCCCATCATGTCCGCTCCAGGTTTCCTTCTGTTACACTAAATTCCCATCATCATTCCATTTCATCCCCCTCTTTTAAGCCTTCTTACTTGGAGACGGAGCTTTCTTCGCGTCGGCCCTGTTGGCAGCCTGATCAGATACCACGTTTAGCCACACATCACCCCACATATCAAGAAAGGATCGTTAAACTTACTTGCTGCTCGATCATCCTTCGCCCGACCTCAATAGTATCCTGCTCGCCCCGCTGTCGTTGCCAAAACCTGTCACTATGTCAGCTCTGTGAAAATACCGTCTTTAGAGGGGAATCCTACGTCTCTTCCGGGGTACCGTGTCCACGGGTCGACGTCTGTCGAGCTTCCTCCTCCAGGGCTTCTCGGGTGATCTTCTCGGCGCTGGTGGTTGCCGGTGTTGCCACCACGTCTTGGCCGAGGTTTTCTCCCAGAAGCTTCTTCTTCGTCGCATATCGCTCCTTGCGTTCCTTCTGGAGCCCTGGGCTGTCCAACTTGCTCAAAATAAATCGCGCTGCCATCTGTGCTGCAAGGTAGAAGTGTTCCGCCAAGAGAATACTCAGTAGGAGTCCCCATCCCGTGATCTGGGAAGCCACTCCGTCGTTTCCATCATGGGAACGGCTACACAGGTACACAATTGCTGCACTGGTAATACTTCCAAGCCAGGAGAGGAAGCCCAGTGCCGTGAGCCAAGGTCCGATAGAGTCTGTTCGCCAGGGGATCGGACGGCGGCTATTAATGGCAATCTTGAGCGCATCCGAGCGCAACTCGACCCAATTATTGACTAGGAAGCAGCAAGCCGCAAGCGGCCAGGCAACTGAAAATAGAGAAAGGTAACCTTCAGAGAGTTAGATTATACTGTTGCCAGCTTCATGTCTTTCACTTACCAAATTGCATCACCATTTCGCGGTAGTCGCCCGAGACGTCATACGACTCCAGCTCGCACTCATTTCGAACCCGGTCGAGGAACTCAGCCTCTTCTTCGTGGTCGTAGGTTTTTTTTTCCTTGGTTTTGAACTCCTTGGCCTTGGACATCGCTTGCTGCTTGATGTATGGCACAATCACCTCTGTCGCAAAGTTTACAATCTGAGCCGTTACCGTGAAGTAGAACATCTGATTAGTGATTCTGGCCGGGTTGATCTGGAATTTCCGGGTAGGCAAGGGCTTTTCGCTGAAGCTGATGGCCTGCGCTGTTGCCCTCCAAAACTCGAGGAAGGGGATGAGGATGTGCCCAAAGGGTATGTAGACAAACGCTGTGAAAAGAGGTGCCATGTAAGAAGTCATGAAGTTCAGTACAAACTGCTTCTGAATAAGAGCGGCATCATGAGCTAGAAGAGATCAGCCTAACTAGCGAACTGAGGGTACCCAGATTACCCACCGTCAACAGTAGCGTAGTTCTCCATGGCGGTCAACTTCTCGGCGGCACTCATGAGAAGGGCGGAAATGGTCGGAGTTCCCAGAACAAGAAAGATAGTTGGCAGGAATCCCTGACTTAGTTAGTTGATGCATGGCTACCAAGGTTAGAAAAGCAAAGCTCGCTCACCAAGTATTGCTTGCCTGGGCCATTGTAGACCTCGTTGATGAACACTTCCAGTGAGTTACACGTCACAATGAGGCTACCTAGGGCAACAACACAAGCAAACGTGAAGGGGATCTGGAGCAATTGAGTCTGCACTCGCTTGAGAGGTGGGTATACCTTAACGGGCTCTCCAGTAACAGCATCTTCCGTCTCATGTTCCCATTCAAACTCGGGTCGGGACTGCTGAATGCTGGAGACCCCGCGAACACCCCACTGGACCGCAAGATCCACCTCCTTCTTCTTCCAGTACTCAAAGAAGATTACGGACCAAAGACCACAGAGCAAAGCATAGAGGGTGGAGAATCGACCCAGAAGCAACCAAGCGCCGAGACCTAGGGCAGATGGGACAACGAGGAAGCGAAAGTAGGCGCCAAGGAATGCGAAGTAGAAGGCAACATTCTCACCAAACTTGTCACGAATAACGTCGAGATCTTCCTGGTCCACTAGGTACTTGCTGCTCCATTTCTTAATCCAGGCCTTATTGAAGGCATGGTTATGGAGGGGGAAGACGGCATCGACGTGCTTCCATTTGGTGTTGGAAGGTGATATTCCGGCGCCGCCCTCGTTCTTGGGCTTGGTCATCATGAGATAGATTAGGCGCAAGCGTTCGGCCTCGGTGACAGGCTCACTCTGCAGAGCCTGGGTGGCATCTTTATCGGGTGCGGAGGCACGAACGCCGTGGAGCCAGTCCTGGAGGCGAGCACGGTAGACTTGCTGGGCGAAGAGGTCTGCGGAAGCGATCTTGACCAAGACGAGGAGGGATTCTTGGTCACCATGGCGGACTTCGGTGGCAAGGCCGATTGCGGTGAGGGCTTCGATCAGCTGAACAAAACCGGCTTCAGCTTCAGCGCGCTCTACAAGAGGAGCAATGGATATCAGTCGGGGATCTAAACTGAGCAAAGCAGATGGGGGCTAAATGGTGTTTTACCTGCGGCGGGGACCTTGTATTTGACGACAAAGTCAACACTGGGCGATGGATGGGTAATTAGCATTTCACATTCCATATCGTTGCAATCTGTATCCCGGCGGACAAGCAACGTACCCAAAGTTGCCCTCACCTGGGGCTTCATCTTGGGGACTGGACATGGCTGGCGTAGGATTGGAGGATGGCACGAGACCAATGACCGAGGGTGGAGAGATGGACACAGGGAGAAGAGGAGAGGGGCAATGGAGGATAGAAGATTGCACTATAAAGAAGAAGAAAGGTGAAGCTGAGAGGAGGCTCGTGGTCTTGGTGCTATCAGAAGAAGGAGAAGAAGAAGGAGAAGAGGAAGCAGAAGGAAATCAAGAATCCATCCCACGACACTAGGATGATGACGACTGGACTGTGTCGATAGCTTGGTGGACAAAGTTGGAGAAACAAGCTCCAGAGAGTGGAGAGGGAAAGGATTTGGCGTGACGGGACTGGACGTGGGAGGATGCGGGAAGGCGACGTCACCTGGCGATCCTTAAGGCAGGCTTTAGGGCATGGGTCTCGACTGCCCCGCAGCAAGCTCAGCTGTCCATGCTGTCATCTCCCTTGCAGCTCTCCCAATAATAGGCTAAGGCTCCACTGTAGCTTGCTTCATCTCAGCCGGTCAGGGTCACCCACTGGAGTATTTCTTTGCTGGCTCCCCGAGTGATATATCACTGCAGCAAAGGTCGGCAAAATGAGTGGCTAGTAAACAGATTGGGTTTCTGGTCTTTGATTTCATCGCCGCAAACGTCTTTTCCAAACCCGGGTCGTTCTGGAAGTCACTTCACATGAAAGTGGGATTGCACTAGAACGACCCATCAATCAGACCTCAACTTCCTGATGTTATGGGAAGCCGGCTTAACTACCTACCTGCCTACATGAATACCTGATAAAGAAGCAGATAATGCTACCACCATATGCACCATTCTAATTTTCATGTTACATTATCACCAAATACTCAAATACCCAATAGGCTCACACACTCAATGCCTCCTGCGCAAATACACTCACTAAAGGAGCTTATAGCGGGGTGCCCGCTAAAAGGCCTGCCTTCATCGGTTAGCTCTCAGTCCAAGCTCCCCGGCCCGGTTCCAGCTAAGCGAACCATCTGATGCGTCCGACGTCACTCACTTTACTTCAACACCCTCAACATCACCATCTTCTTCTTCCTCGCTAACCACCACCCCGGCAATCTCACTCAATTGAAGCAACCACACACACCAGCATCCTCTATACTCGGGCTACTGATTTCGAGACACCACCAAGTCATCCCGTCGATATCCGCCCGCCCCGGCCATGGGTATCCTCACCTGGCTTGGCCTCCGTCGCCGCAACAAGTGGGAGCGCGTCACCCTCATCGACCATCTGCTTGAATCGCCTCTCACATTTCTCGCCATTCAATTTTACTATCTCATTCTGTTTCTTCGCGGCCGTCCATTTCTTCCGCCTCGCGGCAAGCCTGCAGTCCGCGTCGTCTGCATCTCCGACACGCACGATCAGACCGTCTCTGTCCCCCCCGGCGATATCCTCATCCACGCCGGCGACCTCTCTAATGCTGGTACCGTCGCCGACATCGATGCCCAGCTTGACTGGCTCCGCTCTCAGCCTCATCCTGTCAAGGTCGTTGTAGCGGGAAATCACGACAGCTGGTTCGACCCTGCCAGTCGACGTGCCGAGGATGTCCGCTCCAACGCATCCCCGAACCTAACGGGTATCAACTACCTCGAAAGCAGCATGACCGTCCAGGAGATCAAGGGTCGCAAAATTCACATTTTTGGTGTCCCAGACATCCCAAAGATTGGGAAAAGCGACTTCGCGTGAGTTAACCGAGATCAAAGTATTGCGTGGGCAGGTCAACTAACATGGGCCGCTCTATCCAGCTTCCAATACACTGAAACCACTCAGCCATGGCTGAGCAAGGTTCCTCTTGAGACTGATATTCTCATCACGCATTGCCCTCCAGTAAGATTCTCTTCATGATTTCTCCGACACTCGCCTGTCGACATCCTCCTGACTACTTATTAGTTGTATCACTGTGATCTTGGTCTCGGCTGCCGTCACCTTCTACGCGAGATTTGGCGCGTCAAGCCCCGGCTGCACATCTTTGGCCATGTCCATTGGGCGTACGGAAAGGAGTCTGTCTTCTTTGATGATTTTCAGGAGGCCTATGAGCGCCTGCTCTCGCGACCCCGTCGCGGCCTCATCTGGGACTTTGTCCCCAATGACCAATGGGTTGATATCGCCTCCCTTGTCTACCATGGTGTCCATAGCGTTCTGTGGAAGTGGCTCATGTCCGGACCAGGAAGCAACAACGGAGGCGTGATGGTCAATGCTGCCCAGATGTATGGGAACACTGGCAAAGTAAAAAGCAGGGCTGTTGTGGTCGAAATCTAGGCATTATTTGTCGGTAAGATATATAATGATAATAAAGAGCAAGGCGTTCGTGTTTTCGGTGCTGTCTGTCGTTCTAACTAACATTATAATTCGTCATTTCTAAAGATCGTGGGTTATCGTAAACAAAATATGTCGCTGACTCTCATCCAAGGGGTATTCCCAGCCAATGCCTCCCTTCTATGCGTGTCTGTGTCCTTCTATCCTCATTATCCGTAAACCTTTGGACGCCTTGTTCCAAGACGAGTGGGGGGAAAAAACACGGGGGAATCCCCATTATCTGACTCGCCAACAAATCAAAGCACAATCGCAAATAGTACAGTCACCGCCGAAGCCAGGGCGAGGCTATTTCTAGCTTCAATCCAGCCACTCTCTGATGACACCACCAGCGGGATGTCTTTTTCGTCAGACGGCAGAGACTGGGTCGGCGTCAACGTCGCCACGGGGACCGACTCGTTGGCAGCTTGACCCTGCGGCGAGTTTAGTGACGGCACGTTAGAAGCACTTGCCGTCGCCATCATAGCCCCGCCCGTCGCTATGTACACACTGTCCGTCACCGGCACCGTCACCGTCACGGCGTTCTCGCCGGCTGGACCGCATGCCTCGCAGTTGACCACCTTGGTCTCCATGGGCACCTGGGGCTGAGAGTCGCAGCCGCAGTCGTACACCGTGGCGACGTACTGCTGCGACATGAGCGAAGCCATGTTCGTGGGGCACGGGATCATGTATGTGATGGTGGTCCTGGTATAATGCACTCCGCTCACGACAGAGTCAGGGGGCGGCCTCATGGCCGGTGGGGTTTCGGGCTGCTCCTCGTTGACATCTCCGTATACGCTCAACAGGTAGTCTGCGGGAGCATCGCGGCGTTGGAACCTGAAACGAGCCGGGCTGCTGCTCTGGCCCGTGAGGCCTCCGCAGAATTCCGAGTCGTCGCCCGGGCAAGGGTGGTCACATGCCGATTCATCGCCCAGGGCGCGAGTGCCGGCATCAAGACGGTCAGCACAATAGCACTCGCTGTTTTGGGTTGGTTAGCATCTCTCTGGCGAGGTGGATACGGTATAGAATACGTACCCCTCGTAGACACCAGCATATGTGACACCAGCGCATGCCTTGACACACCTCTCAAGCGTCATCTCGCCGCTTTCTTGAGTTAGGTTGAACGTAGAGAATCTAGAGGTTGAGCTGAAGCATCCGAGATAGGTGAAGTTGCCGATCCTTCCCGGGTTGGCGGTTGTAGGTTCATCCGTAGGTGTGTCCGTAGGTAAGCTGCCAGAAGTCGAGATCCCGGTGGCCGAGTTTCCGGTGGCCGAGTTTCCGGTGGCCGTGTTACCGGGGGCCGTGTTCCCCGTCGCCGTAATTCCGGTCGCCGTGTCCCCACTAGCCGAGCTCCCAACAGCCGAAATCACACTGGATGAGCTCCCGCTAGCCGTGCTTCTGGTCACTGTGTCATCAGTTGCCGTGCTTTCGGTGGCGGTGCTTTCAGTGGTGGTACTTTCGGTGGCGGTGCTTTCGGTGGCGGTGCTTCTGGTAGTTCCAGAGTCATCCGTAGTAGACAAAGCGGTCGTAGTCGTCGCATCAACCGTACCTGGGGTTGTGAAGCTTGTGGTGGCGTTGGAGGGAACCGTCATCGTCGATGAGGGTTCCGTCATCGTCGTGACCGGTATCGAGGGTTCTTCGATAGTGAACTCGCCACCGCTGGGAAACTTGTACACTTCGATATAGTTGACATCCCAGTATCTGAGATCGAGTCAGAGTCTAGGCATTTCTGCAGAGAGGTTCTGGGGCTAGCTTACACGTTCTCAAAGGCTTCGGGGTTGTCAGCCACGTACTCGACGCACGTGTCAGCCAGAGCTGTACAAGTGTCGAAATCCTGCCAAGTAGAAGCACCGTAGTCGCCGCAGAAGTTCTATGCTGGTGTTAGGTCTTTACCCATTTGTGACTGTCTTCTTGTCAATGCTCACAATGTTGAGAACCAGATTCATGTTGTTGTAAAAGTCGTCTACTTTGCACTTTGCACCTCCAAAGATGGCTTGCGGTAGACCCCATCCAGACGGGTCGGGTTGCTTGGCTCCAATGTCGGCGGGGATAGAGCCACGAGGGAAGTGCCAGACGCTGAGGTACTGTCGGTTCCACTGCACGGCGTACACGCCACCACCAATGGCGTTGAAGCCATCGCCATACGAGGAAGTGTCACTTTCCGGGGGGTTGTATCCGCAGCCGACGTTATCAGTTCCAATAGCGCAGTCAAAGTTACGGCGTTCGCCAGTGAAGAGGCCATCATCAGCTGCGTCCAGGGAGCAGCCTTCGGCTGTATGGCCAGACATAATGTTAGTGTATGCGAGGTTGGCACCCTCGATAATATCCAACTCGCCGCCGTTAGGCCAGTCAGCTCCGAAAGCCCAGACTACAGTTGTCAGTTCTACGTACCAGTAATGGTTAAACAAAAGCCACTCACAGGCTGGCCAAACACCACATTGAGAGGGGGGCATGTGGAGGAAATCAGCAATGAAGAGACCTGTGTCGAAAGACTCTTTGCTTTCCAGGCGGATGCTGGGCCGACCCTGGTCTAAGGTGTAGGTATTTGTGGAATCGACGCCGAGTCGAACTACACCCGTATCAGGGTCGATAGAGTAAAGCCCTTGGCGCTGGGCATCTTCCTGGTTCTGATAACTGTGGCCTCTGTTAGTTACGGATCAGAGCAGAGAATCAATGATGCTGGGCCTCTTACGAAACGAAGCCGTGAGACGGATCTGGGTAGTTGATCCAGTTGAAACCCGAGAGCAGAGACTCGCCGGTGTAGGAGACATTCAACTGGTAAGCCATGTTGAAGTATGAGAGACTAGGTATGCTAGTCGAGAGAAACCCTTGAGCTGATGGTTGGGAACTACTCTTTCCGTCTGGTAACAGCTGGGTTTTTATCTATTCGGCTTGTCTGCTGGGCTGGATGACCGGCCACCTGGAATTCCATTGTTCGATGGCAAGCCCAACATTCGTCGCCAAGGTTGACCAGAGACTAGGACATCTCATCGAGATGCCACATGGCTGTGAATGGGTCCCGGTGGTGGTAGATGAGTCCCGGAAGAATGTAATAGACCGTCCATCTGTTGTAAGAGCATTGTCTGCCTTGTCACCGACGGCTCTCTTTCTTTGTTCGGCATTCCGTCCCTTGACCCTTGTTATACAACACATACAATAAAGCTCCACCAGAGGCGAGACACCCACATTCTCCGACATGGAGACAGCCCAAGACATTAGATTCGCAGCCCAGCAAGATGCTAAATGAGACACTAGTGCGCGATTAAATTCCTGTAGCAGGCGACCGCATGACAGCTTCGCCACGCCCTCGGCCTCCAAGAACATGCCTCCTCTTGGACGAAACTCGACTACTCTGGGTATTGAAAACCAATTGCTTGCGCCATGTCCAATACATATGCATTTTCCCGCCCTTTCCCGCCTCTCTTTCGCTTCTCTCCCGCCCCCTTCCCGTCGCGGTGTGGCTTGGGAGGGTTCTATGACATTTCACACCATGATGCGTCTGAGCCCTTCAGTTCCACCAAGGACACGCTTCCCTGTGACTGCGCATCTCCCTTGGCCACTCTCCCACTTTCCAGCTCGGTCCTCCATAAAGGTTTCCTGCTTCTGATGCATACCTTCGATCCACTTATGGATACACGTGTAGCAATATACAACACCGGTCTGACAGGCCGTCGGAGTGACTATGTCATCCTGACAAATCGGGCACAATGACGAATCGGTGGGGAACGGAACTGTAAAAATTGGCAATAGCGAGGGCGTCGCGATAGGAGCGTCTTCCGCGAGGGGTGTGTAGTCGCCTTCTTGGGCAGACTCGTCACTTGTCGTGTCCTTCTTCTTCTTGTCGGCCCCCTTGCGCTTTTGGCCAGATATTACCGGAGGCGGAAGATCAATGCTCTCCGTCGCCCTTCGCGACAACTGCTTCGCGAAGTCTGACTGATACCACCACTCAAGGAACTTCAATGCGAAAATGCTGGTCGGTAGCAAGATGGACAGGCTAGACAGCAAACGCGGGCCGAATTCCCGGGGTGATAGAAACGACCCTCGGCTGGGCCTGTGGCCCTGCTCTGGTGGCTGGGACAAGAGGTCTATGGCTTTGTAGTCCTCTCCGTTCATCCTGCGAATACGCGTTCCTATTAGCCACATGAGGGGGCTGTGGTACTTGCTACCGTCGAAGAGGTAGGCGAGGTTGAAGGCGAGCATGGCAAAGTAGTAACCAGCATTGACGCTCGGGTATATGTTCCGCAGGAACCATCGGTAGTAGTGGATGAAGCGGTCGCGGAGAGTCGGATTGTCAGGCATGCGGGTATAGGCAGCGCCGAGCAGGGCGCGAGGCGCATTCACCTCGTAGCTCTCGTCAAGCTTCCGCTTGAGATAGGGGATCCCCACGAGGACGAGCAGGTTCTTCCACACGTCCTTGGTGGACAGCTTGAGGGTTTCGCGGACGAGGCTCGGGGATGACATGGTAGCCCGAGGGATCTCGGCATTGAGGCCCTTTTCGCGCTTGAGCCCGTAGAAGTTCTCGGTAAAGGAGCCGCCGCGGGTGCGCAGGTAGTGGCGCTCGACGAGGAGCATGGCGCCGGCGTAGAGCTCATCGAACGAGTTGAGGATGCGCAGCAGGTATCGAGGATGGCGATGGGTGGCGACAGTGAGGAGGTAGCGGAGCGTCGGCGGGAGGAGTGCGTTGAGCTGCTGCTCGGAGAGAACTTCGAAGAGCGAGGGCTTCTGCTCGTCGAAGGTGCCCCGGAGGGCGGTGACGAACTCCATTGCTGGAGGAGAGGGGCGAGTGAGGCGCAGGATATGAGGCGAGTCGAGGGTGAGGCTGCGCGGGCGCGCTTTTGTTGTATCGTGACGACGGTGGGAAGATGACTCGAGGCCGAAGCGTGAAGATGAGAAGAGACGATGGTGATTGCTGATGGCAGCGCATGAGATGGCGGATTCGTTGCTCAGAATGGCCCCACATCAGTGATTTGACCCCAGATTTCGGCCAGGACATCGGAACTGGCCCCGGTCTTTCAGGGGACGATCCCCTACGGTCCCTGCCATTGCTGCCAAATCAGGCGCTGCCACCACTATTCCGGAGCCCAGCTCTCATTACCGCGGCAGCCATGGCGGGACCTCGCCTGTGCCTGTGATGCCCCCCAATTGCCTCGGCATTGCACGCCGACTCCGCCGCCACGGCGTTGATCCCAAACTGATTGACTGCTTGGGTATGCCATCATCGTGCAGATGAGATTAACTTTATGTATCTAGGGGTTTCATCCTTTCTTTCACCAGATCTCGATTACATATATCTCTTTATATACGGTAGTACCTCTCTCCCCTCAACAACAGATCCATCCCGCAAACACTACCTACCCAATCCGGTAACAACTGGCGAGGCCATCACATCGCCGAGAGCACGTCCATCACCTCAAGCATATTTCAACATATCTGTCAAACTTGCATCATGGGCGACTCCTGGCAGAAGAATCGCGAAGCCGCAGAGGCCTCCGAGCGCAACACTCTCCTCAACGGGACGCCCGATGAAAAGATCAAGACATGGCTCAAACTCACAATGAACGATCAGGGCCGTCCCAGAGCTGGCGTGAGTCCACGCGCCTTACCATATGTCCAAGTCTTACCCTAGCTAATATCCTCTTCACAGGAGTGGATGAGCTCTTTACTTCCAAACATCAAGCTCGTGTCCACCGACCCAACAGGCCCTCACCCATCATGCACTTTCTCATTTGTGGTACATCCCGAGCATTGCAACCGCCTTGACAATCTTCACGGCGGCTGTGCAGCATCCCTTTTTGACTTCTTGACAACTCTGCCGCTGGCACTCATCAACCGCCCTGGTTTCTGGCACTTTATGGGCGTTAGCCGGACGCTCAACGTCACCTACATGCGCCCTGTGCCGGCCGGAGAGGAGGTGTTGATAGAGTGCGAGATTGTCCAGGCGGGCAAGAAGCTGGCGACGCTGCGGGGTGTCATGAGGAGGAGGAGCGACAAGGCTTTACTTGCAGTTTGCGAGCATGGCAAGGTCAATATTGATTCAGACGTCAAGTTGTAGATGGAGCGCACCGTTGCTTGGATCTAGGCATCAGGGCGACATTCTCGACATGAGTAACGCCACTTTTATGTCTCATTTTATATAATTAATTCACTTCCCATCCATTCTTCTTCATCTATTTGTCTCTTCAAAAAGTGAAGTTTCATTTTTGAGCCTAAAGACTGGAAGTCTCATTCATATGACCATGGGTTTGCGACGTCCAAGATTGGAGCTCTGTTGGTGAGTTGACCCGACTCTCTTGAGCCTCGACACATGACCTGCCAACCGGACCATTGGAGTACGGGTGGGAGACAGTGGCCTGCCAACATGTTCAAGTCCTCAGCTTTCGGGGACTTACCGCTCGTTTCTCATTAATAGCGCTCGCGCTCGCTAAATCGTCTATAGCGACTGGCGATGTCTGCAGCACCTAGTCGAGAAGTTGTTGGCTACCAAGTCATCGAGATAAGCACGACGTGGTTGGCTAACTACATACTCAGGTCCTCAACAGCTCGGTCAACCGCTGTAAGTCTGAGTCTGAGTTGGCCCAACAATGTAGTCTATGTACACTGGCTAACCCCGAGCATTCGCCGAAATGTAGTATATCACATGTCAGAGTCAAAATAATCAGAATTCAATGATTGGAGATCCAATCCCAAGCGTGTGAAACACTTAATCTCCCCGCTAAGACATTTGCTTGCCGTCCTACGCACCGTTTTTAGAGAACAGGGTTCCAGTTTCGTGGAGAAAGGATAACTCAAATGATGAGTGAAACGAATCCGGAGAGATGGTCCGGACTTGGTTAGACCAAGTTGTTGTCTTTAATTAGGTGCTGACGACTAGACTGCTGATGCGGGGTGGGAAGCAAACAGGATTTCCGGTGTAATTGCACCCTCTTCCACCGCAGTCTATCTATCTGGCATTTTCGGATGGAATGACCCCCTGTTTTCTTACGTACTGAGCAATGTAGTTTAAAAGTTCTTGTAATGTGTGTTCAGCTTTCGATTAAGTGTTTCCGTGGCCGAGACTCATCTATCCGAGTCATGTTTACTGAGCATTAGTCACAACTGGACACACTGCGGCAAATACTTAGGAAGCAGACTTATGAAAGAAAGGAGCGACTTATGTGCCTGACCCTTGAGTTAATCACACCCAACAAACCAGATGAATCACGATATTGTGCCTAATTATCTATCATATGCAGAAAAGATAAGGTCATGTCTAGGGTAGGCGACAGACCAAACCCCACCATGCTCCGAACGTGGGCCGGAGCGCCGGGATGTCACAGCGCTAAAGTGGGACGTGCCGCCGTTAAGTCCGATGTCTTTGTCTCTTTGTTACACAGAGCACAGTATTCCTGGCTGTATATATACCATCCCGTCAGCCTCATTCTTTCATTTCCCCTCGTTTGTTTCACACGCACAAAGAATCGGCGCAGACACCATGACTCTCGTTATCCTTCCCCCAGAGGTCCTTCACAACATCTTCAAGTGGCTCGACCCCGCTGATATCGTCATCCTGCCCCGCGTGTGCCCCGTTCTCTATACATTCACCAAGGGCAATAAGACGCTGAGTCGTGCTGTGTACCTGCGGCATTTCGTACGTGCAGCTGCTCTGGCCACGATGTCAACATCGGGATGTGTGACTGACGAGGGAATAGGACAAGCCAACAGACCTCAACTTGGACTGGTATGTTGAGCTCTGTGATCTCGTCCACCTTCAAATGATATGTGAACGCGGTGATGCCGCCACCAAGGTGAGACACCCCTATGCTACGTACACCATCGCCGTCTTTCCAAGGACCCAACCCCTTCTGTAACTCTTCCGGTTGCTGACTGCATCTAGAAACCCCAACTGGACTTCGTCTATGACGTTGTCAACCGCTGCCTCAGCCATGCTTCACCCCGTCCAGGGCCTCCATCGGTCGACAGGACTCACGCTTCCTCGGCCAACGTCGACTTCTTGAGCAACCTGTTTCACGATGAATCCAACCTAGAGGCATTCCTCCAGCGATCGTTCCTATTCGAGCGCGCCCGTAGTGAGCTGCATCATCCCATCCGTGCCAGCGTCATCGGCTCGTCCAAGGCCCTCCTCCACCAGCGTAGCGCAAAGCTGCACTGCCTGTACGGCAGGCCCCTGCTCAGGTTCGGCCCCACGAGGGCCTCTCGTACTTATCCGTTTGCGTGCTCCAAGGTGTATGACTTGCGCCAGTACACAGACCGCACCCACTGGGGCCCGTTCCTCGACGATGGGTCCAACTCTGTTGACTGGGAGAAGGTCGAGGCGATCCTCATCGTCCTCGGCAAGAACATCGGCACCAGATGTACCGTTACCAACTTCTTTAAGGAGAACTGGGACGATGCCTTCTCCGGCTCTTGGCCCGGAAGTTACTCGACGCTGCCCGGACCTGAACTCACATCCCTTGAGCTTCAGGACCCGTACGATGTCACGGGCACATGGTTTCGCGTGCGTGCTCATCCCTTCACATTGTCACAGATGAGATTGTGTTCAGAATAGTGGACTAACATGAATCGGTGCTAGATCGTCTGTTTCCTTGACTACAACGACTTTTTCAGCTACAACTTCCCTGTCGGCGATCTCCTCACTGAGGACACACCTCGCCCAGCGCTTGACGTTGGCGAAGCCACCCGCTTGCTCCAGATGCAACTACATATTGACAAAATTGAACCTCCCGGACCCAACGACGGACAAGACCTTCCGGTGGTACACTTCCGGGGCGTCACACGCTCGCTCGACGACTCGTTTGACGGCGGCGGTAACTCGGACATGCGAGGTAGGTCCAGAGCCATGTACAACAAAGAATGCCTCAGTTAAGCTAACTATAAGTGAAACTTAAAGGCACCGTCCGATTGACGCAAGAAGGTGAAGTGCGCTGGACCACCTTCTCCATCTTCAACGGCCAGGAGCGTTGGCGTAGTGAGGGCATACAGGTTGGAGGCGTGAGATCCGCTCGCGGCGTGGTTGGTAACTGGTTTGATAAGTTTGTACCCCCCCTTAACAGCACCTTGTCTGTCGCCCTCGATTCCCGGGACTCATTCTTCACAGAGACTACGACGCCCACGGCCCCGCTGGCCCATCTGCCTTCTGGAAGGGTCCTATGGGGAAAGTCGAACGCGTGGGAGACCACATGTTGCCCGTCGACTTTTTCGAAACCCACGGAGTAAATGTCGATGAAGTCCAACTTCAAGTTCCCATTCTCACCCCAGCCGACGCTGAGCGTATATTCGAAGGGGTTAGACCAGGCGAACTCCCGTCCTTTATGCGCGACCAAGGGGCAGTACAAAATCATTCAAGCTGAAAAGGCGGGTTGGTGCCTGTGTTTGTAAACTGATCTTGTTGAAATCATATAAGTTGCTGATATTTGGGTTTGGGCAACACCGGTTCATGTGGCCACCGCGCCTTGCCGGCTTGATTGTAGGCAGGAAGAGTTGGACACTTTGATGAATAGGGCAAGGCCTATTTTAGTTCGATCTTATTATGCTCCTCGAGAGAGAAGTTGTAAGAACAGTATAAAAAAAAAACGCTCTGTCGTCCAAGACATTGGGGTATTCTAAAGTACATGCAATCAACCATCTGAAGCCTGCCACCACATAAACCACATTGGATCATTCCATCACATATCTGTCATCCATTGATCGTTTCGACACCAAATCACCGGCGCTTGCTATCAAGTGCCCTTCCCTTCTTTCCTCCTCCTTACCCCCTCTCTTTCTACCGCGTGATTGTCTCAGTGGATTGTACCGCCCGAGTTGAGAACAATGCAGTTGTTGAGGAGAGTTGAGGCCTCGTGCAATAGTTCCCATCTGGTAGTTTCAAACGTGTCCTTGAGGATCATCAGGAGCGCCGTATTCACATTGATGCCCGTCTTTCCCTGCAAGTTCCCAGGATTTTCAATGGTGCCGAACCGTATGAAATACTCTCTCATATATTGAAGCTTCTCTTGTCTTGTCGTTGGCATTGGGGCATTAGGGCAGGGTCCTTCCAGGGCGAAACCATAAGACCAGACGACTAGGGCGGCAAAGTACAGCACCCATGGTCTATTGAGGAGGACATCGTCGCGTGCGTCATATGGCTCGTCTAGATGATAGCCTCCCGCATGTGCCGGTGTGACTTGGTCAGGCGCAAGGACCGAACACAGAAACTTGAGCGCATAAAACGTCGCATCTCTCGCCCTGGCGGAGTGTGCCCAGTGATCCTTGATCCGCCTCTGAGCGCTGCCGAACTCCTGCGGGCCAATGGCTCGACCAAGTAGACGCTTCGCTCGGGCAAACATCTGGCAGTCGACAATGTCGGCATGCATTGCCATGTGTGCTAGATGGTGCAGAACTGTGCGACTCTCGAACACAACATTGAACTCGGTCTTTTTCATATCGTTGTTTTGGTACGGGTCGGCCGAAGGTTCGTACTGCTCCAGAGACTTGTCAAAATCTGCCTTCCAGGTGTCGTACGCTCGCGTCAGAGTGGCACGCCATCGGTCACGGCCTCCAAGAGCTTGAATGATGCCTCCGCCCAGGACGTTGACTTGAAGGTCTCGTTGGTGCATATGCCATGAGACACTTAGGAGTCCTGCCATGAGGACTGTTCTCCCAAAAGAGTTTGTGCGCACATCTTGGTTGCTCAAGGTTCGCTTGAGGCCCTCCAAAAAGGACATGGGCTTGATGCCATTGGACATCAGGTTCGACTCGATCCTCCAAACTTCCGCACTGCTTCCTGCCCGCCACATGGCATCGTCACAGGGTAGGGGAAGTCGCATTTCATGAGCAACCATGACTGCCGAATGACCAAACATGGTGGCATGGATAGAGTCAATTACGAATGCGGCGAAAGCCGCACGGCGCGTGGCTTCGTTGGTGACCCAATGTTCCCACCACTTCTCCGCAGTAGGGGCAAGGCTTGATGTCGATGACTGGCGGGATCCGTTGGAGCTATCTCTTGGATTTGGCGGTGACTCCAATGCAGACTTGCCGATCAAGGAACGGCCTCGGCGCATCAATGTGATTGTCGTGGCGTGGTGGATGTGAGCTCGTTCATGCAGCTCTCTTGACGAGTACATCTTCTCATACAGTTCGAGAAGGATCAAAGCTTGGAATACCCAGAGCTTAGCTGGAGGCCGGAAATTGATATCCATAAAGATATCCCACCGCAGGTGCCACGCAAGGAAGTTGGAAAGTTGGGCACTGGCCTTGGTCACCTTGTGGCCGTGAGTCCGATCGAGACAAGCGCCTCCAATTGCCATCATTGACAGTAGCAGCAAATTTGGTGTCTTGTCAGGAGAGAATGTTGGCTTATGAAGGATTGGCATCTGATCGCTGAAGTGATACCAGTAAGAGCCAATGTAGGCCTGCATCATCCTCTTACTTAACATGTGTTCACCGTTCGCGCGATCGCCTTCGAGGATGCCCTCCCACTGGCGATCGACGGGTGCATGTTTGTTGTCATGGAACCGCTCCTTGATGAAGTCAAACAGTTCTTGGCTCTTTTCTTCGGAAATCGTTGCCTCCGGAACTTGCTGCTCCAGGAGGTTATTGACTGCCATCACTGTTTGCGGAGCTGTTGGGAAGTATCCAAGCCCAGTACCATCGCCGCTCAATAGACTCATGTTGAACTGGTTGCTTTGCAAGTCCCCGTAACTGGAACGTGTTAGTCGATTGGGAAGACGAAGTGACTGGGTATGAATTCTTACTTTGCGTAACCAGGTGGTATCACTGGAGTCATGTTTGATGGGCCTGGCGAGTTGAACAAATACGCCATAAAGTCCTCCGGCATCCCTACGTAGGGGGATTTGTTCAGATCACCATCGCCGCCAAATACGGGAACAGTCCCGGGTATTGACATTTGATCCAACATCATGAGCTCACCGGCCTGAGTCGTTCCGGGCTCCGAATATTCAGCATTGGTGGTGGCTCCATACTGTTGTCCTGTGTCACGCGACGTTGGCTGGCCGTTGGAGAACTGCGATGGAGGTAGGTTGATTGGCATCACATTCTGTTGTGGGACAAAGCTGCTGGACTGAGGCATGGAGTGTTGCGATTTAGGAAAACCTGGCTGGTTGGCGATTGGTGACATGACCCCGAATGAATTGGAATTTGTTGGCATGGGCGGGCGTTGTGACACTATAGGGGAGTGTGGTTGGGAGAGTTGGGGTGGTCGATTATCGAAGCCCTGGGGTTGGGGCTATAGGTATCCATTCCATTCGAGAGGCCGCTGTTTGTGAACATGCCTTGGGGGGTTGACATGGGAGAATAGGGACCCCCGGATGGGTCTTGGGGCCTTGATATTGCATGTGTGACGGGCGGGGTTTGGAGTAGTCCATCGAGTTGCGGTTGAATTCTGGAGAGTTGGAGCCGGGGGCCAGAACTGGTGCGATATGCCCAGCCATGGAATCCCTTTGGTTTAGCTGGGATCCCTTGGCCGCGTGGCGATCCATGTGGCGTTTCAACAAATCTCCTCGAACAAAGGTTCGGGTACAGTTTGGAAAGTTGCAGTGATAGGTTTGCTTCGAGTTGTGATTGAGCTGATGGCGATATCTGGGTATTGTTAGTGCAAGTAATTCTGGTGAAAGCGACTAATCCACGCAAGACGTACAGATGTTCTGCTCTTGAGTAACTCTTCCCACAACCTTCGGCAGAGCACTCAAATCGCTTGTCGAGACCCTTGCGACTCCGTCGCCTTTTTCTCGCGGGACCGGGACCATCTGAATTGGAGGAGGCACCGTTGGGGCCGTCGTTGACGTCGTCGATCTTCCCATCCTGGTCGCCGCCGTCATTTTCGTGCGAGCGACTTCTTCGACGACCACGATCGTGGGGTTGAATGCTGTCGAGGTTTTGTGCCGTGCCCATTGTGCCGGAGCTAACCGGGGAGATGGGGAGGATGGGTTTGAGGTCGCTTGGTTGCGTGGCTAGTATAGAGGCCATGGCCTGATGTATTCAATCTGTGGATTGAGGAATGGATGAGAGGTGGTAGAAGGTGCTGGTTAGAGCTTGAGTTTCCGTGGCGTGCGAGAGGAGGAATCTCAGCCGGATAATTAGAAGGATGCCTCGGACGAGTCCTTCGGCAGGCGAGGTAGGCAATTGGAAGTTGATTAGGTGTCGAGGAGCGTTGAAACGGCGAGGACGCTGGCGGATTCGCGGGGTTACCGAGGGGCCGTATTGTGGGCCAAAGTGGTAGATTGGGTCAGTCTTCAGAGACTAAGTGGAAGTCGCGCCAGACGCATGACAGGCAGGGAGACCGGCTCGTCGGAGGGGGCCAGTAGGGTGAAAGAACCGAACGGAGCTCGCGACGGTAGGATCGTAGATAGCACGATCGAAGAGCGGCAGTAGAAAACGAGAGGAACACGCAGATGGGAGCTGGTTACTTATTAGTGTCAGTAGAGGAAGAGAAGGTGGTCGCGTGTTTTTGCGGGTAAAAAGCTATGTGAAGTGGATCAAGGCACGTCAAGCGGCCTGGGGGGAGCCGGGATGTGGGACCCAGACTGGGGAGGGCAAAACGGTGGGGAGGCAGCTTTTAGTCATGGATGTGGTGATTCGTTGCGCTGGGTCCTGGTAAAAGCGCCGTCATCGGTTGGGGCCGAGTTGTCGAGGTGTTGTCGAGGATTGAATTGGCTTGCGTTTTGTTCGTTCGCCTGGCTTTCGAGCTCCAGGATGGCTGGGCCAGGCGGATTGCGGAGACGGCATGGGTGATGGGGATTGGTAGGTGGAAGATCCTGGATCGACCCCAAGAAATGCGCGTGGAGTGTCGAACGAGGTGCACGCTGAGCCTTGAACCCAGGGGCGTCGGGAGAGGTGCAGACAAGATGCTGCAGTAGAGCTTTGATGCAAAAGCTGCGGTATCCGTGCTCGCAGCTAGCCAACTAGCCAGCGGCTCGGCGCTGGCTTGCGCGGATGCCGAAAGCCATAGACGGACGGACCTTGGCGCACTGGATGGGATGGCGGGCGTTGGATTCTTTGGCGTCCCCGGCAATGGCGGACGGAAAGGGCCGCGGTGGAGTCTGGAAGCAGGAGGATGGCGAGGTATGAGGATGACGCGAGTAGAGCGAGAGGATAACTGGGAATGCCGTGTAGGGAGAGAGAGGAATGGATAAAAGGAATAGAAGTAGGCCGAGAACGAAAGACCAAGCACAAGGCAGACGAGGACGAACAAGATGGGGGCGCATACTGTACCTCGGGCTCGAGAGTGTAGTGCTGGCGCACAAGGCACAACGGGTGACGCGGCTAGGATAACGGGAGAGCGGGAATGGACGAAGAGAAGAGTGAAAACCGACAAGTGACGGCTCACGCAGACGGTTGTCAAGAGTCGAGGGATATGAATCGAGTGTCGAGAGTGGTGATTTGAGAGGCAACAGACCAAATCGGCTTCTTGTCAATAGTAGAAAGAAAGAAAAAGATCAGTCCAACCAGCCCACGCAAGTAAGGTACGCGAATCGCAGGCAAAGCAAGCACTTGTTCGTTCCAGGTAGATGGCCGAGTTGCTCTGGGGAAGTGGAAGTGGCAGCAGTGTCGACGCGGGTAGGGTGGGGGTCTTAAGGCATGGACCCTCGTCCATTAAGAAAAAAAAAAAAAGAGCCATCCTAGGCTCGCCCATACGATCCATCGCCCATCAACCAGCGACAGCACTCACAGACAGTGACCACCATCCAATCCACCCAGGCCAGGCAGAGAGACACACCTAGAAATCCGCGACGTCCCATCCTTTTAGGGACGGCCATTCTTGGACTGGTCTGGTACGGCGCGGTACATAGCGTGGTACGTCGACACTAGCCGAACTGGCACGGTACTCGTGCCTGTTGGGTGTGTTGCGCAAGGTAGGGCCAGCAGGCCATGTCTGTACAGTCGAAGTGTGACTGATGTACTCGGCTGTATTTGCTGTGCCAGCCCGCCAGCCGGAGATGGGTGGATTGGTTGTCTCCGATGCTGCAAATGCCTCCGCTCTCCACCCTCCACGTCCAGTGCAGTACCCTCCCTCCACCCTCCCACCCTCTGGCCTTTGACTCTCTGTTTGTCGCCTCTCCACCAGCTCCACCGAGCCCACTCCACCGTTCCCCCTCCCTCCCACATCACCATACGTAGTACTTCGTAGGCGCGCCCTGCTTGACTTGCCTGCCACCCCTTCCTACATAGGATGACCGACGATGTACACCCGTATGCTCTCTGCACCCGGCCTCCCCCCTCAAGCTGCAGGCCTGCATCTCAAGCCCTTCACCTCCGCTCCTAGCGCCGCCTCGTTTCCAGTCCACGTTGAGACCCATCCAAGCCATCCTTCTTAGACATGCTCCTTGGACTGTCTGCGAGGGGCCGTCTTCAAGCCCTGGCACTATCCATGTCTGCCCGCCGTGCCCTGATGTGCAGCTCGCCGCATCAGGACTCATAGAGCTGTGAAGGTACAAGGGGGCGTGACCGGCCTGCACCGCCAGCTCTCGTTAGTAGAAGCCGGGGGCCAACGCAGGCCAGGGGAGACACAGAGGGGAGGGGAGGGGACTCGATTGATTGGGACCAAGCACCCATGATCCATGGCAGCTCATGGACGTCCCATCATGGCTGACGATTTAATATGGCTTGACGCCTGAGCGGCCCATGGTCGTCCCCCATGCACCCTGCATGAGCCAGCTCGGCTGGCTAGGGAACCCCGAAGTCGCGCACTTCGTCTATTACAGGCACGCTCAGAATGTATCCGTAATACTTTTGGTCTCGTTGGTGGCTGGAGTCCTGGCATGCTCGATGCTCTCTATGAGACACTTGCGAGAACGGCACTGCGCTGGCGTTTGTACTCCTTTTAGGACATGAAGTCCCCCTTTGCTTCCCATTGTGGCCAATCCCAAAAAGCAAGCATCGCCGAGAGAGTGTAATGCGGTTGGGCGGGCTCCGACGAACTTTGACGTGCCCACGGACCACTTCGATATTGCCTTGCCGCTGGCGCCGGGCTTACGTGAACGAGTTGCTAGAACGACAACTGCCTGCTCCTGGATCTTCCATCAGCATCTCGTTGTGTGTGGCATGAGCAGTGGCGTGCCCTCCCTCTATTTGTAAGTCTGCTCCCGGGTCATCGGGGTGGAGACGCTGCCGGCATCTACCCATGGAGCACGGAGTACAACCGGGTACTCAACACGACCACACGGGGGACACGGGGCCATCCCGATGATGCAACTGCTTCTTTCAAGCTTCCTATGACTTGGCACAGGCGTCTCCACGTCTATCGGTAATCTGGCGCTTTGTCGCGTGCTTAAGAACCCGAAGAACGACTTTTGAATGCCGTACGTAGGTACTTGTGCTGCAGCCTTCCACCCCAGAATGGGGGTGAGACAGCCACCACCTGAGCGGTTCGCTATGCGGGATGATACTGGAGTACACGAAGCCACCGTCGTACGCCAACCTCCCCGGACTTTACGGGGTCTTACCAGAGTGACGCCTTCACTTTCATTGACAGCAAGCGACATATCCATCCCATCATGGCTTTGACTCCTGGTTCTTGGGCTTAGGCTAGTTGAGGCTGTCCTGTGTGGTAGCTGGTCTGGGATCTTGGGGCTTGCTGCTTAAGAGGGTGGCTTTATTGAGCCGTGAGTCGTCCGCCCCCATACTTGATCTAAGCTGAGAAGGTTTTTGCCTGCATCCCGCTCACCTCTACTTTTACGACCTGCGTGATGTCGTTGGTGCGACAAGCCGCCTAGTCTACGTGTCCCCTCGGCCTGTCGAAGCTGAACTTATTTGGACTGAGTTGTGCTGTGAGTTTCACATTATAGTACGTCCATCATCTCGATGTTGATCAAGGCGGCGTAGCGTGCGGGACTGCCCAAATTGGCTTGGGGAGGGTCAGGTTTAATCTGCCGTGTCTCGTTTCCTGGAGCCAGGATGGTGGCCAACACTAAACTACGAAGCAGGTCTGCAATCCTCAGACCACTGCTAAAGCATTTGGCTTTCAACATTGCCCACCAAGACCACACCTGATCGATGGACACATTTACTCCCCACGGGGTGTGGATGAATAATTCAATACGCAAATGCTCATCCATGAGAATTTGTTTAATCCGCGCATGGGCGTCAGAGCCAGAGCTGATCTCAGTCACCTCCTGTGGTCACCCAGGTCGTGTACTGTACAACTCAGACATTGAGGACAGACACCTGATACATGCCTTGAGACAACCCCGGAGCTGTTGAGCGAAGCGGCTGCACATGCGGTCGAGTCTGCATTTTTATAAGAGGCCTAGTGCTAGAGGCGGTTCCAACTGCGGTGCGATCCCAGGGAAGTTTTGGGCGCCCAACCAGCGACCAGGGTGCGCCATTTTCTCCAACGTTCCCGACGCTGCCTGCTAAGATCTTGTGGCATGGTGGAAGAAAGACAAACATAGCGCAGGGTGTGGGCGCTGGTCCTTTTGCGATTCGTTCTAGAGAAGCGCTGTAACCCGGGCCATGGGCCGAGATCTTGCCCAGCGTCCATTTCGGTCAGCAAGTGGAAGGCTTGGAAGGGTACTGCCAGGTACCGACGGCTGGGAACGGGCCATGTTGGATTTACCATGATGGTCTCGTCACTTGGACTCGACAATGAGGCTGTACTCTGATCAACGAACCCCCATCTGGACCACTAGTCACAATAGCCTCTTGTTAGTGGCGCTACGGCAAGGTGATGAGCCAATCCCTAAATGGTCGTGAAGAGGGGGGAAGGTTGGGTCGGGTGCCATCGTCGCGGGATTGGCGACAGTCTCCCGCGCCCAGCACACCAGCGACTCGACCGGCCGAGTGGCCACCCCAGATTCTGATCGTGCTCCACAGCGGCTGACATCTGCGTAAGATGAGGTGCGCTGAGACAGGGTCGCGTTTCTCGCGCCTCCAATTGTTGCCATTACCTTGTCCAAGCCCTGATTTGTTGGTACGAATTGGTAATGGCTTGTTTCCAACTGTCGCTTATCTGCTGGGGATTTGCTAGTGTTACACAGATAGCAAGAGCCTTGGTTGACCTTGGCACATGGAAATGATTGTCTCCACGTAATGGAGTGACTCTTCTCATGTCTTAGAGTTGGCCATGCCCAGGGGATGCACAGTTTGCCGCTCTGGGGTATCAAATCGTTTCCCCTTACGTATTGTCGTGTACATCGACGAATTCTTAGCATCGTTCTTCCCGGCGGCTTTTCAGTTGGCTTACCACGTAGCACCTGTGTTGCCCCCCCCTTTCCGATCGTACATCATCTATGTGCACTCGCACTCCCTCTACGAGTCGAAGGGTATCCTAATCAGATGGCACATTTCCGGCGGAGCCCGTGACTGAACAAGTCCGCGGCGTAACCCCTTTGACAAGGAGATAATCTTGAGTTGCCTGCATGAACCGGCATGAGGGCAAACGAGCCCTCCTTCTTTCCCCTAGTTTCGACGAGAGCCTCATCTTGCCGCGGAGTTACGACCACACTTGGAAACCGTAATCCAATCACACGGGACGGAGCCTTCACAGTGTCCCCAGAGGCCCCAGAGGGCCGACCCATGTGATCTAGCGGGAATAGCGCAGCCTTGTGTGTACTCCCACGGACTAGCCTCTTATGTTTCCTCTCGGTTACTTGGCAGAGAGCCAAGTATTGTTGACGGTGGCAGCCTCGCAATTACCGAAGGAGAATTAGGAAGGCACGAAGTGGTGCTACGCCCCCATGGTCCCAGGAAACCGCGAGCCCTGGCAGGTGATCCCTCGTCAGCCCCGTGATTTGCTGGGATGCCGGCTCGCAGAAGCAATTCACAGAGCCAGCGTTGTCTAAGCGGATGCGCCTAGATTAGAAGGGACATGCTCCACCGGGAATCCCCCACTGCGAGGTCGGTCAGCAAAAAAAAAAAGGAGTGAGGCAAAATTTGATGCTGCGCGTGGCTCAAAATCGAAGGTGAGTCGGAATCGAGGCGCTGATCAGCGCAATGGGGAGTGCTTTGTTGGCAAAGTCGAGGCTTTCTTTCAGCTTTCGAGTTTGGCATCGGTGTCTGGACTCTGGAACCATCATCCCGCAGACCCACCGCCGGCAACGGAGCGTGGGCCGTGGGGCGAGATCGTGGGGGTCTTTTTGAGGTCCACATAAAGTGCGTGATGCAAGAGTGACGATAGAAGAAGATGGGGATGGCCGTCGTCGAGCATGAGATGCGAGCGATGAGAATGCATAGTTTAGTTAGTAGTACTCTTCTAGGCGCTGCATATCCCGACACCGCACTGCATCTGTACACTTTGTGCGTACAAAGCGCGAAATGTTCTCCGCCTACCTCTCGCGGCGTGACCCTGGGCTGATTCTTGTCCCTTGAGCTTTGGCTGGGCTATGACCCTTGAATGAGCGGCTGTGGCAGACAACCGTGGCAGCTCATGCATGCAGGCAACGAACACCCATTGGATCTTTTTTCGCTTCCATACCTACCTAGACCGCGAGCTCCCCGCACGGCGACAATACGATGATGACGATGATGTCTCGAGGTCTTCACGCAATGCCTCTCATGCAGCAACATGGTTTATGCACAATGGCTCTCTCCATCCATCCCCCTTCGGTACTTGAACGGTGATGCGCGATAAAAAGCAACCCTGCTGCTCTTTCAGCTCGTGTGTCGTCCTGTCACAAAAGCAGACATGAGTGGCTGGGTGATTTCTTCTTGAGACCAGAGACCGACAGGCACCCGCGGCCTGCAGAGAGGAGAGGCACCTTTCCCACGTTGCGCAAATGGCCGGCCGCCACCCCCGCCGACGTTCTTCCTCTTCGCTACCGACTTGTTGCGTCTTTCCCCCTCCCAAGTTTCTGTTTCTCTGTTGGGTCTTGTTCGGTCGGGGCCTCGTGCTCTCCCGTGACCTTCGCATGAGGGGTCGCCGGATGGGGTTTGGAGTGCCTTGCCTCAAACCGGCCTTGCCCGCCAACCAGCCAAGATGGTATTCCCACGTTGAGACCACCACTTGGAGCCGCCTTCGACTCGCTGCTTTCCAGTCCCAAACCCCCAAATTCCCCAAAACAGCCTTTGGTGGCTGTCCCGCTGACACGGCCTGACCGACAGGTTGAACCACGGCGTCGGAGTCGCCTTTCCGGTGCTGCTTCTGGTGTTGCTTCTGGCGCTGCTTCTGGTCGAGTTCCCCTTGGAAACCTGGCTCTGGCGGCGGGCCAAAGGGCTGATGCGACGAGCGCAGAATGGATCATGCTCGAGACGGCCCCACTCATCCACTCATGCGCTGGGCGGTTGGTCACTTGCAGCTCCCAGTGGAGCGGGCGGGTGCCATTACCTGTCACGTTGCTGGGCGCGCACTGCTCGTAATTAACTGGTGCTGCTGTGACGTTGGTGCGCACTGCGTAGCGCAGCGCACGCTTTCCAGCGACCCAGTCACCCAGCAAGCGTCCCTCGCTCATCAGCCCGCCGAAAATTGCCCACGTCCCTACCATCCATGTCCGTCCCTATGTAATTCCCTGTCCTTGGCCCTGACGCCGGTCGACAAACTCCTTCTCCCACAGCCGTCTCTCCTGGAGCATGTAGCCGTCCGACCGTCCGTTGCCTTCGACTCTTCCAGACGACGTCCGCCTCGAGCCTCATCTCAGAATTTACTACCACCTCCGAACCAGCCTACCCACCTGCTCACACACTCACCCGCTCACACTCGCCATGCCTCCTGCAAAATCCTCCCGCAATCACGACGACTCCAAGTCGGATCCTCCCAATGCCAAGGAGAAGAATGGCAACGGCCACTCCTCGACCAAGATGCGTCGTGGCGCCAGCCAGAACAGCCACTCCCATCTTCGTGAGGTCACCAACGCTGCCGCCGCCGTCCCACCGCCGCCTCCTGCTGAGCCCACGCCTCCGAGTGTTCGTCACCCCTCTCTCCTCTCCAATCCCTTCGCCGCTGTCCCACGGCCCCTCAACCCGCCATCGCCGCGTTGACCCCGCGTGTTGGAAGCCGACGACGCTGACTCTCCTACTCCTATAGTTGCAGTGGTCTTCCTTCGAGCGTGACGTCCTCCATGCCTACCGTCGCGAGCACCACCTGCCCACCCCGACCTCCTTCTCGAACCCTTATAGACAATGGATTCTGTCGCAGTCCACTGGCATCGGCCTCCACTCGCCCACAATGGTCCGACGGCGACAAGCCCGCCGCCAGAGCAAAGATCACCTCGCTCTCGCGGTGCGCAAACATTTCAACGGCCTCGGCGTTCAAGAGAATGACGTGATTGTGGACTTCATCTACAAGATCCGTCATGACCCTAAGCGCGACTCAAAGAGTTCCAAAGTCACCAAGGCTTGATACGCCGAATAGTTTGAACAATTATGGAAGGGTCGCATTTGGATGGAGTTTTGGGCGTCTTATGGCGTTTGGCAATGCTGCTCTAGGAACGACCAGCCAGGCCGGGACACATGCATTTTTACAACAATCAAGACTCATAGCATAGACGAGTCACTGTACGGTTTCGAGTTTCAATATACCACTTTTTGTACAGAGGGATAGCCTCGTACTTTTATTATTGCCCGCCACCTCGTCATCCTCCCCTTGATCGTGATGTGACATGAGAAGCTTGCACACGAAGCAAAAGAGTGCTTGCGCTCGTCTAAGCAGGCCGAAAAGTTATGATTGCGTTTTCTGCATTGTAATCTATCAGACTATTTGGCATACTAATGACCACGTTCTGCGGGGCCCAGTGACTTCTAAAAAGGCCAGATGCGACGTTGGTGTATTTGAAAAACTGACGAGGCCGCTACTCGTCCTTGGCCGCGAGTTCCCACGGGACCTCATTGTTCCCCGCCCTGTTCTTCAAATCAGCGCCCCAAAGAATACATCACCCCACTATAGTTTCGGGGTTGAGAATGGAGGGAGGATGATGCAACCCTCAAAAAATGACGTGGTTGGCTGGAGGATTGTGTAGAGTCAGACCACCGACTCCTAATGCGCTTCAAGAGTTGGTGTAAATGCTGTGCGGAGGACTGAGTGTACATGGTAATTATACAAAGCGAGCGATAGCTAGTTCTGTAACCTCGAAATAAATGCCAATTCAATGCTCAGTAAATTGATTCTTGAGCATCACCATACATGCCAGTCGCTCCTCTCAACTCTCAACTCTTAATAGAGAATTCGAGCTCCGCCGGAAATTAGGAGGTGCTTCGGGGTACTTTCGGCATAAGCTAAAGTGCTGCCTCACCAGCTCTGGACGGCCAATATATCGATGTCTCAACGCCCTGACCTAGTTCCGCAATTGGTCATGTCTTATTATGTTGAGCAAATATCACTCAAGATATAATTATTTTGGCTGACCTGGTGAAGGCCATGGCAAGGCAATTGCTCGGCATTGCATCGGCATCTTGACCCGGTCTTGATTTCTCAGCAGCTAGCCAATAGGCGGTCAGACAAAACGGGTGGTAGGAGATGGATTGCCGGCGTCGGCTCATGACGATGCTTGGTGTCTGAGGCACCAACTTTCCCCCCCTCGGCTTAAGCCCGGCTGGAAAAGTTGGGATAAGTCTCGGAACTTCTAAGAATTTCGAATTGCCCACGGGGAGCTAAATCGTCGGGAATACTTATCTCTACATTTTTTCTTGTTTCTGCCCTAGAACAAATGAATCACTGCAGCTCAAGATGAATCCCAGCCTCTTCTCAAAGGCCGCGGCTCCCGCCCGAGTCCTGGCGCAAAGCCATTTTTGCGGCTCCAAAATCCAATGCTTGAGCAAAGCAGCTCAGCTCCATACTGCGGCGCTCCGTTCCGGCTCCCGTAACCGGCCGAGCTTGAAGACAGATACTAGAACCCCCTCTTCGAAGCGAGTGAGTAAAATCTCGAACGAAGGTTGAGTGTATTGTCCTGATTGTGTGATTAGCTCTTCCATGCCACGAGTTCAGTGTCCTCGAAGGATCCTTACCAAGCCCTCGGAGTCAACAAGACCGCTTCGGCTGCCGACATTAAAAAGGCCTACTATGGACTGGCCAAGAAGTACCATCCCGATACGAACAAGGACGAAAGTGCGAAGGAGCGCTTTGCCGACATTCAATCTGCGTATGAGATCTTGTCCGACCCCAAGAAACGAGAGCAGTTTGACCAATTTGGAACTGCTGGTTTTGATCCCAGTGGAGGAGGAGCTCCCGGCGGTGACCCATTCGGCGGCGGAGGCCATCCTTTCTCTGGCTTTGGCGGTGGACAGGGCGGCTTTGGCGGTGGCTTCAACTTCGACGACATCTTCTCCGCCTTTGCCGGACAACAAGGCCCCTTTGGTGGTGCTGGCCGTCGAGGTGCACGCAACCCCTACCAACAGGAGGTTTTGGTTGGAGACAATATCGAGGTCCAAGCTAGCATTTCATTCATGGAAGCCGCCAAAGGTACCGCTAAAACGATCAACATTACACCCCTGACGACTTGCGGGACCTGTAGCGGAAAGGGTTTGAAGGTTGGAACGAAGAGGAGTGCTTGCCAGGCTTGCAACGGTACTGGAACTCGCGTGCACTTTATGCAAGGTGGTTTCCAAATGGCTTCTACCTGCGGGACTTGCGATGGCACTGGCTCAACTATCCCCAAGGGGTCCGAATGCCGACCCTGTTCAGGACATGGCGTGGTTCGAGAGAGAAAGTCGATTACTGTCGACATCCCGGCCGGTATTGAGGATGGCATGCGACTCAGAGTGGACGGAGCTGGCGATGCCCCTGCGACTGGCCGCTCTGCCGACCCCAACGCCCGAGCTCAGACCGGAGATCTGTATGTCTTCGTTCGCGTCGCAAAGGATCCCAAGTTCCGACGAGAAGGCTCGAACATCCTGTACACTGCCAACCTTCCTCTCACTACCGCTCTGCTGGGTGGCCAGGCAAACATTCCTACTTTGGATGGATCAGTTAATGTTAAGATTGCCACCGGCACTAACACTGGCGACAAGATGACCCTCACTGGCATGGGAATGAAGAAACTCGGCTCACGGCGAGGCGGTAGTGGTGACTTGAAGGTGGAGTTCCGTGTGGCGATGCCCAAATACCTCAGCGCAAACCAGCGGACCATCGTGGAGATGCTTGCAGACGAGATGGGTGACAAGACAGCAAAACGTGTCATGAATGTCTCATCAGCTGCAAAGTAAGCTCTTCATATATTGAAGATGATGACAACGCAGGCTGACCTGGAACAGCACTCACGTAGACCCCAATGATCCTGAAGCACACAAGAACGAGGGCTTCCTCAAGTCGATGTGGCACACCTTGGTCAATAACCCTGCCCACCAGAACCCTGACGGTGCCGACGAAGACGCCACATCCAAGAAGCCCAGCGAGAAGCCCAGCGAGAAGCCCAGCGAGAAGCCCAAGGAAGACCCGAGTAAGAAGCCAGGCTCAAGCTGATCGTTTCAAAGCCTGTATCATATGCATTGGAAACGACACATTAGACGCGGATGGGGAGCGCATTGGATGGTGTTCAAAAGGTTGATATTTATAAGGCGTCTGTGGAGGGTCAAAGACTACCCGATTACTCTTGTAGATCTACCAGTGCTCGGATCTTGTACAATATTCCTGTAGCATAGAATGAGCGCGCCGAATGCTCCAACGGAGGCCACTCTCCTCAAATCAGTTTGGACCCAAACGTGCAAGTGTTGGATGTGCGAAAGTAACAGACACCGAGGCGTAGATATTGGACGGGCGAGAAGGGTTGGGATTTACGGCATTCAGAGTCACACAATCACTACACCAATGGTCAGTGTACTTACCAGGCACAAATAAAGCTGCTCTTCGTGCCATGTGTAGAGGTAGATGGCTCGACCATGGCTTCTTGTCTGCCTTAATTAGAGTCCAAACGGTTCATCGTCATTATTAAACTCACAGACCATTCGGGGCATCGTGATGTTCATAGGCATCCTTAACCTGCAACCATGTGCCGTTCCTCCTCAACCCAAAATCGAACCTCAGCATCCATCTTTCAACCAATGGGCTTGAGCTTCTTCTTTTTCTTCTTGTCGGAGTCGCCCGACTTGGTTTTCTGAAACTGTCGCCAGCTACTGATGCGTACGTCCCTGGTGGCTTCCCAGTCCTGCTCGTGCTGTCGCTTGCGCTTGCGCTCATCGACCTCGGCGTCGACACGGCGCTGTTCGCGACCTTCCTCCTGCAGCTGAGCCTTCATCTGGCGCCGACGGCGGTGCTCATTGTCGACAAGCACCTCGCGAGCCTTGTCGCGCCACATTTTCCGGAAGTTATCCGTTTTGAGTTCTTCGCTGTCCACCGTCCATTTGTTCTCGCGAAGCAGCAGCATGCGCGCGTCGGCGATGGCCTCATCTAGCCTTTCGCGGTGCTTTTCGTCCATCAGCTCAGTCTGTGCCTTTTTCAATCGATCGAAGGCATCGGGCGCCTGGGGGTTCTTGGTTTTGTCGGGATGGATAAGCAGCGACTTCTTTCGGTAGGCAGCCTTGATGTCTGACTCAGGAACACCAGGCTGAAGATCCAGAACGGCGTATCTGTGATCCGGTTAGAAACGGTATTGGACGAAATATTGGGGTAGACCCTACGCATCGAGTCGGAAGGCCTTGAGAATGCGGTCTATTTCAGCATCCTGGGGAAGGATCTTGTTAGTATTGATCATGCATAGCTGCGTTGGTCGCAGACAAACCTTGTCAAACTCCTTCGCCTCAGCCTCGAGGGCATCCAGTGCATCTTTGTCTTCGTTTTTGACCTTGCTCGCCATGTTGAGATGTCCAATAGCGTAAGTTTTAGCTTCGTAGTATGGAGGTATTCTGGAAGTTCGGAATTCGGTTGTTGTAAGATGCAGAAAGTTGAAGCCATGTCGTTAGCTCAGAAGTAGAAGTCACAAGCTTGACTGGTTAGCGGAGACCCACTCGCTTGCCCCGCGACGATAAGATAACGATAATGCAGACCCAGAAAAAAAATTGGCTGCGGTCAGTTTCGAGGCTCTCACCATTCGCTATCAATTCGCCCAACAACATACTCGATTGTCAAGACAGTCGCAATGCGTCAACGCGGAGGCTCCCCGACTCCCTCGGAGGGTGAGGTCGATATTCTTGGCTCTCTATACCCTGGCGACGACGAAAATGGCGGCAACAACGGTCCCTCCGTTGCCGACCTCGACTTTGATGGCTTCTTGCATGGCCCGGAGCCTGGCAACGATGACGGCGACGAGGCTTTTATTGCCCTCCAGCAAGCGGCGTCCTTCAGGAAAGCGACCAACCTAAAGGGTAGAACGGTGAAGAAGGGAGGTGGCTTCCAGGCAATGGGTACGGACTCTCTCATCGTTGATCAGAGACTCGAGGCTGACCTATACAAGGACTGAACAGCAACCTTCTGAAGGCCATCGCGCGAAAAGGATTCTCTGTCCCGACCCCCATTCAGCGAAAAACAATTCCTCTGGTTCTCGACCGGAAAGATGTCGTGGGAATGGCAAGGACTGGTTCTGGAAAGACGGCCGCCTTTGTGGTTCCCATGATCGAGCGACTACGCGCCCACAGCGCCCGGTTCGGAACCCGAGCACTCATTCTCTCACCCTCCCGAGAGTTAGCGATCCAGACTTTGAAAGTTGTCAAGGAGTTCGGCCGCGGAACTGACCTAAAATGCGTCTTATTGGTTGGTGGTGACAGTCTGGAGGAGCAGTTCGGATTCATGTCAGCCAACCCAGATATTGTCATCGCCACCCCTGGTCGATTCCTTCATTTGAAGGTTGAGATGAATCTGGATCTTTCCTCCGTCAAGTATGTGGTGTTTGACGAGGCTGATCGACTATTCGAAATGGGTTTCGCGGCACAGCTGGCGGAAATTCTTCACGCGTTGCCTCCCTCCCGTCAGACTTTACTCTTCTCTGCGACGCTGCCCTCATCTCTAGTTGAGTTTGCGCGTGCTGGTTTGCAGGATCCCAGCTTGGTGCGACTTGATGCTGAATCCAAGATTTCTCCTGACCTGGAGAGCGCCTTTTTCTCCGTGAAGGGTGCTGAAAAGGAGGGTTCTCTTTTGCACATTCTTCACGACGTGATTAAAATGCCAGTTGGGCAACCTGAGGAGCCGCAAGACAAGGAAGGCTCCAAGAAACGAAAGCGCGGAGAATCAACTGGTAGCAAGCCGACTGAGCACTCCACTATTGTTTTCGCTGCAACAAAGCACCACGTCGAGTATCTGGCGAACCTTCTCATTGAGGCAGGCTTTGCAGTCTCATACGTATATGGATCCCTCGACCAGGTTGCTCGACGGATGCAGGTTGAAGACTTTCGGAGGGGGAAGACGAACGTCTTGGTTGTTACCGATGTTGCGGCACGAGGTATCGATATCCCTGTTCTGGCCAATGTGATCAACTTCGACTTCCCACCGCAGCCCAAGGTGTTTGTCCACCGTGTCGGCCGAACAGCTCGTGCTGGTCGACGAGGCTGGAGTTACAGTCTTGTCAGAGATACTGATGCGCCATATCTCCTGGATTTGCAACTTTTCCTTGGAAAGAAACTGGTCATTGGCCAAGAAAGCACTGCCCCTTCATTTTCTGAAGACGTTGTAGTGGGAGCATTGAAGCGTGATTCTGTCGAAGGCCATGTAGAATGGTTTAACAAGACACTGCGCGATAGCGACGATATTTCTGCCTTAAGAGGGGTCGCTGCCAAAGCAGAAAAGTTGTACTTGAAGACGAGGAACTCGGCAGCAAGCCAAAGCGCAAGACGGTCACGCGAGTTGGTGGCATCGCAGGGCTGGGTGCAACTCCACCCCTTATTCGGAGAAGATGTGGATGGATTGGAGCAGGCACGCTCAGACATGTTGGCAAGGATCAGCGGGTTCAGACCTTCAGAAACCATCTTCGAGGTTGGTCATGGAGACAGGTCGACTGCCGGAGCTGCCGAGGTTATGAAGCAGCTACGCAAGAGAATTACACCCAGGAAGCAGCAGAAGACCGAGGAGGTTGATGAGGGTGAATTCGATGGACTTGACGATGTCACCCCCGCCACAAAGATGGATGTCGATCCTGATTCTGATGCGGAAGAGGTGGAGATGCAAGCAGATGAGTACGAGTCAGATGACAATTTGGAGGTGACGGTTACCAACACGGGCAACTCGAAGAAGGGACAGACGGACTGGCGAGATTCGGATGTTTTCATGTCCTACACACCTCGTACAACGAACGCGGCCGAGGAGCGTGGCTACGGCGTTCACTCCGGTGGTGCGGGCTCTAGCTTCATCGAGGCTGCCCGTGACGTGGCCATGGACTTGACCAACGACGACACTGCCAAATCCTTTGGCGAGGCAACCCGCTCCAAGATGCGCTGGGATAAGAAATCGAAGAAGTACGTCGCACGCGACAACGACGAGGACGGTTCCAAGGGCACCAAGTTGATCCGCGGAGAGAGTGGTGTCAAGATTGCAGCCAGCTTCCAGAGCGGCCGCTTCGACAAGTGGAAGCGCGCCAACCGTATGGGCAAACTGCCGCACGTCGGCGAAGTAGAACGTCCCGGCAACACGACCCAGCTGCCTTCCGGCGTGCGGTACAAGCACAAGCAGGAGAGGGCACCCAAGGAGGCCGACAAGTACCGTGACGACTTCGAGGTCCGCAAGAAGCGCGTCTCAGAGGCGAGAGAGAAGCGCGTCGGCCGCTTCCGCGACGGCATGGGCAGCAAGAAGGAACTCAAGGGTGCCAACGACATTCGCAAGGCCAGAGAGGAGAAGGCCAAGAAGTTGGCCAAGAATGCCCGGCCGACGAAGAAAAGATGAGCAGGAGGTGGTATATAAAGGGGGTGGTACATAATGGCTGTAGGAGCGATAGAATGATTCGAATGTAGTCCAGACCCTTCTTCGCATGCAACGTCCATGGTGTGAGGTTTCCATGAGTATTTGTATAAGAGTGTTGCTACACAATCCCCCCACGCTTGAGGCTGAGAGACCGTTTAATGCAACTGCAAGTCCACCCCCACCAGGGATCTGTTCCGATCTCTCGGGTCAGCTAACTACGTCATCAGGTCCTCAGCAAATACGTCCATAGACAGATGTCTAATTGTTTAACAGTAACTGCTGGGGAACTCGAAAATCCGGATCGATTCACACTCATCTCGATTGTGAGTTGCTCAGGCAGCCCAAAAGCTAGGGAGCTCCGAGGCATTGCTATCGTCACATAAAGGCGCACATCAAGTTTTAATGGTCTATTACTCTCTCCTGGCCATGCGGAACCGCTTGCTAACCCACGGCTTCACATTCCTTGCGCAACGCCAACCATCATCGGTAGGATGGCTTCATCAGGAAGCCAAACAATTCTCCAGAACGCAGCTCTTCTGCGCCCTGTGGAATTGGCGCGGAATTCGGAAATGAGAAATATAGCTGATAGTAAAAAGCCTGTAGGAAACAAATGGAGGTATATGGGCCGGTGCATAGTTGCTTTCCCTTCCCAGCTATGGCAGAGCTGCTTCCAAGTCTCGTGTATGCAAGCACCGTACAAGGGGTATCATTTCGGTTGTCTTCGATGGAAAAATAAGTGGTGGTACATCCGCGTAATCTGGCAAGTTCCAGTAGGGAGGATCGCTATGGTAAAGATGACGAAAAGGAAATAAGAGAAGAACCATGATATCTCGTTAGGATCTTGATTCGGCGTGATTCAGTTCCCGTCGCGAGCTTATGTGTCAGCTATGTCTAGGTTGTCTAGCCAGAGACTGATCGCATCATGAAGCAAATTTGGTTGGGCATCATTTGGGTGGCCATTCGTACCCAAATGACCCCTTTCCCGAAGGTCAATGACCTCGCGAATAGTGTCCTCGAGAGCAGAGAGCACAACAGTCTTACATTGTACGCGAGGGACTTCCAGAGGAGTTTGTGGTAGTGCTGGCGGCTCCGGTGCAGTAACAGACATTGGCTCCTCGCCGTCGGTACTCATGCGGACCTCGCTATGTGTCTGTGAGGAAGCCGACGAAGGGTCTTTGCTGGTCTCCTGTGTCAGGCTAGTGACTTTCTCAACCGCTTCAGTAAGAGTCCCGTCAGGCTGTAGAATGGGTTCTTCTATCCATTCTTCCTCCAGTTGGGTCTCATAGGGAAGAATAGAAGGAGTCAGCAGTGCGCCGCCGTACGAGCTGGACGGTCCCGTAGGCCCGATTGGCTGACGATCCGAAGGGGCTCTTGGCTTCACCAGTCTGCGATATCGAATACGAGTGATCGTGCTTGTGGTAGTATCAGCAATCATCACGCAGCTAACATCAACCCATCGCTCAGTGAGATCACCACCGAGCGGGTTGGCAGGGGCGGGCGTTGGCTCGGCGCGAAGAGATGCCTTGACCTGTTCCAGGAGGTCCTCCTGAGGAGGGATGGCCTGAACAGCAAAGTCCGGGTGATATCGATTCAGCCAGCCCGCCGCATTCAAGGGTAAGTCTCCATCGACAGACCATCGAGATGCTTGCTCGAATGAGTCCAGTCCACCCGGAAAGCCAGGGGTTGACAAGTAGCCACTACTCGACGGGGAGCTAATAGCAGACTCAAAAGATGTCATGTAATCGGGGAAGGGAATGTCCACATCGATGACTCCGTCATCGGCATTGATGGATGTCTTGACTGGAGATTCAAATGCTCCATTCGGGTCAGGGGTTCGCTCAGGTCGGAGCGCTGGCTCCCGCTTGCGTCCTTCGAAATCCCTTGGTGTGCCTGATGGTCGACCATCCATTGATGGACGCGGGTCGCTAAATGATGTTGTGTTCAGCTCACATATTGTGGCTGCCTCTTCAACCATCTGGGACAGCTTGTCCGGTCGAGTGAATGCCTGCTTGGTAGGAGATTTTGGATCCGCTTGGCTGTAGCTGCTGAGGGTTGCCGAGTCTCGACGTCGGGCGCTCCATAGGCCGCTGATGACGCTTCCCCATCTCGAGCTCTGGCTCCTAGAATCAGTGCTCGCGTTGCTCATCTGGCCAGTGCTTTCGCCTCGTTTCAAAGATCGCTTCAAATCATCGGCTGCAACACTTCCACTGCTGCTGGGGCGCGTCCTCCTGCGGTTATCAACTCGTTGCGCAGTGGAGAAATGCGGCATCGTTGTCTCGGGCATCACCGTTGTGGTTGTCGCGGCACTACTCTTTCTGCTCATGAAATCATTCCCAGAGATGGGAAGATTTGAGGGTCGGATTGATGTAGCATCGGAGACACGCCGTTCGTGGTTTCGATCCATAGCCAAGTGGGCCAGCTGCACAGGAACAGCGGAAGACCTTGCGCTATGACTCGTCGTCCTAGAGTGAGAAGCTCGACGAAGCCCAGTCCTACGGTTAATCTTGCGGCGAAGAGATTCCTCTCGGAGAACGGGAATGATGAAGGTTGGAGGGGAATTGGAGTATGTTCCAACGGATGTTGATGTGCTCGGTCGATGTGCTCGCGAGGTCGGGATCTGCTGATTTGCGGGTAAGAAAGCGGAGAGGAGGAAGATGAGACGACGAGCAGCCATCTTATCCTCGGATATGATGATGGTCCGGGCTGGTAGTGATAGGTCTTCTTCACTTCGATTTTTTTGCTGTAGGAAGAGCCGCCTCCGGTAAGAAGGAGGGCACAGAGCCTGAAGCCAATCGGTGTGCGTGGCCAGAAAGCCGCTCAGGAGAGTGTAGAAGAATTGGCCTCGTTCGACGCTCCCAGCCCATTTTGAAGTCCAGCGGGCCTCATCGCGCCAGATTCCCCATCGTCCCTGGCCAGTGACAACCCTTGCCGCGCTCAGTCCCATCACAATTCTGTGCCTGGCGGCATCTACTTGACCCGCGACGTCGGTGTCATCCGCAAGGCAGTTAGGCCACAGTGACACCAATTTGGTTGTGCTCTTCGGCGGCTTTACGCGAGGCGGTTCACCAGTGCGTCTATCTGAGAAGGAAGACGTTCTACCATGATTCGAGATGGCCGAGGTTGAAAAGGGACTTGGGGATGTGAGATCGACCTGCTTAAGCATCGTTCCCAAGACCGTTGCGACAACAGACTGGAGATGGGTCAGAGTCCTCATTATGATATCCCAGTGTTGTGTGAGGGAATCGATTCTATCCTCCATGTCGATTGAATAGGCTGACTCTGCCGTATCTCCATACGTGCCAGAACCAACCAGAGTCCACCCGGAAGGTCGAGCAGAGCTGAAAGACGAGGGAAAGAATTCTTGGTCTGTGTAAGAGCTCGATTCTCGGTGAGCCGACTTGGGCTGTGTGGCTTGAGAGAGGCGTGTTGAGGAGGCAGGCGAAGAGGGAAGCTGCACGACCAAGACGACAGCATACATCGGTGTCCGTCGTTGTTTGGGCTGCGGCTTCTTCTTCTTGGGCACTGGCTCATCGCCAGTGGCTGGGAAAGGAAACCCTGCGTTTTCATCCGAGTAGCGGCTTGGGGGAGTGGTGTTGGGATCCGTGTCATCGACGGCGAGATTCACTGGGAAGAGGCGCGTAATGAGCACCTTTTTTTTCTCGCCCTGGCGGGAAAAGGAAGGGTTCATCAGAGCCGAGGCATGTGTTGGTGAAACGGTCTGAGATGAATATGACTGCGAAAGTCGGCTTGAGCGACCACTTGACCGGCCAATGGAGCTGCGGCCATCGCCAAGAATGGAGCTGGAGGTATCGTGGGCACGGGTTTCACCAGGCACGACATGAACCTTGGTCGAGGTGCCTTTGTATGACATCAGCTCGGAGTTTCCAAAGATGCAGCCAGAGAAGGTCGCTAGTTCCTCTCGATACTCGCGAGAGGCGCGTTGGGCGTCTGTCTCTGCCTGGCTCTGCCGGCCTTGCAGCGATGCGCGGCGATCAAAGGCACCTTGTCGTGGAGGTGGTTGGGAACCATCGGATTGAATGACGAGAGGACGGACAATGCTCCCCAGGCTGCTCTTGCGTGGTGAAAGAGGGGGGTATCTTCTTGAATCCTGGGGTGGAGCACTTCGTTCAGTTGGTGACGCAGGCGGGGCAGGGTGGCTGTCAAAAAGGAGCGAGGCATTCGACGGGCCTAGAGCATCTTGCATGACTATGACACGAACGTCGCGGACATCAAGATCAACGTCGCCGTTGAAGTCAAAGGCGTTTGCGGTAGAGGTAGCTGGTGTTGTGGGGGTTGAAGACAGAGGAAAGACCTGATCATTGCGGTGCTGATAGAGGGCGTGTGCATCCGGGAAAAGTAGGTTTCGAGTATGAATGTCTTCCTGAACAGACTCGAGTGAGGAAACGGGCCTTGACATCTTGGCCGTTGCCTGGGTCGTAGGAGCAGTGGAGGAGCCGCCTGTGCCCAGGTGCAAGAGCCGGCCGAGCATGTCGGTGGCACGAATCTAGATCAAGAAGAATTGCGAGGAAAGGACGCCAAGTTAGTGCAGGCGACGAGCCATCTTCGAAATGTTGGACGAAGGTTTGGGAGCTAGGGGTGGGCGCATAGTAAACTCTGCGAGTGGCATGTGAAGGTGAGGGTGACGATGTCGACACAAGTCCGGGGCCAATCCGGGGGGCCAGTTAGCTGCCAATTGTTGAGAGATCTATGGTGGATGGTGTCCAAATGGCGACTCCAAGAGGGGCAGGATGCGAGAGATGCAACGGCGACCAGCACGATGTCGTGGTAGTGACGGGACGCTGGCGTCGCTACCAAGGTCGCTTTGGAAGTTTGTGGCTGTTGCGCAGGCAGCGGGTTTGGCGCGTGCGGGACACAGGACTAGACAGGACCTTGGGAGCTGTCGCGTGCCTTGGTGGAGAGGGGCGGGAATTTGCGATGAGTTATGCGCTCAGCGAGAGGGGATGCAATCCAAAGTTAGAAGGGTGGTTGAGAAGTGATAATTGCGTAGTAGACGAGGCGCGGGCGCGTCAGTAACTGGAGCATGGACGTGCGAGGGCCGAGTCTCGTTTCTGGTAGAGGCGGATGGTGAAAGGGCAGTGAGAGATAAGAGAGGGAGTCGTCTGGGCAATGGTAGGCGGGATAGTAATGTGTTTGGGGCGCTGGATAAAGGGAGACAACGGACGACAAGGAGGCGCGATTGCAGGGAGTATCCGTTTCCAGTCCGAGCTTGGGGTTGTTTGGAGTGTTTGGAAGTGTTTGGTGTTGGAGTGGTTGGAGCAAGGCAATCGAGACGTCGCCCAGGGAGATGTAGCAGATGTAGGTGGTGGGTGTTTGGTGGTTGATCCAGATGACCGGGACGCCGTCAGGTTGGGTTGGGCGGGTGGCAGTGGCAGTGGTAGTGGAAGCGGTCTTCAGTGATCAGTCAACAGCAGAGCAGGGCCGTGCCATACAACAGCCCTGAAAACCACGGGTCCTTTGCGATCTCTGCAGGGAAGTATTCCGAGGTGGCAGCAACAAGCGGCGGAGACGACGGAGGCGGCGGAGGGATGACGAGCCGCCAAGAGTCCAAGACAAGCGTCTTAGGGCCAAGGGTCGGTCAGGACCTTTTCTCTCCCGCCTCCCACTGAGTCGTCTCTTATTTCGTAGGTCGTCGTCTGTGAGTCGTCGTGGCTGATGGCTAGCCCCAGGCCGTTCTGGCTCTGGCTGCACCAGTGGAAACCCGGCTATTGGAGGTATCTGGACAGCCAAGGTACGTACACTGGAGCACGCACAAGTACGTGCAGTAGCACTGGAGCTTGGTGGGTTCTTGGGATGGGGGATGGGAGATGGGGTCGGCAGAGTGGAGATTAAGTGTATGGAGCGGATCGGAGGGGCGGAGGACGACGGGTCACGGGGTGGTAGTGGACGAGGACGGCGGTTTAAAGATGAATGCTGATGAGCGGAAATATCACTCTTCACCAAAGCAAGTCCAGCCAAATCGTTTCTTTCTCTTCAGCTCGGTTGCTATCCGACCTGTCCATCCAAGGGGTGTTCGCGCAGGAATGGGTATATGTGAATGCCAGCTGCGAGCTATGACGATGCCATGTCGGGTTGCAGGGTGAACGATGTCCCAGGCAATGTCCCCAGATGCCGCTCACTGTTGGGCTGCTTGCTGCAGGTGCGGGCCGGCAGTGGAACTGGGGCCGAGACCGTGAACTGGATCAAACAGTGTCGCGCAGTCTGCCTGGTACTGGGTGTTGACAGCCTCTCCTCTTTTCTTAGTCCCCTCTCAGTCAGAGTTCCACAGGTCAAATCCACGCAGGGTCTGATGAGGGGTCGTGATCGGAGCTTTGAAAGACGAACGGAACACCGGACAAAGGAGCGGGATGGGAGCGGCGCGGTTGCTCAGTATCATGCCCCCTCATCAACCAACGCAAGTCTGTGCGGATAATACAAAGAGAATTGGACAACAACCAGAGCATTTTCGACTACGGACTCGATGTGGGCGATCCCATTCCATCACAGTTTGCCCAATCTAATGAGAGTTGGACTGGGCTGGGATGGAACAACATTGCCCTGTTTCACATTGCCGCCGTTGTTCCTCTGTGTCTTTCCTGACAGGATATTTCGCTAGTGTTGGTGATTTGGTACAGAGAAGAAGAAGACAAAAGGGACCTTCGAAGGTCCAGGCCCGGATGGAGATGGTCGATGGAGTGTGTATCGGGACCATCCGTGTACGAAGTACGGATAGGTACGAAGTAGACGACAAGGAGTCGAGGACTGTCAACCAAGCCTCAGACCCTGGCTCAACGAAGTCCAGCTCCAACCTGTCAGCCAGTCGCCACCACGCTGGCTGACGATACAATGGGGAAAGCAAGCAGCAAAGCAAACGCCTTGTCCTGCAGGAAAGAGAGAGCCCATGCTTGGAACCCCAGGTCATTGGCCCCGAAAATGCGGTGAAAGCACCCCGACGACGTCGGTCGACTAGGGTCTCCCGGCGGCACAGTTCAAGGATTCCTCTCCCTTCTGCCCTGTCTGGGCCGCCGACTTGGAGGCTTAGGGCGCTTTGGAGGGCCCGAAGCCAGGGCTCTCGCTCGCCCTGCTAGGGTTTGTTGGCGTGGGCGCCAGGGCGCAGAACTGACTGCGATGCCTGGTTTACCTGTGATGGGGCTCATTGTGAATCCGCGATGGGAGGGGCAAGACCGCCCATGTCCCCACGCCCGCCACGGGCGAAGCTCGCGCTCGCCCAATTCTGGATCCACCATCATCATGGTGGATCGCTGGCAGCCTCATCAAGCCCGACCCTGGGATTCCACGAGCGCGAGCGCGAGCGCCAGGCCATGGTAGGCTAGGCGTGCCGAAGCCAAGCACGGCCAAGCACCCAGCAGCGCGTCAGAATTGAAGAGAAACCAGATGAGCTTAGCCGGCTAAAATGACGCCCATGGCAACGGTCCCGCAGAGTGTGCGCATCGATCTCCGTCCAACTTACCATGGGCAATGGAGTGCAAGCTCGGGCATCTCTTGCATCGTATATACATACATGGCACATACTACCTACCCACCCACCTACCTGCCCACCCACCTGCGTGGTGCCGAGTAAGTAGTATTACCATGTACTCGTGACAGCAACGCCATCCCCATCCATGGTTCTCGATTTGCAAAAGGGTCCTCCGCCATCGTCTGCTTCGCACTACCTCTGTAAGCGTCTGGTAGGGCATCAACAGTGTGGAGAGGCAGTGACGCCCAATCGACGTCGTCTCCAGCACCCCAGTCGCCCCAACATGGCATTGCCCACCCATCCATCATCCGCCATGACTTGCTTTTTGTCGATACATTCCGCCCGCCACAAGCCTCGTTTTGCTCGCTACCTGCCGGGCGGTTGCTGCTGTCACTGGCCCAAGTAAAAAAGCACACACGACGCTACTGTACGAGGATAACATGGCTGTCCACAACCACTGGCAAACTTGGCGACACAGCTGCCGCCGCCACGCACCACGCCGCGCCGCCACTGTAGCACGAAATATGGGTGCTACCTCGATTCGGGATTCCTTGGGTAGGCCGGCGACGGCTGTCGAAAGTTCTTCATTAACCGCATCCACCGGCTGAGAAGTGCCGGACATAAATCCTCCGGCGGGTGTCAGAACTCTGTGAACCCGTTGTAAGAAGTACCGACGGTTTGTACGTAATGCGTAATTGGACTCGACTCGCGTGTGTTCATCCTGGGTTAAGCGTAGCGGCGCTTCGAGGTTGTTCTGTCGGTCGAACTACGAAACAGGAGCATTTGTCAAGCAAGACTGTGTGGCGACCATGTGGGCATTGGAATCCCAAACACCAGGAACACTCCTTTCCCACATCGGCCTCCTCTTCCCTTCACTAATTACGTAGTAGGTAAGTTAGATTGATGCAAGAAAAGAAAGGCCGTTCCCTCAGAAGCGTCAGCAAACTGCCCTCGCCGTCCATCAATCGTGGGCCTTGACCCTTGGCCTCCTCTCTCAGTGGAGCCATACCCTTTCAACTCGATGCATTCGCCGCAACGTTGGTAGTCGAGTCGTCGGCTCGCTTGCTTCTGCCGAGACGGCCCACGCGCTAATTCAAGTCAGCGACTTTCGTCGGGATTGTCCGCCACCTCGAGGGTTCGGTTCAAGAACTTCAGGTCCCCCCCTTCCTCGGCCAACCGCTGTCAACATGTTTGTGGAATCACTGATTTTGGCCCACGAAAGCGGATATATTTCAAACCAAGGGTCAAGCGTACGTGGCGCATCACTTGCTGTTATCCACAGGTATTGGCCCGCGATACGCAGCTCCTGTGTAGATCAGCGTTGCTTGGCTGTAGCTCAAACTCTCCATCAGTGATCTGCAGGCACACTATGGAGTGCATACAGCTCACCACGATGAACAATTGCATCTGCGGCATTGCTGCAATCCATTGGCTTCTTGGCATGCATAGAAATTGAGATACGGGATCCTTTGTATTGAAGTGGGTCAAGAAGGTATAAACTCTAGGAATTAAATCTAGGCATGACGAGAAGTCCAAGTCAACTCAAGATTGCTTGTTAGAAAACCAACGTGGCTGAAGGCTGTCATGATGCATCAAGACTGATGATTGACATTCTGCCTGACGTCTTTATTGGTGGCCGTTAGTGGTGTTCGCCCCGTATCAAGGGTGGGATTTCTGGGTAGCGGCACTGTGGCACCCACACGCTCACTGCTCAATGCAACCTATGGAGGCTGATCTTCATCCCACTCGGCAATCGGCCGAGTTGACTCGGGGTTTCACACCTCAAGCATTTATGCTGAATCCTCTTCGAAAATTGCCTACATCTTGTCGTTGTTCAGCCAAGTGACCTCCGCCTTCCGCTCACGACATCTCACACCCTCTCTACCATTTGCAATTGCCATACATACCTCTAGCATAGCCCACAGTAGGCACGGCGGTGGCTGGTATCAATAGTCATCCCTCCCACCTTCATGACGACGATACATGAAGATGACGCTAGCGGCGGCGGACCGACGCCCCTCTACGTAGTAGCACACAAACCAGCCTGTAGGTCATGCATCTGTCTTACCTTGTGTGTTTAGCCTTAGCACGCATCTGCGAAGTAACATCCACCCACATACTCGCCTCAGCCTGTGCGCGGCTACAGCGCTGCAGACAAGCCACCAGCTGACTATGTGCGAGTCCGCATCTGCTCCAGAGGGCGGATACCCCTGCGACGGGCAACAGTATATCTCGAAACCCAAGCCTATCACGACTGAGAAGGGTCTCGACGTGTAATTTTATGCCGCGCGTACGTACCATGGTGCTATGTAGTTTATATGATGGTACATAGTAGGAAGCATTTGACCGAAGTAGACGATGAGGGTGAAACTGAGTTGGGATTCCACAAGGTTCCTCCAACATGAAGTTAGTATCCCTCCCTGCAAAACCTTCAAAAGAAAAGAAAGGAATCCACACGCCCTTCCCTTCCACCTGGTAAACCTCATCCTTGCTGCCAGTTTCTTTTATCCGACAAGCTACTCCGCACTCCGTATGTACGAAGTACGTACCGGTGCGTGTAAAAATGGCCCAATCCAGGGACAGCAGTTGAGTCGCAGCCGTACTGTGCAATATTGCAAACTCACAACCGATCCGGCTCCGACTTTCGCCACCGTTGTCCGTGGCGTTCATCACGTGTCGCGGGGACTGGGGTAGCTTCGAGTCTTAGATGAGGTACGGAGGTAGCTCCAACTCCAATTGTGCCCTGTGCTCACCGCCAATGCAAACAACTTCATCCGCTCATCCATGATCCAGAGCTTGCTGCACAGGCCGCCAATCTTCCAGCCCAGGCGTAGTCGAATAAGCCCCCTCATCTCCAATCCTCCCAGCTTGCTGCGAGAAATCAGCCCTCCAACCCCCGGGCATTAAATCAAATTGTCTTGGGTCCGTTGCCGCTGCTTGGAAATGAGACGCCCCAGTCGGCGCGTGCAAACAGCGGCCGCAGGAGCTCCCCCATCCTGGCTCCCGTGAAGTTACATGTCATATTTCCCCAAAATATGCCGCCCATCTTGCCATCCCACCGCCGCCACCCCTGCCGCTAGCCTCCTCCGACTGCTTGGAACTCAGATTGCACTCGGCTCGCAGTCTCAGGCTCTCTATCCGTAGGTGGACAACGGATCGAGCTCGGATTCAGTCCCTCGCAGGCTTTCTTACCCCAACTGGCGCCTTAGCGCGCCCGCGTTCCCGAATCTACAACAAGCCATTCGTGTGTACGGATAGCGCCTTGGACTTTTGAATAGATGCCAAGCCGCATTCAACTTCACGACCTTCTTTCGATGACAGCTAGTCAGGGACGCGGGGGAGGCGTCTTTGTTGCCTTTGGATTCAACCACACTGCGGTTGTGGCGGCCAAGTTGCGGCAACCTCGTCTTCCCTCTTATTCCGTCTTTGTTAGGCGTGGGTCGTTGCCTAACACGATCAACGCCGCAAGTCATCCCGCTCGACTCTGATAAGCGGCACATCATTGCCTTTGTCAGTTATGATTGGGCTGACCATGAGCGGCCCGTCCCTGGGCTGTTTCGCTTTTGCCTGTCTGGCTTCGTGAGCCGACTCAAGTGTCCGAGCCTCGAGTCTCCTCTACCACAGGGGTCACAAGGCGTTCCATGTGACATCACGCCCTGCAACCTTGCCAATCTAAGGCCAGAATCTCCCCAGAATCCCAGAATTGATCTTTCAGTTGTTCGTCACCAGCCCAGCAGTCTCCATCGGATAATCGCCGGCCTGAGATCTCCAGACGCGTGGCTCGCCGACTTGCCCTTTCGAGGCTAGCAATCTGCCTGTGCCATCACTCGCCTTCGCGGTCTCCAAGAGAGTGGTCCGATTTCTGCATATGCTAATGTGAGGCTGGCTGTGTCAGAGCACGCCTAAATCGCCGTCCCCGGCGTGACTGCATCGCATCGGGACCGAAGCCGTTGGGGGCATTGCAGGTTGTCATCGGCCTTCAAAACTGAGGGGCGCACCCTTCATTGTTGTACGTAGGTATGTACTGTGCCCTACCGATAGATAATTCTGCACCCCATGACCAGGTCCTTGGCCCTCTCATCACGAAGGACTAATGAGAAGCTTCCTTTCGTTGAATGCTATCTTTGATAAGAGGAAATTCCCCGCTCCCACGTCTCAAGCGTCCATTGCTCAGCAGTTCAGCAGCTAGCTCCAAGGATCTTCCCCCCTCATGTTCAGCAGGGGCAAATCAGGTACCATTTTGCAACACCACGGTCAGGGATCCAGTTTGGCAACGCAACCAACGCCGCACGACTCTCAACCCCTCTTCCCCCGCCATTGTCTTCCCCCAACGTGAGGCGACAACAACGTTAAGGGCGCTGATCATTACATCTGGACGTGCGCACAGCATCTCATCCCATCACACATGCTCCCGCAGATCAGCTGGCAATGGCTCTGCCCGCCTCGTCTTCGGCGATTCCTAACCCCCGTGCCAAGCTCTATCGATGTAGGATGCATTCCAAGGGGGTCTTCCGAGAGGATCATCGGTCCTGTCGCCGACACTTCTGGTTGTAGCGTTGCAGAGTGGATTCCATAAGCGTGAAGGCACTCCATGACGATCTTTGCCTTGTCCGCGAAGCTCTTGACGGTTCTACCATCAACGACGATGTGGACGGATGCAATAGACTTGTGCTGGTCCAGCCGCCAGATGTGCAACTCGTGAACAGACTCGACACCAGGGATCTAAGGCCGTCAGCGAGGTTACAGGAGCTCTGGCAACTCCAGGTAAGACATGGAACTACTCACCATCTCGATGTCATGCTTGATGTCATCTAGGTTGATCCCGCCCGGCGCAATCTGTAGCAGGATGACACCGCTGTTCTTGACCAATGGAAGAGCAGATAGGAGAATCATAACAGCGATAAAGACGCCAACGGCAGGATCGGCATAGAATCGCCCCTGTCCTTCTGCCTTCCAAATGATCACCGCCGCGACTATGACACCGATGTTGTTGATAGCGTCCCCGAGGATATGGACGAAGACGCCAAGCATACCCAAGTCCCTGCCGGGAGAGACAACTCTTGTTGTAGTGTGCGTATGCTCGTGATGGCTATTGGAGCCCTGTGAGGCTCTACTTAGTATACGCAAGGTGATAAATCACAAGATAAGTCAAGCAAGGACTCACGGGAGTTGGACGAGCTTCATAATCGCTTGCTGCATCACGGTGGGGCGTTTCAACGGAATCTCCGGGTTGTCCAGAGCCCTGGCTGTGTTCTGCTTCATGGCCATGCCCATGTCCATGGTCGTGGCTGTGGTCATGTTCTAATGCTGAATGTCAGTCAACCCAAACTCCACGTAGACGCAATTGTTTCACCATGAAGGAAAGACATGACCAGAACATTCAGGGCCAAGCCAATACCACCAACAATTAAAACTAGTAGAGGGTTCTCCATATCTGTTCTGTGTTAGTTCTTTGACCTCTTCCTCGGTTCTATCTTTGGACTTGCGTTTCATTTCGATGAATCGTTCAAGCGCCTGAACTAAAATACTCACTCCCAGCGCCAGCAGAAATACGCCGTTGAAGAAAGCCCCGAGTAGGTTTGCCCTCTGCAATCCAAATGTGTATCCTTGTGGTGCTGGTTCGGTTCGCTCTGATACCTATCGCACGTGTTAGTATGTAATATGGCTCGGTGGAAGCTCCTTAGGCCAACCATCAACGCGACCAATGCAACCACGATTCCAATCAGGTCGCTAAGCTTGGTGACGTTAGTCGGCGCAGGTCAAGTATGGTAAATATGGCGCACATAGTGGAACGCATCGGCAATTAGGGCGAGTGAGTGTGTATAGAAACCGACTGCGTGAATGTTATGTTAACACGTTTTCAGTATTGGGTTCATTTGTCGACTATGCATACCAACAAGCTCAACGACCAAGAAGGAAAACGACATAATGATGGTGGCTATCAACCGTTGCTTGCGGGTCGCTTCGAACCCCGCCATAGTCGTCTATAATGCGCGATGGTCGTAAAATCGCGATGTGTCTAGACTTGGCTGCCGATTAGAATAGTCTGAGAAGAGTAGATGTTGCGAAATGCGTCGCAGTTTTCCTGTGACCGCAACCGGCGAAGACCAAGGTTTTATGTACTCGGGTAGGACTGATGGTCTGGCGGACGCTTGAGCAATGCGGCTGATTATGAATAGCTTTGGGCGAGGAATCAAAGGATCCAAGCAAACCCAAGTCTCAGCTTGGTGATTAGGTCTCTAGTTGAGAGAGGTGGGTTCTCCGTGACGCGTTGTCGACCAAGCTGTCGCTGCTATCCAGTAACAAACATTGGTGGTTTGCGAACAACCTCTATCAAGGTTGCTCGTACGACAAACAGTCAACCTATCTGTCCCGAACCGACGCATTCCCGAGTCGCCAGCAACTGTGGTGACACCGACCTATCCATCGCCATCGCCAAGTTACAGGTCCGGACCTTTACTTCTAATATTTCTGTAGTGACCCGTCTCAGAAAGCACGTTGTCTTCGGAATGGCCACAACAGCGGGGGTGGCGCTGTTTATAAGGGTTTAATCAGAAGGGCGTGAAGTTGAGATGTGCCGGGGCGTGCTTTAATGTAAAAGGAGCGGAGAAACAGTACATTGCAGAGACAACGTTTCGATGATCCATCTAGGAGTCATCTCCCTGGTGAGTGTAATCAACTGACACAAGACTTTAATATCAAACGCCAGGGAATCAGGAGCCAGAAGTCGTTTCGTTGTGTTGCCTTCAAGTCCAGACACGAGATGAATGTATGCTGTGGCACAACCTCCAAATGCTTCGAATCAAGTCGTCCACTGTATTATTTCAGACGAATACCTTACCTACAGTGGATTCTTTCTTTTATCGAATCTGAAGTTACAAACTCACAACGGTTTGCTCGGGTCTAATTTTTACATTTGTTTCCTCGATCTGAGGTACTTGTCATTCAGTCGTCACTCTGCATCATGCACTACTACTTGCCAGGCACTACAGCATTACAGGCCATAAGGATTTCAAAGGTGGCACATTGGCTTTATATAAGCCTACATGAGAAGCGGAGTATATAATTACAGCTAGTTCTCACCTAAAAGTTGGTATAGTTAAAGCTGTAATATTTATTTATTTCTTTGCTTTTTCTCCCTCTATAGCTGGAAGGTATAGAAACCCAATGATTATGTACTACTCTGTAGGCAGGAGTATACTATGATTTCTAAGATTAATGCAGTCTACTGCAGGTTTTCATGTGCTACCTTTAAGATTCTTGTGGCTTACACTTGAGTAGCTGCCAGAACTAAGCAAGTCTAACAAGTCAAAGCTGCTCACTAGAGACTAACGAGGTTCTAGACCTATTCTCCAGCGCAGCGACTCCAATTGAGCTCCTTGGCTGCTACAGCCGGCATTGAAAGAGGTATAAACATCACCCGCAATGCGTCGTTGTAATTGACAATGACCCCATTCTTGTTGTTGAATACATTTAATTGAGGAGTCAATCAGATTGCCTTGTGATGGTAACCGACGTTGGTGATGGGAATGGGACGAACACCAAGCTGCCTAATGCGGAAGGCGGTGGACATCAACCATCAATCCAAGCTCGATTCTGCCGCGACGTCCAACCAACCCCCAGTTCGAAATCGCTTCACCTCGATAATCACAGTGCCGACACCAACACTGCTATATCGCTTGCTCGCTTGGGACACTCCGTCTAGTGCCTGTCTCAACCCCGTTGCTTCAACCGAGTCAATTTGTCGCGACCATCATGCAATCCGCGAGATTGCATCGTCTCCTGTCGAACCCACCGCAGTAACAGACGACGACGCCTCGATCCCCCATGTCCCGAAATGGAAGCGCAAGGAATATGGTCCCGCGCAAGGGGCCACACTGGTCGCATCTCCGGCAGTTCAGCAGGTCGAATCTTGAGCGGATCCCCGCCGAGCCCCCGGCTTCGGTGGCCAGCGCCTCAACGCATTCGACTGTCAAAGAGGAGAAGCGCGCCAAGATCGAACGGCGGTGCACGGTCGCCGTGAACGAGGGGTATTCAAAAGATGAGGTGTTACTCAACTTGGACCTCGTGGGCTCTGATGTGAAGCCCGGGGTGCTGATGTGCATCGTAACCGTGAAAGAAGACACAAGGAAACCCTCAACAGGTCATGGATCCAGCAACAAGCAAGGCCAAGACCAAAATAGTAGTTCCAAGAGCGCATCGACGACCCAGGGCGACGGTGCTGGCAACAGCTATGTATTTGTCGTCAAGGATATGCCCCAAGAAATGAAAGCGCGACAACCCGACGTGGAGGTGTACGTTGTGAAGCACATTGCGGATGCTTTCGGAATGAAAAAGGGTTCACAGGTTCTCCTTACCATGGTAGGAAATTTGAGCCCTAGGATAATTCTGCATACTTACCATTGACTAGGTGGACAAGAAAAATCCAGCGAGGAAAGCTTCTCACGTTGAGCTGACGTTCAAGGATCAGTACTTGTCGAGATCTGACATATGGAGGATGACCGTTGGGGAGCTGACTGAACGGACCGTCTACAAGGGTCAATCTCTTTTGTTCATGGGCACTATCAAAGCCCAAATTACGGCCATTTATGCCGATGGGCTGAGAGTGCATTCAGCGTTCTTTGCCCGTGACACTCGGCCTATTTTCCGAAGCGAGTCCGCCAGATATGTTCTCTTCATCCAAATGGCTCGCGAAATGTGGGAATTCGACTCTGAAAGCTCCGGTGAAATCATGTTCAATAAGGTCGTCAATGGATTTCTACCGGCGCTATTCAAGAGGTGGGCCATGTTGAAAGCAAAGCATCTTGTCAGCATCGTGCTCTTCGCGCGTGTGGAGTATGACACAGGTTTATCTGCTGAATTCGACACCTTAGAGGAGGACTACTACACCGGCATCCAACCCTCAGGACTTCGCCGGCCGTACAAGGACTTTTACCGTGTGGTCGTGAGCGAAATGAGTAGTGGCGAATGGACAAGAATTCTGCACCAGTTAAAAAAGGAGTTCAACTTCTTCAGGAGGGATATCAGCCTGGATCACCACAAGGTGTTCGCCCAGTCCCAGCAAGTGGAAGACGGCGAGTTTCCTAGCGATACCCCCACAAACCGAGTCAAGGCGGAATCTACCATTTCCATGTTTGGCAATGTCCTGGAGGCCATCAACTTGGCCTCCTCTCAATTTGCCCACGACCACATCGACAGGGACCTGACAAGGACCGGTATTTCTATCGCCGTCATCAGCCCTGGATCAGGTGTCTTTGAAGTTGACTACGAGACCCTGAGAAGGACAACAGAGGCTTTGGTTGGGAATGGCATTGGTATTGACCTGATATGCATGCCCAAAATGCCACTGCACTCTGTTCCTCTCTTCAAGTATCGCAACCCTCAATATTCAGAGGCCCGCAAGCCCCACCAGCATACTCCCCACCAGTCAGGTCTGTCAAGATCGTTCCAAAGCCGCGAGAGCACGCCAAACCACCCAACCCCTATCGTTGGCAGCTATCAATCCATGGCAGACTCCTTCTCACCCTCCAAAGGAAACAGTTTGACTCGTCGGATTGATCCCCAGACATCCATGGCCAGGGGCGACGAGTGGTGCTATGCGCTGCCACAGTGGCTTCACGTTTCGTACTGGACTGGTGCTTCTGATGAGGCTCTTTCCTATGAAGGCATCGCCCTGTCCGTGTCTAACAAAGTTGAACAAGATGATGAAAGCAACTTCAATATACGCTGTCGAATGTACGACTTACAGATGAGGAGTCTCCTCGAGACGAACGAGATCGAAACAACACCTCTCCAAGCTGATACACAATTTCCGGCCAACATCACTGAGCAGCCTGTCACACAAAAACAACGCCCGACTGGAATCAACGATACGATATATCTTCCTAACCGTCGTGCTCCCGAGGCTCTGTTCGATTATGTGTACGGATTTGCGAGATTCGTACCTGACAGGCTTGCCAGGCCTGGCGAAAAGTCTGTTTGGAAGCAACTGCAGGAGTTCGATGATCACAAATCACGTATTTCTAGCAACCGCCGCCATCGTCACTCTTCACGACACGTTAAAGACCTAGATGAATTGACTCGGAAGCAATTGGCGGAAGACTCTGGCCTTTATGGAACGTCACTCCCTGAGAAGAAGACAACCGTAATCGGACCATCTTCGAGAAAGCTGTCTATGAATATGGGTGACATGGACAAGCCACTTATCCCTATCAAAAGGACACCAGACCCAACCCCCAAAGCCCCCAAGACCACAATGACGGTGAAGCAGCCAAAGCTGATGAGGCAAATCAGCCTTGGCCAGCGTGGCTTTGGCATCGCTGCTCCAAAAGCAGTGGTAGCAGAAATCAAGGTGGAGACTGTCAACGCCTCTGGCGTCTCATCTGCAACACAACAGCGAATACCCTCCACTCCAAGAATGCGCCCGGAGCTTCGTCCCAGCTCTCCTCAAACGATAACAAGCCAGTCTTCGGCCATGTCTGCGCGCAAGTACCGGCTAGATGCCCCCGATACCATCATCGAAGGCATCCCAACAACGCCAAGCATCCCTATCCTAAAGAGAAACAACTCGAACCTCGACATCGCTGCGCATCAGTTGAGGAACGCATCGGTCGCCGTCGCCCCATCGCCATTCAATGTGCGTCACGAAAAGCCCCAAGACGATCGGGACTTGCGGTACTCCAACGTACTTCGGGCTGAGGATGCCCAGAAGGTGTATACTAATAAACTACGTGCTGGTGTGGTGCCAGAACTTCCTGCAACTTTGTCTCCCACCACAGCCATCACTCCGTGGCTGACACTACTCAACCCTTCGAATCCGGATAATCACATGATTGACGACACAATTCTTTACAGCAGGTGGCAGCATGTCTTCCCTCAAACCTCCCAAATGAAGGTTCAGAAGTGGAAGGCGCTTTGCTGTCCCGCATCTGTGCCATTGACAACTGAGTATTTCCCATCCAAGACCCAGTTTGATACAGAATATCAAAGACACCCATACAACATCGACCAAAACGCAGACGATGAATTAGCTGAAGAGCCGAAAACTCGCCAACAGTTCATCCAAGAGCTCATCAGTCTGCGATTTGCGCAGGGATTTCAGGTCGTTGTTGGTCCAGCTGTTGCAAAGGCCTTTGGACAGAAGCTCATCAAAGTTGGCGACATCTTCTCTCGCAATCAACCCCTAGAGGACGGCACCAGTATATTCATGTCCGTCGGCAACACAATCCACCAACTTTCGTGCGTAAATGGTACAGAAGTCGAGGTGAACATCTTTATGAGGAAGCCGACAGATACCTCGTTCACCCCACTCAACTTCTCCCCAATCTATAAGCCAGCCATTCGGACGCTGTTTGACGAGTCGTATGAAACTCGAGAAATCGATATGCTCACGGCCCGGCCAGATCGCAACTGGAATGCCATCGATTCGTACATTGCGGGCCACCATGACGAGATGATGGAAAGCCTCAGGTTCTGGCGAGCACGGTTTGTGCTCATTCCTGTGCACTCTAAGAACTTGGGGATGCCAAAGACCCAAAGTGGAGACAATCCTGAGGAAGTCCGGATTGAAGGAATCAAGCGGCTTGCCCAATCATGGCAAAAGTTTCGCTATATTCCTCCTTCTGAGCGACGTTACCACTCTGTTGGTCACCGTCGGGACCCCAACCCATTGGACATTGTGTACAAAACTGAAGATCCATCCGTGGTCATCGCCGCCGAGGTTGAAACCTTGCCGCTCGTCGAAGGCATTGAAGGAATCACTCGCAAAGGCCAACTCGTGTCAAGCAAGGAGCGCTTCAAGAAATCCAACTTGAACTGGGCAACACTGGCTGATGCAATGCAGCAGCCCGTCGAGAATGGAGGCGTACGTTTTCAAAACCGACGCTGGCATCTTCGTCTTCATCACGCCTCCTTCATTGGGTCTGATATGACGACGTGGCTGCTAGACAATTTCGAGGATCTTGAGACCCGTGAAGATGCCGAGGCCTTTGGCAACGCCCTAATGGTGTCTGACGAGAACGAAAAGGGCCTGATTGTTCACGTGGAGAAAAGGCATCAGTTCCGCGATGGCAACTATTTCTACCAGGTTGCTAGTGAGTTCGCTAAACCACACTCCGGGTGGTTCAACTCGCGACGTGTTGGTGTTCCCGCCACGCCAACACTCGAAGCAACAAGCAGAGATTCGCCACGGAGTCTTATGGCACGGCCTATGTCGATCAATGAGGAGAACTCGCCGGCCTCGACGTCGACCACACCAACGATGACTCTTTCTCACAACGGCAAGCGGCCAAAAGTAGTACTGAGCAAGGTCATCAAGTATGACGTAGATCATCGCCGGCGGTCCTACAGGCCGGAACGCATTGACCTACACTACGATCGCCTGCACAACCCAGACAGTTGCTTCCACATCAGAATCGACTGGATGAACATCACGGCTAAGTTGGTCGAGGACGCGGTGGAAACGTGGGCGCGCGAAGCCAGTCAATACGGCCTCCGCCTCGTGGAAGTGCCCATCCGGGAAGCCTGCGCCATCACTGAGACAAATCCCTTCCGCAAGCCGTTCCTGGTCAGGCTGGCCGCGAAGCCGCCAGAGAAGAAGCCCGATACGTATCTGGACCCCAGCTCGCTCGGCCCGCAGACGTCGCCCACCAAGCACTTCTACCAGGTGGCTGTCCTCAAGCGGTTCGACTTTGTTCTCGATGTCGAAGCTTCCAGCAACTTCCCTAGCAACGTCGACGTCAGCTACTCGTGGGGCAAGCCTGACTTCAAGTACAGCCAGTACATCCACCGGTCCGGGCTACTCCTCGCGCAGATCACCGACGACGGCGACTTTATGCTGCTCGCCAACCGCCTTTACACCAATCGGCCCAGCAACCCTCGTGACAAGGAGATGCGCGCCGCCGCCGCCTCGGATCCGCCGCCGCTCGTCGACCGCTCCGGCCGCATGTCGTACTCGTCCTATGGCATCCCAGCTGACACGTCCTCCGGGCCGCTACCGTCGCCGCTACTCAAGCCCGCCCCCTATTACTACCAGTCGCCCGCCCTCAAGCCACTCGACCAACCAACCAAGATTCCGCTCATGTCGCCCAACCCGGAGAACCTCAAGACGGGCTTCGAGGAGTTCTGCCGAGACGCCGCCGGCCTCGAAGCATTCTACCGCGATGCCCTGGAGAGAGGCCAGGGCATTCAGGGCACGCCCGCCACAGCCATGGCGCCTACCGCCCTCGAAGCCGTGCCCGAGGCGAGCATTCCGACTCTAGGTCTGCCTCCAGGTGTGCTTGGCGGTGACCATGGTCTCGGCAAGCGTCTCAACAGTCCAATGTCCTTCCTGCGTAGAGGCAGCGTACAGTATGACGGCGGGTCGAGTTTGAGTGGGCGCGGATGAGTACCGTCAGCCAAGCCGATTTACTTAGTGTTGCATATGGAGTTGACCACGGGAAATGATGACGAAGAGCGATATTGATTTACTTGAGGGGACTTTTTTTTCGTCGATTCAATTGAATATGGAAAGTGTTGAGCTTTTCGTTTAATGTACCGTGTGGTAATAATAATGGCCTGAGGTAAGTGCCGAGAGTCTATCCACATGCTTTCCAACCAAATAAATAGTCTCTACCTTTCGACAGCCAGGGTATATGTACTTAAAGACAATTAAAGAACCAAACGTCTTGTTGCAATTTTGACAACCCAAATCCACGTTGCCGTTCCCAGATTTCGCCTATAAGTAATGCCAAAGACCCTTGTATATATGAAAATGATGAAACGAGTATGTACAGATGCCAAAACGAGAAATTACACAACATATCCAAAGAGAAATAAAACAAAACGAAAGTGAAGCCTTATTAGGTGGCAAGCGTCTTAGATAGGATACCCTGTGAAGCTTAGTCAATAGCTGTACAAAATAGTTTTGCGGATTTGTTCTCAACTTACACCAGGAACAGACGGCAATAATGGCATAGAGGCAAATCAGCAACCAACCCTCGAGCCAATGGCTCTTGCCATCGGCGATGAGGTAGTTTGTAAGAAGGACGGCGACGAACATGACGGCGACCTGGAACATGTCGAAGCTCAGGTTCATGTCGTCGTTGCCCATGCCCCAGCCGATGATGACGAGTAGGGGGATGAGAAACAGGGCAACCTGCATGCTAGACCCGACTGCGACACCAATGGCCAGATCCATCTTATCCTTGATCGCGACTGTGACGGCCGTTGCGTGTTCGGCAGCGTTTCCAACAATTGGGAGAAGAATGAGGCCAACAAATTCTTCCGAGACAGAGCCACCTGCAGTAACAGCATCAATGGAGTCGACCATGAACTCGGCGCAGAGCGCGATGAAGACGGTAGAGATTGTAAGAGTGGCGATGGCGACGAAGAAGTGCAGTTGAGGTTCCTCTTCCTCATCCTCATCCTCGTGGGCTAGACCTTGTGGATTCATGAGCATCTTTGACAGGCGCTCGTTCTCGTTCTGATCGGCCATGCCGCGGCCCATGAAGGCTCCCGGAGCAACAAGTCCCTGCTTGATGGCGCCAGAGTTGAGTGCGCTGCTGCTCCACGGCTTGGCGGCAACCTTTTGGCTCTCCTCAGTGAAGACGTCCTGATGAGTCTTGAGCTGGAAGAGGAGGTAGGCCCCGTAGACTACAAGAAGAATGACAGAGGTGCCGCGAGAGAGATTGGCGACGTCTTTGGTGGGGGTTGTACTGGCGATGTCGAAAACAGTCGGGACAATGACGGAGGCGACGGCGAGGGCAAGCAATGAGGCAGCAGTTTGGGCGACGGTTTGGTTAAAGTATTGTTGCTGACGGCGCAGACCACCGAAGAAGAAGCAAAACCCCATAACGAGAAGCAGGTTGGAGAGGATAGAGCCGATAAGCGAAGTCTGCACGATGATGACTTTGTCGTCGGCAAGAGCGAGAATAGCGACGATGAGCTCGACCGCGTTGCCAAAAGTAGCATTGATCAGTCCACCCAGAACCTCGCCAGTTCGCAGCGCAATCTCCTCGGTGGCGAAGCTGAGCATGGCAGCCAGAGGAATGATGGCGATGAAGTTGACGACGAAGACGGCGATGCGGTTGACCGATTTGATGTAGTTGAGAGCAATGCCGACCGGGGCAGCAACCATGAGGATATTGATCCATGAGTTAAGGAAAGTTCGCTGTAGCTGATTGGCGACGGTGAAAGGCTGCTTGGGCTGGACGTTGCGAAAGAGGCCCTCCTGCTTCTTGGCCTTCATCTTTTCCCGCTTATCATCGTCTCCTTCGGTAGGCCTGCGTACGTCGTCGTCAGGTTTTCGGTTCCTCAGCCCTTCCTTGTCGTCGACCAAGGAGCGTTGTGACACGGCGATGTCAGCTCCGGCCTCAGTGGGCTGGCTTATGCTTCTATCCCTGGACCTCTCGTCGACATCACGGTGGCTAGACCCGGCGACAGTGTCGACGTTAGACCAGTCTCTGGCGACAGTGCGAGCACCATTAGCATCGGTTCGATTGCCGGTAGGATCGGTGCTGGCGTGAGCGAGCTTCTCGCCGGCCGTGGAATCTCGTTGGGTGGCCTGATGTTCGAGGCGGCCACCATCCCAAGCGCCGGCAGGCTCATGCTGGCGGTCCCAGGAGACGTGGCGAAAGGGATTCCATGACTGATCTGAGCTGGTGCGGCTGAGCGTGTGGGCCTGTCGCTTGATGTTGAAATGGTTGACTTGAGTCATGGCAGTCGAATGTTAGCCCAAGAGACGGCCCAGCGCATGCATAGGGAGCGAGTGGGGGATGGAAAAAGAGAGAGAGAGAGTGATGAAATGACCTCCAAATGAGTGGCGAATAGAGATGGAGATGAAAAGGATGGAGGGGATGCAAAGTGCAGATGAAGTGCAAATCGCAGCAACAGGGGAAGAGCAGCAAAAGGTGGGGAGTGAATGGGTCAACTTACAAGAAGTCATTGCCAAGGGTTTGGCGCTTTTTGACGCAGGCACGGGATACGCGGGACGGGAGCAAGAGCGATGACGACGTGCGTAGGCCCGATGGGGGAGGCTGAACCGAATTGGGAGGAGCCCTTGCTTTGGTCAAGGTTGTATCCGTCTAAAACAATGAATAGGATGGTGAAAATGAAGAACGAGAAGAAGAGAAACAAGATAAACAAGAGGCTGCTGACGGGGGAGGGATATTGATGCGGGAAATGCAAAAAAATATTGCCCTAGTTCTTACACTGCATCCGGCTTGGACTCTGGCTCGTGTGAGGACTGGTCGAATGCCGAATAAGAAGGGGGCAAACAAGATTGCTTGCTGTATGGAACAGTACAGAGGGATCTTCTGATGCTACTCTTCCTCGGCCAAACAGGGAGGGCACGTCACCACAGCCGCAGGGCGGACTCCTTAATATCAAGGACGGACAGAGGCGGACGGGACAGAGGGTGCACTAGCTCGTATGTAGGCGTAATAATACGTAGCTGGCATCGACTGACAGCGGTATGGAATCGTCAGAGCGCCGTGATGCAGCAAGCGTATGCGTTGTTCGTCGTGGTGCCTTGGACATACGGACGCGTGTGGCTCGCACACAGTGTGGATATCCATGACACGGCAAACACGGCCGTTACCACGAGGGGAGGCCTCGCGCTGCCTCTTCCTGTCGGCCAATGTGCTTCCGGGAGTCTCTCACTGCTCCTGGTCTCTAGTTTCTTCTCCATCCTCTCCGTCCCTCTCCCTGCTAATCTCATCACTCTCGTTCTCTGCCTCCGTCTCCCGCTTTCACCATCTCATGACGCGCCGCTCTTCAGAACTGACTAGTACACACCAATCAGCCCAAAGGCCAGGGCCTAAGCTTGGAACTGGGCCTGGGCCAGCGAATCGCTCTGCGCCGTTGCTGTGGTCCACCTTAGGAAGTCAATTTACGCAATAGTCTCCTCGCCTTAGCTAACACTGCCCATCGACCGCAGCTGAAGGGAGACCAGAGCCCAGCCAGACGAGGCTCTCTTGAACTCCCACGTACGCAGACTTGTCGCCTCATAGCTGAAACGTAAGCGGATGGCCCCATCCAGAACGCAAACGACGAAGTGGAAGAATGCCCTCATGAACGTTGTGCATTTTCGGATGCTAGACCCTGGTCGTTTCCCAACCGGGTTAGAGTGCCAAGAATGCCAAGACGGCCAAGAGATGCCGACCGATCGACCCGCCGAACGACCCACTCAACCATCCCGTGGTCGCTCAAGACTCTTGCTTCCTGATATTCCCATCAAAAGTTCTTATGCTCAAGCTCAGTGCTCACACCAATTGACGAACGAAAACATGCATAAAATGAAACATAATGACGTAGTCTCAGCAAAGAGTGGTTTCTTTTCTAAATTTCATGCTTTGTAAAGACATCAAGCCTCATCTCGAACTTCGAACTCCTTGGCCGCCAACTGCGCAACTAAGGTGAGCTAGCTGTGAGCTCAGGTATCATCAAGAAAAATGTCGCTTCCAAAAACGCCTCTCCCTGTTTAGTAGGAGCTCTCTGCCGTCTCGAGGCCCCCAATACCTGTACCATCCCATCCATAGACGTCATTTATTATTCATCCTCCAGCCATCCTCTCCCAGAGCCAGGACGCCACCCCCGCCATCCCGTCAACCATGTTTTCGGGGAAGGCCAGAGACCCAGCCCAATGATTCCATTCGAAACCCCCACGGCAGAATGCATACCTTCATGCGCCACAAATCTGCCCAGTCCAGTCCAGAAAATGACCTGCACCACGCTCGTCTTAAATCCAATCTCCATCGAGATCACCATCAAGATCGTGTTCAACGCTCTGCTTGCGTGGTCGGCCCCGTTTTCGTGGCTGTGAATCGGACCGCGCCCTTTTCTTGCGGCCTCCAGGAGTCATCACTCCCTTGCGCTTGCGTCCTCGTTCGGCCGTGACGTCTCCATCGTCTTCTTCTTCGCCGCTGGGTGTCGTTGGGTCCTCCATCTGCCCTTCATCATCGTCCACCACCTTGAACTCCTTGTCCACGTTGAGAAGCTCTACAAAAGCCTTGCACTTTTGGATCATCTGTTCCTGTGAGAGGAGGCCGTTCATGTGCGATGTCACCTCGTCCCAAAACCTCTCTCCGTGTACTCCTTGCACCTTGGTCGGCGTTTTGTTCAGATCCTTGGCCAGTGCTTTTGCTTTGCTATCGTGCCGATGGGTTCCCATTCCATAGAGTCGACGCAGATGCGTCCGAGCCTCCCACATTGATAACAGGATAACCGATCCCGCCGTCAGCTGACGAAGTCGACCTTGGTCTACTGTGACGATCATGGCCGGGGCCGGCGTCGGAGCTGGCAGCCCCATTGACTCTCCGTCCAGAGCTAGAGGTGCAGGGGCAGGTGCAACAGGCATATCCAAGTCCATGCGGACATTGAAAACCTCCGACTCAATGGCTTGGGCAACTGTGGCGCCGGTGCTTGTCACCATCTTTTCGATTGAGTTGACTGTAGTCTGCAGCTCTCCAACAGTTTGGTATTCAAAGAATGCCACATTCTCAATGACGAATCGCGAAAAGTCCACGTGGGGCGGGAGCTCAGGGGCCGCGTCCAGTTTGGACAGGTCAAAGTCCACTTGGCCGCAGAGTTTCTCCAAAAAGCGTTGTCGGTTTCTCATTTTGCTGATTTTGAGGACCTCCATCAAGAAGTGCAACTTGGACTGGAATGGGTTCATCGTCGCGCCATGCGAATCCCCAACCACATCCCGCTGGTAAGCATATGCTGACTGGACTGCCTTGGCATACTCTCGCTCAAGGACCGTCTCATGCTTCTCATGCAGTGCTCGGTGTTCGGCAAACGCGAGTTCCGCAATCTTCCGGTTCGCCGAGGTTTCGAGCGTTATCAAGGTTACACCAGTTTCTTTCGGGTGCGTGAGACCCTGGCGGTTGATGCTCCCCAACACTTCCATGGCAAGGAATGCATGCTCGTCTTGGGTTGAAACAGAAATTCGAGTAAAGTCTTTGAGAAATCTTTGCGTAGTCGCGCTCGCCACGTCATCAAAGCTGGTTCCTCCCATGACAGTCAACTCCTTTTTTTGTTGTTTGGCAGAACCGTCTGTCGCAGCTGTCTCCGAGCGCTTCTCTTCTGTGATGAGAAACTCCCTGAATGATCTCAAGATCATTGTTTCCAAAATAGGTATCTGATCGTCAAAGACTTGTTGGAACGACGTGTACACCTTGGCGAGAACATAGTTGCGGGGCCAAGCCTGGCACACAAGACCGATTGCTTCGAGAGATGCCTTGCGGGCGTCTATAGGTTGCGAGGGCAGAGCAAAAGGAACCAGCATGTCAACCACTAGTCTCGGGACTGAGTCACCTTGCCACTTCGGAAACTTTTTCTTGAAGATCTGGATCTGTTGATCCAGGTCACAGTGCTTGCCAACCATGCCTACAATGATCGAGTATGCTGAGAGGAATTGGAGCTTCTTGTTATCCAGAGGCCCAGCTCGCAGCTTCTGGATACCCAACAAGCTAGATGCCACGAGGTTGGCTAGAGGCTCGAAGGACTGCAGGAGATCGCAGACAACTCGTGTGCAAGCAATCAAATCATCAACGGCACCCCGAGAACCGATTTTGCCAATTGCCTTCAACAGCTGTAGACGAACCTCCATCAAGAACTCGGAGTGAACGGCTGAAAGCTGAGGAAGAACACGTTTGTAGATGACCGTGACAGCTCGGAATGCAACAAGCTCGTCGGCACCAGCAAAGCTTGCAAGGTGAGGCTTGAGAAGACGGATTTGTTCAAAGTTGAACAGCTTTGCATCAGCCTTGGCAAAGATGGTGAGCACTTGTAAGGCATCTCGCCCAGAGGGGACAGCTGAATCATCCAAATCCAAGTTGTCGATAAGGCCGAACATGTTAGCAACGAGTTTTGAGCAGACAGAGAATGGCCCTTCGAGCGATTTGCTCTGCGGCTTAAGAATAGTCTGGAAAACTTTGTCGAGAATTTCAGTGACGGTGCCAGACTTAACAGTCTGGATGATCAGAGCGACATGCTCCGTCAGCGCGGTCTGATACACAGCCGTGCCCTCATCGCGGTAGAAGGGAGTGAACCAAACTTCTTCAATCATCTGGCGAGCGAGGTCCCGGACGGTCTCATCAGGATCCTGCACTCGGCGAAGCAGCCCGTTCGCTATCGCACTACGAAGCGGCTTAATGCGGTTCCGAAGATAGATGTCACGCGCGAGCTTCATGGCACGCTTTCTCACGCCAACACCGCTGTCCTGAAACCGATCTATGATCTTGGGAGTCAATGACGTTTCCAAAGCAGGGCGCATGTTGATGCAGCTGCCTAGCAATCCTAGAGCAGAGTCTCGCACTTGAGTTGACGAATCACTGGCACACTCAAGAATCAGCTGGATAACAGCCGAGTCTCCGTCCAAGATTGATGGGTCAGTTTCAAGTACTTGGTTGACACTCTTGAGACTCTTGCTTCGAACGGTGGCCTGGTCGCTTGCCATTGAGCCAAGCAAGATATTGAGGATCTTCCCAAACGACTCGCAGAGTGGAGAACGCAGTAGTATGACCGAGTAGGATAGCTTGGCCTGGCTTGCTGAGACGGCCTTGAATGTATACTCGTTCACAAGCCAACGTCGATCTTCAACCATCATTCGTAGACGATATCCCAGGCGACCCAATTCCTGGTCGCGCTCATCGTGTCCCTCCTGGAAAGAGTCGTAGCCCATGTGGACCTGAGACGCCCAGTCCGCAATCACAAACGAGATTGCGCTTGAGAGGTGCGGGTCATCAGTACAGCGGTTTTGGAGATACTCGAGTGTTGCTCGGTACGGACCAGCCCAAGCAACCATTTGCTCAACATGGCTTTTTTGATCGAGTGCATGATTCGCAAGATCTGCGAGGTATCTTGACAACTCATCGGCGTCGTTGCCTTCGGATGCACTAGCCATTCTCTTGACGTGCGATCGGAGGCGAGAAATTGCTGCACTCAACCCACCCAACAATTCCAGTGCCATGTTCTTCGCGGGTGCGGCAGTCTTCGGGGCTTCAAAGAGTTGCACCATCATAGCCATCAGCAATCGGAGAAGAAGTTCAGCTGAGGGCCAATCCGGCGAGTCAAGGCAGGTTGTGAAGTCCTCTACAAAGAGGTCAAGAAGATTACGATAAGGTGTATCCCCAGATTTGGTGGACCCGATGGCACGTTTGACGATGAAGTTGATGACATATGAGGCGTTGCGTTGAGCATTATCGGTCAGCGGAGTGACCGCGGTGTCGAGATCTTTGATCGAAACTGGATGCTGTTGAGCTCCCTGTGCCTCGCTCTTGATGGAGGAGACGGGTTGCTTGGACTCTGGCGCGAAATCACCATCGTCTTCTTCGTACCCTTCTTCTTCCCCTCTAATGCTTTGCATCATACTGTTGCGATTGCGTTCTTTGCTGCTGTCGACCCTCCCAGAGCTTGCTTGAACCAGTCGCATCAGAAGGGCCGACACCGGCTGGATACTTCCCCCATCGGAAAGCTTGAATTGTCGAGCACTTTGCTTTCCAACGGGAAGCTTTTCAAGAGACGTGAGAATCTCGTCGATGATGCCCTGGCGTTGCTGTGGTTTCATCAAAAATATTTGGCAAAGCATGTCCATCGCCACAGAACGAATTCCGTCGAACTTCTGGACGCCAACAGCAGAGTCCTTCTCAAAGTATGCGTTCTCAACGAATATCAGGCGCGATGCTGTGAACTCAAGGGAGTTAATGACGGTATCTGAGAGCTCGATTTTGGTGACTAGTTCAGCCAATAGGGCGAACAACTTTTGGCAGCAAACGAAAGTGGACGTGATAGCCTTCTTATGCCTCGATAGCATTTTGAAGATGTTGGATGTGTTTCCGGACGGCCGTAGCTCCACCAGTGGCATCACGATATCCTCTGTGACTAACTTGAAGATGTCAACACTTTTCTGGATAATGGTTTCCGAGTAGAGCTGCTTGTCTTCTCTGCCGCCAGACAGAATTCGGAGACAAGTGCGTGCTGCTTTGAGTATTGTGTCGACCTCTGAGAGCTTTTGAATCCAAGACTCCACCGCATCCTCAGACCAACTCTCATCGACTCGCATCTCTAAACCTTCGCCTTGCTTGAGGCTGGCTTCACTCAGCTTCGTAATCCGGACCAAGTGCTCGACAGGAACCCTGTCATAGCACTTCAACCCGATGGTCTTCTGAATGGCTGTGTGGATCTTTTGCTGAGTTGCTGCTGTCATAGCGACTTCCTGGTCTTGTGTCATGGTTACGATATGGTCGTAGCCGGGCTCCATCGCAAGGACGCTCCCTACAGACGCGAAGACTGTCTGCATAAGCTTGTCGAGCGCACCAAATGCTGCCTCGCCTCGTTGCCGTTGATCAAGACTCTCTCCCAACACTTCTTGGCTGTCTGTAAAGCCTTGCCGATCCTGTCGACGAACTGAGAGGTTATGAGGCTCTTCAGGCACCTCCTCAACATCAAGGTACTCGTCACGGTTGATTTGTTTACGCGGTAACTCAATCCTGATAGACGAGTTCTGGTTCGTATCAGTTGGGGCTGCGGGTAGTGACAGGGAGAGTGCGTAGTGTGGTAGGGGAACTGCAGTCTGTGGCATGGAAACTACAGTCTGGGGTATGGGAACTGCAGACTGCGACAGGGGCGGCGCTTCTTGTTGCGCTGGTGGGTGGACAAAGACTGGAGAAGGTGCCTCGGGCTGTGTGAGAGCGCTCACATCGATGTATTGTGATCCATCAAAATGCCTCTTGGACGGAATTGCGACCTCAATTCTAGCAGAATTCAGCGCATATGTCTGAATGTTCTGAGGCGGGATTGGGTGCGACTGTGGGGCAATCGGTGAGTTGAGTGAGGAGGACGAAGAAGCCCGCTTGGTTTGGTTGTGGTGAGCTCCCGTTTGACCGTTGGATAGTTTTGTGTCAGAGAGGTTGGCTTTCGTCGCCTTGAAGTAGCCTCCAACTTTGTCGTACACAGCTCTAGTGATCGGGGACAGGTCGTCGGCGAGGCTTTTTCCAGTGACGGTGTTCGGTGGACGTTTCGGGGCAGCGCTGAACTTGCTGTTGTGTGTCAGTATCGCGAAGTGTGGTGGTCATCAAGGCTTGTCCTACAAGTGAGTCCGCTGGCTAGGCTTCATATCTTGGAGGACATGGTCGACGGCCTGCCTTACGTTCCGGGGCATCTGGGCTTGCCCATAGGCATCCTTGTTCAAGCTATCGAACTCCTGTGTGTGAAAGAGGTCGGAAATGGGCAGGGCGGGAGTGCCTGAACCGAGGCTTGGATCGGGGATGATATCTGTGGAGTATTAGGTCGCGGGAGCAACAGACGGTCGGTACGAGATGGTAGCAAACCTGAAATGAACGGTATCGTTGAGGTTTGTGGTGAGAAAGGCAAAGATTCTTGAAGCGTGAATGGCCGTGTGATGTTGGGCCGAGGATTTGACGTCCCTTGATGGCCATAGAGCCCATTATGGGCGGCGCCACCGCTCTTCGGGTTAACATGATCCATGTTTGCAGTGATCACGATAGCCGCTCATTCAGACATTGCCAGGGGAACGAGCAAACGAGCAACGCCGCATCGAGGGCTTGGGGGGACTCGGACGCGACGGTGAATTGCGGAGCTTCCTTGGACGGCGCGGAGTTGATAAAATGATATACCAAAGCCGGCATGTGAAAGGAGCGCGAGTCAGGTTAGATGAGCCGGTTAACGATTGTAGTTCAAGGCATTGTTGTCCTCAAAGAGTCCGGTCGGCGAATACAATCTAGCGAGGTTGAAGCCTGGGGAAGCGACAGCCTCGCGAGCTTTCCTTAAAGATTGATTGATGATAGTGGCCCGTGCGCCATGTCCTAGAGCCAGTCGGCGTTTGATCCGATGAGCGACCTCGCCGCCTTGCCTTAGGTTGACGGTTTTTCCGGCTGGGGTCCCCAGTTTGATGGGCGGGCCTATGATGGGCCTCTCAATTTTTGTCTCGGAATTTCTTCTTGAAGGCTCAATGCTTCACCGCAACAAAACTCTTGATCAAGAGCACATCATGGCCGCAATCGGATCCCTTGTCTTCTGCACCGACTGCGGTAACTTGCTTCCCTCAACCAAGGGCACAGAGCGCAATGTACTCAGTTGCGAAAGCTGCGGCGCTCAGAATCGAGGTTTGTTTGCGCCTGCAAAATCATCGCCAGCCAACGTTACTAACTGGCCCTTTTGCAGATACCGGCTCCAAGACCATCATCACGCAAACGAAACCGTCCGATTTCCCCTCATTCCTGAGACAAAAGCTACAGTCAAACGTCCAGGCCGTCGAAAAACATAATATCCAGTCCGACAGCATCAGCCAGGAATCATGTCCCGTTTGCAATCGGGAGAATGTTAAATACACCAACGTACAACTACGTGGTGCAGATGAAGGCTCTACGGTTATTTATCTCTGCGAATGCGGTAACTCGTATGAAACTCAAACTTCCGTTGGCTAACAAACTCATTTTTAACTAACAACTTCTCAGATGGCAAGAGAACAACTAGCATCCCTGCGTGGCTCAGCATTTGCCAGTATGGTTCATAATTCATGCAGTAACACCTCCAACCTCGGGGATCAGTGCATATTCCGCCTCTCCGCTGTTCTCGTACTCGGCAATATCCAAAGCGACGATACAACTCTCCCGTACGACCTTCTCCTTGTCATTGAGGAACAACCTCAAGGTCGCTTCAACACCTTCCTCGTCGCCAAGACCGCCCAGTGCCTCGGCCGCCTCGTGTCGAACCATGCTTGCTTCGTTGACATCGCTCAACGAGGCCGTGAGTGCAGGGATAGAAGCGGGATGCGACAGTTGGCCGAAGACGAAAGCGATCTCGTGACGGAACAACGCGGATGGATCGGAGAGACCCTCGGCGAGCGCAAGCACTGCAGGGACAGCTGTGGGGAGGTCGGGGGGTGAGGCCAAGTCACGGAGTGCAAACATGGCGCGGTATCGGACGAAGAGGGGCTGGGTCGTGTCCATCAGCTTTCTGCCGAGCTCTGCGACATCGACTCCCTTCTCGGTCTCGGGCATTGGGGGGGCGGGATCGATCGAGGAAAAGTCACTAGATGATTGATTCAGTCAAGGGGCAACCCAATAAGGCATAATAGAGCAATTCGCATACCTTTGGCGCAACTTCTCCTTCTTCCGCTCTTCGGAGTTCTCCCACTCGATACGGTCAATGGCGATCTCGCACGTCTCGACGATGCTAACATCCTCGCCTTTACGGTCGCGGTACTGGAGTAAGATGTCAAGGTTGTCCGCCCAACCCAGGGCACCAAGAGCCTCGGCGGCCTCGTGGCGAACCATTGGGTCTTGCTCAAGGTCGGCGAGGACCTCGCGGAGGGGCTTGACAGCAGACTTGTGACTGGCCTGGCCCAGACAGTACGCAAGCTCATGCTTCAGCAAGGCCGAGGGCGAGGCAAAAGCGGCTGCAATGGCATCAACGGCGCCTATGATGTTGTCCTCCTCAGTCGACGTGACAGCAACGTGCTTGAGGGAGAACAGGGCACGGAAACGGATAGGGAGAGGACTATCCTCGGAGCAGAGAGACTTTCTCAAGCTCAGAACCGTAGAATCACCCCTGAAAGCTGGTTCGGGGATATCAGCGGATGGCGCCATGTTGAATATGTTTGAAAGAGTTTATGAATGTTGCAAGTATTCGGGCATGATCGCAAGCGCACAGTCGATCTCAGGCGACACCCGCAGGTCGCTCAGCTCAGAAAGAAAATTTACGCGGGGTTGCGGCCTTATCGTTATCTGCGAGATAACCCCGCCGAGCACCGGGAGCGCGCATCGCACCGGAGCAAAAAATGGTTGGCGTGACAGAATCGTGCTTGAATTATAGCATCCGTTGAGAAGTCCCCGCCCAACCCCCATGGGAAGCGGTACACCGCTTCAATTGGTTCCATGGTCTAACGGTTATGACTGCGGATTCTGATTCCGCCAGCGAGGGTTCGACTCCCCCTGGAACCTGTCTTTTTGCCAGATCAGCAGCATCTTGTCCCAGGGGGAAGATGTAGGAGAAAACGTAGGTTCACTTGGGGTAACACCTCCTTCTCCGTCACCTGACAATCGTCTCTTTGGGGAGCTAGTCGCAAGGGTACCTTTACTAGTATAGGTGGGTTCAACAGGTTACCAGCGGGGATTGATAATCGGCCACTTTCAGGTGCAAAGCGAATCGCGTCTCTTGCTTATTTACCCTAGACTAGTCAACACTCGGCTTCAACATTTGATCGCGCTCTATTACATACAGTCGGGCGCCGCTTTGGGGAACTTCTTTCTTTTACAAGTTTATCCTTTCTTCATCCATCTTTTTGGAAAGTTGTGCATTTGCTTGAAGCGACCCCGTGAACGAAAAGCAGTTGATGTTCCCAGTTAGTTCCCTTAGCAAATCGCTTAACTCTGGCTATCTGGTATTATTAAGCTTTGAGACTCATATCGCCACAACCTCAACCGTCTTCAACGCTTCAACTCGCTGATCCAGCAGCTGCAATACCCAACTTCCCGGCGCAACCACATCATGGCACCTTCGCTCGAAGCGCCAGAGCCCGTGGAGGACGTCATCGCCAACCCCCTCAAGCAGCAGCTCGTTGCCCCAGAGCCAGAACATTGCCCTGGCCCCGAGTCGCAACAGGCTGGCAAGGCCGATTCCTGCGCCGGGTGCCCGAACCAGGCCATCTGCGCCTCCGCACCCAAGGGGCCGGATCCGGATATCCCTATTATTGCGACGCGCCTTGAGAATGTGAGGCACAAAATTCTCGTGCTCAGTGGCAAGGGTGGGGTGGGAAAGAGCACATTCACCTCGCTGCTAGCGCATGCCTTTGCGACCAACCCTGACAACACAGTTGGAATCATGGACACCGATATCTGCGGACCCAGCATCCCCAAGATGATGGGCGTCGAAGACGAAACAGTTCACGTCAGTGGCACAGGATGGTCGCCTATCTGGGTCATGGATAATCTTTCCGTCATGAGCATCCAGTTCCTCCTCCCCAACCGCGACGATGCTGTCATCTGGCGTGGACCAAAGAAGAACGGTCTGATTAAGCAGTTCCTCAAAGACGTTGAGTGGGGTGATCTCGACTTCCTGTTGGTGGATACCCCGCCGGGCACCAGCGACGAGCACCTGAGTGTCAACTCTTTCCTTAAGGACAGTGGCATCGATGGTGCTGTCATGGTCACCACACCCCAGGAGGTCGCCCTACTGGATGTGCGCAAGGAGATTGATTTCTGCCGCAAGGCCGGCATTCGGGTACTGGGTTTAGCAGAGAATATGAGCGGCTTCGTCTGCCCCAACTGCAAGGGCCAGAGCGACATCTTCCGCGCGAGTACTGGTGGCGGCAGGGCCTTAGCCGAGGAAACGGGCATTCCGTTCTTGGGGTCGGTGCCCCTAGACCCGCGGATTCGAATGGCGTGTGACTATGGAGAGAGCTACTTCGACTCATTCCCAGACAGTCCTGCGTGTATCGCATTTCAAGGGGTGGTGAAGAACCTGGTAAATCAACTGGGATTGGATACCCGGAGTGTACTGCCAGAATGAACGCATTTTTTACTGATACTCATGTATACACGTGCAGGTAGTTGATGGCAATTTCCTATCTTTCATGGCACGTTTCATTTTTATCCCGAGTTACATATTTCTTCATTCTCATGTGACGTCAAATATGCCGTGACTATTCGTTCAGTTGCTAGACTCCAACTTCCCGGGAATATCTTCCAGGTCATCGACCGACTCCAAATCAATGATGCGGCCAACCTCGCTGGTGTTGCGCATTAACTCCTTGGCACCTGCATAGAGCATTCTCGAGGCCGCATTGCAGGTGATGGGAAGGTAATATAGCATAACATATGGCACAGAGAGTCGGCCGTCGGGCTATGTTTTGTGGGCAATCAGTACCCGGCTAGAAAATCTACGGCCTCCCACGTATGTTTGATCGCGGGGCAACGTACCATTGTTAGAGGGTAGCTGAGGAGGACGAATCGCGGAGCGTGGTCGGGGAGGTCGTCGCCGATTTCATCTAGGGAGGTGTAGACGGTCTTCTCGTCATCTTGGCGGATCTCGTGGGTGTTCTTGTCGATCATGTCTGGAGGGCGTAAAGGGGGGACATCAGTTGGCAGTTCGAGGAACGACGGTGGTAAATGAGTGGGAGAGCAAACACGGAGACGCACATACAAATAACGGCTTGAGGATCCTTGGCCCGAGAAGTTGTCAGACGAAACTTGCGGAGATGCTCCTTGGTTTCAGTTGAGAACGTGTACAGCCGGGATTCGGAAGCCTGCGCAGCGGCGTGTCAGCGGGAGGAGCAAGCTGCGAGCTGCGATTGCTAGGGGGTGGGGTCGTGGCAGTAATATTACCATGTTGGGCGTTGGAGAGTGCTCTGTAGGATGGAAGAAGCCGAGGGGCTACGAGAGCAGTACTTCCTGGTCGTGACGCTCTTCTGAAGCTATCACCGGATTGAACTTGGTCACGGAAACAGGTAGTCGAGAGGATAGCAACTCGAAGGTGGTGTGGTAGCGGGACGACACTTAGTTCAGCCCCGCCAAACCAGGCCAAACCAGGCCAAACTGATGCCCCAGAGCGAAACCCCCACCTTCACCCACCTGTGCCGCCATCGCTCTTCGAGCCAACGTCATCATCTCCCTCGGTTCATACAGCCGAGCAAACTTGCATCTGCACGATAAAAGAGCTCTCCGGCCCCGGTTTCACGCGGTATTTTAATAGCCGCTCATGTTCTCGCGTATGACCCAGATCACGAAGCACTTTTCAGCTCCCGTTGCTGCCGCTTCCACGCGACGTTTTACTCTCGGAAGAATGGCTTCCGCGGATGAGCGCAATGCGCGTACAATACACACGGCAGCCTGCTTGATTATTGGCGACGAGGTTCTTGGTGGAAAGGTATAGATATTGCGATTGGCTTGTTGAACTGGATCACTAACTCCGAAACAGACTGTTGATGTGAGTAAGGCTGGTTCTGGATCGGGTAACCCGAACAAGGGTTGGCGACAATACCAATAGACCATTGTTAACGAGAAATCAGACCAACTCGGCGTACGTCGCGAAATGGTGCTTCTCTCTTGGAGTCGTAAGTTTTGACTGGAAGGCCTCGAAGTTTCAACGCCTGATCAATCATCTAGAGCCTGAAACGAATCGAAGTCATCGAAGATGACGAGAGTGAGATCATCGAGGCGGTGCGAAGGATGAGCGATCGATATGACTTTGTCGTAACAAGGTAAGGACTCACCACCGAAAGTTAGGTCAACCCGACGTAGCTAACTTGTTCAAGTGGCGGCATTGGACCAACGTGAGTCGGCGTCTTGGTTGCGTGAGCCTACCTATGCTTACTATCTAGACACGATGACATCACCTACCAATCGATTGCCAAAGCTTTCGGACTCCCTTTGGTATTGAACCAAGAAACCTTTGCGAAGATGAAGACGATGTCGAAACCACACCCATCTCAACCCAAGTTCGATTGGGATGTCGACTCACCAGCCCTCAGAGCCAAGCTCCGTATGGCCGAGCTGCCAACAGATGAGGCCCGGGATTTGGAGAAGCAGTTTGTTTTCCCCAGTGATGATCTTTGGGTCCCAGTTGCGGTTGTAAACGGAAATGTGCACATACTGCCGGGAATCCCGAGACTGTGTAAGCTCGACCCCGACGATGACGCACTAACACATGTTAACGATGAGTTCAACAGTCACAAAGCTTCTCGAAGGATTGAAACCCCTTATTACACCCAGACTAGAGGGCAATGAAACCTATAGAGTTTTGATATCTACTCCCCTACCGGAGAGTGGCGTGGCTGAGTTCCTCACCGAACTGCAAGCCAAGGTTGAGCCTCGTGGCGTCAAGGTGGGCAGCTATCCTCGTTGGGGCAAGAGTCGCAATACTGTCACACTGGTCGGAAAGTAAGTCTCATGGTTTGATTTTGAAAAGAGGGACGCTGACAGGGCGGCAGGGATCAGTATTATCTGGAGAGTCTCGTTGCTGAGGTGGAAAAGGGCGTGCAGGGCCTTCGAGTTTCAAAAGAAGGAGAGGATGATGACCAAGCCACCGAGAAGGGAGCGCCAGAGAAGGAAGGAGGAAACACAAAGAAGAGTGGAAACTGAGTCTTGAAGAAGTCGGATGCTTGCGATACCTAAACGGATACCGAGCCCGATTAGGTGTTTGCCTATTACGCTGCACCGACAATGGCACGTGGCTGCCTTTTCGCGGAGAACCTTGACGTTTCATGGCAAGTTGAAGCGCTGCCATTGGACAAAGAGGTCATGCTCGAACACATGGTGTGTCATTGGATAGGCACTGTTCTAAATGTGTTGGTTGATATCCATGCCTTAGCGGATCGTATCGAGTATCGCAACCTCACATGGTGGCCCCTCTCGAACATGAGACTAAAGTGAGGAACTGACGTCGCGATTCAAACTACTTCTAACGTATCCGGAACAAAACCAACAGCACTCTGGCTCGAATTGTCTCAACCGGAATGCTGCCCATGAAACGTTGACATGATGGTGATCTACACCACCCTTGTGACCGCGATAATACAAGTTCGCGGGGACTAATCCTCATTTCCCGGCAAGCCTGATACACTGTGTGGATGGGTGGGTGTTCGGCAGATGCTCTCACACACGCAGCAATCATACGATTCGTCAAAGGAGTGCCTTCAGTGCATTGCAGATCTTTAGGCGAAAATTCTGGATACCGAGGCGCGGCTACCGTACTGCCCAAGGAGCCTTGCGCTGATTCGTGCAAGCTAACACAGTGCGTTCGGCCGAATGACCCCTCGTGGGCTGTTGGAGTGTAGGATATTCCGCCGTGTTAGCGGCCAATGGTGGTCCTTTATCTCGAGATCCGGAGCTGACGGTAGAAGAGCAAATCACAGCCGCGGAACATGACAGCCTCGATGCTTGTAGATTCTATCCTAGCCAACCCGGAGATTGAGGCTAAAGACAAGAAACCACACTTGGCGAGGGGTGCTAGCTCAAGGTAATCTACCGAAAAGGGGGTTCACTTTGGGACGTGACCCAAAACCCCAGCTAGAATCGGGGTCTATGTGGACCTCACCTCCCTACCACCACGAACTGCACCATGGATGGGCAGGAGTGGGTGGAGACCGGTGCAAGGCCTTGGAGAGCGCCATTTCATTCTAGAAGGGTGCACAGGAATGTAGATGAAGCTGGGTTGGGTCGTCTAGGGTAATTTTGGGCCGTGTGTGGTTCCAGGGAGAGAGATAGACAGAGACAAGGTCAGTTTGAATCAGAGATAAACGCGAGTAGCGGCCAGAATGAGATGGAGCTGCAAGGGCTGCGGCGGGGAAGAGGATGAAACGGCATTGAGGTTGACTTGAGTAGCGTATCTTTAAGTCACCACGTTGTGATGCTCTGTATTCTATTCCTAGGGAGGTAGGTAGGTAGATAGAGATGTAACCTGCCCAAGAGAGCAGAGCAAGGCCAACACCACACTATGGACGGATAGAACTGGCCTGGGACAACCTTCAAAGGCATAACCCCGACATATCTTGCTGTTTTCGTCATGAGTTTAGTAGACAGCCTTTATTGTTGCACAATCCCAATAGAGCAACGAGGGTGTCCAGCACTCGTCTTTCACCCGTCTTGTGCAACGTCACACTAACATGCCGTGGACAGCAACTTTGCGCATGTAAGATTACAAACAGCCTCTGGGTTGCAGTTGGGTAGCCTTCAGGTATGCAACCCGTACCCAAGAGTTCGCGATCCGTTCACTAATCGCATTAATCCCCCGAGCTTCGACTGTCCCACCCCGTCAGTACACGGGGAGACCCGTGGAAGGTTGGTCTTACTGTCTCCCACACTGAGCACCCTTACGAGACCTCAGCCCTTACTCCGTGGGGTTTCAGGTGCGCAGAGATGAGGCTGTGGTGAGATCTCCAATAAATGGATACCTGACCATGTAAGTGTGTGTTTGTGCTTTTGTGTGTTCCTGGTGGATAGCATGGAGTGACTGTGACGCCATGTTGTTGATTCTTGTGAGAGAGCGCTGACTCGAGCCCTTAGCGAGTTTCTTGCCGAACGCATGCAGACGTTTCTGGGAGAACCTGGTGGCGGCGCTTTCATGATATGGGAACGTCAGGTTTAGATCTGTGGGATCAAATTTGGACGACAGCAACTTTTGCATGTCGAGTCTCGGTGGTGAGAATACCGGGTGTTGGCTTGGTTCTAGTTGAACTTGATCTGAACGAAACAGGAGAGTATTTAGACTCGTGGTCCTTGCTTGGAGAGTTGCTGGTTCCATTACCCCGGGGTTCGGCTGTGTATGCTCTGTCCGTGCTGATTATAACCCTGCTCCATCTTTGACAGCTTCTGATCCTCTGTTTACCTATCTAGGGTGCGATTCAGCACGCATCTCTTCCGGTATTCCTACTTTGGTGCCTGTGACCCTGATCGAACTCGATCAGGTTTGAATCGACAACCTGTGATACGAAATGACTTTGGTGAGTTTGCATGTATTTGCTTATTCCCAAAGACACCGCTGTGTCGGACCCTCTGAGGCGGACATTCGCTGTCTTGGTGTTGTCGTACAGCTGGGACGCTAGAAGCTTCGAGCGTAGGCACGGCACAAAGACACTTCGGGCGACTTGCACATGATAGCCAACCAGTAGATTGGTACCGACATGTACCCTCAAACGCGGCACGACGTCGTAAAAATAGGTCGTGATGGGCTAATTAGTCCAACCGTGAGCGCCTGGATACAGTGCTAGCCACTGTAGACTCGGTCACAAGCAATAGTTGCTCTGTGCCGACCTACAACACAGAGTTGCTCACGCGCCCTTGTAGGGACGGTATTGTTGTACTCCGGACGGATACAAGGTTGACGATGAGAGGGCGGGGAATCACCAGCACCATGTCATCATTTTCATTTGCTACGCGCAGAGCATCGGAAGGATGCGCCCATCATCGACAGCAGATCCAACTACATCGGCGCCAACGAGGTTGGCCCAGTTGCTGAGAGCCAACCGGAAGATGCGCCCCAGGTACAGTATTCCATGGTGGTGCTGCTGTGGGGCGTGGGGTGGTGCTGCATGCTGCATATACTAATCGCATGGGGGAATCTCTCTGGGGCTCTGGGAGAGTGGCTGGCTGGTTCAGTGGTTAGTGGGTTTTTGTGCGTGTGCTTGTGTCGGGGTGATTGGGACGACTATGGGTGCCGCGGTGGTGAGACATGACTCTAGGTAGTACGTAGTCCACCGAGAATCCCAACGCCGCCGCCGCGGAGGGGAGGGATGATAAATGGTGGATGGATGGACGGATTGGGATCTGAGACGAGCAGCCCTGCGAACTCTGGGACGTCGGGGATGGTGGTCTGGGGGCTGTGCCTCGTGGCTGCAGCCATTGATATCAAGGTGCTGTGGATATGGTAGGAAAAGATAGTGATATCCCACCGATGGATGCATCTTGGTCATGAAATCGCATCGTATCGAGAATGCTGCAACGTAATGTTAATTCAAGACCTGCCACGGTGGTCGTGATACGGATAGCCATATCTCGCTTGTGATGCTAGGTTGATAGGTAGGTACGGACGAAGGTGACAAGACGTTATCGGGAGCGTGCACCACAGCAACTCGGACTGGGGATGCCAAGTACTTGAAGCCCAATCCAATCCAATCCATGACTGAGTTAGCGAGAGGCGACGACTAAGGCCCAGCACGACCCCTGAGCCCTAGTACGGCTAGTAATAACATCCCCTCCAACCTATTCGTTCATATTCACTTCACTAAGAGAGAGTGATGTTCCGTGGTTCCCCAGGTCTCAGTGCGCGGGCATGGGAGGTGAAGGGGGGGGCTTAATTAGCGACAAACCTGACGAACTGTGAGAGGAGAGAGTCATGGCCGAAGGGGTGACACTACTACGTAGTAGATGGAAGTTCGAGATGGGAGCGAGACAGTGATGGTGTCTTTGATGGCAAGGGGTGAGAAGGGAAGCACATGGGTTAGTACCTACCTAGGTACGTAGGCAAGGTAGAACGTATGTTAAGAGGGAGGCTGTCGAACACGCGCGGGGCTTGTTGCTGGCCGTTCTTCGGGCGCTCAGCCGACGCCGGAAGCAGCCCAATTGGGATCGCAGATGGGAGGCTGAGGAGGCGACGGAGATAATTCTGTAGGGTGTGGTGGTGGTTGTGATGGGATGCGACCCCTTGCGCCGCACGATTTGTTCATAGTTGCTTCGCAGTTCTTCCTTCGGCAAAGCGGTCCAACTCCAACCCTCCATCAACCATGCACACTCACACCCCCTGGTATCAGTCCGGGGAGCCTGTTGGGTTGGGTCCAGGGCTGGCCAGGATGGCAATGAGGATTTCGAGGTTGGATGAAGACGAGAATCCCATTTCTCATTTTTAAACTTGAGTACCTTCTGGTTTGATCGGGCCGTAAGAGCCCAGATGCGACTTAACAGGAGAGTCGTTATAATACAATTGCGGTCAATGTCAGACTGTTATCTACCAACACGAGAGCCTGGACGACAAATCCACGATCCGCTGATAACCTTGCAACTAGGACCGGATCACCTGGGGCTTCTGAAGCACTGCTAGGGGCGGAAGGCGCTGTCTCTTTAGAGGCGTTTCGTGAAGCTCACATTCACGTCGACACCAGCAGCCTTGCATGATAATTAGTGCCATGTACGCTTCCGTTGAACCATCTAGGGCGGCAAGCCGTTAGCAAGGCGCGACAGCTACTTGTAGACGACGGGGTGTTGTTGCTAGCAGTCGTCCAATCCAGGATTCGTCCGTCCCCCCCAGTCTGATGAGTCGCCTCGCCGGCCGCCGTGATCCCTCCCCGTTGAGGTGCTAAGTACCTTGCCCTGCCTTTATATTGCCCCCGCGGTGCTAGATGAGTTGAGGTGACTTGACCCTTGTACTAGGACCATATCCCCCCTTTTTGTCCACCACACCTATCCTCGGGGGGACGCTGGCCAAGATTTGACAATTTGAAGATTGCATCGCTTTTTTCCGCCCAAAATTTTGCGTGGCTAGAATTGGCGGGCTGACAGCCGCTAGGTTGCGAGGTATCCCGTACCTTACATAACACGGGACAATTAGATGCCAGAAACATAAGCGGAGCTTCGCTCATCACCGCATTCGCCTGGGGTAGGACATGCATTTATTACAACGTCGGCCTTGGTGTACTAATTACAGTGCGAAGACGATTGGTAGAATAAATGCACTCTACCGCTGCCCTTGCAGGACCAGGTGGGCAGAAAAGCGAGGAGCCCAGTCGCAATGATCAGCCCCCTCCACCCATCGACCGTGCTAGGGCCGCACGCCCCCCCTGGAAGACCCTCTGAGCAGCTCCACTGGCGGCCCAGTGCAATCGGTCTCCCAGGGGCCCCCAGGCATGACATCCAGTGGGCGGGCGACGCTCCCCACCCCACTGGCCACCGGGTACTGGCAAACCCACTGCATCGACAGTGGCCGTCCACTGGGAGCGCTCGGCGGCAGTGGCCCACACCCCACAGGGCCACGCCCGTCCCTACTGGCCTACTGGGTGCGCTGGGGCACGCTGGAGCAGCTTCCCGTGCGTGGACTCTCTCACCACCCGCCACCGAAGTGGACGGGCGGCGGCTGGGAACTGGGAGCTCTTGATTTCGTTTGGCTTAAGGTTGCGTGGGCACTCATTTTGTCACTTTGTCACTTTGTCACTTTGTCACTTTGTCCTTCGCCCATGGACCCAGAAAATAGGGATGCGGCTGGTCTAGAACTCTTCCATGAGGTGCACCACACACGGGTGACCATACACTTGCCTACCTGCTAGGCGCCTCTCGATTGACGACTCGCCCGTTTCTGTCCTAACCCAAGACCTGCCGCCCAGCCGCTGCCGCTTGCCGTTCGCAGCGACTGCTCTACCGTCGCGTTGCTGATGTTGCGTTTCTCTGGTGTTTGCACTTGGCCATCAGTCCCCTTCACGTTCATCCGTCACCGTCCATCCTTGGCCGGACACAGGTTCGGTGGTTATGTCAGTACTCACCCAGTCGTTTTTTCTCTCCCCATGCCATGAGCCCAGCGCATGGAACCGCCGGCCACGTCCAATCCCATCCATCGCCATCCCCCCCAGGCCCCTGTGCTGAGTGTGTAGGTACCACTGTGGGCATTGTACAGTGCTGGAGTACCTGGGTGTGTAGTAGGATGGTCTTGGCCACCGACCAATGACTAGCCCCAGGCGTTTTAGCGGTCCTAGCCCCCCCAAGCGGTGCCAAATGGCCCCAGCTTCCCACTGGCGGGACGGGAGTCTCCAGTCTCCAAATCGCCAGCGGTCGTTCACAGGTCCGGTGGCGCGCGCAGGTCGCACTGGGGCTTTTTTTTTTCCTTCGCGGAAGGGCTTCCATCCACCTGCGAGGTGCTCCGTATCCGTTTGCAGCAAGGTAGGCTGGTAGGGTAGGCACCTTACCTCACTGTAGTTAGGCTATCGAGACCCTATCCGACATGCACCCGGAGTCTGCACTGGGAGTCTACACCGAGGCGGGCCGTAGGCAGCCTGTAAGTTTCGACTGTTCTGTACTGCGCAACCAAGGTACCTATGGTGTCTCGGCGGATGGAGGTCGTTACGTAGCAGTCCGTTGTTTGAGCTGTGGCGAGCCAGCTGTGGCAAGCCGTCTTTGTCTCTGGTTCTGGTTCTGGCTCTGTTTCTGGCGCTGTCTCTGACCGTCCTCATCCGATCCGTCGTATCGCCTGGTGAGTCGTCTCTTCCGGTACTCCATACTTCACACCCAAACCAGCAGCAGCAGCTCTAGTTATCAGCGACGCTCGCAGACCCCCGGGCTTTCAAGACCGAGGTACCTTGCCTGATTAGTGGTGGTGGTGGTAAAGGTGGTGGGAGAGTAGCCAAACCACACGCCCAGGCGCCCACCCTTACACGCCATCCACCCCATTCCTCCACCCATCGGGCCACCCCCCCTCCCCTTCCAGGCGTCCCCTTCCCTTCTCCCTCTGCTTTGACCTTTCGAACCTTGGGGCCCTTCGCATCCATCCGTCCATCTCTCTCCCTCTCCTCCAGTCCCAACGCGCATCATTCTCTCTCTTTGTCCATCTCCAACCCGCCCTTTCTTCTTCGCTGTCACCAGCTTCTCCCCTCCCCGTCTTCCCATTCTCGCCGTCCTGAGTCTGCTTCTCGTTGTCAACCTCCCCATTCTACGGTTCTCTGACGACCAGCCCCCCCGGCGCGAGTCAATTTTCAGTCCGCCCGATTAAGCTACCAGAAGAGCTGCTTCATATTACCAGACACAATGGCTTCAAACACTAAGGTACGATGCTTCGAGATGCCTCTTTTCGCATCCATTTGGCCTACGCCGGTGCTCCCCTTTTGGCCGGCTTTCCTCCTGCATAATGCTACCTCTCCGCTTTCCTGCTACCATTCCCGTTGCTAACCCGGTGCCAATGTAGTTTTTGAGAGAGTACAAGCTCGTCGTAGTCGGCGGTGGTGGTGTTGGTAAATCATGCTTGACCATTCAGTTGATCCAGAGCCACTTCGTCGATGAGTATGATCCCACAATCGAAGGTCTGTTCCTGCCGCTCCCAATTATGTTGTCCTGGCTTCCCACCTGGCCCCATACTGATTATCGCTCCACCTCGACTAGATTCGTACCGAAAGCAGTGCGTTATCGACGACGAGGTCGCCCTTCTCGATGTCCTCGATACCGCCGGCCAAGAGGAGTACAGCGCTATGCGAGAGCAGTACATGCGAACCGGCGAGGGTTTTCTGCTAGTTTACTCCATTACCTCCCGACAGAGCTTCGAGGAAATCACCACTTTTCAGCAACAAATCCTGCGAGTCAAGGACAAGGACTACTTCCCCATGGTTGTTGTTGGCAACAAGTGCGATTTGGAGGGCGAGCGAGAAGTCACGCGACAAGGTATGCAATACACAATTCTGTGGCAACGTGGGAAGATGGCTAACGCAAACATGCACAGAGGGTGAGGCGCTCGCAAGGTCTTTTGGCTGCAAGTTTATCGAGACCTCTGCCAAGTCCCGGATCAATGTCGACAAGGCTTTCTATGATATTGTGCGAGAGATCCGAAGGTACAACCGTGAGATGCAGGGCTACTCGACCGGCAGTGGCGGCACTTCTGGCGCAAACGGCCCCCCTAAGCCCCTCGACATCGATGACGGAGACCAACAGGCCGGATGCTGCGCCAAGTGTGTGGTCATGTAATGGAGGGATCGTGTGTGAACGGAGAAGAGGTGGGGGACATTTTCGCATCTTACGGCGTGACGAAGACGACTGTCCACGGACACCCGCCACGTCACGGTCTTCATCAATTGTGCGCCATATTATCGGATCCATCGCAACAGGCTGTTTTTGGGAGGATTTGGGGGTCAAAACGTTGATTGCATTGGACGGGGAGTCAGGTTCTGGCTTGATTGCACACGCACTTGGACTTTTCGACGCAGCCCACGGACATGTCGCAGTGATACGGCAACAGTCGACCATGCCAACAGAATCTGGAAGCGAACGGAGCCACGAAGGTGCATGGTACATGGCATATTGCATGGCGATTCCTGTGGAACGCCTTGTTTTGGACGTCGTGGATAAAAAGGACCATCTATTTTTACCGGAGGGAGAGACCAAGACGGGGAGGCTTGTGCTGTCGACGCTGTGTCAGCAGATTGGCGAGCCCCAGGACCTCGCGAGAGACGCCGATTTTTTTTATTTGTGTCAATGGGGAGGATGAATTTCGAAGACTAAATATGGGTTCTGCGCTCTTCCTATATCCATTATTTCATACCTGTAATTTCTTTTCTTCCATGATGTCTCCTTCTCCCCGGCAGCAGTGGTCTCAGTCAGAAAAAATTCAACTACCCCTTTCTCAAGCGTTGCGTGGGCCTCAATAGGCCGTGTTCGCTCATCTCCAAGGCATCCTGCGATGCGGCACATTATGTGAATCTTGAAAGAGACTTGATAACACAACGAGGGAATAACGAAAGAGCCACGAGCATAAGAGTCTTGAGGTCAGTTTGCTATCGCTGTTTGTATTCTGTCTGAATGTTAATTTGCTATCTGGAAGGCTCCGAGATGCTACTGTCTCAAGGCTGACTATCCCAGGCTCTGCCGTCCACGTACCCTTCATGCGCCCTCTGTGTCCCTGTCGGTGGTCTTGCCAACAATGATATCCTTGGCCTGATGAATGCCATCCCAGGATCCGTCGACGAGTCGAGGAGAGTTGTTGCCGTCATTGTGCTGATCCACTACCCAGTCATTGCACACAAGACAGGCCCACGCCGTGCCATGTTCGCCAATGTTCTTGAAGCCTTCGCAATCGGCGGAGATGCCAACGTCGCGCGACTCACTGCCGCCGACGCATGCCGGGCAGACCGGCTTGCTGAAGCGGCATAGTCGCCATTCTTGCATCATTGCCGCGTGCCGCATCGACAATTCGGCGTAGTGTAGCCGATGGAAGCGGCACAGTGGTCGATCGAGCAGCTTGGTTGCGCATGCGCATCCGGTGATTGGCATGGTGTCCTTTTGGTATACGATGGACGGATCTTCTCCCTGCTGGGCCTCACCTGGGACAGGCGACTCAGGGTTGTCATTGCCCCAGATATGCTTGGCGCCAGTTTTGCCGAGTGCCTTTGCATACTCCTTATCCTCGGTGACCAAGCGTGTGCAGAGGTTGCATGTGTAGGCGCGAGTTTTGACAATCTCGCTTGTTGTCAGTGGTTTCAAGCTTTCGTCAACTGTGATCTTGACGCTTTCGGCAACGCAGCCAGTGCAGACGAGGTAGTTGAATGGTGGGAATGTACGGTGGATGAGGGCCTGGCATCCAACCTCGTCTGCGGCTGGCTTAGAGCATATACCCATGCCTCCCTGCTCGGGCTCCATACAGCTGGGCATGAGCCTCCATTCTTGAAGAGGATCCTGTTGAAGAGTATCTTGTCGACGAACTAGAGGGATGTCTCCAAGGATGTCGCGCGCTGGAGTGTCAAAGATTGGCTTTCCGTTAGCCACGCCAAACAGACGCAGCTCGACGAAGTCCCATGACTGCACTTTTTCTCCCTGGCGCCAGTGGGACATTTCGAGGCCCTCGAGGTTGTTTTTCGCACTCCAGCGCGAGGGCTTCGTCCAGTTCTTCATATAAGGATCTTCGCCGAGACAGAGAAAGGGGTTGAAGCTGATCGGCTCCATGAGATTCGGTGGGTTCGGTGAGGCGTTGGCGAGTTCGGGGGCACTTGGCCGTGGTTGTTACCCTCGCCGAGACCTTGGGGTGTACCGCTGGGATCCATGGGATCACTCTGGACGCCGACACCTGCTGGGCTGTTCTCGTTATCATCACCTATGGCCTCCAGAACTGGGTCAACGTTAAAGTCGAAGTCGGACATGTCCGCGTTGACCCGTACCTGAAAGTCAATGTTGTTGGCGTCGCCTTCGGGTTGAGCGATGTTGTTATTTTGGCCTCGGGCAAGCTGCTGCTGAAAGGGAGGGATCTGCGCCTGCACCTGTACGCCAGCAAACCTAGCTGGGTTGTTTGCTGGGGGTTGATGTTGGCTGATTGCTGGAGGCAAAGGTTGAGCTCGCATGGGGAGACATTGCTCGGGCGTGACTGGAGCGATTGGAGCTCGAGGATCCATGGCTGGAGGGTTCATGACTGGAGGGTTCATGACTGGAGGGCTCTCAACTGGAGGATTCGCGACTTCAGCGTCCGCCTGCGGAGACTCCGGAGCGGGAGCAGCGATCGGCCGGCCGAGTGGAGCACCGAATCCCTCTCGCGTCGGCGGCCACTCCGGGTGAGACATGCCCTGCAACTTTTGTTGGTAGGCCGGGTTTTGGAAAGGAACGTGGCTCGCACCACGCATGAGATGTTCCAAAATGACGTTCATTGCTGATGGCATTAACCCATGCAACGTACCCTGGCGACCTCCGTGAGGCGGTCGCTGGTCTGGCCGGAAGTCGTTGTGGGCGTCGATGATCTCGTCAACCATATTCTTTGCTCTCTCTTGGGGGTTGAGAGTGCTATATTTGGCCACCAGGGGGCCAATCCAATCAAGGAGCTTGGTGCCATCCTTGACAGAGTCAACACCCCCAGGACCGTATCCGTGGGCGAGGTAGTACAGGGCAGGCGGGCTGTCTTCGAACTGGGCAACACAGTTGTACATGCGATCGAGCTTGCTCTTCATCCATTTGTCGCAATTGGGACGGTCGCCGTTACTGGTGCACGAATCACAAGGCCGCTGGCGATCGCAGGGGCGTCCCTTTTCCTGGCATGGCGCACAACCTTGGAACGGCGTCCATTTGCCGAAGCCGACGCGGCTCAGGTCCGCGAGAGGGTACCCTCGGTTCGTCTCTGTCTCGATGCAATCGATACCGAGTTGGTTGCACCGCACGCATGAGCTGAAGGGCATGGACTCGGTGACGCGGCAAGAGTAGAGCGTCTTGGAAACTGCGCACGCCTTGCACCACTTGCGCCAGCCGGGACCAGTCCGCTGGAGCTCCAGAGTGCCGGCGTCCTCCGAGTCCCGGGCGTTCGGGATGACCCACGACTTCGGCGCCGGCACATTCGGCGCGGCCACCAGCGTGTTCGAACACAAGCATAAGTGGCCACCGGCCGAGCACCGTTGGCATGACGAATTCCAAGCGTTGCGGTTGTCCAGCCAGGTGCACCTGCCACCGGAGGAGTCGGCCTGGCACCGGTCGCATGCGTGCCGATACCAGTACGGCACGCCGGGCGGATCCGGCCGCGGCTTGAGCTGCACACCACCGGCGCGGCATCGGCCCTTGCGGCAGCTGGTGCACTGGTAGCCCAGGTGGACGTCGACGTTGCACGTATCGCCCTTGTGCTTGTCCGAGCAGGGTTTGCACGCCGCAACTGCCGGCACGGCTGGGTCGTTGATGCCGTACCGACGATGATCAATGTGTTCCTCGCCAACGCGGCACTCGTGAGCCAGACCCGGGTTCCGCGAGCGATGGTCGGCGCAATTGCTGCATTCGACCTTGAAGTCGCCATACTTGGTCCAGTCGCATGGCCGTGGCAGGCTCATGACCATGCCAACTGGGTCCGTTGCGCAGAAGTTGCACTGGTTGGACATGGGATTCAGTAGCTTCTGTTTCTCTTCCTCTTCCTGCTTCTTCTTGACTCGCTCTTTTCTCGCCTGATCCTTTCCCTGACGCACTCGCTTCCTCTGTGCGTCTGTCAGTTGGGAAGCCGCGGGGCGTTTGGATCCCCTTCTGGCGGCTGTCATGACGCCTTGTTTGGAGGACTCGGCCATGCTGAGACTGGACGTGGAACGGGGGCGAGTTATTCGTGAGTATAGATGATCAATCGGTACTGTGTGTACTCAACAAGCTCTGATGCCTTCTAATTGAGCAAGTACGACCAGCAGCAAAGGAACTTAGCCTGCACTGGCGTGAATTGGGAGGACAACTGGACGGACAAGCAGATTTTATGCTCACACACACTCCGTATGAGATAAAGGTTATGCCTTTGCTTACCCCGTTTTGAGCACCTCCGGGATGCTCTACAAGCTGGTCCTTTGTTCAACAGCAAGAAAGGATGCGGCCATCTGGGCACGACTCGACCTCATTGGCCAAGAGACAGCACGAACTAGAGCCACAGTACAAAGAACAATCCCCTCGAACAAGGGAGCAGCCCCCATCTACCGTTTACGGAAACCTAGCTTGGGGGTGGCGTAGGGGATAAAGAGGATTAATCGAACGAGGGGGTACTCAGCTGCTCACGAGAGCAATGCTGAGCGCGCCCAGCATTGCACGGATCAACACTGCTGGCCTGTCGCTTCTCGGCTTCTTGCTCCTTGACCTTTACCCCTCATATGATGCGAGGCTGGAAAGACTACTCCTATCTTGGGCGCCGACGTATTCAATTCCCCATACAGCATCTAGACACTCTCGAAGCTGTCACAGATTCATTCCTATCCATAGACATCTCACCCGCACCTATTCTGCCCAAAATGCAGATTGAGAATGGCTCTGTCCATGTTGATTTTTTCTTAGTTTTCTATAGCTGCTGGCTTTGTCTGCCTACTGCATATACATGTGCTCCTCCCTCTCCCATCACCTTGGCAGGTCAATACCGGCTGGGCACTCTCAAATCTCCAACCCGTCTCACCACCGAGGACCAATATCGCCATGGCGTAATACTACCGTCCCGTCCTCCGGCAAAGATCGCCCCGTAAGCTCTCGGCATATCCCGGTACGTCCTCCTTCTTGCGCTTCGAGTCTGCGCCAACCCTCTCCCCTCGAATCCATGTGTTAGGAGAGGATAGCAATGCATATTCCCTGGAAATGTCACCATGAACAGATATATGCCGACCACTCTATCCCGGTCATCGTCATCTCATCAAATATTTTGCCAATTTATCATCCCCTATCCACCCGAACTATCCAGAAAACTGGAAACGGGTGGCCTCGAGTTGACCGAGTCCATCTCGGGGGGCCACGTTGCGGCGTCTATACGTGTTGGTAAAGTCCTGCAGAAGGGCACGCACGTTCCTCATAGCACTCGGGTCTCCGGACTGCAGCTTCTCCTTGATCTTGCTCATCAACCGATTGGCCTCAACGGGAGACACAGTGCCCTCGGGTAGCAATGCGATCGTCCGCGACACCCATTCTGTGGTCTCGCCAGGGAGTAATTCAAACAGAGCCAACAAGACGCCACTGCCATCAGCGAAGCAGTCGCGAGGAAAGGTAATCATCATCCCCGCCATGACCTGCTTGACGAGGTTCTCGCCCAGGCCCGCGAGGAGAGCCTGGATGGTGGTTCGAATCTCAGCAGCTGCTGCCTCGGGAAGACCGTCACTGGTGGCAGGGTTGTCTCCCCCATAAGAAAGAAGGTCCCGCAAGAAGTGCAATGTGGACGAGAGAGGATCTCGCTGCTCTAGTGTAAGGGCGTAAACCGCCGCCTCGAAGATTGATCGCAAGAGGTGCGACGGCACGAGTCTCTGGGGATAGTAAAGCAAGGCGTCGATAAGGAGACGGAAGAAATCATCGATGACGTCGGGCAGCTCCTTGGGTTGGAGCTCCGTCATGACTCTTAGGAAAGTCGTGGTCTGGGCTTCGAAGAAGGTGTAAATGTTGTCAGTCGTACCCTGATCAACATGCTCCCGGGCCTCCGAAAACTCCCGCAGAATGGCAGAAGTCACCCAGAGGAAGCATCCTTCCCTGGAGTTGTTGAAACCGATGGCCAGCTTGTTTGCCATCTCGGGTAGCATTGGTGTCATGGCAGTGCGATACGAGATGACCATGTTGCGCCAGCATCTGCACACTCTCTCGCAAATAGGGGTGAAGGTGAGGAAGTTGTCCAAGACGGTCGACAAGATCGGGAAGACCTCCTGCCAGTATTTGACAGCGGGGTTTTCCTGTCCGATATTGTTAGGAGGCACGACATTTTGCACGAAAATGGTTATCAGCTGGAGGTGGTCTTTAAATGGTTAGCAATTTGTCCTTTGTCGATTCAATCAGATTTCAACTCACCCGCTAATGCCAACTTGCCCTCGTCGTCGGTGGCATTGTTTGCCTTGGTCATCAACCGCTGGACAAGGGGATCACAGTAAGTCTTGAGGAGCCGGTAAATTTCCTCCTCGGGTTGAACCGCCACAACGTTGGAGACACCTTCGGTAATCTCCTCCTTACTGAGGTCTGGCAACTTGTCTAGGACCTGGTCGTAAAATGTCTGAAGCTGCAGCACCTGGCCGCTGAGGAGGTGCTTGCAATCCGTGCAGAAAAACTTGATCGACAGAGCGGCAGCCCGGATGATCTCCTTCGAGTCAGACTGGAATGATGTGACAATGTAGTTGAATTGAGGCTCCAGGTAATCGGGATGTGCTGCCGTCCACTCAGTGTACCGTCCTAGGACCATAATGGTGGCAAAGCGGAGCTTCTCATGGTTCGGGATTTGCACGAGCAGGGGCATCAGGTGAGGAAGCACAATGTCCTCGTTCTTGTCGACCATTCGGCCAAGCGCTCGCATGGCAAACAGGGGAGCCTCCAGTTCTTGCCAGTGTGGGACCGATGTCTCCGTAACCTGGCTTGCGTAATTCGTCATCCATACCTGGATGGATTGGAGCACCTTGGTCAGGCAATCTGTGACACCCATAACCTCGCAAGAGTCCTTGAGGGTATCGCCCATTTGGTGTCGGAACTCCCTGAACTTTTCCTCCTGCTCACGGTCTCCGTCAAAAAGATCCGTTTCGTTGCCCGAATCCGGCTGGGGGTACTCAAGGTGCTTGAGAAGGATGTCCACGAGCTTGGAGTAAACGTCAACCAACTCCAAGCGACCCTGGATGTATATCTCCAACACAAGATAGAGCTTGAGCTCGTAGAAGAAGTTGAAAGTGTGTTCAATCACGTCTCGCTCCTTGTCTCTCACAGCGCACTCGAGGACGGCGTCCACCAAAGGTCTGAAATGCGTCGGCTGACGAGCAATTCCAACAACCCAACTTTCTGCTGCAGTAGCAAAGACCTTGGTTAGAGCCTTGAGAGCTTCCGTGTCTTCTTCCTCTGCGGCCTTTTGGATTTGGGGTTGGAGCGCAATGATTCGTGGGAACAGGGTCTCGATGATTTCCTGGCTCTCGTCCACGTCGGATGTTTCTCGAAGCATTGTGCACAGACATTCGGATGCCTCCTGGCTGCTCTGGTCGCCCGCGATACCGTTGAAGACGACGTCTAGCAAAGGCGACTTGACAACATTGCCAATTGGAACCTCTCGCAGCCAGGAGGTAATACACTCCATCAACTGGGGGTTCTGAGCTGCGGCAGCTATAAGTGAGATATTAGCATGCGAGTTCCTTGTTTGAATACATAACCTTTCGCTTACGGGATGATAGGGAGTAGTTGATCAGTAGCTGGATAACCTGTTCCGCATTATCTCCCAGCAAGGCTTGCGTCCGTGCCGCAAGATCTTCTTCCTAATTCCAAACGATTAGACTCAAATTCGTGCTGATGTCGACCGGCGGAGACGATTTCGAAGGGAATAGGCGCTCGGTCTATGGTTGTGCGCTCCACATACAGACAAGGTGATCTTTCGACCTTCGGTAACCTCCTCGGGGAGAACCCGCAAGAAATCCAAAATGCAAGCGTGGCTTTCGGGGCTGTCGCTGAGGGACTGAACGACAGTCGCCAAGACATCGTTCCAATCTTTCATCTGGATCGCTAGAATGGCCAGGCAGACACAGAGCTGTACACGAATGGGCTTGGGTCCGGGGGCGTATCGTTTGAGGAATAGGAGAATCTGGTTTCGGAGACCGTCAAGTTCACTCTGGAGGACCTGGGTTGACAGGTCGTATGTGATCTAGAGCATGTTAGGGTCGACTTATCTTGCGCGTCTGTTGTGGCCCTCCTTACCTTTCCACGCAAGGTGATGGCAGCAAAGAGCGCCGCCTCTGGGTCGGCATCCGCCTGCAGGATGCCTACTATCGTAGCCCAGGAATCCTTCTGTGCGCCAACACCGTTAGTATACCCGACCAAGCCGCTTGGGAGCTCCACGAGCACGCGCAACTAACCGATTTCTGGAACCTCTCCAAATATTCGTGAGCCTGCTTCTTAGCCTCCTGCTCCCCTCCCCTCATCGTCAAGACGGCGGCCAAGACATCCGGGGGCGCGAAGGCCTCTTGCGCTCCGTTTGTGGCCATTATGTATTGCGCGGTAGGTCTGAGGAGGAGCGTTCGGGACCTGGGAGATCGTGATGGGGGGTTAGGTTGTCCGCGGGCTTCAGCGCGATCGGAGTTGGGGAGCGCAGCGCATACGACGTGGCCGCACGATGTCGGACCGTTTGATATCCGTCGGGGCACGGCTCGAGGTTGGAGACGAGGGAGACCGAACGCAAGTTGAAGTAAGGCGATGGAATGAGTGCCGAGGGAGAGAGCTTGAGAGCCCAGGCGTAAAGGGGTAGATGTGGAGGTGGTTGAGGTGGGATATCACTCGAAGCAAAATACACAAAGCCCGCCTCTTTCTGTTTGGGCCAGTGATGCTGGGTTTGGTCACTCTGGTGGAGAGAGCCTTGGCGGGGCAATGTGCCTGGAGATGACGTTCCGTAGTTTTTCCGACATGCGCAACGCCCTCAACCTAACGCTCTCCAACGCCAACTGCAGTATGCACGATCAAGTTAGAATTGGGCAAAAGGGTCGCAACTCGTCCACTGGAACTTCGACATTTCGTGCCATGAAGCACGGCTTCCGAGGGGGAAGAAAAATCTACACTGTCCTTTTTTACGCTTTCACCTCCACGGCCACTATTTCACCGCTCGCTGATATCTAGGCATCAGTCGAGCCTGTAGGAGGAATCAACGGCGAGGATGCGGAAAATGGACAACGCAAATTCTAAGCTGCAATGAATTCCGCAATCATTGGGTAGTCGGCCTGAGAATACGTCTTGGAGAACGATGTGACTGCATTGATGTGTGCATGCGTCCCATTATCAAGACTGTTCCTAGAATCCTAGCTACCTAGGTATTCATCTCTTATCACAAGAGATGGCACTGTGAAGCCAATTACAAGAATGACTGGATTTGGCTTGGAAGGATGACATTGGTTAGACCGACTTGGAGGACTCCTTAATGTCTCCATTTCCAAGTACGATGCCATGCAGTTGGCGGTCATGAGCCCCCATGGGGATGGGCTGCGCGAATGCAGCAGGCAGAAGCTGTTCGTTCAAAGCCAGTGCGTATAGCAAAAGCGGCTTTTGTTGGGCCAAGCCCTTCGCTTCTAGCCGGGACAAGTATCTGTTGATGAAGAAGTCATAGAAGCCTTTTCCATGGCCGAGTCTTCTTAAGGAGCCGGTTTCGTCGAAGTCGAACGCAACCCCTGGCACGACCATAAGATCTAGGAAGGCGTGTTCAGTGTCCTGAGCGTCCGATTCGCCGAGGATTCGCTGCCGTTCGTGGACCGTTGCTGGATCGACACTAGGAATTCCCCAGCTATCCAGCTTGAGGCTCTCATAATCCTGGAGGTTCGCAAGTTTCACCATCTCCATTACGCGGGCAGGAGTACCAGGGGCTTGCAGAGTCGATTTGTGCAGGTATGGAACAAAGACTTGCTTGCCAGCCGCCAGCGCATGGCGGACGATGGCATCGGTCTGCGCTTCAGCCGAAGGCATGGACAAGTAGACGCTGATGCATGTGGCATCCTTGTAAGGCTTGAACTCCTTTAGAGCGTCAAATATTTGGCGGCCTGTGAGATGTGTCAAATGATGTCCTGCACGTGAGCGGGATTATAAAGCGATTCGGTCATACTCTGGACAGCCACGGAGTCTTGAGTAACAGTGGAGAGCTTCTGCCTCACGAGGGTCCGCAGCTGCTGCTTAGCAGTTTTGAGGGATGACGCCATGGAGACACTGAGGCTGAGGCTGGGTTGGGCAATTTGTCTTGTTACGATGTGTCGTGAGAGATGGTTTTCGGCTCATGGATCCGACGCTAACAAGCAGAGGTTGGCGTGCATGGTGGGATGAAGTCCCGCACTGCGATCCATCGTTTTACAGCCAGCGTGACGCTCCACAGATGGCATTTTACATGCTAATTGCTAGTGACCGATCATGTGGATATGTTTTGATTAAATTCATTGGCGTCATTTGTTGAATCTCGAACATTGACACCAGTCTAGTTCGAGGCACTCAGCGGTGAAGCCCAACTTGGGGCGAGGGCTAGACCATCGTCCGAGAACACCATCGGGACTCTAATGGCGGATGCTGCGATAAATTAAAATGAAATAAAACCCCCAGAGAGCCTTAAGATTCGGGTTTATTTCGAGGAGGGAAAAATGCCGAGACTTGGCACCTTGCATGGAACCAAGCTGTCTGTCCGATCTTCGCAATGGTGAGAAACGTACCACCACCGCCAATCTTGGCTATGCCAACTTGTTAGTAGCTGGGGGGCGTGGAGTATTTTTTAAGCCACACATGGACCAGAGCCTCGGGTCTATCTCTTATGTATGGAGGATATCGTGTCAATCGTAGTGACACTAGAAACTAGCCGGTCTGAGAGATGTCGCAGAGGTACCTAACTTGGGTAATGTAGTAAACTAGCAGAGTTTGCACTTCACACAACTGTTTCTCAAAATATTCTCATACGGGCTCGGCCGGACCAAGGCCTACGGTCAGGGGTTGTAATGTCAACTGTCTCGTTGATGGAGGGTAGTGGAGACAAGAATGAAATAGAAGGACTTGTACGTAGGGAGCACCAAGCCACTTGCCACTTTTTTCGGGATGGGGCTTGGACTTGTGGAATCCGCATCATTTCATTGCGGCTCGGGGTTGAAGACTGGTCTTCTTGGGGGTGCTTCGGCTCCTGCTCCTCCCTGAATGCCTCCCATCTTTCCGTGTGGCTAGCTGGAGAGGTTGGATGTGAATAGAGGGCCACTGCCATGGGTGAAATTGCTAGAAAGGTCATCACGTCTTGAAGGTAGGACCTTGGCCGCCGTGTCCCAATTACCTACCTACGTTCTCGTCTGCATAAGAGCAGGTTCCCGTAGTGGAACACGGTGGCCCTGAACCATGTCCATTGCAAGGAATGGGATCGGCAATTTTGTTCCTCGAAAACAGCGGCGGCGTCTGACAATAAAGAGACACGTATCAATGCCGGTAGTTGGATTAGGAGATGAGCCGTTGCGACGTGTTGGCCAGAAAGGCTGAAAGGGTCGAAGCTCACAAGTTGGTATAACAACTCGCCAGAATCAGCCTTTGAACAACGCCAATCAAGGTAGACGGATGCGCCTCAAAGCGCGGAGCAGGAACAGCCAGAGACATTTGAATGCGGGCTGACTCGAGTGTAGCAATGGGTGGCGTTGCAGTGATGGGGGCCCTGTCTGGTTATCTAATCAGATCCATCAGATCATGCATCCAAGCGTCCCAGGAGGCAGCGCAGCAGCCAGCGGCATGGCTAGCATACGTGCCAACGTGCCCCTAAACCCTGGCTGATGCTCTCAGGGATGACCCGCTTAGTACCCGCTGCAGGCAACGGGCCTGAGCAATGGATCGGGATCGACTTTGCAGTCCACGGTTTATTCATGCTGCTGCACGATGAACGTGGTAAGCGGCGGTCAAAAAAACATTGTAGTCGACAGCAGACGCGCAGCTTATCCTGGAGAGACCTACTGGTTGGTAAGTAGGAAACCCCAACTTGGACAACTGCTGGCTGAGGAGAATAAAGTACAGTGCTCACACTTATCACATCACCCGCTCGCTACCAACGAACCTACCGCTGCTACCTAGGTAGGAACCTAGATATGTGCATTAGTTAGTGCAAGGGAGCAGTGCTGGTCTACGAAAACAGCCATCTTGCCATTCTTGGAACCTCAGCCTCCAAAAGTACTTGGCAGTGCATCCACCCTACTCCGACTTACCTCCGTCATCAGTGTTGCTACCATTGGACGGTGAACGGGACAAAGAACACTGCTTTAGTTAGCCATCATGCATGCGGCCGCGAAATAGAGAAATTGGAGGAAAATAGAGATAAAATCCATAGCGGCAAATGGTGCTCCGTGACGCGTGCGCACAAAGATCACCCGTTGAAACGTTGTTGGCGTCCGTCAGCCTCCCGCAAGCTTGGCCAATTTTTCATGCCGTGTTTGGACGAGGCCCTTCGGAGAAGCAACAGGGGCAGCTGCGGGCTTACAATTAGCTGCAATGCAGGGGGGTATTCCCACGCTTGCCTTGCTCATTCACCAGTCTCCTGCCCTGTATTTCCAACCATCCCACGCACTACGGAGTCTATCACGGCATCGTTTGAATCCCACGCACGCATTTTGCTTTTGGGAAAGGATCTATCCCTGTTTGATTTACCTAGCCCTTGTCGCTTGTTCCCGTGGCCCTCCATCCCCATCATCCCTTCAGTGTACGCAGTACGTACCGGTTTTACAGAAGGCCGTCGCCCCGTCCCGTCGGGTGCAGGCATGCATACACGGAAGACTGCCGCTTCTCTTGCAGCAGTAATACGCACAAACGTGTGCATGCAACAAGCTGAGCAACCCGACAGCATCGCATCTCTTCCCGACAGGCCTACCGTGTGCTATTGCTAGTCACGATTGTACGCACTGTAACGTCCACATGACACATTCCTCAACCAGGCGTTGCTGGATGGTTTGCTAGATGGCCTGCTGGAGACTCGGCTGGAGACTCGGCTGCATGCCTCGCTGTACGAAGTAGGCGCTGAATCGGTTGTCGTCATCCCGCCCCCCTTGTCACCAGTCACCAAAACCCGCTCCGTCTGATGCTCGCCAGTCCCAGCCAGCCCCAGCCAGCCCCAGCCAGCCCCAGCCCACACTGGTGACTGGGCCTTTGGAGCTCACGCTATCCAAACAGGGGCCTGCGGCTCCCCACGCTGCGGCAAACAAGGCTACCGAGGCTGCGACCCTATGCACTGCCAATAGTTGCAGTGCCATTGTTAGCTGAGAAGAGTAGAGAGAAGCCTTGTGTAGTTACCGCATCTTGGCTTCCCCGCCAGCCGACTGGACTTTGGTGGACCTGCGACCCAATCGATCCCAGCGCGTGCCCACCTCTGCCCGTCCCATCAGCAACGCATTACCCATCGCCACGCAAAGAAACCAGGACCAGGCCCAGGCCTTGCTATACCATCTTAGGTTTGTATCTTTGTACCTCCTGGTCTTGCAGAGCAGGCGCCGCCGCCGCAGCAAAACCACATCGCCTGGCTGCCTCCAAGGGACAAGTCGCACGCTTGTCTCGTCAGCCCCGCCATGGCAAGACACACTATCGCCCACAGGAGCAACACCCGCAGGACAGCCCGCAGTACATCGGCCAGCAGCCCGTCATTGTCGGTACCGCAAGACAGGGTTGCTGTCGGTGGGGGAGGAGGAGGTGGTGATTATGATGATGGGGGTGACTTGAGTGATCTGAGTGGCCTGGGTGACTTGGGTGACTCGAGTGACTCCCATCCGCACCACCACCACCACCAGGCTGTCGCCCTCCAACCCCTAGCATCCCCATCCGCGTCCACATCCCGTCCCCCATCCCTATCCCCATCTTCCTCCACCGCCCAGTCCACTGCCTCTGTCTCAGTCTCCCACGCCAGGGCGTCTGTCCCGCCAGATCCGAGCCTGAGCCAAGGCCATGTGCTGCCGTATCAGGCTCCGGATGTTGGCGATCCAGATCTGTTAACTGCCGCCGCTGCCCCTGCCGCCGTTGTGCAGCTTCCCTCCCTCGCTCTCAACCTTGACCATCATGCTGGACTGTCCTCGTCAGTCTCCGCCGCCGAGCCTGCTACCGAGTCCGCTCACCACGACGTCGATCGCGACGCCCTAGATGCCTCTGCCCTCGCCGACTCTTCAATAACCCCCCTCGAGGGCCACTTAGACATGGCCTCCAAGAAGACACCCTTTCTGCAGTCACCCGCCTCCCGCCCAGAGGCTGCCCCCTACGGCTCGGTCTCACTGACTCCCAGTCGCAACAACTCGCCCGCCGGTAGCGATTGTCGCGACCCTGACGCCCACCAGCTGCGACATGTTCCCGATACCATGCGGAGTGACACCTCCCGGCGCTCAAACACTTTCCGGCATTCATCAAGGTTATCTGAAGAGCTTGAGGGTACCGTCCTCGCCTCTGGCCTTGAAGGTCGCCTTAGTGTAGCTGAACACATGTATGATGGCGGGGTTCTTGAGGAAAGCATGAAGGACGATGTGTCTGAAGATGGGCCCTTGCTGGACGACGCCTCGACGACCGCCTCTGTGGCTGAATTTGAAGAGAACTCACCTCACGAAGCCGTTCGCGCCTCCGTCCCGCCCACCGACGACATTACTCTTTCTATAAACACCCCCCGCATGTGGTGCCTCTCCGTCATTTTCTCCATTCTTGGATCATCTACCAACCTCTTCTTCTCCTTGAGATACCCTAGCGTTGCCATTACTCCCGTTATTGCTTTGCTTCTTGTCCACCCCCTCGGCCATCTTTGGGATTTCGTGTTGAAACGACAGTACGATCCCGAGGAGACCTTTGTGGATGGTGTCCGGACGCCTTCCATCTCCGAGGACGCTCAGATCCCCCTCAAACCAAGCAAAGCCACATCCTGGCGATTGTGGCTAGCTCAAGGACGTTGGAACGAGAAAGAGCACACCTGCGTCTATGTCAGCAGCAATGTTGCTTTCGGCTTCGCCTTTGCGACTGATGTCATTGTTGAGCAGACACGATTCTATAACCAGGAGGCTCCTATCGTCTACCAGCTCCTCCTTACTATCTCGACGCAGATCCTGGGATATGGCTTTGCAGGCATCACCCGTCGCTTCCTCGTCCGGCCGAGCGGTATGATATGGCCCGGTACCCTCATGTCGGCTGCCATGTTCTCGACCCTCCACAAGCAAGAGAACAAACCTGCTGAAGGCTGGACTATTAGTAGATGGAAGTTCTTCTACATCATCTGGACTGGTTCTTTTCTCTTCTACTTCCTGCCTGGCCTGCTCATGCCTGCTCTAAGCTACTTCAACGTCATCACCTGGTTCGCCCCGAAGAGTGTTGTCATTGCCAACCTCTTTGGCGTTTCATCAGGCCTTGGGCTTTTTCCTTTGACGTTCGACTGGGCGCAGGTCACTTACGTTGGCTCTCCGTTGCTGGTCCCCTTCTGGGCCGCCATGAATGTCATTGGAGGTCTAACCATTGTTATGTGGATTATTGCTCCCATTCTATACTACAGCAACTTCCTTTTCTCCTCATACATGCCGATTCTATCCGCTGCCGTATTCGACAACACTGGAAAGGTCTACGATGTTGGCAGGATTCTCACTCCCGACTTCCTATTCGACAGGGAGGCATATCAAAGCTATAGTCGTGTGTTTCTACCAGTCACTTACGTACTCAGCTATGGTGTGCAATTTGCAGGTCTTGCCGCCTTGCTAACCCACACAGCCTGTTGGCATGGTCACGATATCTGGAGGACATGGAAGAAAGCGCTCGCGGAAGCTCGCGAGGATGGGAAGCCGGAATATCAGCAAATTCCGGATGCTGCTGGCCAACCACCATCGCGGCGCTCAACGGGGATGTCGTCGTCTACCCCCAACGTCGGAGGTCTTATGGGTCGCGAAGATGTCCACAGTCGTCTCATGAAGAGATATAAGGATGCGCCATTGAGTTGGTATTTAATCACCTTCCTCTTAATGACAGCCATTGGCATCTTTGTGGTTGAATAGTGAGTCTCCCTGATCATCACATGTTTATCTCGGCCAGCTGCTAATGCCTGGCTCTAGCTACCCTGTTCACTTGCCTTGGTACGGCCTTCTTCTGGCTTTGGCTCTCGGCGCCCTCTTCTTTATTCCCAACGGTATCATCATGGCTGTGACGAACCAGCACAGTAGCATCTACCTCATCTGTCAACTGATATGCGGCGTCGTCTTCCCTGGACGCCCCATCGCCAATATGGTCTTCGTCACGTACGGCTACATCTCGTCAGCGCAAGGAATCAAGTTTGCTTCCGACCTCAAACTCGGTCACTACATGAAGATTCCGCCCCGAATTCTCTTTTCCGTCCAGGTCGTCGCCACCCTCGTGTCGTCGTTTACCCAGATTGGCGTGTTGAATTGGATGTTCGCCAACATCAAGGGCATCTGCACCGCAGAGGCTATTAACGGTTTTACATGCCCCATTGCACGCGTCCACTTCAACGGATCGATACTTTGGGGAGTTGTCGGCCCCCAAGAGTTTTTCGGTCCCAAGGCAATCTACCGCTCCCTTGTCTGGTTTTTCCCCCTTGGCGCGCTCCTCCCTATCCCCCTATGGCTTTACAGCCGCCGTCACCACCACAGCATTCTACGCAAGGTCAACCTCCCCGTCATCTTTGGCGCCATGTCCTGGATCCCCCCCGCCACCGGTCTCAATTTCTCCGTTTGGGCCGTTGTTTGCTACGTCTTCAACTACCTCATCAAGAACCGCCACAACGCATGGTGGAGCAAGTACACTATGACACTGAGCGCCGCCCTCGACTCCGGTCTTGCCTTCGGCATCGTCGTCGTGTTTTTTGGCTTCATATTTCCCGGCTGGATGGATGGGTTCAGCTGGTGGGGCACAGAGGTCTACAAGCAGGGTTGTGACTGGCAAGCCTGCGCTTACAACACGGTCCCCAAAGGAGAGCGTTTCGGCCCCGACACTTGGTAATTTTATTTTTGGAGTTGGACTGGTGTTTGAACTGACTTGTATTTTTTCTTCTGGAAGCAGACAATATGCATTATAGAAATACTTGGGCATTTGAGGGGCTATAGTTATCACAAATTAGACTTTTACAAACATGGGATGTATCGTATTTCACATAGCAAAGGTGCAGCACCCTCCTGGCATTGTTCACACGTGGAATGGTCAGGAATCTAGCGCTGATTTATGGGTGGGAATTTGCAATACAAGAAGGGATATTAGGAAGACACAAATTGCATTTGATTTGACCGTCTATCAATGCATTTAGTTCCTCCCATTTGATTGCGCTTACATCAGATTATTATACAGTGTAACGAGGCCTAACCGGTGACCTGCCCATCCTGAGCCAACCTCAAATTTCGCTCCCGTAGCTGTTCCTATTCTATTTCTCTTCTTCCCACTCAGGGTTCTAAGCAAGCGTTAGTATGATCCGATATTGGAAGTGACGGTATGCCAATGGCATGACATGTGCTTACCTTTCGCAGAATTACCAAACCCTCCATTGTACTGTTGAGACTGATGTATTCTTCGTCTTCAAGCTCAGCACGCTCGCCATGAGCGAGAACAACTGGGGTGCTCTGGGTCTGCCAACCAGTAATAGTCTTGGGTCGACCAGCCTGGCCGACGACGTCGACAGCCTGACCGACGCGGACATTGACCTTCAAGGGCTTGTTATTCTCGTCGAGGGTGACAAGGAAGCGGGGGTGCATAGCGGTGACGAGAAAGTAGAGGAGGTAGTGTGAGTTGGTGGTGATGAATTCCTTGGGTTCGATCATGGCCAGAATGGTCGCGAGGAGACCAGCTGCCGAGACGCGAGACAGAACCTGACGATCAGTGTGGAAGGGGCTGATAGATAAGGTTCCTTTGCCCATGTGAAGAAGACCCTGGGCAATGCGTACCATGAACAGGGCGTCCTGGTCCCGGTGGTAATAGCTAGCAAGCTGTCGAAGCAGCTGGGCCAATCGTGCGTTGTTGGTGCCGGCACCGAGCAGACCCATGGCGAAAATGGCGTTGATAGCGACCTCGGGGTCGTTGTCGTGGCTGTATCTGGACAAGGTGTCGTAGACCTTCATTTGAGGGTTGCTAGGGCTGATAAGACCCATGGCCAGGGGGACGGCCTTACGAATGTTGGCCTCGCCGTAGTGCATGAGGTGGCCAAACTGGCGCAAAACCATCTCTTGGCCAACATCCTCGCCCATCGCCACCAGCGCAATGCCAATGACTGCATAAGCCTGGAGAAGCTCGTCCCCCTTCTTCTCGTCAGCCTCCTCCTGATGCTCATTGCAGATGTGCAGAAGCTCCTGGATTTTCAACACAGCACCAGTGCCAGCCCAAGCACAGATCTCAGCAAGGACAGCAGTGGCCTTAGCCATGGGGTGCTCGATAGCCTTCAGAGTCTCCAAGATAACATCGACCTCTTCTTGTCGCCCGAAAAATAGAAGACCCAAACCTAGAGCGAGGAATCGCGTCCACTTGTCAGTCAGCTGGCTCTTTCGGTCATCGTCCATCAAAGTAGTGATAATGGCCTCGCTGACATCAGGGTGGGAAGAGCCAACGAAGATGAGACCGCAAGACAACGCCGCCATAGCCGAGATCTGCATGTCCTGGGAGGAGTCGGAGATGATAGGCAGAAGAAGCTCAAGAACATCCTCCTTGTTAGAGCCAGCGTAAGACAGACCTAGGCCCATGATGCATGCTGTTCGGACAAGGGGATTGGTGTGGTGCAGCTTATCGACGTCACCCAATAGGGCAAGAGCCGGTTCCGAATCGATCTGAACACCAGAGTTCATGATGCCAATCGCAAGCATGGCGCCGGCCGAGATCTCAGGCTCGGGAGAGTAAGTGTACCTGTCAATCTTGTCGAGCCCGTTCTCGATGTCCCAAAGAAGTAGAGTACCCATTGACGCAACAGTCGACATCATGCCATCGGCCTTGGTCTTCCAAACCCAGGTTTCCTTCTCGCCTTCCACCAACATCATCTTGTCGTTGCCAAATCCAGCGTTGACAAAGGCATTGACGAACGCGGCGGCAAGATTGTGCCGGGCGGAGTCCAAATTGGTCATTCCCGCAACACGACTGCTCTCGAGATGGCTCTTGTAGATGTCTTCCGTCGTCTTGGGGTCTAGAATGTTCAACTCCTTGCCAAGGGCTTTGAAATGCTCCGATAATTTGAGGTTAGAAAGGCACTCCGACGTTTCCTGCTCCTCCTCTGAGTCACCAGGAAGTTCCAAAACTATCCGTTGGCGGGCAATCAAGAATGCCAGCTGCTTCTTCAAGGCAGGGTCCTCGGCCTTGTCGAAGTCGGCCTTGATTAGATCGACATCGTGAAGTCGAATCGCAAGAACCATTGCCTGGGCAAATTGCTTGTACTCGATGTAGATGTTGTGCGCCGTCTTGAGGAATGTCTCATTATCCGGGTAGGTGAGAAGGTTAACCATGCTAGACATATATAGACACACTCTCGCGTAGGTGTTCTCGTCAACGAACTTGGGGATCTCCTCAATGATCTCCAACTCGCTCATGAGATCCACCGCATCGGCCTCGGCGTTGCTCTTGAGGAAGAGGGGGATCAGAATTAGGGCGAGGTCGACCAAGTCCTTCGTAGGCTCGTCTATTGTGATTCGCTTGCCATACACCTCGCCAATCTCCAGCGCCAAATGTCGGACGTACTCGTGTCCCCACGAGCTGATATCAGACGTCGGTGCTAGAAGTCGGAACTTGAGGGTGTCCTGCCTATCCTCGTCCGAGAACGTCATGCCGATGACGGACAGAACATCCGCCAATGAGGTCTTGTCGTCACCCGCTGGCCACTCATCGTACAACTTGATCAACGGCTCGTAGTGTGGTCGCAGGAACTTCAGCGGCTTCGGTACTGCGGTCATGGATGACGTCGAGGTCTTGATGGAGGTCTTCATCGCTTCCAGGGCAGGCTTGTACAGGTCCTTGTTTAACTCCTAGTCGCGGTTAGATACCTAAGAGGGGGTGCATCGTTGCATTTTCGTGATGCTCACTGTCAAGCGCTCGACCATCATGTCAAGTTCATTCTTGAGTTGCTGGTCCTCCTCGTTAAGCTCCTCCTCAGCAGCTATGTGATGGTCAGCAACATGGCGCATCGAGAATAGGGTTGACTATCCGTACTCTCAACCTTATCATCTTCCTTCTTTCCATTCGCCAGGGGCTTTTCCTTCTTAGTATCCTCGACGGCCTTGCCCTTGCCCTTGTCGACCGCCTTGGGCACTTCGCTGTCCTGAGCCATGTTTGACGTCAACGGCGCCTGTGGGAGCTCAGCAGAACAAATTGACAGCGAGGTGTAGATCAAATGGCAGTATTAAGAAGGCGTTTCTACTATGACCGCCAATAGTTTCGAGTCGTGATGTCGGGTTGCGATGGGTTGTGGGTATTCGTTGCCGTTGATGGAAGGTGATGGAGCCCGCTTGGTAAAGCTCAAGGTGCTGTGCTGTACCCAGGTAGCTCTGGTTACGCCAGGCGCTGCCGCCTGCAAAACGGGTCCGCCCCAGCCTCGCCGTCACGTGATACCAGAATAACCCGACAAGCTGCCGAGATAAGATATCTTATCGTGCATGAGATCTTATCGCCAAAATTTCTAGGTTAACCCCACCATGCGACCGCAACCCAAAGATCAACCCCACGTTGATTCCTCGACGAATTTACCACATGCACTTGGATTGTTTCTTCCCATTTCTTAAAACAGCATCAAATTCTCTCGCCCATCATGAAGCTAGATACCAAGGCCATGCGCTACCTCATAGCTGAGGACTGGCGCGTTCTAACGGCAGTAAGTCAACCAAGACCACAAGGTTTCGGCCGTAACCATTAAACACGAGGGAACAGGTCGAGCTGTGCAGCAAGAACCATGAGCTTGTACCGACAACAATGATTGAGCGGACAGCCCGCCTTCGAGGTGGCCCCAGCGGTGTTCACAAGAGCATCTCTGCTCTCGCTAAAGTCGGCTTAATCGCTCGTGTAAAGGAAGCCAAGTACGACGGCTATCGCCTAACCTACGGTGGCCTCGATTATCTTGCTCTTCACACCCATTCACAGAAAAAAGATATCTACAGCGTTGGAAATCGAATCGGCGTGGGCAAAGAAAGCGATATCATGGTCGTCGCGGACCAGACAGGAACGCAGCGGGTGCTCAAGATCCATCGACTTGGCCGAATCTCCTTCCGGACTGTCAAGTCGAATCGAGACTATCTCAAGAAAGGCGCGTCCGGTTCATGGATGTACCTCTCGAGACTAGCTGCTATGAAGGAGTTTGCCTTTATGAAAGCCCTGCGCGAAGAAGGGATCCCCGTGCCAGAGCCAATCGCGCATTCCCGACATACCATCGTCATGAGCCTAATCGACGCATTTCCTCTTCGACAAATCGCTGAGGTACCCGATCCGGCGTCTTTGTATGCCGACTTGATTGGCCTTATCCTCCGACTTGCTAAGCATGGACTTATTCACGGCGATTTCAACGAGTTCAACATTCTAGTCAAGGAGAACAGATCCAAGAACGAAGACGGCGATGAGACCCTCGTATTAGAGCCCGTCATTATCGACTTTCCCCAAATGGTGTCAATGGAACACCAAAATGCAGAAATGTACTTTGACCGAGATGTAAACTGCATCAAACGTTTCTTTGAGAGGCGTTTCCACTTTGTAACATCGGAGGCTGGCCCCTTCTTTAAGAACGCCAAGAAGAGTGTCGGCAAAGATGGGGCCAAAAGACTCGACGCAAGGGTCGAGGCATCCGGATTCACCAAGAAGATGCTCAAGGACTTGGAGGCTGCTATTAAGGAGAAGATAGAGACCAAGGGCGAAAATGCTGAAGAGGACGAGGATGATGATAGCAACGACGACGATAGCGAGGAGGAGGAGGAGGAGGAGGAGGAGGAGGAGGAGGAGGAGGAGGTGGTGGTGGAGGAGCAGGAGGGAGTAGATGGGGACAAGGCCTCCGGTGGTCTTCTGGGGGATGATGCTCGGGATGCGGAAGTCCCGATCGATGAATCCATTGCCAAGCTGGCTGTTTGAAACGAAATGTAATGATACCCAAGAAGAACAAAACAAAGTTGTTATGCGTGATCATGAGCTCCTTCAGAATCTTATGTCATCACAGTCTGTGTATAAAATGGCTACGTATCCCAAGTCACGATTTCGGGGCATGCAATTTGAGACAATAGTTGATTAATCTGTTCAGGCCAAAGGCCGACATTGCAGACTTTTTAATGAGACGAATGTCCTCCCTATAATCTAAAGTACAAGAGTTCATAAGATAGACCACAGCACAAGTCATCTGGTGCGTCAGCGACGTCAGTCGTATTATGTTCAGATCGCATAACGATACCTCCGTGTAGCAAGACTACAGCTCCAAAAGAGTCTGATTAGCATCAAGAAAAGTGTACTGTGAGCAGCATGATTGCGCAAAATTGTCCTTTCTCAGTTGAGATAGCCAGGCTACTGAATATCCTTCTTCCCAGAAACCTCCTTCTTGACAGACGGAGACGAGTCGAGGGAAGCGGTGACAACAATCGTATCCGCATGAATAGTAACGCTTTCGTCACATTCGGAAGACGCGGGAGTAGCGATCGTCTCATCCGCACTCGAACTCGTGGCCGTCCTGGTCAAGCAGTTAGAAAAAGCGCCTATGAGGGCGCGACAAACCTTCATACTGAAGAGAACTATGGTGAGAACCGGAAGGTCTGCCTGCGCAGCCTCTCTCGGAGGTCGAGGTTGCGCCAGGGATGTTAGCGGTCCTACAGCAAAGTTAATGGAGCTCAAATTCAAGGTGATGAAGGAACCTCACGTCCGGGTAGAGGGTGGGACAGGGCGTCGCCACTGCTGAGGCTGAGAGCTGTACAGAGTCGGGTTCATGCCAACGAGAGGGGTGCCGTAGGCGCCGATGTTGTACTCATTAGTTCGGAACTGGCGACGCTCCGCAGTTACACGCTTCAGCTCCTTCTGTGCAGGAGTGTCGGCGTATCGAATGTTCATGAGAAGACCCTCCACGCCAAGACCAACACCATTGAACTTCTGGATAATGTCGTCACAGACATCACGGTTATCAAAGCTGCTCGAGAGTCAGAATCATTCCTCTTTCGTTGGGCGGAAAGCCTTACCGAGCAAAACCAACGCCACGGCTGTTTCCCATGCTGTCTCGGAGGATCTTGCTAGACAAGATGGTGTAGCCCAGGAAAATGGTTCCAAGCTCCTGTATCAGATCAGTATGTTTCAGCCCGGCTATCAGTCTCTAGAGGTCACTTACAACTTCAGTCAAGGTCTTTGGCAAGTTGGAGATGTAAAGATTAGTAGACAATTCGTCTCCCTCGGCTTTGAGACGAGAGTTGAACGACTCCTAGAAAAGGTTATCAATAATCATCGAGAACTTGATGCAAAGAACGGTTACTAACCCTGGCAAACCCGACTTCATAACCAAGACGGTAGAATCCGCGGATGCACATTTCCGAATCGGCAACATCGAAGAATTTGGCGAAGCCAAACCTGCATGATCGTCAAAACAACACCAGGACAAGGAACTCGACAGCAACTTACCCCTTGCAAGCACCAGTGCTAGTGTCGATGATTGCCTTGGATGTCTCGACTGCACCAAAGCGAGCAGCGAACTGGAAAAGCAGGTCGTCATCGGTGGTAGGGTGAAGACCACGAATGTAGACATTGCGATTGCCAAGAATCCGATTCTCCAGGCTCTGCTCGAGGCTCTTCATCTGGCCTGGGGGTGTGAACACGGCAGGCACCGCCTTGGGAACAGCAGGATTCTGCTTCAACAACTCGTCCAGGGCATGATCCGACATGGTTGGGGGAGAGGCCTTGGCGGGAGCTTCGACGTGCATGGCCGTCATACCCAACTGATGGGGAGAAGGGGTCGTGTAAGTGGAGCGATCAAGGCTTGCAACACGAGGGCCGTTTTCGCGGTGCGAGATCCCAGTGTAGAAGGGAGTGACGGGAGTAGACTCTGTGGTTGAGTAAGAGCCTCGACGGTTCTCAAGGCCAGGAACATCAGAATGGCCTCGGTCGATGCGGTGGTGAGCAGTGCTGGCGCGACCAGGAGTGAAGGGCATGAGGGGAACCGGCAGGCCAACATAAGGATTTCCGTAGGCTCCGTTGAGAGAAAAGGCACCATAGCCGTTCTCGGTAGTATGTCCAAGTCCCATGGGCTGCGACGTAGGCATAGGAGCCAAGACGAATTGGCCTTCGGGCCCAAGCATGTAGGAAGGACCCATCTGGATCGGAGCAGGGGCATTGCCCATGTTCATGCCACCCAGAGTCATGCCCTGGAACTGGTTCATGATTCCGTTGTGGTCGTTAGACCCCTGGATGGGAACATGAGAGTGAAGAACTCTGCCGGGTTGACTGGGCAGGTAAGGTGGTGGGCCGTTGCCAGAGTCCATGATTCGCTCTCAAGTGAGGATGATAAGGGTTGGTGAATCTGGAGCAGATAATGTTAGCCAACCGAGACCTGAAACGATGCGCAGAATGAGGTCAACCATCAGGAGGGAATCCGGACGTAATCAGCATGCGAGTGGATGTAAGTTAAAACGACATGCGTTGCTTCCCTGGGTTGAGGGTTGTGTGCAAGGGCATGGAGCAAGTTACCTCGGACAACAAATCAACTTTCTTGAGAGCTGCTGAAAATTGCGAATGGCCAAGCTGTAGTGCAGAGATCCTGTGGTGACAATCAACGTTAGTTCAGTGGCGTGAAATGGCGATGGCCAAGTGGCGAGCGGAAAAGCGAACGGAAGACAGACGGTGCCCCAGAGAACCTTACCGTTGACGAAGAAGCGCCAACTACTTTGGGTGCAAAGAGGATTCCCGAGGGAACGGCCAACGACGGCAAATGCTGGTGTACCAAGACTCTGAGATGAAGCGAGAGTAAGTAAGATAGAACAGGCTATCGAGCAAGATGGGTTTCAGAAGAGATTGGCCACACGGCGGGGGGTTGTTCTGAAGGAGTGTGGTGAACCCGTGGAGATGGGAGAAGAGAGGGAAGAGAGGAACATGGGAGAGGAGAAGAGAGGAAGTGAGAGAGGCGTAAGAGATGGGGAGAAGGATGGGCAATGGGCCACTTACCTAAGCTTGCAAGTGCGTGTGTTAGAGGAAGGCGAGGGCCGTAGCAAGGCTGGTAGCAAAGTATGTGCTCAGGCTCCGAAAACAGCAAGAAGCAAGAATGGTCACGACGTATATCGTCGAGCCAAGCTAAGTGGCGGAAATTAAGGTATGTGTGCGGAAGGTAGGGGCCTAGGGAAAGAAAGGATGCTTAGGTAGGAAGGTGAGAAGACCGATGTCGAAGGTGCTTTCGACTCCCGATCACGGTAGGGGAAGAGAGCTGAGCGTGGTGAGGTAAGGTGGAGGAGGAAGGAAGGGTATCTCGAAAGAGGAAGCAGCCTGAGAATTTATATAGGCGCGGCCGAGGGTAGTGAAGGAAACTGGTCGTTGGCAGCTGGCACCCGTCGATGTGCATTTGCTGGCAGCTGGCAACTTGCAGTCCACGGCTGAAATGATTCAAGCTATTGGTGACCTTAGAAAAATGTGGTCGGCAAGTAACAATGCAGTCGGCGGTGCTTGACGGGTGGCGTTCTCTTTCCGAGAGTACCAGCTGCCTGGTGACGGAGAAGGTTGGGTGTTGCTAACTGCCTCGAGGTGGTTCCGGTGTTACGCGAGAGTCATTGTTTCCAATTATGTGCTTGTAGAGCTATTGTTCAGTCGCAGCCGCTCTAGAGCCAGTGTGTGAATTATCGCCTGTAAAAGGGGCCCAAAAAGGTGAAGCAGAGCTCTCGGTCCCGCGGTTGAGTTGCAGTGGATAGATACAGGATCTGGGCCAGTCTCTCCTTAAGTCGTAGCAATCATTGCCTCTAGACGCGCTGAGAAATTGTGTGTTTATGTTAGCGAGTACTTACTTATTTGCCTGGTCTAAGCGGTGCCTTGGGCAAAGAAGAAGAGGTGACCAAACAAGCGGTCTCGACAATGGGAGATGTGACCCTTGGCCACAGCCACGCACGCAATCCAGCCGAGCTGGTTATTAAACTACAACTCGCTCGCGGTGAATCCAGAGTGCTAGGTGGAAGGATATTGTGGCAGGCTTTGTCTATTGCCTACGTCCGCCGGGCGTCGTCGTATCTGTCGTTGTCAAAATCGAAGTGGTCGATGTCCCGTCTGATGATTGTCGTCACTTCGTGGCAGCGAACAATGTTAATGCGAGGAGCCAGGTACTCAAAGATATTGAACTCAAAGAACATTAAAGGTAGTTTGACGCTTCTTCGTAGTAATACTCAGACAGGCAGAATAGGTCGCGAGAGGCTGCTATTGTCCCGTCATGGCATCGACACGAAGTCCTTTCCACAACACTGCACAGGGGGGATGGACCTTTTTATAGTCGACCTCGACACCTCCTCGTCCTACGTTTCCTTTGCCTTGCTGCTAGCACGATAGCCAGCCTGATCCACGCCATGGACGACTTGCTTTAGATTCCCAGCATTCTCAGACATTTAGAGACACGGTTCCTCCGTGGGCATGGCTTGGCAGCTTCCCTTCCAACCCCACCAAGTTGTGCCCCGGATGCAACTGTACAGACACGGGACATAAGGGTAAGAGATATAGACCTATCGAAGGCCAATGGCGTTTTGGGGGCTGACCTCTGGGCTGCAAGTCCGCGGGGAGCAGCTGGGGTGCCGGCGCCCACGATGCGATATGTGACAGCCTGAGCAGCCTTGATGCCCACAGTCATGCCGGATCCTGCGGTGGAAAAGGCGGTATTGTATGGTCACATCCAATCAATTTGTGCCATCCTACATCATTCTCTTGGCCAAGCCAGTTGTGTTCCTCGAGAAAGGTCTGGAATTGCTTTTTCGACAGCCCGCTCTGAAACCGAAGTTAGGCCCCATATGCATCCCACCATTGAGTGTCGCCACTAGTGACACCGTCGTTATCCCATGCCTCTACCGGTCTCTGTGCTCCTAGTGATCTAGGCGATTCCAGGTTTGCGGCCTTGGCAGTTGAAGAGAGCGTCAACTTCGCATATGTCTGACACACTGCTAGCCCCATCGTCATCAGTCAGAGAGACTCCACCAGATAACATATTCAGCAACACAGATCATGGAGATAGCAAAAGATTTCAGGTCAACAGTCTCGGTGCTTGATCAGAGGCTAATCGAGTTTTGACGGGTTTTCCCATTAAATCTCGCGCAGTTGCACATTCAATCCCCCCCTTACTTCCGACAAAGATCAACGGACAGGGGTTTGAGATACGTACCCATACAGTCAACATCCAAGCCCAAGCCAAAAGCAATGTCGACTGCAGGACGGGGGACAAGAGAAAATAATTCCTGTTCAGCTGAGCGTGCTGGCAGGTTCGCCTACCATCTCGCCCTGTGTGTGTGCCTTTTTACTAGGGCTGGCTGACGCTACAGCGTGCTCATGTTCATGCGAGCAGTATCACGGAAGATGGTGTATCAAGGTGAAGCCCAAATTACGGCTGAAACGTCCCCCCCCAATAACGGTACTGTCTCCTGGTGAGTTTACGACCCCCAAGTCTCAAAACATGACCCCAGCCCTTGACCTTGGAGTGGTCTGATAATAGTCGGTCACATCAAGTTGTTCCCACGTACACGTTCGTAACCATCGATTCGGCTGACGAGTTTAAGACACTTCCGAAATATCTCGCATACCTTCCTGAGGAGAACCATCATAACCTGACTTTTGACAGTAAAAATCGTCCCATCACAGGAAAATGGTTATTCTTCTCCAGCCCGATATGGTCAAAGGGTGTGATTGCTTCGCCCGTACTGGTTACCAACGAAGGGCACGGTAAAAATAGCGGAAACACAGTCAAACCTATGGAAACTCCGAGTCTTGTGAACCAGTGCCCGTCTGAAGAAAGATAGCGACACGGTGTGCTTTGCACACACCGCACCGTTTTCTACCAACAATTGTTTGACCACACTCCTACAGTGTAAGTTAAGCTGCAGCAGCTTGGACACATCTCAAGCCCCCGAGCACCACACTGCATATGGCCCCCTCCCTCTCGCCGCAAGAGTTGCAGATCTTCATGTATCGAGGGTTGAGTTGTACTGCGACAAGTTGAGTGGTGGTCTCAATGTGTAGATCGATACGTCCCCGTTGATCCACACGCACACGCACGCACACGCACGGCCACAGCCCTAGTCATAGTCATCTTAAATATTACCCCGTCAGTCTTCATTTGCAAAGAAGGCAGTTTCCAGTCTGCTCTGCCATCATATTATCGCTGGCAACAACCATCCCAGTGGCGGCATCTGGTCCCGACAAGCGTCATATGGTTGGTTTATGGTGATGTTGTATGATGTAGTACCTTCTCTAGCTACCTATGCAATCAGGATGGTCATCCCCAGACATATATCTCAGATGTCACTTGTAGTACCATCTTCCCTAAGTACAAAAAATGAAGTTCTAGTTCATGTACAGTCATCCCAGTCTACCTGGGGAGCAGGGCTTGCCCTCGGTCCGTCGTGAAACCTGACATGCATTCGTGATGACACTATCCCGTCTAGAGCGCCGCGTGCTTACCGCCTCTTCATTACCATACGTCCTCCTGTGAACAAATCGGTCAGCAGGCAATTTTCTTTTGAGAAGTAGTGGCCACAATTTTGGATCCGTCCTGGACGTCACCGCCTCTGGATGGCCACCCTGTTTTCAGACTTCTGCGAAGACGTACCTGGTATTGGTTGGATGATCTCATGTTCTTGACAATCTCCTCGCCCTTAGCTTCCGAAACTCCACGTGTTTCCGCCAAGATCTGCGCGAGGACGTTGTTGACCTCACGCGCCATATGCGCAGCATCGCCACAGACGTAGAAGTTGGCCTTTTGGGATAGCAGTTCACCAACTTCCTTGGATCGCTCCTTGAGTCGGTGCTGAACATAGACCTTCTTAGAGGTCTGTCTGGAGAACGCAGTGACGAGTTCGAACTTGTCACCAAGAGACTTCTTGTATTCCTAAGAAAGTCATTAGCAAGGAATGTCGGGCTATTGCAGAATTTCCCTTTGGCCACTTACCGCCCACTCAGACTCGTACATGAAGTCATCTGAGGCTTTGCGACAACCGAAGAACAAAAGGGTCCGTCCAACCTCGATACCATCCTGAGCCTGCTTGGCGCGCTCCTGGACGAAGGCACGGAAAGGGGCGACACCAGTTCCAGGTCCGATCATGATCACGGGCTTGCTGGGATCCGATGGCAGCTTGAAGTTGGAGTGACGAACGTGCACAGGGATGCGAATTCCATCATACTTGTTTCGGGGGCCGGCAATCTCGAAAGTCTGACTGAAGGCCTGGGGGTTAGTCTCTCCATGTTGCTTCTGCTTCAGGGCCAAAAGGTAGTTGGTCGCGACACCCCGGAATGGCTGATCACGTCCGGGGATCATTTGAGACTCGACAACAGCAGTAATTGAGATCTTCTTGGGCTGCACCAACGAGGAAGACGAGATGGAGTAGTAACGAGGCTGGAGCTTGGTGAGACCTTCGATAAAGGCAGAGAAGGGAATGTTAGTCCACTTCTCGCCCTTGCTAACAACAGACAGTAGTCGAGCGATGTTGTAGTAGTGAGAGCCAGTCTTTTCATGGAAGTAATCCTTGTCGTTACCGAGGCGGTTGATCTCGGCCTTAGCTTCATCGTTTGGAGCAAAAGCGGCCAGGGTAGAGAGGAACTGACGAGAAAGAGGGGCGCAGATCTCGAGGTGGTATCGGAGGACAGCATCGTACGTGGTAGGGGTTGGGAAAGGGACCTTGGCGGTAGGCTCCAGGGCCTTGACGCTGATGACACTGTGCTTCTTGTCTGAGAGACCGAGGATATCGAGGAATTGATCGACCTCCTCACCAGGATTAGTGGGCCAGATAGCGATATGATCTCCAGTTTCGTATTTGAGGCTGGTCCCACTGATGTCGACCTCGATGTGAAGGCAGTTCCTGTCCTTGGCGGCAAACAATTCTCGGGATTCGGGGATAGGAGCAATGTAGGGGTTGTGAGCGTTGAACTGGCCCTTGACGGTGCCCTCAAGATGCATCTTGTTGGGCTCACCAAGGTAAACCTCGTCATCCTCAGGGGTCAGGTTGTCGCGATCGATGATGGCAAAAATTGGCTCGTACACAGCTTCGCGCTCCTCCAAGCCAAGCTTCTCAGCGAGGGCCGCCCACATGGGGTCCTTCCAGGCCAAGAAGTCCTCTTCCATAGTACCAGCACCATCATCACCCTCACCAGCTTCGCCGATACGATGAGCGCCAAGTTTCTCGAGAGCCTTATCGACATTGCGGACCATGGAGTTGTAATGTTCATACGTGTTGTTACCAAGACCGAAAGCGACGTAGTTGAGATTACTGAGAGCGGGATCGCTGCCCTCGGAGAAGGAAGCGTCTTCGCCGGCGATAAACTCGTAGAAGTCAACAGCGTTGTCGGTGGGCTCGCCCTCGCCGTACGTGGCGAGAACAAACATGACAACCTTGTTGTCGGAGACAGTATCCAGGTTATCGAAATCATACTCCTCCAGGTCAGCGACCATGGTCTCGAGACCAAAACGGCTCTTGCCCTCCTTGGCGAGGCGAGAAGCGTAGTCTTCGGCAGTACCTGTCTGGGAACCGTAGAAGATGACGCAGTTCTTGCCTGACTCCTCCATCTTCTCGACAATATTCCTCGTGCGCCCAGCCTTTACGCCATTAGAGGCAGCAAAAGCGTTGGCGTAGGGGTCCTTAGTGATGCCCCATACCTTGCCCTTGGTGAAGTAGGCGAGGGTACCGAGCAAAATTGCGCCCAGCACGATGACGTCCAACGTGTCAAGTTCGGCCATGGTGTTTTCGGGTGAGGGCGAACACGAGCGCGTGCAGTTCGCGCTGCAGAGGATGGTGGTAGATGATGATAAGGTCAGAAGGTGAGCCGCCAACTGCCGTGGTAGAAGCCGAGGGTGCAGGAAGGGAAATCGTTGTCGGACGGATGCGATGTCGCCTCGGCGCTTGATTGAAAGAAGTCGCCCGTAGATCGGCAATCGGAAAGGAGGCGGGGGAAGGTCAGCGGGATGTGGCGCAGAATTGCCTACCAGCGCTTCGTCAGTAACGTGGCCGGGAACGCAGTCGGCAATTCGGCCTTGGAGACTGAGGCAGAGAGACAAACAAAAACAAAAACAAATGGAAGTGGGTTGGAGACACTCACTCACAGGCCCTGGAGATATGTAGAGTTTCGCTGGCGATCCAGGCTGCAAGTCCCAAGGCGCAGAGGGAGGGGGAAGAGGGTGATCTGGCTCGGCAGTCTTTAATATCTGGCGGAACCAGCGTGAGGCCGGGCTTTCGTTCAGTATGTACAACACTACCTAGGTAGATAACGCAACCCCCCGCGGAACCTGGAATCCAGGGCCCCTCCAAGCCGCCGCCAGGTGCCGCCAGGTGCCAATACCCCACCGCTCCAGGGATCTAGCGCGCTGCATGGGTCGCCTTACGGTTCCATTGCTTTCCAGGCGTCTTTCATGTGCCACACCCTGCCAGGTCCCCTAGAAACTCGGGAAAAATGCTCCTTGGCTGGCCTGGCCGCAACCCTAGACCTCAGCCCGGGAGGAGCAACAGCGCAGTTTTGCACTTTGCACGTTGTCTAATTACGGCAACCCGCCCAGAAGAACGGACTCCAGGGCCCGGGCATTCGGACGTGGCCGTTGTCTTGGGACGTGGTGCCATCTCATGAACCCATGCACCGCCATTTTGCTTCAATGCCGGCCCCGGAGCCGCCAAGTTCCGGGGTTCCGAAAACGAACACGCAGTTCTCCACAGTCAAGGGAATCTGATGGCCAATTCCGCAGCGGCTTCTGGTGGTTTGACCGTTTGGCGGCTTTGCCCTTTCTGGTGCTCCGCTCGGTCTTGGTCTCTAAAATTTTCAAGTGTCTGATGGCAGCGATAACGATAACGATTCCGCTCACATTCGTCCTTGTCGGCATGTCCGACTCGACCTCCATTGCCATCCATTCGCGATACCATATCAAACAGCTGCTCATGTTCATAGCACAAACCTCACTCTCGAACAAGAGCATGATGACTCACGGAGTAGATATTGGCTAGGAAGGAGGGATTTTCGTCATGTTCTGCCTCGGCCCCATGACGATGATCTGTTCACCCTTCCTATCCCGCCAGAAGCAGGAAGCTCTCTTGCTCGGAACAACTTGCGCTGGAACTCATCGTGACCCCTCACCAAACCAAGAAAAGTCCGAGGCGACTACCTTATCGAGATGCCGACGCTCCGAACCCCTCCCGGGCGGTCCTTGTTTAGAATTACCACAAACAGTGAACGGCCGACCACATTTGATGAAGCTTAAACTAACGGCGGGTTTACTTCGTCATCACTATTCGACAAAAAGCTTGTGCCCCAACCGTAACACATATGAGCAGTAGAAGTGCTTGGCAGGCATCTTCGTCGTACCTCGGGTCCAACCCCAATCTGGACGATGCTCCAACTGGCCAGTCAGCTCCTGCGGGGAAGACCAACACACCCTAAACACCGGCATGCGACGGGCAATAATAACAATTGAAGGCGATGAAGGCGCCCCACCAGGTTCCGAGGGACTCCCGGCTCCGATGGACGATGGTTGGCCGTGTTTGTTAACCGTGTCCTCGGAGTCACCCCCCGCCTGGTTCGGTGGCGGCCTCGGTCTCGGTTTTCTTGCTAGGCACAACAGTATGGAGGCTCATAGCTTAATTTCTCCCTCCAAAGGCCTGCGCATATTATTAGCTGCAAAGCAATCTATGTAACTGAGACATAAAACTTTTGCGCTTCACACGTCGTCAGCTAAATCGACACTCCAATGAATAGCTTACTACGTAGATCTTTTCGCCGATTTAAAATCGGTTAAGATTAGGGACGTTCCGGGGAGATTGATGCCTATGTATGTAACCAAGGTACTGACTGAGCTCTGTTTTAATCGTCTATTTACCAGCTACCAAAACACTACAGGTCAACTGGAATTATCCAAAATGTCTTGTTCACGCGAAGGGAGATGCAATGGAGGCCAACGCTTGACAATCGGACTTGGCAATGGATACGGAGAGTCAATTGGATAGGCTAGACCTTGGATGACGCCGCCACGGTGTGGCCTACTGATATCGAAGCTGTCACAGTGAGACACTCCGCCTGACCAGCAACAAATAGAATCCGAGATTCGGCTTTGATAGTGGTGGGGCACTGATGCTTTCGAATTGACCTACAGCTGTTCCGACATCAGTTTACAAAGGGTAAGCATAAAGTACAGACTTGTCGACTTAGATTATATGAAGTTTTCGTGCGCCGGATGCCGTGGTACGTACTCTGTAGGATAGTTCGGATCCCGTTTGGGCGGCACAGGGCTCGTGGCCTATCAATGGTAGATCAAGTGCGGAGAGGCTGGCTGTCAGAGCGCAAGCTGAGGATGTTACGAAATACGTGGTGCAGTCACTCGTTGATAATACCCTAGCAATGCATCGTACGAATGTCACAGGCTTACTTCGCGCAGAATTGGTGTCAATCTAGTAGTGGTTACCTACACTACGGAGTACTGTAGTACTTAACGCAGTATGTATCAACTGCCACGCATCATCGCAAGGCCGGCCACCTTTCGGGGACCCTGGCTGGGCTGCGAACAAACATGGCATTCCACTGAGTACGATCTGGGTTACGTGCGACCGTCACCTGTCACCCTAACTCCGGAAACATCCATGTGATCGACTCACGGCGTGAGGTTCACATTAGGCGCTCGTTGACGCTTGGGCGTTGTGGGTCGTACCTACATTCAAATCGGCGTTGAGTGAATGACATGGCATCGAAGTCTCACCCTTGGGTTGCTCGCTGCCACCTTCTGTCAACCACTGGACCACCTTCGCGCCCTCATTAGAAGCATTAGATAAGATCTCAACCCCAGACTAAACCCTCTGACCCCTTTCCTCACAAACCAATGGATCGCCAACGTTGGCGCGAGGTCAGCCCATGCCGGGCTGTGAGACGCTGATAGGCCGCGGCCCTTGCAGATATGCATGGATAAACGGGACGTGGAAGCCCAAATTTATGGCTGGTTGCGCTGTAGCCTCTCCCTTGCTTCCATTGTAAGAGTTCTGGCCCAAGAGCCCCCCCAAGCTCGGCGCTCGGACAGTAGCGTCATTGTTGCTCCAGCCAAAGTCCGGTCCGTCGCAGGTCGTGGGCCGCCGTCGGGCTGTCTTGTTGTCTTGCCTCTGTTGATTTGCGTGACTCCGTAATGACTTTGTACGTACCTTAACCTGCCCAACCTTCCATCTGCGGAGCCCCTCGAGACTCTCCTCTCTTATCCAAACCTACTTAGGTACATACCTAAGGTAGTAGTCTTGCACAGCGGCCCGCGCCTCGCTCGTAACGTCGTGTTCGCGTACCGTGTTGTCTCTCTGCCTGCCGCCGTCGACCCTCGCCCAAGACCGAAAGACGAGGACCTTGGATCATGGGACTGCGGCTGAATCCGAGTTGAAATGGGTGAGTCCTAGTTATATGTGTGCCCGCCACCAGCTTCCTGCCCCTCCTTCCCCCTAGGCCTACAGTTGCGCTGCGGAATCCCCTCGTCGTGCCACAGGTGACGTTCAGCGAGCTCACGGTTGTGCTCCAGCCGACTGCAACTGGAGCTAGTCTGAACTAAACTCGTACCTACCTACTTGGAACGAACTCCGCGAACAGACTTGGAACATCGCTCAACAGACCCAACAGAGGACGTGATCGCTAATAGCCCCTTGTGCCACCAAATAGTGCCGTCGCAGCCGCTGCCGGACCACCTGCAGGATCCGCTCAGATTCTCGCCCCGGTCCGTTTCAAGACTTGACGAAGAAGATGAGGACGAGTCCATCTGGGATCGAACGCTCCGTCCCGCTCTTGACCCGCCCCATCGTCCCTCACACTCACGAGACTCTTCTGCCGACAAGATCTCCCAACCGCCCCCGACCTTGACATCGCCGCGCATCCACGTACCACACTCGAGAGGAGGCCTCGGGGGCGTCGTCGAGCGAGTTGTCGATCCGAAAACCGCAAACTACGGCCACCATCGCCAAACCTCCATCGTCCACGGCATTCAACACTCGAGAAATGGCAGCCTGGCGAGCACCAAGTCCAGCCCTCTCAGTCCGCAAATGATTGCTGCCGCCGGGGTCAGCCTCGACCGCCCGGACATGCAGTCTGTAGCTGCCCGCATCGATAGCGATGGCGGCTACCCATCGCGGCCGCCTACAGCTCTCTCAGGGAGTACCATCCAGATGGACCGCTCCGCCTCCGCCGCCGACTTATCCCCTCACAGCGCAACCCAGCGCAAGCTGGAGCGTATGCACAGCAAGTCGAGGCGTGACCATGCTCCTCATCACTCCCATTCTTCTCGCCACCACAAGGATGACCAAAAGACGGTTGGCGAATACGCCCTGCACGTCTTGTTCACCTCGGTCAGTCTATACCTGAACGAGCCGCGTCTCTAGCTGACTTTATCATAGTTCATAGCTCAAGCCGAGGAAAAGCTGACCGAGTGTGTCACCGTACCATTCGACCCCGAACCCCATATCGAACAAATTTGCGGACCTGGTGTCGATCCAGCCTTCGACCAGCTGATTGTCGCCCTTGGCCATATTGCGAGCCCCAAACCGAAAGCCCTGATCGATTCAATGATGCTATGGAGGAAGAGCAAAAGCGATGCGGCCAACGAAGCTCGCAGTCATCTTCAACAGTCACGAGGCATACCGGGAGCCCCTCTTTTGCGAAGGAGCACAGAGCCAGTGCAAGCTGGGCCTCCAGGCTCTGGGGGAACAGACAGCACCTTTCCGAACGTACCACCAACCCTAGCTGCGAGACAGGAATTCGTTGCCCAAGCTGAACGTCGATCTGCCGTTTCCATATACATTTTGTGTCGGGTTTTACTGGAGGTAATAAGCCAGAGCAGTTTGACTTGCATCACCCCGGAAATGGAGGATAAACTGGAGAGCATCATTTTTGGTCAACTCAAGATTGCTGATACCGAGCAATTGATGTTGTCACCTCTGAAACTCGCCAATTGGAACTTATTCGCCCAGCTCCTTGGCTACATGAGCGACATCAACTTTGCCAGTGTCACCAGGAGGTTCATCGAAGATCTGGAAAGCTCGCTTCAAGAGCGAGTAGTCAAAAGCCCAACATCCTCCTCAGGGCGGGACGCCGAGGGAAAGGTAGAGCTCGTCTTGGGTGGCATGAAGCACTTGAGAGTCAAAGTCTCGCCTGAGGAGTCGTGGGAGCAGTCTTGCGATTTCTTCATCTCATTGGGCCGTCTATTCAACAAATGTCATGGTCAAAGGGTCAAGACTGCCTTTTGCCAGGTCCTGGATATGCTGCTGCTCCCTATTGCAGCAAAGGCTAGCAACAGCCACTTCATACACCCCAGATGGGCTGAAGTTCTTTCCGCCATCGGACCTCGCCTTGCTCAAATGTTCATGAAGCCGCGACACTGGAACATTGCGTTTCCCCTAACTGCTACTCTGCTCTGTGTTTCTCCCCCAGAAAACTTTGGCACACAGTGGCTGCAACTTATCCTCCCATTACAGACCAAGGCGAAGGATCGCTTCACAAAGCCGCTTTGCCTCCAAGTTATCTCTCGGTTGCTTTGGACTTACCTATACCGCACAAATGATACCCCTACCAACGCTATCCGAAAGATTGACGAGATTATGAAACTAGTCCTGCCATCATCAAAACGGAGTTTGGTGGCCTCCGACACCGTCTGCACTGAACCCTTGATCCAAATCATCCGTTTGATTGGATCCAAGTACCCGGAATACTGCTTCCGAAACATCGTGTTCCCCCTTGTCAATGCTGAACTGTTCACATCTAACAAGGAGCTGAAAGTCGAGCAGTTGGATCCCGACAGAGTTGTTGTTGGCATCCGTGCTTTTCTATACATCATGTCCGACTTGGAGAAGGGGGACCAGGGTCAGCCACCCTTTCCGCAATCCTATGAAGCTCCTGTCACATCTCCAGACCGGCTCACTGCCTCTCCTGCAGTCTCTTCGCCTCGCAACTCCCCCCTATCGAATCCAACAACCACCCCGAAAGAGGAATACGTCACACGCCCCGTGCTCACTCACGTTTTGAGCGACAATGTTCGAGAATACTATCTCAAGTTTTGCGAAATTCTTGGGAAGATCACCATAATCTGCGATAATACCTTTGGAGGTCAGGCAGCATTGGACGAGAAATTCAACAGCCCAGGGCCTAAAACTCCAATTGCTGAGACGTTTACCTTCTCACGTAAAGACGACCACCAGAATGCGTCAGATCAGAAACAGGCATTCTATGAACTTTTGCACGTTGCAGTGCAGGCTTTGCCCCGTTGCCTTTCTGTTGAGATTCCATTCAACTCGCTCATCAACTTGCTATGCACTGGCACGGCTCACGTGCAGTATAATATTGCCGAATCATCGGCCAACTCTCTGAAGGCCATTGCTCGACATTCGCATGCTCAGCAAGTGACAATGGGCTTTGCTCGGTTTATCTTCAACTTTGATGATCGCTACTCAACCATGTCTGATGGTGGAATGCTTGGCCACAGCCACATTGAGAATACCCTGAGGTTATACGTCGAGTTGTTGCAAATATGGATTGAGGAGATTAGATGCAAGACCAGAGAGGCTTCAATGGAACAGTCAGACACCACGGCATCGGACAAGAGGGCCCTCAAACTTGATCTTTCAAGTATCTGGGCGGAGGTTGATCAAGCGGAAGCCCATGGTCTTTTCTTCCTTTGCTCGCAGTCCCGACGGGTTCGTCATTTTGCCGTTACGGTTCTCAGACTTATTGTTGAGTTTGACATTGCCCTCGGGAAGGAGGAGAAGGATAACATGAGGCTCATTGACATTCTGGAGAACGAATCCAGTAAGGTGATGGACTTTAATGACGAGCAGCTCTCAGTGGCAGAACGCAGTCGGTTGCAGAGAGGCCTTCAGAACACCAACAACCGTGGTGCATTGGTTGAGCTCTGTGCCAGCGATGTCTCCTACGATACAACGTTATGGTTCAAGGTCTTCCCCAACCTTATTCGGATCGCCTATGAGACGTGCCCCTTCACTGTCACCATATGTCGAGACCTCATCTGCAACCGCATTTTGCAGATGTACAAGCCAATCGTATATCTTTCAGAGCCATCCCGCGGTCTTTACTACAACGGAGACCCGGGAAGCGCCCGTTTGGCTGGGCGGCCCGCCACGGCTCATCCGGAGGTTTTGGTAGAACAGTGGAAGTTATACCTGATCTTTGCCTGTACCACTCTCGCGGACCCCGGTGCTGCCCCAACCCCCAAGGATCCTCAGCACGTCCGAAAAAATTCGAAACCAATCTCGAAGGACAAGATTGTGACTGCACGGACACTATTCAAGTACCTGATTCCTCTGCTGTCTGTTTCTTCCGGCTCTGTGCGTGATGCAGTTGTCGTTGCCATGGGATCGATCAATATTCACATTTACCGAACTTTGCTTGAGGAACTCCAAGGTCAAGTATCACGCTGTAACGACGAAGCGCGTGCTCGGATGCACCAGCGAACCAACAGCAGCCCTCGGCGGAACCGCAAGATGGACTTACTAAGAACCGAGATCACACACGTCTTCAAGTTAACATCCCACTTCATCAACGACCCCGAAGTGTATAACTCGGAGTTCTTCCTCACCAACCTCACTTCGTACACCAAAGACCTGAAGCTTTTTTTGATGGATGGCGAAGTTCAGATGGACTGGGAGTTCCAAAAGCTGCGGCGACACTACTGTGGTCTAATGGAAGCTCTATTTGAAGGCATCAACCGCACCAGAGACCCGTCACGCTGGATGACTTTTGAGTCTCGAAAATCTGCCTTCTCCTTGATGGAAGATTGGTGTGGATTCTCACCAAACCAAAACCAAATACGGGTCCGTGAGGATACCATGCGCCAATCTCTCATCGATCAGCAAACACTAGGCGAGAGAGGCACGGTCACTGCAGCAATGGAGATTGAGAAAAGGAACCTAAGAACCGCTGCGCTGAGTTCCATGGCTGCTTTGTGCGGAGGATCTATCAGCATTACGACTGAGAGTGGCGTTATTCTTCAGTTCGACGTTCGCCGCATGCTAGCATGGATTGAAGCCATCTTCAACTCAGGAAGTGACCGTATGAACGTGATTGGAAGACGAGCCTTGCAGAACCTGATCGTCCACAACCAAGAATACCCTTACCTACTGGAACACTGCATCGCGCGATGTTACCTCGCGGACGTGCCCAAGGTACTTGAAAGCTACTTCGCGGTTGTCACACAAGTACTCCAGGGACACATTGACTACCCCTGTCCGTTTTGGAAACTGCTTGGCCTCTGTCTCTTCACTCTTGGGAATGACCAAAGCGAAATCCGATCGAAGTCGGCAACAGTGTTGCGGTCCTTAGAAACACGTCAACAGCGCAACTCGAAGGTCCAGGACTTCGACATTAGTATTTCCGACAAAACACAGGCTGTGTACAAATTAGCCCAGTTCGAGATATCTAAACGCCTCGCCAACAGTCACACAGAACTGGCGTTTCACATTTTCTCCGAATTCACTCTGTTCTTCAAGGATCTGCAACCCGCAGCCCAACGTAACGTGGTCGCGGTTGTGCTTCCTTGGATCCAGTCAATTGAACTGAAGCTAGATCCAAATGGCGGTCCTACAGCTCAATCTTACGTTCTTTTGGCCAACCTGCTGGAAATTACCATCAAATCCAGCGGGGCACTGCATAATGAAGTCCAGGCCCTGTGGCAAGCCCTCGCTACTGGTCCCCATCCCGGCAATGTTCGATTGGTCCTTGACTTCATCATGCAGCTGTGCCTCGAGCGACGCGAACAGAACTTTGTCGAGTATGCCAAGCAAATTGTCGTCTTCTTGTCTACCACAAACAGTACACCGGGCATCAAAGTTGTAGAGTTTCTCCTAATGCAAATCACTCCAAAGGCCATGGTTCCAAACGAAAAAAGAGACGCAGTCCCAGCACCACCAGACATCAGCTTACTTCCCTACTGTGCCGATCTCGCTGAGGCTCTCCCAGTTGGAACCAAACAGGCTGGGTTCTCACTTGGGCAGTTGTCGCTCATCTTACTTGTCGACTTGATGGTCTCTCCTGTTCATCTTATCCCAGAAAACGTTCCGGTTCTTCTCCAGGTGGTCACTGTCCTGTGGGACCACTACACACCGCTTGTTCAGGAGCAAGCCCGCGAGATGCTGGTTCATCTGATTCACGAATTGGTTATCTCTCAGGTCGATGACCAGATTCAAGACGTGGATAAGAAGTCAATTGAGGATTTAATTGATCTCGTTCGTCGACATGATCGCTCCGTTGTCTGGGGCTACGAGGATAGCAACGGCAAAGTGGATGATCACGACAACAAAGTCCCTCCTAGTATGGAGTGTCTTACCGCACGAGTCATTGAGACTTTCGAGATGACGTTCCCCGGAATCAAGGAGCAATGGGGACGACTATCTCTCACTTGGGCCACCTCCTGCCCTGTCCGACATCTTGCCTGTCGATCGTTCCAAATTTTCAGATGTGTGTTGACATCAGTGGACCAGTTTATGCTGGGAGATATGCTAGCGCGGCTGTCTAACACGATAGCCGACGAGGATCCTGAGATCCAGTCATTCTCGATGGAGATTCTCACAACATTGAAGACGCTGATTGTCAAATTGGATGCTGAAAGTCTGCTCAACTTCCCACAACTGTTTTGGACGACTTGTGCCTGTCTTGAGTCCATCAACGAACGAGAGTTCCTGGAGGCTGTGGAAATGCTGAACAAGTTCCTCAGTAAAGTGGACTTCCAGGTGCCTACTGTACGAAGGTTGTTGGCCGATGGCCAACCGGCTCGCTGGGACGGGATATTTGAAGGCGTTCAACCCTTGCTCCACAAGGGATTGAGGTCTTCCTTGTGCTGGCAGACAACCCTCGATACAATGGACAAGCTAGTCCAGCTCCCTAGTGATGGCTTGATTGGCGGCGATAATCGCCTTTTCTTCTCGCTATTGGCCAACTTTCCTCGTTTCCTAAACGAGCTAGAGCAAGACAGCCCTAGCGAAGACGCATTGCGGACGGCGAGTCTTCTTATGGAAGAATCTAATCGTCAAGGATTCAATGGCGTTGCCGTTGCTTTGCATGGGTTTCTTTCCAAAACATCACAGGGCAGCAGTAAGGACTTCCTCGTTGAACTATGGGGCTCGTTACGAGAATACTTCCTCCCCCACTTGGATTTCGAGATGGTCACATTTCTCATCGGGTTACTCACCAACTCTCTATCCTGGGTCAAGATACAGACGATGCGAATTCTGTGTGTAGCGATTCCCGAGGTGGACATGCGGAAACCAGAGCTCGCTGGCCATGGGTCCGACCTCATCTCGCCCCTGCTTCGCCTCCTGCAAACCGAATTTTGCATGGAAGCACTCGAGGTTCTAGACAACATCATGACTATGTCCGGAAACCACATGGATAAGCACCACTTGAGGATGAGCATGACACGGTCGACCTCAAAGGCCATCCGAAAGGAGTATGAGCGCACCCAGAGTCTGTTCGGTATTCCCGAGGCTTCTGGCTGGGCAATCCCAATTCCCGCAAAGAAGACGGACGTCACGCGCGCGAACATCCATGCCGCCTTTTACACATGCCAGGGATCAGAGGGCATGTTGCCAGAGGTGACGCCTACGCCTGAAGTTGAATTCCACGCCGACGACTTCCCGTATGGCTACTTTGGTTCAACAGAGCGCACGGAGACTATGATGTCTGACGAAGGTCGCGGCGATGTGCATGTTGGTGACTTGGTGACGAAGCTGGATAGTCTTGATGACTTCTTTGATGAACCCTCGAGCCCCACTACCGACGATGATCGACGGTCCTCCAGAACCATCACCGAGTTCACTCCCGAGTCGTTTGAATCTGGGGCAGAGCTCTATGACGAACAAATCCTGCCGATTTTGCACGAAGCATCGAACAACGTGTCGTTCCAGAACGGATTCGCAGATCGGTCTCCTGTGATATCGACGGCGGTTGGTTCCAATACGATGAACCCCGGTGCCTTCAGAGCTGTCGGGCCTCCATCTGTACGTCCTGGTCTCCATTCACGGTCCATCACGTCACCGTCGGCACCTGCCTCCTATCAACCACAAATAGGGGAACTTGTTTCCGATGACGAGTATGTAGGAGGGTTCTCTGATGCCGATGACGAGAGACCCAACACAGGTCACACGGAAAGCGCCTTCTTCTTGGAAAGTATGATCAACCCTCCCATGCGGAGGCCGCAATCAAGGATGCGGCGCGTCACACAAAGTAGATCACGGGATGAGCGGTCGAGGGAAAAGGCACCGCCTCAGCCAGCAACGCGCTTGGCAAACACGATGCTTCCGCCAAACATGGCAAACACGGGGGATATGCTATGATGATGGAGGTGAGGAAATTGGGTTTGTAACATGGATCGATGGTTTTCCACGTAGGTAAACATCTTAATTGTATGATGAGTGTGTATGAAGTGAAGACGCTAGATGAATGGAAGAGCATGCCAGTGCATCATGACCCATGTCCGATGAGGGCGATACCGGAAACTTATGGAAATCAATGGATACGATAGACCATTTGGTTGCATTTCAATCCATATCAGTCGTAAATTCCAGATTGGCCAGATGGGCCCGTACCCGAGTAACAAAGATTCAGTAACGAGAGATTTGTTGTTCTCGAGGGTTAGTTTTCAGACCAAAACATCGCTTTCACGGCCTATTCTCACGCGCAAACAGCACTACAAAGATGGAGGGCGAGGCAGGGTTGTGAAGCTAGAGTTCGGCAGCACTGTACCTCCTAGACATGGGTTTTTGCAGAAGGCACCTAAGGTAGCCAGGATTCTAATTCTTCACTCATCACCACACTTAGAAAATTCAGCCTGACAGCGCACATCAGTCCTCATCGCAACAAAAACAATGTTGACCTCTAGATGCGGTTCTAAAGGGGGCATCAAGCTATTTTGTCGTTCAGCAAGGCGAATCTCGGCAATAATTGACCCGCAGCGATCCCTCAACCATGTTGCGAGGGCCAGCTCAACTGCCAGCAAGTTGATTTATCCCGAGGCGCCAACCAAAGAACACTCCAACCTAGCCACCTTCCTCGCCTATGTCGAGCGCACTCGACTTAACAAGAGATCTCCCGTGTACAGAGGCACGCACTATGAGTACACAGTTGCCGAGGCGCTCTCGCAGTATGGATTCTTCCTCAAACGCGTCGGCGGCGCATCAGACCGCGGGCTGGACCTTCTGGGCACGTGGAAGCTGCCTTCGACGAGACGTGTCATGAAGGTCTTCCTGCAATGCAAGGCCGGGGCGCGTACCCCAAGCCCAATGTACGTGCGGGAACTGAAGGGAACGCGCGCGGAGGCACCGCCAGGATGGCGAGACGAGGCAGACGCGCTGGGCTTGCTAGTGGGCGAGAAGCCGGCGACTCGGGGCGTCCAGGAGGAGCTTCGGGCGCTGGCACCGCTAGGATATGTATGCTGCTCCAAAGAGGGCGAGGTCAAGCAGCTACTATGGAATCAGGCGGCGCAGGAGATGGGACTGGAGGGGGTGTCGGTCGCAGTCAGGTATGCGACCGAGGGCGATGGCTTGGAGAAGCAGCTGGTATTGATGAGAGGCACGAAGACATTACCGCTTCTGGAGAGGCTGGGGGCTCCTAAAGTCGAAAAGCCGAGATGAACAAAGATGTCTAGTCAAGAGCAAAGCCATGATGCGCGACAATACGACAGTCTCCTCAACTTCCATGGATGAACGACCAAGGGCACCAAAACACCTGGGTCTTTTCAATCCACCTTGCACCAAGCCTTCGAGAGCATCTTCGGCATCTACCCTCAACATTATAAACGATTACCAAACGATTATCAAGAGGTAACGCCATGATGCAAGGGGACTATCCGACATCACAGCGTTTCCCCAAACGGTTGGGCTGACACAGCAGCTGAATAATCCGGCCTCACAACACCCGAATGAGACTGCCATTCTCGGTTCAGGTCCAATAGGACGCCATGTATGCAAAACAGAGGTCGGCTTCACCGCCAGCAAGCCGCCATATCGAGCCTCACTCCTGAGGGGCGCCAGAAACTCGCTTCTACGTAACAGTCTGTCTGAGATCATCGAACGGGCGGCTCCTTAGTCATCACACGCGCGCATCTTCCCCCCCCCCGTCATGAGCTTAATCGTGCTCGACCAGCCAGAAGCCTTGCCGCATACGAGAATGGGTTAAGGCTTACAGCGCGTGGCGGGCCGCAATCTTGATGCCATTTTTCCTGTCTGCTTGAAGCTGCAATGGGCTGTTGTCATTGTCTCTGCATGTCTTCAACGTAACCGCTGGCCCAAATCCAGCATTAGCAATCAGCGCCCCCTTCGTGATTTGCAAGCACGCCTTGTTGGGGAGGGGTTGTCTTCATCATGTTGTGGAACCCAAGCTAGAGCAGGGGCGAATATCTGAATAGTTATAAAGAGAGAGGACGTTGGCCTCGAAGAACATTAGAAAGCATCAACAGCAGCCTCGCGGTATCAAAACATCACAGCTTCCATTCAATATCAATCCATTGACCAACAAACCTCTTCTCACCATGTCAGACCTCAAGCCCATCACCATTTACGTCCACGGTCCGTCAACAACCTTCCGTCTACAAACACAGCGTCTCTAACAACCCTCCCAGGCAGGGGCCCCAACCCCAAGAAAGTCATCATGATTTTCGAGGAACTCGGTATTCCTTATACCGCTGTATGTCTCTCTCGGATCACGCGGTCGAGCATAATATGCTTCTAACACATGCGCTCCACAGGTTCCCATCAAGGACCCCAAGGCTGAGTCCTACACCAAAATCAACCCCAACGGCCGCCTGCCCGCCATCGAAGACCCCAACACCGGGCTTACCCTCTGGGAGTCCGGCGCCATCATTGAGTACATCATCGAAACCTATGATAAGGAGGAAAAGCTCACTTTTACCTCCGCACCCGAGAAATGGCAACTGAAGCAGTATCTGCACTTTCAGATGTCCGGCCAGGTGAGAATACTCACACCACTCACCATGTAAATTTCCCTCGGCTGACCTCGTAAATAGGGCCCCTACTATGGCCAAGCCGCTTGGTTTCACTTCTTCCATCCCGTTGACGTGCCCTCTGCCAAGGAAAGGTACGAGGAGCAAGCCATTCGTGTTGTTGGGGTCCTCAATAACATCCTCGAGGGCAAGGAGTACCTCGTCGGTGGCAAGTGGTATGTCATACACCTCCAAATATCCTCCCTTCCCTTGCTAACACGCTCAACCTCAGCACATACGCCGACATTGCCTTTGTTAGCTGGAACACCCTGTTGACGGTTGTCGGCGACATCTGGGTGAAATATGAGATTGACACGAAGTACCCCAACTTCGCAGCCTGGCACAAGCGCCTGCTGGCTCGCCCTTCTGTCCAGAAGGGCCTCGTCAACTTTGAGGAACAGAATTGAGGTTTAGTTAGGGAGATTGTGGCGGTGCGATGTGGCATATGATGGCGTGCGCTTTCTTTTACCTACTTAACTAGTCCTGCTAATGACACAACTTTGTCTTGTTACTTTCGCAACGTATTCTATAACGCTTTGCATGATGACTGCCAACTAGCTTCTGTTGAATCACATAAGCTGTTATGGGATGCCGCAGCATACGGCTGCCTCTCACTTGGTAGAAAATTATCAGCGACAAGAGCAAGAGCAGCAGTGCATCTTCGGTTGTGGTGGCAGAGGCCGTCTCGGTCCTGCAGCTCGTAGCCATGCATTTAAAATATCGGTTGGGTCGTGAGCAACGTTCAAATTACTGTCAAATCTCGCAGATGCGTTGAAATGGCCTACGGCTCATAGTATTCTCTCAGCCTTGCACGAAATTAACATCAAGGAGAGAGGGCGCGGAATGGGGAATCAAAAAGTAATGTGCAGCTTGTAGCCATGGCAAAGCTGCATGTGGCTGATATCGATAATTTATTTGCATTTTCTTTTGCACTTCAATCTGGAAGCCATACAACTCGGGTTTTGACTCCTCTTCGTCCTCCTACGAATAGGTTCGTTCCAGGGTCGCCCAACCTAGTCTTCCCAAACCGAAGCTTTCGCCTTCTCAGCATCTTCTTTCGCCTTCTGCTCCGCAGCTTTCTCTTGCTCGCGTCGCTTCTTCTCCTGCTCTCGGACAGACCTTTGGTAGGCACGCTGCTCCTCGGTCAACTTGGGGGCCTTGAGGCCCAGGCCGGCGACAATCATGCGCCGTGCCACGGCGTCCGTTTTTTCCGGTCGGCGCGAGGAGTCAGCTGATCCTCGTGATACAGAAGCATCTTGCTCAGTGCTCCACGACGATCCTACCGGTGAGAAGTGGGTTGACGAAGAAGCTGGGGGCTGCTTGGGTGTGGGCACGATGTCGTCATCCTGCCTCTCTTCCTCATCTGCTTTGGGCGCGGGTTCCGGCTCCGAGTCGGAGAGATCTTCGTCTTCCCAGGAGTCGGCGACAACCTCCTTTAACTTTTTCTTTGTGGGCTTTGCGGCGACTTTTGGTTTGTTGAGTGAAAGTTTATTGAGAGATGATGAGATATCGCCGTCCTGGAGGGTCGGCGACATGGTCAAGGTTTGTGGAATTTTCTGGACCGAAACTCCAGATATCGTATGAAGAAGAATCAGGGCTCAGCCCAAAGGATCTAAAGTATCGAACTGGATGGTATTCGACGATGAGATGTTGAGAGAATTCATGGTCTTGAGGTTCCCAAAATTGTACGCGGATGTGATCGCTGCCCGATTGGTTCTTGCTCCTCTAATGCGGAGATCTTGCAGTCTAGGGTAGCACCTGCGACATGTGGAACTTGCAGCACTGAAGATGGAAGGTGGTCTACCTATGGAGCTAAGGTACCTAGATACCCGGGGCATGAACTGTCATGACATGCCATGGCTTCGGTCCAACTTTGAGCGGATAGAATGTTCTAGATATGCATAAGAATACTAGTTTTTGGATTGGTAAGTCAGGGAGGTTTTCTAATTACATGACAGTTGTATCAAATTTGCGTATGCTAGCTACTCTTCTCCAGCCCTTCCGGAAACCCTGCAATTCTAGGCACGGGAGTACGTGCGTGTACCGCTGGTGTGGGGACACGCCGAGGTTGGGTGATAATGACAATGTGAAAGGTTGCACTTATGGCGTACAAGAAACAGGAATTTGGTAAACATAATGTTTTTTTTTTGGAGGGGTATTATATGGGAAAGCCAATTAATACTATGATACACATTACTCGACGATATGCATGCTGTCATGACCTGCCCGGAGGTCGTTGGTATCTAAGAACTGGCACGCGAGCCCCGGTACAAGGATATCCCGATCTGATAACCAGGGGCAAACAATGGCAAACCGTGCCGGGATTGGCCGGTCCCTAATTGCCGATATTCTACCGATGGAAGCTCATGGTGTCGAAATTTATGATGTCGTCGGTATAATAGTCCGGCGTCGCCATAAGACATTATTAAGTCGCCTCTACCACCGGTGATGCGCACAATTACGTCCAACACCCCCCCTCTCGACCGACTCCGATAATACTCTTGTTCCTCTTCTTCTCTGCCCGCATTCCTTCGTTCGCCATTTAATTGTCCGCTTCCGATTCCGAGTTGCCCAGCGCGGGGGGCTGCCACTACTACCAACTATAGCTTCCTGACAGCTCCCGCCGACCATGATTCCTCGTTCACGTCTCTCTGGGCGCCTCATCCTCGAGCGTTCCGCCGCCCACGCATCTAAAGCCTCCTCCAAAGCCATCGCACGAAGATGGGCTTCATCCCCAGCTTACCGAAATACTCACATCTGCGGTCGCCGACTACCGGCCCTTCAGCCGCGGCTAGTGGCCGCGGCCTTTTCCACGTCTGCTAGGGCGGCTAAGAAGGAGGATAAGGACAAGAGCTTCTTTGACTCGGCGATAGAGCCTCCCACAGAACCACTCTCTGAGGAGGAAGCCAAGGCCAATCTCGAGCACCAGCGGAAAGACACCGACGAGAAGCTGGCCGAAGCGAGGAACACAGGCTCCGACTCATCAGCCTCTGCCAAGAGTGATGGCGGGAACCAATCACCGGATAACAAGGCAGGCAGTTCTGCTAAAGGTAGTGTAGGATCTGGATCCGGAAACGATGGCTCTGGGGGTGATGGTGGTAAGCCCGGGCGGAAGGCTACCGAGAAGGCCCTTCAGAAGCCCGTTGTTCCGGAAGTATACCCCAGGTCTTGGCGATCCCCATTGCCCGACGACCCCTCTTCCCTGGCTTTTACAAGGCGATTACTATCAAAGACCCCGACGTTGCGACCGCCATTACGGAGTCGATCAAGCGCGGGCAGCCCTATGTCGGCGCCTTCTTGTTCAAGGACGAGAATGAAGACGAGGATGTTATCCGCAACCCGGACGATGTGTATGACGTCGGTGTTTTTGCCCAGATCACGAGCGCCTTCCCTATCCACGGACAGGAGGGTGCGCTGACCGCTATCCTCTACCCTCATCGTCGTATTCGACTCTCGAGCCTGCTGCCGCCTGGTAGCCAGGACGCCAAGAAGTCTGATGCCAAGACCGAACCGACCCCGGAACCTATTCCCCAGAAGGCCATTGAGGAGGAAACCGCACAGGAGAAGAAGGGCGATGTTGTGGCTAGCTTTGAGGAGAGCGCCGTGGAGAAGAAGCCCGACCAGACGACTGAGAAGTACGAGCCTACCTCGTTCCTCAAGAAATACCCAGTCAGCCTGGTTAACGTGGAGAACCTCATCGACGAACCCTACGACCCTAAGAGCCCTGTTATCCGAGCCGTCACCAACGAGATTGTCAATGTCTTCAAGGAGGTTGCCACTATGAACAACCTCTTCCGGGACCAGATATCCACCTTCTCCATGAGTCAATCCACCGGCAATGTGACATCAGAACCCGCCAAGCTTGCCGACTTCGCCGCCGCCGTGTCATCTGGCGAGCAAAAGGAGCTCCAGGAGGTGCTTGGTTGTCTTAATGTGGAGGAGAGGATGCAGAAGGCTCTCGTGGTGCTCAAGAAGGAGCTGATGAATGCTCAGTTGCAGTCCAAGATCAGCAAAGATGTGGAGAGCAAAATTAGCAAGAGACAGCGAGAATACTGGCTCATGGAGCAAATGAAGGGTATCCGCCGAGAGCTGGGTCTCGAGTCCGACGGCAAGGACAAACTTGTCGAAAAGTTCAAAGAGAAGGCCAACAAGCTTGCTATGCCCGATGCGGTTCGCAAGGTGTTCGATGAGGAGCTTAACAAGCTTGCTCATCTTGAGACGGCCGCATCAGAGTTCAATGTGACGAGGAACTACCTGGACTGGCTCACCCAGATCCCTTGGGGACGTAGGAGCCCCGAGAACTTTGGCATCTCCAACGCCGTCAAGGTCCTTGACCACGACCATCACGGACTGAAGGATGTCAAGGACCGCATTCTCGAGTTTATCGCTGTAGGCAAGCTGCGAGGCACCGTCGAGGGCAAGATTCTCTGTTTCGTCGGACCTCCTGGTGTCGGCAAGACTAGCATCGGAAAGTCCATCGCCCGCGCTCTCAACCGAGAGTACTACCGATTTAGTGTCGGCGGTTTGACAGATGTGGCTGAGATCAAGGGTCACCGCAGGACCTACGTTGGAGCCCTACCTGGCCGTATCATCCAAGCGTTGAAGAAGTGCCAGACCGAAAACCCCCTTATTCTGATCGACGAGATTGACAAGATTGGACGCGGATACCAGGGCGACCCTTCGTCCGCGCTCCTTGAGCTGCTCGATCCTGAGCAGAACAATTCTTTCTTGGATCACTATATGGATGTTCCCGTTGACCTGTCTAAGGTTCTGTTCGTTTGCACAGCTAACATGACGGATACTATCCCCCGGCCTCTCCTAGACCGAATGGAGCTCATTACCCTCTCCGGCTACGTAGCAGATGAAAAGATGGCCATCGCTGAGCGATACTTAGCGCCTGCTGCCAAGGACGCCGCGGGTCTCAAGGACGCCAACGTCACACTTAGCGAGGAGGCCATTGAGGAGTTGATCAAGTCGTACTGCCGAGAGTCGGGAGTCCGGAACCTCAAGAAGCAAATTGAGAAGGTCTACCGGAAGTCGGCCCTCAAGATCGTCCAGGAGCTGGGCGAGGAGGTTCTCCCCGAGGAGGATGCCCTAACTGATGAGGGTAAGGCTCTCCTAGAAGGGGCGGAGAAGAAGGCTTCGGAGCTCACTGAAGGCAAGGAGGCAAGTGTGGAGGCCTCGGCCGAATCGGTCGAGGTTAAGGGTACGGAGAAGCCCCGCAAGGCGCTCAAGGTCCCCGACTCTGTGCAAGTTGTCATTGGCAAGGACAACCTCACTGACTACGTCGGCCCCCCTGTCTTTACCTCGGACCGCCTCTACGAGGTAAGCCCGCCGGGTGTCTCGATGGGTCTCGCGTGGACGCAGATGGGTGGCGCTGCCATGTACATCGAGTCCATTCTGCAGGCGCCCCTGCGACCTTCCACTCGGCCAAGCCTCGAGATTACCGGTAACCTCAAGACGGTCATGAAAGAGTCGACATCCATCGCCTACTCCTTTGCCAAGTCCTTCATGGTCAAGCAGTTCCCCGACAACCACTTTTTCAACAAGGCCAAGATGCACCTGCACGTACCCGATGGTGCCGTCCCCAAGGACGGACCCTCGGCTGGAATCACAATGACGACTTCAATGCTCTCCCTCGCCCTCGACGCCCCTGTTGACCCGACCGTCGCCATGACCGGCGAGATCACCCTGACAGGCAAGGTCCTCCGCATCGGCGGACTCCGCGAGAAGACTGTTGCCGCTCGACGTGCAGGCTGCAAGACCGTCATCTTTCCCAAGGACAACATGTCTGACTGGCTGGAGCTTCCTCAGGTACGTTCTAATAGGATAGAGAACACGGGGGATAATTCTTCCCCAATGTCCCCCACGCGTCCCCCGTGTTCTGTCCCCTCGTAAGGTACGTGACTAACCGATACGCGATAGAATATCAAGGAGGGCATCGAGGGCCACCCTGTGGCCTGGTACCCTGAAGTTTTCGAACTCATCTTCCCCGACCTCGACCGCGACCAGGCAAACACGTGCAAGATCTGCGAGTGGGAATCGAAGCAGAAGAAGAGCGACAAGGGCACCGCCGAAGAGGACGACTAGAGGCGCATGAGACGATTTACAACTTCTCGCATGCACTGCCGACATGCTCACTGGTGCGCATCAACTAGGAGATCTAGCCAGTATATATGCAGCTTCGCGGACATCGAGAGCGAAAGCGAAAGGAACAATCTTGCAGAGCATTTGGGGGGGGGGGGGGGGGGGGGCGTTCGGACACTGGGCGAGAAACCTAGATGGAAACGATGATAAAGACTCCTACTCTGTTATACCAACATTTCGATCCTTGTACTTTTAGAAGCACTCCCAGTAGCAGCATTAGTAGTTATTTGGTGAGGCGGAGGAGCAGCAGCAGCAGTAGCAGCAGCAGATGTGAGCATGTTGACAACACCTCCGTGTATAATTGTACATTTTGGACAAGCCACAACTTTCCCGACGGTAGATTACATACCTGGTTTATGCACTGACTGAAGCCAGAACATCATCTCAAGGACGTGAGAGTCACCGAACATATTGGAATGGATCCGACTCAGCTCTGGGCATCAACGATACCGGGCTTGACTGACACGCGGTTGCTGGCATTGACAATGATGGCGTTGAAACCGCTCCTGAGATAAGAGGCGTGAGCTGGCTAGTGCTATTCTAGGGCCGGTGATCGGGCCGCCAGCCGGAGGCGCAAGGATTGCGAACGTAGTATCATGTAGGCTGGTTTCGGCGAGGCGATCCAGAGGGCCATGTGGCTATGTCGTGGCCCAATCGATGGGAGGGAGTGCAGAGGCGATTTTTTTCTCTCAAATGTGAAGACCCAACGCTCGAAGCTAAGCGTCCCAGGACCTGGTCCCGGTTTGTGGATGCGGGATGCGGGATCGGTGGAGTTGAAGGCGGGACGAGCCTAGTGAGGAGGATTGGACTGACTAGGACACAGCTCGGGGATAGGCGTGGGCGAGTGTTTGCGTGGGCGTGCGTGTGTGTGTCTATATCGAATCCATTGGAACTATGCCCTACACGAAACCTTCTCGCATCCCAAGGTACCCATCTCTTATTGTTTGCTCAAGAGTCAGCCTGGGCCGCTGGGCTAAAGAGAGCAGCGGCTCAAGACAAACCCCCGCTATGATGCGACAGAGGCTGGTTGGTTGGCTGGGTAGTGAGGACTGGTGAAAACGGCCGACCCAATGAATGGCCAGGCGAGCGCCTTAGCATCGCAACGCGAGCCGGACGTGGGATACAGTTTCATTGCTTGTGTTGGTCCAGTGAGGCTGCCCAGTGCTGTGACAGGCTGTCAGCCCGCCATGCAAGCAATTAGGTGCTGCACTCATGCCTGACCCCACTCTTTTATGTGTTTGGCCTTGGGGCTTGGAGACGAAATTAATGGATTGGATACAACAATTGGGCCGCCCGAAGTGTTCGTGCAAAGTGGTTGGTGTTGTGTGACGCCATGGGCTTCGAATGAGAAGTGACAGGATGCGACACATATGCCCGAATGATGCAGTGCGTCTGTGATGAACTTTCCAGATTAACGGATGGGCCTTTTGTGGCGTCTTGAAGTTGGGTGTACCGAATCTGGGGTAGTCGTGGGATCGAAAGCACGGGTCGTAGTTGTTTTTAGGGCCTCAAAACATTGGCTTCCTGGATATCGTTGGATAGACCCTATTTACGAGTTTGAATAAATTGCTGAAAGATACAGCAGCGAGCAGATGGCTCTCATGTCCCTCCATTTCGGCTCTTGAGCCATTGGACCCTGAAGAAATCCAGGGTAAGAGCCGAGATGCAAGATGGGATGGGGCGTCCATGTCAGTGTGGACGACCTTGTCAATTCACCGTCGTATCGTGCCTAGCCCTAAGCTATGGTTCCTAAAGCTCTCTGAGACAGTCATATGCAGAGCAGATGTGCGTGAGAGAGAGAGAAGGTCGAGGCCGGCGAAAAGCTAGGGCGGTCGGCCAGTCAGCAGCATGCCGGCTTATGCACATGATGACGATAATCTGGCCGTAGCGAGCGGTTGGATACAACATGCTCAGCCTGCGGACCAACGACGGAATAGTAGGTCAGGAGAGGTAGCGCTCCATTGTTGTCCAGCAACTTAGGCCGCCTCACCCTAAGCAGTGGCATGGCTTGCTGGGGCCGGCGTTGAGCTAGCAGAGCCATGTGCTCTGGGATCGGTGAGTTGGGCGGTGATGGGGGCATGCGAGATACCCAACTGAATGGCGCTGTCCCTTTCGTGTGCGGTTGGCAGTGCGAAGACGATGGGATCGCATTGTGGTTCGTGCCCCGGAGGTCAGCAGTGCAGGGCAGGGTTTCTTGTCAGTCTACCAGTACTACCTACAGAACCAAAACCAGAACCAGAACCAGGCTGCGCCCAGACAAAAAGCGCCTCCTTCTAGCCTCCGCATATGGGTTGTGTGTGGTTGTGTCCGTGGGTTGGGTGGTAAGGTTGACCAGGACCAGGTCCCTTGCGACACCGACACAGTGGTTTGTCAGGTCCTCCGCTTGTCGAGTTTGGGCAGCACTAGATCTGAGCATGCTTCGTTTTGGCGGTGTTGACGGCGGTGATGAAGTCGAAGATAGCAGGCATAGATGCTGCCGCTTTGACTATGTTGAAATAACAAGAGGCGGATGTACAAAGGCATATGCACATTGTGGCAGCTTAGTGCCTTGGGAGGCAACCACGAGGTAGGTAGGTAAGCAGCGAGTGAGCTCGGTCTGTTCCTGCCTTGAGTGACTCGAAAGTTAAGAAACGTGCCCTGTGGGGATGAAAACTGTCACCACCTTCATTTCTGCGGTCTCGCTCCTGCCGTTAGGTACCCACCTGCCAAGGTATGGTATCACTTTGTCCTCCTCGTCTCCTCGGCTCCTCGTCTTCTCACTCTTTTCTCGCATCCTCATTCTTGGGGAGGGTCAGCATGATCCCCAGCCCTTCCTCCCGGTACTTGACATCCGTGACTCGTCACCGGCCCTCCTTCCTCCTTGATGCCGTGAAGCACCCTTGTCTCCTGAATATCCTTCCGTGGCCTCAGTGCCCAACCTGCTCTCTGCCTGACCTCGGGATGCATCACCGCCCCCCCTTTGACTGCTTTGGACTCATCCATCTGTGCGGGTACCGTCCAACTCGCTTTAGCGCGGACGAAATGGGACGAGACCAGGGACTCTAGAGGGGCCAGCTCATCGATGGGTCCCACCAGCCAGCGTCACCGTCTCCCGACGACTGCTGCAGGCGCAGGCGACAGACGACGGCACGGGCGACAGGGCGACGGGCGACGAGAGGACAGACAGGGCGACAGGGCGACGGGGCGAGCAGGACTTCTGGATGGCCATGGTTGAAGTTGCCTTGAGCCCGAAAGGGCCAGTCAGAGGTACGAAGTGGTATCCCCCCATCCCCTCGACCCCCGGGCCGTCAGTGAGGTTGGGCGACCACAGCCCTGCGTGGAAGTTGGACAGTTGTGGCTCTGCTGGCCAGTCAGCGAGGTAGACAGTCCTCTAGCCCTGAGGCCCCTGGTACTGCACTGGACGCCTGGAACCCCAGCCTCCGTCGTCCCCGGCGGGAGAGCAAGGCGCCCCAGGCTTAGCGGGCTTCTAGGCGTCCAAGAAGCCTCTGCAGATGGGACCCAGGGACTGATGAGTGTGGACCGTTGTGGCCGGTTGCTTCCAGACTCCTCGTCCCAGAAACGTCACAAAAAGCGCCCTGGACAAACACAGCGTCTCCGCTGCCCGCCGGCCCCCCGTAACCTCCCGCGTCACCATCTCATCCAACCCGCTCCACTCAGTCCACCCACACCAACGCCACTCACACTGGCTCCTCATACCCGCTACTACTGCCGCCGCCGCCCGCTTTAGGTAGGCCGGCGTCGTGGTCATGGTTTAATACAGCACGCTGTGCATCACTCACTGCATCTCAAGTCATCGTTCGTCTCTCCTCACGACCCCGGGTCCTGGGCTCTGGTTTTCCAGCTCAAGAGTCTTAACCGTCCATCAGCCTCGCTCTAATTGCTGGCCGCCCCCCTTTCGCCTCGCCTCTTCATCACGGCTTCGTCTCACTCCTTGGTTCTCAGCAGCCTCCGCCTCCGCCTCCACCGCCCTCGCTCCACGAACAAGGACCCGCTCTCACCGACAGGCGCTACCAGCCACCTCGCCTTGGGCTGCCACAACGCCTAAAGCGACACTCGTCGCTCGACTTGACTCGCTCTTGTTCTTCATGAGCGAGACATGGTCTCTTATCCTCGCTCTCGCTCACCTCACGTCAGAAGACCTAGGAGTTGCGCGGCTCGTTCCTCGTCTCTCGTTCCTCGTCTCTCGTCCCTCGTCTCTCGTCCCTCGTCGGTTCTCGTCAGTGCTGTAATTACCGTCCATCGTCCCATCAGATGACGGTGTGCATGCTTGCATCTTCAAGCCATCTTTTTTTCTTCCTTCGTCAGCTCTTCTCATCCATAGAACAAGATCGGCAGGCCTCCATATTCGCATATGTGCCAGCATCATTCGCCACTACGAATTTCCTCTCGTCAATTTCCTAGCCAGTAATCACTACTGAATTACTTTCCCCACGACCTACCTCGCCATTGCTCCCGTCTTCAACTTGGGCCATCTCAATCTTGCCCTGAACCCCCTCCCCAGTGTGGTAGTGACTTCGACAAACATATCGAAGCACTCATACTATCAACGCTGGCATTGTCGCCGCCATGGCACAGGCGGATGTTGCAGCGTCTGAGCCACCACAACTACGACTGCCATCAACCCCATTTGGGACTCAGGGATTCTTTCGCAAGTTCTTCGGTCGACAAAACAGCGGTAGCACGCCACCTAGCCCGACCGATCAGCCTTTGAATGCCGAGCAGGGTTCCGACTCGGCTGACCCCGAAAAGGGCGGCCTGATACGTCGCATGTCCAGAAGAGTTGTCCCCAATCTTCCCCGTGCCCAGACCTTCAAGCGCCAACAATCGGAGCGGAGGACGAACTTGGCCCCCGTTGAATCCACGCCAGATGAGCGGAGGGCTGTCTCGGTCGACCGCCGCTCTCAGGTACCTCGGGACTCATCCACTCAGCCTCATGCCGATCCTCGCATCAGCGCCCCAAGCCTTCTAGGCTGTCCCCATGACGAGGCTCCTAGATATGTGCCCCCTTTACCTTCGTTGCCAGTGACTCCTGTTGAGGATGTTCCTGTGGGGATTCAACTTGAGAAGATGGTATCCAAGGATGATGAGGTCACTCTTGCCGATGAGTGTGTTACCCAGGATAATCTTTCCACTGCAGACACTCACTCTTTGACAATATCGCAGTATGATGCGATGATTCATGATGAGCTGGAGAAAACCTGGATCCTTAACCTCAGCATGCACTTTCGCGATCGATCAAGGAGGGAAAAGTTTTTTGTCACATATCGTGAACAGGAACACACTTGGCGGCGTGTGACTATTTCCCTAGATTACCGAAACGCTCCTCTCAACTCCTTGGAGATGGACTTGATTCACACGCAATACCAGAGAGAAAAGAGTGCAAAGATCTACGAGGCAATTCGCGAGAGCCTAAGGGACATCCAATTTTACGACACCGTTACCAATCTGAAGCTTCAGACTACAGACGGGAGGTTGCATGTGCACGTGGTGGAGGATGGTAACGTGAGTATTCTTGATGTTACGCCGCTCGTCTGAGCTAATCATTGGCAGGAAATCATCCCGTACCCCACTGTTGCCCAGGTCAAGCATCTAGGCTGCAAGCGGATTCGAGAGCAGGACATTCTCTTCGACTCACATATGTCTGGATTCGTGTACAAGGTCAACGTCCATGGGCAAACGCTCATCAAGAAGGAGATACCCAGCCCGGATACAGTTGACGAGTTCCTGTACGAAGTCAATGCTCTCAACCGTCTCCGTTACTCTGAAAATGTGATCCGTTTCCATGGCGTTGTTGTGGACGACGACGATGAGTATGTGAAAGGACTACTCATCAGCTACGCAGAACAGGGTGCCCTGATTGACATAATTTACGATAATTGTAAAGACGGCGAGTTTGACATTCCATGGTCGACACGGAAGAAGTGGGCTCGCCAGATTGTCGAGGGACTCTCGGATATTCACGATTCTGGATTTGTCCAAGGCGATTTCACCCTGTCCAACATTGTCATTGATGAGAATAATGACGCTAAAATCATCGACATTAACAGGAGAGGGTGTCCAGTGGGATGGGAACCTCCAGAGGTTACACCCCTCATTGAATGCAACCAACGAATCTCAATGTACATTGGCGTCAAGTCGGACTTATATCAGCTGGGAATGGTACTGTGGGCTCTAGCAATGCAGGAGGATGAACCAGAAGCTCAAGGAAGACCGCTCATCCTTGGCCCGGAAGTCAACATCCCCGACTGGTACCGACAGATGGCCGAGATTTGCCTTAGTGACGACCCTCGGCTTCGGCTCCAGGCATCGTCACTGCTCGAGATGTTCCCTTCTCCGTCGACCCGAGATGATCGCGGGAAGCTGAACCCGCCATCGATGTCTGTCGACGAAGACTATACGTTGCAGCAATATCTTGTGGATGATTACCATCCTGATAGCCATCCACACATCAAAACGGTCGAACCTCCGAGTGAATGGTCTTACGTGGGTCGGCCATACGCGGATGCGAGCCCCGTCGGATATGAGCCTTACTACTACACTCGGGGCCGCTCACCCCCAAGTCCGCTACCAAGCAACTATGATCGATGCGACTCCCCACGCCGCCCATACGACATTTCTGCTTGGGCAGCGAACAGGAACATTCCATCCTCATACAGTGACGTGGGCCCCGATGACATGTCGCTGGACGAGACACCAATTGCCAACAAAACCGATCTCATCGGTCCTAATTTGCTAGTGGCATCTAACACGGCCATTGGCCAGAAAGCAGAGGATATACCGCCAGTGAGCGAGACCAAGAACACAACCAAGGGCCCAATCGAGTTGCCAGATAAATCTGGGGTTGATGACGGTAAAATCGTCTCGACGATTGACAATATTGACCAAGCGGAGAGGAAGGAATTAGACGAGTCTGAAAGAGCACGTGTCTCGGAAGTGCTTGTCCTGGACCCGGCCACAAGCAAAATTGTTGAAGTGGTTGGAGAGGAACATGCTCCAGTGACCACGCGGACCTCACCAGCGCTAGCTGACAGTGGCAGAGAACACTCATCCACAAAAGCAGACAGTGCCTGCGATGTTGTGATGCCACTTGATCAGAATGATAAGGAAGAGGCAGAAGAGAAGGAGTTCGGGTGGGTATCAATGACCAAATCTACCGAGGGAGCCTCGGAATTTGCAAATGAATACAGTTCACCCGACACCCTTGGAAAGGCCGAGGACGTCGCCCAAAAACAAATGTCAGAGACTCTTCCCACTGCTGAGATTGGGGTGTCGGAGCTGCAGAAATGGAGGGTCAAACCAGTGTCGGAGCACAATGCACCAGAGTTGCATGGGACCACAGCACCTGAGCCTCAGCCAACCAATACAGTATCATCGTCGAGGACGGTGACTCCATCAAAACCACGCAGGAATGCAGGGAATAAAGAAATTCAACAGAAAATGGGAGAAAGTGGCCATCCCGAGAGGGATGGCGGCATCAGCGATGACCGAACATGTGTCGGGGTAGACGGCAACAAACTCAAGGACCCTGATCCACTGACTGGAATTGGCGCTGCCTATCTAATGAATCACGACGGCGACGCGTTACGACACAAGCAGACGATTGACGAGGATTTGGATGTAGTGGAAACGATGTCCCTGAACGCGACGAGGAAGACTTGACTAAAACGAACCATCTTCATTCCCCTTTGTCATTTCAATCTTACTTTTCGTTCTCCTTGTTCGATGATTGAACATCATGTATACTTGTTACCATTTTTGCAGGTAATTTATCGGTGGGCATTTACATGGGAGATGTACGCATGGGTGTCATAGGTTGGGTTTGTGCGTTTCGGAGGGGGACTCTTAATCAACTCTCTTTCAATAAAGCGTTTTGAAGGCTTATCGGGTGGAATGGATGTGTTAATATTGCCCTTTCTAGATCGCCAGGCATGTGAATGCTTTGCACTTTAACTGCTGCTTACGTCGAACTGAAAGCGAGATAAGACGCGCAAAATCTTGAGGCTCAAAGTTTCAACGGCAAATCTCGGATCTTCTGGGCGATTTTGACAGGTCTCGAAGGGGCTAGCGGGCGCCACATGGCCTTTTCTTTGGACTTGAAACGTTCTAGAAAGATGGATGCTGACGTGATGGAGGCGTCATTAGTTGGGGTCGGATTATCGTTCTTGCTGCTACTCCGTACACGTGCTTGACCGCCTTGTTGGACACTTGGATTGTAAATGACGGGAAATCGAGGGGGGTGGCCCGAGCGCACTTCCGCCCTCGGCTTGGCGCAGCCGATCGTCAGGTTTCTGTTGGGAACAAAGCTGGGAGAAGATGATGAGACAAGCTCACATCTTCCCTTGATCTGTGAACAGCATTAACCATGTGACAGTGTCACAGGCATCGAAAGAAAAAAGCCGAGGCATCTGTCCATCTGAGACTGTACCATCGATAGGGTTTATGCACTCGTCATGAAAGAAGTGATATGGAACCCTTGTTGTTGGGTTGCAACAAAGCTAGGCGTTCATGGGCTCGGGTGGACGGGATTGGCTACAGCTGCGTATATGCACACTACATACTTCGTACTGCGAGGTTGCGACATTCGTCAAACAACAATCGAATGAGCTGATTTACGACTCGATGATGCTAAGATGGTGTGCTGATGCTTTGGATACGTCCTGGAATGAATGGATTCAATGTTACTACGTAATAACTGTAAGAAGAGGTAAGAACGAGTAGATCTACGGACTTTATGTGGCTGAGCCCTACGCTGTAAGAATGAGGATATTGCATAGCTACCTAGGTATCAATGTTAGTATCGGGCTTCATGAAAGGGAAAAGGATCACCCAGGAAAGCTCTGCCTTGGCACTCAGGTACCATGGTCAAGCTCAAGTTGTGTGGATGACGTTGCCCGAGCCGAAGGGGGCGCTCCTCCGTGTACAACGCGAGGCGCTAGGAATCGACGCCTTCTGGACCCGGAAACCCCGGGATCAACGCGAGTGTTGGATTGGGATTCGACGTCAATTAGCTTCAACTTGCCACACAGCCTGGTCCACGGTCTGGTCCACCACTCGGAGTCACCTCACCAACTGGAGGCATGAGAAACTGTTTACCTAGCCTCCGTCGCGCAAGTCTTTCCCTTTTCCCCAAGATGTCCGGCAAATCGTCGCGCAGCACAGTGGAGCATCCCCCAAGCCGGAGCCAACCCTGGCCACCCTTGAAGCTGCGAGGCACGCAAGCACGCACCTGGGCACATCAAGTTGCAAAGTACCGTACCGCTGCGCGATGGTGCTGGGTACTTGGCCCGACAATGATCGGTACGTACCTAGCCTGTGTCAGCGCCAGGATCCTGCCCTCCCGTGTCTGCTGCCGTTTGAAGTGACCGGGGGGCACGCGAGACTCGCAGTGATAGGCCCCTAGGTTATCGGCCGGAGCGGGCAGTGGGTCTTTGAGAAGTTGTTGGGGAAGGGTGGGGGTGCAAGTGTTGAGAACTCCGCGACGACAAGGAAGAAAAAAAGCCAGGGTACACTAGTAGCAAGGGTCCTCTCGATGTCGCAGCCCAGCCCTGTGCCGGCGACTCCAATTGTCGAATGCCAGGCAACGGATTTTGCAATCGTGGGCTGATTTTTGTGCTTTTTTGGCATCATTATTGAGATCTTGCTGCTTCATCTGGCCGGCATCTGGGAGCAGATGCTGGGGAAATAATCTAGCAGGGGTATAGTGATATCTATCTAGATGATCGGACATGCAACAAGTAAACGGGCTGTGAGAACGACAGAACGAGAGGCATACACCGCACCACACACCCGTTGCTGATACATCAAGTGCTCGTCCCAACCCCGTCAACCAGAAGCACGGCAACACATGGCACTGATGCACAGCTCCGATACCTGAGAGGTACACCGGGCAAAGACGGTCTTGTTCCTAGGGCGGTTCCGGGTGAGGAATGGAGAGTTTCCACATAGCGAGAATCCAACACCAACAGGGAAAAACATCCCAGCCTCTTTCTCGGCCTGGCTGTAGATGCTGGCGCAGTACCGCGTTGGTATCCAGTTCGGCCATGTACCGGGAAGAAGCCGGGCTCAAAGGATGAGAACCGATGGGGGAAGGGACCGCTTCCAGGGCCTCTTGTGGCAGGCTGGCAGCTGGGCGACGTCGACCGGGGCCCTTGGAGCGTATCCCCGGGCTCTGTAGCCTGCCCTTCCATCCGTCCATCCCCAAAGGTTTTTTTTGTTGCAGGTGGGTGTGTGGACGACGGGGTGTGGCTGGTGGAAAAAACCACCAACAACCAGTCTTCTCATCATCACTGTCTCAGCAGTCAGTCAGGCTTCAACCAGTCTCAGATGTTACCAAGAGCAAGAGCACGCAAAGCACGTTCAGAGAACAAGCCAAGGCAGATGTAAACTCTGCGCCCGTGCTCCCCCCATCCCGCAATTGTTCATCCCCAACTTGGTCATTCGCTCGCCTCACTCCCCTATTGTTCTCCGTCCTGCCTCTTCCCTCCTTCCTCAGACACGCTCAATTCACCAAGTGCCCAAATCTTTCAACCCCAACCTACCTTTTACGCAAAGAAGCCGAAATTCGGCAAAGACTGGAACAAGTGGTCACTGGACTCACTCTTTCACCACAGTTTCTGGGCCGCCTTCACCCCGACTGTTGTTGCAGCTCTTTCGCTGCTTCACTCACCAGCTCGCCACATTCCTTCACTCCTCCACTCCTCCACTCCTCGCACCCCCCTCCCCCCAGTCTCTCCGCCTCATCCTTCTCCACCACCCACTCAACTCATCCGGGCCCAGGTCAGCATCCGATATAAATTCCTTTTGGCGCCTCCGCCCCAGCAGATTTCTCTTTTACCCCCATCCTTCCCTCTTCTCTTTCATAACACACCTAAGAGGAGCACTGGATTTCTAGAGCCTCTTCATCTTTGTCCCTTCTCGAGAAGGTCCATTGTCTCGTCATCAAACTTTACCTTCAGCTCTATATCTCCCATTCTCGGCCTCCGATAAATCACAATCACAATGGCGTCGTCCTCCACGGACGCCAAGGCTGCCGCCGCCTTTGATGATGGCACGAAGGATTACATCCCGATTCGAGGCACCACTGCTGCTAAGAACGATGCCATGAAGCCCAAGGTTCACATCGCCGACACCCCGATGACCTGGGGCAACTGGCACAAACACGTCAACTGGCTCAACACCACCTTCATTGTCATTGTGCCCCTCATCGGCTTCATCTCAGCCTACTGGGTTCCACTTCGACTGTATACCGCTCTCTGGGCCGTCTTCTACTATTTCCACACTGGTCTCGGCATCACCGCTGGTAAGTTTCTGTGACTCGGACGAAGTCCGTGTGCCCTGTTTCTACAAATGGCACTAACCATATGACTGCAGGATACCACCGTCTCTGGTCTCACTCCTGCTACAAGGGCACACTTCCCCTTAAGATCTACCTCGCCGCCGTCGGTGCCGGTGCAGTTGAGGGCTCCATCCGTTGGTGGTCGTATGGCCACCGCGTTCACCACCGATACACCGATACCGAGAAGGACCCCTACTCTGTCCGTAAGGGCTTCTGGTACTCCCACATGGGATGGATGGTTTTCAAGCAGAACCCCAAGCGCCAGGGTCGAACCGACATCACTGATCTGAACGAGGACCCCGTCGTTATCTGGCAGCACAGGAACTTCTTGAAGTGTGTCATCGCCATGGCTCTCGTCTTCCCCACTGTCGTCGCTGGCCTCGGCTGGGGTGATTGGATTGGCGGCTTCGTTTACGCTGGTATTCTCCGCATCTGCTTTGTCCAGCAGGCCACCTTCTGCGTCAACTCTCTCGCCCACTGGCTCGGTGACCAGCCTTTCGATGACCGAAACTCTCCTCGTGATCACGTCATTACCGCCTTCGTGACCCTCGGTGAGGGCTATCACAACTTCCACCACGAGTTCCCTTCGGATTACCGCAACGCCATTGAGTGGTACCAGTATGACCCCACCAAGTGGGCTATCTGGACCTGGAAGCAGCTCGGCCTGGCCTATGATCTGAAGCAGTTCCGTCAGAACGAGATTGAAAAGGGTCGTGTCCAGCAACTCCAGAAGAAGCTCGACCAGAAGCGCGCCACCCTCGACTGGGGTATTCCTCTTGATCAGCTCCCTGTCATCCACTGGGACAACTTCGTCGCAGACTCCAAGAACGGCAAGGCCCTCGTCGCTATTGCTGGTGTCATCCACGACATTGGTGACTTTATTAAGGATCATCCTGGTGGTCGGGCTCTGATCAACTCCTCCATCGGCAAGGACGCTACCGCTATCTTCAACGGTGGTGTCTACAACCACTCCAACGCCGCACACAACCTCCTCTCAACGATGCGCGTGGGTGTCCTCCGTGGCGGTGGTGAAGTTGAGGTCTGGAAGCGTGCTCAGTTTGAGAACAAGGATGTCACCTACATGAACGACTCTGCTGGCCAGCGAATCCATCGCGCTGGTTCCCAGGTCACCAAAGTTGTCCAGCCTGCTGCCAGCGCCGACGCGGCCTAGGCGAGTGGAAAGGACTGTTAATGACAAGAGAATGAACGGACGACTAAAGAATGTGCATTGCCGAAGAGGAGCGTTATGTCGAGCGGAACACAAGCGCTGTAGATCGTTATCGACAAGGGGAAATGGGGTTTTGCGGGTGATGAAAGTTGGAAGTTGTAGTCTGTCTGCCTGTGTCGTATGCATGGCTGACTAACACGACATCATTCCCGCCACCCTTACTGCTTCTGGGAATGGCAATGCACATTAACGCAAATCAAAAGATCGACTCACGAATGGCGTTTACGGGGATTGGAATGCGTCCTTTTTTGTGTTTTTATCCCACCCGCTGTTTTACTATACATCAGACTGGACACTGGAATCAAGGAGAGAGGGCGAAAATGCACACAGCGCGAGATATATTCCCCTGGGGCGCTCACCAACTGGTTAGCTCGACTACCACAGTAAATAGTACTTAGAAATAAAGAATGATGATGGAGTACTCAAAGTTTTCGGTGCCTGAAAATCACGGTCGAAGTGTAGCTACTGAGTCTTCTACTAAATCCTATCTAGAGTATGATTGAGAAAAAGCCTAACCGTAGCCAACCAAAGCACCGTTTGGTGAGTGTTCCTTTGTGCGATGAACTCCGTGGTTGTATTCACATTGAGCTTAACACAACCTTAGCACATCAACAACTCGGAAGCTGTGTGGGTGGGGTCCTCTATCTGGCTGCAGTTTTAGGATCCTTCTGGTTTGATAAGCCAGGTTCTGTCACAACAAAACGAACAAATGTTGTCTTCCTAAATAAAGCTTGGGCTTGCCCGAACCTAAACAATATATGTTCATGCAGATAATCTGACTCAGCTGCTTGGCTTGTTGATAACCAGAAGGTTGATTACCTAGCGTCTGTTGAGTCGGTAAGAGAGCCGAGCTCCAACAATTCCCGGGGTGAGTTGGCTCATGGGACATTGGAATAAAGCCCGGTAGGGATGACCGTGATTATTGGCCGAGGGTGTTGCACCATGTCGTGAGTTCCCAAATTTCTCCTTGTTGTGACCTGGCGTTTCGACCGGATAATACAATACACGGCCTTCTGTGAAGAGGCCGTTTTTGAAGTTGTCGACTGTGTATCAGTGATCTATCACGGCGCCGCCATGCGGGCCTTGACCATGGCCAGCTCCGAACTCTTTGCCCACGCACCATCTGGAGTCTGGCGATAACAGAGCAATCGACCGTCATCACCCGTGCTACCCAGGATTTGGCCGTCGTCGTCGAATCCAACGCGCCACACAGGCGTTCGGTGGTTGTCAAGCCGTGAGATTTCGTGGAATGTGTGTTTGACTTGACCAGGCTGGCCAGCCCAGTGTCGATCGCCTACGGTACCTGACTTGGCGAGGCTTGCGCTGAGGCCCGATTGGTGGTGTTGATAATCCGAATGATGTTGTTGCTGGGGGTGAGACTGTTGGGATGACAGTTGGGGGGTCTGTGGTTGTGACTTTTCTGCAGGAGCCCCGCTGCCATTTGAGGTATCCTTAGAAGTGAGGTGTGGGTTGGATCTGATGTTGTCGGCGGCAGACCATGACTTGCCATCGTCCTCTGAAAAAGGTGTTTCAACCCGAAACACGCGGGCGTAGCCATCCTGGCAAGCAGTCGCAATGATGTCGTGGCCCCTGATGTTCCCAGGCGCCCAAGCCACGTCTCTGACCAGACCACGATGGCCGGGTATCTCTACAGCGAGGTAGAACTCCTTTTGACTTTGTTGAACGCCCATTGAGGTGCCGACGACGTCGCGCGATCGGTAGACTTTTACAGTATTCATGGCAGTGACAACAAGCCCCAGCGAGTCGGTAGGGACGCCTGCCCGCAGGGCTGTATAACATGGCTCAGGGTTCGGATCAAAGCGAACGCGAAAGGCGAGTTCTTCTCCTCTGCTGGGCTTAGGGGAGACACTGAACTCGTCGATGACGCTATATTCGGATAAGTTCTCAGGTTGGTCGTTTTCCATAACAGTCAAGCGGCCGTCGGTCGCAAGGACGGCGAGATAGGTATGGTGAGTGTCCTCGTTGTGCTTCATGGAGAAGGACCGGTAAGGGGCCTTGTTAGACCGGGTGTCGAATGCTGGCTTCCCATTGCCTGCGCGGCCAGTACAGAAGCGACGGCCGGGGGCCGCGGTGGGATCCTCAGCCCAGAGACGGAACCAGCCCTCAATGCCGAGGGAGGCGATGAGGTTGGGGTAGACGGTGGATGGGAGCCATTGGAGCTGCGGAGAGAGTCAGTGCTATGCGCATAGGTCCAATGTGGCAGAATATGGGGGCCCGACGGTGACGACATGAGATGCTGACCTCAAACGAGGATATGAGAAGAGCGGGCAGTGGGGTTATGTTTGTAGGTATTACCTCTAGAATCTCACCGCCATGGGCGGTCCACGTGTCGCAGAGGCGCCAGGTACCGTCCTTATGGCGGTTAAAGACGCGAATCTTGCCATCGACGGAGCCAGTAGCGCAGCGATCGCCGTAAGTGTTAAATGCGACGGCCTGGACGAGGTCCTTGTGACCGTGCTGAAGATTGAGATCGAAGGCGGGCTTCTCTTCGTTGGGGGAGGGAGGAATGGATGTAGCCATTGTCAACGGGAGAATGAGGGGGGAAGAGCGACAGAACTGCGGGCAGCTTAGGTGCGGCAGCGGAGGGAGCAAAGGCGTTGGCGATGGTTGTGTTTAAAGGAGTCAAAAGGAGGGATGCAGTTATGACCGTGGTGGTGACGGACTGCCGGGTAGTGGCATGTTGTGGAGGAAGCGCTCCACTGCGGCTCAAGCTAAGTTCCCTGTCATTGCAAATGCCAGGTGCTAGATGCCCCGCAAACACACTGCCACATGTGAGAATACGACAGAACAAAGCCTTTGGTAGCTTCTATAAAAGTGGTCGCTACTAATGTATGAGCTGGGTTTATGTCGTTACAGGCAATTGCCTGCTTTATCTACCAGGGGGTAAGGGTTATGCTGATAGGGTTGGGCTCATCACAATTGGAATACCCACTGCAGATCATGCTGTCAACACTCCGTTCTCCTCTATCACTAATATATCCCTGCGGTAGTCTTTGGGGACAAGGGTGATTGAGATACCTCGGCATGGGTGTTTATTTCTTCCCATGCTGTGTGAAATATCATGAGCCGACCGGGTGCTTGATTCCATGAGACACCTTTTTACTTAGATTGTGTCCCGCTCCCTTGGCGTTGGAGACAATGTGGGTGCCCAAGCCCCACTTCACGTGTAACAGAAGATGAAAAGAATGTCAAGAACATATGAAGAATTACATATGCTGGAACTCTGATCTTTCGGTATTTCAATTCGTGTCGTAGTTGTTAGAGTCATGGTCCTGATGAAGCGAGCCAGTGGCCCAGTACTGGGTGTCATGAGGTGCAGGGGTAGGGAAGGCATGAGTGGCCCCCACTCCAAGGCCAGAGAGCAGCACCAAGGGCACCCAAGGTCTCAGCCTTGCAAAACTTCACAAGCATTCAAACAATCACGGCCCTCTCAACCGCATCTTCACCCACAGCCTCCCGCAACATGTCGCATCTTGCCAACCCGCTGGCGACGGCATCCCAGCTCTACCACCGTTCCTCCTTTACAAGCCTGCCTCAAGATCTCCAGGAGGCCGTCTTCACCACCTCCCAATGTCTCACACAGGCGGCTGGCCGTCTTCTCGAGCTGCCTCAGTCTGTGACTGCACAGGCAAACGTCATCCTGGCGCGATACTGGCTTATTGACTCTCCGATGGCCAACGAGTTTAGTGTAATTCCACCGCTCCAACACTACCCCCCGCACCAATGCCCCAGTATCTCGCTCCTCGCAGTACTGACATTGCACAGGACACTTCCGCTGCCGCGCTCTACCTTGTGTCCAAACTAGGACCACAGCCTCGGTCACCACGCGACTTGTCCACGGTCTATGCCTACCTGATGTCGGAAACCTCATCGTTTCCGCTCCCCCGGGATACGCCCATAAACACCCCCAAGTCATACTACGTGTCCGAAGCCGACTACTTCAATTTTCAGAACCGACTCCTTGCTATCGAAGCTCGCATCCTTTATACCCTCTCCTTCGACACCCATGTCTCTCTCCCCCACCCTCTGGCCATCACCTACCTCCAAACACTAGACTTTCTCGCCAAGCCCAAATCTACAATCTCTCTTCGAACCATACAATACCTGAACACGGCGCTGCTATCGCCACAGATGCTGTTTCTCACACATCAACCTCACGCACTCGCGACGGCCGCCATCTATAACGCTGCGCGAGATATTGGCGCCAAGATGCCCGAGTGCGAGTGGTGGGAAGTCTTTGACGTCGATAGAGAAGAGTTGGGATTCTTGGTGGTAGCCATGCGGAGCGTTGAAAATTGCATGCGCAGTCAAAAGGATGGCATGCCTCACATAGCCCAAGGCATGCTCACACGGAAGGCCGTAGAAACCGAGATGCAAAAGAGGGGTCTACGCGCTGGCAATGGCACCACCGATATCGACGAAGAGCAGCAGATCATGAACATGATGGACAATAGGTAGGCACCTCCTACGTGTGTCAACATCACAGGACCGCAAACGCTGTTACTTGCTCGGTATCAAATTTGGCCCTGCCATTACAAGCGATTGGGAAGCCACGCCACAAAACTGCAGTTACAGCCAAGACACTATCAATGACCTGATGGGCATGTCATTGTGCACACACAACGTAAATTTGTTGAGTATCAGGCCACATCACGACAGTGAGAGGGCCCCAAAGGATAGCATCGAAACTTGAGGACACCAAGCAAACGGCAACCGCCCTGGGTTATTACCTGAGTACCTGCTCATGTGAAATAATGACGAATAACACTTGCAGCAAACGGGATGCAGCCGCCAGGTTGCGATAAGAGGGAGGGAACAGAAAGTAAATACGAGAGCGAGCACATTGAAAGTCATGGGATGTTCCGTGCTGCCAACGAAGCTACCCAAGCGAGACGCTCGACATACACCATGCATCTGCATTACCTGGTCGGCTCTCGGATGACCGCAAATCGCTTTGACCCGAAATGTGCAGAAAGCACTCAACTGCACGAACCTCGGGGTAAGATGCCAAAGGACAGAACCATGGGCTTGTTTTTGCAGGACCTGGCTGGCGGCTGGCGCGATAATATCAAGCGTTAATGCTGTCAAGCAGCCATGTGATGCCACTGCAGCTGCCCCGCGCTGCAGTGTTCTGGACCGGAACCATTGGGACCACAGGACGAGGTTGGCAATGTCAGACGGGGGGTTATCTCACGATGCATTGAAAAAAGCCTCATGGCCGTGCTCCAACCTAATGCTGCTAAAGCTGTATCTGTCCAGGCAGGCAGGGATATGCGGTGAGAACAAGCTAGGGGACCCTCGTGGCGCAAACCAATCATTCTTGCGTGCATCGTGGAGTCTGAGTGCGGGGATACCTAGTGTACAGACTCTCCACAATGCACTGTTGGGAAGTCAATCTTCCCTCATGACAGTATCATTCGGATTGTGAAACCCATGGACGAGGGATTAGCTTCCTAGTGCCATTCTGCCGCTGCAGTTGGTACCGCGCCTATCGCCCGGTTTGATGACGGGTCGAGGCGGCCATTACAAACGGCACCAACTCATTGCCTGACACGCCTGTCTCAACAAGGAAGGACTTACACCAAGGGACCGTTCATCCAACCACTCTTCCACATCTCTCGTCATCTCTTTTTTCTGGGCTAAGGGGCCCAATTGCCTCATGGACGGAGCATCAATGGAATAGCTGCGGACACAACACCCGAGGTTGTCTGAAACTGCGATTTAGTGGCATGGGTGATGTCTGGGGGTGTGGGTGACCTGCCGTACACGGCATATCGACAAGCCTGCAGGATACTCAACTCGGCAGGATATTCGAGGTCATCCCAAGATTGTCGACCAATGTCTTGGGACCGAAAAGTGGGAGATGTTCGGGATAGTCGGATCGCAAAATACCACTTGTCACGCCAATGACAGACACTCCAAGTAATTCCACGGTAATTGAAGCCGGCCTCGCGGCGTTTCTTTGGAAGGCGGCCCGGCCAAGTGTGGGCAGCGTCAGATTGGGATGGGTATTGGGTCGCCCCGTCGGTGTTTTCTAGAAGGCGTGCCGACCCACCACATGCCCTAGCTACAGGGGTGATTCCGTCCCAGCCGTGCGTTATCCCACCCCCAGGACCTCCGACAGGGCATGGACAGGTCGCCGGTTGACGGTGACTGGCCGTGGAGACCGGAGTTTGGTGTTGTGGCATGTCCGGGCCCGTGGGGACGGAGCTCGATACCGCCGGGATGCCCTGGCAGGCTTCAGATCGTGGGGCGAGCTGAGGGTGCGCAGTGAAGAAAATGGCTCACTACTTTAGCCTCAAGATGTACGTCTTGGGGGTCCTCTGCTCGAAGGGTTGGTCCTTAAGAGGGGATGACGAGATACGTATCCTGTACCGTGGAGGTATATTAAGAGTTGTTTTTCCCTCTCATAGATCCTCTTTTTGCCCCAACCCATCTTCCTTCAGTCTACCTTCGTCACCACGACCATACAATCCTCTCACCCTGAGCTCAAATTCACTTACACGCTCACACCACACACAACAATCTTCACCATGCCGGAGAACACTGCCGCCCCTGCCCCTTCCAACTTGGGCGAGAACAGGGGTATTCGTTTCCAGATCAAGACTGGTAATGCCCGATACACCTGTACCCTCCAGGACCGTTCTGTCTAGTGAGCCCATACTGTCTCGTCTCATCCCAGGCATGCCACTGACCATTCTCAACAGTGAGCGAGCCAAGGCCACCCGCCAGAACTCAACCGACTCGGTCACCTCCACCACCTCTACCAACACCACCTCTTCTCACTAGAGTCATAGGCTATGTCTGAGACGGTGTCGAAATGGCAGATGTGGCAGAAGAGAAGACAGCATTGAATAATGTGGTGTTTTTGACGCCTCGCGCATGGGTCGACGATTTGCACTGGAAAGACAAAAAGGCAGGCTCTTTGACCAGGCCAGGAACAGGATTGGATTGGGTTTATCGATATCATCATTGGCATTAGCGAAGGGTTTACGGGCAATGGCGTCCCCATGAATTGAGTTCTCCATTTGACATCATGCAAACAACGTCCTCATGCTATGGCGTATGTTTGCTACCTAACTTGGGAGTCCATTCACGATGGTCGAGCCAATACATTCATCTACCCTCCATTCGCGGAAGGAGGGGAGTATGGGAAGTAAACCAAGGTAGGGGTTCTCATGGACGATCCACTTTCTCCAGCCAAGCCTGCAAGAGCAAAATTGCCATGTTTAGGTGTGATGCTTGGCCTACTTGTGTCTCGGTGAACGAGTGGTGAACTTTCTCCACCATTCACAGGGATTCGGATCACAAGGATGCCGAGAGTCCCAAGACGAACATAGAGCCAGACGATAAGAATCCACACTCTTTACTCACAAGTCCCCCGTCCGTCGGCCAGAGGATTATGCCGGTCCGACTCTCATCTGGGACGAAGACCGATTCTCCGATTGACGAGCGGCGGCTGTGGCGACTGTCGGAGACAAACCGGAGTGGGTTCGGGCTTGGGTGGTTTGGGCGGGTCACGGTGCTGTCTTATTACCAGCGCAATCGGCGGCCCGACTGGTGGGGGTTTACTGTAGAAAGGCATTGTGGATGACGCTTTAGAAAAGTGACGAAGAGATTGGCTATGCCTATCAAAGACGGGTTGGTTGACCTTGAGGATGGCTTGCTTCTGTGGTCGATGCTGCGGTCTGCCCCAGCCAATAGATAGTACGACGATCTTTTGAGGCGGAAGCACTGCTGACGTACTCCATTGAATATCACGACTAACACGGAAATGTTAAGGTGTTCGGGTGCCCGGTCTCTCGGGTTAGGCAGAACTTGGCCTTTCGCTGGCTTGAGCGGGCTGACTCGAGTAATGAGGACGGATCCGCCGGACGTTGCCTCCGTCCCTGATTGCACCATGATGGTGTTATCCACCGCACCGTAGGTACTAACAAGAAGATTTAACAACAAAAGCACGGAACAAACCATGGTTGCAAAAAGGATAATGGTTTGTGATCCATTTACTACATGCGAGGGCGAACTCATGAAAGCAAAGCACGAGGCTCCTGACGCCTTAGAAAGCTTACACAGGTAATGTGATCCACCTCGGCAGTGGCAATCTACGTGATCACGTTGGAAGAAGCTGGGCGGTTCGAGGATTGCTACCTTCACTGTAGCCGAGCTGTGATGGCTCTACTACTAGGTAGAGAGTGTGCCATGCGTACGTCACGCGCCGGCCATGCGCCGGCCACGGGCAATGGCTCTCCCCAACTGGCAAGGGGGAGGACGTCGCGGACTCGCGGTTTCCGTCTCGATGGCGCGCACTCTCACTATCCGATAGCTTTATGTCTCCGAGTTTCCACTGTTATCCCATCAAGGCTGGCACAGCCCAGCCAGGTCCGGCTCAGCACCGTCAGCCGAACCCGCCTGAGCAGACAACGTCTCTCGAACGGGACGGCACGTCGTTTTCATTCTTCTTTTCCCTCCTCCTCTTCTTCCCTCGTCATTGTAGTTTGCTACACATAACGCTACCCTATCCTTCAAGTTCCTGGCACCTTCGCAATTCTGGAGCGACATCTACCGCTCGACGACACTCGCTCTCGCGGGCCGCTTCCCTCGGCCGTTTGAGACTCGTTCCCTCGATCTACGTCACGCGACGAGATGCCGCACCCATTGGTAGCCACAGGTACGTAACCATACGACACATATTCCGACTTCGATCGCCTCACCTGTTTATCCCCCTCCTTTTGCCTTTGGGCTGTTTCTGGCGGTTCTGGCACTGGCGTTGGCGGTTTTGTCGCCGTCAGGGGTCTTGGTCAGTCGTCGTCACCTAGGAGTCATGTACCCGGTACGCCGCCTCAGGCAGCTACGGTTGATTTGTACCCCGCGCCACCCACACCTGACACTCAACCCCGTGCTTGAATGCTTGAGTGCTCCAGCGCTGCACTCTCTCTGTCTGCCTGTACCTCCCCTGCAAGTTCCAGGTACCTGTGCGCCTACCCCAGGCTTGTCTGCCTGAAGTGGTCTGTTATTGTGCCTGAGCTGAGGCTCTCCCTCACTGACCTGCTGCTGCTGGTCGCTCACCCGCACTGTTCATCCACCACTCACCTGCCACCACCCTCCACCTGCTTCTCTTTGGTGGCGAATCCAACCACCGGAAGACTACGCAATCCAATCTCCTACTTTGCCGCCTTGCTCTTCTATATCGCTGCTTTCTCGCCTTTGACCTACGCCGGTGCAAGCTCTTTTCTTGCATCGCACTTGATCAAGAGACCTCTTTGCCCGTCCCTTCTCGCTCAAGCTCTTTGAGAGTTTGAACCTTGTCGCCCCGCTTTCGCTTCCCGTTTGCTGCCTTCTGTGCTTGGTCATCTGTCGTTCATCCTTCGCCCCTCGCCCTTCGCTGTTGACCTCGTCCCTCGGGACGTCCCACGAGATTTGAGATGCCTAACCATATTGTCCTTGCCTCAGGCGCTGTAGTCGCAGTCACAGTCGCAGTTGCGACCGCCGTGGCCATTTACGAATCACCCGAGGTGCGCCGATACGCCGACGATGTTCGCCGACGGGTCGCCTTCGCCCTGCACTCTCTGGGTGACGGCATTAACCCTGCCTACCGCGAGCCGCGCTTTAATAGGCCCGAGGATGCCGAAGGCTTCATGGAGTCGCGCCGTGGTCTAGGCGCCGAAGACGGCGTCGACGCTGACGAGGAAACCCGCCGGAGGCAGCGCGAGGAACTGCTCTATTGGAATTCGGTTCGATTGCAGAAAGAGAAGGATCGGGAGGAGCTGGAGGGAGCTGGCCAGGAAAGACCCGCCCTCACTGCAGGTCGAAGAAGGGGCTCGTCATTCGACGATTTCCTTCGTCAAGATGAGAACGCGGCCGAGCGGGGGGCTTATGTCTTCAACACTGGCGCTGATGCCCGAGGTGGCACGGAGGGTTTGCGACATCGCGGTGACGGCTCTCGAGGATTTTCTTCAATTTACGCCAACCCCTTTGCGGACGAGAACCACATCGAAATCCAGGATTTGGACGAACTGGAGGCCAGCAACATCTCCCCAACCAGGGACGAAGTCTCCGACATCTATAGTGCCACCACCCGCGACGACGACAAGGCTCCTCTGTCACCCGAGCCTGTTGTTGCTCTCGCCGATGTCGACCCCACACCTGCTCGCTCCGAAACCACGACTACCGCTACCCTGGATCGAGAGCTTGGCCCGGACGAGTTCATGACTGCTGGACAAGAGGATCGCCACGAAGCCTACGCCTCCATCCAGGCCTGGGCGCAGAACTCCAGCCCTGATTTCTACTCACCGCTACCCGTCACTCCCACAGGCCCCTTTTCCGAGCCCGAACTTCTTAGCGACGGACAGTTGACCCCCACCGACTCAGTCTCTCTCGTGGGATCTGCCGACGACGTTGCCAACGACGTTCAATCCTCCCAAGATGGTGAGACGGGCCGATACTACGATGTGATGAGCGAGAGCTCGGGAATGGCAACTCCTGCGAGCTGGTCTGAGGTCGGAAGCGTTATCAGCGAGAGCGATGCCCCGATTCCGGTGCGCTTGTAGTGGCGTGTAGTGTAGCCTTGTACTTATCGTCCCTTTTTTTTCTTTTTTTTCTTTTTTTCTTCTTCTTTTTTTGGAATGTTAAAACTCGGGTCGTTCATGGGAGTACAGATACGGTTAGGAGTATGAGTAAACATGTTAGGTATCAATCCTTTGCGTTGCTGGGATCTTGGTCTACGGATGGGGTTTGGGTACACAGTAAATATTTCTTTTACATCCGCTACATCGATCACCAACTCTCTATTTACCTTTAGGTAACACGGTGTATTACAGGACCGCATTCTTGTCTTTGAGCTTCTCGGCGTAATCGGTCCAGAGTTGCTCCACGGGTCGCCCGACTAGCTCGGTCCAGAAGGCCTTCTCTTCGTACCGCTGTATCCTGAGCTTCTCATTCATGCGACGGATGGTACCTTCACCGAACCGTCGCTCCAGGTAGTTGAGGAAATAGGCGGTGTGCTGATAGCCACCGTCCCAGTTTCCATCAGCACTACGTTTCCAGTGTGGAGGACTGAGGCGGCAATTGAGGCGGACCCAGTCTGCAATACCCTCAATGAGCCCGCCGGGGCAGGTCCCGAAGCCATTGCGTTGGAAGCAGTGAACAAATTCGTGCGTGATGACGCCGGTGATCTCCTCGGTGCGGCGAGATGGTGGTTTTATGCGGTCGATGTAGCCGAGGGAGAAGTGGACCTCTTTGTGATCGGAGTCGAGATCGGAGCCCGTGGTGTAGGCGACGCCGGACATGTCACGGAGGATGAGGGTGATGGAGCGAGTCGGCGGGAGAGTTGTTGTGGGGCAGTCGGGCGACGAGTAGAGGAGGGCGAGGACGTTCTGAGCGGCGGAAGCGAGGCACTCGGCAGCGTTGACGGCGTCGAGAAAGTACTTCGCGCCCGGGTGGGAGAGGTCGCGGATCTCGATGCGGAGCTTGGGGAGCTTGAAGTCCGGGGTCGGGTGCTTGCCAGTCCCGCGTTCGGCCCCGGCCCCGGCGTCGGCGTTTGCGGTGTCGTCCCCACCGACAATGGAAGTGTGCGCCGGGCGGGCGGTAGTGGTGGGTGTTATGGTCATGTTGAAGAGGGTACCGGGCGAGGGTACCGGTGTGGTAGCGGGAGGGTGAGACATGCGAAGCTGGGGATGTCGCGACAGAGACGGATCGAAGATTTGGAGGTTGAAAGTGACGGCAGCCTGCGAATACGGTAGCGGGACCGACGTTGGCACCTTCCGCGTTGTCAGGTGTGCAGTCAATTAGGCGGATCTTGGCTTGTGGTGAGACGGGACCAGGGGCATGGTCCGTGGGTTGTTGGTGGAATGGAGGGGGGGATGATAGGTTTAGTTCATGACTCTCCTTCGTGTGATGATTGCAGCGCATCAAACATGGATATCTACTCGGCGAGTTCCCACGGCCAGACAAAATAGGTCGGGTAAAGTATCTAGCCAATCTATTGTGTCCACTCGATGCGTATGGAATTCATTCATTCACTTCGGACCGACGCACTGCAGGAGCTTCTGCCACAACCTAATTACACATTGAGGAGTGCTGAATCGCACTCCCCCTGCTATCCATTAGCAGGTCCAGATACCTTTTGGCTGAACCAACCCACTACGTAGTAGCCTTGATTGCCGTGACGCTGCCTTTGATTCCAGTGATATCTATTCTCTCCATTTACTTGATCCAGTACTACGTAGTGCTGCCGAAATCTTGCCTGCCGATAAGCGCGGATGAGCGTGAGTTTATTGTGGTGGTCTTAGCCTCCAGACCCCTCCTACCCTCCATTACCCCTCCCAGCTTGCTGAGTGGGCACCGACGGGTAATTGGTGGGTATGTACCTAGTGGTAGGCATTTAGTGGTGCATTGTCCCTGTAGCACAGGCTACTACGGCAACCCTGACCCCTTGTTTTCTTCTCCCGGAGCCCGACATCATCAGACGCCAACAAAGCAAATCCGCCCCCGCGAGATTGACTAGAGCTGCTAGCTGCTAGCTGCTAGCACAGCATACAACAAAGAAACAACAAACAACAACGCCTGCACCACCACCGCAAAACCCTCTCGATGCGCTCGTCAATGACACCACCTTGACTGTCTCGCTCCCTCTGCGTTATTCCCCTGCGAACGATCGTTCCAGCGTCCCCGCCACAGGCTACAGGTATGGCATGTCTTATTTGCTGTTCCCCCTCATCTCCGAGCGTAATCTCTAGCAACACCACCGCTGTTGACTGCCGAGATGACGAGACAAATGTCACTTGGCTCATCTCGCGCTGAGCGACGCGTGTGCGCTCAGCTGCTTCATCCCCGCGCGCCGCAACACACGAGCTGACCACAAATCCCTCTCGCAGACCAGATTCGTCCCTGACAAGCCCATGGCCGACGTCAAGGTAACCGACCAGCAGGTCGCGGACTTGGTGACCATCCTGCGCGGCGACGGCAGCCTTGACAGTAAAGTGCAGTTCGTCACCGCCATCAAGTCCGGCATCAAACAGCACAATGTCCCCGAGACTTCGGTAGCCCTGCTCTTCGACGCTTTGCGCGCTGCCGCCACGTCGCAGCATACTGCCCTCGTCAACGCGGGCTTCACGGCCCTTAACCACCTCCTGACTCGCCTTTCGCGCCAGGACCCCAAGGTCCTCGGCAAGGAGGCCGTCCGCACGCTGCCCGTCGTCATTGAGAAGCTGGGCGACCAAAAGGACAAGTTCCGCTCGCTTGCCACTCATTCTCTCATTACCCTCTACCCTGTTGCGGCCGCCGATGTCGAACGATTCATCCGGAATACGGCCATGGGAGGAAAGAACCCCAGGGCCAAGGAGTCCGCCATGGCTTGGCTTTTGCAAGTATGTCAATTCTACGCGAAGCTTCCTTTTCCTACGCAAGTGTGCTAAACCATCCAAGATGCACCAAGAGAATGGAGTCCCGTTTCGCGCCTATGTTCCCGTCCTGATGGAGCTTCTCGAGGACGCAGATGGCATGGTCCGCGATGCTGCTAAAGGCACTGTCATCGAGCTCTTCAGGTACGCCAATTGTCCATCATCGAACTCCTGGCAATAAATCTGATCTCCTTCTAGGAACGCGCCCAACACGGCCAAGTCCGACCTCAAGAGACAGCTCAAAAACTTCAAGGTTCGACCGGCCATTGAGCAGGCAATTGTCAAGGAGCTGGCTCCTTCCTCTGGTCGTCCCGAGACTCCAGCCGAACCCGCAGCGCCACCACCACCCCGTCCAGCGCTTTCCGCGAGCGTATCGTCCATATCCCACGAGCGCCCCATAACCCCCGGTATCGACACCAAGCCCGAGTCCCTAGACCCCCTATTCGTTAATACGAATCGTGAGCTGGACGACATTTTCAAGGAAATGGCGTGGTTCTTCGAGGGTAGGGAGTCGGAGCAAAATTGGCTCAAGCGGGAGGAGTACATGGGCAAACTTCGACGACTTAATGTTGGCAACGCCCCAGCCGACTTTGCTGACACTTTCCTCGCCGGCCTCCGAGGTATGCTAGATGGCATTATCAAGTCCGTTACTTCTCTTCGAACCAGCTTGTCGAAGGAGGGCTGCTGCCTGGTCCAGGACATGGCAGCGACTTTTGGTCCCGCTCTTGACCCGATGGTCGAGCTTCTGATGCAGACCTTCATCAAACTGTCTGCTGGCACCAAGAAGATTAGCTCACAGCTCGCCAACGTCACAGTTGATATTATCCTGAGCAGGGTGACCTATACGCCTCGGCTGATGCAGCACATCTGGATCGCCTGCCAGGACAAGAACGTGGCGCCAAGGACTTACTCTACTGGCTGGCTGAAGACAATTCTCAGAAAGGAAGCCCAGCACAAGAATCACGTTGAGCACACGGGCGGTGTCGATCTCATGGAGAAGTGTATCAAGAAGGGCTTGGCAGATGCCAACCCGGCCGTGAGAGAAAAGATGAGGTCAACCTACTGGGCATTTTGGGCTGTTTGGCCCGCTCGCGCTGACGTGTAAGTTGCCCTTGTACTTGGCATGTTGTGTTGGCTAACGAGAAGCAGTATCATGAGTGACCTCGAAGGCACAGCGCAAAAGCTGCTCAACAAGGACCCCAACAACCCGAACTCGACTAAGAAGGGAGAACCTGCTGTTGCTGCCGCTGCCACTGCTCGCCCAGGGCTTGGGCTCTCAAAGAGCACTATGGGCGCGAGCAAACCCAGCCTGAGGGAGGCGATGTTGGCGCAAAGAAAGGCCAACCTTGCGGCAAAGAACATGCCCGCTCGACCCGGATCTGCAATGTCCCACTTCTCGCCTGTGAAGACGACATCTAATACGACCGCGTCGTCAAGCAAACCCTCTGGGACTCGCACCCGCCCAGAGGCGACCACCTCCGGAAACGCTGCGGGCATGTCCGGGGCCCCAATGCGGCCAACAAGGAAGCGACCGGATATTCCAGCCCGCCCGGCGACAGCAGGCCCGTACTCTGTGCGAGGAGGCCACTCGTCAACTGAAGCTGGAAGTCCGGAGAGCATTAAATCCAAGACCGTGACGCCAAAACCTAAAGATACGACGCCCAGGAGGACGGGTCCCCGAACGCGGCCCGGCCATGCGTCACATGCTAGCGAGTCCAGCTTGCCTTCGCCCACTGCCACTCGATCAGGTACTAAGACTACTGCGTCGCCCCGTGTGAGCCCTGCCAAGTTGAAACAATCGCGATCTGCCATGCTGCCCTCGAGCAGTCCATCAAAGGCCAACGAGGATTTCACTCTTGTAGTCCCTAACGTGGCCAGCCTGAAAGTCTCGCCACCCCCAGAAGAGCAGCCACATGCTACTGTACCCGTGCCTGAGACTGCCCACGAAACTGTTCATGAGAGTGCTGTTGAGACTGACACTGAGTTTGTCCCCAAAACCCCCTCCTCGACTATCCCTGCGCTTGTGCCATTACCCGGAACTCCCGCCTCGAGCTTGAAAGTATACGAAGACCCTTTCACCGATGACCAGGCGACTCCCAAGCCTACCTTCAATATTCCTGTGCTGGAGGATAGACCAGTCAACGCCGATGCGGCCACCCTGCTAAATGCAAACGGAGGTCCTCCCATGACCGACGCTATACTAGACTCGCCCGAGAAGGCCCGCCAAAGCTCCCGTCTGCTCGATAGCGGCATCGCAAGAATCAAGTCCCGAACCCTCGATGTTCACGGTTTCAGGAAACTGCAGTCCCTGCTACGTGAAAGCAAGGGTATATTCTCGGATGAGAAATTCGAGGCCCTGCTGATTGGCCTGTTCCAATATCTTGAAGACCCCCTCCCTAGTGTCGCCCCCGAGAAGGCCCAGGATGTTAAAGCACAGATCCTGGCTACCATCAAGCTCCTCCTCCGCAAGGAACGAGACAACTTTCAGCCCCATGTGTCCAAGGGCCTTGAGTCCCTCCTGGAGACCCGCAGTGCCTATGACACGCGAGCACACATTGTCAGTGGGCTTGAGGTCCTGGCCGATGAGCTTGTGACTATCGGCTCCGGCTCCGAGATCGTCGTCGTTCTAACCAAGCGTCTGGAAGGTTGTGATGATGCCGCGGCTGAGGACAGTCGAATCTTGAGCACGGGCTTGCACGTCCTGCGTGCCATGCTCGATAAGCGACCAAACTTCACGCCCACCCCGTCGGAGCTCGGCCGTCTTGCTTCACTCGCGAGTCGGTGCCTCAACTCGGCCGACTCGGGTGTCCGTATGGATGCCGTCCAGCTATGTGTCACCCTCCACGCCCGCGTTGGAGAAGGACCTTTCTGGGATGCTCTTAAGGACGTAAAGGATGACCCTAAGAGCCTTATTACCTATTACATTGTTAAACGCCAACGCGAGCAGGGCTCTGCGATTGCTGTCTGATGATGACTCGGAGCACGTGTATAACAGATGGTGAGACGGATGGGCAAAATTATAATGCACTAGGTGGTCGGGCGTTGGATGTCGGAGTTTAGGGGAGAAGGCGGATACTCGGGGTTATGGATTGTCTTTTTTCTTGTTATCGTCATTCATCCCGTACAGTTGCAAATCATTTCCCGATAACCAAGAAACCCATGTATTTTATACCTTTACTATATAGCCTTATCATTGTAATCGTATCTTGATGCCAGGCATTCTGCCATGTGAATCTCGTGTCCTATACGAGATCGATATTTGACCGAGTTATTCGTAACCATGGACGCTTCAAGTCACCCAAGAATGGCGAGAGACGATATCGCAGGGAAGACCCAACGCACTTGACATTCCATTTTCAAGCCCCAATTTGCATCCTAGACTAACCAAGGGGACTTATCTTTACAGAAACCCAACGAAGCGTATCCAGTTCCCATTCCCAAGTTATGTTGCACATTTTCTCTCCATTCTCAACAGCCATCCGCGTGGACAGAGAAGCTATTTGACCAAAGGATAGATGAGAAGAAAACGAGTGCCTGCGAAAGAGCTAAAAAAACAAGGGTTCACAAAAACAGAGTGCTGCCCCAAGAAAAACTCCGCAACAATGAAGACGGTGAGTTTTCTGAGTTTTCTTTGTTGTTCAAGCATGGAAAGGATCCAATGTCGTGCCATACAATTCGTGAAAAGGAGAAAACAGGACTGAAGAGAAAGAAAGACAACCTCCAGATTGAGCTGCGCAAACAGACAATGCACCCGCTCCCATGAGCAGAAGACGACAACGTACATAACCAATACTCCTCATCACCTAGCCACCCAGTCTGCCGCCTGTCCACACAAGAAGAAAAAAAGGCATGAAAAACGAAGTGGATATCATTAAATGTCCTAGCACAAACGCCCCGTATGTCAGAGGGCACACTTCGAATTGAAAGGGTTTCAAATCCAAGGTGCTAAAACAGAGAAATGATCCATGGATATCGCCGGAGGAGACACTTTGGCCGTCAAGAAAGCCGCTTTCCAAGGCCTCTCCACTATGCTGGCGCGTGCTTAAGCGTCTTCAAAAATGGTGTGACTGTTCTCTATGACGAACTGAATTGCGATGTTCTTGGCGTGCATGTCCGTCATCTCGCGTTCTATACTCAGGTCTCGCATGATGGTGGGCGCAAACACGACAGCCAGGTTCTTGGGAGACATCTATGATATTAGTTAGACTATGCAAGTAGGTAGTGATAGAACTCGACGACGTACTAGGTTCTCAGGCTCGCGCTTGGCGACGCGAGCAAGATGAAACATGAGGAATTCAAGACAGTCTCGGTGATTTTGTGGCATTGAAGCAAACGTCTTGTGCAAGTGGTCACATCGTTCAACCTCATCCACGATTGCTACAATGTGTTAGCTCAAGTCGGTCATTTAGAAAGTGTTGTTTGCTTACCGGTTGATTCCAGAACACGCTCATAGACCTCAAACGTGAGCAGAGGTGTAGGAAGCTTGCGGAAGTATTGCTTCAGGACACTGGTGACAGCTGTAATATCCAAGTCGGGGTCCGAAATATCAAAATTTTCGTCCTTGCTGAAACCGTCCTTAATCATGATGACCTGGGAGTTACCGCCCGTCTTTCGGTAGATGCCCTCCTGATCCATGCCTCGGAGCTCGACCTCCTCAATGCAGCGCGTGACGACGCTCGGAATTTGCCGACGCTCGTGTTCGGAACGTTCTGAGAGGTCAGATCCAAAGAGAACTGATGGAGGCTCAACCGGGGTTGCTGCAAGTATGTTACCCATCGATCCAGACTTAGGTATGGTGGTCTTCTTGCCGAAGAAGCCAAAGCCTTGTCGTCCTGGATCGTTCATTTGTCGAAGCTGTGCATTATGCACGTTGGGTCCGTTGAGCACCGGCCCAGGCATGGGTTCTTGGGCTACAGTCATATTGTACGGCATGCCGATGTTCTCACCCGTCAAACCTCCACCTCCTCCTTGGTGCTGCATTCGCTCTCGGTCATTCTGGAAAGCAACGACAGCCCTGTTGACACCCTTAGCCACCTGGGCAAGGCCCTTGGAGCCCTTCTTCCAGTTGAACTTCTTGGCTTGACCCTTGCGGACTTGAACCACAGTTGGTCCAGTCTCGACAATTGGCTCCTCATCATTGGGCACCAAGGTCGCACCCGTCGTCATGCTCGCGGAGTCCAGGTTGAGAGACGAGCTGTTCATACCCCGGTTCTGGCTGTAGATACCCAAACCACTGGGGGGTTTGCCGTCCGAGCCGATATGTGACTTGAAACGTTCCTGGATTTGATGTGTCAGGTCGTTGTTCATGTCGGCAAGCTGGGCGTTCTTCGAGGATAGCTGTTCGAACTCTAGCAGAGCACGGTCTCGGTCAGCGACAGCTTGGTTCTTCTCCTCGATGAGGAGATCGCGCTCCTCGTGCAGCTGCTCGACTGACGCAGACATCGCTATCTTCAACTTCTCAAGTTTCTGCACAAACTCCTTAAGTGCAGAATCCTCAAGGTCCCGAGGGTCAACGGGTGTCTTAGTTTCCTTGGCTCGTTCAACGTATCCAGCCAGGACCTCAAGCTGTCGAATCATAATCTCAGTCTGAGTGTCCAAGACAGAGACTGTCTTCCGCTTCTCAAGAAGCTTCTTGTTGAGGTTCTTCAAATCCTTTTCTGTCGTAAACTGCCTCTCCAACTCTGCGACGCGCTGCTCGGAATTGCGCAGCTGTCGCTTGAGGAAAGCCGGATCATCACCTGATGTAAGAGACACGGGACTACTGATCTCGTGTCCCTGACCATAATCCTCGGCAATCGGTGTCCTAGGCCATCTTGGTGATCCAGTCGCACGAGTTGTCTCGCTGATGCTTCGGGTGTGGCCAGCCCTTGATGAACTATGGCTGGGCCCGTCTACGCTATTGGTTCGTCCATGTCTGACAGCGTTAGAAACACGACGTAAAATCGAGGTGGATCCTTCATCAGTGCCCAAGATCCTAGCCATGTCCTCGTCCATGTTCAAGTCACCACCGCTGCTCCACCTAGGTAGCTTCGGAGAGGCCTTGGGAGAGCCTGTGTCGTCTTTTGAGGCGGCCGCATCCTTGGCGCTGGGTTGCACTTGGCTGCTCGGGGGAGGAGGCGGTGCGTTTCGCGGTTGTGTATAGTTTTCGCTCTTCTTTTGTTCAGGAAGGCTCGGGCGAGATGGAGTCCCTCGGACGGGTGCATCCTCTGTCGACTCCTGTCTGGTAGACTGTTTCTGTCCTCCATTGACTATAAAATTCGGTTAGCAATCTCTTTGTCTGCAAATTTAGCGAGTTTATAGGCAGACATACGGTTATTCCTTGCCGAGCTGGTGGGCAGCTCTTTCCGGGCAATGGGTTTCGCATTCTCCGGTCTTGAAGAGGTCCTGGACATAGAGTCCATGGAGGCCCGCAACTCCTCATCATCTAATCGTCGAGAATCTTGAGATGTTCGCTCTGGGGGAGTTGTAGCGCTCGAGTCCGAACGCGGCAAAGTACCTCTCGTAGTCCCGTTGTTTGGTTTTGAGGAGGCATTGTCCGCTGGAACACCAGAGGACTGAGAGCTGCTTCTTGATACCAGCTTCTTGCTTTTAGGAGCATCTTGCAGTTTGAAGTCTTCCTGGGGAGCTTGACGACGAGCGCTGGATTTAGCAGGACGCTCCTCAACGGCAGGGGACCGACGATTTGAGTCGGTTCTCGAAGATTTGGACAATTTCCGGGATGGCAATTTTGGTGGCGTTTCATAGTCTGAGGCCGAAGATGGTTGGCGGCTCTTCTCTTGGAAAGCAATGTGAGGGGTGGTGTTGTGGGAGTCACTTCGTTTTTCGGAGGAAGCTGATTTGGCGTTGAAATAGTCCTTGTCTTTCGGTTTACTGCCAGACTCGGAGAAGTTGTCGGTCGTGGACCGAGGTGTTGGGCCAGGGCTGGCATCTAACGCCACAGAGATGAAGAAGCTGTCACCATCACCAGGTCCGTTCTCGGTCCGTGAAACGATGGTCGAGTTTCGATTGCTTCGATAAGTAGATGCTGGCAGTCCCAGGCCTTCCGGTTTTCGTTCAGGGGAGCGGGCCGTCCGTGAGTCACTTGTAGTTGATGCTTCATTGCGATCGTGGGCTGTTCGTGGCCGCGGGGAGAGCTCGGTGGCGGTGTCAGAGTCTGGATCGACTCGATCGTTGGAGAAAGCGTTCGGGGGGATGGCATTGGGGGGTAGGGCGGGGAGGGACTTCTCCGTAATCATGGGAGAGTGCTCTTTTTCCCTTGCCTTCGCTGCGGCAGCCGCCTTGGATTTCTTTCTGCGTCTTGCCATGAGTGTCTCGTGGCAACCCATGCAAAAAATGCCCTGAGAAGTCCTTGCATATCGGAGGTTGTCAATCTTGCGTTTGCAGTTTCGACAGCGGAAGCAGGTGGCACAGAAGGCCTGTTCCCCCGTAAGGATGGCCAGGTCCTCGATCTTGTTGCCACAGGCACTGCAGCTGTAAGTGCAGTTGTTGCAGATGAGAGACCCATCGCCAAGCAGGAGTAGGTTGGCATCGGAGTCTAGAAGGGTACTGCAAGTGTTGCATCGGAAGCAATCAAGATGCCATCGGTTGCCAGCTGTAGAAGAGGTTAGCTCGGTGGTTTGGGGTGTCACCAAGTCAATGTTGGCCGCTCCTTGAGACGGCTTGTCTCGTAATGTAACCGAATACGGGAAGCAACCACACAATGGGACGCAGCTAATCAGAAGGACATACCAAGTTCGAAAGCTTTTCCTTCCTCAAGTATCTGAAAGATTTCAATCGTGTCAGCAGAGCATGTATAAACCGTTTGGGAGAGGGGACAATCGAACCTCTCCGCAGCCTTTGCATGGGAAGACATCGTCAGTGTCAGCCTCCATAGGGCTGTCTAGGTAGTCATCCACGATGGTCGACATGGTGGGCGCAAGTTAAATAGCAATATAGTAAACGGCCAGCCTCAAGAAGCCGAGGCGGGTGAGCGAGGGGTGACGATCGCGATGACGGCGGCGGTCATGAAGTAAGGTACCACAGCCAAGGGAAGCAGGCGGGGGACGGAAGCTATGGAGCTATAGTCATGGACGAAGCCGAAGAGAGCGACAGGGAGACCGGTTAGGGCTCGGCGTGTGATGACCCCAAGGCTCGGCGGGCAAAGAAGACAACGAGAGTCGACACAGACGGCGGGGGGACGCTTGTCGGAGATTTGGCAGCTGGTGGTCTCGGGACGCTGCGGCGACCAAGTGTTATGGATCGACGGTTTGATGAAGGCTCGGGTCCAGGACTGTCGTTGTGTGGAACACGACCCGGGGGGCGCTGTGTTGCAAGGAGGGGCTTGAAGGTCGGCGCAGGGCGAGGGAGCGAGAGAGGGAGCGATGCGTGAGGTGCGATGCGCTGGAGACGTTGTCGATGGGAGGAGAGGCGGCGAGTGTGGCGGTGGAGGTGGAGGTGGAAGTGGAGGATGAATGGCGGAGGTTATGGATGGCAGATGGACCGAAGGATTTGACCTCTAAGGTCCCAGGACCAGACAGCGGAGGCAGCGAGAGAGCGTCTGTCTGAGAGGACAGAACGGGCAAGTGTCAGAGAGAGGAATGGAAACGGAAACGGAGACGTGGATGGGGATGGGACGGGATGAACAACGACAGGGTTGGAGGATGGGATGTGGCATGGGGATTGGATTAGGGATTAGTTAGGGGGGGTGAGGGGGACAACCGACCACCCACCAGCCTGGAGCACTGAAATAATTAGGCCCTAGGTTGGTACTTACTGTAGTAATTAGTTACTAAGGCGATGAGGTAGTGGAAGGGATTAGATCGAGGCATCCAACCCCCGTAGATTCGTCGAGATTATCGTGCTAAACTGCCTGACTACACGACCCGGGTGCTAATTAGAAACCTCCGCTAGCAAACCCACGCAGCATTCATCGCTCACCCAGAAAGCTCCGAGCATCTATCCGTGAGGTGCCTGATGATAGAGGCCCAGAAGGGGCTGCACCTGGAGCTGGCGGGAAGGGCTGCGGCGTGCGTTGCAGAGACGGCTGTTGCAGAGGAGGCGGCTGGGATGGCCAAAGGCGGGAGGGCTCTGTGGTCGGCGGGAGGGCTCTCTGTGGTTGGCGCGAGAGCCAAGACCTGGATCACTTCACTAAAAAAAGACACACCCCTACCAGCGCCGCGCCCAAGACGCGATTCCCCTTTTCCCATTCTTTGTTTGCTGCTTCCATGGATTTTTCTTTATAATTCATTTTCGCCTTGGGCGCTTCACATTGTCAGAGCCCTGATGCCAACCATGGAGTTCACAGTTCGTGGGCGCTGTCGACTGTGCCAACTGGGACTGGAATGCGAATTACCATCCCCACGTACTACGTATGCCTTGGCTCGTGGGCCGTGGGTGAGGGCAATTGCAGGGTTACGACCGGCGCATAGTGACTTGAGCAAGTCCCATACAGGGGTGTTGGATCCTTCACCTTCCGCTGTGCGGACTTGGTGGGCGCACAAGTCACTGGGTGAAAGCTGCTGCGAAGTTGAGAGTCCCCTGAACCAGAGCCAGTAGCTCGTACCTGGGCCATCTAGTGGGCATGGTGCAGCGCCGCCCGCAGAGAGGGGGGACCCTCAAAGGCTCAAACACAATGGTGGAGACCCTTCTCCTGATGCCCTAGGGGAATCACCAACCGCGGGACCCACCACTGGGTCTTGGCCCTTAGGTCCGTCTTTGGTCTTGGGACGCTAGGAGGCTGTTAGGGCACCTCCTGTAATTCATCAACTCTAGTGCATCGCTTCTTGATCTAAGTACCTAGGTAGGCATGAAGATGGATGGTCATTGGGTCAGTGGCTAATGGCGAACAGTTCAGTGTCTTCAGTGAGGACGCCGGTGCTTCCAGCGCTTGATATCCGCGATAGCCCCCGTTCCGATGGCATCACGGAAACCTGAAGCGATTCACACGAAGTAGCTTGCGAAAGCCGACGACGCCGTTTCCAAGCCTGTTGGTCCCCTATCACTTCTTCTTAGATCTACGGAGTACACTAGGGATAAAAGCAAAGTGCTCTCCCCTCCACCCCATGCCATGTTGATCTCCCGGCCCGAACTACGACATGGCATCTATCCCAATTGAGCCAATTCTTGACCAACGCTCTCTCTCCGCCACAACTACGAACAGTGACCCCGAAGCACTCAAGCACTCTAATTTTCAACATGTTTGCGAGGCTACAAACCCGCCCACCTGCAGACTCCGCCGCATGATGTGCTGCTGGAAGGCCAAGGGGCGAAGTGGATGCTAAAGCAATTTTGCCATTGTGAAAAAAATGGACGAGCCAGCCAGGCGGCGGCGCGCTTGAGGCGGCCGCGGTGCGCATGACGGGGTTGACGGGAGGTATAGACGGTGGTCTCCGTTGACAACGGTAAGTTAACAGTTTGGTTGCAACGTCAAAGTCAATATCATGTCCAGGCGATGGGAACACCGCTGATTGTTCGGGAGAGCTGCCATGGCATCGACGGCGAGGCATCGAGCTGACTATGATTTTATGCGGAGGCAAGGCATGGCATGAGTGGCGGTCAGCACACATTGCTGACATTGGTTGTGTAACTTGTATTTGTTGGCGCTGATGCTGATGGAGGCGTCGGTAGATGTGGATTGACTCAACTTCTCACACACTCCCAAACTCCGCCTCGTGACTAGAACAGTAATTTTAGAGCAGCAATGCTCTGAAAAGCTGATCCGTTGCCTCCGGCTTCTGGGTGCCTGCTGAGTACTTCGTACCTGCGTTTAATGTCCTACTACGTACCAAGGTAGGTAGTAAACGTAGTGGCATCTTACTGGAGCCTGACCAGATGTCGTCGCGTCGTCGTGCGTAGACGCTGTCTTGTTTGCCCTAGCTGGGCCCTTGTCTACTGCTCCACCGCCATGCAATGCCCTCCACCCAGGAGTTTGCAGGTCGATCCTCTCGACAGAGCCCAGAAGAAGGGCACCGACAGACGGGGGAGGGAGGGGGTGGATGTGCCCGGCTTTTGCGTGAGAAAGGGGCGGGCAACGTGATGATTAGAATGTGTTGTCGTTTCAGGGACCCCGTACGACGTGCTAATAGTCCGGTCATGTAAGGTAAGATGATGGATGGGATCAGATAGGGAGCTTTCATCAACCAGCCAACCACTCGTCTTGAATATCGAAATGCCATGGGCTCACAGCCACATGCGCTAGCACCAATGGCTTTGCTCCTGGGCTCCTGGCTCCCCATTCCCTCGTTCAGCGTGGCCTTGGCTATTGACATCCTTTGACTCTTGTCATTCAGCTGAGCATCGAATGCAGGCTTCGTCGATACCGAGCCACCTCCAGTTTATGGACTTCCATCATGGCAACAAGGCGTGCTCGTATTTTTACCGTATTTTCTCTCGCGTGGCCGACTATGAATGGCTCTCCTTTAGCCTCTTCTCTCCGTTTTCCCACCTCAGTCGCCACAGCTCGCTGCTGGTTTTGCCTCTGACAAGCTGCTGCATGTCGATTCTGGCTTCTGCAATGCCTGTACCACAGCCTTGCAACCCTTGAAATTCAAGCATTGAACGCGCATCTCTGCTCCGCTGTTTCAGCTAGAGTGTTTCCTCGGTCTCGCAGAACGCTGAAACCCAAGACAAACCCAAGGCGCGAAATGGAAGAAGAGAGGGGGAGCATGCTTTTGGCCAGTTCACAATTCGAATCAAAGGGTCTCCCTGCTCCCTGTTACCGCCCTTGTCCCTGTCCTTGCCCTAGCTACTTTCCCCCCTCCAATGCGTTTACGTAGTAACCTCTGCCTTCTGATGCTGCTCGTGTACCTGACTGCTAACTAATACATGGTTTGCAGCCACACAGTGTGTGGCCGCTTCGGAGGGCACCAGCCGTGGTGCATTTGAATGCCCGGATCATGCCGTGAGAGGCGGCGGCGTCCATGGGGCTATTTTTGTCTCAACCCCGTCGTTGACGGGATAGCGAGCGTCTCTTGGGTAGCGTTGCTCGATATTGTGAAACCACGTTTCTCCTGCTTTAACAAACCCCTGCACACGCGATGCAGCTGCTGAGCAAACCCGAAACGGCATAGCTGCCTTTGATCTGCTGACGGGGTATTGCAGTACAACGCAAGTTCCTTGACATTGGGCCACAGGGATATGGTTGACAATTTGATGCTAACCTACATCGTTGTGCAAGTGTCAGTGCCAACATCTGTATCCTAAACCTCGTCCCTGAGATTAATCACATTGCCCAGACACGGTTGCTTTCCCAGACCGAATTGTTCCCAAGTCCGTAGCTCATACAGCCTTGGATCATCGACAACCCTCTATTCGCAGTACCTACCCGCAGCCTCCCATACCGACTATCCAACCAACCTCCGGCAGGCATCCAGAGGGGTCCAACATGCTCCAACCACATTCGTCCAGCAAGGGGCAAAATCAACCCACCAAACCCCATTCTCATCCTCGCTTTGTTTCAAAATGTCATCCTCCTCTGGGATCCAGAATTTCCCTTGGAGGCAATTTATTCCCCATAACCTTCTCGCCATCTCCCCTGTCCCTTCCAGACAAGCATGCTAGTGCCCGAGGGTGGTTCGCTTTCACCGACGCTTTGCCCACTCACCCTCACACTGACAGGCCCGATGGATGCAAGATACTACCCAAACCCAGCGACATATCTCTGCAAGGCGTAGCCGGCTGCTGCGCTGCTGCGTCGCAATGGATGGATGCGCATAGATGGCCCTCCCTCCATCTCACGCACGCTCGCAAGCCCCCTGTCCTTGGTGATCGCCCACTCCCAGTCGTGTTTCAAACCTTTCACTTCCTTGTGGGTATTTGGGTATCGACAACCAACTGCCGTGGTATGATGCTATACGACTGACCGCCGTGAAAGCCAGTGCTCGTCTTCCGTCTCGAAATTCATGTCATCACTTAGTTCGACCCGCTGGTTGGTTCTCCTCTGCCCAGATGACCCAGGTATACGATTATGATGCGGGCACATGAAACCTAGGCCAAGCCGTCGGAAGTAAGGTACACACCAATACCATTCCCAACTCTCACGCGACGTGTGGAGGCACATGTCGATCGGGCTGGGCCTCGTAGGCACATGCAATGAGAGCCACCGTATGATGATCCACTGCAACATCGAAACACAAGAAGCCTAGCGAGGCTCGGGTCCCGATCGTTCAGGCCGACGGCCCCAGAGTGTATTGATATCCCTGGCACTAAGATAGGTGCCGACAACCCCCGTCACCTCGGGGCTGATTCCTCTCCTAATCCATGCCAAGACCAGTCTCAATCCAGTCTCATATTCATAGCAATACCCTCAGACGAGAATTCTCCCCTCTTTCCCTGGTGAGGACTCGGCACATCGCTTCTACTTGTCAGACGGAGTATATCAACCAAAAATGCACACCGGCAAGAAGAGTGCGTATTCCTTTTTAACGTAGCGGTTTTGCGAACTGCTGTCATCTAAAAGGTCGTCACCGCTTACTCAACTCATGAGTCACGTGAGCATAAGGGGCGGTAGGTATATGAGCTAAAAAATGACCAACAATCCCGCCTTCGGGCATTTGGTCTATTGAAACGATAGTAAGTCTAATCCACGGAAACCAGGGTTCGAGACCACGTTCTGACTTCCCACCAGCAGAGAAGATTAGCATGGCCCCTGCACTAAGGATGACACGCTCAATCAAAGAGAAGCTACAAATTTTTTTAATTTTTTTTTGGGAGGGAATTAGAGGATTTTTATTTTCAAAATGAAGTTTGAGAGAAAATGAATGCAGTCAGTAATTCTTTCTTCTTTTTTTTTCCTTTTCTTTTCTTTATTCTTGGAAATTTTTAAAACGTTTTTAGAGACGGGGGCCTGGAGTTCACATGTAAGATTCATATTAGCATTCGTTTTTAGCTACCTTGAATGTGGCATCGTCCATCAAAGTATCTATCTATGTGCTCAAGTTTGTCGCCCTATCATGTATGAGCTGCATTGAGCGGTGAAATTTCACTGTAATACCTACCTGTGCAGTCAGTATTGAAGCCCAGTTGCCTTCTTACCTTCCAGGTTCTTCAATCTTCTCCTGCCCGCCTTTGTTGACCTACATCCTGCATTGGGAACATTGGGGAAAACATCCGGAACTAGAGGGCACCTGTCAAATGTCGATCAGTGCTCCCCAATCTTTTTTACTTTCTCCCAATCCCTGCTTGTCATCCAGGACCAGGTAGGGTGCTGTGAGCCGTACATCTATCTGTCTTTGTCTGGTATGCTGACGACAGGCATCTCAAAAAGAAGCGTGGGATTGTATCGTCAGCAGGGAGTGGATCACTTTGCCCATTCCCTTACATCCCAAGAATCTGCGATGTTGGGAGGACTTCTCGGCCTGGCGATGGACGTATGATAGGTTACTACGTGTGGTCTAGCATGATACAGCTCCTGCGTAGAAATGTTTTCGTCTATAGCTGTCGGTATACTCCGTAGCATGGCAATGTCTCACTCCGAGAAGGTTAAGGGCAATTAGCGCAGGGCCACCCCCGGTCGTGGAGGCCAAGTCTACATATTGATGGCCTCGGTAGCAATACCAGCTCATGCAACAAGCCTGATTCACGTAGTAGGAGTCGTTTGTTACTGCCCAGGCATTCTGTCTCCCCAATCCTTTGTACACTCCACGCCCACGTGGTCACAAACAGATATGACGGTCATCTAGATCTGAAACATGCAGTTGGGCTCCTTCGGTTGAGAGATTGTTGGGACGTCGCCCGGTTAGACCATGGCATGGCAACTGGATGTTGGTTGGTCGATGACCCCATAGTGACTTAGACACGTGTGAAAATGACAAGACCTCGTTTTCGGAGATAACATATAGCGCTCCCATTTCTGTCTCCGTTTCGATATCATGGCAGTGGCAATATCTGGGGACATTTTCTCGGTTGATGGTTGTGTCGTCGGAGTGTCAGACCGAAACCTCCAAAACGTATTGCAAATCCACGCCCGTTCTAAAAACGCAGCTCCAACATTGCTCACATGTCTCATGTCACCAACGTTGGTCGAGATATCACTTTCAGTAACATCTCAATTGAATACTTAGTGAAATAGAAAGCCGGGATTCGCAATCAAGTAGTATCGTTCTCAAAACAGGGATGGGAGCATTGAACTTTCTCAACTTCAAAAACGAGCTGGGAATATAGTCAGTGTGTCTGTGTGAAGTCGTCTGATGTGAGTATATCAAAGACCCGTGCTCTTTACTCGATAAAACAGTTCAAAACTTGTGTGTGGCACCCCCAGCCGATTGCCGGCCCTTACAATTTCAGTGCTCAGAAATCATCCGCTTGACCTTGTCCAGCAAGAGGGCACTCTCTCTGCCCAATTTCTTGTTTCCATCACGGTCCCGCGTCTTGGCCATAGCCCTCTTGTAGCGATCTCGCTCTGCCAACTTCTGCTCGCGCTCCTCTCTCCGCCGCTGGTACTCCCGAGCCCTCTCTTCGGCCTCTGTCCGCTTCTCGTCAGCTTCCTGTAGTTGCTTGTCGTAGTAACCTGGTCGCCGCGTCCGACGTCGCTGACCGTCGCCGTGGCGCTCAGCGCCCTCTCTAGCGACGGCGTTTTCTTCCGCCTTGTCCTCGTCGGCTAGCATGAGTTGCCGGGTAGGATGGATTTGCTCAGCCTTGTCAGCCGCCTCCTTGTCCTGGGCCTCATTGTCGCCGCCTGATAACTTAATGTCCGGAGCAGCCTGCTGCTCACGAGCCTTGATTTTGGCGTAAGCCTTCTTCACCTTGGCCTTATGAATCAAGTCCTTCTTGATTTTTGTGACTGCGATGGCGGTGTGTCAGCTCTCATATCCGGCATGGGAAGCTGAAAAACTCTGAAGATGAGGCAAACAACGAACCTTTTCGACGCCAAGGGCCGTCTGGCAAATTCTCTGGGCCAACTCGGAACCCATGCTTGGCTTTCTTCGCCTCAGGCGCAGAGTCTGTGGTCTCGATAGGGCGTTTTGGTGCCATGGTTGAGAAATGCGATGTGTATTCACTAGTGAGATGAATCTGCGCCGACCGTCGTCAGTGAGAACTGATCACAGGCGCTAGCTCGGTGAAGGCAAGGTGTGGAAGTGGGGCTGAGGGGCGTGGCTCTTGGCGTCAAGGTGTGTTTTAGTGTGGGGCTATCCTCTCAGGGTCTCGGCGTCTTTACCGGAGTCAGAGGTGAAACTCGGAAGCAATGCTGGAGTTGTATTATTTGGACTAACTTAAGAGTGAGCATGATGCAAGATGTCGCGGCTACTTCTCGTAGCAGTCCCCGGGCGCAATGCAGGACTAGACAGTTAGCAAAGCCTGTTGGTGTGGCCTGACGAGGGAATTGGCGACGCACTGCCAGGTCATGCTGACTCCCAACCACACGCATATCAGGAGAGGTCGGTGTGAAGCACCAGCAAACGAACACATGCCACAAGCACAGCAAGCTGCAAGCAGGAACGAGAAACAAGCTGCGGGATATTATAGAATGAACGATGTGACGGTGGGATATTTCCACTCAATTTATTAGGGATGATTGATCGGCCATTCAATTGGGTCATACCAAGGGCTGGCTAGACACACTGAGTCCTGGACACTCGGTCAGTCCACTGACCATGTGGCAGTCGTACAAGGCCTTGGGGTGCTGAGGGTTGGGGTGGTGCTAGGCTTTGGGCGTATCACCCACCAAGCGCAAGACGCTGTGGAGAGTGTTGTGAGGAACAGCAATGCCATCCGCTAATGAGAGCCCTGAATTTGTCGTCCTTTGTACTCCTTCACCCACTGTAGCACCTGCTAGGCAATGCTCAGGGCTTGCGGACGGCAGCGCTCGCCTCACTGCAATTGCCTACCTACCTATGCAACTGCCCAAGGGCGACGGCCAGAGACAGAGGGCTACCTTACCTAGAACCACCTAGCCTCTGGGCCGGAGAGGGCCTTGCAGGGCCACTACGTGGCCAGGACCCGCCTAACGATGCGCGTGCAGGCGTGCAGTTTGCAGCTGACGGGCTGGGATCGCGTCGTGTGAGCGTGTGAAGGTGTGAACCGGCGAGTTATCAAAGTCGATCCTATCCATGCTGTTGCCGTCCTTGGCATTTGGTATCATCTATGCTGCCATTTGTGCATGCCCAATCCCGGCAGAGGGCTGAAAAGGCATGGTCGATGTGACTGTAAGCCCTCCCCGTGACGGTGTCGAGTTTTCTAACCTTTTTCATTTGCCGCGGTAGGTACTGACGGCTCGCTGCTTCCAATTCTGATGGTGCTTCCCCTTCTGTAGGCTCCTAGCACAGCTTGTTGGCCCAAATTCGCAACTCAGAGTCACACATCTCTCCACCTTGATCTCTCCACTCTCCACTCTTCACTCTCCACTCGCCCGTCCGCCGACAACTTTACCCAAGACAGGCTGGCTTTGGCTCATTCAACCCTGGTCCGTCCGGATCTTCTGGGTTCTTGTTACGGAAGAGGTCTAAGGGCCTGGGGATGATTCGCTTTCACCGCCATCGGCGCCGCTTGTGCCGCTGTCGCTGCTGCTCCCGTCACAGCTCATCCTTGACGTCGACGTCGTATCATAACAAGTCCCTGTCCACCCGCAACCGCTCTCATCCCATCAACTACCTCAACCCTTCTCCTACTACTCGACATTAGTCTTTAGTTCTAGTCCTCTCGCACGACTTCTGTTCTTCGCCCTCCGTCTGCCTGTCAGCCAACCAAGCCTTGAGGCACGACGGAGCTGGCACCTGGATAGACGCACTCCGCCGTGGTCCATCGTCATCAGATCCGTGGATGACGTCCCACGATCCCAGATCCCCATCTCAGAGACCCACGGGGAGCCCTGGCAGCCACCTGCATAGCATGATATCCACCTCTGCCTCACCTTGAAATCTCCCTTCTCGTCGATTCATCTTTGGGTAGCTCCAGCTCAAGCTTGAGACTCAAGCCCTTGCTGCCAATCTACTATCACCAGCATTCATGACGAGCCTCCCCTAGGTCTACAGCATCGCTGTGGCTCCTACCAGATACCACCGCTTCCTTCGACGTCACAATGCCCATCTTTCAGGACGACCTTGACCACCATTCCCCGGCCGACCGGTCCCCAATTCATGTCGCGGCGACGAGTTGCCGGCGTCTTTCCGAGGAGAGCATTCGCACCGAGCTCTGCGAAGGTCCCATTCCCGATAGCCCGCGCCGTCCCAAGACTTCCAGGTCCGATGATGCACTGGCGATATCGGACCGCGTTGCTCTCATTGAGAGGCTGAAACGCGCCCAGTCTCCCACTTGGATTCCCAACCGTCATGTATGTAGATCGTATTCCAATACTCTGTCTTTAATTCCTTGTCATGTTCTCACCTGCTAATGTCCTACAGCTCGAATCCATTCTCCAGCACACCAACCCTGTCACAGCTCCTAAAAAAACCCAAACACCATCCGAGTCATCGAGTCTCCTACCACCGGCCAAGATCACTCCAGAGAAACCCGAAGCGCATTCCGATATCGACGAGAGACTGCAAGATGGCCTCAGCATCGAGCGGCCCCGTTCGGCTCTACACAGTGGGGATTTCACCGAGGACGAAACTGTAACGGACAACCAACCCAGGCCAACAGGCCTGGCCTTGGCCGATACTCACCCAGCTCGTACAAAGAACCCTTGGATCGCAACTTCGCCTCCAAGGGCCTTTGCATCGTTTCAGTTTGAACGCAGAATCCCTCTATCCGAGAGCGTCGAAGCTTTTCCATGCAGTACATCACCTCTGTCGTCGTCTCTCTCTTCGAGCTTTGTGTACCAGGCCCCAACCAGCCCTCTGGTCCAATCCGAGAGCTATGAGGAACTTGATCTCTCGATGCCACTGGATGGCATTGATTTCTCGTCTGCACGAGTGGGCCCTGGGCGATACACTGTGAATTCAGCTGCCACCTCGCCATTCCCCTCTCCCTCTCCACGGTACTCGCTGCCTCCGCGGATATCCTCATATCGTAGAGAATCAAGCTTTCCTTACCAAGCACACCAACCCCGAAGGTCGCTGACCTCGATTCCGACTTTCGTACAAGGAGGCACTTCACCCCAAACGCCTGCCTTTCTGCGCTCACGTCGATCATCCTTCGTTTCAGACCCATCGCCGCTTCATCATGCCTCTATGGTCGGCTCCTACGAGGAGAGCATCCTCCGAGGTCGTATGTCGACGACGCCATCGAAGCCTCTTGATTTCGTTGCCCAAATCGGCGTCCTGGGCAAGGGGAAGTGCAAGTCTAGCCTCAAATGCCCAGCCCATGTCTCATTGTCGTTCCCAGCTGTCTATTATAGTTACAGCAGCACATCTCACGGGCGGTCAAGCTCAGATGATGGACCTAGTCCGTACGTCGGTCAGATCGACCTGGAGAATGGCCTTCCTAACCCAGAAGACGAGCAAAGATCCAAGAGGAAAGCTCAAAGTCGATATGTTGACAGGAAGACGGCCGAGGAGGACCTGAGCCTGATCGCCAGTCACAGCCCTGACCGTGACCTACGCCGGAACTCAAGAGCAAAGAGGAAATCCGGAACACCGAAGGTCCCCCCTGGTGGAAGTTACAGGATTCCTGGAACGGGGCAGATTCAGATCGTTATCAAAAACCCAAACAAGACTGCCGTCAAGCTTTTCTTAGTTCCCTATGATCTATCTGGAATGGAGCCTGGGACCAAGACATTCATCCGCCAACGCAGCTACTCGGCTGGTCCTATCATTGACAATGTCCCTGCAACATCCGAGCTCGATTCGATGGACCGCCCTATACTTAGATATTTGGTTCACCTTCATATTTGTTCGCCAGCCAAAGGTCGTTTCTACTTATACAAGAGCATCCGCATCGTCTTCGCCAACCGCGTGCCTGACAGCAAAGAGAAACTTCATAACGAGACGACCTGGCCGGAGCCACGTTACACGCCATACAAGCCGATTCGTGTCATGCATGCGTCAACACCAATCACGGGCCCAGGTGCAATGCTCGCAGTCGAAAAAGCCTGGCGAAGACGAAGCGCCGGTTTCCCGCTGGGAACGTCGAGCCAGGCCTTTGACATGATGGACGGGGCGTTCCCAATCACGAATCTCCCTGCCGGCGCTCCCTCAGGGGGCTTCACCATCGGCAATACGCACACCATTGATCCGGTTCCGTTTTGTCTCCCCGGTCGTGACAGATTGGATAGTGATGTAAGCGACATCACTACTGTAACAGCGGTTGGAAGCGATATCCGCTCCCCTGGCTCCTCGCAGGCGAGTCGGCCATCGACTCAGGACTCATACAACAACTCATCGGCGCCTTGGGGCCCGACGCAGTACGAGAAGCTCAACAAAGGTGATCTCGGTTATGGTGGGAATGCGTTCGCCCTTGTTGGGAACGGTTCGACTGGTGGTGCAGAGGGTCTGCTCTCTAAACGACTACGATCCCTCGGTGTGAAGCAACCACCTCCACCACACGCACCCACTGACACTCATCCTTAGATTGTGTTAAGCGCCCGCACTTACTCGTTCAGACATAACGAATGCCGAAACACCACTCCACCCCTTTACGATGATCGTCCTGCTTGGGGCGACTAGTCGCGGTTTGGAAATGGTTAGATAGAATGGTAAAAATTTTAGTATGGAGGCGTTAATGGATGGTTCTGAGACCGACGTGGTGATCGTACGGTTAACATGCTGGTATTTATTGGGCTATAGAGTACGGCGTTACTTAATACCAGTTCGACAGGGGACCATTTCTGAGGGCAAAATAAACATGCAACTTTATGTTGAGTATTAGACACAGTAGCTACTAAACGTTAACATACACAATGATATCTGCTCATTAAAGGGTTGCAAGGCAATTGATGTAAGGTGGTGTTTCCCATATTATACAAGCAATAAGTACAGGACGTAAATGCTCAGCAGAGTTTGTACATAATCGGACACATGTCTATCATCTCATCTCATCCAGCCACAACTCCCAGTGTGCAGAGTACTCTCCGCTTGAATCTCAGTAAGCCATGTGATTTACATGTGCTTCTCAAATGCCACTACTTCGTATACATGACCACATGTCTATTCGAAATCCATGCATACCCGAGCAATATCGGTGTCTCGAACATGACTCCCACTACCACTTCACATTCCCAGATCCATGTCTTCGTGGATCACGGGATGCAAAGCTAGACTTATTTTTTAAGTTGCTTGACCTCGATGTCTTGGCCGATTCTTGCTTCGCGTATTGGGGACGGTTGTCGCCATGGAGGCGCTGGTCGTAACGCCCCCAAATGTCGTTCCAGTAGGCAGAGCGTTCCCGAGTAACCACTTGTTCTGGGTCAGCGCCCAGGGTAGTGTCAACCTTATGAGCGGCCGAGGAGCATGGCGATTCTCCATCAGGAGATGGGGGTGTTGTCTCGGCCAAGTTTTGCATGCGCCGCTTTGCCCAGGAATTCGCAAAGCGTCGGACCTTGTTGTGCAACTTGCGCTTCCACTCCTGTCGCTCCTCCTCGCTCTTTGGGGCTGCCGTGGCAATACCCAGACGCTTCTCGCGTTGCTGCTCCTTCACGAGCTGTTTGAGAAGAGCCTTCTTGGATTCCAACAGTTCTTCGTATGACATGGTACGCACGACTTCGTCGATATTCTGAACAGGCGTGCGGGTTGAGTTGACAGAGTACGACGGCGGCATTGTCTCCATGTCCAACGAAGTGAAGGCGTAGTAGAGGCGGGGGAACTTGGCCTCAACATCGTCCAGTTTTCGAGAAACTGCAACTGACCAAGCAGCCGTCCGACGTAGCTCCAGCCAATGCTGCTGCAGCCGGAAGACGATGTTCTTAGGCGCCCCTAAGACACGTGTGTCCAAAGTGGTGGCTTTCTCCATGGCATATGTCTCCCGGGTCCAGTTCCAGCCGTTCCAGCCATCCATGAGCATCGTCTCGCACCAATACATTGCCCGATCCCATTGGTCCAGCTCGGCAAGGTAGCGAATGGCGAGAGACCAGGTAGCGCGCGTCATTTTGAATCCCGCATTCGTAACTTGATCAACGCAATCCGACAAGCCCTGGCTGTCGCTCTTGTCTCGGTACACCTTCAGCACGATATGAAGCTCTCGTGAGAGATCATACTCGTTGCCAGCATAGATGCCTTCTCCGCCGTTCTTCTTGCTCGACTCGAGTACTTGTCCCCATGATTTCTGCCAAAGTTCCAAGACCTTGTCAAAGTCCTCGTCTCTGTAGTAAGCCAACATCAGAGCAGACATGACATTTGGAGGGTACCGCTCGTTCTGTTGGAATTGGGGAAACAACTGGTGAAACAGAGTCATCAGTTCTTCTACAGAGCCAAATTCTCGCAACTCAACCAGCACCATGATTGCCCGGCCGATGCTTTGCGACTGGCTTCTCGAGATGGCTCTGGTTTTGGGCATTCTTTCCAAGGAACCACTTGCAACAGTTCGACCAGGTTCTCCAGGCGAGCCGACCACGGTATTGCGTACATGCTCGACCAGCTCTTTGCTTAATTTGAGGGTCCGCTCGACCCCAGGCTTTCGTCGCATTGCGGACTCCACCACCGATAACAGGGCATTGAAGCCCACGGGTATGTTTGACTCTAATAACTGTTTGTGAAGACTCCTTACTAGCAGATGGTGTCCGACACGAGCAGCACCTGCCATAACAATGGCATAATGGTCTGACGTGACGGTAAACAAGCTCTCTTTCTCGGCGCTTTTGAGAAGGGCGTAGGCAGAGTTGATATGGTTGACGTTGATAAGAGCCTGGAGCAGATATCGGTTGGTGTCATCATCCCACTCTACACCATAACGCTTCATATATTCGAGGACTTCGTAGCACTTCTTGAGATCCCGCGCCTCGCCATTGAAATTGAGCAGCTGGTTCCAGATAGCGGCGACAGCCAGTTTTCGTTCGGCCAACTGAACGCAAAGCTCCTCCGCCTCAATCAGGAGGTCGTTTTGGCAATACGCTACCACCAACGCCAGACCGATCTCTTTCGTAATCGGAACTCTAGCGTCTTGTGCTCGCTTGAAGAAGTCAAGGGTCGTCTCTAAATCGCCCTTCTTCGAACTCATGGCCATGACATGGGCATAGGTGAATGAATCAGGTTGGTGCATATCAGAAATCCTATCGAAGCATCTCAACACCTCAGAGTAGTTGTTGGCTCTCATATGCGCCTTGAGGAGCGTGTTCCAGCAGTCCACGTCGGGTTCAACGCCGTATTTGCTAGACATTTCTTCCAGAACTCTTTCAGCCTGGGTAGCATCTCCCGCTTGTGCATAGACGTTCAGGGTACTCCTGAATGCTCGCGGTGTATGAAGGACTGACGGAAATTCTTTCACATACTGACTCCAAAGCTGATGAACGGCGGCAATATCGCCCCTCTGAGCATATAGCTTCAGGAACTTCTCGTAACCCCATTGATTCAACCCTCCACGGAATCGAATCCAATCCTGATACAGTTGCTCAAGGGCAACGATATCCTTTGGAAAGTGTATCTTGAACATGCCTCGCAGGACGGGCATCGCAGGCATGGCATCCGGTAGAGCTCGGAACGCCTGGTAAATTGCGGGGAGCTTGAGCATAGTGGACCGGGTCACCGACTTTTCATACCAGCGGTTAAACATCCGAACCAAGTAATCGTTATAGAGATCTTTGTCGTTCAATTCTTCCAAGATAGTGGCAGCGTGCTCGGGAGAACAAGGCTCCCATATCGCCGTTTGAGCAAAGTTCTTGCAGAAAACTTGGAAGGCTGCAAAAGACGTGGGGTTTTCTTCGAGCTCGTTTCGGTAGTCGACACCCTCTGTAGCCAGGAAGACTCGGAAAGCAACGTACATGTTTCCTTGGTCAGAAATACCCTCGAGGCTCTTGAGCGGTTCAGTACCCGGCGTTTGGCCAGGATTCCAGCTGAGTTGGGCGGTATAGTAGGCAATCCAGACGTCCAAGGCGGCTTGCCATTCCTTCGATGAAACGGCATCTGCCAGTAGATATTCGATACCTCCGGTGAGCCTTTTCGACTCAATTCCAGTCTTGAACTGTTCAATCGCGAACTCCCGGTCTCCTGAGCGCAAGAACAGAAGGATTCCTGAGGCGAGGAGGTCCTGGTCCCATTCATGTGTGGGAATTTGTCGAAAGACTGAGAGGGCTCGTCCTTGCTCTACAACCCCATGGGACCGAGCAAGATACATAACGACTCCAGCACGCATGTCAAGGCGGTCCTCCGGATCCAGGAGGGAGTAGAGGTCCCAAACCTCGGAATATAGGTCGGCTGTGTCGTCTGATATTAGTCGATCGAGACGTATCAACGCCTCTTCAGCATCGTAAGCTGATGAAATCTCTGAATCGGTTTGGCTTCTCGTTATCGGCGGATTGTCGTCACCAGATATGCCTGTATGACCCCTCTCACCAATCAATTCGGAATCGGGTTGACATTCCGTCATCGGCGCAGTGTCCTCCCCCGATACGGTCGTATGAGCTGTTCCATGAATCGATCCCGATGTATTTGAGGTTGTTGAGACAATGATCGGGTCAGTAGCCGATGAAGAGAACTGCCGTCTCCGCAGAACGGCCTTGCGTTGGCTATCTTGGGTCCTAGGCAACCCAGGGTACATTCGACACAGGAGCGGCAGTGTAGCGCTAGGATACAGGAAATCGAGCAAGCAGGACGAGGCTAGCAGACCGGCCTGCTGTGGGTAACGAGACGTTGAATCGACATCATTAGGCTCGAGATCGGCGGCACGAGTCGGGTACGGCCAGACGCTGGAGAGGTCGATAGCGGAGGCGCCATGCTGCCAGAAGCCTGTGTGCAGCTGACGGCAGCTCTTGGTGGGCTTGGGAAGAACACGCTGGAGGCTGCGTGATTCCAGGCCGGCAGCCGCTCTCTCAAGCATTGGTCCGGGGGAGTAAGGGCTAAGCCGCAGCGGTGAAGAGCAGGAGGGCAGTTATCGGCATGCTTGGTCGAGGGAAGCAAATTTGACGATGGCGGTCGAGGAGGGGCCGTTGCAAGGTTGGTGGAGGGCCGCAGAGGGAATTGGGCGACGGCAAGGCTAAGGTTTCGAGATTAACGACTCGTAGACCCCTTCAATGGGCCGTTCAAATGTCGTGAGAGGTAACAGGATATACAACGCCCCGAGAAGAAAAATGAAAGCCGCGATCCGGAAGGCGCGCAAAGATCGATGTAGGTCGGATCCAGTCTACAATGATCAGTCGATGTTTCTAAAAAATCCGCCAGGTCTAGATGGCTGCGGCCAATGAGCGTGGCGCTGTGGTTGGAGAGTGGAGCCGAACCCTACAGGGCCCTGGCGATAGTGCCGTTCATCCTTGGGACACCAAGAACCACCATCCTCCAATTAGCGGCTAAAAACCACTAATTGGATAAGACAATCGATACTTGTGCTGCTTCTTCAAAAGTGAGAGATGCAAGTCATTGGGCCACAATTGTTGGCAATTGGCTTAGATATATCATTATTTCTCAACCTGGTTTGACAAAGGAAAACAGTATCTACTCTGTAATGATACATAGGTGGGTTCAGGTCCCGGTCCCATCTAGACAAATTCCCCGTCGCGAGCAGACCGAACCCTCGAACATCCAAAGACAAAGGGGGGAAAATTGTAGCGGAATAGAATTAGATAAAACGTTCCCTTTCCCGCAATCCAGGTTCAACCCAGCTGAAACCAGATAAAATGTCCAGAAAAAACGTCAATACATCGAACGCGCATGGGGTATATGTTTCCAGTTGTAGTTCCGTCCCCGTTTCGTTTTGTTCCCCGTTTTCCGGCAGCGTACAAGTGAAGAAGACTTTTAGGCTTCCCGCAGGCGTCACTGCTTCGCTCCGTCGTCGTCGTCAGAGCTCGCGAGCAACTCGTTCCGCAACCCGGACATGACATCAGTCAAACGCGGAGGTTCGGGTTCTGTGTCTGCCCGAGGTCCGCGGCTCCGGCTCCGGGTGCGTTGGCGGCGTCGAAATACCTGCTGCTGCTCTACAGGCGACGCAACCCGCGAGGGGCAGTGCTCACGACGCAAGCGGACTTGGAGGAGGCGTCTTCGAGTGGGCGACGAGACGCCGGGTGAGGTGGTTCGAGACGAATATCCCAGGGCGGGCGATGTGGCACGGCGGCGAGAGCGGCCTCGGAGGGTGCTACACTCGTCGGAAGGCGCACAGCGGATGGATCGGACGGTGCGGCGGGTCATGCTGCGGTCTCTCTTGCGGCCTCGCATAGTATCGTGCTCGACAGTCGGAGAGACAATAAGTGTGGGCTCGGCAAATGCTGCACTGCCATGGACGATTCCTGCCGTCATCTTGCCCAGTTGCTGCGTCGTCGAGTTGCCTCGTTCGCTGCGGTCTCTCCTTTTTAAGCTGGATGGGGGAAGAAGACAAGCCAAGAGAGCAGACAAAGACCGGTTGCGGGGGGTTTGCAGTTGCGGTAGCAAGGCGGATACAAGATACAGCAAGGGGCAAGCAGCGGCAGCAGAGAGGGTGTGGGAGAGCCTTTGTAATTATTGGATGGGATCAATTTGGGCAAATCAAAGACGCAGCGGACGTAGGAATGAGATGTGGGAGTCAGACAAGGTTGGTGCTGCACGAGGTTGACGAGTGTTGCACGGCAATAGGACAGGCCGAGATCCAGGCAAACAGGTTACCTACGGGAGGTAGTAGGTAGTATGGAGGTAGTAGTACACAGGTAAGATATGCAACGAGTTTAGACAACGCAATCGGGTAGAGGCACGTCGGCCACTTATCGTAGGTGATTGAATTGGAGGAAAAGGGGGATGCCCTGAGCGACGCGAGAGATGAGATGGGAGGAGGAGCATGATAATAAACCAAGCGCAGAAGGGGAGGGGAGGGGAGGGGGGGTGTGTGGCCCTTGGATGCTTACTACGTAGATTCTTGGATGCTTGGATGACTCAATTGTTAGTAGGTACTTGGGATCCCGCCGCCATCCCGCCGCCAAGCGAATGCAAGCGAATGCAAGCGAAAGGTTGCGAATGCTGGTGGAACGCTGATGAGTGCTCCCACACTTGGCTGCCCGTCATCTGATGGATGGCTTGATCGAATGGGCGTGGGTGGGATGCTACCTCTTAACCTACCTAGGTAGTTGATGAGCCAGTGGGGCGTGGTTCTACTACGTTGCTATTATTGTTACTACATGCATAGGAAGTATTTATTAATGCCAAATCCTCCAAATCCCCCTACCAGGATTCGACGTAATGGCAGGAAGTGCCAAAAAAGACATGATCTTGCGTATGTATGTGCGGTGTGTGTCTAGTCTACCTGAGCGTGTCTGTGTCTGTGTCTGTGTCTGTGTCTGTGTCTGTGTCTGTGTCTGTGTCTGTGTCTGTGTCTGTGTCTGTGTCAGTGTCAGTGTGTCAGTGTCACAGCGTTGTGTGTACCTATGTTTTGCCTGCGTCGACACACCTCGCACTCGACCTCGCATCAGCCACCAACCGGCTTGAACCTTGATCGGGCACGCGGGCGCTGATCAAGGCCGTCGCTCGCCAGCAAGGCAACGAAGGGCCAAGACCGTCTCGTCGAATGCCGGACTCTGAACACCGGACACCGGAGCACGATCCGCGGACCCATTGCTCAGGGATCCAGCTTGTCCAAGGAACGGCACTTTTCTTACTACTCCGTACGTACTGCGTAGTACGTAGGTAGGTACCTCAGTTTTTAGCCATCGACAATTGTCCATACCTGCCGACCCCTCCTCCCCCGGACTCCTGCTACTGTGATACCCCGATTCCTCGGGTAGTCGATCACCACCCAGTCGGAACTGACGAAACACGCCAACGGCTGCATGACGTAGCGGGGTCACAGTACGTACGAACTGCCTCTCGACAAAATGATAACACCAACAGAGGGAGTCAGAACAGGCAACGTGGCAACACAAGACACCGCCATGTCTTCATTCTTGGTCCCCATCAGAGCTTGCAACCGCCAGCCAGTGTAATCAAAGCGTCAACCACTCACTTTTCGGCCGAGAATGTTGCTGCCAAGACGCGGCGAGGGAGATCTAGCAGACATCCCACCAGCAGTCCAGCACACTTCCCCGCAATCCTCGACATGGACGCGAGAGGCGACACTAAACACGACCTAGGGACCCAGGTGATGGACACTACGACGGAGTAGGTAGTCAAGGGGGTATGCTAGACGACACTACTAGAGGGGCGCCTAGTCACCCATTATGCTTTCAAGTGATGGCTCCAGGTTGGCGTCACAGCCCCATTTGCGCACTCACTGAAGTTTGCAGAGCCTCGTAGTTAGGCCCAAGACAACCTAGCATCGTCATCCCAAGAAACTCTGTATCGATTGACAAGAGGTTGATAGCAGGTTGATAGAGGGGTCGTCGGCGCCAACCGAGCAACCGGACGACACTGCTCACCACCAGAGGCAAGCTTGCTGCTTGCCACAGAGTGACAATGGCCTAGACCATTCTATTGAGTAACCCCCGGAGCTTAGGTCAATCGCATCACGGTGGTGACAATGTGAAAGCAAGCCAAAAAGGTGTACATAAATGTCAAACACGCCTCACGGTGTGTAGGGACGCAGTAGCTGAGATTCATCTGCAACGGGAGTAGAAAGCTGGCCGCCACAAACAGGAAGAGTCTCCGTTCTTTCGTCATCCCCTGCTGATGGCCCACGCCCAAGACGCCTCCACCTCGTGCTTCTCTCGTGCTTGCAGTTTGGGAAGAAAGTGCCAGCTTCAAGATGCTCCGGAGCAAGATCCCGTCCATGTTGCACCCAAGTTCCGTGGGGCCCGGAACATTGTTAGCGCAAAAGGACCCTGAACCTTTGGCGGTGCGTACCCCGTTAGAGCAAGCTGTCACAAGTGCTGCAGAGGTGGAACATGTGGAAGGGCAGTGGGCACGACAGCAAAAAACGCAAGCTGGCAACCGCCTCCCTGAGAGCCCAGAGGCCAGATGAGAGCCGCAAGGCAACAATACCTTAGCATGTGCCAACTCCCAGGACGCCGAGTCGTGAAGTCATCCGGCCATTATCGCAAGCTTCGTCCGACGATTACCTGATTTCGCTGTGGATTTGCGTTTCCTACTGTATCGCACTCACGTACTCTTTCTTCTTCCATTCCTTCCTTATCTCCTCTTGCACGTTAATCTATTTCTCCCCGTCGCAAAATTACGCCGGTCCAGGACCAGTCCCTCATTTCGCCCTGCGAGTGAGCGCACGCGTACCATCGCGGTCTAGATCTGTGTCAGGGGCATTCGCTTGTTCGCCTGCCCATGTACCTTGGCTAGTCCACGCTCTCTCAACGACATCACATCATCAATCCATCAATCCATTTATTTGCCATCACTGCAACAGTACCAACTACGACGCGAAGAGCCTACACGTAATCTCCTCCACCAGGAATGGCCCTGCCAGCCTGCTAATCCGATCCATCCGCCGTCTCCCGCGCCATCATCTCCATCGCCACGATCCTCCCTTAACCCCCTCGCCCATCATGCCTCGATCCCGTCCAGCCACGACGGGCTACGAACGTCTCGCCCAGGCCGATGACCACAGCGACGACTCCGACGAAGACCCTCTCTCCCAGTCCTACGCCTCCCTCCAGCCCGCTGGCGCGCCCCGATATGTTCACACCTCGCAACCGCGCCATCGCTCTGGCATGGCCAGTCCCAAGTCCTTCTCCTCCAGGCCAAAGTTTCGCCAACGCAGTGGCAGCAATGCCGGTGTTGATCTCTCGGCCATCAATGCCCGTCTTGAGCGCTGGGCTGACGAGATCGCTTCCCGTTTCAAGCGCAAAGGCAGGAATCAGGCTGGCGAAGAGGAACGCCTCGAGATCCACCACTCTGTTTTCCAAGCTCCCGAGGGCGTGCGTCCCGTCACTGCCGAGGGCATCGCCGCATCTCAGGAGGGTGTCATGACCAAGGATGAGTTCGAGGTCATCGTTGAAAGTGTCCGAACTGCCATCAGGCAAGAAGTACACCCTAGTATGATCTCTCAGGGCAGTTCTGGCAGCTATTTTGCACGGAACCCGGACGGCAAGATTGTTGGCGTCTTCAAGCCCAAGGACGAGGAACCATACGCAGCAGGAAACCCCAAATGGAACAAGTGGATTCATCGCAATCTATTCCCCTGTTGCTTTGGTCGAGCCTGGTATGTTTCCCCCTGTCTCTTCAACTACAGCGCAGCAACTGACATTTTCACAGCCTGATTCCTAATCTGTCCTACGTTAGCGAAGCTGCCGCCTACGTCCTCGACTGCCAATTGCGAACGAACCTCGTCCCATACACCGACGTAGTTTACCTCTCCTCCAAGTCTTTCCACTACCCCTTTTGGGACCGCCGCAAGTTCCATCGCAAGAAGGGTGCCCTGCCCGAGAAGCCCGGCAGTTTCCAGGTATTCCTCAAAGGCTTCAAAGATGCCAACGTCTTCTTGCGCGAGCATCCTTGGCCCGATCAGTATTGGTCTGGCTTCCGGGCAAGTGATGGACTGAAAAAGAAACGGCGGAGATGGACCGAGAGTTGCCGCCCTTCTAGCAACGCTTCGCCGGACGATGCGTATGGCAGTGATGACGAACAGGGCGGCCAGGAGGATATTCCACTGAGCCCAGATCACTTCGCTTGGACCGAGAATTTGAAAGAGTCCTTCCGTGAGGAGCTCGAAAAGCTGGTCATCCTCGACTATATCATGAGGAACACTGATCGCGGGTTGGACAACTGGATGGTCAAGGTGGACTGGGAAGCTGGCAAGGTCTCTGTTGCTTCGGATCCCATTCATTTGAACATGGAGACAGTCACGGAGGAGGAGGGCCCTCGTCCTGTCGATTTATCCCAGTCGCCTCCTCGCGCTACTCGAGCCTCGTATCCCTACAAGGTTCAAAAGCCCATGAATGCTACCAGTCAGCGACAGACTGGGCAGGAGCCTGTAATGAGTCTTGGAGCAATCGACAACTCCCTCTCATGGCCCTGGAAACACCCCGATGCATGGAGAAGGTACGCATACCGCGCAAGTTCCTCCGTAGGCGGACAAGCTGACAATCATCTAGTTTCCCCTTCGGTTGGCTCTTTTTGCCTGTGGACCTCATTGGCAGACCCTTCTCACAGAAGACGCGAGACCACTTCCTCCCGTTGCTCACTTCCACGGCCTGGTGGAGCCAAACTACACTCGCCCTCAAAAAAGTATTCCAGATGGACGTCGATTTCCAGGAGCGCATGTTCGCCAAGCAAATCGCCGTCATGAAGGGTCAGGCATGGAACGTTGTTGAAACCCTCAAGACTCCCGATCACGGTCCCCTCGAACTGACACGCCGGGCCAAAGTCTGCGTCTGGGACGACCTTGTCGACGTGCCCGTCGCTGTCCCCATGCAAGCCACCCCATCTGAAGTTCGACGTAACCCCAACGTCCGTCAGTCCATGGACGAGGCGGATATTGCTAGTTCCGCACCAGCACCGAACGTTCCTGTTACTGACCTCCTCGGGCTCACCAGTCCGCCTGCTGACATGCCCCATCCCGGCCGTTTCGAGATTGCGTCCCCTTCTAGTGATATCGCCCACTCACCCCTAGACACGCACATGAGCGAATCCAGCCACCTGGATCCATCGGCAAATCCCTTGCAGAGTGGCGATGTAGCCGAGCGACCCTCAATACAACCCAATGGATACAGGTCTAGCTATCAAGGTCCGGCCCGCGCTCTTAATATGTACGAGCCACCCCGTCATGGACAACCACTGCCGCCACATCAGCAGCGGCGCTATTCGTTTGCCCCGGCCTCGGGTCGTCGAAACAGCAACACCATTGCCCAGCAGCTCTACGGCGATGTGCATGACGCTTACGATGACGACATTGAAGGTGATCTTGGCTACGCTGCGGCTGAGGGCCAGATGGGCAACCACCGCAAGGTCATCGTTGAACGCCTTGAGGCTGTCAAAAGCAGGAATCCTGTCTTCACGTGGTGTTGAAAGCACACTCTCACAGTCCGGGAACCCTTTCTGCCCTGCTTTCAGTCTGACCGATCCCTTAGCCGATCGCAGCAAGGCCAGCTTTCTGCGCGGGTGTGCCCCTGTGTCCTTGACTGCTATTCCATCTCCAATGGATATGTCGCATTTACCGGTGTATTGGTTTGGCACAAGGGAGGGTTGCATCGCCCCCTAGACTCCTATTTGATGCATATACATACATGTGCTTTTTAATGTCCCTGGATGAATTTCTTGTTTGGGACACTCCTGCATGACGGCTGCTTGCAAGGATGTTTCAGAATCGGCCATCACAGATTCCTTTTGGCCCTCACGGGCCGTTGCACTCCTCGGGACTACAGCACGGTGAAGAAGAGGGGGTAAGCAGGCAGCGGGGGGCAAGCAAACATTCTGCTGATCGTATAGAGTAGAAGATGCGAAGGGGGGCACAGAATGGGTGGGGGTATGAGACTACGAGCCGACCTGTCATGTTGTACAATGCTGCACATGTTTTCTTGTTTGATCCTCTTTCGGGGAAGCTCTCGCGTGTCAGGGAATCGGTATGCATTACGATGGGTGTTGACAAAATTTCAAGTGTTGGGAAAGGACCGCAAAATAGAAATGGACCTGGCTTCTTTTGGATGAGTGTCTTATCAACAACAACCATGATGCGGCCTCTACGTGACTTCTTAACGAACAGGCGGCTGGGAGAGACGGGCTGGGATACGTAGACGTGGCTGGCGCACATGGGTTGCTTGAGAAGATCAGTGTGGGTGGCATGCAAGAACTTCTGAATGAAGGGAGGAGCCTCGTTTCGCAGCATACTTCCCAATCTCCTTTGCACTGTTCCAGCACAGCCCACCGTTTTCCCGACTCTCTGGTCCTAATCCCGAGGACTTGGGTCGGCAAACGGTGACACGAGCAAGGTTCCCCTGTCCCTCGGTTGACGCCAACAGCTCGCTGACGAGCAAATGTGGATGGCGTAGTTCTAGCACTTGGGTTAGCACGCACTGGGTCAGCATTAATTGTACCGAGACTTGCGGACCCTGTGAAGCCTACCGCGGCTAAATAGGTTGGCACATCGAGGTGTGAGGGTGCCCTTTTTGCATGTCGCTACTCGCTAGCCTCTGGCCTCCCGGGACTGTTAGGTTGGCAGGTTGGCCGTGAACTCAAAGGACCCTACCCCATGGACACTTGGAGCCTCTGAGCCTCTGGGCGTGCAGCCTCGTGCAAAGTTCGGCCCTCCCGTCCTTTTGTCTCCCCCCACCACTCCCTTCTAGCGGGCCGCAGCGGCCGTCCAAGATTGGATGTGGGTACAAGACCGATGGGACGCCGCAGAGAATGATAACGTAGCAGCAAGTTTGTGCGAATCCGTCTGCCATCCTAATGCAATCCTATCTCGTAATCATTTGCTGATCAAATGCGCGCCTGCCTTCCACAACGGGGCGTCAATGCCCCTCTCTTGTGTGCTGTACGTAGTACTGTACAGTACACACATAGGAGTACTCCGTACTCTGCCTGCGGTTAGCCGGCTGTCAAAACCCTTTTGTTTGTCAGGCCTCGTCCGTCTGGCGTTCGGCTCCGGCTCCGTCTCCGACTCTGTCAGATCATCCTTCTCTCCAGTACGGGCCTCTTTGGTCATCCATCACGACTCGCGGTCCAGGTTATCTGCAAGTCAATCAGAACCCTGGTTACTGCGGATGTTGCCAGAGGCTATGTGAGGCATGGGGGACCTTGGGGAGAACGTTCCTTGTGGAGATGCGGGAGTAGGGGTAAGGGACGTTTATCCAAGTGAACCCACTGACAACACTAACCGCGGGCGGCGCCAGAGTCCTGGTTCCAACCTTCGCTGCTGGCCCCAGGGACCTGGAAACGGGATCAGGTGGGCTGGACCCCTTGGGCGTTCAGAGCTGTCGAGAACACACGAGTCTGTAGATACCGCGCGTTTGTCCCGGTAAGCTCATCTAGTCGTTGAGTTTGAGCCATCGAAACGAAGCGCACCGGCCTTCTTTACCTCGTCCCTTCCGGATCGAAACCCTTCGACGCCGGCTATGGACTGACTGACAGCTCGTATGATGATCGTAGGAGCGGGAGGGCTAATGAAGACCAGCTGACAGGCGGTACAATGTCAATATGCACCAGCGCGAGAGGCCGCGGCCCGATGCAACTTAGCGACCCAGTCCCTACGCCAATGTGGCCATGATGTCTATTCCTGACAGCCCCTACCACTGGAAACCTCATCCTGTAGGCTGCCTCTGGGTGGTGCATAATATGCCGCTTGTGGTCCAAGGGGTCCATCGTCGGCCTCTAGGTGGACACAGGAGGCGGTGAAGAAAACAGTCTTTTGATCACGGTCCTGGAATTTCCTTTGCACGAGCGTGGCAGGACCCTGTTTTCCAGAAGGTGGATCGACCCGATACCCCTGAGCTTGGGTGATGTTCAGTCTCAGTGGTAACAGTCTTTATTAGACTCGCAACCGGCTGCTCGCTCTCGGCTGCAGCCCCCGTGTGGACTGGGAAATGCCGATAGGCCCCAGAGCAGCGCCACACCATTCCCCTTCATGACAGCTCGTTACTTCCCATCGAAACCGGGCCAAGGATGGCCTGGCAACTTCAGCCCACCTCATGCTGAAGTCCCAAGTCCATGTCCTCGGTATTGGCACAGCTTGTTGCTGCTCCATCCACTAACGGGCCTCTTGTTGGCCAAGAGGCCCTGTCTTGGCCCCTGCAAGACGTCATCAAACAATCAGTGCCCCTCTTTATGTTGTATCACGCAGTTCCCCAAGGGCATCACATCAGACAGGATACGACAGCATCCGTGAAGGTTGCAGTGATATCGCCCTTGACTTGAAACGATTCGTATTCGTGCTCCTTCTCTTACAACTTGCTCCGGGTTGTCCGTTGATTCCTCAGCTCTCGATGTGGCTGCAGGAATTCAACATGGTGGAAGGCTTCTGTTCAGGTAGGGATGGAGTTGGGTGGCTCCAATGAGGGGCGACGGGAGTCGGACCCTGGAGCGCATATGCATTTGTGGTAGACCGCAATCATGTCTGGACATGCGGCACGCCAACCCCTCCACTTCGAGTGGAACCAATGCCATTGCCCAAGCATGGAGTAGGGTAGTAAACGAGGCGTACCAGTCCGTTCCAGCTTCGTCTGATTTCATCCCATGATGAGCCGTCCCGCCAATGCCCAAACTGAGAGCGGCACAAAATCTGTCTCATCGTAGGCAACCAAGGCACCAAACGCGGTTGACGACCTTGCACTCGACAGAGTCGAACACTTGCTCCATCGGTCCAGCACTCGCTGACTTGAATGTTTGCCAATTTTTACATCCAGCCCCATCATATCAGTCTTGAGTTATTGCCCATATAGACTAGCTCACTTCCCTAGGTCTCCGGCTGATCCCTGATGCCGAAGTGGGCTCAAGGCTGAGGTGGCAGAACTCAGAGCAAGTGCTGGAAGCGCAATAACGCCCTCAGGGCCCAAGATTGGCGCAATACCCTGGAATTCAGAGCCATTCGCATCGAATCTAGACGGTTCAGAGGAGGGCGTACTCCACATTGCTCCCAAGAGAGCATTCTCGTGCTTCGTAAGTCCAACCCGCGGTCGCCGTATGCAGGAGCCTCCTTAGACCCAGATATGTCTTGAGAGACTGCATCCCGGCGCCAGGGTGGCTCTTGATGTGCGGGCTGGGGCCACGCTCGGGGTACCACCTGACTCCTTAGTAACGGATAGTAACCTAAATCGCGCTGAGCAGAAGCGTATTCAGCCTGGCCTATATCGTTGAGTGGTAGCGAAGTCCATCCTATACTTTCCAGTTCGCCTACGCTTGAAAGGTCTGGAATCTTAGCCACCGCCATGGATACCGAGTAAGAGGACCCTTGGTCTCAAACAAGAGTGTTGCTAAGCCCCTTGGAGAGACGGCACAGAACCCCTGGACGAGACACTCACCGAGACTGTCGAATACCATGGTCGCAGTTTTCAACAATATGCTCTTACAAACGGCACATACTTTGTACCGATCGACGAAGTAGGGAGCAAAGCCCACCCTGACCCCAAGACAGCGCCGATGGAGTCTAACACTTTGATCAGGACGAGATTGCACGCCTCGAGGTGATGCACGGAGTGCTCAACAGCGTCTTCGACAACAGATTGATGTTTCCACCTGTCAGGAATCCACGAAGGATTCTTGATTGTGGATGTGGATCGGGAGATTGGGCCGTGGAGGTTGCCGCCCAAAACCCAAATGCCGAAGTAGGTCGATGCTTCCATTGATGGCTTTTTCCACCAGCCTGCCAAAATCGCTCCGCAAATCACTTCGTGTGTCGAACAAATCGACCACCGTTGATTAGTACCGATTACGGCTTGATGAACTGAGGGCGACAGAGCCTGAGCGTGTTCCAGCTCTTCGGATTCGAGCGCAACCTTTCCCAGGAGGGGCTCTCGTAGGAGCAGAAGCGGCCTTTTGGTACCATGTGATCGAGTCCCCGAATGGTGTCTCTTTGGGAGACTGTGTATCCTAGTCTCGTGTCATCCAGCTAATGGTGGAACAAACAGGTTTTGGGCATAGATGTGAGTCCGCACATGATCCCGGAGAACCCGCCAGACAACCTCGAACTCCAAGTCGACGATCTCAACGGACGGTGAGATGACTAGCTTCGAAGTAACGAACCTTGAGCTGATGGGGGGGTTGAACCAGGTTTACCTTCCGGTCGAACCATTTCGACCTTGTCCACAGCCAGATGATGGCTGGGGGAATCCACTCGAATCGATGGCGAAGCTATATCCGAGACATTTTCCGAGTCTTAAGGCCGGGCGGGTGGTGCCAAATGGTTGAGATATACTTCAACGCCCAATCAGATAACGGAACATTAACCAGAGGCGAGCATTTTGGACGTCCAACACTCCAAGAACATCGCTGATGGTGAAGCTTGTATTAGACCATGCGCTATCGAGGTGGTCAAGGCAGTATTTGCAAAGCGCGCAGCCCTACAAAGACCCACGGGCACCGTTGCAGCTAGCGAATTGGATGAGGAGCGCGGGCTTCACCGAGATCGAATCAAGACTGTTGACGCTACCGATGTGTGCCTGGTCGAATGGTACGGTGCCGCAAACTTGTCCAACAAGGGGTTCAATCTGACACGGTGCAAATAACCAGATCCTCGAGACTATAACATCGGTTGGGCGAATAACGAGAACGTGAACCTAATGTTGTACTCATTGGCGCTGTACCCTTTCACACAGCTGTTGGGGTATGTAGTTTGTGGCCCTGGCGAATGACATGAGCTCACCGTGCATGACAGAATGACGTTAACCGATTTCCAACTGCTGATAGCACAAGCAAGGAGTGAGGCGGGCAACCCAGCGTTCAAGGTAAGTTTCCTGCTAGCTTGCACCTAGGAATGTCAGAGTCAAGAGAGAGAAAGCCACAGATGAACTAACGCATGGGTATGATCTGCAAACCACAGGCATATTTTCCCATGTAAGTACGCTTCCATAGCGATTCCCTAATTCCAGCGACGTAGGGGAAGCATTAACCATCTGGCCCGCAGCTATGTCTGCATTGGTCGGAAGCCACGTCGATGATTGTTTCCGATCTCAGAACTTACCGGATGCTGTGGGGTGCAACGAATGCTCAAGGGGAGGTCCTGGAGAAATCGGAATACGGGGCTAGGAGTGGCTGTATTTTGTAGCCTTCCTGCGCCTGGTGTGCGAGGGGGCTGGGCCATCATGAGAGGAGAGTCGACAACCCGTTCTCGTTTTCGATGCAGTTGGAAGAAGTGAGGTTGAAAGAAGGTTTAGACCGCCCGGAGGAATGCAGGTGGCGCCGTCGGCGGAGAAGGGCAAGAGTCGGTGGGCTGGTGGGTGGGTGGACATGCAGGAAGCCAGGGAGGCAAGTGCTGATGGACATCAGGTTGGCGCCAGGAGGTGGCAGGGACGATGAGGAACGGTATTTCTAGCCAACCCAACCTAGAACCAAGATAGGTACCTACCTAGGGTCACAATATTTTCCTCCCTTGGGCACGCATTGGGCACGTCACCTCCATGAAGAAGTCACCTTGGGGAAAAGCAGTGGTACGGTGGAAATAAACGCTGACAAAACAGCTGCCTTCCCCCTACCCATCCAAGGTGGCTGCTATTGCTGTCTGGTTTCTACCAGGGCCCTGGGCCGGTATCGACTGGCCCTGGACAGCTCGGTACCGATATGCCGGGACGTTATGATGGAGCAACTGGAGGTTGGGAGACTGCCGTGCCACTCAATTCCCCCTCCAGGATCAGGGACAGTCCACTAATGTCGAACTGCAAGGGCGAAGACGGAAAGGGGAAGAGCGTAGGCGCGGGTCCATGCCGTGGCTCTCGCAAATCCACTCATCCCGACAAACCACTGATACATCGCTTCGATGCCTACAGTACGTACTCACATGTTACAAGTTAGCTTACAAGCGGCACCTGGACACATGAGCCCCTTGGCGGATACGACGCCCATCCTTGTTCATCGGCACCCAAGGTTTGATGTCTTGATGTTAGGGAAGTCAAGGAGTGAAAGAGACGACCGAGCCCAACTCTCACTAACAGTGAGCCATGATGACCAGAAGAAGCCGTTTGATATCTCCCTCGCACACCCTATACGACCCCTTGGCTGATAGTCGAGTAATCAAGAATCCCCCACGGCGCCATGCCATCCGATGCCATTCTCAAATCGATCCCTGGCGGACAGCCGGCCAGTTAGCGCAACCCCTAGCGGGTTGCAATTATTAACGGAAGCGTCCCCCGATCCTGGTCGACCCTAGTCTTTACATGAGATTGCAGGTGCCAAAACGATCAGGTGATTTAGCGCTCCCCGAAGCTTGTCGATCTGCTCGACGTCAAGGCTGATTACAAGAGCGTGGAGATGATGATGGACGACAGTTCCTCGTCCCCCACATGTTCCTGAGTGGTTCGGTTCGCTAATATGTGCTGAGCCTCTATCACTTCATAAATTACCCGAGATGGTTCGTCGTCAATGTTGTGGCTTATGGAGGCGCTGCGCTACGTTGGGGCGCTTGTTAGCTGGGTTCCAAGCGAACCCTGTCTCGTCAAAATGCACTGTGCCTACACCGCTGGCGCTGGTAGGCAACAGTTTCATGACTTCCCGCAGGTCTATGGCCGACTTTGTGGCCCAGTGCGTGGAGGATTTACGTGACACTCCCTCCTTGGCATCAGCAATGCGCGAGCGCAATGCTCTGGCGCATCCCTAAGCAAAACTCACGCAAAAAACAGCCGAGAAGATCAATTCATCTTGAAAGCTTCCTGCTCTTCATATCTGACACTAGGAACACTTGTAGCTGTTCCTAGAGATGGCATGGTCAAGATTGCATCACATGCCGAGTTCAAACCAGGCATGGGAGATTACCCTATACCAACTGAATTGACAATTGACGATGTAGCCTTGTTAAGATGATAATCGGGTGGTCATAAAGGGCAGTTTACAGGCCGCTATAGCAAGTGTATTCATTGTGAATCTTAATTGACTTTTGGTTGTGTTGCAATGAAAGTCCTTGGGCTGGTAAGAAATATTGTGATGGGTGTGACGCAGTCCCAAACTAGCCAATTGAGTAAGGTGATTCTGATGGGAAATTTCGAGCTTGTGCTGGCCCAACTCGATCCTCACACCACACAGCCGCGTAGACACTTCTCAACGCACCAATTCCCGACAAACAACTTCGGAAACATCACAGATCGACTGGCCAGCCCATTGCATACACCATGTCTTTCAAGCCATCTATGCAACTCCCCAGAGCGCTGCGGGCGCTGCGCCCCAGCAGCTCCCTCCGCATGTCCGCGAACCGCTCCCGTCGCTCCTACTCGACGACTGACGATACTCCCCCGCCGCTGCTGTCCAAGCTCAAGGCCGACCTCAAGTCAGCCATGCGTGCAAAGGATGCGCCCCGCCTGGCTGTTCTGCGCGCCATCATGTCCGCCAACCTCAATGCCTCCAAGACCGCTAACCCCATCCGAACCGACATCCAGCTCGTTGCCCTGATCCGCAAGATCCAGAAGAGCTCTATGGACGCTGTTGCTGAGGCCAAGACTGCCAACCGGGAGGACTTGGTCCAGAAGGAGGAGAGTCAAATCAAAGTGCTGGAGGAATACGTAGCCGGCAGCGGTGTGCAGACGCTCGGCGAGGTCGAGCTCAAGGCCTTGGTGCAGGAGGCGGTGGATGCATCCAAGGCTGCTGGAACCAACGTCAAGTCTATAATGGGGGATGTGATGAAACGCCTCTCTGCTGCTCTCGAGGGAAAAGATGTTGACAAGAAGGGAATTGCCAAGTTGGTCAAAGAATTGACTGTCTGATCAGTCTAGGTGGTGCGTGAGACTGTGAGATATGTACAACATTGTACCCATTGTGGCGCTTGACCGGTTACTACGACCTCTCCACGATTATATATCACGTCACGATGTGCGGATTTTCAAGACTAGTAGAAGCTGCACACACCAAGAATGTGCCAACCTGTCGTCGGTATCCTAGACACACGTTGCCGTTGCCGTTGCCGCCGGAACACAGGTGTAACATGCCGATGGAGACTAGAAACACAAGAGCTTGGACAGCTCATATAAAAGACAGAAAATGAAACATGGATCCTCTTGTAGTCAATAGATATCCGAGTCGGGATAGAAAACCAAATTCCGGCTAGTTCAGAGATTTCCTACCATGATCTCAACGCAAGCGGACTGTTGTCGTAACATCACCACAAGACCAAGCTGCTTTGCCTTTTAGATAGCTATAGTGTATTTCCCGACTTACTCCATTTGCTACAAGTGAAGCCTCAGCTCAACCCAAGTCAGTTGAGTCAATGCCACTTCGGCTTCGGCTTCGGGCCCGACAGGGACCCCACGTGGCGGGCACGCGAGCCGAAGCAAAGCTAAATGCGGTGCTGCCCCGTATTAGATGATAGCCCCGCGCTTCACATGAGTCTACGTACTCCGTACTGATTACTGAATTCCGCTGACGGAATCCAACCACTGGACTGATATTATTGCACACGGGTGTGACTCACATCTCATAGCCAACATCTGGATCCATTAACTGAGTACAAATGCCTTCAAGTGTTCTTCACGGGGTGTTTGAATTTCCTTTTCGTAGCTCAAGCTTGACAACTCCCTCACAATTCCGCATTGAGTATCCTTCAATGTCTCGCCAGAACATCAGCTCCGGATCCGCCTTTGAGGCCCAGATCGGCTACTCAAGAGCCGTCATCACTGGTGATTGGGTGTTTGTGAGTGGTACAACTGGGTAGGATGCCCCTTGATCAAACTACTATGCGATTAGCGTCCCTGAAACTTTGTCCGCAGCTACGATTATAAGACTGGCGCCATCTCATCCGACGTCGTCGAGCAGGCTGATCAGACGCTTGCAAACATCGCTGCCGCGCTCAAGGATGCAGGTGCTTCCATGAAAGATGTTGTCCGCGTCCACTACATCCTACCTGACCGCGCCGACTTCCCCAAGACCTGGCCCGTCCTGCAAAAGTGGTTCGGTGGCGTCCGCCCTGCAGCGACCATGTTTCAGTCAGTTTTGATGAAGGATGAGATGAAAATTGAAATTGAGGTGACGGCGAGGAAGGGTTGTGGTGGAGATGGAGAAGAAAGTGTCATTGCGGCAATTTGAGGTGCTGTGCAATCTGTCGCCTTAATGGTGGAGGAATTTCGACGCCTGTTAATTAAACCGCAGGCTATGGTCGATTCTATCATAGCATAGAAGAGTAGGGAAAGAATGGACTTTCTCCTGAGGTATGATCTCCTCGAAGAAGCTTCTGAGTGCCAGAGAGTCCCATGCCCCATGAAGGGCGTGGTGTAGCCTTGTGTGGTTTTAGTAGTAACACGCTTCAGCGTTTTGTTCAACTTTTCCCGGGTGCCAACTGCATGAAGGCAAAGACATTAAAATTATCGTCAAGTTGGGCTTGAATGGTTTATGTTATGAACTCGGCTGAGAGTGACTGAAATTTGTACCAAATGTTGAGATGAGAAAACACATTAGGAAGAATTCATTTAATGTACAAATATTAGTTGCAACGAACATGGGGAATTCTGAACCAGTTATTATCATACATCAGCAATCAGCTTTGCCTATTTGTGGACTAGAGGGGCAACCAGACCCCCGGCAGCAAATAAAGACACAATGGTGATCAAACTTGACGTCGAGAGCAGCGACAATCCGCTAACACCATGTCCAGATGTGCACCCTCCCGCAATCCTGGATCCTATGGCCATCAGAAAGCCGCCAGTAATGGCCAGGCCAGGAGCCGTCTCAAAGCCGCTACCCTCGGCCAGAGAAGGGAAATTATGGGCGAGAACCCAAGAGCCGAGAGCTGCGCCAGCCGCAAATATTATGTTCTGGCGGCCACTGGGCCAAGAGTTGGGATTGGCGCCACGGAGAAGCCACAAAAATTGATTACCGATCTCTTCAAAGGATGTTGATACTCCTAGCATGGAGCGCCGGGTGAGGATCGAAAAGAGTTGGGCAAAGCCGAGGAAGAGGCCACTCCCTGCGGAGAAGAGAGTCCAGTCCGGTGAGCCGTTGGTGAAGACGACAGAAGTGACCACGACCGACAAAGCGACAGCCTCAAAGAGCAGGAGAGTCGAGTTCTTGGAGACACCGAGCTGTTCGTCAAGTGTCACTGCATGTGGCGTGACGCCTGTCCTTTCCTTCTGCCACTTGATGATCTTGGCAACAATCCCAACGTGTACAATTCCTCCTATAATGGCACCTCCCAGCGTATAAAGCCCGGTTTGTAGTCCGAGTCCAGCTTGAGCAAAGAGAGTACCGGGACAAGAACCAGAAATACCCATGCCAAGCCCGAGAAGGGATCCGCCGATGATGTTTCCGTCGTACTGGGAAAAGAGGCCAAGCGGGGATGAGCTGCGAGGCTTGAGAGAGACGTAGCCAAGGCTCTCGGCAACCTTGTAAATGATACTAAGGTTATGATTAGTAGATGAAGCAGAGAAAAAAATCCTCATGAGAGCTCACGCGCTACTGGCTGTTGCACCAATGAAAACTTGGAGCATGTGAAAGTCCTCAAACTTGAATTGGGAAATGATGGTGGAGGGCTGGACAATGCCAGCGGCCACCGTAGAGGCGCCAAAGACTGCCCCTGATAATAGAGTAGTCATGGTGAATGAGATGGTCTTTTTTTCTAGAAGGCGGTTAGTGGTATTGTTCGAAGCTGCTGAGGTGCCGATGGTAAGGGAACAAGAAAGCAAGTCTTTATGTGTGTGCCTCAGAGGCAGAAAGAAGCTCACCTCCCAGTAATCACCGAGGTAGAAAAATGTATAAGCCGCTCACAAATCAAGACAGGAAATGCTTTGCAGGAGCAATTTGGGTCCCCGAAGCAAGCAAGGGTTCCACGGAGGAGCTTGAGCGGAACACTTGAGAAATAAGAAAGACCGAGACCGATAGATCCGCACCACTAAACCAAGTCCGCTAGCGCAAGGCGGGAGGAGGTGATGCCATTTGCGAACGAGATTGTGAATCATTCGCGGTGAAGTGGCACATGGCCTTCCATTCGTTGGGTCTATGGTGGTTGCAGTTCTGGACTCTGGCCGTTTCAAAGGCGAGGCAACTCTGAACGACTGATGCACATTTTTTATTTTAATTTCAGAGTAAACATGACCAGAGTGACCACGATGTGTAGAACCGGCGACATCGATACGCGCGTCATGGAGATTATGGCAGTTTCTTCCGCGTACAACAACCTCTGTGGCCACGCAACCACGCAATAATCACTTGTAAGAACTGCAGCGAATCATCAAGGTCCCCGCGATGTGAGTGGACGTCCGCCGCGACAGCCGGGCATGCACACGTCATGAATAGAGTGCTTACCCACGCCTTGGGCGACATCCGGCAGCAAGCAAGGGTTCACCCCGGACGCCTAAGAAACGCTTACTACTACGTAGTACGAGTGTACGTAGAGCTGCAAGTTAAACGCCGACTGATTGTAAACAGAAAAAGACGTCACCGTTCACCGGGACGATCCGTGAATGCTCCGTCGGCGACCTCGGCGACCATTCCCCAGGTATCAGAGATCGGGCTTGGGGCTAAGGTACAGGGTACCAACAATGCGCCCATTTCTAAGCGTGGGAGATGGTCAATTCGACCCGTTTTATCAGCAATGGCCGATGTGGTTTCGTTTTCGGGGACTTGAGAAGATGTTGCCGAGGAGCGTTGTCCCCGCTGGTCAGTATTGTAAACCCGATCTGGTGCCTCTATTTGTCCTGGAAATGACAGGTAAAATGAGAAATTGGTGCATTCACGAGAATACAGTAGAGCAAGGCAGTATATAAGTGAAGAATTACCTCCGCCTAGCCAGTTCGTTTTGATGCACTTGGCTCGGTCCTTTCAATACCTATTTCACTTGCAAATTCGATTTCGTTTTCTCCCCTACCAAAGTCGTGGCGTCGTGGAATGATTTTCTGAGTCACGGACACTACCTAAGGGTCGATGAGTGGACAAGTTGACTCCTAAATAAGTGATAATTTAGGCACAGCACTTAGAGTGATAGTTAGCAAGGCCTTTTCTAGTCTTTTTTTCAAATTCAATGTTCTTTGTAGACAAGCAATGAAGACATTTTAGTTCAAAGTATGCAGTGTTTGGTCGTATCAGAGACACGCCTCATTAACCATGACATTTGTATCTGGGGGGATTGCATTAAGCGCCCCCTTGTACTACAATCTGAAACCTCCAGCAGCTCGCTTTCCTGTCTGAATTATGTATTGATATTTGGTTCCATGGGTCTGGCTTCGTTATTAGTGCGGCCACTTTGTCGTTGGTCGGAGTAGTACCTCCAGTGCTGAGCCAACGACTCTCAACCTGACGAATCAGCAAACATGATCTTGCGTGAGCTGTTCATTTCTAATCATTGAGATAGCACTCTGGAACTCTCTATCAATGGTATTGTCAGTGATTGGGACATTCAACACGTCGGCTAGCACTTCTGTTTCTGGATACATCATCCTGAGGCCAGAAAGCCGAGGTCCATTCCCCGCGTTCGTGGATGAAGCGGGGCCATTTTGGGCCGTCGGCCCCGTCCCCGTCCCGTCCCAACGGATAGCGGTAGCATTAGTCAAGGTCAGCAGCCGGGAGTAACTATATCACAAAGTGAACGCCAGTTATTCCTAGATGAGCCATTCTATTTAACATAATAGTGGTGTTTGAGAAAAAATCTTCGACATATCCAGACAATTCTCAGAAGGAATTCAATCACAAGCAACAATGCCTCGAGCCCTGATTCTCCAGCATATTGAAGGCGCCAAGCCGGGCCAAGTTTACTATCCGTGAGGGCTCAAAACTCTCACCAGGGTCCCGTTCAACTTTGCTAACGAAGCATACTAGTCTTCAGATCAAAGAGGTCCCCAAGCCGACCCCGGGACCAAATGAAGTCGTGGTTCGCCTCTCGGCTGCTGCCCTCAACCACCGGGATCTGTTCATCCGCCGCCACCTCTACCCTGCCATCTCCTTCACCAACCCGCTCCTGGCCGACGGATACGGCACCATCGTTGCCGTGGGCTCGGCCGTGACACGCAAGAACCTGCTCAACACGCCCGTCATCCTCACTCCAATGCGCGGGTGGGAGTCGGATGCAGCTGGTCCTGAAGACATTCGCAAGTTCACCGTCACTGGCGGCTCTAAGCTCACCGAGGTCGGCACTGCCCAGGACTATATCGCTGTGTCTGAGGATGAGGTTGAGCCCGCACCGGAGCACCTTACACCGGCCGAGGGCGCTGCGCTGCCTCTCGTTGGATTGACAGGCTGGCGCGCATTCGTTGTCAAGAGCAATGCCGCTTTCCCCGGCGCCAACATCCTCATCACAGGCATCGGTGGTGGCGTCGCCCTGCAGGTGCTGCAGTTTGCAGTCGGCTTCGGATGCAACGTCTTTGTCACCTCGGGCGACGAGGCCAAGATTTCCAAAGCCAAAGAGATGGGCGCCAAGGGCGGCGTCAGCTACCGTACGGACGGCTGGGACAAGGAGCTCCGGGGACTGCTGCCCGCGGATAGACCGTATCTAGACGCCGTGATCGATGGCGCGGGAGGCAATGTCGTGGGCAAGACCGTACGGCTGCTAAAGGCAGGCGGCGTCATCTCACAGTACGGCATGACGGTGTCACCCAAGATGGATTGGCTGATGTCAGCGGTACTGGCCAACGTGGAGCTCAAGGGCTCGACGATGGGCTCGCGGAAGGAGTTCCGGGACATGATTGCGTTTGTCAATGAGAAGAAGATCCGCCCCATCGTCAGCCGGACTGTCAGGGGACTTGACAACATTGCTGAGATTGACAGCTTGTTCACGGACATGGACGGAGGCAAGCAGTTCGGAAAACTGGTCATCGAGATCAATTCGGGTGGCGATTCTCCATCGAAGCTCTGAACAAGAGTGAGACATGTGAGTGCAATCTAAGCACAAGGTGAAGGATTGGGTGTTAGGCAACATGGATTTCGAAACTCGTGATAATCAGATAGAAATTGAAGAACGCCAAATTTAATGTTAAGGGTATCAGACACCTCAATAGTCCGTTTGTGAACGGCAGTGCAACCCGCGTTGATTGCCCCCCTGAATGGATGCAAGTGTGTCCCCCACTTACTCCTCTGACTTCTTCCGCTTCTTCTTTGGCCGACCGCCCTCTTCAGGAGGTACAAACTCAGCCTCTCGCTCCTTGGACTTCTCCTCCTTGCGGCTCTTCTGCTTCTCTTTGCGCTCGCTTTTCGCGGCTCGGTCCTTTGCCTCCTTGCCGAGGAAGTATTCGCCGCTCTCGATCTGCATATCCAATTTGCTCTTCTCAGGCGCGGGCGGGAAGGGCGTGTACACTTTCTTGGTCTTGTCGGTAACGTTGCGCGGCACACGGCGTGCGCTCAGAGTCTTCTTCCTGAAGTTGGGGAGGAAGCGGTCCCAGCTCTCGTTGGCGAGCTCAGGGTCCTTTGCGAGCTCACGCTTGATCATGAGCTCCTTGATGTGGTAGATGGGGTGGATGTTTGCCATGCAATCCTCGACGACTCTTCGCATTTCTTTAAGGCCCTTGTAGGGTCCCATCGCTGACACTGTGTTGCCGTGGACGAGGATGTAGGTCTGGGTGAGCAGCTCGAGCGCCTTGAGGGTCGAGCCGTTGGGGCCGAGGATTCTTTGACGCCGCTTGACGAATCGCTCCTTGTTTCGCACAAGGCTTCGGATCTTGATGATATCACACGCGACGCCATCCTCAAGGATCTTGACAGCCTGGGGGGCTGGGACGCTTCGAGCCAAGAGCTTAATCAGGTCGCGTGCGTTGAGAATGGAGGCCGGGTCAAAGGTCTTTCGGGTCGTCTTGACGGTCATTGATCCCTCGACTAAATCAAGGGTGCAGGCGATGCCGGTCTTCTCGAGGGCGCGGGTGACAAGAGGCCAGGCCTCCTTGAGGTACACCTCGCGATACTTGGGGAAGAGGGTAGCAAACGAGGATTCCTCAGCAAAGGTGCCGCCCACATTATCCTTGGGCGTAAAGGTGTCGATCTTCCACTTGTCGATGTCGTCCGTGTCCCACGGCTTCGGCTTCTCGTGCGTGGAGGGCATTGCGACGGTATCGCTCCTGGGCTGGTTGAGGTGAAATGATGAGATGGTTGAGCAGCAGATTTTGTTATGGCTGGTAACAAGGCTCCTAAGTTTTTTTTTCAGATGCAAAAGAATCCCAGGCTGCTGGAGAGTGGGGGACGCTTGATGTGGGGGACGGTTGGACCCCTGGCGTGGGCCAATCATGAGACGCTAAGGCCCCAACTCTCGAATTTCTTCGTTTGCAACACCACCGACTCAGAAACCTCGTGAGCATCAAGGTCTCATCCAACCTCACAACCACCGCCAAGATGTCGAAGGGTCGCGCAACCGGAGCGGTTGACCAGATCGTCAAGCTGATTGTGGGAGCTGGTCAGGCCAGTCCCAGTCCCCCCGTCGGCCCCGCGCTAGGTAGCAAAGGTGTCAAGTCTATGGATTTTGTCAAGGTACGCGACCATCGCTACGAGCCTTGGAGGCACACTGGAGAGTCGGGATTGGGTCAATCGCTAACCCGCGAATCAGGAGTTTAATGCTCGAACATTAAACTTCATAGTAGGCACGCCGATCCCCTGCAAGGTCGTCGTCCGACCCGACCGATCATTCCACTTCGATGTCCGCACGCCGCACACGTCGTGGCTACTGCTCAACGCCGCCCAAGGCCCGTTGAACAAGAAGGGAAACCGAAAGGGAGCGAGCAAACCCGGTCACGAGACCGTTGGTACCGTCAGCCTCAAACACATCTACCATATTGCCAAGATTAAGCACACCGAGCTGCGTCTCTCTGGACTTTCCCTCGAGTCACTGTGTAGATCTATCATATATCAGGCGAAATCGATAGGAATTGATGTGGTGGCATGATGCAAGCGTTTGAGGAGCTTGGATGGATCCGTGGTGAGAGTTATGGACATGGATAGAATCACCCACGACCAGATGTCGAGTATGTACAACAGAGTATGAATGGAACGACACCAGCTAGGAGAGAATGTACGAGTTGATCTGCCCAACGGTTATCCGTAACCACTTGAGTATTTGCATGTTTCTTCAGTAACACAGTGTTCTGTGGTGAGTGCTTGAGCCATCGCATGAGTTGTCTGCTAGCATTAGATCAGGGGTACAACACCCATCTAAAACTGCATTAGAATAATAACAGATGTGTTAGTAGTTTGATTAATTGGCACAGTTAGCTGGATGTAAATTGATAAGCTCACAAGTAGAGCACTTTCATCAGCTTTGATGCTTGCGTGGCCCACTTCAAGTGTTTTATGTAGAGAACTCTTCTGATCCTTTTGCCAATTGGGAAGACAACCCCAATAAGCACGAATCCCCAGTGACAGGAAACTCGGCATGAGTTGAACACGATGTGCGCCCTGGATCTTTAACCCCCAAGGTTGCGAACCAACGCTGGCGCATTCATCAAGGTCCATTCTTGTGGATCCATTGATCATGTTTGAGACAATGAGCAACTCAGCTTCACAGAACATGTGCCGGAGTAGAAGTCTAGAAATAGAAAATTCAAGCTCGGCCAAGCTTGGCCAGAAGAGGGGAACTACCATTGCCACAAATTGCCGATAATTTCTTCCGACTTTTGTGAGTTACTACCTCGTTGCGCCTGTTCAATGGTGGCAGGTAGATCTCAAGCTAGTCCATGACCGGAACATGGGCGGCGAATGGAGACAGCCTTACCGACCGATGGCCCGAGTCTAGAAGCATTCCATGTTGCCGCCCACTGCCACAGCGAGAGCCACCGAGTACGTAGTACGACCAATAATAAATCAAAACCAAAATAAAAAAGAGATGGGTTTTGCTTTGAATTGTCAGTTGCTAGCAATGGGCCTCATTAGACACATCAGAAAGCACATGCTTTTTTTTTTCTTGGACTGCCCTGAGTCCCCGAGATGGGACAAAGTGCCAGAAAACTATTTTGGTGGGGGCTCCGTTGGCCGGTCTTCGTCACCCCAGCTCTGGAGGCAGCGCCACTGCGGACCATTATTCTCAAAGGAGTATTCATCTGTGTCACACATGAAGAATTTTCTCGTCTTTGCTCGTGGCAATGGCGGGTGTACATGACGAACTACACGGAGAATGACACATCCAAACGCAAGCTACCATCTCTGGTACCTGGTTTGTACCCAAGTTTGCCCGTGCCATGCATGGTTGCACTTCGTAATAATACTTTGAATGAGACAGAGACATCCATGGATTGATACCCTGGAAAGGCGCTGGACAGCGCTGTTAGGCGTCCTATAACACCACCAGACTACAATATCAGTGCAGGCGGCGCACAGCAGACGACGCACACCATGTGCTGGGTACAGGTAGGTGCTGCATCTGGCGTTTGGGATCGGCCGGGCGCCGAGGGTTTGATTCCGAATGGGGTGAGCCGGTGGAAGGATTCGGGTGCTACTCCGCCGTTGGCCGTGAAGCGCGCTGAAAGTTTCCCAATTGTTCTGAGTGAGGCGTGGTCTCATGTGTACCCGACGTCGGCCGCGACATGGCGCCGTCCTCACGGGAGCCAAGCCCGCAACAGAGATGGAAGTTGACGAGTCATCTAAGGTAGGTACCCAAAAAGTTATTCCTCCTCCATCGCATCCAGTCGACTGGAGCATCGCCTCTGCCAGAAATTTTTGCTGCAAGGAGCCCTTGCTAGACCATGCGCTGGGACCAAGGGGACCAAGTTAGCATATGCCCACTTGCAACATGGGAGCTCAACGTGGGAGTTGCGCAAGGAAACCGTGTCATTGGGTTTTAGGCATGAGCTCTAAATTAATTATCACAGGGCTGAGAAATAGTCATGAATCACGAGTTCCATGGGATCGGTGGTGGTGATGTTGGCTGCGAGGTCAGTCCGAGTCGCCTCCAGGTACCGGACGGTGCGATCTAGCGCGCCTCTGGCTGCATATCGTACCGCAGAATACCGCAATGGTACGTGTTGCCTACCGACCCTAGGTACAGGTAGTAGCCGTGAAGTGGGAGCTAGAACGAAGCAGTGTCGTTTGTATGGGGAGGAGTCGGGTGCCCCACCATGGCCACCAGCAGCCTTTATCATCGTTTGTCGCAAGTCTTGTTCAACCTCGCTTCTCCTCCAAACCTTCCTGTCCCACTCTCAGCCAGTGCCTACGTCCTGGAACGTCTCCCCGTCTTCCAGTATCGATTATTATCCGATGCCTGCTCCATCTCCTCTCGGCGAGCATCCTCCCATGGAGGGCTTCTCTGGTGAGTTTCTCATCCGGCGATGCCGGGTTCGCGAGCTGCCCCACCTTGACTCTCACTTTGGCGCATCGACCAGCGATGCTTGAGGTGATCGCAATCGCTGACCCTTCTTCGTGATTCAGCTCCAGAGCCTTCTCAGAAGCCTGCGGACGCTTCCAGCACCCAAGACAAGACCAGCGACGACGAAGCCGGCGCTCGATTCTTCTCCGTTACCGACGAGATAGCCCCCACTGTCTCCGCCGCAACCATGGTCAACGAACCATCCAACAACCCGGCCAAGCGGGACGAGACGAGCTCCTTCACCGAGGTTACTGCAGACCAGCTTCAGGCTTTCACCAAGTCACTCCACGGTCGTGCTCTCCAAGAGCTTCGCATGAATACCTATCAATTCGAGGCATTCTCGCTTCCACCATCAAGAGTAAGTGCTCACTGCCCCTCTTTTCAAACAGAACGGATCGCTTGCGGCAACCCTCCATGATGTGGCGTTGATTCACATCTCGCCGACTGGTACAACGTGTTCTGCTTTTTGTCGATTTCGGGGTCAACATGCTTACCCCAGAGTTTGTTTGTCGAATCGTATTCCTCTCGCATACGTCATGCCTGGGTTCATGCTGACTGTTTCCCCCTCCTAGGTCCCATCTCATGAGGATGAATCCAGTCCTTCCACCAGACTAACAACTCCAACCTCCGCGCACTTCCAATCTCCTCACGGCAGCCCGCGACTCTCGGCCCTGGCGTCCCCTCCACTTACCCCGGCTGGATCCAGTCAGGCCGGTATCGACAAGGTGGCCAAGGATGGTGCAAGTGCCCCAGGAGCTCACGAACCCCCGACAATTACCCCTCAGCTGTCATCATCTCACGATAAACCATCGCCGGCCCTCGAGGAGAGACGTTCTACTCAGCGAGCTACTTCTGATCACGCTATTAGAAGAGCTTCATCTGCCGAGGAGAGACAGCACAAGTCGTCTTCACATCGACGAGGAATGTTTGGCGTGGGGCCTGGCTCCGTGCCCACATCTAGAGACTCAAGCCCCTCCCGGAGCTCTGCATCGAACTTCTACTCCAAGCCCATAACCCCTGGCGGTGATCTCAATGATCCATACGCCAAGGGACGTCGTCCACCGCCTCCCCAGGCTACCACCAAACACTCAATCGACCCAAGATTTGTCTTTTCCAGGAAGAAGAAGCACAGCTCCCCGCATGGGTCAAAAGCGAGCCTGTCTGATAAACGGGCATCTACTTTCTTTGGCGGCGTGAAGAACAGCACCGATGAGCTCCACAATGAGAGCACCGCCACTAGCCAAGGTCACCCTGGCCCCCATGGATCCATGGCGGATCTGAAGCGCTTCTTTCGGAAGCCAGGACATAGCCATCACCACAAGAAGAGGGAATCGTCCCCAGCCCCAGCGCCGACAGGAACGAAGACGCCACCAAGTTCTCGCTCGACGTCGCAGATGCCTTTTGGAGATGACCACAGCTTATCCTCTCGATATGGGAAGCTGGGCAAATTCCTGGGATCTGGAGCGGGTGGTTCGGTCAGACTGATGAAGCGCAAGGATGACGGAACTGTGTTCGCTGTCAAAGAATTCCGTGCAAGACACACGTACGAAACGGAAAAGGAGTACAACAAAAAGGTCACCGCCGAGTTCTGTGTCGGATCCACACTTCATCATGGCAACATCATTGAGACGTTGGATATTCTGCAAGAGAAGGGTCGTTGGTACGAGGTCATGGAGTATGCGCCATTTGACCTTTTCGCTATTGTCATGACGGGAAAGATGTCGCGGGAGGAGATAACGTGTGCTTTCCTGCAAATCCTGAATGGAGTGACGTACCTGCACAGCGTTGGCCTCGCTCATCGCGATTTGAAGCTGGACAATGTCGTTGTGAGTAACAAGGGGATCATGAAGATAATCGACTTTGGTAGCGCCCATGTCTTCAAGTATCCCTTTGAGACCGAGACAGTCCCCGCCAAAGGTACGCTCAGAACAAACTGAAAATCGAAATGGAAATACGACTGACATTATTCCACAGGTATTGTTGGATCTGACCCGTATCTTGCCCCGGAAGTGTACGATTCGAAGGAATACGATGCTGTGGCGGTGGATATCTGGTCTCTCGCAATCATTTTCTGCTGCATGACGCTCCGCAGATTCCCCTGGAAGCTCCCGCGGATGACGGATAACTCTTTCAAGCTTTTTGCTGCCAATCCGACACCTGGACATGACCCAAAGAAGCTGATCATGCCGTCAAAGTCGGCGAATGACTTGACGACCACACCGGCACGGGATTTTCTCCCTGAGCATGGTGAAAAGGACAAGCATCACCACGAGAAACACGACCGAAATGAGGGCGGTGTTGCAAACCAGCCAGCTCCCGCAAGCACTTCGCAACCTGCCAACACAACAAGCAGCATGACGACCGAGAAGAAGGAAACCATCAAGGGTCCATGGCGCATCCTACGGTTACTTCCTCGAGAGAGCAGACACATTGTCAGCCGGATGCTTGAAATTGACCCGAAAGCTCGCGTTCGCATGGACGAAATCCTGCAAGAGCCATGGGTCGCGGACACGGTCATTTGCCAGCAATTCGACCATGGCGAGGTCATCCCGGCAGAGGACCACACACATACCCTGGAGCCGCCAGCCAACTCGCAGCAGCCAGGACATAAGGCATAGAAAGTGGACAAGGCTCTCTGGTTATAGCAAGATGTTTCCAGCGGGCACTGTCACAGGAAATTGGCGTTAGGGGAGGGTTGACTGGGTAGTTACCAAATTGGGCTTATGGATGAAAGCGCATTCGTACATTGATGGACATGACATAGATTGAGAGCGCGCGATCACAGATAGATGTTGGAACAGCAAATGAGGCAAGGAAACGGCGCCAGCCGCTCGGTAATAGGATGATTCGTAGATTTCACACCAGCGTTAGAAGATAGTCACCAGCCCAGTAGCAGCGGAAACGATGTCTATTGCAAATGCAGTTCCCGGATTGGCCATGTTGGCGAAGAGTATTTAGCTCAGTGAATGTCATGCACGTGCGTTGTTAGGTTTGTGACGTCGGGATGTGATGCCGGCGGTCTCGGAGCCGGGGAAATCCAGAGCCGAGCTTGGGGAAAAAAATTGCGGCCCTCTTCTGGAAGCTGTTGGAAAGTGAGGTCCACCCCGATTGATCCCATTGAACTATTCTCTCTCCTCAACTCTGCTTCTCCTCGAGTCTCATCACGACCTTACGACCATTTTCCAGTCCGTCTAGACCTCATATTACACAATCAAAATGGTGCGTACCTCCACAATCCCCCCTCGCCCCTCCATCTTTCGCAAAGGCGGATTGGCGTAGGCCAAGTCCTTCGGCTTCAATCCCTCGGCAATGGAACCGCTAGTTGAGAGGGGCCCAATTGACAACAAAACATGCAAATGGGACAGAAACATTGAGGAAGAATTTCAAAGCTAACTCGGGTTCTACGCTGCAGGCCACCTCCATTCGATCCATCCGAGCTCTCGCTCCCCTCCTTGACCGCGTTCTGGTTCAGCGTGTCAAGGCCGAGGCCAAGACCGCCAGCGGCATCTTCCTGCCCGAGTCCAGCGTCGAGAAGCTCAACGAGGCTAAGGTTGTGGCTGTCGGCCCCGGTGCTCTCGACAAGAAGGGCAACCGACTGCCCATGGGCGTCGCCATTGGTGACCGCGTCCTGATCCCCCAGGTATGATGACAAAGACAACGCAATAGTGTCTGCATGAGGACGTTCGGAATTAAAGAACGATTGTGCTAACATAAATGCAGTTTGGTGGATCTCCCGTCAAGGCTGGCGAGGACGAGTACCAGTTGTTCCGCGACAGCGAGTGAGTAACAGTCTGCTCATGAGACGCACTCATGATCCCCAACCCACGGCCGACATGCTAACCAAATACCCCTCTATAGGATCCTGGCCAAGATTAACGAATAAGATACCCCGGATACACATTGGGTCGGAGTGTACCATATTGTACCATAGCGAAGCGGCAGTTGTCGAGGATGGGGTAAAAGACCGTGACCGGCCTTCTCTTGCAAGAGGCGATAGGATAAAGAGAAGGGGATGATGGGCATGTAAAGTAGGGCCAAAAAGGACCGAGTTCAATCATGACCAACGACAACACGTGTAGGAGAGAGAAGGTCGGAGGACTACCCCTGACCCTTTTGCTGCAAGTCATCATGTTGGGCACGCAGTTAAGGATTGGTTTTAATCTCCACTCTTACATTTTGCCTTTTCAACCCTAGACATGGCTTGGGATTGGTCCATACGGGAATCTCGGCAGCTCTATACCTGTGTGATGTGATGCGGCACGAATGCGTGAAGCTACAATAAGAACCCAACATGAACTGGACGATCGGGTATTCAAGGCTCTACGGAGTCAATAACAACAGCCGCCAGGTGCACGAGAGAGGAGTTCCACGCTCCGTAGAGACGCGGAGGCGACATATTCATTGGCTCACGGGCTGCCGTCGTCATGGGGTTTGAATTGCCTTGGGCCACCGCCGTGGTCGAAGGGCCAAAGGGCCAGGCCCGTATTTCTCCTAGAGTTAGGGAGCGGCTTGGCTGGCCAGAATCCAGAAATCTGTCGGTCATACGGATACGGGATGCAGAAACTATTTGATTTTGGTAAAAACTTTTTTGGCGGAGGCTGGTTTCTTGCTTAGTGTTTCGGTGCTCTCCCTGAGAGCTGGCAAATTGCTCATGATTCTAGGGATCTTGTGTCGCCTTGGCTTGCGAGGGGCGGCCAAGGAGAGGCAAGGGTGCTGGGTCGGATATTGAGAGACGAAACGAGAGGCACAAGGAGAGAGAATGGCTGATGGCAGCTGTGCATTTATTGTGGACAGAGACTGGGCTGGAAGGGTTGTGTTCATCATGGATAGAGCGAGTGTGAAGAGAAATTTGGAGCCGACAGACCAACCGCCTCAACCTTATCCATTCATGGCACCCCTCAACTAACAAGACAGGAACAGACTGGGATCATGGGCACATGCCGGACTGTGTAAACCGTCAATCGTGAACAGTGGGGGATTGCAACAGGAAACGAATGCGAGTGACTGGGTAACTCGGACGAAGATGATCCATGAGAGACTGGCAGACGGGATGACAGCGGAAACCGCCCCCCATACCACCTGCGCAGATCCTTCTCCTCCCCAGTTACGTACGCTAGCTCTTGATCTTTGGTATTTATGCTAGGTTCGGGGTTTGGGGTTGAGGTTTGAGGTTGAGGGGAAGGCATGGGTGCTGGCGGCCCCTTGACTTTATGAGCTGAGGGGACCCCTCCATCAGATTCGAGAGGCTCCAGCCCTGGTCCTGGGCGTCTGCTGTCAACGACGGGTGTCCGCGTCTGATTGCTGGATTGCGATGCTGGTCTGGTGGCTTCTTCATTTTATTACAGTCTCATGTCCATGCGTTATAGTCTTGACCGTGTACGTGGCTTTGAATGAGTGAGCCGACGTTGTGTGAAGATCCGGAGAAGCTGCAGTACATATTCACCTGCTTTATTAGCGTGCGTGCGTGTCAATGGTCAAGGGTCAAAAACTCAGTTCTGCACCTTACTTGGCAACTTTATTCTCGGTCAACGATTTGACGGGCCAATTGGGTCATGAATCGAGGATTTGCCCTGATCCCTGGATCACCGGTGGCCAGGGGCAAAACGGGGGCAGTTGAGGAGCCAAGAGTGCTGGAAAAAAGGCCCTTGGAAGGCCGTCGCACCACTGCACGCCGCCGATGCAGCTGGTGGGACACTGGATCCGCCGAACGATGATCCATTGGCGATCCTTGGGATGTTTCCGAATCATCGCACACTCCCTCGTCCTCTGATTGAGGCTTATTGAACTCGTTCAGGGCTTGACGGCCTCGATCAGGCTTACCGGCCTCATTAAGCCTGGCTAGCTGCAGGACGAAACATGGCTTGCAGAGGGAGTGAGGGACAACCAACAGGCGCTCTGACGTACCTTGCATGGCTACCTACCTAGGCCGGCGGGAAAATAAAAACCTCCGCAGACTTGCAGCCCGTTTGTTTCGGTTGGTTAGGTCGATTGGCTACCAATGTCTCCTGGGAGAACTCAAGCAACTGCAAACTCCACCGGCAACGCAGGAACGCGCGCGCGAAAGAGGCGGGACAAGATCAAGCAAAGCTGCGGGACGGTAAGAATCGCACGGGAGGAAGGAAATAACAGCCAAAGCCCGCCATGGCTTCGTTTTTTCTTGTTTGTTTCATGTGGGCATGTCCGCTCATCTTGGCGGGGGAGGCGGTAGCCGCCAATCTGGGTCCGATGCAGCAACATCATCCTGTCGGTGTCTGTCGGTGTCTGCAGGGCGTCCAGGAGACATCCAGGAGTCGTCCCGTCCAATTTAATTGCCGACGGGTGGGCCAGATGTCGTGTTGCCAAGCCCAAGCCAACAACCAGCACCTCCATCCTGCCTAGGTATGCCAAGGGACGCACAAACACACCAGCAATCCTACCAGACGGCCAGCAATCCTGAGGAGCGATTAAGGATTGGACTAAGCAGTCAGCCACATGTTTGAGAGAGAGGGCCCCGCCTAGTCTGTGATCTGCGAGGTTTTTCCCTACGTACTTTTTGCACTGGAGACCTGAGATGGTGTTTAGACGCCGGCCTGGTCAGAGACCATGCGGCCGGTGTTCCGTTCCGCCCACCCACGGCACCAGCGAAGGCGCGTTTGCTCACAGACGACGAGTTCCCACTTGTTCCGTCTCCATGTCTCCATCTCTGGAGTCTGAGTTCCCACTCTACCACTCCTAAGCCTCTCCAGGGTTGCGCTGATGGGACGCCCGGGATCCAGGACTAGGGGCGGATGGCTGCGGTAGCATCGAGCTGCATCTGTCCGGGGTCCACGATGTCAACCTATATCAAGGTCCTAGCCCGGCCTGTTGTGGCTCCCCTTTCTTCCTTTCTCTCGTCACCCTTCTTTCTCAATCCGGTGTTGAGCAATTGTTCTTCTGTGCTTTTCTCTCTCTCTCTCTCTCTCTCTAGTAGAGATTCATTCCTTTATTGTTCACCCATTCACTCTTTTGACATATTCACACTCCTTTGTTTGCTGCTACCAGAGCTCATCGGCTCCCTTCCAACAAACCCCAGCAACAAATTCCTTGCCCCAGCGGCTTCAAGCAGAAACTGGTTTTTCTGTTCCGATTTATATTCATCCTTGACAACAATTTCTACGATTCCCCAGCATACCATTCACCATGAAGTTCCTTGCCACCGCCCTTGGTTTCGCCTCCGCCGCGGGTGCTCACACCCTTTTCACCACCTTCTACGTTGATGGCGAGAACCAGGGTGACGGAACTTGTGTCCGTGAGCCCACCGATGCCTCGAAAGGCAACTTCCCCATCTACCCCCTCGATGGCGAAGCCATGGCTTGTGGTATGTACTTCTCCACCCATCGATACCCAATTGGACTCGTCGAGATGAGAAACAAACTATCTAAGCAATACTAACAACTTTGCAGGCTCAGGTGGCGAGATTGCTGCCGGCTACGTCTGTCCCGCCTCCAGCGGTGCTCAGTTGACCTTCGAGTTCCGCGCATCACCTTCCTACGAAAGTTCCGGTGTGATTGCTGAGGGTCACAAGGGCCCCTGCACCGTCTACATCAAGAAAGTCGACGACATGTTCAGCGACTCGGCCTCCGGCAGTGGCTGGTTCAAGATCTGGGAGGATGGCTACGACGTTGAAAGCGACACCTGGTGTACCGACACCCTCATTGCCAACAACGGCCATCTGTCTGTTGACCTGCCCACTGGCCTTCCTTCGGGCTACTACCTCGTCCGCCCTGAAGTCCTCGCCCTCCATGCCGCCGTGGACGGTGATCCCCAGTTCTACACCAGCTGCGCCCAGATCTTCATTGAGAGTGGCCCGGAGATCGAACTGGAGATTCCCGAGAAGTACGAGGTCAGCATCCCCGGCTACCTCACCAGCGATGATGCTTCTCTCACCTTCAACATCTACGAAACTCCGCTTGGCGAGTACCCCATTCCCGGCCCCGACGTCTACATCCCCACCTCCGAGTCTATTGGTAGCAAGCAGACCCAGAAGGACGGTGTTATTCCCTCTGGCTGCCTCGCCAAGAATGCCAACTGGTGCGGTGAGGCCCTCGACACGTACTCTACCCAGGACGGATGCTGGGCCTCCGCCGAGGTTTGCTGGAACCAGGCCGATACCTGCTGGGACAGCGTCCCCCCCAGCGGCCACTCTGGCTGCACCACCTGGAACGACTACTGCACCAAGATTGGCGACAACTGCGAGGCTGGCAACTACGCTGGCCTTCCCGACTTTGATCTCTCCGAGATCTTTGCTGATGTTCCTGGCCCTATCCCTACTCCCTACGGCAGCTTTGAGACCACTCCCGTGACTGGCGGCGAGAGCTCCGACGATTCCAGCGATGATGCCTCTACCACCGCCAAGGCCGCATCTACCACCAAGGTCGCCTCTACCGCCCAGGAGGCCGCTGCCGAGGAGACCTCCGTGCACTCGGCTGCCGCCACGACTACCGCCAAGGCCGCAGTCACAACCGATGAGCCCGTCGCCGAGCCTACCTACGTCTACGAGATCCCTGAGGTGTCCGAAGTTGCGACCTCTACCTACTCCGCCAGCCCCGAACAGACGTCCGAGAGCTCGGGCAATGAGAGCGGCCTCAAGGTGTCCGAGGATGGTCGATGCGGCGGCGAGACCGGTCAGACCTGTGAGGGCAGTACCTTTGGAAACTGCTGCTCCAAGAAGGGCAAGTGTGGTCGCAAGACCCGCCACTGCAGCTGCGGTTGCCAGTCTGCCTTTGGCATCTGCGATTAAGTGTAACAGCTTACATACATTTATTCATGCCAAAAAGGCGTGCACGGGACTTTGGGTAGAGAGGGATCCCGACTCTCAGCTTCACTTCGACTTATGTACAATTGGTTATGGACTTTTTTCTTCTAACGATTCACTTCTCTTTTGGTGACGGGATCCAGACCTGGAGAACGGGCGGGCTAGATCGGGGATTGTATAAGTAAACGGATTACTTAGAAAGCCAGATGAGCAATCATCTCAACACAACGAGGATTGCGACCCCATTTGATGGATCAATGTGCCATGTGATGTGTAGATGCTCCACCGAGGATATGAATGAGCATGATTAGACATAGTTCGATGCGATACCATGTCAGTGGTTGGCAAAGTTGATTCATTCTTTGAGACATTGTCTACAAAAGAGCGAGTGAAATAACGAATATGGATAAGCTATCGATATGGACAACCGCAAGATAAGGCATACGGAAAATGAGAAGGGATGTGTGATCATGCGAGGCTACACTATTTGACAGTGAGTGCGATTGCGAATGAAAAGTGGCTGAGCACGTCTCTTGAGCTGTCGTTGAGGTTGTGGCTGGCGACGCGCATGTATCCCGAGGCATCGGCAATTTTCCTGTATTCGCTTGTGAGGTGGCGATGATGACGTCGGAGATTTTGCTTGGAACTCTCCAACATTGAGCAACCCAGATTCTCCTCTGCGGTAACACCGCATACATGCTGTTGTGAGGAGCCCAAAGGGGACAAGTGGCGATGAGGCAGCCGCCACAACGGCAGGGCCGCCTCATGGCCGCCTCAGGGGTCTGGAATGCTGCTGGTGACGAGTAAGCCGCTCCAACCGCCCCAACTCACCCGCCACGGGGAGCAATACTATGTAGAGGGGAGAGAGGTGGCACGAACTGCTTGAACTGCGGGCGGTAGCATTTTGCAGCTGCTACCGTGCAAGTAAGTGAGTGAGCAGGTGTCTTGCCGATTGAGCCTCGAAGGGGATTCGAAGCTAATCAGGCGCTGTACTTGTGCGGAATTGTTCGCTGCCTGCTTCTGCTGGTCAGCTGCATGCGCTGAATGAAGGAAGTGGGTGCCATCTTTGTGTGTCTACCATGGTTGATCATCGTCGCGTGTCAACTTGAGGGTTTATCCGTTTAGGCAGCTCCAGCATTTCCTCTGCAGGACAATCTAGCATTGGCCAACTCGAGTCTCGAGAACAGGGAACACCCAGGTTTGAGGCCCAGTATCGATCAAGCATTGATCATTTCCAAACGAGCATAAGGGGGGAACTGAAGCCCGGCCGTTTGGCATCCAGGTCTATGCGGTTCTAGCTTTGTGGCACTTTGATAGACATTGTGATTGCGCTCTGCATGTCACCGTCTGTTCCATAACTCGCTCTTACCACGTTCTCACCTTGTTCGAGAGGAACTGCGGGCTTGCGGAACAACTCCTGGTCGACTAGCACCTCCGCCGTCTCCAATCTCGCCACAACCATCATCTCGTCACATTCCCGCTAACAAGTCAAGCCAAGGCACCTGCTCCCTAGGCCCTGTTGAGCCCCTTCTGTCTTATTCGATAGACCACCTGATACCTGTTCTTCCGGGTGCCCGTGAGGCGTATAATTTATCAAGGCTTCCGCGCACAGAAGTCAACAGGCACCGAACTGGCCCTCTCCAGCAAATCGAGTCAGTGGTATCTCCAGTTCATCAGCCCCCCGATCAGGCCTAGGGCGACAACCGGCGTTGCCGTTTTCTCTAAGCCGCCTAGCCCCAACTTTCAGCACCTCCTCCCCGTGGGCTAGGTAGTCTCTTTAGCGGGCTGTGACCGCTCCAGCGCCTCCCTCCACCTCCCCGGCTGTGCCTCCCTGGTCCCTAAGGTGCCTAAAGGCGACTTACGCCAGGTGCCTGCTTTCACCCGTCCATCACCTAGAAGAAGCAGCTACAAGGACCACCTACACCTAACAACCGCCTAACAAAGACATCATACCGCCTAAGAAATTACCTAGGTAGGTACCTAGGTACCTACTTAATCAACAAGACCTATACGCGCATTCACCACCACCACCAGCTACCTAGGTAGGTAGGTAGGTAGGTAGCCACCCGCCCATCTGCAATCCCGCCTCCGTCGTCACCTGCCATCCTGGGCCCGGACCTGGACCTGACATAACCCACCTAAACTATCTCGCTGTCCCAAGTCCCAAGTCCCAAGTCCCCAAAGCCCCAACCCCATCTCCTCCGCGACACGGCCTCAACCCTCGACGACCTACCGCTTCCTCCGACTCCTGTCGCCTCTCCTGCCGCTGCCGCCATCGCTGCCGCCATCCGTCACCATGTCGAGTAATCGCAACTATGACTTCTTGGTACGATCTCCGAACTGTCCTCCCCCCCACCGCCGCTGTCCGCGCTGCCCACCCCCTGCTTGCTACGTCCTGGATCTTGTCATCGCAACCCTCTCGATCAGATGCTTCGAGCAGATGCCCCCAGCAGAAGCCGTATGGAAAACGCATCGCCAGGTCCGAGGGGCTGCAGCCGGCCTCATGCGTTGGCCTCTACTGAGACCTGCCCTTGCTAACTGGGACCCGCGAATAGATCAAGCTGCTCCTGATAGGCGACTCCGGCGTCGGCAAGTCGTGCTGTCTGCTGCGCTTCAGCGAAGATTCCTTCACTCCATCCTTCATCACCACTATCGGCATCGACTTTAAGATCAGGACCATTGAGCTCGATGGCAAGCGTGTCAAACTGCAAATCTGGGACACCGCCGGCCAGGAGCGCTTCCGCACCATCACCACTGCCTACTATCGCGGTGCCATGGGCATCCTCCTCGTATACGACGTTACCGACGAGCGGTCATTCAACAGTACGTCTGCCTTCCATTTCCCTATCTTGGCGAGCCCATTTTCTATCGGAACCGTCGGTCTTGAATTCTCGATGTGGCGTCCGGCGTAATCGCCCATCTTCAATTGTCGTCATTGCTCGCCCCTGCGCCTAGCCCCCAAACACCGACTGAAACACCTCTTACCCCCCAACTGCGGAAGAAATGCTGACACGGTGATGCTCCACAGACATCCGCACCTGGTTCGCAAACGTAGAGCAGCACGCCACCGAGGGCGTCAACAAGATCCTGATCGGAAACAAGTGCGACTGGGAAGAGAAGCGCGTGATCTCAACCGAACAAGGCCAGGGTCTCGCCGACGAGCTCGGTATCCCGTTCCTCGAGGTTTCCGCCAAAAGCAACATCAACATCGACAAAGCCTTCTACAGCCTAGCCGCCGACATCAAGAAGCGCCTCATAGACAACTCCAAGAACGAGCAAGGGCCCTCGGCAAGCGGCGTCAACGTCGGGGAAAAGAGCGACGGCGGCGGTAGCAAGTGCTGCTAAGCGTTCCGGATGACGCAGCATGCATCCGTCATTCCCTTTGCTCTTCATTTTTACTTATTTTAGTTACATTGGCACATCCTGTGTATCAGCCAGCGTGCCTGTCAGGATCACAGAAGATCGGAGAGGAGAGCTGGGAGAGGAGAGAGGAGAGAGAATGGAGAAGACGGCCAGTGGTGGAGGAAGGAGAGGAGGGCTGGAGAGGGATAGATGAGTTGTTGAGAGGGCCAGAGAGCGCGGCAGCCTCAGTAACGAGAATGAAGGCACAACCACACACGGGAGGCTCGGGTCATGTCTATTCGCCCCGGTCGGCCTTCCCAACCCCCTAGAGAACAAATATGGTCTGGAGTTTCGGTTTTTGATCTGGGTCTAATACACGTTGCTACCGTTGTGTGCTTGTTTGCGGTTCCGTCGCGATGAGTCATGATACCTGTGTGGAAATGGTTCACGGAGGAGAGCAGGAACTAGGAGGAACCGAGATGATAATTAAAGAGAGAAGGCATGAACAGGGTGCAGGGGAAACTGCGCCAGGAACAGACAAGGTCATCTTTGTGGGTGGGAAGCAGGCATGTGTGGTGGAGAGAATATGTCTTGTTTTTGTAATGCTTTTTTCGTGGTTGATTACTAGCTTTGTTTCTATATCTCGACGAATGACGCAGTGAGCACTGTACGTTGAGTCTGGCCTTCAACTTCTCTAGTAAGCGTACGTTGATTCCAGCTGCGGATGAAGCGCCAGGCGACATCAGGGGACTTGCACACAATAAGGAATCGATTCCGCAGTTTCTGGCGAAAGGCATGGTCATCTTTAAGGGGGACGCGGGTGTTGCGGGCAAAGATGGACTGGTTCTCATGAAGGGTAGTGGCAAGGTGGTAAGGGTTGCTTGTAGCCCAGGGCTCATTGCGAGCTTTGCTATCGGTATCAATGAAGGCTTGCAGGTCAGTGGCGGAGATGGTCGAGTTGTGCATGTGAAGCAGGACGACAGCAGGCTCGACGGTGAAACCTGACCGGCGGACAAGCTCGTTGACGAGGTGCTGCCAAGGCCACTTGCCCTTTACGCGAGATAAGCGGGCATTGATGCGGTTGGCGGAGGGTGCGAGGGAACCTGGAGCGATGGTGAAGGCTTCGACCTCTTCCTCTGGGGAGACGGAGGCCGGGCCGCGGAGGGTAGAGGGGACCGAGTTGGTCCACAAGCCGGTCTTGGAGCGCAGCTTGAGCTGGGCGAGGCGGAAGACGCGATCAAGCTTGGCCTGGTAGACGATAGCTGCAGCATGAGAGGCAAAGGAGATACGGTAGTTTCCTAGGGGGTCGAGGGTCCAAGGGTCGCGTTCCTGATGGACTGGAAGCGGGTTAGTATAACGTGTGCATGTGTTTGACGAGGACGTAGGGCAGCGGACCTTCGTTGAGTCCGGCGCTCCAGTCGGACAGATCCCGAGCGGCGAGGCGAGCGAAGTCGCTCGATCGCAGACTAGAGCTCAACCCCCCGACTATGAGCATATGGTCCTGGCGATTGTCATCCTTGGAGAAGTTGATAGTGACCCGTTGGCGGCTGGCCTGCTCATGAGGGAGGAGGCCGGTGGGAGACCTGTGGCGGGGCATCCGCCACCGCGCAAACTCATCATTGGGATTTGTCTTGCTGGACTTCAGTGGAGTGAACACTGTGGCAGCGGTCGTCGGGGAGGCATTCTCAGCCGTGCTTCCGGGAACGGTCCATCGCTTGGAGTTCTTGTGATTGTTGTTGTTGTTGTTGTTGAAGCCGTTGGAGGCGGCCGCGGATGATGTGGACGACAAGAGTCTAGCTCGCGGGGTGGCAACGGCGACAGCGGAAAGCGCCTGGGCGTAGGCGAGCCATCTGTGGCGGATCATACAGACGGTGGAGTGGCGGAGGACATGGAATTCGAGTTCCCAGCGAGAGGGAGTCGACCGTGGGTTTGCGGAATGGGAATTGCAACGAGGTTGAAGTCGAGAACTGGAGCTCTCTCCGTCTCAATGGCGGTTTTGCGCCGGCGCTGGGATTGGGCCGAATAGTTCCGATGTGGTTTAGCGGTCGTGTTTTTCGGAGGGGGCCCGGCATGTGGAGGACGGACCCTGGACCCCCCACCTATCTTGAAATCCACCAAGTGCTGGCTGTGTCTTTTGCTTTAACGAATCGAAGGTTGTTCAGAGCCAGGAGAAATAGCAATCATCGGGATGATATGTAAACCTTCAAGGCCTTCTTATTATGTGATTGTTGCGTAAGAACCTACACTTCCCCCCAGTTGTGACCCTCGTTCTATACCTATGTTGACTAGGTAGACATTTGGAAGAGGGCTGGACATTGTCCACTCTAACACCAATGACTGAATATTCGCATTCAAGTTAAGCTCTCAGCCACTCCAACACATCTACTTTTTCTCAATCGGATAGTCGTCATTTCCAACTCGAGACCAAGAGATAATAGACCATCTTTTCTCTCAGTTTTTGGTTGTGTCCGGCCTGTGACATGGGTCCTTATACTATTACCACCCACACACACCAACGCACCAGCTGCCTTCCGTTCTTGTTAGTGGAAGGCACGCAGAAAACTTTCTGCCCACTAAATATGCCAATTATCCCCACGCAAGATGATCAACTTCACCATTTCACTTCTTCGCAACGTTGCATTTTCAAGGCACCAGGGACCATCCCTCGCCTTCACCGCCCACTATGCTCGTCGCGAGCCTCGATGCCAAAGTGCGGCCGCTGTCCAACACAAGTCTCGAAAAGTCCAGCCTTTTGGGCGCCGCGCGCATCTACGTGAGCAAGGACTCGCTGCTGTCTCTCACGGGCACTCTCGAGAATGGCAAGCACTGCCTCGTCACACGCCTGGACATCCCTGGCCCGAAGGATGCCGCGGACGACCGGGGCGAGATACAGCGTGAGGCATCGCTGTGGATTTTGCCCGAGAAGAACCTCAGTCCCAACGTCGTCATGATGACCCGCGCCTTTCAAGAGGCGGCCGGTTTCAAGCTGGGTGACCAGATCCGCATCACGCTCGCGGGGGCTACGCCGGATGCTGAAGAGGTTGTTGTCGAAGATGAAACCGGCGACAAGGCTGAGTCTGGCCAGGCTAGAAAGTACCCTCTTGTCTGGGAGCCGGCGTTGAGTCTTTCACTTGGTTGATTAGCCCGCTGTTCACTCACAGATAAACTTGATACTAATTCATCCCAGATCGCGCCGAACTCATCTTTCCCGGCATGGTCTTGGAGGGCGTGGCCATCAACAAAGTGCGCCGGAACTTCAAGGTTCTCTCTGTTAACTCACAGGCTAACAGCGTCGCCCGCTTCAAAACCGAGTCGTCTACTATCCGTATTCTTCAACCTGGCGAGGAAACCGGACCAGTAGTTGGCGAGGCCGGAGGTGATCTCCTTGTGACCGGCATACCTGGCTTCCCCGTCCAGGTCAAATCTCTCAACAACTTCCTTAGAGGCTTCTGCCGTCCATTCTACGCAAGGAATGAACGTCAATCATGCGGCCTCATTATCCATGGTGGAAGAGGCACTGGAAAGACCTTTATTATGCAGCGCATTGCCGCAACCAACTGGGGTAAGGTACACTGGATCAGGCCATCCGACAAGCTCACGAGTATTCGAGAGATTTTCAAGCTTGCCCAGGGACAGCAGCCGAGTATGGTTCTTATCGATGAGCTGGATGGGCTCATCAGCAAGGACCGTTCCAACCGTGACTCAGTTATTGAGGCTATCGGCGAAGAACTCGACAATCTCTCGGCCCTCGCAGCCGCTAACAATGCTCTTCCGAAGCTCGTAGTCATCGCAACTTGCTTGGACTACTTCACCGACGTCCCCCCAAAACTACAAAAACTTACTCGATTCAGTAAAAACATTACTTTGCCCATTCCACGGACATTAGAACGACTCGAAATTCTGAAGTTTATCGACCCACCAATCAAGGCGGAGGAGAGGGAGCTACTGCTATTGAACATGGCCGAGCGAACACATGCATTTAACCCCAACGATATTAGCAGGCTCGTTTCAAACGCTATGGAAATATTTGGTACCCGACTCGATGATTCGGGAGTCGACTCTTCTCTAGGCGAAGAGCAGTATCTCGTCAAGACGGACTTGGAAAAGGCCCTGCGCAACACTCGACCAACGGCCATGAATGACATCAATCTGAACCCCCCAACCATCCATTGGCAAGATATTGGTGGTCAGCACACACTAAAGAAGGCCCTCAATCTTATGGTCAAGTATACCAAAGTGCGTCAATACTGCTTAAAGCTCCCCTTTCTCTTATTTGCATCACTGACCCTGCTCATCTAGAATCCTGAGCGATTCCTCCGCCCTCCTGGAAAAGGAATTTTGCTTTACGGCCCTCCTGGTTGCTCAAAGACCCTCTCTGCCCAAGCCACGGCTACCGAGTCTGGTTTCAACTTCTTCGCGGTCAAGGGAGCCGAGTTGCTCAACATGTATGTTGGCGAGTCTGAGCGCGCCGTTCGTACCCTCTTTGAGCGTGCTCGCGCAGCCTCTCCCTCCATCATCTTCTTTGACGAGATCGACTCCATTGGCGGCCAGCGTACAGGTTCAGGTGGCAATGCGTCTCGAAGCACCGGCGCCGTCAACATGCTCACCACTTTGCTTACTGAAATGGATGGCTTTGAAACTCTTACTGGTGTGCTCGTCCTGGCCGCCACTAACCGCCCGGAGTCCATTGACCCGGCTCTCATGCGACCAGGTCGCTTTGACCAGGTGCTTTATGTTGGGCCGCCCGATCAGGCCGCCCGCGAAACCATCTTCAAGGTTAATACGCGTGGCCTTCCCGTGGCCGAAGACGTCGACATCTCGGAGCTGGCGCGCCGTGCCGAGGGCCACTCGGGAGCCGAAATCAAAGCCGCATGCAACGATGCCTGCGTGATAGCGCAGGGCTCTTTCGATGACGACGAGGGCGATGCAGTCAGCAAGCCTCAGGTTAAGATGGCTGACCTGGAGGGCGCGTTGGAGCGGATGCCACGCAATATTACGAAACAGATGATTGATGGATACGAAAAGTGGTCAAAACAGTTTAGGAAGCTTTAGAGAACGTTACGTTATGATGGTTCATACACGTGTGGGCCTATGTTGCGATTGTTGATTTGGAGGATCAGTCAAAACCAGTTGACTTCTGCAGATAGATGCACAAATAGAGGGAGCATAGATAGATATTGGTTCAGGGACTTGTTGAAGCGGCCTTTGAACAGACGTTCTTTTAGGACGACGCCTTTGGTCTTGAATCTCCCATTTTGCATAGTCATTAGGGAGCGATGATTTTGCTGGAACAGAGATGATACTTGATGTGTTCTAGTCACACTCACTTAGTCGCGGATACCGGATTTGACCTCCAAGTCGGTCTTTTGTTCATTCAGTCATGGTGAATTTAACCCGGATCAGTCTCATCTGACCCTAATCCTGAAGCTCCGAATTGCCCCTCGCGTGGACAAACTCGGGGGGAAACATGAGATATGTATGTTACACAACACGAGCAGAGTCGTCGCTCGTACGTCCTCCTTGCGGCTGCCACTCTGCAACCTTTACCTCCTCTGCGTCTATTCCGTCGCGGTCCTGCCAATCTCTCTTCGCGGGAAATCCATATCCTTCCAAAACAATGCCATGCCATGTCGACACTCTTCGGCGACTCTATCACCCAGAGGGCTGACTCTAGTCCTGACAAAACCATTAGACCGAGCATCGTGAGCCTCCGTTGGTCCGTCGGAATAGAACCGAGAACGGTAATGGAGGGCCCAGGATGCTCGGCGCAAATCCCACAATGAAGCAAACACAACGCCAGCCCTCTCCCCTGTCCATCCTTGCCCATCCTTGCCAGCTGGGTCCGTCCAGGTGAGAAGAGCCTCATCAGACCGCGTTCCTAACCTCATTCCTCAATGATAAACCAAAACAATGCAATCCGATATCCCTTGCGCCGTCGCCGAAAGAAGTGGGGAAAGTGCCGTCACGACTCTTCGTCAGATCGTGGGCCGCCGGTCCGAATAGAAGGGGAGAGACTAATGGAGATTTTTTTGGGGGCACCATTGCCGGAGCCTGCTGTGAAGCTTTTGCGTCGTCGAAGGACACCATGCGGAGCACCAGGACCAGAGACCGCAGAACTGGTGCTGTTCCGTCGCTTGTTCTGCATCAACTTGCCCAGTTCGTCCTCGTCCTCGTCTTCTTCTCGGCGGCGCTTTTCCGCGAGCCGCTCGGGGGGCGGCACTGACTCAAGACCTCCATCGCTAGTGGGGATTACGATTTCCACCCTACCTTCGCTCTGCTGACCCTCTAGCGATGCCTTGGGGTCGATATTCTCATCCGCCTCTTCGTCAGAGGCGTAGTCGACAAGTAGTTTCGAGGTCCTAGAGCCATTAGTTAATGGCGCCTTCTCGCCTTCCTTGGCATGATGCTCATCGTCATCCTCCGGATCCGAAGTCGCCCAGTATTCTTCTTGCTCCTGTTCAACAGTGATATGCTCCATGAGCCTCGAGTTCGGAGGTCTCCGGCCCAGTTCTTCCTCAGCTTCCAAGAAGTAATCCATGTTGGACGTATAGCCTTGCGTTTGGTCGTAGCGGAGGATGATGTCCCGGAACGTAGGCATATAGTCAAGACTAAGTAGCCGCTCTCGAAAGTTCACAACAAGGTACTTGACCAGGTCTTTCAAGTTCTCCTTCTTGATGTACTCGAAGAATTCTAGCGAAGCAGAACTCAGAAGGTTGTCTCTGGGCATGGCTCCAATTAGAACATCGAGGATCGGTCCCATAATTTGCTTCTCAGTCAAATGCCTGACATAAAACTCGTCCTGAAGTCCAATCAAGGATCTGAAAAATCGAATGGCAACTATTGCATGATTAGGATAGGGGTCTTAGAGAGGGAAAGAAGGTGTTGTACCTAGCCGCAAGTACTTCTCAGGACATTCAAGAAGTTGGGCGATTCGCTGCGCAATGTTATTGGTCATGACGAAGAATTTGCATCGTAGGTTATGCTGGCGGACAAAGAAGCAGAGGATCTCGATCAGATACGTAAACATGGACGCTTGCTGAGCGGGAAAGTTCATGTCCGTTCGCTTTTCCAGGTCAAACAGGGGTTTGAAGAGTCTGGGGGCAGATCGCTCGTAAAAGCGAGTCAAGAACACATCCTGCTGAGGGTCGATAGTGGGTGGAGGTCGGGGTCGGCCGGCGAATTCGCCATTAGCCTTGACGAAGGCTTCGGTGCTTTGAACCGGCACACCAGGGTCTAAGAGGACTTTGAGAGCTTCTGAAATTTGGGACTTGACCCCAAGATCAACCTCTACGAGCAGTAGGTCGATCAACGAGTCGGTCAACGGCGCCTGGTTTTCATGCATCTGACGATAAATAGTCTGTCGGATCATCTGTGGATCATGGTCGATAATGGAGATCATGATATCCGTCGCGCCCACTCTCACTCCGACGTCACCGTGTCGTAGACCGAAGTGAATAACTTGAAGGAGCCCATGTGCAATAAAGTTGTTGTATAGCGTTTGTCGAGCTGGCGGTTGAATGTTTTTGGCGATAGCACAGCACTGCTGGATGAACAAGACCGCTTCCTTCTTCCTCTTCTGGTCAGGAGCAGCAGAATTGAAGATGCCGAAAAGCTCATTAAGAAAGACGGCATTCGCCTGAAGATGCTGAACGATGTCGACCTGGTTGAAGAAGATGAGAGAGTTGAGAACGGAAAACGTCGGGTCGTCAAGAATGCGGGCCAGGACAACGTCCTTGAGATACTGAAGGCGGTAGGTCTGGTGAATTTTTCTCCGGGTCTGCTCATCCTCAATCGGGACCACCTCCTTGTATCGGCCTTGGTTGTCTAACCAGTGACGATGGTTGGCCTTGTGGCTCGGGAAGTCAGGGTCGTATTCCAGCGCACCAACAACCCCTAAAACGCATTCGTCCGATACAGCGTGTTCGATGATCGATGTGTCGTTTAGGAGAATGATCGTCTTCATGATGTTACATAGCCGATGAAGGTCCTGCAGACTCTCGAGGTCTTCCGCTATCTCGACCAAGGGAATGAGGCGGCCAATGTAGTCTTCGGCCATGATGGACTTGGCAAGCGCGTCTCGGCCGTTGGCCGTCGAGCTCATGATTCGCATGTTGGCTTCGATCTCTGGGAGGTTTCCGAGTTCCGCATTAGGGAGGTTGATCGTGGGTTGGACTTCGATAGCAAGGTCGTCAGAGAGTCCATCATCTAGAAATGACATCAGCATCCAGTCCAGGCATGTAGAGCGGGCCCACGTACCGGCGCCAGCTAGGTTGTTGTGAAATGATTGCTGAACACTACTGACAAAGCGCCTACGGTAAGTTAGCAGGTGCTCTTTTGCGAGCACGTGTAGCTAGTGTTACGACGCACCATATCATGGCACAACCCTCAGGTTCTTGGAAACTGAGGGCCATGTCCACACCACTGCCAGGCTCTTGCCAGACGATGAGGGTTTCTGCGGCGACCGAGTCAGATATGGTATCCAAAGCGACAATGGGGGATACGGCATACCTTGTTGCTTCTGGAAGCCATCCTCCTTCTGGATCTTGGTCTCTAATAGGAGACGCTCAGGTTGATCCTCGGACTCCACGATGACACGAGGGTCTTTCCGGCCATCTTCGGTCTATGAATTGTGATGTCAAGTCAGCGACAAGGCTTCGGCGCAAGGAACTATGAGTCACGTAAGCAGCGCGTATGAGACGTACCGTTGTAAAGGATGCGGTGCAGAAGCCGGTGCCTCGGTCGAACCAGTCATTGTTGCGCAGCTCGTAGACCTTGACGCGCTTCTTGTCGGTGGGCTGATGAGGCACGGGCTGTGCCATCATCACAGGCTCGGGTTCCCCCTCAACGGCGAGGTTCGTATACGCAGCCAGGTCTGGGGTGAGTTCCAGATGCTGTTGTAGGGACAGCTCGGAGGGTTCGTTGTGACTCAGGATCGTGAGCGCCGCCACGGTTCCTCGCGGTGCGCGCGAACACGGCGCGGCAGTTGTCGGAGACAGAGAGGAAGATCGAGGAAGGAGGTGCAGCGCAGCGACACGGCGTGTCAAAGTAGGTAGCGGAAGAAGGTCGATCAATGCGCCATGCAATTAAGGACGAGCGAGGCGGCCGGCGCGAAATCGGAGAGGGCCACGCCACGAAGTTGCGGGTGGGCGAGAGACGAAAGAACGGGGTGAGACCGAGACGGCGATGGCAGCCGGGACGAAAGCGCGAAGACGAAGCAATGGCGATGGCGACAGATGTAGCAGGAGGTGGGAGCGGCAAGGCTGCGGGCCGGTGGAGATGCGAGCGGGCGGGCGATCGGGTTCCGATAGTGAGGACTTTTGAGGCTGTCGAGGATTGCGGACGAGGTGGGCAATGCGCGTGACCAGGCTGCCAGATGGTGTTGGGTTCGGGCCTTGGGGGGCGACGGGGGCGACGGGGGGTGCTGCTGCCCATTTTTCGGCCCCGAGCCACGCGATAGGTGTGGCTGGGGCCTGTTATCGTCCAACCAGCTTTCAGTGCTAGCACGCCATGCTCACGTGATTCTGCTTTGGCCACATTGTCGCCATGAAGTGGGTTGAGGCTTGCCCCTTTAGCCCGATCTAACCCCCTTGAAAATAGGCCTCATCCACTCTTGGCTGGACACTTGCTGCGAATACCCGTCGTGATGTAATTTTTTGCAGCCCATAGTTGGGTATCGATAAAGAGGAAGCGCATCAGCCACACATGACATAACAATCGATGGGTCACCATCTTTACATTGTAGCACTTGTTTCATCGGGTATCTCTGTTCAGCTGTGCATTGTCTTCCGTCTCTACCTCCATCAAAATTCGTCACTGCTAACCCCGCCGACGCCAATGCAAAAAGGGCCGGATATATTAACTTAACACTAATGTTAAAGTCAGAGCATATCCCACCAAAGAAGATACTGACATCCCAGATATGCTATGCTATAAAGAATGAGCTCTATTATGACCGCACAAGTGGCCAATGCCTTCTCTTGCCTCCAGTTCAAGTCTCCGCTTCAGTATATGGATTTCAATTCCCAACAAGTGACATTTGCCAATGCGTGACCGCCCAGCTCATGACACGTCCAAAGTCGTGTGTCAAGTGTTCCCAATGGTAAGCTAAATGGGTTGGAAGCGAAGCTTGGCGGGGTTTCTTGAGAGCCATCACAAGGAAGTATCAACACCAACACAGTTTCACCCATTCCATCTTTAGTAGTTGGCAATGTTTCGCTCCTGTCACTCCGCATATTGTACGTAGGTAGTGATAGCTAAATCACCAAGTCGGTGTGTATACGGGGCCCTCGGCAGCAGCATCTCTATTTAAGTCGGTCACAGGAAGCTAACTCGACAAACCAGTGGGCGTGGCAAGATCTCGATCGATGGATGCCGAGTGACACGGAGCGATCTGTAGTTTATCGTAGTTAGTTGTAAGTACGGGTGTGGCAGCTCAGTTAGTCTTCCCATCGGCTCCTTCGGGTCCAGTCTTATTCGAGCCTCAGGGGAGGCAAAGAGCTCATTGGAGGCTACACGCTGCGCGGGGCGTATAGACAGTCCAGACACGGCGTTGCCTTGAGAAAGGTTCCAGAGGCGTTTAACTTTGAAGCACAATAGGCATAGTCAGCACCGCAATCCACGGGAGGGCCAGCTTTCTACGGCGATAGCGCTCGGGGTTGTCGGCGCTCTTTGTTCGGTATTCATCAGGAGCTGCAACCCAGATTGGCTCAGTGAAGTAGGCAGTGGGACGAACGCCATAGAAGCAAACAGAGCGACAGGCGACCACTTTGACCCTATTTCAATGCAGGCTCGTGGCGTTTAGTGAGGGGGAACTTGGGAATTGAGGACTTGTGAGACGGAAGTTCCCAGCGCTGAGGAAGGTTTCCGAAGTCTACCTAGACTAATCGGCTGGGACCTGGTGGCTTTCTTTGTCATCAGGCTTCCAAAGATTCTAGCGTCGATGGAAAGGCCGACCACGGGCACCTCCAAGCTAAGCGAGAAAGTGGGGTGTTTCATGTGCGAATCATGCTGATTATTCTCTGTTTATTTGGCGCTGACGGCCAGAACGCCAACACTTGGTTGCATCTCCATGCATTTCGGAAAATAAAATGAAGATCTGGAAGGATTTCCAAGCATCCGGTCACTTGTCATGCACACATAGCACATCCCGAATGCTTAAGCGGGGCATTTATGATGTGGTGAGGTGGCCAGGGACAACCTTCAAGCCCCTTTGGCCGTGTGTCTGTGTTAGAGTGCGGTGTGGCTTGGGGACAAGAATCATCAACCCCTGATGCAGATCAACAGGGGGCTCTCAGCTCGTCTGGAATAAGCTGAACCACTGCGGAAGGGAAGCTTAAAACAGCACGTCCGTGAGCAATTAGCTGAGGAAACGGCATCACCCAGTTAGTCATGGCGCAATGAAGCCCAATGTTCTCTGTTGCACGTGTAATGTGTAACATGTATCACAAAGACGGGGAGGGTTTTTTTTTTGTTTTTGTTTTTTTTTGAACTAAACAGGCATTGGCAAAATGAGTAACGCAACATTTCCTGGTCCTATCACCATCGAGGCTGTCCAAGGTTCGGCAGCCAGACCGTCAAGGCTGACCCGTTCAATGTACGTAGTACCCATGAAGCCATCCGGAAAAATAAGAGGTGGTGTTGACAGGAGAGGATCAGCGGCGGTGATTGTGTGAGGGACGGAGCCGCGACATTGATGAAGGGAAGCAGCTCCGCGGCGGTTTCAAAATCAATATTCTTGGCACAAAATGTCGCCGCACGCAACTATTATGTCATCTGCCAAGCAATCAAATTCCCGACAATGCAGAGATTTAGCGACTATTAGATGCAATAGACGACGGCGACTTGGCAGTCGGCTTAGGCGGCGGTCAGTCTGGGTCCGGACTGCGGATCTCATGCGGTAGGGCAGATATTCGTAAGCAAGGAGGTTGAGGAGCTAGCATCAAAGATTCAGCTGCTCGCGGGACCGAAATCATGCAGGCGGCGCCCGTGTTGGGCTTATGGTGTAAGATGATACATGTGTCTGCGTCTGGCGGCGTCCACCACGGTCCGCAAGTGAGAAAGTCGTCGTGTCGTCGAGCTGAACATGTCACTGGGATCCATGCCACAAACGCCCGGTCTCCACCCGAGGCGCGCGGGCGAAATTCAGCGCGACGACAAGCAGCACTATCCCTGCCGCTTGGATCGAGGCCAACACTGGGACGCGATGTGGAGCGTTTTCGAGCGTTTTCGATTTTGGAGCACACCTAGACATATTAGGTCGACGTAGCAAGTTGTCCGCACCGGGCCCGGTGGGCAGGATACGGCACCAGCATGGATGGGCGCTCATCCCGTAGCCGCAAGCCCGTAGCCTCAATCAGAAACAGGGGGTCGTTCATTTTCTTGCAACGCGGGATAGACTACAGTGGAGCGGGGCAACTTGGCAAAGCGCTCCGGTGGGAGGAAAGTCTAACAGTGAGAAACTCCGGACACTTTGATTACGGAGTGCATGCGTAATAGAGTGCACATTGGCACATGAATACGAAAGGGTGTGGAGAGGAAGACAATGGCTAATTAGGCCGTGTTGGCGAAGGTTTCTTGACAGCTTTTCTTTCGCTCTGCTGTGGCTGCGGCTCCAGTTGGTGTCGCACAAGTGACGCAACATGGTGACATCCCCCATTGCCACAATTTCAGGCTCAAGTAAGGAGGACCTGGGAGGAGAATGATGCCTTAATTAGCCCTCCAGGCGAGCTGCCACACACCTTGTGCGCCAACCGTGCGCCAACCGTGCAGGACGGTTGGTGCAAGCCCAGCATTAACTGTGGGCAGAGCTGTGGGATAGGGACGCGGGCCTATGGCCAGTCTGACCAGTTGTCGATGCCAGTGTAGTAGCGCATCTTGTCTTGGCCCTCCTTGCCTCCCTTCGGGGACTCGGGGCGCTCTGGGGGGGGGGGGTTCCTGGAAGCACCCCGTTTTAGCGTGTTGCAGACACAACCCTGGCTCGCCTTGTGGCTGTCCTTGGCTCCTTGTTGGTCCATCTTCTCCTCAGTTAGATCGTGATGAGCTGGCTGCTTTTTTTTCTTGGCCTTTTTTTTCCTGTTAGCTGCGTCTTACATGCAGCCGTGTCCGGGGTCTGTTCCGTGCTGTTGCGTTGCGTGCTTACGGCCGAGGTGTTTTACAAAAGGCGAACGTCGCCGCATCTCGTCGTTGCTGGGCGTTTGCATATATTCCCCCCCCCCATCCCACCCTCTCCTTGTGCTGTCCCTCCATCTCGATATTCGAGCTTTAATTGCGCATCGTCTCTCATCATCTTGGACCCGGCCAACTGGATCTCTGTAGCCAGCCAGTGGCGTAAGACATCGAAGACCCAACGCTCATCCAGGCACCGGGCCATCGAGTCCAGAACCCGAGTCAGATCGATCGCCCAGTCTAGACGCCGCCTAACAGCCCAGCCAGCCCACCAAGCCCACCGCCAGCCTGCCTAACAATTGCCCATCGCCCACTGACCTGCCTCACTTACACGCTCGCAAGTCGCAACCACCCACGCCAGCGCGATCATCATGGCTTCTAAGCGCCAGTCCTTTCGTGAGTCTCCAGCTAAGCTATTTTCTCGCCTGCACGACTCCCCTACCCGAGTTCTCCGACCCGCCCATCTGCCACTCATATACTCACCCGTTGTCTCCCTTGATCCCGAGTTTGTGTCCCCCCCAACAAGCACAACCCTCTCCTTCTTCTCAGCACTGCTTTGAGACCCCACTTGCTTTGTTACCTCTGATATCCCACTTTCTTTCATTCCCATTACTGTGTAAACCCACGTTTCACATCTCTCTATCAGAACTACCACGAACCAACTTCATCATTAGGCATGTCCATCATGGGCCATTTTCGGTGGTCTCGTCCAGAATCCCGAGCAGAGTCCAGGGCAGAATCCAGGGCAGAGTCCAGGGCAGAGTCCAGGGCGGACAGCACAAAGAATGCCGAGCGAAAGACATTGTCAAAACGAGCGACCTTCATTCACACTCCCAGACACGCCGCCCGCGATGCTCTAATCAGCGCACCTCAAAGTACACGGACAGCCGAGAGCGCTCGAGTCCTCGAGGAGACCCACGAACGAGCATTTGGAGTTTCGCACGACAGAGAGATCAAGATGGCCGTGTCGCATTCACAGCGTGCCGACAGCGAGATGTCCAACACCACATACTCAACCAGGGACGACCGCAGCCGCTTTACCTCGGCCCCTAGTTCAGCCAGCTCCTCAGTATATGCTACAAACGCCTCGTTCGATGCGGCCAGCTTCTCCTCTCGCTCTATATCGCTCAAGGGCAAAGAGATGGATCGCAGCGGCTTCTCGTCGCCGTATCAGACTCCATCATCCCCTGCAGGTTCGTTTTCAACAACTTGAAAATTGTCCAAAGTAGCATCATTCTAATTCACATATAGGTGGGCTTTCTATCTACGGTGGCTCAGTCACGTCCTTGGAAGTACTCGACGCCAAGCCCATTCGACCCTCCCGCACCGCCGAACCTAACGGTGTCTCCCGACCACCCATTTCCTCTTCAAACCCTCATCGTTTGCATCCGAGTGCTCGACGGTCATCCGATGCCTCCTCTGTGGACCGACACTCCTTGGCCCAAGTCACGAGACTTGCCAGTACACCGACAGCTCATAGGAGCTCAATCTCGCAGTCGACTGTTGTACCTGTTCAGCAAACTTCCCCCGCACAACGCCCCGGCACATCGAGAGCCTCATCTAGGCCTGCAACTCATTCTCATTCTCGCAATGCTAGCGCACTTTCCGGTGCTTTGGAGCGACACTCTCGCCAAGGGTCTGTGTCCTCCCTGCCCTCACTTACACCTTCATCGGTCAAACACCACTCGTCAGGCGGCTCGGGCCCCATGACACCACTCAGCCAGTCTGGCGCACTAGACTTTGCAGGATTCAATCTCGACTCCAACCATTTCGTTCCCCTTTCTCTTGATTATCAACCTGATGAAGCCGTCCAAGGGGATGACATTCTGTATTTGGACAACAGAAAGGCACGACGCCGAGAGTCTCAGTCACAATACCAGGAGAAAGCAATTATCGATGCCAGCGTGCGCCAACTCGATTTCGGACTGCCCCAGGAGCCAGATGTTTCTCGAGAGCCAGTCTCATCCCCACAACAAGATCTTCCCCAGGAATCAGAGCGCTCTCGAGAGCAAGATGTTGTCCGGGAAAGCTATCTCCCACCAGCTCCCCTAACTCCAGAGGAAATCATGAACAAGTTCCGGAAACCGAATTCTGAGCCGGAACCCAAGCCAGGGTCCACCAGCCGCTGGAAGCTGGGCAAGCCCGGCGGCAAGCTGCTTCGGAAGCACCGAAGGGTTGACTCCAGCAGACTGGGAGGAGCATGGGGGATGCCTACAAAGTAAATCACGACGAGTGTGTTAACAGTTCCATGCCCAAAGCGCTCTACTGCTGGTCACAAAGCGCAGCCTCTGCTTGCGGAGGTTCAGAACCCGGGACGAATTACGGGCAAACGCCAAGCGCGAATCAATAGCGCAAGACTTTCCGATGTATTTTGGCGGCATGGATTGGCTGTGTTGGCGAATTCTCTTATGTGAAAAGCGTTTCTGTTTTGCCTTCTGGAATATGAGTGGATGATACCTGGTCAAACTGACTTTTCTTTTATACGGGATTTATTTACATGCTTAATATACTCAACGGCCCGTCGCGGCTTGTTCAAAATGTAACATTTGCTTGTATTTTAGGCTGTAATGGTGATGTATGTTTCCATGTGCGAATGTCTCGGGAGAGAGTGGATGCCCCAAGTAAGTGTCTGCGTAGTATGATGACTGTGTGTGTGAAATTTGAAAGCAAAAGTTGCCATTCAGTGCAAAGGAGCGGGGACCTGATTCACAGGCCAATGTCACTTGCGCTCCATCTCCAATTGGCTCCGCAATAGAGCAAACGAGACTCGACACAAGTAAGGCATTGAGTGCATCCATCAGTGAATTGCATGCGCCACGCAGCCAGGAACGGGACCCCGCCTCCCGCTGTCGAGCCCGGCCAGGCCCTTGTCAACTACCGCTAGCCGCTCACGGACATACCAAGATCCTAGGTACCCCGACGCCTCTAAAGCGGCCCTCTGTGGCACGGCGCTGTGCGTGATTGGCCGGCTGCGCACAGGCGTTCCCCAGCGGGCCCTTTGCGTTACAGTGGTTTTAGGGCGCCGCGTAGTGCAACTGACGTGTTGTGTGAAGTGTGTGAAGTGTGTGAAGTGTGTAAAGTGTGTGAGGAGAGGCTCCGTGGCCTGTGCGACGCAACGATGCAAGCTGCAACTTGATGTCTTACGTAGGCTCTCTAGCAGCTCAGCTTATCCTCACCTCGTTTCCCTTTCTCTCTCTTCCCTCTCACCACGCTCTCTTTTACTTTCCTTCTTCTCCCCATGTGCGCAACCTGAGAACCGGCGTTGCAATTGCCTTTCCTTTACACTCCCTTTTCCCCTTCTCTCTTCTGCAGCGCCGCAGCTACAGAGCAACCCTCCGCCATGGCCGCCTCGTCACTTCTCGAGCTCCCTGCTACGTTCCTAGGTCCGCTCTGGGCCTGGGTTGATGCGACGCCCATCCACATTCTGCTGGTCCTATTTGTTGCGCTTGTTCTGTTTGCGCTCCTCGCTGTACGTCCATTCCTCTTCGCTTCCGCGCCTGGATAAGCTCTCCCCAGGCTAACCCATCCTCCTCCAGCTCTTCGTCCTCCTCCACCTGGTCGCGCCAAAGCCCCGCCCCGTCCTACCCTCCGAAAAGACGTACATCACCAGTCATCCTTCGACAGGGCGATCTCAGCCCCTCCCTCTCCCGTGCTGGTACGACCGCTGGCTAGCCGAGCGCCATGTCAGTGAGCAGCGCCTTCAACCTACCGAAGCCTACCCCACGCCTGATGCCGGAGCCATCGAGCCTGCTGAGGTGCGCCTCAGTGTCGTATTCCCAGCCTACAACGAGGAGGACCGCGTTATCCCTACGCTTGAAGAGGCCGTCCCCTACCTAGATCAACACTTTGGTCGCTCTGCGCACGCTAAGCCCGTGACGAGCCCGACCTCGAAGCGGCACATGCGCAACGCGCTGAAGGAGGACCTGGGCGGGTACGAGATTATCCTGGTGAATGATGGGAGCCGCGACAAAACTGTGGATGTGGTGCTCCAGTTCGCCAAGGACAATGGCCTCCACGACATCTTGAGGGTTGTGACACTGGAGACGAACCGGGGCAAGGGAGGTTGTGTAACCCACGGGTTCCGTCACGTCAGAGGCGAATACATCCTGTTCGCAGATGCCGATGGAGCGTCACGGTTCAGTGACGTTGGGAAGCTGATTGAGGGCTGTGAGGAGGTTGTCGATGGGTCTCATCGAGGCGTGGCCATTGGTAGCCGCGCCCACCTCGTTGGCAGCGAGGCCGTTGTTAAGGTATGTTGCTTCTCATTTGCCTCCACCTACTCTCTAACAGTCCACTTCTCAGCGCTCGGCCTTGCGAAACTTCCTCATGCGATCTTTCCACCTCGTCCTCATGATCCTAACACCACCCGCCACATCTCGCATCCGCGACACCCAGTGCGGCTTCAAGCTCTTCTCGCGCGAATCGCTCCCCCACATCGTCCCGTACATGCACACCGAGGGCTGGATCTTCGACATTGAGATGCTCATGCTCTCCGAGTCTGCCCCGCCCTCTCCCATCCTTGGCAGCGACGGTAGTGTTATTGGCACCAGCCCCGGTATAAAGGTTGCGGAGGTACCCATCGAGTGGCACGAGGTCGGCGGGAGCAAGCTCAATGTTATCCAGGACAGCATCAAGATGGCTATTGGCCTCGCGATCCTGCGCGCGAGTTGGATGATTGGTGTGTACCGACGGCGGTTGACTTAGGGGTTAGGCTGTTTCCTGTGCGAGGCTAGAGTGGTGAACAAGACGCCACTATCAACCAGTTGACCTGAAGCCACCTATATATGATGCTATGAAAAAACACATTCAAAACAACTTCATCTCCTCAATAGTGATCTCATACTCTCATACACTTTATCATTTACTCGACGCAAAGTAAGTTTAGTGAGACCAATGGCTTGAAGTGATGAATGCTTTTGCATTATTATTACATGTATCAGCTGATTCCTCGTTGTAAAAGAAACTGTGCCTATCAAATATACCGTGAAAGTTATGACGTCGCTTCCCATGCTCCGCTCTTTTCCTTCTCTTGTCTGAAAACCCGGCATGAACAAGAATAGATATATATGTACTGGAGTGAAAACACCGCCTCTTCATGTCGCCCTGCCCCTATTTATAAGGGGACAAGGATACGTTGCATCTTTTCCTTTACGGACTCTTTGGTGCAGAAAGCAAACCAAGCTCTTCCAAACGCCACAGCTCGCGCCATTCATTGATTTCGTTTGGTTCATCTAAGAAATTTACCTTGGCACCTCGTCTCGACCCCCTGTGCAATTGGCTTGGTTTCCCGTATAGGATCACCTGAAGCCCTCACGCCACATGATGGGGACGAAGACAATGCACGCCTTCCAGAGGATGAGCACGGCATCGATGAGGGCGAGCGGGGCCCAGAGGAACCCGAAGATGCTGCCACCCATGACTGTGCAGGCGTTGAGCCAGATGGCGAGGAAGGCGACAGAGAAGAAGTGGTAGCCGAGGACGGCTGGCCGGTGGATGATTCCGGCGAGGAGACCGCAGGGGCCATCGATGATGCCGCGGCGGAAGTAGTCGAAGCAGCCAAGCTGGAGGGCGCGCAGCTGGCGGTCGTTGGCGGCGAAGAGAGAGTACAGTGCCTGGGCGAGGACGTTGATGATACCGGTAAAGGACTTGCGACGCCAGTAAAGTTCTTCCATGGCGGCGTTGATGGCGCGGGAGTCGTCGAGGTTCGGGATACGGTCCGGGTGCAGCAGCTCAGAGAGGATCACGACGTCGTTGAAGGCGACGGTCATGCCACCGCCAGTGAGAGGGTGGCGCATGTTCATGGCGTCTCCAAGGAGGATCATGCCGTTGGAGGTCTGGCGCGAGGGCGGCAGCCAGCTGTTGGGCATGCTGCGGGGGATCTTGCCGTCGGCGAGGGCCTTCTCGGCAGAGGGTCGAATGGAGTCGGGCAACGCGGGCAGGACATGTTTCTGGATGTAGCCGCGAACACCGCCGTTGGCAGACGAGGCCTCGGGCAGGTCCGGGGGCACATCGATGAGGGCGCGGGTCTCGTGGGTGCCGATCTGGTAGAGGAGGACGGGGTAGGCGTTGCCGATAATCACATGGCCGTGGCCAGGGGCAGGAAGCTGGCAGTCGATGAGCTCCAGCGCGTAGAACTTGGATTTCACGTCGGGGCGGGTGTTGAGCACCTGCTTGCGGAACTTTGAGTCGTAGCCGTCGGCGATAATGGTCAGCTGTCCGAAGTAGTAGTCAGGCTCCTTTTGACCCGTCTCTTTGTTGAGTGTGCGGCTCTCGACGCCGAGAATCTGCTCCGTGTGATCGCCGTGCAGCGTCTTGACCACCTCGGTCTCCACGACGGTGATCTTCTCGTGGCCCAGACACGCTTCGCGCAGCTTGGTGATGAAGCGACCGTGGTGGAACCCGCGACCGACTTGCTTCTTGTCGCCGGGCTTGTTGTTGCCGCCCCAGGCGTTGGGGACCTGGTTGTTCTGGTCGAGATTGGGGTAAGGAATCATGACGGACTCGCCATGGTAGATGACGGTGTAGCCGTAGCAGGGGGCGGCGTCAATGCCGTCGAGGGTGTGGCCGAGGCCCAGCTTATCAAGGGCTGCGATGCCGCCGGGCTGAAGGAGCTCGCCGACAATGCGATCAGGCTCCCTCAGCCAGCGCTCGAGGAGCAAAACGGAGCGGCCCTGGTTGGCGAGAGCGTATGCGACGGCGCAGCCGAAGACGCCGGCACCGACGACAACGACATCAGCCTCGTGATATTTCTCACGGCGACACTCGGCCGTGGTAATGGTCGTGGCCATGGTGGAGCGAAAAGCAGGAGTGTCTGTGTAAAAGTGGCGGTCGTCGAGGAAATATTCGAGGGGCGAGTGACTCTCAGTTGGAGTTCGGTTGGGTGTAGTGGATTAGATTTAGATTGGACGTGGTTTGGTCAGAGGGCTGACGCTTGCCAATAGGAGAAGGAGGCAGAAAGGAGAGGGGATGAAGAAAGAACAAGACGGAGAGGAGGCGGCGAGCGGAATAGTAAAAGTCGAGAGGATTGGGTTGGATTCAAATCAAAAGAGTCGGTGTCGTTGGGTTATCGCAGCCGTCGTTGTCGGACGTCGGGGAATGCCGTTCCGAGTACGCAGCGTGGTATTGTACGTTGTTTCCAGGTTGGTAAGGTACCGTACGCAGGTGCAGGTGCAGGCTGTAGCTGTCACTGGTGGGGATGGATGCCACTTGCAGGCAGCACAAACAGGCACAGTTAAGCAGGAATTGATGGGGAATTGATGGAGAAAAAGGAAGCAATTGGCAAAGCAAGTCTTGTCATCATCAACAGGGTGCTATAACAACCGAGAGAAGCCGTTTTCTCTCCTTCTCGCGCGCCAATTGACCGGAGTCACCCTGTCTATAAGTACATTGTCGACCCTTTTTCCTTTTTTCCCTCCCCTCTGTCACGTCGTCCGTCATGGGCGGCGCATGTGCCCTGGACGGGCGGGCCAGTCCGACGAGTGTCAACTAGCCTATGGCATGCTGCCCATTCGCGGCTCCCCTCTTGCGACTGTGACTGTGCCGCTCCAGATGCCATGGGTTTCACGGGCCATGTCTCGAGAGGCGTGATGGGTGATGGGTGATGGGTGATGGGGGGACGAATTGCAGCCTGGCAGAGAAAGACAGAAAATCCCTGGTCCCTGGTCCCTGGTCCCTGGTGGTTCCCCAGCGGTCGGTTCTTGCTTTTTTAGCGGCCGTCCCAGTGGTCGGGTGCCTGTACGACGAGCTCTCGCAGGTCCTGTGCGATGCTGTGTAAGAACAAAAACGGATGCGACCCCTGGCCAATGCCCCTCAAGCCCCCCGCGCACACGCTGTTGCTCAGTCGCCTTAGATGGTCACAGGCCTCCCCAACGATCCCCAAATCGCACCAACAACCCCTAAATCGGACCACCAGGCCCCATAGCGTCCCTGACCGCCTGGCCACGCACCAATGGCCGCTGCACCCTCGCACCCGCCCGCCGCCGCCCATGGTTCGATCGGCCCTACCAAATGGGCTCAGGGATCCGGTCGTTTTCGTTTTGGCCTGGGTTGTTTTCCGTGCATTGACATGTGAAAGCCATGGCCAAAGTGTTGGGAGAGTCATCGTACGGCTTCAGCGTCAGCATCTACCGTGTACTACGCAGTCTATAATAATTACTACGTAGCATTATGTAGTCTACTGCAGATGCTGCACAGCCCGGGCACACACAGTGAGGCTTCCGTGCCTCTACCGTCCGGCCTCCGGTTCCGGTCCGTCTTCGTACCGGCATTCGCATTCGGGTCCCTGCGTTGCGCCGTGTGTCGCCAATCATGACTGCCATGATGACCTGCCGACTAACCAATGCCCCCATTACGAATTCCCGATGACATCCGTTCTCGTGTCCATTCCCGTGTCAATTCCCGTCTTCATTCCCATCTTCTCATGCGAATTGGTCTGGTCAGATCCTGCAAGTCATCCCACTCAAGTCACAAGTGCCACTCCTGGTCTCCTAAGCCGTCCGGTGCCATCTTTGCATGTGATCCGTAGCATCTGTAACTCACTACGCATGCGTTCCTCGTTTTGTTCTCTCTCGTCTCAACATCTTCCCGTCCTGATGTCCTTGTAGCTTCCCCAATTGAGGCGGTGTCAATTACGCACCCCATAAAATTATACATACCACCTTTCAATCACGACATGCCCAACGCCATTAGACCCAATTCACGGCGACTTTCGTCACCACCCGTATTTGCGTCTTTCTAGGGTTGTTTGTCCTAGTCCTCTAAGCGGGTTATATAGTAGATAGTAGATACATAAGATGACAAGTAGCACGTAAAAGGGCACCTATGAAGGATGTATCTTGACAAGTATAGTCTCTTCAGTGGGTACACAACTATCCGTGTGCCACCTCATGCCATCTGGTGACGAAGATCTCTTCCTGGCCATTTGTCAACTCCTCAGTCCGCGGCGCCCTGTGTTGTAACTCTGCCTTGCCGCCACCCCAGCTCTTCGATTGCTCGTTCCTCCCCTGCCCGCTTTGATGTGCAACCTCCTCGTGTTGGTCAACATTTCGAGGCCTCGCCACGGGGGTCTCCCATGACATCGTAGCTGTAGGCCTTCGACGTCTCGCTGGGGCCTCATCTTCCACACGATCCGTGTCCAACTCCTGAGCATGATCCGTTTGCTTGAACACGCCAACCACCTCTTGTGTCAGCGTTACTCGTTCTTGTCGAACTGTAGCCCGCATCGTCTTGACGTGCTCAAGCGCTAGTTTCAGGCACATCAGCATGTCCTCGTGCATTTCCTGGTCTGTTGGACGGGATTTCGACGATTGCACCGCCACTGCTTTTATGGCTCGTTTCAGAGATTCTTTGCATTCCTTGCTGCCCTGCCACCACTCTGACTTGGACGTGAAGCTCACAAGAAGTGTCCGAAGTTCCTGATATCGTCTTTGGCCGGTATACGTGAAGACAAGGGTGGCAAAATTGAACCGGCCGTATGCCAATTCTCTGTTACCGTTTTCTTGTGCCGCAAGCTCGCACACTTTGATCGCGGCCTCCTGGAAGCCGTCCTGGGTCAAGATGCGTGCTGCTTTGTTAAACACACTGTCGTGGACGTGCGCTCCTTGGCTGAGGGCTTCTCGGAGCACGCTGCCCACATCATCTCCGGCCTCAAGTCGGGCCACCAGAAGTGGTACCAAAGCACCGCTAATATCATGGCCGCCCATGTGTGCCTTACTAACGAGCCCTGTCGCAGTGTGAGAGTGCGGCCCTTCAAGGTTGATGTTCGCAATTACGGCCAGTCGAAGGCACCGCGACGAGAATTCAATGCCCTTTTCTGATGCTTCATTGAAGGTGTCGTACACTTGTTGCCAATTCTTCTCCAGAGCCAATGTGTTCATGCATCGGAATGCAGTCCGCTCAAAGACCGTGAATGAGTCACCTGGCGTTTTCGGCAATTTCGTCACCATGCTAAGCCCATCCCCTTGGGTGACTTCTCCTGGAAGATATTTGTGAAGATCATGCAAAGCACCGCGTATAGAATATTTGGCAACGTGCGGGTCATGAATCGAAGGCATGAGGCTCCGGACACCCTTCAGCATTTTGACGACATCCACTCTTGCGAGGCTCCAGTACTTGCAACACTGATCAACAATCTCGTTGAAGAATATCTGATTCATCTCGAGCCCGCTGCTGTGGCAGAACTGGAGCCATCCGGTAAGAGATTGAACATCGCGTTTTCGCCCATGCCGGTCCAAAACGAGGAAAGCCAATGGTTGATTGAGAACCATTCCGTGGGTAGCGATAAGATCACGCACGAAAATGTCGATCTCTTCCGGCGAGTGACCTTTACAGTACATCTTTGTAAGCCACGATAAAACGTTCTGATACTGGTCGCTCGACTTTCCCTTGACCGTGAGGCCTTGTAGTTGTGGCCACACTGCCTCCCAGTTACCAAGCGAAGCATCTCGAATGACAAATCTCCCTCGAAGGTTAACGTCGTATTCTGCGGCCTTGGGTCTGAGTTGCCGAAGCCGCTTCATTTCCGCTTTTGCTGTTGCATCTTCGCCAGCATCTAGGGCTATCAAGGTAATTCTGCGTCGGATAGAGTATTGGGTAAGTAAGGGTAGGAACCCGTTTGTGAAGAGGCCAGCATCTTGCAGCAGGCCGTATATGCTCTTGATTTCGGTAAAGTTCTGAGTTTTTCTCCAGTAGTGCATAAACAACCGGGTTATCCATGTGTTGCGCTGGTCGTGTGGGGTGTCCTCGTGTTTCCAGGCAGGGGATTGGAAGAAGTAACGGAGCAGCTGGGTGACACCCTCTGTGTCACGCTTTGCGTGTAAGCCGTCCATGGCCGGCACAGCCAAAAGGCAGACTTCGCTGCACGTTGGATGTAGACTGTCAAAAATGGCCAGCATCTTCCCGTGCTCCCGAGAATCTACTGCAGATTGGAGAATGCGGATGCCTCTTGACAGACACAAACTGGGATCTAAGGCCGCTGACGAAACCAAGCTTCCCAGTACGTCAATTGCCGAATCTAGTTGTCCGCCAACCAGGGCGGGGCTAGCGGCAGGAGATTCCAACTTGTCCAAGAGATGATCTAACTCTGTCAATGAGTTCTGCGAGGGTACTTGGCTCCTTTGCTCGTTTTTGATCTCCAAAACCTTGACGGGTGACTCCACCAGCGCCTCTTGGTCAAAGGATTGAGAGGTTGTATCTCGGCCAAAGGAGGCTGCACTCAAGATAGCGTTGGCTTCTAAGTCTTGCTGTTTAGATGGCAAAGGCCGCGCTGTGTCCTCGATGCTTGAGGCCACGTCAATTCGTAGGTTTTGATCCTGGGAAGGGTGCGGAGAATGAGGACTTTTGGGAACAGTCGTCTCATTGACAACGGCCACATCTCGTTCTTGGCTTCTCGGTTGTCCGCGGATCGAAGCCGTTGTGATCTCGTCCGTTGACACGCGTAGAAACAGTTCATTGTGGGCAAAATGCCTGGGAGCAGACATCCGCGAGAGTTCTTTCCGTGCCACGTCCCATTCAACCCACCTCTTTTGTCGCTTCTCGGGGGTTTCGGGTGCCAATGGGGCAATGGGCTTCGGTGGTGGGGCAGAGTCTGTCTCTTCGATAGCCTCCGCTTTCAGAGAAGCACGAGGCGGTTGTCCATTTCGTCTACGGCGGCGAATGGTGTTTTGGGGGCCTGGGGACGTTGAAAAATCACCACCAAGTTCCGCCGGGTATGCATCCCGTCGACCGAAGCTTTCGCTCAGCGCTATTGAACTGTGATTGACCCGGATGGTGTGTAGTTTCTTCGCATTATCAATTGCGGCGCGAGCGATCTTGAGGCGTTGTCGGCGTTCTTCGGCGAGGAGAATGACTGAACAGGACGTCGTTAGGAGAACGCCGCGGATGGCGTGGATGGCAGTTCTTGACGGGACAGTATTGGAAGACGCCATCTCAGGAGGCCATTGTCGGAATTGTGGCTACCGATGCCTAGATGTGGTCTGCTATGGCGCAACGTCGACTTCGGAATCGCTCGCAACGTGGTTGTCGTTCAATGTTTCAATGTCGTACCAATGTCACTCAGCGTAGTGGCGTGGTGTGATTCCTCAGGCAGGGTGAAAGTCATTCACAGTCCCACTGGTGGAGGAAAAACTTCGGGAGAGACTCTGGTGAGCTGAGAGCTGATAGACACACCCATGATGGTGGGTCTAGCAAGACTTGGAACGACTCCCCCACACGGAAATGGCCCGTTGAAACTTGGCACTTACACAGACCTCTTCTCCTGCTTGAGGCTCCGTCAACTCCGGCTTCATCTTCTAGTCATAGCTTTTACTTAGACGTCCTGCAAAAGTTGCGAAATGTCCTCTTTAGTCCACTCGCTCGCCCAAAACACCCCATCTGCTCTAAATTGATTTCAAAGCACCATTACAAAACCAAGACCTGAAATACGGTAATGGCGCGTTGGTCCATAATTGCTGTGCCGGGTGGTATCTAAGTCCGTTTTCTCCGCGATGCGTTGCCTCCACACACCTACCTATCACGTCACTGACTCTTTCCTAGGAAAGCAAGCTCCCTCCTTCCTGCATAGTAAGCATACCAGATTGGATGTGAATGGCTACATGCGGGGTCTTGTCCGGCTTTTAGATCGGAGATTGTGCAAACAACGACAGACGATGTATTGTCATCGATTTGCCCATTCCGGGCGTTGAGTGCATCGTCGACATAAATATCAGCCATCGGAATGACATTCCACCTGTGTGTCCTCCAAGCCACCAAATCCCCTCGTCTTCACTACTTCGATCCTTCTAAGGCATCCAAGCCGTCCTCATCTCAAACGCAACTCGCCGCTCGTCTACCTTCAGCTCCTGGCCTCGCCGCTAGCTTCCTCCAAAGCTCAGCGTCCTCCAAAGCTCAGCATAACGTTCTCGACTAGCACATCACCTGCGTATAGAAGCTCGCCCCGGTAGAACCACCAATCGATATAATGGCTCTTCCGCTTGCCCCCAGCCCCAAGAGCCCCTTGGCTCGGCACCGACTTCTGTCACCCACTGCGGCCGTTCGGGTTAGTCCCTTGTGCCTCGGAGCCATGAACTTCGGTGATGCCTGGTAGGAACGAGTTTGGGGGGGTGCGTTCCTTTCGTCGCTAACTCAACTCCAGGAAGCAGTTCATGGGAGAATGCGACCAGAACTCGAGCGAGTCCATGCTCGACTTCTTCTACGAGCAGGTAAGCCGATCTGGTCCAGGCCTCACATGAAAGCAGCATGCTGACACTAACTAGGGAGGTTTGTCGCCGTCGTATGAACCTCAAGCTGACGCAATTACTGACTTTGCTACCCAGGTAACTTCATTGATACCGCGAATAACTATCAGTTCGAGGAGTCCGAAAAATGGGTTGGAGAGTGGATGAAGAAGCGTGGAGTCCGCGATGAAATAGGTCAGTTACCCCATCATTGCATTCGTGGTTTTTTTTTTCAGAAGCTGACGATTGATGCGAAGTCCTGGCTACAAAGTACACTACCAACTTCCGTGGTGGACCTAACTCCGCGCACATCATGTCAAACTTCCAAGGAAATGGCTCCAAAAGCCTGTTGACCTCTGTCAACAACAGTCTGAGAAATTTGCAGACAGACTACGTTGATTTGGTAAGTGACCTCAGACTATGAGTGCGAAATGTACTGTAACTAAACGTCATTAGCTGTATGTCCATTGGTGGGACTATAGCACTTCGATTCCAGAGCTGATGCAGTCTCTCAATCACCTTGTTGCCTCGGGAAAGGTTTTGTACCTTGGCATTAGTGACACCCCAGCCTGGGTGGTCAGGTAAGATTCGCACCCTGTAGTTCAGACCTGCCTATGTTCTTACAATCAAACAGCAAAGCAAATGAGTATGCTCGCAATAAAGGTCTAACTCAGTTTTCCGTTTACCAAGGAAATTGGTCTGCCGCTTCACGCGACTTCGAGCGAGACATTATTCCTATGTGTCGGGCTGAAGGCATGGGCATCGCTCCCTGGGGAGCTCTCGGGGGAGGTAAGTTCAAGACCGAGGAGCAGCGCAAGGCCGCAGAAGGGCGACAGGTAGAGGCCAGTGAGACCGAGATAAAGGCCAGCAAGGTTCTAGAAGCGATCGCCACTCGCAAGAACACCATCATCACTAGCGTTGCACTCGCCTATGTTATGCACAAGACGCCGTATGTCTTCCCCATCGTTGGGGGCCGAAAGGTGGAGCACATCAAGGGCAACATCGAAGCACTCACTCTGGAGTTGACTGAAGAAGACATCCAAGAAATCGACGGTGTCGTGGAATTTCACCTAGGCTTTCCTCATAGCTTCCTCTACCGCCCAGGACAAACGAGCGGTAACCAAGACATCTGGCTACTGAGGATGGGAGGTCACTTCGACTATGTCGCCGACAATAAGGTGGGCTTCAAACACCCCAACATCGTTCTTTGGAAGACTTTCTAACTTGTTTCAGCCAATTCCGGCAACCAGGGGAGGGGAGTAGAGCTTCCGTTTCAGGTCATACCATTGGCGGTGGTGGCCACGTCGGCACCCATTCACTCGTTAGCAAAGAGGAAGCATGGTACATGGGAGACGGGCATGGTGACGGTCCAACTGTTTTCAAGGCAAAGTGATGGCCAATTATCCAAATGACAACCAAAGCTGAAAATATTGTGACCCTCTTAACATATCACGGGGCTTTGCGGCCAAGTTTTGGCGTCAATGTGAATGCCTCCTTGGGTGAGGCCCACGCTTCAGCACCGGTCGGCCAGGATTTAACAGTGATGTTGACGGTATTCATGTGGCGTTGAGTCAAATTTATCATTAACTTGAATCTGCTTTCTTTCGTGCTTGCAATCAGAAGAAAACACGGGCAAGCCTTAACCTTTGACATTTTGAGGATGTCGGGTGTTCCTGCCCCAAATCGAGGAACAGGTAGGTTCCTGCCTTTCAAGAGGAGTGCACCCTCTAGGTACGGAAACCTCCTACCCCCCTGATCTGAACCAATTGAAGCATCTTGCCTAATCTCTCATTTCCTGAATAAACCTGGCAGACAACGAATTCCATCAAGCCAATCATCCACCTCAAACCTGAGTTCGTGTGCATCCCCATGTTCCTAAAGCCCCAACCATGATGGGACACGGTGGTTTCGGACGCGCAGCAAGTGTCCCTTGTCCTGATCGCACCGATGATTCACCAAGCCTTTGCATAAGACACAGTCTCGCACCGGAAATTCAGGTGCACATTGACGACGCCCTTGAACTCAGTGTTGTCTTGCCAACACCAGTTGACATGCATGTGTCGTTCCGGCTTTTAATTCACTGAGCTATACTAATATGGCACAGAATACCAGAAACCCAGCTCCCCAGCGAATTCCATCGCATCGACCTCAGCAGCCGGGTCTTTCAAAAGGCAGAGAGGTGTGATAAACCCAAGTCCAGCGATACACCCGCCTTCAACCCCCGTACTACGTTGAAGAGAAAGCGCAACGAGTCTATTCGCTCCGTCGGGGACTATTGGTCCCCTATAATTGGGCCCAACACAGGTATCTGATTAATACCTACCACAAGCTCACGTTGATGAAGTTCGAGAATGCTGACCAAATCTTACCAAGGCCAGCTCGAAATCGAAAGCGCCGCGCTTAATTGCAGTTCCACCCCTGTACAGCCCATGAAGCCTGCGCCCCGGACCCCGCCAGAACAAAAGTTGAGACCTGTGCCACGAAATGCACCTCGTGACATCGAAACTAAGGGGAAATACACTATACGCAAGGGAGTTCGCATTGGAGACTACAGGGTGCCTCCTAGGCCAATCTTGGCGCATCTTTCTTTGTCCAGTAGTCCAGAATTCCAGTGTCGTGACGGCTTCGAACATAAGGAAGTACCCTCTGTTGGCCTTCACCGAAAGACAATTCGCAGATATGGTACGGAGAATTCAGAAAGACGGCCGACTTCACTCCGCCCAACAACACTATGCACGCCCATCGACTCCAGCCGAAGGACGATGGGTCGAAGCCCTTAGTTGGGAACGAGTTGATTGAGGCGATCGCGTTTTCTACATTATCTATTCGGTTGAAGAATGTGGGTTCCAAAAAAGAAAGCCCGTTCATTGAGAACCAAGAAACGGAAAATTTGCTAGGACACTTATCATGATTCAGTCCATTGCAGGGGTATCTACAACTTAACGTCCCCCCTGAACTCGAGAGTACTAGCTTCAATTAAACGCAAACGAGATCCTATCACCTGCCCGAACGCCTATTCGTTTGAGGCCGCCCTCTCTTACACGCCACCGGCTATTTCGGACCTTTGCCCTTTGCCTCGTTCTCTCCAAGTTCTCGAATTAATACCGAAGTTTGGCCCTCGCCATTGTAGTCTTCCTGACCAGTCTCGAAGCCAGGGCACACTCCCACAGCCAAAAACTTGCCATCGCTGGAAAATGCGAGCGCCGCAACACTGTTTGGGAACTTCTGGTACTGTTTTAGCCTTCGCTTTGCCTCTGCGTCCCACAAAGCAGCAGTGCCATCGCCACCACCTGATGCAAAAGTTCCGTGGACTGGGTGGAAAGCTAGTGCATTTACAGGGTAAACGATATCTCCATCGCCGTCCGCTGCTGCTTGGCGGTGGCACTTGAACGCATACTTGCGGGCTTGAGATTCTGCGGTGTCCTCAAACCACTCTACAGCAACTCGGCCCTCGATACTGCTCGTAGCGTACCCAGCATCGTTAGGCATACACGCCACAGCTCGCGTCAGATAACGAAGAGACGATTCGCGCTGCTGCCACGGCTTGAGTTCGGTGGAGCCAGAGACAAACAGTTCTGCAATGACATCGAGGTCGTAAATGTTGATAACACGTCCAGTCATGGCTACGACAACCTTGCTTGGGCTGGAGGCAAGCGCATGGGGCTTCCCTGGGAGTGCGACTCGAATAGGAGTGCTTGAAGGGTCCTTCAGGTTGTGAAGATTGAGACTACAGTCCCATGACGCGGACACAAGAATAGCTATCTTGCTGTTAGCTTTGCTTGCCAAGAAACCAGATAAACATACAATGCGAGCGGCTGTACGCCACGCAGCGCACCGGCGCAGCATGTTTGCTCAAGAGAGTCTTTTCTCCGCTTTCCAGATCAATCCTGAACGTGCCTGTTAGCTTCATGAGCGTTGAAGCGTGTGAAGGAATGTGTTTACTTGTTGACCGCCCAGTCCATGCCCGCCGTGAAAGCCTCGTTGTCGTCGGCACCAAAGCACACGTCTAATACAGGTGCCCTGTGCTCATAAGTGTTGATTAGGTTCGTCTCCCCCGCGCCGCCAGCGATATCATAGCAGTACACCTTCTTGTCCCATGACGAGACAAGGAGCTTAGTCGCTGAAGTTGGGGCAAAGGAGATGGAGGAAACCGCGTCGCCCGGGGGCGGGGACAGTTCGTACTGTGTCGCTAGAGCCTTGTCAACGCCGCGAGCTTCAGGAGACCAGATATACATGCGAGGGAACTTACCAGGAGCCATGACCGATTGTGCGTTTGGGGTGAATGGCAGATGAAGCTTTGGATATTTACTTGCTTAGTCACGTGGCGATAGCTTCCCATCATCGTTGGTCTAGTGTGTTCTGCCGCATCTGACCGCCTACAAACTAGCCACACCCCGCCACGCCCCACCATCATCAGCTGTATCGTAAAATGTCAAAATTATGACTCCGCATCCTTGATTCCCCCCTCCAAGAGAAACGACGATTTGCGATCCGACCACGAGAACTCGACGAACGACGGATCAATATCACCGCACCCAAGAAACCGCATACACTCAGACATTTTTCGGCCATACTTGAAGCTCGAACCTTGTGTACAAAAGCCCACCTCGGGATTCAACCCCACCTCACCTCTCTAAACCGACCCAACCTTGCCGAATCTCCGACAATACCGCCAAGATGTCGTTAACAAACTGCCGTTTTTACGAGGAGAAGTACCCGGAGATCGATAGCTTTGTCATGGTCAATGTCAAGCAGGTCAGTCAAAGTCCAGCTTGTCTCATTCACCCGGTCTGACCCTTGTAGATCGCCGAGATGGGTGCCTACGTCAAGCTGCTCGAATACGACAACATCGACGGCATGATCCTACTCTCCGAACTTTCGCGACGACGTATCCGAAGTATTCAGAAGCTTATTCGAGTTGGTCGCAACGAGGTCGTCGTCGTACTCCGTGTGGACAAAGAGAAGGGTAAGCCTAACGTGGAGGCCTGAGCGATTTCGACTGGGAACTAAACAAGTCGGCAGGATATATCGATCTGTCGAAGCGCCGAGTATCTCCCGAGGATATTGTGAAGTGCGAGGAGCGATACAACAAGGGAAAGATGGTTCATTCCATCATGCGACACGTCGCCGAGAAGACCCAGAACCCTATCGAGGCTCTTTATGAGAGCATAGCATGGCCTCTGAACAAGAAGTTCGGCCACGCCATCGATGCCTTCAAGCTCTCCATCACGTTAGTTTCATGAAGTTGGTGATTTTATTTTCTTGCTAACATTGCAAAGCAACCCCGAGGTTTGGAACGACATTACCTTCCCCAACCAGCCTGTGGCGGACGAGCTCAAGCTTTACATCAGCAAGCGGCTCACTCCTCAACCTACCAAGGTCCGAGCCGATATCGAGGTTACCTGCTTCGGTTATGAGGGTATCGACGCTGTCAAGACCGCTCTTCGCACTGCCGAGGCCCGAAACACTGAGGAGTCCCAAGTAAAGGTCAAGCTTGTGTCCCCTCCCTTGTACGTCCTCACCAACACGTGCCTGGACAAGAGCCTGGGAATCACCGCTTTGGAGGAGGCCATCGTTGAGATCCGAAAGAGCATCGAGGCTGCGGGCGGCAACCTGATCGTCAAGATGGAGCCCAAGGCTGTCACGGAGAGCGACGATGCGGAGCTCCAGGCTCTCATGGAGAAGCGCGAGCGCGAGAACGCCGAGGTCAGCGGCGACGAGAGCATGAGCGACAGCGACGACAACATCCCCGAGACCATCTAAGGATTGGCCGGGTCAAATTATGCCGGGACGAGGTGAATCGGCAGGTCTGCTCGAGCCCGTCCCGGAGATCGCCCCTCAAGCGGGGCATCGGACGAAAAACGGTGTCATTAGACGTGGTTTGGGGGGCGGGCAGAAAGCGTCTGCCCAGACTGCAAAAACATCCCAAAAGTTCGACATTTATGTAGTTATTCGAGTAGGAAGTGGCGTACAATACGGCTTTTTCACGATCAATCCTCTGGCAAGGTGTCTCATTGTGAGTTTTGACTGCGGGCATGTGGTGGCAGATGGCGGCATATTGAATTGAGTTTGGCCATGTCTGTTTGCTTTTGGGCTTGAGCATTGAACTGGGACATACAATGGACAGTATCAAATTTACCAGGGGACACCTTTTGTAATGTGAGACTCCGTTTGAGCGAAACCATTCGTCTTCTGAAAGGAGGGGAATAGGCATGCGACAATGAGGTGGTGTTAATGTGGGCTGACGGGTGCCGGGACTAGCCGAGAAGAGCTTAAGATGTTCTTGTTTACAGTGATGACTAAGATCCCAACTCAGTTGTGCGAATAACTCATGCGAAAGGTTCCACAACGTCTTGCCTCAACGACGTCGGTAGTAATTACACGCTTTGATGGCACTTGGCTCAATATGGGTGCGGGCGAGAGGCAGTGGACAGCCCAGCGTCCTGCGGGCCACGGCTTGGAAGCTGTTTGGCTTCGCGACATGGATTCCCGTCATTGCCTTGTTTAACCTTCATGTTGCGGAACTGACAGTTGTGGACGGCAACTCGATGTACCCGCTGCTCAATGACGACAAGGACTCAACGCTGCGACGGGATGTCATTTTCAATTACAAGTGGTCGCCACAGGAGAACTTGGAGAGGGGCATGGTCGTCACATTGCGGTATGGATGGCCTCTCCTCGTAACACCTTTTCATCTTGAGAGTTTGTTGTGGTGGGAGGCAGGGAGCTCAAGCTGACACTCGAGCGCAGGAGTCCAATGCACCCTGAAAGCATTGCGATAAAGAGAATTGTCGCTCTAGAAAACGACGTGGTGCAGACCAAGGCACCGCATCCAATGTCAACGGTGAGAGTGCCGCAGGGCCACGTATGGGTCGAGGGCGACGGGCCGCCGGGATCGAGCCTGGACAGCAATACATATGGCCCGGTTTCGAAGCAGCTACTGACTGGGAGGGTGACGTACGTCATGTATCCGTTCCGAAAGCTGGGGACGCTGAGGTGGTGGGAGCATCCTGCAGCGGCAGACAGAGTGACACGGAGCGAGTTTTCTGGGTGAAGACGGCGACAGTGTATGAGTAATGGAGGATCAGAGATGGATATGGATATATGTATAACATGCCACGGGACAGGGTGGGCATTGCTGTATTGCGAATCACTTCTATGAGCTTGAGAATACCACCTCTCTTTTCACAACATGCCAATATCACACCGACCTATGTGGCGCTTGCGCATTTGCACTCGTTACATACCTAGGTAGGTAGTTACCTAGATACGATGAGAGTTCAATCCTGCCAAAAGAACTAAGTAGATGAGTTGTGACAAATCCCAGACAAAGCTCCCATGTAGATTTGTACTTCATTTGGAAATATGTTGAATAGCAATTCATGAGATTTCACTCAAAAAAGTGCTAAGGGTGAAACTCTGTGTGTCGCTGTGAGATAGCTCATGTGAGCTCTTGGAACTTCAGTGAGGCCTGGGACTCAATACTGCATACTCTGTACCTACAGTTGATGTGCACGGACCTAACGGAAATCTTCCGGGTTAGTCAGGCCAGGGAAGAATCGGGACTTTACGCTGTGCGTTGGAGCATTTCATGTGCTGTAACTTGGCGAGTTCAGGGTGGCGCCTCTTTGCCACTGAGGGGCCTGTCACTGGCCACTGATGCCTCCGGCCCGCAGCGCGCAGCCCGATGGCCCGCTAGAGGAGGGCGCATTTCGAGAGTCCAAACCAACAAAATTCTCGGCATCGCCATCTTCATCAATCGACCAGGCACGCGACCCGACTCCTCGTCCCGCCTTTGCGTTCGCCCTTCGCCCTCCCGGCTTCTTCGCTCACCCCCCAGCGACGTCCCCGGGACCTTCCTATTCGCTCTTTTTTTTCGACGTCATCCCACGACATCGCTGACTCCTCAGCCGACTCCTCCACCGACTCCATCACCAGTTCCTCATCCGCTACCGCGCGCCACTCCCCGTCTCTTCGGAGAATGCCCCTAGGTCTCCAGGACTCGGACCTCGTCTTCGCCCCCGCTACGACGACGCCGACCACCTCGACTACAGCGAGCGACTACTCACCCTCTCTAGGGCATCGAGATGCCGCCCAAACGGGCCGCCGCTTGCATAGTACCAGTGCCGGATTCTCTCAAAACCAGATCATGACCAACCAAGATGTCGAGTCCGAAGACCGACCGCCCTATCTCCATGTGCGTCCTGCAGGCCCCCTCCCGCGACAATCGCAACCTCAGTTCAGGATCCGTGTGCGCTAACATGGGTACAATGGCAGGCTATGCTTGCGGGAGGCATTGGAGGATCGACTGGTGACTTGCTGATGCACTCGCTCGATACCGTTAAGACGAGGCAACAGGGTGACCCGCACATGCCCCCGAAATACACATCGCTAGGACAATCATATTACACCATTTGGAGGCAAGAGGGCATTCGCAGAGGTCTCTATGGCGGTTGGATCCCCGCATTGAGTGGCTCATTCCCCGGTACCGTCTTGTTCTTCGGCACATACGAGTGGAGTAAACGCTTCTTGATCGATCACGGCCTGCAGCAACATCTCGCATACCTATCAGCAGGTGAGTTCCTTTGCCATGGCCCAACTGCTGCCATGCAGCGGCTAATTAGCTACTTTCAGGATTCCTGGGAGATCTTGCTTCATCCGTCGTATATGTTCCCTCAGAGGTCCTCAAGACCCGGTTACAACTCCAGGGTCGATACAACAACACCCACTTCCACTCCGGTTACAACTACCGCGGCACAATCGACGCTGCGCGCACAATTGTCCGGACTGAGGGAGCCTCTGCCCTCTTCTACGGCTACAAGGCCACCCTGTACCGAGATCTGCCCTTCTCTGCTCTGCAATTTATGTTTTGGGAGCAGTTCACGACCTGGGCCCGCAAGTACAAGCAGAGCCGCGATATTGGCGTCCCTCTCGAGCTCCTCACCGGAGCCAGCGCCGGTGGCCTCGCCGGCGTCATCACCTGCCCTCTCGACGTCGTAAAAACTCGCCTCCAGACCCAGGTCAACACGCCAGCCGACTCCCGCCACCCCAAAGACCCCAACCCGCAGATCCGACACATATCTACCTCCTCACCCAACACCCACCGACCCAAGCCCGGTGCTGTCGCGCTCGAGGCGTCCTCTGTATTGACCGGCCTCAAGGTCATATACCGCACAGAGGGCCTAGCGGGATGGTTCCGCGGTGTTGGGCCCCGAGGCGTGTGGACCTTCATCCAGAGCGGCTGCATGCTGTTCTTGTACCAACGATTACTTCGCCAACTGGACGTGTGGAGTCCTGTTGAGCAAAATCTGTAAACCCTCTCCGTTGCACCTATTTTTGTTTTTTACCCCTTTTTTCATGTTTCCCCACGCGGCTCAACGCTTCAAAATCTCCACCTTTTGCTCTTACAACACCCCCTCCTTGGTAGATGATTGTGATGGCCATGTTTGTACAGATATAGAGACGTGTGGGCCGTGGGCAGCCGTCATTGTTGGGCGTTGGGAATAGAAGGAATTAACAGGTTGGGTATATCAGATACTAACATAGATATAGAGAGTCATGAACATAGAACCTCTCTGGTTTCAACTCTGTACAGCTTCCATCTACTGTGAACATGTTTTTGTCATAGGCTTCACGTTGTTTCTCATTAAAACCTGTGGCAAGTAACGTCTCTATGGAATAATAACAGGTATAGACATCATAGCCATTTATCATTGTAAAATAGGGGTATCAACAACGGCCAAACCATCAAAAGGGTGTACTTAGAACGACTCAAACAGCAATAACAAAAACCATGTTCAGGGCGACAATCTTCTAACCCTCTCGAGTAGCCCACATAGGCCCCTGCACCTATGCGTCCGGGTCACTCTCTTCGATAACGGGCAGCTCGTCAAAGTCAACTGTGCGGGTTATGAGCTCGTCGCGAGCGATGCACACAGCGAGAGCCATAGTCAGGGCGTGCCAGACGCTCTGATGTGGATCCTGGAAGTTGGCCTGGACGTGGAAGCTAACATAGGCGGAGTCTCCCTGGCTAGAATCGACTGTGAGCAGCAGGACCGTTGTGTTCAGGATAAATAGTCCATAGACGACAGGCGGGTCGCGGCGGTAGGTTATGCGGGGAGGTGTGGTCGGTCTTTTGAGGGGTGGAGGCGAGGCAGGATCCGACTCATCCCCACTGCATTCTTCGATCTTGATCTTCTTTCCGGGAGGACCTTGAGTAGCAGAACCGTATGCTTTGTCGGGGGAGCCTTGCACGAGCTCGTCATCTCCTATGGTTGTAGGACTCGGAAGCAGCCACCGCCTCTTTCGCCCAGCATCCTGCTTCACAGTCCTGCTGCGAGTGGGTGACTCCGTTGAGAGCTCGTCAGGGTCTAAAATTGAATCGCTTCGTCTTGGCGCATCCTTGGGCCACCTCTGCAGCGGCGTCGGTGAACTGTCCTCGAACTCCATCTTCACCATAGGTGACACCATGATGCTCGGCTTCACCACGTCCCAGAACTCAGGGTCGCTATCCACCCTGAGAAACTCCCGTTGAAGCCTTGCTAGAGCTCGCATCCGCTCCTTGATGTAACTGGTGATTTCAGCCTCCGGCACGGTGGTGTCGATGACCTCGGCAATGATGTTGGGGACGATGCGCAGATGAGCGTAGTCGCCGTCCTGGGCAGCCCAGCTGAGGTACTTGTCCAACTCGCGCTTGATGATCCCGGGAGCTTTGTTGCGAGAGCCAGTCTGAATGCTGGTTCTAACCGTCGAGGTGAGGTCGACTAATCGCAAGAGTGCCATTGTTCCTGGAGACGGTAAGTACGTGGACGGCAGTTAAGGAAAGGCGGACTACTTACCCCGAAAGTCCTTCCCGTGTGCGTAAATAATAGGAGGGAATTTGCCAGAGGTTTGAAATACAATGTCTGACATTGGCACACCGCTGAAGTCGATGTCCCAAGTCTTAGGCAGCATCGGGAGATCCTGTCGCAGATACAGGACTTCGAAGAGATGCTCCTCAGCTGCAGCCCAGCCGCTGGCGCCAGGGTACCGGGTCTTCTCCTGTTCCATCTCCTCTATGAGATGCAAGTCGAATGAATTGTTGTGTTCTCCAGGGGAATCAGGCTCATGATTACGAGCCGTGGTTGGTGATTTGGATGGTATGCCTATTCTTCCACTAACACTCGTGCGGTCTCGGTTTGCGCGAGGAGTGAGTTGGCTGGAAGACAGGCTCGACGAGAAGTCTCTTTCGTCCACGGGTTCTTTCATGTTTGACGGTTCGATAGCACCAAGGTTCTCTGCGAGGTTCTTTGTTGAGGGGACGAACTCGAACTGAGAATGCACCTTGTGCATTTGGACAGTGAACAGTGAACAACGAACAGTGTAACCAGCAAACTTATGGCTCTGTGTGCCCCAAGTGATGAAAGGGTCGTGGGGCCAAGCTGAACACCCGGCGCAACCAACACAATGGATGCCCTGGGAGGAAAGAAAAGCGAGTTCTTTTCGGGCTCGCTGTTGTTCACCGAATCACTGTCAACATTTTGGACATTTGATGAAGCGTGAAACTCGACTTCACCGACCAAGTCGAGATGGCAGGTGGCAGGTGGGGCGTGTGCGCATCAATTCCAGTGCCCAGCCCACACCCCCGGAAGTTCTCTTTCGCCGCTGAAGCCAATCAGACGTCAATCGTCGAAATTCTTCACGTCTCTGATCGATCATCGCGACAACTCCAACCGGCTCAACCGCAACCATGGCCGAATTAGCAAAGACGGCGGCACGCCAATTGCCCAACTTCAAGCTGGGTCAGAAGCAGGTGTTTTTGTTAGTACTCTTGGTGACACCCACGTTGCTTCCTCTGGGCACTATCTAACCATTTCCACCCTCCAGGCCCAACCACATTATCACCTTCCTCCGAAAAGAACACCTCCCGCCGAACGAGGCCTGCTTCAAGGTGCCTCTCCGCTTCACTAAGTTCGATCTGCGAGACTACTTGTGGAATCTCTACAATGTCGAGGTCACCAAGGTCCGATCATACGTCAAGCAACAGCCCCTCACACAACGCAACTCGCACTCCCGCTCGTGGTATCGCCCGCAACCCCTCAAGATCATGACGGTCGAGCTGTCCAAGCCATTCCAGTGGCCCGCGCTTCCGGAGGACACCGAGCCGTGGAGCAACCAACTGTGGAAGATGCGTGATGAGCTCATGGGCAAGCGCAATGAAGAACACATCCAGCGACAACGGTTCGAGATCCCCCTGAAGAGCAAGGAGCCTCTGTCCAAGGACCGAGAGCAGCTGTCGGAACTCGCAAAGAAGTTGTTGTCGGGCGAGGTGAAGTGGGACAACGACGTTGACCTGGACCCCAAGTGGGACAAGCTGCTGGAAAAGAAGGATGCGGACAAGGCCAAGCAGGACGCCTAAGCAGCATTGGGGACCAAAGCGACACGCGCAAATCGGAGACTATGAGCCGATATTGATGACAGAGAACCGCCAAATAGAGGAGGCGGCGACCTTATGAGAAGCTAGTCATGCTGAGATGGTGACCTCTGTTAGATTGGCAGCATCAGCTATGTACATTACTGTAACGAACCCTTCTGGGCTGATGCATGTTGACGAGATGAAAATTGAAATAAACAGGATACACGCCAAACTATTTACTTCTTTACACATCATCTGATGAGCTCCAATGCTCTGCCTGCTGAAAGTGCAAGACCTGGTCGCCCCAACCCCACCAGCCAGCGGTCAGGTTACGTGCAAAGACCTCAAGGCCGAGAAAGCTTTCTCCCAACATATCCCGAAACAGGCCACGCAGGTTGGGTTTCCGAGAGTGTACGTCTGGAACCGCAACAATGACCTTGGGTTTGAGAGCATCCGGCCTTTTGCGGCCTCTGCGTTTTGCAATGATGAGTTTCTCCCAAGGCTTCCTCCACGCCGACTCAATGTCGAATAGTGGCTCACCAGTGGTGGTCACCTTGACCCAAGTCCACTCAGTAACAACCTCGAGTCCCCAGGCAGCGAAGAGACCCATGGGTGAGACGAGGAAATCATGAATGCTGTGCTTGTTCGTGATCCAAACGGCAACCAGGCCGTCCGGGCTAAGGTGGGCGGCAAGTGGGATTTGTAGCAAGAGGTGACGCATCTCGTGGAGATTGCGCACCGTTGCGTACTTGTCCGTCCTCCTCCTCGCTGAGCGATTCGGCCACGGCGGATCTAAGACGACTAGATCAAAGCTGGGGGCCGATGCGTCGAAGGACTCGCGCAGTTGCTGGATGGAACCCTGCAGCGGCTCGGCTTTGAGAGGGATGTGCGCTGGCAGGCCGGATATTGACGGCGGGTGCGGCGGCCCAAGGAAGCGGGCGAGGTGAAAAGGGCCCGGGTGCGACGACACGAGGTCCTGCAGCGCACCCTGAACCGCGGCAGTGGTCATGAGCTCAGCGAGCTGCGCGCCTGGCGATGATGAGGACGGCGCCTGGTGGGAGTAATGGGCGCCATGTCGCGGCTCTGGCGTTGCGTAGGGCGTGGCGGGCGGCTCGGCAGAGACAATGCGGCGGCGGGGGGTCTCAGCGGCCAAGACTTGGCTTTCCTCCAGGGACCTGGGGATGTCGATGAGGACCAGGGCCTTGTTGCGGCTCTCGAACAGGATAGAGTTGGTGGGGATGCTGCTGCTGCTGGGAATGTTATCCCCTTGGCTGCTGCCCTCGCCCTCGCAACAAGCTGCTACTAATACCAAGTCGTTCCCTATCGCCATCGAATCTCTCTCCGTCACACAATCATCCACAAGTTCCACATTCCACACGCTCTGCGGCCCGGCTGGCCTAGACTCCTAGAGTTGGCGGAGGGTTAGAGCGGAGACTTCCGGCGTAAGTTTATATCCAGGCCGAGAACTCGGCAAACCTCGGCTCGGTCATTGGTTGCCGGAACCGCCTTACCGGGATAGACCCAGGTACAGCACATTTTGTGCCCTCGTGCCCTTCCAACATCCACTGTAACGTGTTGAGGGACACCCCGGATTTCGGAATCCCAGGGCGTGACCAACGGGTGGGGGGTCCTGTCGGCCTCTGCAAGTTTGGAAAGTGACCACTGAGCGTCGGTCCAATGACGTCCATGCCGTTCTCACAGCCGGGGAAATTCTCCCGCAATTCTCCAAAACCTGGACATGTCCGATCCCGTCTCACTTTCACCCCCCCCGCAAAACATTGCTTCCTCCTCAACTACAATATCCAAAACATTTCCTCGCCGACCGACTCTCATTCACTTCTCGATTCCGAATCCATCCCCCTCGTCACCGCCGCGGAATGTCGCGTCCGTAGGCCCCGAATCCGCCACTTAAGCGAGCCACGTGCCGGTCTACGGACAATACCAACGATACCCAGAATAGTTTCGACGCCATCCCCATGGACCATGCCTCAATGACGGAGATCGCGCGCGACAACACCTCGGGCCATGCCGATATCAGGGGCCGCGCGCGGAAGGACACTCACAGGGAAAACGAGGCCGCTATGTTTGCCAACGATGCTAAGGCTGTCGCGCCCAAGCGCAAGCAGACCTTTGACTATATCTGGAGGTCCGGAGTCGCAGGTGGCATGGCAGGATGCGCTGTAAGTAACTCTCGCGCTGCATGGCATTGTTGCGCATTGCCCGCTGACCATTTGACATAGGCCAAGACCCTCGTTGCGCCCCTTGATCGAGTCAAGATTCTCTTCCAAGCTCGCAATCCCCTATTCTCAAAATACACCGGTTCCTGGTTCGGTGTCGCGACTGCAATGAAGGACATTTACCGCCAGGACGGTATGATGGGCTTATATCGAGGCCACTCGGCGACTCTCTTACGAATCTTCCCTTACGCTGGTATTAAATTCCTTGCCTACGAGCAAATCCGTGCTATTATTATACCCCGACGATCGCATGAGACACCCATGAGACGGCTGCTCAGCGGGAGTCTTGCAGGCGTCACTTCTGTTTTCTTTACATACCCGTTAGAGGTGATACGCGTTCGCCTCGCTTTCGAGACGAAGCGTGATGGCCGTTCCACCTTGTCCCAGATCTGTAGGCAAATCTATCATGAGCGACCTCTGGCCCCAGCTACAAAAGGCTCCAGCGCGGCGGATGCGGCGGCAGCGCTGTCAACCGCACCTCGAACGGGCATCTTCAACTTTTACCGCGGGTTTGCTCCCACCATTCTCGGAATGCTTCCGTACGCCGGCATGTCCTTCCTCACCCACGACACTGTTGGTGACCTGATGCGATCCCCTACTTTTTCGAAATACACAACCCTTCCTATGAAGAAGGACCACCCTGTGGGGAAGCCCGCACCTCTCCGATCATGGGCCGAGCTCTGCGCGGGCGGTATAGCAGGCTTGATCTCGCAGACGGCGTCGTACCCGCTAGAGGTGATCCGGCGCAGGATGCAAGTCGGCGGGGCGGTCGGCGACGGCCGGCGGCTACGGATCCGTGAGACGGCTAGCATGATCTTCCGCGAAAGGGGCATCTCCGGGTTTTTTATCGGCCTGACGATCGGGTACGTCAAGGTGATTCCGATGGTGGCCGTTAGTTTCTACACGTACGAACGGATGAAGCTCGCCTTTGGGATATAGATGCAACGAAAGAGCGAGCAGGATTCGGGGCGGTTATTGTATACTGGCGTTGGAGGAGTCTTCTGTAACATGGTCAGGGGTTAGGGATTCTTGGACCGTCGTCAGCAGTGGTGGAAAGAGGCGCTTCTTGATGTACATAGCTTAGAGGCTTCCGCGTCCATTTTGTTTCCAATGACGACGAATTCCCAGGGTTTTGGCTCGGTACTTCTCAAAATGACTCGCCTCAGCGACGATCTTTCGTATTTGCCACTCATCGGGAGACGGCTGGCTCCGACAACACCATTGTAAAATGTCTCGCAGCGCAACTCCGACAGCACCCCCCCAACTGCCGTTCGGATTTCCAGTAACATCGCTCATGGATTACTCATCCCGAAAGCCATCGGACCTAGCTGCCTGGCAACTAAACCCGTGAAGGGGGGTTGCGCCCATCACACCCAGACGCCTGGGGATCGGCGCCGTTGGGAAGCTAATACCCTCGTGCGCATCCAGTGCCCGTGATGGGAGAGGATGATGGGAACGGGGAAGGGGGGTGAATTGAGCACACCTGAGCTCGTAGCTATGGGTCTACTGCGTATGAAGTGGCAACGGGGTGCACTTAGGTATACGTCCCTTTGTAGCGAGGATGACAACCCGTCGCTGGCTAGAGGACGCCGTTGAATTGCTGTGGCTGCGTTAGGACATTGGCAAGTGTTGCAAGTATCGAGACCCTGCCTTGTACCCAATACATGGACCAGTTAGTCCACATTTGTTGGCGTGTTCTAGTGAATCTGGCCTCGAGTAGGTCTACCACGTAGTCGATCCTCACATGTGCCGAAACCAATGGTTTCTCATCGCGGAGGGTGGAGAAGGTAACTACTCCAGGGTAGGAGCACTATCATGGAGTCAGTCACGTCAACTCAATGCACACTAATCACTGAGATGAAATGGGCGAGTGGCATTGGATTTTTTGTCATGTGAGTTCCGTTTATTGCTGGAGTTGCTCGTCGCCACGATAGTGTTGTTTTATTGTACACTTTCAAGGTAGGGTTCTCATTTATTCCCCAACGAATGGAATTGCGCTCCGTGAGAGGTAGCCGGTTACATAGGTCTCTGGGTAGCTGTTCAAACGAGGGTGGAACATAATCCAGGAAAGTATGACCTTAAACCATAAACACGATGGTTTGCTGAAATCCGGCAACAAACGCAGAAAATCATCAATCAATTCACCATAAAACCGAGTTTGAGAACGAGGTGAGGTGAGTGAGAGCAAGAGGGCTTGTTCTGATTGGCTGCCGCGTCTCGGCCGTCCAATCCCTGTCCCGTGCGGCATTGACAGCTCCTCCAGAAATACCTACAGCCTCAGCCTTTCGTCTACATCGTCACTCCATCAAAAACCACACCACATCTAGTGTCGCAACCACCGCGGCCAGCGCCTGAAGGCTTCTAATCCTTGCTATCCCACTTGATACCATCTGCGCTGCGCCCTACACACGGTTGTCCCACCAATTGCAAGCGCGAAACCCGCCCTCATCATCGCTGCGACCCCCTTCGCCATGGCGTCCGCGGCCGACCTCGACGGCCTCGTCCTCCTGCGCCAGTCCATCTCGGCGTCCAAGCCCTTCATCCCGACCGCGTCGGCCGATGCGTCGGCCCCGGAGGTGCCGCTCGCGCAGGCTACGCACCTGCGCTTCCCCGAGCACGCCGCCACCGCCGCCGTCCCCATAGACAGCGCCACGCGCTTCGTCTCTAACGACAAGCCCGTCGACCTGCGCAGCATCTACTTCGCCTGGCTCAACCGCGAGGTCGCCATTCCCGAGTACAATGCTTCGTCCACCAAGTTGAACGATGAGCTCGGCGCAAAGGGCAAGGTACAGAACCTCGGCTTCATCGAGCGTCTTGATCTCATCACCTGGCTCGAGGGTGCTAGCGAGGAGAGCGAGTACATCAAGCCTCTCGCCGGCGACAAAGATGCTTCCGGCGCTGGTGCTGCCGCGACGGCAAAGACTGGCGCTGTGTCGTCGATTGCGCAGGCAAGGTCGGGCAGAGGCAACATGGACCCTCGACTAGCTAGCATCTACAACGGGGAGCGAAAGATGGGCGATCGCAATACTGTCCTGAGGGGCATCAAACCTACCGTATGTATCCCAGCAGCCCAAACCCATCATGAAAAACCATTGCGCAGAGCCTATACTTACCATCCACAGGATTTCTCCCATGTGCGCAAACTTGCCGCCCCCTTCATCCAGAAAAAGACCCACTCGAGCTCCAACAACATCAGCGCGAACCCGTCTCTCGCCCTCAACCAAAAGGCCCCGACCAGACGGCCGGACCCTATCATCTTACTATCGCCCTCGGCATCGTCCCTGCTCCGTCTCTCCAATGCGCGCACTTTTCTGGAGGACGGCAAGTTTGCTCCCGCCGAGGCAGGCGGTTCAACGGCTACAATGCTCCATGTTCAGCGTGTGATCAAGGCTGTCGATCCTAACCGTCCCATGCGCTTTATCCTCGTCGAGGGCTCCGAGCAGTTCAAACCTGAGTACTGGAACCGCGTCGTCGCCGTCTTCACCACCGGTCAGACGTGGCAGTTCAAGAACTACAAGTGGAGCGACGCCAACGAGCTATTCAAGCACACCCTCGGAATCTACGTCGGCTGGCGTGGCGACCAGCCCCCGGATAACGTCGGCGGCTGGGGTCACCGCGTCCTGTCAACGGGTATCGACCGCTGGCGCGGCGAGGGCCACGATGCCTCTCGTTTCCGCGACAAGGAGATTGTTGAGCAGATCTGGAAGTCTATCGAGGGCAACATGCGGTCCCGCGGCTGGAGGAAGGATGCAGCCCCTGCGTCGATATAGACCCCTCCCTGGCACGATGCTCTAGGCGGAACTCTGGATGAAAGGGAAAAGAGAATCACACGGCGGATATGTACAAAGAGCGTCCCCTAACTTAGATTAGACTCAGGTCTGGGGGGATGGTCTGGGACTCCCAAAGCGATGGCGTTGAACGGTTTTTTTTCATGTGTAGGTATAGTTGCTATCATTCATCTTGGCGATGGAAAGACATCAAAACCAAATAGGAAAAGGTAAAAAGACACGTTGTTTTGCAGTGGGATACACACGAGCAGTATCGGATCCCGCCACGTTATTACGCAGCCCCTGAGTTGTGAGACTTGCCTCTGCAGCTGTTCAAGATGGAAATCTGTGTGAATCATAGCGCAGTGTGGTTTAAGCCAGTGCAACTCGCACACGCAAGTAGACGACCGCCTACTCCCCCTCTCTCCCCGCCTGCAGACAAACCACACCCTATTCGACACGTTATTCATTCCTGACTAATCGGGGAGTCGGTCAACGTCGACGCATTCTGCTTTAGGCCTGACTTTTACGCGCGCAGACCGACAGAGACGCCAACCAGCAACAAGCTTTCCCGCCAACGAAACCGAGCTTTGTCCCAACGCGGACGACCTCGTTCTCGTCTCGGGATGCCCTACAAGCTACAGCTGCACAATGGCACAGACCTGCGGGGGGTCAGAGAGAGTTAGAAATGGGAGAGGGAAAGGGAGCGCCATGGGTTGCGTTGTCTTGGGCGGTCTACCGCGTTGACCGACGTTTAAGGGGTGCACGAAGGAGCCAGGCGGTGGCCATTCCCATCCCATCCGTGTAGCGAGCACCAAACCCAACCCGGTACATACTATGGCTATGCATGATTGGATTGAAAGATCGCAAAAGGGTTTGGAATTTTAACGTGGTATCGCCAACGACTACGTATCGCGCCGGGACTGGGAGACTAAGGGCAAGTCAGGGATGTCAGGGGGGAGGGCTGGGCGTCCAAAGACCCGAGGCCTCCCCAGGTTTGGACCAGCGCGCGTTTCCCGGACGAGGCTACGGCGCTTGAGCAAGATATGTAGATACAAGCGTACGTATGTAGTGGCGTAGTGTAGATACGTACAGCAACGTCCTACAGCTCCCCCAGGCTCACGGTTATCGTGAGCCGTGGAAACACGCCCGGCGATAAGAGCTTCTCGGCACCTGCTAGACTTCGTGGGGTCAAGCTTGCGGATGACACCTTAGCAAGGTTCACCAGAGGACAATGGGCGGAAGCGAGGCAGTTGCAGGTAGATAGAGAGCAAGATACGTGGTAGGAAACGTGGTTTAACACCCCCCCGGGAAAGCAACTAGACCAGTGATCCTGACATATTGCTACGTACGGGGGCGTATTAGTTGCTGGCCTGCTCCGCCCAGATCTGTGCTGATGCCAGATAGGAAATACCGCCATGGTTTGGAGGCGTGCATTGCAAAAACCCCTGTTCCCAGAGGAGGCGACAATCCCAGCAGTGAGCATGAGGATGGAGATCCCACGACACAAGGGACTGGGGGGGCCCATTGTGACACTAACCTGCCCGTTCACCGTTTGGCCTTCCAAGAGACGACCATTGACTCATGGCCATCCATCAATGATCATCGTGGGCCCCAAGCCGTTGGGTTTCGTAAATGCGCCCTGGTGCGGCTCCGCAAGTGTTGCACGAGCACAGGGCTGAAGCATGCTAATTATGACCTGGGGTCCATTTGGTAGACGATGGACCTGCTTTGAAACGGGTTGACGGGTCTTCGATGCTGTCAGGTGGTGGCATTTCGCAGTTGAAGTCAACCGATGAGAATAGATATCTGCAAGGCCCCTAAAGTACCCCGGGATTGGGTGATTAGGTGACGGGTCAGACCAGTAAAGCTGCAAGTCAACAGTCCGGGTTGGACGGCGGCGCCGCCATGCCCACTTGGCGGCTGGCGGTATGAAACGCCGTCGAATGACGAAGTGGTCAACATGGTTTTGTTGAAGGGGCTTGATGAGGGAGTATAGACTTGGTTACTAGACTACGTGCTGCGTAACACGTCCAGTACAGTAGCACGGATGGTACATAATGGACACAGCCTACCTAGCACGTAGGCTTTGTGGGGAGGCCTGAGGGGAGGGGGGTTTAGCCAACAGCTTCCTCAGCTCGGACGGAATAGAAAAGGGGGTTAGAAGGGAAAGTCGGCTGGTGGAGTACGAAGTAGGTGGTAAAGGCCTGGCAAACGCAGCATCAAATGTCCAAGGCTGGGAATCGGGGAGGGGACACACGACGGAGGTACCAACCCCACCGGCAGGCGGTGAAAGCGGAGGCCCATTTGTCTCAGAAAGCCGCGATATTGTACGTAGTCGTCGGGGGTCAGGGTCGGGGTGGTTTGGAGGCCACGAGAAGGTAGAGTCAAGGCTGATGCTAGCTCCCCAATTGCATCCTGCCCACGTTGTAAAGATGTCGAGGATTTCTATATCAATCCCGCCTGAGGTTGTTCCACGTGGCCACAACAGTCCGGCCGCCGCCACGGCTCGGAACCAAATCACCAATTTCAACCAGCCATCTCAAGCCTCGCTTTTCCCTCAGCGCTAAAGTGGGTTCTCTCATGTGGTGTATCGTCAGTTGCCTGCGTCTGAGGCGTTTAATCAACAGGGAAAAGGAAAACAAAAACAAAAAACAACTGATATGGGTGCTTGCCACCCTGCCAGTTCTCGCGTGGCATTGAGGGGTCCCGGCAAGACAAACAGCCCAGCAATGCAAGGGAGTGGTGATACCTGACAGCCTAGGGTGTCTCGGTTGCTTGGTTCGGTTGCCTACTGAGAGAACCCCTCGGCAAGCGTCTAGAGGTGTCTGGAATCTCTGGATGGACCCCAGAACGAACCCCCAGCAGCATGTCCGAAAGGGGTCTGGCAGGTGCACGAGACTAGGCCTCAATTGCCGTCCCACGTGAGAAGCACGCCACGGACAGGGATGAGTGCCATCTTGATTGATCCATGATCGCCATCCTGACGTCTTGCAGCCTCGATGAGTGGTCTGAATGCAGAGGCTGAGCCGTATCCTCCGCCCTGTAACGAGGCAGCGAGCCGGGAATGCACCGGGTCACGGTGACCGTTAAAACCCACCCTGAATGGCATCCTTACACCGTACTTCGCCGTCATGCGTCATACATCATGCTACGGTGTAGTACTTCGTACGTACTTTGTAAAGGTAGTCATCGAGGTGGGTAAGGTCATGATCTGATTCTCGATGTGTTTCGGTCTCGGCTTCGATGCCGCACGTGGCCGTGATTTTGACGTCTCGATGAGACAATCCCGCTACATTTTCATAGGTCCTCTTGATGCTCCAGCCACTCGCGGCATCGCTTCGATATTGAACTGAGACACCCAGGGCTTTGGAGCTAGGTCTCGGGATATCTAGTTCAATAATTCAGCGCCACTCGAAGCCATCAGACCAGAAACACCTGTGTCCGTGGCGAATTATAGCTCAGCGCCCTGCCTGGAGCTAGTAGGATCTGGCCGCGACCCGTGGCCTGCCTATTCGTTTCGGCAATTGGAAATTGACAAGCGCATGGCAAAGTAAGAAGTACGTACTTCGTGCTCTCCATTCCCGGTGGGCGAGCACGGCCTCAAGACAGTCCGCCGAACTGAACCCTGCATTTTTTTTCATGGGCGTCGTTCCTCAATCATGGCATTGCCAATGGCTTTTGGATGGGTGTCTTGCAACCAATGACTGGCAATTATGCGGAAACCTGCCGTAATTGGAGACCGTATGATTGAACCATGGATCTTCCAGTCATGGTTCTGGACATTGGCTTTCGCTGTAGGACGGCATCCCCGGTATGAACACCGGTGCAACGGTCTCAACGAAGAGATGACGGCGCTGTTATGGAATTAGAAGCACATGCCGTCCATGAGCGTTCCAGGCCGCCTTCCCTCATCAGGTCCCGAGCTGCACGGCTAGGTCGGGTAGCCACCCCGGTGAAGCTCGGCTGGAATGAGGTCATTGGTTATGATGTGTATGCATATACACACCGGTATCGTAGTACCTACAGCACTACGCGGCTGTAACGTTTGGCCATGAGCCACAACGCTGGGTAGGGGAAGTTGGGAACCGTTAAAGTGCGCACGTCAACAGAGCGACCCGAGCCGACACACATACCATGCCACATGGCTCCCCGGGTGTTGATGACCCATCTCCAAAGCATTAAGCCAACGATAAACAAGGCCAAGCAATAGCTCCGGCATCACAGTGGATGCCGAACGGTCTCGGCCCGTAATAACGAGGCGCCGTTTGATGCCTTAGCAGTGCTGTGCTATGGTATGTCGTGCCGGGGAGTGACAGGTGGGGAATAGGCAGGGTAGTAATCAAGAGCATCATGCGCATTACCAAATGGCGATGAGGACTGGCCCCCATGTGGTAATCTTGGATCGTGCCGTCAAGGCATAGCAGACTAACCGCCGGGGAGCCATTGGTGAAGCAGTCGTGAGCCAGTGAGTTGGAAGCGATACTGCCGTGTCAGTCGGTTTGGGCTGGCATACCAGCTCAGGCAAACTGCTCCACCGCTCGCGTTTGCTAACGCGTGGCTCCCCCCAACCCACGTGGCGGGTTGGCGGGGTCCACCAGCACAGTCGCAAGGCGGGACATGGCCAGGGCTCATGCTGGCCTCACCCCCCGCGAGGCAGGCCTTACACCCCCTGTTGGATGCGAGTGGATGGCGTACGTACTACGTACTGCGTGTGGCAGGCAAGTGGAAGCCTGTGAAGGGAATAGCTGCGCGCCCAGGCGGGCTGTATCTGGTTGGGCATGAGGTGGCTTGCCTTGGACATTGCAAGTCTGCTCGCTAGTTGTTGCCCAACCCAAGACTAATCTCATGATGGCAAGTATTTCCCCATTCCCAGCTCGCCAGCCCTTGCTTTGGGAGCAGCAGCCGGAGGAGGCAAGTCAAGCGGACAGTCGTCGTCGAAACAGGGTCTGTCGGCTTATTTGTTGGTCCAGCCCATGTTGGTGCAGGCGATGGGCATGGTTGGCGATCTGCGGAGTCGTGGCCGTGGCCATGGCCGTGGCCGAACCCTGCCGGTCGGGCCCGCCGTTGTCTTCTGGGTTGGGGCAGCTCTGGGACAGAAAACGTAGACAGAATTGGCCCCGGCCGCTGAGTCGCTGGCGTTCGGTGTTGTGCTGTCTGTCTCAGCCATCATGACTCAGGTTGTGGCCAACGAAGATGGAGTCGTTCCGAAGGTGGAATATTCCAGGCTCGTTCTCTCGGGGAGTCGGGGTTGGTTGGACATGGGCTACCGTGTCGTTCCGCGGCAGGGTACTTCGTATGAAGTAGGGGGCGTCTTAGGCCTGTGGGTTGAGCCTGCCACAGAGCAAGACAAGGCTTGAGGAGCCACGTGGAATTGCCGACCGTCGGAGGAAAGCGACCAGTCATGCCCGGGCTCCGACACGGCCTGTCTTCTAATGTCACGGTCCTCACGGCTGATTATCCTCATTGGCCAAGTTGGGCTTAACCTGGCAGCGCCTATCACAAATGACGGTTTGCCTAGGCTCTGCTCTGCGCTGCAATGCCATGCACACCTTCGCTTGCTGTCTCAGGTGATTGTAAGCGTGACCCCGCGCTTGTCACCATGGTTGGCAGCTGGCTTTGTCCAAGACTCCAGGACACATGCAGCATGGACCCGCCCACCCTTCCTCATACCCGATTATTCCCACACTGCGCCCTTGGCCTTGCTCTAATGCCAGCGATGCCATGACTGTGAGCCATCTTGCTGGTGCTTTGGGTGCTGCAAAGCTGTAGGTAGGCCAGCGGCACATACGCAGGTCATGGACGGCTGATTGTTGTTGGAACACTAGGACCACATAACTTATTAAAGTCAGATAACGACAACTCCAACTCGTCGAATTGTTGTTGAAAAGGATCACCGCATCATCTTTCCTGAGCCTGGCCGACTGTCGTCGTCCCCATTTGTCTGATTCTCCAGCACAGACCTTGAAGCTAGCGGGCCATGCGTGCCAAACCGACTGGACAAGCGGCATCATACCAGCAGCCAATGCTAGCTGGGCTGACGCTTCGTCGTCCTTTCCACACAACCCCTCAACAGAACCAATGTTATCCAGACGCATCGCATCAAGGGTAATGAACACTCGGGAATCCCGAAGAGCCCTGTCTGACCCATCCGGAGTGAGATGCCTCGGGCATTGTTGCGAAATAGCCGGAGCTTGATGGCACCATTGCCTGTTCTATGACCCTGGTTGCTTGGGTATGCAAGTTGCGACCCTCAATTGTGCACCCGGTCTGGGGCTGCTTCAAGGTTTGGGGGTTGAGGGTGCTGAACCACGGACCGAACGATTCTATGGCAGATCTTCTGCCAGTGCTCTTGTTGGATATGGCCAGTGGGACCTCTCCCCTCCCCTTCCTTTAGTCATATACTGTGCACAATGTACAGTGCACGTATGTAAGCACTCGTATCTGGGCATGTGCAATGCAGAGCACCCAGGCTTTGCAGCTGCAAGTAGCAACTGAGCTGCAGCCACCCACCTGAAGCTGAGATTCGGCAACAGTACCCACAGGCGGTACGTGCGGGCAGGATCGGGACCTGATCACCATCGCAGCTATTGCTGGATGCTCTCGCCTGGCTATCCCTCCTGTCGAGATTTGGTGGCGTCGCCTTGCACTGCCAAAAGGGCCCGTGTTGACGACCAAAGTGACATACATGTCAATGTCGTTACTACCTACTTAGCAGCCTCCGCACACAGTAGGTAGGCAAAGGCGTGAGGGTGGTGCCGGGGAGAGGCATCTCGACGGTCGTCGCATACGTGTCCCAGTTCCGCCGTCCATGTCGCAACAGCCTTTCCCCCACCGGGCTTGGAAAGGTAACAAGGAAAAAACCTTCAGCATGTATGCACAATTTGGCCGGACGGTGCAGCATCCTTTTCCATCGTGGTGCGTGATTCTGTAGGCAGTAAAAGGTCGCTGTGTCCCCCTTTTTACCACTAATTCCTCTGCTGTTATCACTCGTCCTGAATCAAATCAACAACTTGAATTTCTTGTCGCTTCGTGTTGGTCTGTCGTCACCTTATCGCCACTGATCATCCCTTGCTCTCAGCGGCCGCTGTTTGAAGGATCGCACAAGACGCCCCCAAGGTGAGAAAGACTCCTTGCTGGTAGCCTCATCTGGTCACCTTCTCCGAGCGCAAGAAGCAGCAGACGTTTTGGAGCCAGGATCCGCCGACTCTTGCCACCAGCAAGTTTGTGGTCGCGTGGGTGGTCGACGTGAATTTGAGTCGAGTTGAATTGCAGAGCACGACCAGGTAATGTGGACCAGCCTTGACCTTGACCCTCCAAACCCCCCCGGCCACGGCCCGGTTTCCAAAGGGGCTTCTAGAAGCTGGGACAAGGGACAGCCCATTTTGTGCAAATCTCAATCTCGCCTCCACGAAATCGAACCGTTCTGGATTGAAAAGGGTGACGGGATGCGAGAGGACGCTAACATGTGCCGACAGATTGCGCTCGACGTGGTTTCCCGAACCAGCCTGGCGGTGACTATCAACTGGTTTGTCAAGATCGCAGCGCGAATTGGCTGCAACACTACTCAGGTAGTGACGCGGTAGCGCATCAACCTAGCGTGAACCGACCAGCCCGAGGGCCCAGCTCGGTCAAAGGAGGTGGTGCGCAACGAACGGCAGCGACCTCAGCAGTGGCGTCGACAAAACTTGGTGGCCACACAGATGGTGATTGAAGTTAGCAGTAGGAGACGGAGCTTAGTGCGTCGCCAATCAGACGCACGAGCATCGATACTCTCGCGGGCGTTGGATCCAAAGGTGGTGGGTCGCATTGGTCTCGAGGTATGTCCGTGGTGTTTCCCATCATCATCATCAAACCCCTTTCGATTTCTGTGTCAGCAAGTGCTTGGACAAGCGAGGCCGAGGAATCGTGGGTGCCACGGCGCAAGCCAGGGCCGGTCGGCGTCAGCCCGCCCGGTCACCAAGGCGTCGGCATGGTGAACACGGCACGGCATGGTACGGCCTGTCCGGGCATGACGAACACCTGAAGAAGGGCATGAGGCATGAGAACAGTGCAGGCCCTGCGCCTCGTCTTTGTCCTGGTCTCGGGCTCGATGGAGAGCCCATCCCATCCGTTTCAAAGTCGCGTTTCAGCAGTCAGAGGTCAATCATTTCCGTCCCAAGCGGGGCGAGATTCGGGATCCCAATCCCAATCTCGGGCCATCTCAAGCGCATCCCCATCCAGGGCCGGAACCAGAGTTGCTCCATGGCCCATGTTCGCGGACCTGGAGCAGACAGGTGCGGCAGAGTGCCAGAACGTGAGGGAGGGTGAGCACGTGCGTCGAGCATGCGTATGAACTTGAACTGCACGGACGAGGACAGGGAGAAGCGTCTGCTGTGGTATCATAGTATCATACACTGCATAGCGCTGAGACCAGCGTCGGCCGCACAGTGCAGGCTATGGCGGCTGCGACTGTCCTCTTCCTGGGCCCATAATTGGTCAGAACAAGGTACCTCTCAGGTGCAGATTTGGTACAATGGGTACATAAGGTACTGCGATGCAGCATGCAGCAGCGAGTGCCAAGCCAGCAAGCAGCAGAGCGACCAGAATGAGGAGAAAAGGAAAGAGGCACAGGGGTGGGGCGGGGGTGGGGCGGGCCAGCGCCAGCCACGGTTGCATTGGGAGGCGTGGGAAGCATGGGAGCCATGGTTCCTCTGCGTGGCCGCAACGTGACGCTGTGGACGAGCAGCGAGCGTGGCTGCAGGGCAGCCCGTCCGGCCGAAAGAGGCCTAGATCGACGGGCAGAATCCCTGGAGCCACGCGCCTCCAAGGAGGCAAGAGGGGGGGAGGAAGAGGGGGGGAAGAAGAGGGGAGGGGCTGCTCAGCGTGGGACGGATTCAGAGGTCGCACACACCTCTCATTCGGTCTTTTCTCGTGCAACCTGGAGGTGGGCACTGGCGGGCATTGGCAGGCATTGTCGAGCACCAGAACCTCCTACCACCCATGCCTACCGATCATTATCCATATGATCCATGCTGAACCGTTCCATTCTTGGGTGGGAATGGGCGACAACGGGCGAGTGTGCACGGCTGGAACCCCATGCAAGGAGGAGGCACCGTGCTCATTCAACTGCCAATGCCTTTCTCAACTTGAGAGTGCTGTGCCTCTATTGCGTCGACTCGGCCATTCAGACCTTGCATTTCGCCGGGCAAGACACGGCAGAGGCGCGCGTTGCACTCGGCCCCCCTCCTGCTCACCACCCGGGGCATATAATTGACTTGGACCGTGTTGTCCTGGACTGCGTCGTCCGTCCTGGATTGGAACATTGAACCGTGTTCCTGGACTGGACCGTGTCGTCCTGGCTCACTCACCTTTATGCTCATCTCTCGGCGGCCCTGATGCCCGGTTTGGGGGACGATTATCACCCCTTTCGAAGCACACTCCTCTGCTCGCCGTCTCTCGGCGTCCCGCCATGCGCAGTGTGCCGCGCTTCTGCACTCTTCGCCTCGGTGTGTGGTCCGCTACTTGCAGTGAACATTCCATTCCGACCCTCCGTCTTCTCCGTCCGCTCACAGTCCGCCCCACTGAGCCACCGGAATTGCTGGGCCATGGTGACGGCCCACCACCCATCTCTCCCACATCCCACTGGACTGGGCGCCCGGCGTTGCTGATCCGCCCGCTACCACGGCTTTGGTGCGCTACACCGGACAACTCGATTGCAAGCTACAAAATACCCGAAGTCGAACTACGAAGTGCAGCACACGCCGCCCAACGACGCCAGGCGATTTTTGCCAATGCTGGGCGCTGTTGGCCGAGCAGACAAGCGGGCAGCCACACAGACAAACTAGTACTTCGTACCCCAAAGATGGAAGTGGCCCCAAAGGCGGAGTCGCCTGGAGTAGAAGGACGGTCATGGCATGGCACCGCGCCGGTTCCAAACGGACGTGCTGCTTTCAGGTTGAGAATTGCTTCACCTAAAACAAGCGGGAGGAGATTCACCAAGCCACCCGATTCGCTTGGTGTCATACTTCATCACCACCAAACATGGGCGGCTGTTGCGAATCGTCTCTCGCTCACAGCCCTCGCTCTTCGGTGTGCGGACAAACCTCCAACTATCTCCAGACCGCTCGATGCGTTCCCGATGCCTCCCCGATGCCTGCTCCGTCTCCCCTCATGATCAGCATTGCTGCAACTCGTTCCTTCTCGCTGCGAACCTGAGTGGCTCAAGCCCATGAACCCTCAGCGCCAATTCTGCCCTAAACCGTGACTTACCCTACCTAGTCAAGGTAGCCCCGAATGCGGCTTGGAGTCACCCAGCGATGCGGGATACTAGAAGCGGGTGGTGTACCCAAGCCTAAGGAACTGACGGCTGAGTGCCTGTTGTGCCTTGACAATGCAGAGCTTTTCCTCGTTGAGTGTTGATTCACTCTCTGTTCGCGGCGGCGGCGCCGTCGTCTTCGTCATCAACTCGTTGATAAGTTGAACGAGTATGACATACAGGCGTACCTCAATTCTCCCCACCCCCTGTCACTTCTGTTTCTGCCCTTTTCTGGTTACTATGATTGCATGCCCCTCCAATTATCTATATCTGCGTCGGGGCCGGAACCAGTGCCGGCAGCCATATTGTAAGATATTTCTGATAATTGTACCGTTATTATGCCCAGGATCCTGTCCATCTCCTCTTCTTTCATCCTGTCTTCATTATTTTCCTTGCTTACGATCCTCCACTCCCGATCCTTCACTGCCGCTCAACTGCTCGAGAGCTGTACAGGGCTCAGCTACCTAGGAGTAATCCTATTCACACAACCCGAAATCGCGACGACCCAACCACCATCTGGAGCAACTGAGTAGGCGACGGAGCCAGGGCCCCTGCCCTCTCGTGCTTTCGTGTAGTTAACGAAGTACCCGATACGGCTGGTGGCAGTCTGCCCGCTCCACAGAGTTCTCTCAGCTCCGGCGCCCCTCTAAAAAAAAAAAAAGAAAAAAAAGTGTCCCCTCTAGAAGACCCCCCAAAGGTACCCCTAACAGGCCCCCGACAGTGCCTCGGGCAGGGACCCTTCAGAGGGACCCCCTCAGTAACACCAGGTCGTAGCACCTCTCTGGCTGCTGCGCGCCGCACAACCCTCCCCTGTTGCACTACAGCACGTACGAAGTACTTCGACCCTGGCTCCCCAAGTACGCAGTACCCGCTACCTACTTGCCGGGGGTTACTCAAGTAGTGGGGACGGTGCTTGGGCTGCTGGTGCTCATCGCCCTGCCCTGGCTATTTTTCCCTGGCCTTGTCTAGCCCGCTCGTCTCAGCGCTCTTTCTAGGGCCCACCCAGTTTCCAGGTCAGGTTCCCAGTGGAGATGGCCCTCTGCACTGCAGCCACACCCCACCCAGCACCGTCCACCCCTCCCCGCCAGTGCGCTCATCTCCAGAGCCCGGCCTTTCTTTGAGTCTTGGGTTTTGGGACTTGGGCCTTTTGGTCCGTCTTGTTCCTTGTCTTGTCTACCTTTCCGTACCCTTTTCAACCTATCTCTGGCGTCCCACTCCTACTCGCTCGACCATCTCCTTCTTATTTGAACCTTCCCGCTGCCGTCACTCCAAAGCCCCCCTCCTAACCTCTCTCGCTCCCGATAGATGGCCACTCTGTCGCATCCTCCTCGGCCCACGGATCCTCAGTCTGCCTCTGCTCCCTCGCCCTCTGATAATAGTCTCGACCAGCCCTCCGCTTCCTCCGCTACAGCTACCTCTACCTCTACCTCGGCTGCATCCGCACCCTCCTCCGCTACCTTCCGCCCCTCACTTCCGGATCGATCTCGTCTTGTCCAAGACAATATCGCCGCATCTGCTTTTGCCGCTCCCGCTGGAGCCACCACCGCTGCTCCTCCCGCCCACCCCCACTCCCACCGCCATACCGTCTCGGTCTCGAGACTCAATCAGCGATCCTCCAGCAGCATCTTCGCCCTCGCTGCTGCCGCCCTAGACAGGACGCAGAACGCCATCGCAACCATCGCGGAGCCCTCAATTCGTCACCGTCCGTCCAACAGCACCCTTTCCAGGCTGTCCCTCCTGCCGAGCTCAAACCCCGGTTCGGAGCCCTCCAGCCCGGACAGGAAGTACCGCCTCAAGAGCGCCTCGAATCAGTCTCTCTTGTCTAACGCCAACTTGGACGGCACCCTCGCTTCCTCGGCGCCCACGACGAACCACCCGCTGTCCCAACCCTACGCGACGGCGGACCCAAATCAACCACCTCCCATCAAGACACCTCCCGTCACGGCAAACAAGATGCATCAAACATCTTCGCGCTTGTTGCGCATGACGGACGATGACCGGCCCTTCACAAAGGTATGTATCATGGTTCTACATCACAAATGACTTACACATGCCTCGCCGTTTTTGTACGCTGTTTGCTCCACCGCCTTCCGCGCGCGAGTACACACGAGCACGAGACGCCACTATCTGAAACGCTCTTCCCGAACTTGTCCTCCTCCGCCTGGACCATAGCTGACTTTGGTTGCACACTAGGACTTTAAGGATCTGTTTTCCACTCTCGTTGTCAGTCTACTGCCGCTGTCAGCCCACCGCGTCCGATTGACCAAGGTCGAGTACACCTTCCTCTCTGAGGATGCCATCAACAACCTCGGATCCCTCAAATTCTCTCAATCAAACCGCATGCCCGACCCCAAAGACCCCTCTCGTATTGTCACCACCACCACAACCACCACCTTTTCCATGGCCAAGGACATGGCCCGGTCCATCTGCCAACGCTTTGTCGAGGCTCGCTTCATCGAGTCGGCCGACGGCAAGTACCAGCAGTTGTATAACATGAAGGGATCCGTCTGGCAGTTGACCGCCAAAGGAGTTACCGTGCTAGATAGGTTCTGCTCGAGAAACGGCATTCAACAGAAGCAAGTAACGGAGCTGGTCAACCTTGGTGCCACCCAGCTTGTGCTCCTCGAGAGAGACGCCCAGACGGACAAGCTGCTCCACGATCAAGGCACTATCGAGGTCATTTTCCGCCGCTTCGTTGGTTCTGAAGGTCGAAACATTAAATCAACGGTCAATGCCGCTGATTCAGATTCGCTACACGATTACCGTGATGGTCTAACCGGTGTGAAGATGGCCGCGGAGCGTAAGGTGAACGGCAAATCGTACCGCGATACTTTCACTGGCAAGGCCGCCACCGACTGGCTAATGGATTGCTCCACCATCGTCGATCGACGCGAGACTGTCGAGATTGCGGCTCTCTTTGTCGAGTACGATTTGATTGAGGTTGTCGCCCAAGACCGGGCCTACATGTCGCAAAACCCTGGTTGCAACGTTTTCCAGCCTACAAAGTACGCCATCTACCAGTTCTCGCAGCGCGGCAAGGATCTTCTCAATGGTACCGGCTCGCGGGGACGTGCCTCAGAGAGTGAGGGTGGCGCTGCCCCTTCGCAGCGAAATGGTATCACCCGTGATTCCAACACGCAACGACTCGACAAGATCCTGACTGATCCCGCGCTCCGCCTGCTTTTCCGCGAGAACCTTCGCGACACCCACTGCGAGGAGAACCTGTCGTTCTACCAAGATGTAGACGAGTTTGTCCACAGCTGCAAAGCTGTAACCCGGGCAGCTCAGAAGAGCCCCAACGCCACATCAATGGACGGTGTCAAGGAGATCATGGCACAAGCTTACGGCATTTACAATGCCTTCCTGGCTCCTGGATCTCCTTGTGAGCTCAACATTGACCATCAGCTCCGTAACAACCTGGCCACACGGATGACCAAGGCCGTCGGGCAGGACGTGGCAATGATCGATACCCTCCAAGAGGTGACAACCCTCTTTGAAGACGCGCAAAACGCAGTTTTCAAGCTGATGGCGAGTGTAAGTTGCAGCCACAACCCTTTGTCCTTTGGCTCGCGACTGGTACTGACCATGTATAGGATTCCGTGCCCAAGTTCCTGCGCAGCCCCCGGTATGAGCAACAACTCAGAAATTACGAGTTCGACGTTGTTACCCGAGTCCCCGAGCGCAGCCAGAGCCGCTCGAACCGCAAATGAACCATTAATACCGAATGCCCATATTTGTCAAGGGAAGGACGGCGGTCGGATCCCTGAAGCTCGATTCGTCCAACCACTCTTTGTGCCTCATTTCACGAGTCATTTGCATACAGCCCACTGAGTCATTTGGCTACCATGTGCTTTTGATGCCATCGAAACGATACCAGCTAGAGCTAACCTCATCTGATGCATTATCGGTGTTTTGGGATTTCTATTTCGGTTGATTTTCTATTTTTTATCAATTTCTTTTTCACACTCCCTCGGGTGCCGCGTCGCGGTCACGACCCAGCTGCCACGGCGGCACTCCCGTGTAGGACAAAGTCTCGCAACGAACGACTTCCTTTGTCATCTGACACATGGCCGTTATTATTGGTCACGCCCTGAGATCCCAGGGGACCAAGAGGGACTAAGAGACCCAATGGGCTAAGCGACCCGAGGAATATTCAACAATAGGGAAGGGGATAAATTTTTCTACACAACACAGAGAGTACACGAAAAAGTGTGGAATGGGGAGACCGGACAGACCGGACTGTCCCTATAACCCGAGATGTTCGGCCAACCTAGGGGAGGAGGACGCCGCGAATTGGCAGGCCGGTGGCATTTAGCAAAGACGGACGATGGAGGCAGGGGGAATGGGGGAACCGGAGAACTGGAGAACTGGAAAAATCGGCGGCATCTTGTTGTTATTTACGGCCAAGGGACATGTTGCGATACTCGGGCCCGAAGTAATGCATTGCATTGAAAGGAGTCGGTTACAAGGCGGGGAGCGCTGATACACTTGTACATAGAAAGAAATTTGGGCAGCCTCCACGACAATGTCAACAACGAAGAGTCTCAAAACAAATGACAGCTCTCGACTTGCGTCTCACACAACCGAAAGCCTGTGTCCCTCATTGTGTCCGAGGAATCAGGGGAGCCTTTTCTCCGGCCGACGGACACGTGCATACTACAGACGAGCTTTCGCTACATACCACCTGTCTGCACATGCCTACTTTCACTCGACGTCTGGGTAATTGCATTGTGGATGCCGTTCGGGACGGGAATGCAAGGGGTCCGTATCGGCCGGGTCTTCTCTCTCTCTTCCTCTGCAAGGGCGGTTTTTTTTTGTTTTTTTTGGGGGCTCTCGATGGTGGTCTGGCCCGCCCTCCCTTGGAACGGAACCTTGGTTTTCGCTGCGTTTGGGACTGGAATGTTTCTGGGCTCGGATGCTGGGCCTGGGCTGAGAGGTTCCAGTTTACCATTCTTGGCTGGGTCTGGCTAGCTGGCTGTTGAGGTAGGGCGGGAGTCACGCAGAGATTGGACGGGACAATGTCTCTCCTCACGAATGGTCTCGTCACAAATCGCTCAAGGGAGAGAAATGAGCGACCGCTTTGTTTGGGTGGTCAAGGGAGAGGCTGGTTCGAGGATAAAAAAGGCCATCGTCGACCGCTTCAAACCAAGAAACCTTACACTTCACAAGCTTCAGCTCGCAACTTACATTCGTTTATCAACACTCAACTCGCTCTAGTCAGTCGCTTCAGCTCCTCGTCATCTTTTCATTCCACACTCTTCTTTGCCAATCCTCCCCGTTCAACTCTTTCCGAAACCCCTAATCTTCAAGATGCTCGCCAACACTGTCGTCGCCCTCGCCGGCCTCGTCGCCCTCGCTGCCGCGCAGACTCCCACCTTCGCCAGCCCCGAGATCACGGCCACGGTGGCTCCCATCGGCGGCGGCAGCGGCAGCGGAAACGGCAACGGCACCGCCTCGGTCCTTCCCGTGCCCATCACCATCACCAAGGTGTACACGGCCTACACGACCTACTGCCCCGGCCCGACTTCGTTCGAGTTCAACGGCCACACTTACACGGCCACTGAGGCCTGCACCTTGACCATCACCGACTGCCCCTGCACCGTCGTTGAGACTCACGGCGGCATCAAGCCCACCTCGACCTGGGGTTGGGGCTCCGGCCACACCAGCTCTCCCTCCGAGCAGCCTTACATCTGCCCCGGCGGAAAGTGCCAGCCCGGCGCCTCCGGATCTGGATACCCCCCTGCCTCCGGATCCACGGGATCTCCTTCCCCCCCTGTCGTCACCGCCGGAGCCGGAGCCGTCAAGGTCAGCCTGGGTCTTGTCGCCGCCGTCGCCGCCGTCATGGCCCTGTAAGAGACCCCTCAGGGTTCGGCCCGCGCGCATCGCGAGTCCGGCACATCTCGGCGACGCAAGCAGCCGTGCCTTTGTCGGAACTAGGCGGCCAAGCAAAAGCAACTGCAATAGCAGCCGAGCATGGGACGCTTCGAACTAGGCGGGATGAGCCTCGGGAACGCCTATTCGAAAACTTTGTCGAAAAACTCTTTTTTCATCACAAGTATTAATTAATTGGACCATGTTCGACCGCATCTGGATTGGGGAGGAGTAGTCTCTCGCCGATGCATTCTCCACCCGGCGTCAAAAACCGGCCGTCGAGAAGGCAAAGGAGAGAGGGGGGTTTCCATCTGTCCGGGGTTTGGGGAGTTTTCATTCTGCCCACGGTTTAGGATGTTGTAATTTGATGGCGGGGATCCGGAAGGGCACAGCACTGCTTGGAGGATGGTTGTTTCGTTCTTGTAGATACGCCATATACCGAAAGCAATTTCGTCCTTGTGCCACATCTTGTGCCCCAATTTTAACATTCCTGACGAACCAGGTGCTCACTGGTGAATTAACATCCTCTTTTCGAAACAAGTTGATATGGCTTGGCGAAAGATGATAAGCACATCGATTTCCTCGTAAGGAAGATGAGATCTCATAAATCAGCCCGTTGTCCATTGTTCCTTGCAAGTTACTTTGTCACTCAAGCTCAGCTGGCTTCGCACGCCTATCCCGTCGAGGCTGAAGCGGGGCCGGATACGCGCCGTTCAACTCTGAGGTCGGGTGCTGGTCCTCCCGAGAAGAGTCTATTTTCTCGTACGGATTCATAGTAGTGAATTCGTCATAGTCCTGAGGCTTGCTGCTCCCGCGGTACACGGTCCCTGAGTACTGAAGTCCTCCCTGCGGCGACGTTGCTCCAGGGAAATGGTCTGGGAAGCCCAGGCTACCATTCGTCTGCGGGGTAGCTCCAAGGTACGACACAGGGTTGTTTAGTGGTGGCGGCAGGGAGAAATGCTGCTGCTGCTGATGCTGCTGCTGTTCGTGTTGTTGTTGTTGTTGTTGTTCGTGTGGGTACGCTGGTGGTGGTGGCGTGACGAAACCTGGGACTACACCCTGGTGGTTCCCTGTGCTAGAAGGAAGCAGAGGGCCCATTGGAGACATACGGGAGCTCTCGGAGCGGACTGAGGCGGGCGTGGGTGATTGCAGGATGCTAGGAGTGGTGGGAGTCTGTCGAGCACTCGAACTGTGGATGGAGCTATGGGTGGTGCTCGTGGCCATGCTCTGTCTAGACTGGTTGGCCGAGACCATCTTAGCCTTTTCAGCCAGGCGGCCAACGAGCGAGCCGTGCGACTTCTTGAGAGTCTTCTTGACGAATCCAGCCATGAGGGCGTTGCAGCGAAGGTCCACATCCTCCCTGAGATACAGGCCCGTCAAGGGCGCATTGAGTCCCAGCTCGACGGGCTCCTTGGGCTCCCCGGGAAGCGAGCCGCCGACGGACCAGCGGTCGCGGATATCGAGCCCCATGGGCGCGTAACAGTGCGTCTGGAGGCCCTGGGGAAGGTCATGAAAGGCGCAGGTGTACGAGACCTGGCCGGAAATGGCGCCGCCGGGGAGGTAGTCGATGCGGTCGGTGAGCGAGTACCAGACGCAGCGATGCTCCTCGGGCGGCGAGTTGGGCGGCGGCGAGATGGGATGCCGCTCCTTGATGAGCGGGTTGAGGTCAATCATCTCCAGGTGGTCGTGCAGGAAGTCGATGACCACCTGCCGCGGGATGCTGGGAGGCAGTGGCGTGATGGTTGTGAATGTTGTCCTGGTCATGATGAAGGCCGTGGATGATATAGTGTAGCGCTCGGTAGTTGGCGTCAAGTGCCGGCGAGTCGGATAAGGATACGAGGGATGGCGATGCAGATGTTGGCAGAAGCGAATATGAAAAACGATTCGAGTCCTGAAGGGGACGTCAAGTGAAAGATGACACCGAAATGAGGTCGTAAGCAGGATGGATGGATGACAAGTATTGGAGTATGGTGACCGGGTGGATATCAATGCCGGCGAGGCAAGCGGCGACGGTGAAGCCGTATTGAGCCACAGTCTGACCAATACGGCACGGATATGCAGCCGATAATGAATCCCCAGCAACGCCACCGATGACGAGTAATTGCTAGTCGCTGCAACGAAATTTAATGGATCTACTCCGTACGATGAAAAAAATGTAGAAAGACGAAACAAATGTCCGTTGACGCGCGGGACACTACACGGGCAAGCGATGAAACAAAGCTGGCGCCAGAGAGCTGTAAACAGGGGGGTGTCGACGTCTCTAGGGTAAGTGGTTTCGGCTCGTGGGGAGGATTCGACTCGGCGACAGGTGAGATTTTAGTTGGCGTTGAGAAACATCGATAGCCAAGCGCCCAAGTTGACCAATGTGGACAAGTCTCACGCGCACGCCGGATGCAAGCAAAGTCACACGTACGCATCACATACGCAAGAATAGTTATACATGTTCCTCGACCCCTCGTGCATTCTACACCCGAGGAAGCGAGCGCCGTAGGATTCTCGGTTGCGCGCAATGCCGAAGCAACGACAGCGATGCACAGAGCCAAACGCGCCCAGTGGGGTGGCTGTGCACGTCGCGATGGGCTGCGCCCGCGTCTAGCATCCAAGGGGAAAAGGGTTGAACCAATACGTTTTGCCGCTCGCGGCTACGACCCCCTCCCTTTGTGAGTGTAGCGGGTCGCATTTAGCTGCCGGCAAGTCGTGTTTCCGTGGGGTAGCGTTTGGGGGCTGGTTGGAAATGGAGAACAGCTGAGATGTGAATGGTGAGAAGATGGTTGACTAAACTGGGCTTTGCTTCTCGGACCGCTCACGAGCCGTCCATGAAACGAGCGGCTCGGGAACGGAACGAAACGACCCCAAGCACTGAGGCACGTTGCAATCCAGATGCCAGGATAGTGTGCATGGTAGTTAAGCGACGCAAATGTTCCGTCATTCTTATTCATACAGCGCCGGACCTTGACATCTCCTACCAACTGGCTGGCCCAGTCGCTCAGGATTGGCTTCGTCTAATTTACACCGTGGCGCATCACCCTGATGACACTATTCACAGCTATATTTCCCGACACCACCTTGCTAGCACAGTGCTCAGCTTGGCTGCCGCGGGGATTTCCTCCAAAGCAACATCCACCTTCCACATTTTGCCCTCCAGTCCGCCATGGCCCACGGATCGGGCTCCTCCAATACCCGCGGGTACTAATAAACCGAGCGAGATGAGCCGCTCCCACGCAATGCCTGCGACGCCCCGGCTCCAGACGCGAACTCCACCGCCTACGGCGAGCATCCCCGACGTCGCCGACTGCACTCGTTGTTTGCCCATTAGCGAGCTGTACTCGTCGTACGCCATCGCTAGGTTGACGGTGTCCGTGTGTGCCACAATGTCCAAGCGGGCTGCTGCAATGAGGAGCCCCAGGTCGAGATCTGACAACGTCGACAGGAGGTGTAGCCGAGAATCGGGCGGCGTGAGTGAGTCCACATCCTCATGCACCGACGGTATCTTCAGTGTCACGTACTTTCCCGAAAGAGACGAGAGAGACATGATCCACTCGGTGAGGAACGCCGAGACCGACTTTGTCGTGCAGAAGTGATACTGGAGCAAATCTTGGAATGATCGTTCCTTGTATAGTGCCTGCAAAGCCTTGGTTAGAAACGTTGTCTAAATCATCATATTCCCTTCCACTTGCCTCGATTTTGTGGTTCCAATACTTTTGGAACTCATCGTATCCCTCGAGGCTCGTATCGATTCCCTCCTTCTCAGCATCGTCGCTGTCGACTATCAACCCCTGCCTGCACATTTGCCAGTATAATGGCAATGATTTTGGCAGTGAGAGGTAGACATAGCGATGACTGAAGCGACTCTTGACTCGCTTCTCCAGCATTTCAACAACGTCCAGCCGAGTCGTACATCCTACCACTGCAATGGGCGCTTTTCGAGACTGGGCAACGTCGAACAGATTGTACAAAAGTGTTTGTCGAGGGTGTGATGCAAACATGTCAAATTCGTCAATGATGAAAACAATGGACTGGGACGTGACACCCTCATCGGTGCCCAAAATCTCGGACGGATGTGACAGCAAAGCGAGCAACGACGCCATGGTGTCTGCGTAGTTGGTCTGATAGTGTTAGTCAATGGAGGGCGAGAGAGAAGGTAGGACTTGTACTCACCCTGTTCACGAGGTCGTCCTTAACCTCCATTTCTTTACCGAGCTGCCGCCATATTTCCTTCAAGGCCAACTTGTCATCAGTGTGAATGAAACCGTTTAGTCGAACCACGTGGAAATCATGTCGATGTAGCCGTGACAAATCCGAAACAATGTCTTCTAGAAGCTGCATTCCAGTAAGTTTGACATCTTGGCATTGCAAATTAGTCCAACTTACCACTGTCTTTCCAGAGCCCCTGGCCCCGATTACGAGCATCGAGTTACCCTCCCCAGCAACGACCGTCTGCTCAATGAGTTGATGGATTTTTTCGTGTGCATCTTGTTGCCCAAACATTTTTATCCGCCTCTGGCCTGTACACCGATCCACAAGGACTCTCTGTAGTATTCTGACATGCTGATCGAGATTCGGAATATCGGGAACCTCAGAGGGAGCGGTAACAGCAACGGTGGCGGCAACGGTGGTTTCGTCTGCTTCCTTCGTTTTCTTTGGCGTTTTCAATACATCCTCCTGCGCACAGGACTTGCATAGCCAATCACCTTCGGGTATTTCTAGAACCTCGTAACATTCCTGGTGGACCGCGAAGTCGCAGTTGTCGCATAAGATAATTTCATTCGGTGGCTTGGAGTCCGGTCTTGAGCAGATCTCACAGACGATCTCGTCTGCTGCAGGTACAGCTGGCTTACGCCCCCGCGGTTTCTTTGGCAGATCTTCAAAGAAAACTTCCCCATTGGCGTCCTTGCCGGAGCCAAATGTTACACTCTTCCGACTGCGAGGGCCCCGCTTCTTTGTCGGTGTCATGATCCCCTTTGGTGCCAATTTGCGAGCTGAAGGCGGCAGCTGCGTATGATCTGCTGCCAACTCATCATTGGACCCCGGCTCACCCGTCTGTATCTTGGACGTGAACGCCTCGTCCCCATCAGCATCCTGGGCCTTATTTTTTCGGGGCCTGCCCCTGGGCGCCGCATGTTTCTTTGGAGCAGGTGCCTTGGGTGGCTTGGGTGGCTTGGCAGGGGCTGTCTTCTTCGGGAGGACTGGGCGGCGTTCCTCTCCCGTATCCCATATTGTGCCTTTTAACGCGAATCCCTTGATGGCGGGTGGCCGGAAGATGGGAGGTACTGCAGGTTTTGGCTGTGGTTGAGATTGTGATGGTGGTGGGTGTTGGACATCGGACGGGTGGTGGTGGGGAGGTGCTTCAGTTTGGCCATCGGTGGGTAGCTGAGTCTTCTGTCCGTATCTAAAGACACCAGAGATGGCTGATGCGATCGCGCTGAGCGCATTTGGTGTCGAAGACGGAGATTCGGCGGACGAGTCGTCGAGTCGGCGCTTCTTGATCGAGGACGGATTCGGAGCACTATCATCGGCTTCTGAGTGGGCTCGTTTTCGGCCGTTCGGGTTGTTATCGATGTCCATTGCGAAGGTTTTACGAGGGGAAGATGACTAGGGAATTTCACGTCAGCTTCGTCGCAAGTTCCGGCATCGGCATCGACATGGTGTCGGATCGTGGAGTCGGATCGAGTTGTTGAGTCGCCTCTTTCACGTTGCTCCCATTCACTGAGTGGGCCAAAGCGCTGAGAAGGAGACGCGTTAGACGCGCCGAGCTAAGTGGCACGGTTAATCAGATATACTCACTACAAGCATTTGACGTTCACGTGAGAGCTCTGACTCTATTTTTAGCACAGCACGGACGGGCTGGAGTTAGTCACGAGATTTGGGTGTCCTGCAAGGTTTGGAATGCTCCACTCCAACCCAGTCTATCCATGATGATCCAGCCCAGCCCTACGAGGACGCCTCATCTGCGCCCGCAACAGCGTCAACGAGCTACTGTTTCGTCGTGTCGCTAACCTGGACAAATCTACGGTACCCACAGCGGTCTATACCGTGTTGGGGGCTATTTTTCAATTTTCAACACAGTGCCAAGTCGTCGTCAAGTCGTTGCCCGCTCGTTGCCAACTTGTCGTCAGATCCTGCGAGGCCGAGAGTCACACCAGAACCCTCCTGTCGCCACCTGTGATGACGATGGCTGCAGAATTGAAGTTTGACGCAACAGTACGGCCATGGTTCTATTTAAATAGTTCCAGCGGCTGAAGTGCATTGCCTTCCCCAATGAGGCTGTGCCGATTTCCCGTCTTGGGGCAATGTCGCTCAAAACTTTGGAACGCGAAACGCTGATTCCTGCAAGCCCTGCGCAATGCGTGTCTCGGCAGTAGCATGCAGGAAGCGCCAAGGCAAGCGCGCAGTTCAGCGCGGCATAGAATTCGAAGAATGGCACCGGTTTAGGGCTGCTGGCCTCGCTTCTATGCTGGTGGAAGCATTAGACGGGGTAGGATTTGGGACTTCGGTACCCGACCCCAGTTCATATGCAGTTGATGCTCGATCCCTGGCTTCAGCTCATTTAGCCCAGGACCAGCCCAGCCAGCCCTGTGGGGCAACGATTTTCGTCGTCTTTGCTGTTCCAGACAAAAGCGACAGAGCCAACTAAAGCCAGCGTTCCAACACGAGTCACCACCGAGTCACCACGAGTCCACCACTACTGTTGCCTTGCGAATCACACCGTCCCACGACTGCAGGTCCCTTGGCTACCACCCAATTTCGACCAAGTCCGAAGATTATCCCCTGCCAGTTGATGGACCATACCATTACATTGGTACTTAGGCAGCTAGCCCCCCCTGTGGCAGCCGCCAGTGCGACGGTACCACCGTGCTCACGTCAGAAGCCAAAATACCCTCCAAAAAGGACCCGGGATTTCAATTCTAGTCTCCTACTGGCTCCTATCCTTTTGGTCCAAACCGCCTTATCACGCTGGCCTTCATTAAGGGCCAAGCGTGTGGGCTAGAGGCTGACGCCCCGGCTCGACTCCAGCAACGTCCCCCGGCCCCCAACGGGGTTGTCCTTGCAAGTGGCCAGACTATGCTGGACGAAGTCTAGCAATGAGCAAGCCGCGTCTTTTGGCCGATGCCACTATCCACACAGGATGACACCCGTCTGGTATAAGTATCAATCGCAGCCGCCCCTAGCCTCACCTCCTCAGTCTCCTTCGACTAGCAGTTCAGCCATTTTGTGGCGCCGTTGAAGTGACCATCATCCAGTCTTTTCTCCGCTAATATGTCAAGCGAAACACTCCCGACCCCGGAGCAGATTATTGCTCATGAGAAGCTCCAGCTTCTCAAAAGCCCTGTTCTCCTCGACCGAGCCGACTCTCTGCCCTTGACAACCAGAGGAGGAGGCGCTCCCGACTTGAGTCTCTTCGGTGACCGTTTCGACCATGATACCCCCCAGTTCCAAAAGGTTGGATAATCGTTCCTACATAGTTATCTTATGCTGACGTCCTGTAGCATGAGGATGCCAGTCTTCTGGAGCTTTTCTTCGACCTTCTCTTCGCTGCCAACTATACCGTCTTCTCTCAGACTCAGGGCGTGAACAGCCCGGACCGCTTTAGGGCCTACGTTGGATACTTCGGGTGCGAATGGTTGTTCTGGTGATGCAATTGATTTTTGCTAATACTCTCTAATAGCATCCTGTGGATTACATGGCTCACTGTTAGCTTGTACGATGTCCGTTTCGTGACGGACAGCATCTTCGGTACGCTCGCCTCAACGTGCACTTCGATCTTTATTGACCAAGAATAGAGCGTCTTGCGAGAGCTGTCCACCTGGGTGTCATGATTGGCTTTGCCGTGGTTGCTCCCAACTTCAAGCCGACCGACCAGAATCTACAGACGATGAAAACTATGTGTGAGTGATTCCAGCACCCCCGTGACAGTATACTGACTCCTTTAGCCATCATTCTGTGCGTCTCGCGGATTTGCTTGTCTGTTGAATATGCAAGCATCCTCTGGCACATCCGAAAGTACAAGAAGCCAAGACTGCCTATGTTGCTGCAAATAGGCTCGAACTTTGCCGCCTCCATGGTCTACCTGGGCATTACCTTCAGATTTAGACATGGAAACAGCCAGGTGTACATCGCATGGTACATCATCGCGGCTGCGGAAATCGTCGTGACTTTTGCTCTCGCCACCATTTTCCCCGTGCTTAGCTTCACTGGCACGCACTTGATGAAGCGCATGAGCACCATGACCGTCCTCTTCTTGGGTGATGGCGTGGTTATCGTTGCTCAAAGTGTGGTCACTATTGTGAAGAGCCCGGATGCCTGGGGTAAACATCTCCTTCGCCCTTTCTGCTCTGGTTTTGGCCACAAAACTGACTCTTTGTCTAGACTCTCAGACTATTGGAATCGTGACGGCCGCCGCCGCCACAATCTACTGCGTCTTCCTTGTCTACTTTGACTGGATTAAGACCTCGTACCTCCCAACCTTCCGCCAGCAGATTTGGTCTCTTCTCCACTTCCCCTTCCACCTTGCGATGGTTCTCTTTATGCAAGGCTTCACGCAGTTTATCATCTGGTCTAAGATCATGGATACCCTCAAAACCCTGGAACTGAACTCGGTATTTGACGACATAGACTCAATTAAACAGGCAACCACCGACCTGGTGGTCGATAGCTTGTATACCATGATCAACAAGTTCTTCGAGGATTATCCGCCCAAGTACACTGCCACAATCGACAACGTTCAGTGGGCCGTCGGGAACATTTCGCTACTCCCAGACAGCTTTTGGCCAGATCTTGCCACTTACCTCACCACATTCGACGACAATGACATCACAAACGGGACACAGTTCTACGACTTCATCACAAACTTCATGAACATGTCTACCTCGATGGAGAACTCCCTCATTGAGACTTTCGGTATTGATCTCGTGGAAGAGGTCACGGATGCCAACAAGAATGTGACCGAATCTAGCCTTGAGTCAGAGGTTAACATTAGGATGTGGGCTCGTTTTGATCTTGTGGTAAGTATTCTTTTTCTCGAACATACTCTTCACCCATATTGACCTTGTGTAGTTCCAATACGCGTATATTGCCGCCGGTCTCACACTCATCATCATGACCCTCCTCACCATCGTCGCTCGCACCAAGCCCTGGCGCAAGTGGAGCATCGCCCGCACTGCCATCTTCTTCGCCCTCGGAGTAGGCCTGAGTCTCATCTCCACCATCCACTTCAACCAGACCGCCTCCGACAATTATAAAAACAGCCCCTGGCTGCTGCCCACCATCTGCCTCGTCTGGTTTCTGGTCCTGGCCATCACCCACATCCGAAACCCGCCGCCGCTGTTCTTCAAGCGCAGCCAGTCGTTCTTTAGCAAGCCCAAGCACGAGTACGGTTCGGTTGTTCCTATGACGGACGCCCCCGACCATCGCAAGCAGCCAGACTACAGCGCTCAGATTGCTTAAAAGCCACACGTTGCTCGAATGCCGGTGGATTAATTGATGGGTAGACTGAAGGATGATGGCTCGTCACCATGTTGCGAATGATATACAAATACCCATTGGAATGGAGCGGGCGTTGGTTGCTACAATTGCGACGAGAATCGGGTTTAATGGGCTTAGGTATATATATACGAAGGATTCAGAATAAAGAGAATTCAAGGTTATAACTGCTATCTGCTGCGTGATTCTTCTCTGCGAGCGTCTGGTTACTCAGTACTCTCCCACGTTGGCCACATCCTTAAGTCCGGAAGTTGCTCTTTTCCGGCCATGGTAGACGCACAATCCGGTACCACTAGTTTGATGATTGGTATTTGTAGGACACATTGGGCTACTCGGGAGATGTTCTGGGACTTGGAACTCGAATTTAGTCGCTTTGTCGGACGGATCTTGGGGAGGTGGCTTCTGCGGGAAATGCTCCCACAACTCTCGCGGTTGAGGATTCATGCTCCGACGATGGCCGAGGTGGCGAGAGCTGCCTCTCGATAGAGACGAGAGATCAGATCCACTGAGGTGGGGAGGTGTCATTGAAGTGAAGAACGCTCGCGGTCGGCCGTCGGCAGTGTATTCACCAATTGGCGGAGTTTTGACACGGATCGCCTCCTGGACTCGTCGTATTAGTGTTGCTGCGAAACAGGCACGCCAGCATATAATCTGCATGGAGATGAGTAAAAAAAAGTACTTACTCCACCCGGATATTGGGAATCTACTTGTTTCCTGCTGACTGGTGCTACAAGTGTTAGCCTTTGTACTGCTGGAGTAAAGCAAGGGGTACACGTAACATACACGGCACCGAGTAATCCGACATAGGTGTCGAAGGCGGAGTCTCACTTCTGAGAACCTCCCTTACGGAGCTGGCGACACTGCTGAATGATTCTCCCGACTCCTTTCGATGCCAAGGAGCCTTGCCAAAGAGCTTGCGTTTTAACTTGAACGTTCCAGACTCATCCTTGAGCCAGGCTACCGCGTTAGTGAGAGAATTGGGAGTATGATGACTATCATTTCTACCGATTGTCGAATAAAGTTGATCGTGCTCCGGTATTGGGGGACATATCGTACAGTCCTGTGGTTTGTCAGTATGTTTTTTTCCACGTTAGGGTCGTTTGAGTGCATTCTGACCCTCGCGTACGCCTTCGAACGCAACTTGGCCCCAAAGCTCCTCTTGACCTTTTGATAGATACTCCTTCCGTTCAATGGGTGTACAGATGAACCTGTTGAGCTAGAGAGTCGAGGCTGGGGTGCATTTGAAGATGCAACGGACGTTCTCCTACTATTTGTTCTCGGCGATATTGATAGGCGACCGGGAGATTTTTTTGATACGGTGCTGGTTGAAGGGTGTTGCAATGAAAATACATGCGCGGATTCCGTCATGTATGGGCTGGAAGACTGCCACGCATTTTGATCAAAGATCCTAAGAAGTGAATGCGACCTCGAGGGAGATGTTACCAACGATGCGTGTGAGCCGTCACGAACTTCCGAATCACCGGCTGACTTTCCCAAGCGTGCGCGCCATTGCTAGAAGCGGTTGCTGTTGGTACTTTTGCGGGGCATCAAGAGTTCGCGTTCAGCCCAGTAGCCCTCGGGGAACCAAACCCACTCGAGGCCATCGCCAGCAGCCCGGGGTGGGTCAATGGCGAGGTTTGGCGCACTGCCATCACTCGTTGGATTAGGTCCATCACCAGATGGACGAGGCGCCGTATTTGCCGAGGAAAAGGTATTCACAGAGGTATCTCGAAACCTCCGAGATGGAAGAGACAATGAGGCAAAGGGCAAGGGCAAGGGGCGAGAGAGTAGGTTGAAGTAGCTGTAACGTATGAGCACCGTGTTGTTCGATCACATCTGCAAAGAACTACATACTTGGTCTCACTCGTTCCTTGGGAACTGAGCGGTGTTGACAAATCTGGAGAAGACCGCACTATCGGGTTCATGGTGCCGGCCAGCTCATTTCTTCAGGGCTGATGTGTGTGGTCGACCGTGGTCGACGCAGAGTGGCAGGGGATTCCTGAGGCTACAGTTGGGCAATTGAAGGGGCAGATTCAGACGACAAAGAAGAAGCGAAATACAAAGGAGAAGAGGAATTAGGGAACAACAACTATTAAGATATGCAAAGGGTGCTCGTTGCAAGATTGAGGTTGGACGTGGTGAGTATTCACAAGATGAAGTTGAATGGGCAGGTCATGTGGGAATCACGCAAGGAATGGATGGCTGGGGCAGGCAAACCTGTCAGGGAGATTTCCCCTGTACTGCACTCAATCACTGCCTAGGTAGGTAACCTAGAGAAGGCACCAGTTACAGTGTTCAACTCGGCAGGCACAGGTTGTGGGGGCGCTCGCTTTTGATGCTTCCGATCGGAGGCAACTTGATGAATTTTGGTCATCGAAATCGAGTCTGCCCTCTCTTCAACAAAGCTAACCTATACCAACTCAAGTCGAACCGGTTCAAACCATCAGCCTAGTGCGCCATACGCCTTTTGCGCCTTCATTAAGAAATTGAATCTACCCAAGAGGCCCAGGACCTTGCTAGTCAATGAGCATTGTGTCGTCGCCATCCATTTCTGGCCCTTGGGACTCCAGCGGCACACCACGCCCTCTTCCAGCCAGAAGTTCCCTCCTCACTTCAGGTCCAATGGCTGAGTGGCCGTGGGTTAGAAGTAGATCCATTAGCGACTCGCGCTGGTCCTCGGTGATATCGCCCTTGTATCGCTGCGCAAAGGCTAAAAGGCTCTGATGCCAGATGACAGGGAGTTTGGTTTTGGCATCTCCTTCGCCAGTCACGCCCGCCATCGCATCACCATGCTGAACAGACGCCGGGTCTTCGTTACGGAATCGCATGAAATGGAAAACAAGGGCGTCGATAACCTGGTACGGCAGCGCGTATTTCTTTTCGAGGAGTGTCTTGATAAAGATGTTTGTCGCGCCGCCACCCTCGGTGCCCTGGGATGCCTCCTGAGCGGCAATGTCGCAGAGACCCTTCAGGGCAGCAGCGGAGTGCAGGACGGGGACCGACACCCTCGCAAGAACAGCGGAGATAATGTGAGCTTCGCGCAAGGTGCATGTTCCGCTTCCAACAAGCGGAAACAGGAAGCCCTTGAAGAAAGCCGCGGGTTTGTAGAGGCCCTTCTTGAGAGAGTTGAAAAGGTGGACATTGAGCTTTTTGGTCTCGTAGATGTCCTCACGGACTCGGTCGAGGATGACCATCTCAAGGAACCGCTGGACCACATGAGGCTTACTGGACACAAAGATTCTTGTGGCCTGGTAGCAGGCATTGGTGGACCAGCTTTCTGGCTTGGTGATCTCAAGGATGTCCTCCCAGTGGGGAATGGTGGGTAGGATCTTGAAGGGTTTGGGAAGAGGACCCGACTTGTATCGAGAGAGGATTTGCCCGACCCTAATATTATGTTAGTACGATTTATTGGCTGTGATCATGGGGAACCTACTTTGTGTAGACCTCGATGACCTTGGGAGGCAGCTCGTAGTCATCGTCGGGGGCCGCCATTTGGTGGTCTCGTCGGGACTGTGAAGCTTCATGGGCGGCAATCTTCTCCAGAATCAAATCCGCAAGGTTGACGGATTCTCCTTCCTCGCCACCTGAAGGCTTGAGGTCCCAACCGTGCTTCAGTAGGTCATCTTCCTCATCGGGCAGAAATTTCTTGTACATCTCAAGGTCATTGGGATCGACCTCAATTTCCTCTACAACCTCGTCGTCATCGCCCCACGCCTCGTCATCGTCGTAGGTCTTGTTCTCCTCGTCGGCCTCGTCGTCGAATCGAGAGTCGTACCCAAAGTTGTCAATGGTTGGCTTGGGGACAGCGCGCTCTGCATTATCCTCCTCGGCTAGCTCGCGACCTATCCGGAGAATGTTCCTGGACGCCCGAGAGTCGACAAAGTTTTCGTCCTCATTGTTGGTGCCCTTGGATCGTTTCTTGGAAGGCTTATCCCTGAGGAGACCAGTGGCCACAATATCATCCTCGAGAGGGTTATGGCGTCGGGCTGGTCGCGCCGAGGTGGGAGTCGTAGCCTTGGGCATTTTGGCTTATGATTTGGGTTGGACTTGGACGGTGTGGGCGTCAAGATAGCGACTCAGAGGCACGATAGATTTTCAAAAATTTGTGCCTTATCGATAGGCCACCCCTCTTTCTCAATAGGGGCTAGCGCGCCAGTTGGAGAAGTTCACACAGAACAGTGTCTCACCGCCTTCGGCCCTTTGCCGCTAATTTTTCGCACTACTCTGACATCAGTCAAGTCATTGTTTGTCAGTTTCAAGGCAGATTTATGAGTTTGAATTGCAAAAAGTAAATAGAAAAAGTTCTTTGTATGTTTTATCTGTTGAATTGATGCGCGTGTTGGCATCTAAATACCGTATGGTGTTTTTCCTGGGATGTATCTGACTGCACGGTGAGATTTTTAGGGTGTTTCTCGGCTATTCATTTGAGGTTTGGCTTGAGATGCAGCTCAAATAGGACTCAGTCATGGTTATCCCACGATCTGCCCAAGTAACTGGAGGGTCGCTCAAAATAGGTAAGCAACCGGTGTTAGTGACTTTGCATAAGAGAGCTGTGACGAGAGTCTTGAGCAACTTGTTTACCGAATGTGCACCTTGTGCACGTGAGCACAAGCTCATGCTGACTTGGAGTGTAAACATTCTCCATGAGATATTATCGTGCTTGCTGATTGAACCATGTTCTGTGAGTCAAAGGATCCAATGTTTAATTGACCTAGGCCAGTCATTCAATAGTTCCTTGACCTTCCATTGCCGGGATTGTAAGCCCTTCCAACCCTTCTGTTTTCTTCGATGTGCCATCAAAGTGCAAATTTGCCCCGCCACCATGATGCCCAAAGGGCCTGTGGGCCCCGCTGAGAGAGTCACCCGCCGATCCCCTACCAATGGTGCCGAGCCCACTGAAGTAGCGACGACTTCAGGCGACAACCCCACTAAGAAAATGCCCCTCCATCGTCATCATCAAATTTCTCGCCATACCAGTCGCCTGCACCATACGACGTCCCTTAGACCAGCGCACTCATAGACAAGATGCCGACTGAGCTGGAAGAAGTACGCGATCCTATTTATTTCACTATTCGACCCCCTTGCTCACCAAAGACCTCGTTTAGCTCGTGGGCTTCATCGCCCACCCCAATCCCCAACTTCGCCAGGTCGCCATCGTCAATTGTGTGCCCTACTCGACGACTGACCCGGCCATCTTCAAAGCCTCTGATCTCCAAGCTGTCAAGCACCTTAAGATCCTAGTAAAGGATCATCCTGTAAATTGCCATTTGCAAGGTTGAGTATGATATTTTAGCTCATGAGATGCACAGAACGTATCTGAACATGCCGTCAACATTTTGGTGAACCTGTCTGGAGACCAGGAGGTTCTTGAGAACTTGGCTACGGATGAAGAGTTTCTGGATCTTTTATTCGCTCGTATAGTGGTAGGTTTACATCCGTCTGTTTAATGGCCAAGGGTGTCAACTGACTATGAGCACAGAATCCTGAGGAGCACAATGCCAACTTCCTGTCTATGCTCCTTGCCAACCTTGTCAAGTGGGATGGCTTCAAGGATGTCACCAACAGGAAACAAAAGGCTCCGGAAGAGCTGGGATCCGACGAGAGTGTTCTGAACCAGCTGATGGATCTCTTCGTCAAGGGCCAGGATGGGACCTATAACAAGAAAGCCAACTTTGATTATCTCTCATACGTCTTTGCCGACCTATCCAAGCATACCGAGGTCCGAAAGTACTTTCTTGAGGCGCAAAAGTACGACGGGGTACTTCCCCTGACCAAGATCAAGGTTTTCACTGAGCACAAGTCCGACATCCGACGCAAGGGCGTCGCTAGCACTATCAAGAACGTTGCCTTCGAGATCGACTCCCACCCGTCCCTCCTCTCTGATGAGGAGATTGACATCCTACCCTACATCTTGCTCCCTATCATGGGCAGCGAGGAGTACGACGACGACGAAACCATGGACATGCTGCCCGACCTCCAGCTATTGCCCCCGGACAAGAAACGTGACTCAGACAACACCATCGTTCAAACGCACGTCGAGACGCTGACGTTACTGACGACCACGCTCCCGGGACGTGAGCTCTTGCGCAAAATCAAGGTGTATCCCATCATCCGTGAGACTCACATGCGCGTCCACGACGAGGATGTTCAGGAGGCGTGTGATCGATTGGTGCAGGTGCTCGCGCGCGACGAGGCCCTAGAGGGCGAGGACACCGAAAAGGCCCCCGAAAGCCGGGTCCAGGAGGTGGATGAGGACGATGAGCTCGTGGAGGTCTGAGAAACTCGTGATCCAGAATTGAGCCCGAAAAGAGAAGGTTGTAGGTTACCAAGTCCAGAAACAGGCTATCCGATGGCCACCTTCACGAAAATCATGGCTCGAGAGCGCGCGTATAAATGAGCGTATGTCGTGGGCCAGTACACTTGCTGGGACACTGTGCCGGAGAAAAGAATTTGGGTGCAAGAGTATGGACCAAGGCGGTACGTTGCAGTCACAAAAGTACATATATCACGGATTCATGATGATTGGAAGGAGAGATACTCCCCAAAGACTTGGATAGAGTCATTACGCCAGTTACAATTATCGTCACTCGTAAGGAATGTTGCTATCAAACTATTGAAATCGATCGTGTATCATCAAATACCCACCCACCATGGTCGAGTCGCAAACCCTCCGACGCCGTTTCCGAAACGACGATTTGTAGCTCATTTCTCCTTACCCATATCCTCTTCGCTCTCTAAAAACACGCTCTTCCGTAGGGGGCTGACGGCAGGCTTCGCCGTCAAGTAATCCTGTCCCGAGCTCTCGCCCGCTGTCGGCGGAGACACGGGGGTTGGGGACGCCGGTGACGGGATGGGGTCGCCCACAACCTTGTCGTCCTCGGCCGGAGAGATGTCGCTCCTCGGACTCACGGGGCCGCTTTCCAGGCGCCGGAGGTTCGCGGCGTCCACCTCCGAGATTCCGGAGAGGTCCGACGTCACTCGCGCCGAGACGTCATCGGGGCCGGTGCTGGAGATGATACTGTTGTGCGCTGCCGCGGAGGAGCGGGATACAGTGCTGGCGCGGTCTTGGCCCATAGAGTACGAGCTGTAGGATGGGTCCGTCAACGAGGTGGATTGGGGTTTGGCGAAGTGGGTGTGCTTCTGGATGATGTCTATAGGAGAGAGACCGGTGTCGTGGAGCTCTACGAGGGGCGACGTATCTGTGCTTGTTAGTCTTTGAAGTCATGTCGTGCAATGAGGGAAAACGTACCGGCCAATTCAGCAATATGAGTATCAGCCATTTCAACTGGCGCGGGAGTAGTAGGGACGGGATGTGCGGGTCTTGTCCCGACGATGTTCGCTTCCTCTAGGTCTGGACTTGTCGGCGTGTCATCCGAGGTCGTAACCGTCGGGGCCTTTTCGTTCGGCTGACCTCGCATCCAGGAGATGATGCGCATGCCTGCGTCCTCGGTCCCGGCATCACTGGATCGGTTCCGGAAGATCTTTCGTCGGCGATAGAGACAGAAGAGGACGATGATGCCCGTCACGAACATCAGGCCGAGGACGACGCCGAGGACCGGTGCCACCCACTTCGGGAGGCTGGAACCGCCGCCGCCGCCGCCGTTGTCATCGTCGTTCGGAGTGTCGCTGATGACGGGCCTTTCGGTAGAGGTCGCAGAGGCATATGGATAGTAGGTGGTGATCTTCTCCTTGTCGTATGACGTGTCGAAGACGCTGGCGAGTGCGGACGTGGCCCAGCCATCCGGCGAGGGCTTGGTAGCAGTGGCACCTCCTGCGGCATCGCCTCCGATCTTGGACTGGATCTTTTCGTGGACGCCGTAGTCGGCGTACTTGGACGGGTCGTACGAGTCCATCCACTCGCCGCTGGAGATGTTGAAGAGCACCACGGGGCCGTCCTTGAGACACGTGATGGCAGTGCCGGCCTGAGGAGTATATCCGCCTAAGACCATCATCTGGTCAGCGTAGGGCGTGAAGCACTTGTGGCCAGCGCGGCCATGGATAGATGTGCCCTCGTTGATCTTGGTCCAGGTGAAGGACGGCAGCGAAAGAGCCCAGACGTCGTCACTGAAGGCTTCCTTAACGTTGATGCCATCGAAGCCTCCGTAGTAGAAGATGTTGAAGCTCGAGTAGTCGGATGCGGCGGCGACGACGGCGCATCCGCGAGCGCGCGTACCGGGCCCGTCCTCGGTCGGCTGCTGGTACCACTTGTTGTTTGCAATGTCATAAACATCAATGGTGCTCATGAACTTGGGGCTCTCCTCTTCCTACAAGACGGTTAGAACAAGATGAAGCATGGCGTTGAGCACACTAGGGGTAGACTTACGCTTGCGCTCTGGTTTGCCGACTTGGCACTGGTTCCGGCCCATTCGGGAAACACCACGCCGCCTAGAACAACAAGGATGCCCTCTTCTCCGACGGGAACCCAGACGACTTCGGCGTTGGAGCGACCTTCAATAGACCTCGGAAGTGTTTTGTTAGTCCACGTCTCGCTCAGTTGTTCAGCCATGTCGAGCACGATCAGGGTGTCGGACACATTGACGGCCTTGGTGGTGTCGTTAAGCGGGTTGTCGACAATGTCTCCGTGGACCGGAGACCGCAAGCCAGAGAAGTACCACGCCTTGTTCTCCGACGGTGCATTGACGGCCGCCCCATACGCGATATACCGGGTTACATCGTTATCCAGGTCGGTATCAGTAAAGCCCTTCTCCCACAGCGGTTTGTCGGGCCCATACTGGTAGGCTTGGTACCCGATGACCGCGTCCGCGTCGGGACTATCATAGAGCTCGGTAACTGCCAGATAGATGCCTCCATAGAGAAAGAATTCATCGTTGTTGGCGAGCATGCCACCGTCGATGAAGTTGGGGGCGGCACCATTGCTGTTTCCCGCACCGCCTCGGGCCTTGGACAGGTTGTCTTTCAGGAGAACACCAGTCACATTTGTGTCGGAGTCAAATGGAGTACTTAGGTTGTAGTTGAGAATAACGCCCTTATTATTTCCTTTTGACAGTTAGACTCTATCGGAAACATGGGTGAGGTGGGCGACGACGAACCATTGTCGACAGCTGTGCCAATTTTGCCATCGCTAAATCGCGGCGTCCACTTGATGGTACCGCCATCTAGATAGATCATGTCACGGACCAGAGCGGCTGGATTGGATAGTTAGAGCCATTGATTAAACCCGGAATTGCTTCAAGTTACCTCTTGGTTGCTCCCATGTGCATATCTCTGTACTTATTTGGTCTTCTTGCCAGTTGGTAAACTGGGCGACGGCGGCGCCTGCGGCGACGGCCAGCAGAGCCCGCGATGCACCACTGGGGAACATTGCGTAGAGAGTTTCAGACGACTACCAGATGGACGTCCAGTTGCTGTAACCCAAAAAAAGGTTCAAGGGAAATTAGATGCAGGGAGATGCTAGTGAACCATGATCAGTCGTCACAACGTCAAGGGCCTCGAATGGAGAGCCGCCACGAGGACTGTTCGGCGAGCTGGCGGACTCGAGAGTCGACGACGACGACCCAACGGCAACGAGCGGATTTACGGTCCCGTGTGTCCTGGTCCGCAGTAAGAAATGTCTCCTTCGGGAAGGTAACCTGGTATCTGACGGCCCGGCTTCGAATGTAGCGGTGGCTGCTATGTAGAGCTCTAAGCGACTTGGGACCGTCCGGGCGGGCTGGTCCAAGGGGAGATGAGAGTCGTACCAGGCGGCCAGGTAGAGTCAGCGGTCAAATGCAAGATTTTCAACGACCAAGACCCCTGCAGCGAGCCGCAAATGGGAAGTAAGACACGATATTAGGAGGGGATGGTAATAAAAACGGCTCGGGAAAAGAGACCTTTGGCCCGTGAGATTTGCCACACAAGAGCCGGGGATGGGGGAAAATGTAGGGCTGAACGGTCAGCTGTTTCTCCCTGACAGACGGGTGCTCTGTGACTGGGGGAATGAATGGGTGTCGGGGGCACTGAATGAATGACTGGGGGGTATGAATGGATGCTATGGCCCATGGGGGAGGGCCGGCCAGGCTGCTCCGCCCAACGAGTGAGCATCGTATCCTAGGATGCTGCTACTTTGGGAACCGAGTGCGCAGAATGTGGTGGCATCGGCGATTGGTCGCCCATGCCCGAGGCTTGGGGCTGGAGGCGAGTGAGACTTTTGAGATGGGGTGGCGGCTCTTCAGCATTGGAAGAGACACCAACCGTTGGCTCAGCCTCTGAGTAACCCAATCCTGGGGACCCATCAGTTGCAACTGTGCGAAGTAACGTCGTGACGGGGCACGCCAGCGAGTGGAGAGGCATGTGAGGTGTGAGGGCTCTCTCTGGATGGTACCATGTGGACGGGACAGCGGGTATCCTCAGAGTTAATGCAGCAACAGTCGCCGTTGGGTAACCATCGTGTGCCAAAAACCTTCCCAAAGCGCGTGCTCGAGTGCTCGATGTGCTGACATGCAAACCCTGGCTGGCCCAATGTGGGACCATGGGTGACACCGCCGTGCCAACCGAGGATGACTGCATGGCGATCAAAGCAGGTCCGTTCCTCGGCCTTGGCCTGGTTGCGTGATTATACATTGTACTTTGTTGTCTAAGGCGGCCGACACCAGAGGGTATCGTTCATGGCCAGATGGAGCCCTAGTAGTTGCGACTTGAGAGCAGATCGATGGATACAGTACAATACCTACTATGTAGGTACGCCGGGGCCACGCGGCCAGCAGAAGCAGGTGGCTGAGAAAGACCCAGGCTTCCCAACCATAAGATGCGGACCTTACTGTGATTCCCTGCAAGAGGAACGCCACGTTGCGGCCTCGATGTTGGGCTTGAGGGGGCTTCATGGGGGTCCTTTGAAGGCAGTGCGAAGTTAGAACGAGGCTCGGGAACAATTCACGGCACCACCGACCGCTCGTACGTGGCATAAGACCTAACGATCGGTATCCTAGACTGAGCGAAATTACTTTGTCATCCACTGTCATCTCTGTCAAAGGAACCATGCCTAGAATCGCATCTTTGGCCGCAGGTACTAGCCATGGACCCACGATGGATGATGACTTAGAACTTTGGGGATGCGGAAGAACTTTGAGAATAAAATAAATGGTCCCTCTTCCCTTTGGAGGCTGGGTGTAGGCAAGGATACGATGGGGGCAAGGGACGATCTCACCACCCATGTCGATTGACAGTGAGGCCCCCTCTTTTCCCAGCGACACAGTGGTGCAAGACCGAGTTGATCCCGATTTAGCCCCCGGGACACCCTCTGATCCCTCCGCTGCACTCCAGCGAGTTTGTGGCTGTCAAATAAGCGGCCGTCGTTGATTACAAGGATTAAGGTTCAACTGCCAGGGAGGGTGCGCTGGCCGCCTCTTTTGTTGCAGGCTACTACTGTACGTAGTAGTGCTAAGAGACGGAGATGCGTTTGTGTGTGTGTGTGTGTGTGTGTGTGTGCAAAAGTGCAGATGCGCGGGTGTGCCTAGCCTGCGAAGCAAAAGTCGCGCACACCAGGCGGCCCGAGGCTGGGATGCAGAGCGGGCAAGGGAAGCAAGGGAGAATGAGGAGAAGAGAAGGAGAGGAGAAGAAAGGTGGCGCAGATCATCGTGGCAGATGACCGCATGAGTCCCAGTAGGAACAACAAAGAACGACTACTTGTAAGCCCAGGTACCTACCTCCTGCGTACTTTACCTGTACAGAGGGAGGGACAAGCAAGCAAACAAACAAAGATAGAGCAAGCAGAACCCTGAGGAAGACATGCGGCCAACCCTCAACCTCCGCCTGGCCCGGTAGCGAAGCTTTCCCTACCACCTACCTAGGCAGCTAGCCTGGGCGATATAGTTGCTCAGGGTCTACACCAACGACCGTTGGCGACGAACCACGTTGCGAGCCTCAAGGCTTAGACGGGGCCGTGAACCCCACCAATGACCCATTTCAATCCATGATCCCCCACTTGCAAGGCCTTCAGCGATGCCACAAGGCTGGCCCAGCGGGTGGGCTTTGGGGGGGCAGCCACTGCAGTCCACTGATGAAACAGCGCGTGGCTTGTGCTGGGGGGCTGAGCTGGGGCCGTCTGGCGGTGCTGGAGCCAACCACGCGCCGTGGGACCCCCGCACACCCTGCTGTGGCGCTGGCTGCCGTGCTCTAGGGCCGAATTAGCCGCAGTCTGGTTGTTTAGTTTCGGTGTGCATTGCAGCAACTGACAAAGTCGGGTTTTTAGGCATGTGTGATTCGTACATGGCAGCTTCAACATGGCTGGCGACATGTTTGTACCCAGGATTTCTTCCACCCCACCCTCGTCGTCGACCTCCACTTATTCAACCTCCCCGCTAAAATCGACCTCCCACTTCCTCTCAGACCTCTCTCTGCCTTGCTTATCCACCACCGCAAAGGCATCGCCAGCTCTGAATCCACCACTCACAATCTCCCCCCGCTCCTCGGGGCTGTTGGCGCATCAACCCGCCCCAAGCCTCTCGCATCTTATCGAGCCTATCGAGCCGGTTCCTGGGCCACATCTCCCATCGCCGCCCAAGCCTCGCGGCTCAAACACGAGCTTCCTGCACCTTGGGTCCGACCCTCCGCTTTGCAGCCAAGCCTATCCCGCGCTGATCACGGCCGGCAGTCATGGCTTGATGTTGCGCAATGCCGCCAGAGTCAAGGCTGGGGTTCTGCCTCAAAATTCTACCATCGGCCATGTCACCGGCCTTGTCACCGTCGCCGCTCGACTCACCCCGTCTGGGCTCTAGGCTGACGGCTGACAAGGATAGCAACTGAACGTTTCCCAATCAACCCCATTCTCCGGTGTATGTCAGATCGACCCTGTCAATCCTGTCCGTCCACAGCCCCGCTGGGCGACGACGCCCGGGGGGTCCTTGTTGGTCTCTCAAGCCTCTCCCGTGGAGACACCGAGTCTTTTTGTCGTCACTGGTGTTGGTCATGGGCGTCATGGCCAGCAAAGTTGCGCCGTTTCTCTCGCGCCTCTGGGTCTTAGATCTTAGGTCCTAAATCTTGCGCTTGCGGCTATAGCCACTGCCCTCTTCGTGGTGCGTGGTGGTCTATTGTTCACCGCGAATGCAGGTGCCATGGCGTTCCATCCACCAGCTCTCGCAGCTTGCCCTTGTCCCCATGGGCCTCTCTTATTCCTGGTTCCGGGACCACATTCTGCGTCGTGCTGCTGCCTTCTTTGGGCATCGTACGTGCTGGTCCCAGTCCAGTCCCGGTCCCAATCCATACCCCTGGCCGTGCTTGATGCATGTGCTCCGAGTGCATTGCTGCTCTTGCTGCTGGGGATAGCTCTGCTCAAGGTATCCACCGCAGAGCACACGACAGCATTTAGATTCGTGCTGCCCTCGCCCCTCGCCCTTATTTGCCCTACCCTTTGTGATAGTACAATCTCACTCACCGTCAGCGATTGTCTCCGAGAGTCTCCGCCTCCGTCTCCGCGGTGGTGCTCTGTCCGTGCCAAGCTTGTCAGTGGCCCAGAAGCCTAGAAGCCTGAGTACCCCGTGTTTACTCGGTCGACTACGTTGACATCGCGACCTTTGTTTGACGACAACTGGCGCCGCAATACGCACCGCCCCACGTCCTACCTACACAGCAGCTCCCTTGCCATCCCCAGTCTTTTCAGGTGGCTTACGAGGAGAGAAGAAATTAACAACCAATTGGGGAATTAAGCCAAGTGGTGCGAGTCCCTGTCCGCCGTCGCCGTCGGCAGTTCGTAGGGCTATCTGGCTCAGCCACCCGGCTCCCGCCCTCAGCCTGACGGTCCATCATTTGTACATATGCCCGTCCTGGTACGGTGACGCATTCCCACCTCCCTCTCTGTTCTTGTCCGCCCAGCCTGACATCAACAACAAAGGCCCAGCCCTCGACCTGAGACGTTATTTCATCCACCATCGCTTGTCTCGTCTTCCTAAGCCCCGACGTCGCCCGTTTCACTCGCTGTGTTGTGTTCCTGGGTCCTAGACAGCCATGCGCTTCCTGGCGACCCTCTCCCTCCTGGGCGCCTTGGCCGTTGAGGCCTCAGCCCACAGAGACCCCAATGTGCCTCAAGTTGAGCGACGGAGTGCGTACGATACTCCATATCAAGAGAGACCTCCGCCTGGTGGTGGGGAAAGCACTTGGGATGAGCTCTGCGGTTGCCAACAACCAGTGACAACCACAAGCCAAGTCTATGATCTTCCCGGCGATACCACAACCACTTACAGTGAGACAACAACCAGCCAAGTCTATGATATTCCTTCGGAGACCCCGACCACGTACAGTGAGACGACGACCAGCCAGGTTTATGATATTCCTTCGGAGACCCCGACCACGTACAGTGATACAACGACCAGCCAGGTTTATGATATTCCTTCGGAGACCCCGACCACGTACAGCGAGACGACAACCAGCCAGGTTTATGATATTCCTTCGGAGACCCCGACCACGTACAGTGAGACGACAACCAGCCAGGTTTATGATATTCCTTCGGAGACCCCGACCACGTACAGTGATACAACGACCAGCCAAGTCTACGATATCCCCTCGGACACGACAAGCCAGGTCTACCATACTCCTACCGGATGGTAAGAATACCCTTTTTCCCTCCTTCAAACCTTTGATGCTAACATTTTCTCAGCGACGCGTCAACCGTCACGTAAGCCAGATACTCCCCTCAAGCGTTGTATGTCGACTAACCATAGCAAAGTGAGATCTCCACCGAGATCTCTACTGAGATCTCTACCCAGTGGCATACCAAGTGGCGAACTATCGTTGAAACTCGAATCAAATGGAAAACGCACACAGAAACCAAGATCTCGACCAGGTACATCCACAAGCCACCGATCACCGTAAGAATCACCCTCCACCCCCTGATACCTGTTTTACATGCTTACATCCCCTAGAAATATTCTACCATCACCCTGACCCAGACTTGTGAGCCGACTACTATCACCGGCGAGGATGTCACGGTCACGGTCACCGGCGAGGGGGCTACCATTACGAAGCCAGGAGAGACCGTCCAGTTGCCGGGTTCAACCCGGGTCGTGACAATCTCCGGAGAAGAAGTCACAATCACCCAGCCTGGCGAAACAATTGTTACAACTATTTCTGGAGAACGAACGACAATCACTATTCCAGGGGAGACAATAGTTACTACTATCTCTGGAGAAAGAACTACCATCACTCTCCCTGGGGAGACGATCACAGATCGCAGAACGATCACTCAGCCTGGCGAAACGATTGTTACAACTATTTCTGGAGAACGAACGACAATCACTATTCCAGGGGAGACAATAGTTACTACTATCTCCGGAGAAAGAACTACCATCACTCTCCCCGGGGAGACGATCACAGATCGCAGAACGATCACGGAAGAGGGAACGACGGTGACCCTACCTGGACAGACAATCGTTAGAACTGTTTCTGGAGAACGCACGACAATCACTCTTCCGGGAGAGACGATAGTAACCACTATCTCTGGACAAAGAACGACCATTACTCAGCCAGGAGAGCGAACGGTTGTGACTCTTCCCGGCGAACAGACCACCATCACGATTCCTGGCGAAACTATAGTTACGACTATCTCTGGAGAGCGAACGACTATCACTCTACCTGGGGAACGAACGGTTCTGACACTTCCCGGAGAACACACAGTTGTGACTGTTCCAGGAGAGCGAACAGTTGTCACGCAACCTGGATCAACAATTACGATTCCTGGTGAAACAATTGTGACAACCATCTCTGGAGAACGAACAACCATCACTTTGCCCGCAGAGACCATCACAGCACCTGGAGGGACCATCACAGCGCCGGGTCGAACCATCACAGCGCCTGGAGAAACCATCGTTCTTCCCGGAACAACGGTTGTATCAACCATCACCACTGCGCTACCAGCAGAAACTGTCTACATCACTCGAGATGGCGAGACAGTTACTTCGGTTATCCCGGCATCTACGACTACCATCACAACAACTTTGACCCTGCCCGGAAGCACAGTCATCCAGCCACCAACGACCGTCACTCAGACGCAGCTCTCCGAAATCACTGTCTGCCCGAAGGTGACTGGAAATTCTGCACTGCTTGCCGTAGACTCGGACCTCACATTCGGCTGCGAGCCCGGATATGTCTGCAACCCTCCCAAGCCTGCTTCCTGTAATTTCTGGCCTCAGCCGCCGAGCGAGGACTATCTCTGCCAGCCGCAGTACTGTATCCCCGCGCCGCCATACAAGAACGCCACATGGAAGCCCGATGAGACTGGTTACTACCCGCCATCGTACGGCTACTTCGATCTCAACCCGAAAGCGTTTGGTCTCTCTTACGACATCTTCGAGAAGGATGTGTACGAGGAGACTGGCAAGTATGGACAGGTCACGACTATTACGACCGGAAACTGGGAGTCACAGACATCCCTGACCGACTGGCCGCAGACCACTTCGACTGTCGAGTACGGCGATAGCTACAAGATGCGCCGTGGACGAGAAGTCTACAAGTTGCGCCGCCGACAAGAAGTGCACAAGTTTAGCAAGCGTGACGTCACGCCTGCTGTTTGCTATGACGACTGCAACAATGCCTACAAGATTGCGCTGTCCATCGGAAAGACGGCTAGCCTTTGCAATTCTGGTTCATCCTTCAACGCTGCGTACAACATTTGCAATGCTTGTATCAGGGACAACGAGGATGGTATCAAGGACACTATTCGTGACTACGTTGAACCCGAGTTCTCGCAATTCATCGATTTCTGCAAGGGCACGGATACTACGATGCCAACGACCACTGACTCTGGCCCAGAGTCTGCGGTGACATCCCAGCCTGACGTCGAGACGTCGAGCCAGGTTGAGGCCAGCTCGACCGACTTTGTCCCTATTGATACAACAAGCACGCGAAGAGAGGCATCGTCAAGCGCCGCCGAGACCACACAGCCACCAAGGTCAACACTGGATAGCGGATCCACTGGAGGCGATGGAGACAATGAAGACACCACAGTAGTGACTCAGACGACGGCAATCTCGGCTGATGAATCATCGGAAACAACCACATTCGTTTCCGAAGTGAGCCAGTCTGTCGAGAAGACATCTGAAGAAGGTTCAGGTTCGGTTTCTGCTGCTTCTGTCACCGGCATCTCCAGTGCCACCAGCATCGCCGATATCACCAGCACCGCTACTGCTACTGACACTGGTGGTGTTACTGACAGCGCAAGTGCTACCGACACCGCCGGTGCCACTGATGTATCCTCAGTCAAGTCTACCTCTTCTGGTGACGCAGCTGGCGGCGAGGAAGCGAGCACCAGGAGTGAGGGGGTGATTACGACCGGGGACAGCTCTGGTGCCACTGCCTCGGCTGCCGAGTCGAGCTTACTCACTCGCACCTCGACAGGTACCGAAGCGACCACCACTCTCGTAACAGTCCCCGGCTCGGCCGCCTCTCACTTGACTACGGGCTTCGTCAGCTTCATCACCCTCCTTGTTACGCTGGCGGTCCTCTTCGTTTAATCTTCAAGCACCCCCCCTTTTTTGTTCAAACTTTCACGACACTCCTTTACGATTAATACTCGGTGGCTACAATATGACTTCTGACGTTTTACGCATTCACGGACATTCATTACGGCACATAAACAGAGGGACTTTTTGCATTTTTAATACTTTTGGCATTTGCCTGGACACTCATTTACGGCGCAATTTGGATACAGGATATGCATGGACATCCTGGAATGATACCCTCCGACACTCCTTAACGATACGAGATGATGATTCCCGCGAGCATGAGAGAAAGAAGACGCGAGATTGAACAAAAGCGATGGGAGAGATGTATCTAGCCTGGGAGGATAGAATGGGCATGTGTGAAGATGGGACTTAATGGAGATCTACAATTTGATGGGACGAGCGTGGTGAAAGCAAGACGATGAGCATTTGCCTGGTGAATTATAGCTGTTAGGGTTTGAATAACAACTTTGCCTACTTATATGATGAATCATACTACTTGGTTGTTTCCCTGTGTGAATGTCTTGGCTTTTTGAGTATTTCGAATTTGTATTACTGCGATGATTATCCCGTTATGCCAGCCCAACTAACTGCCTTGTAAACCCCAGCTCGCCAACTTCCGCACATCTTGATGACTGATGTTCGCAGTCAGCATATGCCGGTAAGATCCACCCCAGGAAGGGCGACATTGCACAACTTACATACGGTCTTCTTCTTTTCCCCGTTTACTACCTTACTTGCTTCAGGCGACGCCCTTAGTCCTCCGGCGCATCTCGGGCCGCACGCGGGCGTCTTCGAACTCGCCGGCCTCGAGTTCGCCTGGTCGGCCATCTCCGACGTCGACCGGCGGCGCGGGAACCTGAGCGTGTCCCAGAAGTCGGCGAGGCGGTCGACGGTCGGCACGGGGACGACGAAAGACGTGAAGGAGAAGCCGAGCATTTTTATTTTATTTTCTGGTGTCTGGTGTCTGGGTGAATCACCGTGAATGCGTAAGGAGTGGGACTGGGATGTGTTGTAAAGAGATGGTTTTATAGCGAAGAGGCGCGTGATACTTTTCAATGCCCGGAGGGCGTTTTGCGACGAGACATGAGAAACACGGTACTTTTGGTGAGACGGGCGAACAAAAACACCGTGGCACGAGCAATTCGAGATAATGGTTTCGCGCGAGGCGCTTTGTTGGGGAGAAGGGGGAAACGAATTGTCTAGAGTTTGAGAGGCGCTCATGCATCCCGACGGAGGTTGCCGCCTTGTGGAAAGTTTGTTTATAGAACGAGGTTGGCTTCGCAAGGGAGGGAGATGGTCTGAGTAGGGATGGATGGGCTATGGAGAAATGGAGGGAGGGGGTGGCAGAAGGGGTCTAGAACAAGGAACTAGAATCTAGGTCTAGGAACAACACCAAGTAAAGCACGAAACCAAGGTCATAGGAAGGGACCTCATCAAGTTAACAAGCTTGACAAAGACGCCACCCGGTCATATTCAATAGTGGCTGGCTCTCTAGCTCGGCCCTCTTTGAGTCTCAGATTCCGACTCCAGCTACACTTGACTTGTCCCTAAAACGCCATCCCATGTTATCCCGTGCATGCATCCAGCCCATGCAATTAATCCTCATTCAACCTTCAGGTCGTTTCATTTTCCAGCTTGAACCAACCGGCCGAATTCCATGTCTTGCGTGTGTCCAGTTCTGTGTTCCCTCCTCCTTGGTTCCAGTGTTGCTCTCCTCATGCAATAACGGTGTTACTCCACCACTAAGCCCTCTAACACATGCATCGCCTTGCTGCCCTCGCTCTCGAATCGGCTGACCATGGCCTCACACTCCTGTTTAAGCTTCTTTTCGGCCTCGCCCGCATTGTGGAGGATCCACTCCTCCACCGTCATCTGCTTCTCAGGCGACGTCAGTGCCTTGCCCTGCTTAAGAAGCTGATCCGCACTGTTTTCCTTATCACCGTGGGGAAGCGGGGAACCGAGTAGGGCCTCGACGTCCAGTTCTGTCCAGGGCGCCGTGCTTCGAAGGCCCGCAATCATGTTGCGCTTCGAAGGCGACGCGCGCGAAGGCGTCGCCGGGACCGGCGCTAGTGCGACTCTCTTGGCGCTGGCAGCAGGCTTCGACGACGGGGGCTGGTTCTCGGCGTCAGATGACTGTGGTGATTGAGACGGCGAGATGGCGGCTTGACGGGCTGACGGAGCCGGCGAGATAACTCTGCCGGGAGTTGAAGGGGGGTTTGCAAGGTGCCTAGTGGAACGAGGTGGCGACGAGGCCAAGCTTTGCGCTATGGGGAATGACTGTGGCTCCTCAAAGGAGACAACTGGAGCTCTCGCCATCTCAACACGCTGGGCAGAGGGCGTCTCGACGTCTTCCTTGACCGCCTCTGCCTCTGGTGGCTTCTGGCTCTCTGCAAGCTCCAATGACTGACGTGCCTCTAGCGACTTCTTAGGCGGCCTTCCACGACCGCGTTTTGGGGCAGGCTCGGTATGTTGGCTCGCATCTCCGTCAAGCGACGCTCGCGAAGCCAGGGATGCCTTAGATGGGCGACCACGTCCGCGCTTGGCAGGTGGCTCAGCAACAGGCTCAGCAAGAGTATGAACGGAAGAGTCGACCGAGGGTTGAATAAAGTCAACGGCACCGGTAGACTCTCGAGAAGCGAGAGAAGCCTTCGACGGCCGTCCACGGCCTCGTTTTCCTGTGCTCAGCCGTGCTGCAGCCGAGTTCTTAACGACAGTGCCGGTGCTGGCCAGGCTATCCTCGTGGACTTGCTCCTCGACTTCTTCCGTTTCTTGCCGAAGCTCAGGGACCGCCTTCTCTTCCTCCACTTCCTTCTCAATGTGCTCCGGGGTAGCTTTGACCTTCTTAGCCTTTGTTTGCTTAGAAGCCTTGCGAGTGCCAGCCTTGCGACCCTTTTTGGGAATGTTTAGTTCTTGAGGCTCCGGAGATGGCTGACGTTCTTCAACTTGAGGTTCTTCGACTTCAGGCTCTTCGACGACCTCTTCGACATGGACCTCTTCGACGTAGACCTCCTTGACCTCCATCTCCGCCTCAAGCGCCCTCAGCTCATCCTCAACCTCGTCCTCATCGGGGTCTGCAAATGTAGGGTTGAACATGGCGTAATCGGTGGACTGCTGAACAAGTTCGACCTCAGTCTTTGAAGACCGGCTTCCTTTGCTCTGCTTCATTCGCTCAGAGTCGGAATCTAGAGTGATCTCGTCTTCCTCGCTCAGCGGCCTTTCAAGGTCTGCCTCAAGCTGACGTTCAATTTCGTCGTCATCAGGGAAGTCGGGGAAGGCCCCGGGGATAGATTCCACAGATGCCGCAGACGCGACCGAAGTTTCAGAAGCGGTGGATGCTTCACGTGGCCTGGTTGCTGATGCTTGGCCCTTTCTGGGCCCAGTCTTCTTAGGAGCTGGCGCATCCATCATCTCAGTGTCGTCGGCAGGCTCCAAAACCGAGCTATCCTCTGTGCGTTTTGCCGTCGCTCGCTTCTTAGGGGCCGGTGCCTCGGCGGCGGTCATGATCGAGTCGTCCATAGCTGTGCTCGCTCGCTTCTTTCCACGGGTAGGCTTTGGCGATGCCGGAGCCTCTTCTTCGATCTCGGCTTCTCTCTCCTCGACGGGCTCTTCCTTCTTGGCCTTTGTTTTCCTTCCCTTGCCAGTAGCAGTCTTCCGTGCCTTACTCTTTTTGCCACCTTGCGTAGACGCGGTAGTCAACACGCTGTCTTCCAGAGCCATTGATTCATTGGCTGACGGGGCTTCTGATGTGACTGTGGCGACGGATTGAACAGACAGTCGCGATGCCTTAGATGCGCGACCTGCCTTCGATCGACTCGCCTTCTTCGCGCCCTGTGTTTGCTCGAGTAAAGTAAAGAATGGGCAATCGGGGGATCGGTTGTAATGTTCGTCCCTATCTATCGTCAGCCATAAGAACCTCGGGTACAGACAGTAAAAGCGCACAGGGGCTTATCAGCAGGTTCCCATCCGTCGAGGGCCAGCTGGCAGTAGACGCAAGTGGCCATATCATCTGAATCCGAGGTTGGCGTGTACTTCCAGCCGGCATCAACTAGCTGCAGAATGTCAATAAAAGCTCCCTCAAGTTTGCGCCGAGAAACCCACCTGTTTAGTTTTGCACTTCCATGCCTTCTTTGAGTCGTGAGGCCACCTCCCAGCAAATGTCGCCTTGCGAGCCTCCTTCATGTAAGGTTGACTCGGGTCTTCTTTGGCATGATCTCCTAGTTCCGCTTCGATCGCAGCTACTATGGCCCAGCCGCAGTCCGGAGAGTGCTTGAGGTGCTCCAGGAGAGGATCATCACCTGCTTCCCAGCCATCGAGGCCCTTGTGGCAAAGGAAGCAAGTGGCGTTGTCAGGGTTGGCAGGGCTGGGGTTGTAGAAGAAACCAGCGTGAGCAAGCTATTCACACACGTCAGCATGGGACAAAGGCACGGCGAAGCGAAGCGCGTACACTCGCGGGCGCAATGTTTCGATGTGGCCAAGTCAAGTTCTTGGTGCCTCGTCCATTCGCACCCGAGGCTCGCTTCTTGACGCTCCTGTGAAAAGAGGCCAGACGGCTCTCGTAGGTGATGTATTCATCGGTAATGTCTTCGGCAGACATGATGTCGGGGACTGCACACGTGCAAGCGTGGGTTATAGACGTGGTAAATGTGTGGCGGCGCGGTCACGACAGCAAGCTTGCTATCAGGCGCGTGGCGACTGCTGGTATAGATCAGGAGGAAGTCGTAATCATTTCAGTCGTAAACAATCGTTCGCAAGCGTCTTCACGTGGCTCTCAGGCGCCTGGGGAGTCGTAGGTACAGGTCGCGCCAATTGTTGAAGGAGAATTGTCGATGGAGACGGTTGTCAAGTCGAGACGCCTTCCTGTCCATCATCCGTGCGTGTGGGTCTGGGGCGCGTTTGTTTACTTTCGGGGGAAGTGGGGCCGCCTGTGTTTGGGACCTCGGTGAGGCCAACTCACCTGGGTTCTCGACCGCTCTCGGTCAAGGCCCCCTGAAATGCCAAGCAAAGCGTGATAATTGATGGTCATAAAATCAATAGGGAGTAATTACTGCATTTTTCCTGATAACGCATTCTAACATCGTATTGTCTTCTTCCGAACCGTGCCTTTCCAGCACCAGTCATCTCTCAACAAAGCGTGAGAGGAGTAAAGCCAGCTCCGATGGATGATCAAGATTTGGTTCTTGGTTCCTAAGCTCTCACGGGACTTTGACAAGACAATCAACATTTCATTCAATTAGTCCATAGAATGAGAACTCATAGCTTCCCGGCGCCCTTCAATCCGCGTTGGCCATCGACAAGGATACACCATCCCTCGTGGCCCCGGCCCCCGTCACCAGCAACCACAGCATCAAACGCCCCATTCCCGTTGGCGAACTCCATAACCTCGTCGTCGAAGCTTCCAGGCTGTAACCAGATAGAGGGGATTCCCAACTTCTTGGCTTCCTGCAGAACTTTGAGTGTTGCACCGGGCGGCGTGATGATGGACAGTGACGTCTGCTTGGGGTTGGGGAGGGCCGTCACATCGGAGACGGTGGGATGTTCCTGCTCCAGGGCGGATATGGTGGCCGACCCCGGGTTGATGGGAGTCACAGGGAGATCGTGCACCAGATACCAGGTAAACACTATAAACGGCGAACTCAGCAAGGACTCCAAGCCTGATGTTGATGGAAGGGCGCAAGCCAGACATACCACGGTGACCGAACTTTGCCGGGTTCGAGCTCGCCCCAACGACAGCAAAGGCCGAGGAGGCGAAGAATTTACGAACCGTAGCCTCGGTAGTCATGATTTCTGCGTGGGAGGAGGCACTTTTGGTGAACGAAACTTGCTATTAGTAGGAAGTTTGGTGAGCTGGTTGATGATGCAAATGCAACAAGTTGCTATAGCCCCGAGTTCAGCTGCGGGGTTAGGAGCAAGATGCCGTTCTGCCGATCATGCCTGATGTCACGACGCTCGAAAATGTTGGAATAATTACTCAACAGAACTCACCTGCCCTTTGGCCATTTCAATTGACTGTTTGACCACATTTACTTCGATCGCCGACTAAGTTGGGGCCACAATGTCTGTATTTGGGTGAGTTTGCGTGTCATGGCCTCGCATGGGCAGACGCTAACAACTCCAACAGGAGAACCACATTTTCTGCTGCTGGATATGCAGCTGCTCGACCAACATATCCGGCAAGCCTCTACAAGACCATACTGGGATATTGCAATTCAAACACGTCTCATGGGACATTGCTGGATCTTGGATGTGGGCATGGGGTTGCTACCAGAGAGTTGGCTCCTCACTTCAAAAGTTCCTTCGCAATTGACCCGAGCGCGGGCATGATTGCGCAAGCAGCCCAGACTACCAAAGACCCCAACGTCTCGTTCAGACAAGGGACATCGGAGGATTTATCTTTCCTTCCGGACAACTCAATAGACCTGGTCGTTGCGGCTCAATCTGCACATTGGTTTGACTATGCTAAGACCTGGCCAGAGCTGTCTAGGGTAGTCAAACCGGGGGGTTCCCTAGCCTTCTGGGGATATAAGGACAACATCATCGTCGGACACTCCAGGGCTAATAAGATATTTGATAGATTCTGCTATGGTGACGAGAAGGCAGTGGAAGGGCTGGAGGGAATGAACCGATATTGGGAGCGGCCCGGAAGGGACATCCTCCGCGACTTGTTGCAAGCAGTCAAGCCTCCATCGTCAGACTGGCAAGACGTGAAAAGAATTATGTACGACGTTGACAAGGACAGGGTTGATGTCGCTGGTCCAGAGACGGCTTGGATGAGGAAGACGCTCAACCTGGACCAGTTTGAAGCCTATGTGCGGACCTTTAGCGCCTACTGGAGATGGATGGATGCACATGCAGACATGAAGAGCCGGGATCAAGGTGGCGATGGAGACATTGTGGACTTGATGTTTGATCAGATCCTAGAGGTCGAGCCGGAGTGGAAAGCACTGGGGGTTCGATGGCGAGAGGCAGAGGTTGAGACAGTCTGGGGCACGTATATTCTGTTGGCTCGAAGGACTTCTGTGACAGGAGCTTGAGCTTTAGCGAGTGATGGCAATTCTAACAACTCAGTGTTTACTTGGGGCCTGAGTATCCTGCTGTCGCATTTGTAGACTGGTGCCCTGAAAAATAAAGACAAACATGATAAGTGTCAATTCTGGATACTAAACTCTGGTGGCACCAAACAATGGAGGCACTCTAGCACACGACTAACCCTAGCTTCTGGTGTCGACATATCTTACTTTGGCATCCATTCCATTCAGACCATCTATGCGGTTGCCTATTTAGACCACGATGATAATATCAAAAGCATTTCGCTCACAAAGCAACTTCCTGTTGGCACCGCGCAGTTTGACCAATACATCAACTGGATGAAAACACCGTCATGGCATCCGTGGTACCGAGCAACGTCAAGACGGCGAGGCTTGGATTCACAATGCTAACTCAGGACAAGAGGTGACGAAGTACTACAATCATCATGACAATTGCATTTACTACAGATGTGAAGAGAACCGGCGCACAATGCAATGACATGATCTGGGTGTGTGCCGAAGCCGACCTGTGTCCTCGGGTAGGCTTCAAGACACCAGACACATTGCCGCATGCATACATGTATCACTACAGTCGATGTTTCTCCTGTGTTGATGGCGGTGCATTTGGAAGCGCAATTTGACAGACATTTGAATAGCATCACAACAATCGTATGAGCCATCCAACTAGGTACTCATCATTTTCAATGTGTCGCTCTCTCAAATTGATTCTGTAAAGTCGGTGAGGTGACAGGAGGCGATGTGAGTGAGGCTTCTGGTGGGGCGGGTGGGATGCCCAGGCCTCAAGGCACCACAAGGCCAACAAGACACAACAGATAACACCATAACACAGGCGGGCTCAAACGACGAGTGTGGCTTTATGAAAGGTAGCCGAGACCCCTCACCGATAGAATTGTGCACTCTGCACGCGAGCTACTCCTGCATGACTATCTCGGATATTCTAGCCCCTGGATAGACCAGTAGGCCAGGCCTGTGTCATTGAGCGATTGCCAGTAGTCGCCTGCTTTGGCTGCGTCGATTGGCTGGCTGGGCCGTTTGGCTGGAGACGCTGACACGGTTGCCCCGTCAGAGTCAGGGAAAAGGCTACCAGGGAGGCCAGAGCGTGAAGGCCACGCACAAGGAGCGGCCATCTGCTGCTTTTCCTCTTTCGCATCTTTCCATCTTCAACACCATTCCTATCGCTCCGCCGACTTTCGCAGACGCATCACCGAATCTCGTCCAGTTTTTCGTCTGGCTTTCCGCCCTTCAACTGTTCTTTGCCGCCATTCTGTGTGTCCGCCTGTGTCACTCAGCTGATCCATCGTCCCGCACCCGCACCCGCACCCGCACCCCCTCGATTCATACCCTAAAATGGTGAGTTGCCCTGGCACCCGTGTAAACAAACCGCCCCGCGAGCGCATTTTAGTCCCTCTGATTCGACGGTTGGCCACCCGCCAGAATGCTGGATTTGGGTGCAGTATCCTTTGCGCCGCGAAAACAATTCTCTTCTACGCTTTCATCATCGCATTCTAAGCCCATCTTCACCACTGCACCTTCGCCACTTACCACTGCGCGCTCGCGAGGCTTTGCCCACTCTATCTGCAACCATGGCTCCTAACCACATTGACGCACAGGCTTCAACCAACTACAAGGAGGCTTTCGCCCTGTTCGACAAGCGCGGCAACGGTCGTGTCGCCCTCGACAGCCTGGGTGACCTTCTCCGCGCCTGCGGCCAGAACCCTACCCTCGCCGAGATCCAGGACCTTGAGGGGAATGTCGGAGGCGACTGTGAGTGATCCCATTTCATGCCTGGCACTTTTTATCCGGATGGAGCGCAGAAGCTGACTTTTACCGTTCCGCAGTCGATTTCGAGACCTTCCAGCGCATCCTGAACCGCCCCGGCGGCTTCCGCGACGCCGGCGAGCCTGAGGAATACTGCCGTGGATTCCAAGTGTTTGACAAAGACATGACGGGCTTCATCGGCGTCGGCCAGATCAAGTACATTCTGACCAACCTGGGCGAGAAGATGACCGAGGAGGAGGTTGACGAGCTCCTCAAGGCCGTAGACACCAGCTCCGGCCAGGTCAACTACACTGGTTCGTACCAACTGACTTCGATTCGACCGGGGAGCTGTGCTAACTCTCTCTAGACCTTGTGCGCACCATCCTCGCCAACTGAGCGACAGCAGGTTTCTGGCAGACCTGGGGTTATGCATCTACGTGAACGGATAGGCGTTGCTTGCGTGTTTGATTAGGGACTTGGGATGACTAAACTGGTATGGAGAATTGTTTGCCACGCATTGGCCGGGCACTTGTGTATGGATTTCTGGTAGATATTCTTGGGAGGCGACCAGGAGTCAAAGAATTGATCGTGTGTTGCGCCTCTTGACCTGGACTCTAGGCTGGACCTAGACTAGACTGTGCGTGATGACTCGATGAGCTGCTGGATTGCGATTGTATCGGTTCTTCTGTTGAGTGGCCATTGTTTGTTGATGCCGGGCATATCCGGCGTGGATGGCGGGGTTGGTCCGTGTCTGGTGGCGGCAGCAGGGGCATTGTGAGGAGACATTTTGAGTAGACATTGTGAAGAACAATGGCAGCCTCAGTGTCGCATGAGCGCGTCAAAATCATGCATTTTTTACTATTGTCTTGCCCGCTAACCTGCTGCAGCACACGAATGAAGTGAGGCTGCCAGATTGGCCGTGAGTTTCACATCTGGTTGAATGTAAGGCGGTGGTGGCCCCTGTATTGTTCGTCATAACCCCCCTGGCTACCTACCTGAGGCATCATGGCAGCTGTCTGATCCGCCAAAGAATACCGAACCTTCCGTAGCTTGCCCCGCGTTTCGAACTGTCCAGCGCCGGAGCTTCAGCTTACTTCTCGCCCCATTTTGTTGCATCGCCAACCACGCCGTGTGACGCCTTGACTCCTTGACGCCTTTCGTTGACGCCAGAAGACCAAACTGCCTGATTCATCATCTGTCGGTCGAGCTGTCCCCTCTTTTCTTTGTTTGCGCGCCGACCTGCCTAGGCCCAACCGTCCAACCCACTGCTACCTGCCCGATCAGACTGCATCAAGCCAATCGGCTTCCCGGACTCAAGCTGGACAGACGACCTGCACTTAAGCCCCTCCTCCTCTTCCTCTCCCTCCTCATCCTCCTCCTCGCCGCCACTCTGGCTTCCTCACGAGCATTCTCTCGCCTCGGCTCCCTTGTCAATCACTTCAGGTTCCCCGCTGCACGACCCACGATCCCTCGACGTCCGTTGATGACCAGCACCATGACGATTCCTGACAAGTATCGCAACCCGCCCCAGGCGCCGCCGCTGTTCACCGCCACCCCCGAGTCGATTGCGGCTGAGACTAAGAAGCTCTGCGATACTACAAAGGACGTCCTGGACTCGGTGGCTGCTAATGTCTCTCTAGACAAGGCTACCTATGCCGGCGTCCTTGAGCCCATCCTCTTGGACGAGAATCTGGCCGCAACCCAGCGACGAATCTTGACCTTCTATCATCACGTTTCTACAGACAAAGCCTTGCGAGATGCTTCGACTGAATCCGAGAAGGTTTTCAACGACTTTGGAATCGAGTGCAATATGAGAGAGGACATCTTCAAGGCTGTAGATGCCGTCTACGCCAAAAGAGCCTCAGAAGACTTGGACAAGGAGCGCGCGCACGTGCTGGAGAAGGAACGTCAGAAGTACATTCGCAACGGACTTCGACTGCCAGCTGGAGCCCAGCGAGACCGCTTCAAGGAGATCCAGAAGCGCCTCAGCGAGCTGGAGATCCAGTGTCAGACCAACCTCAACGAGGAGAAGGGTGCCATCTGGTTTACACCGGAGGAGCTCAAGGGCGTTCCCGCCGACGACATTGACATTGATACCCTGGAAAAGGGAACTGGGGAGAATGAAGGCAAAGTAAAGCTTTCGTTCAAGTACAACCATTTCTTCCCCCTTATCAAGCATGCCATCAACGCAGACACAAGACGCAGGTACACCATTGAGGAATCCAACAAGGTAGAAACCATAAGCGCGAGCCCTAACCTCTGCAAAGAATGCTGACAATTGTCTAGGCCAACATCAATGTCCCTCTTTTCCACGAAATCATCACTCTCCGAGACGAGGCGGCCCGACTTCTCGGATACGCCAACCATGCTACCCTCCGGATTGAGGAGAAGATGGCCAAGGACCCTGCCTCTGTGACCGAGTTTCTGGGAGACCTTCGCACTCGACTTGCTGCTGGAGGAAAAGCCGAGATCCAGGCCCTGTTGGAGTACAAAAAGAAGGATTACGAAGAGCGTGGCGTAGATTTTGATGGCGACTTCTACATGTGGGACTCGTCCTTCTACTCGAGAATCCAGAAAGAAAAGGAGTATAGTGTCGACGAGACGGCCATCTCCCAGTATTTCCCTGTCGAGTCAACCTTTGCTGCCATGCTCAAGATTTTCGAGGAAATCTTTGGCTTCGTCTTTGTGGAGCTGAAGAAAGAGGAGCGAGCTCGTCTGAGCCCGACTGGAAAGGCCGAAGATATCGTCTGGCACGAGGATGTCCTGGTATACAGTGTCTGGGACGACGAGGCCTCAGGTGCCGGCTTCTGCGGTTACCTCTACCTCGATCTCCACCCCCGTGACAATAAGTACGGCCACAACGCCAACTTCAACCTTAAGCCTGGATACATTGATGCGGATGGCAAGAAGCACTACCCGGCCACGGCCCTGGTTTGCAACTTCAGTAAGCCTTCGGCAAAGAAGCCGTCGCTCCTCAAGCACAACGAAGTTGTGACTTTGTTCCACGAGCTAGGACATGGTATTCATGACTTGGCCGGACGCACCCGATACAGTTACTTCCACGGTACATCCACAGTACTTGACTTTGTTGAGGCTCCATCGCAGATGCTGGAGAACTGGTGCTGGACTCCGAGTGTTCTCAAATCTCTATCCAAGCACTGGGAGACTAGCGAGCCGATCCCTGACGATCTTATTGAGAGGTTGGTGTCGACTAAGCACCTAAATTCGGCTATTGGTGCCCTTGGACAGATCGTCATTGGCACTTTTGACATGACTGTTCATTCTCCCGAGTCCCACGAGGCTGTGAAGGAGCTGAATGCCGGCCGCCTCTGGAACACCCTGCGGCACGACATCTCTGGAACGAAGGGTCCTGAGGACCTCGGAGAAGGCCTGTAAGTGTTCGCAAAGTTAAACCTGGTGAAAGGATTCAATGTTGACATAGAAACAGGGAATGGGGCAACCGCCATGCTGGAATTGGCCACTTCATCGGAGGGTATGATGCCGGATACTACGGCTATCTTTACTCTGAAGTGTTCTCTCTCGACATGTTCCACTCGTTCTTTGCGAAGAACCCCATGGACGGAGAACAGGGCCGAAGATATCGCCACACTGTTCTGGAGAGAGGAGGCAGCATTGACGAGATGGAGTTCTTGAAGGAGTTCCTGGGCAGAGCACCCAGCACTGAGTCCTTTTACAAGGAACTGGGACTTTCTGCAAAGTAATGAGGCACTGCAGCAGTCTAGTCGGCTAGCGCACGCACAAACTGCAGTTAGAGCAGATGTGTTATCGGCAGTTGAGCTGCCAAAACATTCAGGACATTGTGTACTTCAATCGCATGGGGATTAAGATCGGTCCTACTCTTTGCTGGATCAAATAGTTTCTTGTTGCACTTGCATAAAGTCATTGCACAAGATCTTGTGGTTCCATTGTTAGTGACACTGCGTGGTGAAAAGGTGACTGAGATGACTTCAGCAACGTAGTACGGGAGCGCAAGCTACCACCATACCAAGCATACTATTGGGTGACGAAAGTGGGAAGGTAGCTTTGGTAGGCCTAAAATGGATAGCTGGACGATGACCCAAGACATGTTCTGGAGAAGCATCTGCAAAGAGAGAGAACAACTAAGCCTCAAGGCCGAAGAAGGTCGTGTCGCATCCGAAACCCCGTGTATTATCGAGCCTGTGATAACGCTACAAATTGGTGTGTTCCATCAGCTTTAGAGAGCGACATTGACCCGTTGGAGTGAAATCCCCTGTTAGATTGCCACAAGTTACTCATCATATTTTGCCAAATTTTGCTCTGGTTGACATGGTTGAAACGAGGCTGGGTCGCCGAGACTGGTAGTTATCTTGGGGTCGATGGCAGACTCTCCCCTTTGCGCTGGCATAGGGGTTATGTAGCCGATACTTTTGGCTACCTATGCAAGGGGTGGAAGAAAAAACATTACACACCATGAAGTATCAACCTGCCCTTCCGTCCTTATGAATATTAGGATATAACTTACGTAAGATTTGGACTGCTTTGGTGGAATATTAGCCCATTTTCTTCAGTTTAATTCTGTCGTTTGTTTATAATCTGTTCCCCAGAGGAGCGAATGGGTTTGTTGTAGTGGAAGAGGCAAGTTGGTCTGTGGTGTTTTCTCTTCCCCCGGATGCCATGGTGAGGCCCTCGATGTTGGTGATATAGACTCGGCGTGGTGTTGTGGCACCACAAAGTCCAAGTCCAAGTCGCTGGACTGGGCTTGTCCATTGCGGACTTATCCTCGTAATTTCCTCCATCCCTGCTGCCGAGCGGGCTTTGACTGGAGCTGCGTTATTAATCATCGTGACCAAAGGGCTTGTCGTACCGCGTACGGCACATGGCATCGGTACCGTGGAGTTGCCCACTAGCGATCAGGGACAAGCATTTTGCGTCCAAGAAGATGCATCAGACCACGAACTGTAGTGGATGGATGGTGGGGGTGTTGAGGGATATTGGAGTGCATAATCGCCCCTCAAGCCGGTTTAGGAAATACTTGGCAGAAGTGAGCCTGCTGAACGATTATATTCACAAAACCATATCGCGGGTTTGCGTTACTCAAGACTGCGACGGGTTGTTAACTTGGCTCGGCCAAAGAACTCCGAGAACCAGTCTTTGCAGCAGCCGAGAATCCCGATTTCCGAGGGATTTGGCAGCAAGAAGTCGGGTTTTATCAACAACATGGCTAAAAGATCTTTGAGGCTGCACCGTCGATGGCGTGTGACTTGGCACCTTGACAGCTTACTAGATTGGTGACCGGCAAGGTTGTTCAGAGAGGACGGTGTTTTGAGGCCAGAACTGGTGGCGGATAAGAACAACTGTAGCCTACAAGATGCTTGTATCTCTGCCGCCAGTCTGAATAAAGCAGATTACGTGGGCAAAGGCCGAGGCCGAGTCATGATAGAGGGATGCCTAAAAGAGAGGAGGTCGATGCAAGGAAGTGGAATCATGATCCCTGGGTTGCGGGCTGAGATGAAACCTCGCCGACCAACATGACCAAGTGGCGGGAAGCGGAACCGCAACCGTGCGCCCAACGTCCACCCCCCCGAAAGAGAGAAAGAGAGAGATGGTGCTGAAATTGGCAAGGAGTCGCAAACGAAGGCATCGTGAGGCTGGGAAGCTGTGGTGAGTGGATGGTGGGGGGAGAAAGCTAGACGAAGATGATGAACGGGGTTGGACCGCCGCGTGGCTTGTAGGTTAGCTAACTAACTAGAGCACCGGACAACGGCCGAGCTTGGCCGCCCGTTCGAGCCGGGCTTCGAGAAGGGGCTCTTGATATGCTTAATCTAGGTAGGCACATAGGAAGACGGTTCATTGTTCACACTCTGTCCTGGGGAATAGCCGCCACACGCCGCACGCCGAGCCCCGGACCCCGGGTGTTCGAGCGGCTGGTCACGTCGGTGATTGGGCGCTAGACCGACGGCCTTTGTCCTCCGCGACTCCACCTTGCACCAAAGTCGGACCACTGTACTCCGTAAGGTGAGAAGATTCCCCCGCTTAACATGGATGGATGCCCTCCAAACGAGATCCAATCCACGGATCTGCGGAGAAATGGGATTTGGCCCCCAGCTGGTTCTTCCCCGCGCAGTCAAGGAGAGGGGGGCTGGTTGGGGTTTCTGCGGGGGAGATGAGATGATGGGGTTCAAATCCATTCCTCAAAGCCCGATGCTGATGAATCGACCTTCGCATCCATCCCATCCATTCCCGACAACCGGAATTCCTGACGGACTTGCTCTTCCACCTCTTTTCCCAGATCCCGGACCTGGGAGGGCAATACGATTGTTTGTGTCCCCGATACTTGATGCTCTGCCAACGCCCTGGTTGGTGGGCAGGTGTAGCGGCATGCCGTGTAGAAGATGCTGCCATCCAGCCCGCGATTCTCGTCGTCACTCGCCCTGCTTCTCCCGTTCCACACACGAGGCTCTTTTCCACTTCTGTTTTCTTTCCTGTCAATTTCCCTGCGTGTCTCACACGCACCGCTTTTTACGGTGTTGAGTTATCTTCCGGCTGGCTGTGGCAGCGGGCTCAAAAGTGGAAGAGGGGTTGGAGGGGTGCGAGCGCAACCTCTTCAACGGTTATCATGGGTCTGTCATGGAGGATCAATAACGTCATGCTGATTTCCTAGCCCTTTTCATGCACCTCATTTTGTTCTCGTCCTCTGCTGGTTTGCGTGCTTTTTCGGTTCATTTTTGTTACCCCAATTGCTCCCGCAGTGGAGGCGGAGCCGCTGGAGCGACGGGTGCTTGCCTGCCTTCGGGAGTTGGCGCGCACCTCATAGGTGCAACGCATTGCCTTGCCTTGCTGGTGATTTGCACATCCGGCTTGGAATATGGGCGCTAAGAGTAGGCTGGCTGGGATCATATTCGACGACGACGAGTTATTGGAAAGCCGAGGCCCGTGTGTGTGCCCTGACGCAACTTCAAGTGCAGCTCGGCAGGGGAAAGCCGATGCTGGCTTGATGTATGTGCAACTTGCAACTAGTGAGTGGAGATGAATTTGGAGGCGGCTGTTGTCCATCCTCAAGGCTGAGCGAAAAATGAAGCTCTAATTAGTAGGCTTGGCCAACCTTGGCGTGTACTCTAAACCGACTTCGACCTCAAGCTATGCATGCCGTATTCCCGACACAGTACGTGGTGACTTGGCGGTTGTTATTTCGCAACGTTACCGCCCTCATCACGACGTAGGCACACACAACACACACACGGGATCTCTCATCTAAGCGAAATGCCGAGTAGTCCTTGGCGGAGAGAGGGCTGAGAGATTCAGCTGGGCGATTCGGTCTCGGCGAACAGAGACTATTAAACATGCCATGACCTGCACTTCCCCGCGTTTCATGGAGGGGGAAGGGAAGACGGAGGAGGACGGTCGAGGGTTGTAAGTGGCTTGACGGATGATGTCGACGAAATCGATGTCTGCTGCAGCCTCTTCGGGCGTGTAAGGCTTAGGAGAGCAGGGCGCCCACGAAGAGGGGATGATGGATGATGGATAAAAGAGGTCATGGAGGACGAACGCCGTCGCCGTGCGCGCGGTGGCTTGACGGAGGCAGCGCGGACCATGCGACGGGCACGGGCATGGGCGCATGCATCACATTTCTGGTTGACGGCAACGAACATGATACGGACGATACGGAGGCGGGTGTGCGCAGTGGGCTGAGATGCGATGAGATGAGCAGACCCGGGGCGCAGGGCGTGTCAAGGTGAGACCACCCAGCCCGCCGGAACAAAGGGACTCTCGTGATGCTGTCGTCTCCTGATGGCCTCTTGCCGGACTGGGCTTCCCCAGAGCAGCAAGGGGCGTCCCCGTGGGGACTACAAGAGATCCTATCTCTGGGGGAAACATCCACGGATCTTGTTTATCTTGATCAGTCGATGCAAAAAAGAGGAGAGGGTTCTGGGGGAGGAGTCAGGACATGTGTACTGATTTCGTCTTATTCTCTCACCCACACCGACGATATAGTATACTTAGTCTGCAGTGTAATGACGTCCTATCCCCCCGCCTCCTAACGTAAATGCAATCTCTCGGTTGATGGCCGACGTTGAGATCCCGTCGCGGGCTCCCGTTCAGGGTTCCAGTCTCCAGAGGGGGGGGGGGGATGCACAAGGAGCGAGACATGACGGCTGGTGCCCGAACAAGAGGGCCGGCGAGAGCGCCATCTCGCGTGGCTGCCGCAGAACAAGAAGCGCACAAAGGGCACAGGGAATAGCCATGCTCCATTCTTTTCTCTTGCTCCAATATGTGGGTTAGCGTTACATGCATCTTTGCCAGGGGGAAGAGTGAGGGAAGAGTGTGTGACCCCAAGAGCAGCGTAAGCGTGTGGCCCGTCAGCGTACCGTACCCGTCTTTTCACACACTCACATCCCACACCCACACACATCCATCCCACGACACAGCCCACATTAATAACTATCCAGTATTGCTATACGCACGCACTGTGCCCACAGCAAGATGGACAGATCCGAGACCCCGGCGCCTGCAAATCCTTCTCCCCACAGCAGACCAGTGGGAATCCCAGGCTCTCTCCTGGCCTGTGGGTTCGCTTCCCCGACGCCGAGACAACAACGGCCGGTCTATCATCTCTGACCCCAACTCTTACTGCACTGCATCATAACCCCCCCTCCCCAAATCCCCCTACGACGTTCCATTCCTTTAGTGGCCCTGCCCTGTCTACGCACCATCGTTCGTTCGCTCGCTGGTTCGCTGGTTTGGGGAAGTCCCGCAGCTTGGGTTAGACGCGGGCGGACGGAAGGGCGGACGTAATGAGAGTATGGGGAAGGGAAATGTTTCTTGTTGCTGGTGTACTGTACCGCTTCCTCCTCTGGTCCTCCTCTGGCCCTCCTCCACCTCTTGTTTCCCCTCCCTTTTTAACCTAAGGTACTGCTCCTCACTGGGTTGGCAGAGAGTACATGGCTTGTTCTCCACACTGCTCCTCATTTCCTCGGGCTTGTTTTCCTCCATGCCGGGGCAATGGCTGGCGAGTATTGGCTTCCCTAGGGCTTTCCTCTCAAACCTAATGGCGTTCTCTCCATTCCCTCCATTGATCTCGACTATAAGAGCAAGCTGGTCCCCCACCAGCAGAGTATACAGAATCATCATCTTCGCAGTCATCGCCTTCTTCTGATTCTGTTGACACTCAGTTGAGCCCTTGTACATTGCGCATACCTCGTGGTGTTGCCTCCCCCTTGCTTCCCGCCTCACACGCGATTCTCCGTTGCACCATTACTCCCGCTGTCGGAGTCGTTGTTTCGTATCATCGACAGTACTGAGTCTATTGTCTTGATCCCACGTACCAATACATTGCTCTCTTACTCGCCTGGTAACGGCATCCTGGTCCTCTCCTTCCCTCTCCCACGTTCCCGTCAACGTGACCGAGAGAGGAAGACTCCCCGCGGCCTCCTCCCAATCCGTACCCCCATCCCATCCATAAACATCCTCGCCTCGGCTTCTACCACGTTCATTGAGAAATCATGAGCGAAGTCGACAGAAACGAAGCTTTTGAGGAGAAGGCCACCACTCAGCAGGTCGATCTCGTCAACGACCCTGATGCTGGCGTGTCCGAGGCTGAGAGGAAAGAGATCGTGTGTATTTCTCATCCATTGGAAAAGCGGCTTGTTGTTAATAGTACTATAGGAGCGCAAATTGGTCCGCAGGCTTGATTTAAAGCTCATCCCCTGGGTAAGTTTTCGCACAGCCACCTCGATAATCGACCAAGATTTGTATCATGTGCTAATCGTCCGTAGCTGTGCTTCCTCTACCTTGTCTGCTTCCTCGATCGTACCAACATTGGAAATGCCAAAATCGCCGGATTGTTAACCGACGTTCCCATGTCGACTACTCAATTCAATTCAACCTTGACCATCTTTTACATTTCATACGCGCTCTTTGAGGTTCTTGCCAACATTCTCCTCAAGAGCACTCGCCCATCCATCTTCATCCCAACGATTATGTGAGCATACCTCTCTACCATACCATCGACACAATTTGATTGACTGTCGTCCAAGGGTTCTTTGGGGCGCTTGCATGCTGGGAATGGGTTTTGTGAAGAATTGGTCCGGTCTGATGGCCGCTCGATGGTTCCTTGGCGTGACCGAGGCCGGCCTGTTCCCTGGAATCAACTACTACCTATCATGCTGGTACAAGCGTTCTGAGTTTGGTGCTCGTGCTGCTTGGTTCTTCTCTGCCGCAGCTCTGGCAGGATCCTTTGGAGGTCTTCTCGCTGCTGGCATCGACAAGATGGACGGCATTGCCGACATTCCCGGCTGGGCTTGGATTTTCATCCTCGAGGGCCTCCTGACCATCATTGTTGGTGTCGTCTCGTTCTGGATGGTTCACGACTTCCCCGACGAAGCCAAGTTTTTGTCTGACGAGGATCGCCGCCGTGTCATTCTCCGACTGCAGCGCGACCAACAGGCCTCGGCCCAGCACGAAGAGTTCAAGATGAAGTACTTTTGGCAGGCCGTCACGGACTGGAAGACGTACTGCGGCATGCTCATCTACATGGGACCTTTGATGCCTCTGTACTCTTTCAGTGTGTTCCTGCCCACCATCATCCAGAACATGGCCTTTACCACATCGGATTCTGTCATCAAGAACCAGCTTCTGAGCGTGCCACCGTACGCCCTCGCTGCTATTGTCACTGTCTGCGTCGGCATGTACTCGGATCGAATCCACATGCGTGGCATCTTCAATCTGATTGTTGCGCCCATCGGTCTGACGGGCTTCATCATGCTGATTGCGTCGACAAACCCGGCCGTACAATATTGTGGTTGCTTCTTGGGTGCTCTAGGAATCTACCCAGCCATTCCCATCACCATCACCTGGGTCGCAAACAATGTCGAGGGTGTGTACAAGCGTGGTATTGTCCTTGGTTTCGTGATTGGATGGGGCAACCTGAATGGAATCGTCAGCAGCAACGTTTTCTTCTCCCCGCCTCGCTTCTACGAGGGTCATGGAACGATTCTCGCCTTCATGTTTACGGGTCTCTTTTGCGGCAGCGCCATCATGTACACGATGCTTGCGCGCGAGAACAAGAAGCGACTTAATGGAGAGCGGGACCACTGGGTGGAGGGCAAGTCGGCAGAGGCGATTCACGCCATGGGCGACAAGAGGCCCGACTTTATCTACACGTTGTAGAGAGGAAGCTTTGTGTTTTATATTCTTTCAAGTTTGGACAGATTATGGTCATGAGGTTGATGAAGTGTTGGGTCCAGTGATACGAGGATTGGATTGAAATTTTGAACATGCTCTGTCGAGTTGATTTTCAGGAGACTTTGCACGACGCGAGGTGAAATGTTGTCACTCAAGCTGACGCAGCGTAATCGACTGATGGCAGGGAACCTGATGAATTTCCATCTGGCCACTCAGAAGGAGCGCACATGTGAACTAGTACTCGGACAATGGTACAGGGGCTGGGATGACGATTGTACGTACATGCAAGACTGCTCAGAAATACCTGAAAATAGCAGAGGTTGGAAGCTGACTAGGCGAGGCCCAGGCTAGGCATGCTTCAGGCTAGCCGTAACTTACACATGTCTCGATGTCGAGGATCGCCAGCGGCTCGGCGCGCTGGTGGGGTCTCGCGGTAACACCCAAGTTGACGAGGCTTGACGCCAGGGAGGATGAGCAATCAACGCCTCCCTCCTGATCTCTCAACCACTAGCGCGGCTGTGGATCCAGCCCGCTAAAGTCCTCGTGTTCAGTCCAAGCGCAACGCCCAGGCGGTTGACTGCACAAGTGCCCAGATAGCGGTGGATGGCTGGCCTTGGCGAGGGGGCGACAGAGTGTTGGGTATGGTACTGGACAGAGGGCTCGATGCTGGAGAGAAGCAGATGGCTTGAGGCTGAACAGAGGGCCGTACTGTCGTGCAGCTCGTGGCGTAGGCGGGTTTGCTTGCGGAGAGCGGTGATTGGGACGCCGTGGACTCGGGCGGCGGCGAGCAGCTGATGATCGGATATAGATGTTTCTTTTTCGTGGCATCGTCATGCGCGGCGTCGGACTCGAGAGCCAGAGAAAGCCTGGGGGGAGGATCATTCATCGGTCGGTGTGCCGGTGGTACTGCGACGCTGGCTTTGCGGGCGTGGCGTTCCAACGGCAGTGATTGCACCCATATCGAGGACAGAGGCGCCCGGGCATTTAGTCTCAGGGCTGCGCGTTCAGAGGGAGCCTTGTGCGTAGTTGCGGCGTTCGACTCGTGGGGATATGGGCGCCAGTGTGGATGTCGAGGGCTGTGGAAGACGATGCTGTGTGTTAGAGCAGAAAAGGCTTTGTGGTGTCAACCCAGGCCATCTTGGCTGCTGTTAGGCGATACAGTCTTCGTTCCCAGCTTTGCAGGCGGTGGTGGGAGCGGGAGTGGTGTTCTATTCACCGACCACTGACATTGAACCTAGCTGACAACTGCCTGATAGGTCGGATTCGACGAGTCGCCATTGGCGAAAATGAAACAGCATCGTGAGAGAGAAGAGGAAAAAAGCCATGGGTGAGTTTGCGGGATGGAGAGAGGGGAGGGAGGGCCGACGAGGATGGATGGCGAGGGTGGCAGCTGGCAGTTGGCAGCCGGCTGACGGCTGGGAGCATCTTCGTTGGACGTGGGGTTTTTGCAGTTTGAAGCAGCTCGGGAAACAACACAAAGGGTAGAGAGGAGTTGAGGTGAGGTGAGATGAGGGCGAGATAGAGATCTCTGCCACTCTTCCATCTCCATCTCCTCCTACCCCCATCCGCCCACCATCACCTATTCACCTACACTCATCCATTATTGACTCTCTATTCCCCTCTACTTACTTACTACATCGCAGCATAATCCTCGAAAATTCCAACGCAATATCCTCCTCAACCCACCTCATCGGCTTCCTGCATCACGCAGCGGTAACACAGCTCCGACTCCAGCTGCTGCGCCCTCCCGCTCGCGCTGCATTCGACAGGACGAGGGGAACATTTACGTGTGTCCCCCCCCCGTACAAACAGTTTGCAAAGATTCCCTCAGCTGTTTCTTTCGGATACCGACATACTTTCTCTCTCGGCACTCCAAACAACCGTCTTGCATCACAGGCTCCCGTCGCTCCTGTGCGAGGGCAACCCGCAGACGCAGACGCACGCGCACACACACACACACGCACCCTCTTTTCGCTTGTTCCAGTCCAATCCGTTTCGTGCTTCAGTCCCCCCCCGTTTGTCTGAACTGGGGGGTTTCCCGCTTGTCCTGTCTTTCTTCCCTTTCCCCCTGCTCTGTTCCTTTTCGAGCCTTCATCCCCCCTCTCTCTCTCTTGCTTCAACCGGAGACGAGGCATACCTACCCACCTACCTTACGCCACATGCCCTGAATCTGGGTGTATCTCTTCGACTTCAGTTGCCCTCGCCAACATCTACCCTTTGCTGGGACGAACCGGGCAGAGAAAGACATACATAATCACAAGTATCTTGGAGAAGCAGCCGTGCCTTCTTTGGTGATACACGCTCATTCTCATCCCCTCTTTTTCTCTCTCTCACTTATCTCTCTCCGTTGTTCCTCTCTCTCTTCTCTTCTCAAGTCTTCCATTTCCACCGCATCCCGTCTCTTCTCACGCCGAATGCCATGCAGACGCAGACGCAGAGTCTCCTTGCCGCCCGCGCCGAGGCACTGACGCCGGGGCAGTTGCGGACGCTTATGCTGCTGGAGCGCATAGGAGGCTCCGTCAGCCTGGTGGCCGTGGTCCTGATCTTCGTCGCCTACGCCGCTGTCCCGCGCGTGCGCAATGTTCAAAACACCTTCATCATGTTTGCGAGCATCGCCAACATTGGCGCTAGCATTGCGAGCATCATTGCCTTGGATGGCTTGGAGCAGGGCGTTGAATCGGCTCTGTGTCAGGGTCAGGGCTTTTTGTTCCAGATGTAAGTTGATCCAGTTTCCCTTGCCTTTTTCTCTCTTGTTGGGGATTATTGCCATTTAGGTATTGCCTAGGTCGTCGAACGACACCGCTAACTCCCATAGGTTTATGCAGTCTGACCCCTGGTGGTCCCTCGCCATGGCCTTCAACGTCTTTCTCGTCTTCTTCTTCCGAACCAGCCCCGATGCCTTCCACAAGTGGTGGTGGCTGTACTGTCTTATTTGCTACGGAGGTCCCTTTGCCATATCTCTCGCGTTAGTCCTGGTTAGACGCCCGGACGGCGGACGAGTCTTTGGTCAAGCAACTGTGAGCACTCCGTGGCTTGGCCTCCTCCACTGACACTTCAGCCCGACTGACTCATTTGCGGATAGATCTGGTGCTGGGTCGACAGCGATTGGGAAAACATTCGAATCTACTCTTACTACATGCTCATTTGGATTTGCATCATTGGATCCTTGCTGTTTTATTTTATGGTTGGATACCACGTTTTCCGTTCCCGGAACCGACTCATGAGCTTTTCCGCATCCAAAAGCAGGGAGACTGACAATTGCGAGCAGGTGAGTAATACCGTCGCTCTTTAACACCGACGAATAGCTAACAAACTTCGTCAGCAATTGCCCCGCGTGGAACTCCACGTCCCGCAGGATTGTTTCTACGGAACCATCGTGACCGAAGTCCAAGTCGTCCAGTCGGAAGCGACCGAGTCTCCCACAGAGCCTCGACCTGCCCACATACAGTCGCCTTCGCAGATGTCATTTGACGAATCTCCGCCGTCGCCGATTCAGCCTGCTCCCAGCCAGTACTTCTCGACCGCCACATCTCCCGCCATCGCGCCGCGGCGAGCGAAGCGGCCGCTGCGTCGCATCACGACAGTCACCAGCAAAGCCGTGTCCAAGTTTGTCGTCGACGACCCCATCAAGCGGGCGTACCTACGCACCAGCTTCCTCTTCGCGCTGAGCGTCCTGGTGACGTGGATCCCGAGCAGCATGAACCGCATCCACAGCTGGCTGGTCGGCGAGTCGCCCTACGAGTTTCACGTCGCGACGGCGGCCGTCCTGCCGCTGCAGGGCCTCTGGAACGCCGTCATCTTCTTCATCTCGAGCGGCCACTCGCTGCGGGAGGCATGGAGCGAGGCGTGGCGAGATGCGATCGAGGGCCGACAGTGCGACATGGCTGAGGCCAGGCTCGATCGGGTGGTGGTGAGCCCGGATGTCAGATCTGGCAGGGGAGACAGCTGCTTGGATGACACGGACTCCGGGAGTGATGTGGAGCTCCGGCGCATGGTAGAGGCGCCGGGGAAGCGATCGGTCAGTATGTGACGGAGTTCAGCAAGTGCGATGGAGGTCGGCAATTGTGACGGAGGTCGCCAAGCGGTATGTGACACTCCTTTTTGCAGGATACTTATGTGCTCGAGATATCCCTGAATAGCAGTGTGATGGAGGCTGGCGAGTGTGTAATGGGTTTAGAGCTCTGCCAAGGTTCGAACGCTACGATGGGACACTGGGAGATATCCTAGAGTGCCATCAGCCACGCCCTATTGTTAATGTATTCGTTCGCCATCAACACTCTCCAATGCTCTTTCTTCGCCATCATCTTGAAACACATCCTTTGTGGCGCAGCTGTGGCACTGACTCATCAAGAAGAGCCAACAAGGGAGGGGCAGCCCGTGTGCAGGACCAACACCAACAGCTAAATTAGCTGATGCCTTGACCTGAACCTCGCTGCTGCCCTGCTTGTAACTTGCCAGCATTGGACACGGATAAAAGTATACCGATCCGACAAGCAAGACAAACTTGACACTAAAGGCATTGTCCTCTGTTTTGCAAACTTCACTTTTGTCAAGCCGCAAGCATCGTCTCTGGCCCCGCGACACACCTCACTGCCCGCATCCCATGGCGCCACCTTCCCACGCCGATCCGCCGCACGGCCCGAATATGTGGGCAAACGCGCTGGCGTCGATGCAAGATGAGAATTTGAGATTACAGTTGATCAAGGTGGTCAAGACACAGAAGCGCAACATCTTGGTATGTGACCCTACGGGCCTTCCGACGGGCTAACATCACTGACCACCTCCACACTGTAGAATGCGGTCTTGAGATCAACACATGACAGGCAGCAAGAGTGCGTGAGAAGGAGATAGATATTTACACGCAGCGATGAAAACGCGATTTTCGTACGAGATCTGATGCAGAAGATTGCAGGCTGGGCGCAACAGTACAAACAATGGGGCAATCTGATTGTCCAGACCGACTTGACAAGTGCCGCCTTTCCTTGGGCCGTCATTCAGTTTCTTCTCCGGGCCGAAACTGGTGACGTTCAGGAGTTTGGAGCCAGAAGCTATCAACTGGTATGTCTTGATTGCGTCCTCATGCTGCTCAGGATTGTGCTTGCAGGGAAACTCCGACAGTCCCACGTTTACGCGTTTTGTCGACGGAGTATCCTTGGTATTGGTGGGTTGCTAATGAGTCTATCGCAGGAACTCATTGCTCGCTTGATCACTAAATGTTATGAGTTCAGCAGCCAGTACCTCAATGATACAAATCCGGTGGCATTTGAGGCTCTGGAGAAAGGACTTACGCAACTCTACGCTGAAATCCTCACTCAGCTGGGGAGAATGGTGAACGTCTTCGGAGGCAACCCCCTCGGTATGTTCACCTTTTCCCCAACCACCCTTCGCTCGGATTTTGGTACTCGGACATGGAACTTTAACAAAGCTACAATAGTCCCCCTTTTGAAAAGCCCTGAGCGAGGACAAAAGGATGTTGAATTTTCCGAGAATATAGTCATCACCGCAACTAAAGCGCTTCGACTTGTCAATTGGTCAGAATCAGAGGCATTGACTTTCTTCAAGCCACAGGTTATTCGGCTTTGCGATCAATCGAGTCAATCTTGGCAGATTTTGACCGAAGAACCACACAAGAAACTGCTCAACTGGCTCTCCCCATTGCCATACCATCAGCATCACCAATTCGTTTCGCACTGGAGGGCTCCAGGCTTCGGAAAGTGGCTCCTGAATGATCCGCGGTACAAAGCATGGCATACTGCAAGTTCCTCGTCCATTCTGACACTTCGGGGTGTTGTAGGATGTGGGAAAACGACTCTGTGCTCTGTGATTGTTGACGATTTGATCGTAACTGGCATGACAACTCCCGCTGCGGCTCCATTCGCTTACGTCTATTGTGCCAACAATGAAAACGAGCCGGGACGGTCTTCACCAGATGAACTCATGCGTACCATCCTAGCACAACTGGCTTTTTGCAGGGCTGATACGACAAAGATTCACAACGTCGTTTGGTCTGCCTACGAACGTCGCTTGGCTTTGGCTCAAGTTGACAAGCTCAGTCTTGAGAGACTGAAGAGCGAAGACTGCGTGCAGCTTCTTCTCGAACTAGCCGAACAAGAACCGTTGGCAATCGTCATTGACGGCATTGATGACATCAAGGCGGAGCACAATCGCATCATTCTTGATGCTTTGAGGAGTATTGTTGCGAACTCAGGCAATGTTGTCAAGGTCCTCGTGTCCAGCAACCATGACCTGTCAAGTCCAGTTCCGAAGGAGACCATCAACATCACGGGCCGTGACGTTCGCCAAGACATGGAGTCATTTATCCATCACCAACTTGATGCCAAACTAGCTGCTCGATGGGCTGATAGCAGCGCCTGGTCTGAGTCAAGGAGCGAGCTTCAGCAGGCTCTTGTTGAAAATGCTGGGGAGAGGTAAGGGAAATCTTAGTGATGGGGGTTTATTCTTGCGCTGATATTGCCTAGGTTCCTCTCGGCGAAGCTACAGATCGAACGACTAAGCCGCGGAGCGACCGAAGAGGACATTCAGCTCATGTCAAAGACTGGTCTTTCCATGGAGTTGAACGGCATTTATAAGTATATGGTGGAGAGTCTTCTAGACCTGAAATACACAGGCCACACTACAGTCATCACAGCATTTTCACTGCTTCTTTATACGAAACACGTCTTGGACTCTTCAACATTCTCCTCAGCCGTGGCGACGAGGGCCGGCACTTTGACTCCGCAGCAATCGGTAGAGACGTGCTTCGGCCTGATTGTGTTCGACACTACGTGCAACACGTTTCGATTTATCCATCAATCTGTGAAGGATTACCTGGCAAATCTTGACGTGTTTTCGTGTCTTTCAGGCCAAAAGCTCATTTCAAAACTTTGCCTAGAAGCTCTCTCGCGAACTCCACCATCACGCTGCAGCATAACCCCAGCAAGGGAAAGCATTTATACTTATGCAGCGGCATACTGGCCTTTTCATGTTAAAGCGATTCGAGATGATCAAATGGATGATGGCTTGGACAGAAAGGTTTTCTCGTTCCTCTTCGACGACAGTGTCAATAACACCTCGCCATTTGCAGCTTGGCTCGACAACATTCAGAGTCTGGTCAAGCAACTTCCGAGCGGCAATGTCCTCAGAGAGTCGCTGGAAGGCGTCGCGAGCTCCAAAGACGCAGTGCTATTCTTAGCCAGTGCCTTTGGGCTGGATAAAGTTCTCGTCCACGTTCTGCAAAGTCCCATGGAATTGGACACATCTTGCAAGAATCACCGGGGCCATACACCTCTCGACCTCGCTGCTGCTTTTGGACACACCCCCAGTGTGTTGGCGCTGCTTGAACATGATGTTGAGACGGATACCAAGGATGGGAGGTATATAAGTGCATTGCATGCTGCCTGTTACGCGGGACATGTAGACGTGGTGGACAAGCTCCTTGAGCATGGTGCCCCAGCAATAAGAAGCTGTGGAAATGCCTTACCTAATGCTCTCCAGGCTGCCTGCAGTGGTGGTCAAGAGGAGGTCGTTCTATCTCTTCTTCAAGATGTCACGATACTTGGGACAACAGCGGATTACGAACAAGCTGTGCTAGACGCTGCGCAGGCAGGGTTCGTCCAAGTTCTTCAGCGACTCAAGCAGGCCGGTTTTCACGCTACGGAGGGCTCGGACCTAGAACAAGATCAAGCGAAGGCCATTACTAAGAAGGCCATCGAGAGCGGCCATCTTGAGGTTCTTCGCTGGTGCCTCTCCGAGACCGCTGCAGGTAGCGATATTTTCGCAGAGGATGCTGTTTCCAGTGCAGTGCTGTACGGACACAAGCGAGTGGTTGAGTGCCTTTTGGAACAGGGCCTGAGCATGGAAGCCGAGGGCAAGTTTGGCTCGCCTCTTGTCACAGCGAGCCTGTTGAACCACGAGGCTCTTGTCCTGCTGCTTCTTCAACACGGGGTGGAGGTTGATGCAAATGGTACCTTTGGCACCGCGCTCTACATTGCAGCACTCAAAGCTCACACGGGCATTGTTCAGCTTCTCACCCAAGTCGGATGCAATGTCAACCGGAAGACGGGACTGCATGAAACCTCCTTGCGAGCGGCTGCTTACCAAGGCCATACCGACACCGTAAGGCTCTTGTTGGGAGCTGGGGCGAGCATGACAGCTGCCCTCCGTGCAGCAATTGACGGAGGCCATCCAAATATCGTCAGGCTTATCCTAGATCAAGGCTACCGCGAGTTTCACCCCGAGAAACAAGGACCAGATTGCGAATTGACGGCAATGCCGTCAAGATACAGAGCTTTGCTTCGAGACGCATCCCCCAAGCGCAAGAATATTGACAACACAGGCCGAGCATGCGACGAGGTGTCTGCTCTGCCGGCGAAGCCTCTCATCGAACTTGATGCCATCTTTCGAGCGGACAAGGGGACTTCGCTGTTGACCGACTCTCCTATGTTGGAACCGCGAAGTCAAACTCCGAGGTCACGGGGCTATCGCGAGGCCACACTTGGGAGAAGCGTCCGTCTCGGGAACAAGGAAGTGGTCGTTGCGGTCTTGGAGAGAGCTTGTGCTTTGGATATTCGTGATGAGCATGTCGTGCACGAGGCGAAAGGGGCCGCTAAGCAAGGTCTCGCATCCATTGTCGAGATTCTTCTTACATACCTCGCTACTAAACCGTCGCTTTGTTCATGCATCAAATCCGTGCTGGAAGTCGCTCAGGGTCAAAGCCCCGACCTCGTCGAGGTAGCCTTCACCATGGCAAATCGGTACTGTTCAGCGGAGCAGGTTAACGAATTGAGAACTGAAACTCTCCCAAGCGTTCAAAAATTCAAGCGAAACCAACAGATAAATAGTGAAGAAGTGGTAAGTGAGTTTGCAACAGCTTGCGTAGTTGGGAACTTGGATTTGATCAAGGCCATCCTAGAGTCGGCGCATGTCAGCCAACTGGACACTGGTGACTTGAGCTATGGCTTCCAGGAGGCTGCCACGAATGGACACGCAGCAATTGTTGAGCTTCTTCTCAACTCAGACGGCTTAAGAAAAATGTCCAAAATTGCCGATGATTGCTTGATCGGCGCGGCAACAAATGGCCACTTAGACGTCACTCGGCTCCTCGTTGCCCATTACAAGGCGACACCCCGCAATGCGAAACAAACCCGCCGTGCCTTTATGTGGTCTTGCCGCAACGGACACATCGATCTTGTGCGGTACTTTATCCAGGAACTATCGCTAGATGTCAACAAAGTTGTCCTTGACAGGCGCATCAAAGACCCTAACACGCGACGAAGGTTGTCTAAATACAGTTACCTTTCTGGACCCGACCCCTCTGAATCCTTCATTTCACCACTGCAGTCCTCAATAAAGGGGTGTGGTCCAAAATGGGCCGACGACAACAACTTTGTTGAAGAAGACTTGTGGATCGACGAGTACGGTGTCGGGACTGAGCATGAAGCCGTCATCAAGCTACTTCTCGACAATGGCGCCAACCCAAATGATCTAGGTGGGCTCGACATGTATCCTCTTCAGGCCGCTGCTGAATTCTGCACCGAGTCAAGCTTGAAGTTGTTGATTGAAGCTGGTGCAGACGTTAATTTAACCAGCAGTGGGGGCTCACCTATCTTCCGGGCCGCGGGACGGGAACTTTCAACCGCAGGCATCATGGGGGTGCTCTTGGACGCAGGCGCAGATCTGCCCACTAGTGAAGCTGAAATTGAGAGACTCCAAGCCCAGCCATTGGAGTTCTTTGTTGGGAAAATCACTCGGAAGACTTACCACCAGACTTCAGAGGATCCTGATGGTCGCTTCCTGGTTACCGAGTCGCTTGACTATGTGTTTAAGCATGGCCCCGGGGCGGCTATCCGCATATTGATGTCAAAATACCCCCAATTGAGTGCCAGCGACGAGAGATATGGACTAATTCTGCAAATGGCCGTCTGTGCCGCCGACCATTCTTACGTCGACCTGCTCCTCGCGCGCGGTGTCGACGTCAATACCGTGGGATATTACTACGGCACGGCGCTCCAGGCCGCATCGCGATACGGGAACCACGACATGGTTATGAAGCTTCTTGGAGCAGGTGCCAAGGTTAACGTGCTTCAAGGAAGGTGGCAGACGGCACTTCGGGCAGCAATCGCAAGCGGAAACGCGCAAGTCGTCCGCACGCTGCTCAGCTGCGGCGCAAACACCAAGCTCATGCTCAAAACGTTCAGAAGCTACTACAACGCCAGAGAGACGAAGTCCCCGAGTGCCCTACAGCTAGCAGTGGAAAGCGGAAAGCTTGAGATTGTCGAAGCGCTCCTAGGAGCCGGAGTGGACGTGTCTGGAAATGTCTCGAAGACGGCAACCATACCACAGGTTTCGATTGACCACCACCCGCTCATCCTGAGTTCCGAGCGAGGAGACCTTGCTATGGTTCGCTCATTGCTCAGCGCTGGGGCTCCTGTTAATGTGACAGGGAAGCACATGCCCTGGCGTGTCAGTTTCGAGGACGAGTACGCGAGTCCATTGACTATAGCTATCCATACCAAGCACGCGGATGTTGTCGAGTTTCTCTTGGCCAGTGGCGCCAACGTGGATAAGACGGTTAATAAAGGATGTTCTGCACTCATGCTTGCAGCAAGACATGGCGACAGACACGTTGTAAGGCTTCTGATTGAGAAAAATGCAAACATCAATTATACCTCTCCCCAGAATTGGAACGCGTTGGTGTTGGCCGCGGAAGAAGGGCACATCGACATTGTTCAGGACTTATTATCGGCTGGAGCCAAGCCAGACGTTCCCAATGCTCTCAGCAGTGCCTGCAATAAGTTGGAGAATGGCCCTGTCGTGGAGCTTCTGCTTCAAGCCGTGCTGGCAACCGAAAACCCAGAGCCCGTCATCGACGCCGCCTTCGCCAAGGTTGTGACCAAGGGCAACGCTAAGGCGATATGTCTACTGCTGGATTATATCCCTGCCACCACGAAGCGCTTCATCCAATGCTGTAGCATCGGGTCTGAGCCAGCAGTGACCTCCCTGCTCGAGCAAGGCATGAGCCCTAATCAGCCAGACGACGAGGGAAACCATCCACTCCATACTGCGGCCATTCATCTACAATCCTCCGTCGTTCAGATTCTGCTTGACCACGGAGCAGGTGTGAATCATATTAGCGATAAGTACGGAACACCTCTATTAGCAACTTTGTGGGCTTGTGCAGCATCGCGACTGAGAGGCTGCTCAGAGTTGGTGCCCAAGGCGCATTTGCAGCCCACCATTTGGACGGGCTCGAGAGAATGGTCGATAGATGCCGACTTTGCACCCCCGCCCATTGAGTCTGAAAGTCTCGATCAATGCGAGGCCACTGTGGACGTGCTTCTAAGGAGTGGCGCCAACCCGGACAAGGGAACGGCCGAGCATGGCCCACCGCTGCACCCAGCATGTCTGACTGGGAGCGAGGCGTTGGTACAGAAAATTATCGACAGGAGGGCCAATGTTAATGTGACTGGTGGGACGCTTACCCACGCTCTCTTCGCCGCTCTGGTGGTGCGACGGTCCAACATTGTGGCATTGCTGCTCGAGCATGCGGCAGACACTCGTCTTGTTCACCCAACATTCGGAACTCCGCTGCATTATGCTGGTGAAATATCCCACGTCGACTCTGTGCGTGAGTTGCTGAAGCATGGGGCGGACGAGCGCGCCTTGGATGCCAATGGCAAGCATCCAGTCGAGGTTGCTCTCCTGCGGTGGAATAAGCGCGAGCAAGGCTGGAAGACCGACGAACGCAGAGAAGAACTTCTGTCTCTATTCAGCCTGGCGCAAGGCAGCAAGTCCTTTTCGGAGGACTTGCTCATAGGAAATGCAGCATCGGGTGGAGTGAAGCCCGTGCTGAATGCCCTGGATCGTGACAAGAACCTCGTCGTTTCCGAGCGAGTCGTCTGTGCTGTCTTCTCGCATGATTTTTACGTCAAAAAAGCCGACCTCCAAGCGCTGCTGCAGCGCACCGGGGGACTAGGTGTTACAGAGATGATGCTCAAGTCAGCACAATTGTCACGCACCATCAAGATGCTCTTGGGCATCCGGCCGCGTTGCAAAATTACCCTGGATTTGCTCCTGGGGATAGAAGATCTGACGTCAGTCCGACAGCTCCTAGCCGAGAAGCCGAAGATACATGTATTGCCGCGGCTGGTTGTCCACATGTTGAAGCTCGATGCCAGTGAACCAGGTGGAGGGGGGCGATCTGACAGCAACAAGGAGAATTCGCTGCTCGAGGGCCTGTGGAAGCGAAACCCCGATCTCGTCGTGACGGCAGACATGTTGAAAGCAACGCGGCGTCTCGTCCAGCTAGAATTCTTACTCAAGCGCTTTCCGGGTACAATCTCGGAGAACGTGATCACGACGGTGAACAAGGACGGAGGCTTGGCGATGACACGAACGCTGCTTCAACACGACCCCTCGCTTCGCATCTCAGCTAAGCTGGCGCACGAACTACTCAGGTACCCACAGTATGCCGAGTCGCTGGAAATGATGCTGGAAGAGCGACCGGACGTGCCTGTTACCGAGGAGATGTTCTTGACCATGTTTGGCGAGCGTAGTATTTTCGCCAGTGAGGAGCACAGGGCAAGCTTGGTCAAGGTGCTTCAGGATCACGGTAGGACGTTGGTCTTCACAAAACGAATGCGCGCCGCGATTGACGACGGGTATCAGAGCCATAGCGACGTGAAGAAACGGGACTTGGTTTATAGCTTGAGAGAGAGGGACGCCGAGGAGGAGTCAGGGTGAGGTCATAGGACTGTGTTGGAACAAAGTGGGGACAAATTTGATAGCAGACTGCCCAATTCTTCATGTCGATGGATACGCTTCGAATGGTGGATGATGAACCGAGACTACAGGTAGGAGCAGTTAATTATGCAGAGACCATCAGCGGAGAGAATGGAAAGACGCGATTAGCCACCATTGTCTGGACACTTCGCGCAAAGTCGCCACCACCGTGGACAGGTCAGGCAGCGGCGCACCGACTTGAGCAGAGACAAAGTGGATGAACATCCTCTTCCTCACGCCCAGGACAAGTCCCAGGCAGTAATGAAAAAGATAAAAGAAACACGCCTGTCAGACGTCCATCGACACCCACCCCGAGCGCGCGCCCGAGGGCAGACCGCGAACGGGGTCGAGATCATCAAGTGAAGCCTCTCTATACAGCAACCGCGCTAGGCGACGCCGCCATCCTTGCGGACAGAGCGAGAGGACCGAGGGTATTCACTCTAGGGTGTCGAGGATATGCACTCATCAACCAGGGTGGGATCTGTGGCTCTTTTAGGGAACCAAGAGAAGGTCGAATACTATAGAAATGATTCTCCTGTGGGTGAAATGGTCAGCAAAGCTGCAGATGTGCTGCGGGATGCACTAGGTGTGGTGCTCGCAGTAGGGGGAGGCTTACTGAAGTATTGTCGACGTGAAGAAGAAAGAAGGAAAAGTCAAAAGAGAGGAGGACTCAGCGAGATTTTATACTGCAGGAGTGGGGCCCTGGATCACACGCCCTCACCGCCTAAAAGTTTTTTGGGCGGCAGAATTGTTCCCGGGCTGGGAGTGACCTCACAGCGCAGATGCCTCGGGCGGCGTTTGGTTGCCTTCAGGCGCCGCTTCGTTACCCTGTGGTCATTTGTTGATGCGAAATTACTTTGCATTTTCCGAGTGCGCAGGTTCATGAAATGTTCCCGTGCAGCATCGGTAGTATGAAACAATGATTGTTCGGAATCAAAGGGATTGGACTTCTAACTGACGGTCTAAGTGATGGTCTCTGACATTTATCTTGCGCTATCGTTAGGCCCCACACGGCTTCCATACAGAAAAGCAGAATTTGCAACTTTGATGCTCAATGTCAGCCATCGTCGCAGACATCCTCTTTTGTCATTTCTTCACTGGTTAATTCTCCACGAGGAGGTGCACCGGCCACCTTGCCAAAAGTCAAGGTCCTTTTTTACTCATTGTTCCCAGTGGCCACTCCCCAGAAGTAGGCGCACCAGCTGCCCAAAGTCAGGGCGATGAGACTTGCAAAGCACACCATCGAGATGGTCTTGTTCCTTCCACCCTTTTCCTCGTAGAACTGCGCCTTTCTGTCGTTGAGCGTATTGCCGCGAGCGATTCGAATTTTCCGTGTCCATTGCAAGTGGCCGAGGTCGACTGATTTCCAAGCGACGATGGCTAGAACCATGGATACGGCGACAGAGCAGCCAGCGAGGACGACGTACACAATCGTGACTCTGTCGTAGGAGTTGTTGTCGGCGTCTTGGATCCGACCGGTAATGACTCGCACGATGATGTTCATTCTGGAAGCTGGTCAGAAAAAAAAGGTGTCATCGACAAAGGGCGTTTTCTCCTACGCATTGTTCATCATGATCTTAATGGAATACGCAGAGCCGAAGACAGTGCTGTCCCACATTGACGTTCGGGTGCTGTCGATGATGGTGGTGGGGCCGAAGCAGTATGCAAAGGCGAAGACTCCAAACGACGCGGCTGTCCCCGTCGTTCCAGCTGAGAAGGTGACGAGAAGCATGGAAGTGAAGACGCCAATGCCGCAGAAGACCACTAGAAAATCGTTAGTTATCGGTGATATAAGCGCGTCACTGCGTCAAACACGTACGAATGGAGATTCGGTTGCCGTACAGATCGAGGAAGACGCCAAGGAGTGGGACAACAAAAAAGCCTGGAGATGTTAGTCAGTATGCTGTAAGACAAACATTACGAATACCCTCTCACCAGAGTATTGAAGCACGGAGCTGTACCAGCCGGCGGCGATGGAATCGGTGCCGAATCGTTGTTCCGCAAGCTCGGTCGCATTCTGCAGGAAGACGATGGCGGTTGAGGTCTCGAACAGAGAGAAGCCCATGACGCACCAAAAGGACCACGGCAGTTCTAGCACCTTTCTGAGTTGCAGCTTCTTCGTCTTTTCCGACAATCGCTCTCCGGTCGCGGGATCTTCAACACCATGGAATTTGCGGTTGGCGACCTTTGTGAACCAGTAGAAGACGCCGGTCATGACGTTTGTGAAGATATTCATGAAGACGGCGACCCAAAAAACCCAGGCAAAGTCTCCCGTGTTCTTGGCGATGATGTTGGCCGACGACTTTCCGGCAAATGCGCCAATCTTGCCGATGCCGAGCTCGAAGCCCAGCGTCGAGGCGAAGCCGTTTCCGGGCGCGAACCACGACGAGAAGACCTTGTACTGGGCTACTTGCGTGGCGATGTCGCCGAGGGCGCGAATGACTCGGCCGGCGATCATGAACTTGTAGGAGCGGGTTTGTGCTGCTGCGGCTACGAGGATTGAGCCGACTGAGTAGACGACGTTGCCGTACAACATGGCACCTAGAAGCCGTGTTAGTCAGATCTCTCGGTCTGAAGGCCCCCTAGAACTCACCGGCTCCTCCAATACGGTCGGTGACAATGCCACTGAGAAGCATCAAAGCAGTGACCATAAAGTCCTCGCTGGCCTCGAGCAGGGAGAATTGGGTGTTGTTGATGTTCATCTCCTTCTTCATGGTGCTCTTCATGGCTCCCGTGATGCCGGAACTCCATTGTGAGCCGAAGCCGATGGCGGTCACCAGCACAACGGACGCGAGCTTCCAGCTCAATGGCACCGGCTGGAGGCCATCACGACCTAGATCGCTCGAGGTGCTGGAGGGCTTGCCTTCGGTGACGAGGTGGGCCTCTTTGTCGCCGAGCTCTGGCTGTTGCTCAGGGACGACTTGGGTTGCGGCGCCGTCTTGGGAGTGACCCATTGCTGTCGAGGAGGGTAGTAAGAAAGACGTATAAAGCGAAATATCGTGGGCACGATGAAGAGAGAAAAGCTTGCAGTGATGATTCACCCAGTCCAGATGGTACACAGACGACACTGAGACAAGCAGCTTGCGCAGCCTTTATCAATCTTTCCAGGAGCGGGGCTCCTACTGCTCAGCATCCGACCCGACGACGATAATTGCTAGCTAGGATTGCTGGGCTGGAGATTGATAAGTAGTCTCGATGACGGGTTGAGGCTAGACGCGACAGATTGAGCAAATCAGATTGATAAGATGCAACCAAGGAGCCTAATGCGGACCTGGGATGACCACAGGATGCACGATTGTCAACCCTGTACGGAGTAAAAACCCTGCGTATGCCAAGAACACATGGGTTTTTTTGAGGTGGGACTGGGAGTGGAATCGGAGACCAACCGACCGACCGTCCGAGAGTCTGGACATGTGGAGAGAGGAGAGAGTCTTGGCTTCGTACGTATTGTGTCAGTCTGCCGGATAGTTGCCCTCTACAAGGAGACAGAGCCAAGGCCAAGCAAGTTGAGGCCATGAGGGAATTTCTCCCAGTAACGGTCAGTAACAGACTGACTGGGTTTCTTGGTGGTTCATGGGTAGTTCCTGGGGGCGCATTAGTTCGCAGGGGGGGCATTTTAGGACCGACTGGTGATCCCCACCATCTACTAATCCTCACCAACACCTAGCACGAGGGATGGGCCGCTGTCGATATGACATGGCACAGTTGTCCATGCGATGGATGCGAGTTTGGAAGCTCCGATGATCGGAAAAGAAACAGACCACTGAGTTCCAGCATTGGATCTGTGGTGAATTCTCTTCCCTTCACTTGACAAGCCTGCCACTCGTTTGTAGGTAGACACTGAGGGAGCCCGCCAATCCGGACATGGGTTCGCCATCCCGACGCACCGTCTACAAGCCCATGCCCTCGTCGGGCGAGCAGACGCCTCTCCTTTCTGGACAGCAGAAAGGCCCTCAAAATGGGGAAGCGACAGTTTCGATGGTCTCAACCGGGGACTCTGACTCTGAAGCCCCGAAGCCAGAGCCTGTATCATGGGCGTCGATACCGAGAAAGGGCCAACTAGCCATCATGGTCTTTGCTCGACTGGCCGAGCCGCTGAGCGAGAGGTCGCTGACGAGTTACCTCTTTTACCAGCTCAAGTGGTTTGACCCGGAGCTCAACGACTCGCAAATCGCGAAGCAGGCTGGCTACCTGACGGCCACGTTTGCCCTCGCCCAGTGCATCACGTCCATGTGGTGGGGACACGCTGCCGACAGCCCTCTGTTCGGTCGAAAGCGCGTCCTTCTCATCGGCCTGGTTGGCACGACGCTGTCGGCCGTGGGCATGGGCTTCTCGACGTCCGTCTACTTTGCCTTCTTCTTCCGCTTCTTGGCTGGCGCACTCAACGGCAACATTGGCGTGCTGAGGACCATGGTATCAGAGGTCATTCTCGACAAGCGGTATGTTTGCATCGAAATCTCCCGTGGTGATCTAAGCTAAGTGACAACAGCTATCAATCCCGCGCGTTTCTGCTTCTGCCAATGTGCTTCAACGTCGGCGCCATCATCGGACCGCTGCTCAGCGGCTTCCTCGCCGAACCCGTCACCTCGCTGCCTGGCCTTTTCGGGTCTGGGTCATTCTTTGGTGGCAAGGACGGCGTGCGATGGATGGCCATGTTTCCTTATGCGCTGCCCAACTTGTTCTCTGCTCTGGTGCTCCTCACTGCCGCTGTCGGTATTATTTTAGGACTCGACGAAACGCACCCAGCGCTGCGACATAGGCCAGACCGTGGCCGACAGCTTGGTAAGCTACTCACTCGGAATTTCTCAAAACAGCGTGAATCCGAATGTTCCTATGAACCACTTGACCCCGAGGTTGATGACGACGCGACCATCTCAGTCCCGAGGAACGACGACGCCGAACAGACACAATCTCCAATAGACTCAATCAAAGACCGTCCGCCGTTCCGATCGATATTTACGAGAAATGTCATTATCACATTGCTCCAATCCTTTCTACAGTCCCTCCACGTCTCGTCATTTAACTCGGTCTTCTTCGTCCTCCTTCCAACCCCTCGAGCAGACAACTCGCTGGCGGGGCTTCCATTCCGCTTTACCGGTGGACTTGGGCTTTCCAGTCAAAAGATTGGCTTCGTCAACACAATTATTGGAACTATTGGAATACCACTACAATTGTTTGTCTACCCAGTCGTCAACGACCGCCTGGGGGTTCTCGCGTCCTACCGCGCATTTCTCCCACTCAGCATTGCGGCATACTTTATACTGCCCTACCTTGTCTTGCTCCCAGCAAAGGCTGCGCTCGTCTGGTCGTGCCTCACGGCTGTGCTGGCGATCCACGTCATTTCCCGCGTCTTTTGCGGACCGACGACGATGATCTTGGTCAACGAGTCGGCGCCGAGTCCGATGCTGCTCGGGACGATCCACGGGTTTGCTTCAAGCACCTCGAGTGCTGCTCGAATCATGGGGCCTACCATTGGTGGCGCGGTTCTCGGCTGGGGACTGGAGCATGACTTTGTCGGGATGCCCATGTGGGGGATGGCGAGTGTTGCTACGGTCAATTGGGCGCTTCTTCTCTGGATCAGGGATGTGCGTCTATCTCGTTGATGGAGGAGCGGGATGGAATTGTCGTGACTGAGGCGTTGATCTATGTATTGTAAAGTTGGCCTCGTTGAGTAGTTTTGGAGTGTTTGGTATAAATGCGAAATTCAGTCTCATCATTCACATGTCCTCACCCTCAATTGGGCGTAGTTCTCCTTCGCTCTGCCAGTCGCAAGAGTCTAGCATTGGACGCCGAACAGTTGGTGAGCATGACGTCGAGCCGAGGTTCGACATAACTCCAATTGTGTTTGAGCCTTTTCCATCATGCCAAGCAAAACAGAGGCTCATGTATGCTGACACGCCGGTACCGGAGCTGAATGCGATCAGCTGATGGATCTGTGATCTTGAGCATCTTCATCCGTGAAGAAAGATGACAAGACGCTCCCCTGTCGAACGAGGATCCCATGGGCGACTCTTCTCACCGTGAGAGCCTAACGAGCGGCATATCCCTGTCGTGGAGGGGTCAAATAGAGCTGGTTTGTCACTGTGAGAAGCTAAGCAGTAGCAGATCCTTGCTCCTATCCGGCACTCCACCATGTAGCTCCATCGATGGACTCGCAGGCGAGCCGCTAATTGACAGAGCTGACAGGGCATGTCCCACATGAATTCCTCACCGTGAGCAAAGACACCGCTTTCAGGATGAGACCCCTCCCTGGATCTCGGGGTCTGGTGTTCTGTGGCTCGGAACGAAGAGAGTGGAGTGTGGGCAGGATGATCAAGTTACTTGTGGCCTCATGCACCATAATTCGCTAGTGGGGTTTGTCTCTTGGAAAGTGTGGCAAGCAAATTGTGTAATAATTCCAACGCCAATTCTCACGGCCATGTCATGTCTGGTTTCCTCCCTGGAAGCATCATCCGGAACGGCCAGCCCTTCAACTGAAACACCGCGTTGACAATCTTCCGCAACCAAATCGTAGCGGCCACCGGAATCCAGTATTGGCACTTTTCGCTCCTGAATATCTCTGCCGCAATCGCCCACGATTGCCTCCCGCCCTCGTCGTCGCCGAGATGCAGCTGAGCGTGTGCCATCGATAGGTAAATGATGCCCGCGATGAAGGAATTCATGGACTTGAATGCCGGAACCTGGTCCATCCTCCCCAAGGCAAATCTCCATCGCTCTAGAGCCTCTTCGAAATCGAGGCGTTCATGGGCCGTACGCGCTGCAGCCATCAACCTGCGCATATGCAGCGACTGGTCCGTCATTTCGTCAAAACTAGGTGGTTCAAAGCTCACCAGGTCCTGAAGTATAGACTCTGCAATGTCTAGCCTGTCATGCCCAATCTTCTCCTCTATTGACGCCAAGAGCAGACGTCTCACTGGACGGGTGCACTTATCAGAGTCTGTCAAACTAGCCAACTCGGGCCTTAGAAGCTCGGCTGCCTTTCCATAGTCGAGCAGCTCGCAGTAAATGTCCGCGAGTCTGCCGACGATAAGGCGGCGAGTATTCACTCGTATAGGCTCAGCTGGACTGAGAAAGAGGTACTGCTCTAGTGAGGCTCGCGCCGTTTGAAAGTCTCCCGTGGACTGGAAGAACATGGCCGCCGTGCTTTGCAGCCGGCGGGTTACTTCGATTTCAAAACTCGATAACGGATGCTCCCCATGCCACTCAAGTATACACGAGGCAACGTCGTCCTCGCACCGCTGAATCTTGTTTTCGATTTGAGAGATGTGAAGCCTCCCCATCAACGCGTTGTCGAGGCGGGTGACGGGGGTTTTATCTTTGCTAAGAAATTCCCTAATCCTGGTGTCGGATTTGTCGAGGTCTCCATCGAGGCGATAAAGAATGCTCTGGAATAGGGCAACAGAAGCATGGAGGGAATACGGCATGGTTTTGCGCAGAAGAAGCCTGGCTCGTTCGATGGCGATGCGTCGAAGTATGAAGGAATCTCTTTCGGAGAAGTATAGTAGAGCCTCAATGACGTGGTTTTTGAGTAGCAAAGGTATCTTTCTTTTCTCAATCGCCCTGTCTAGCAATGGCCAGATGTGCCACTTCACTTGTGGGGACCTGGCAATGTGTTGTAAGTGTCAAGCGACCCTGTGATGGGAAACATGTCATACCAGCTGAGGTTGCCTTCAAAACACGGAGGACATACAAAACAAAGCAGCCTCAATGCTAGGATTGCAAAGTGCTCCATTGCTTGGGGCAATAGCGTTATGGAAAACATTGACATCGTCTCAGGTCGAAGAGACAGTGTGACTATGCCATCATCATGGACTTTCTGGGAGATACTTGGGCATCCACGAGCCCGAGCAAGGCGATGGTCATCCGAAAAAAGACTTATTAGTTCAGAAGGGAGACCAAACTCCGTGGCCTTCGTAGTTTGGATTTCGCCCTCGGTGTTATAGCGTCGTTGGGGAACTCGTATGCTTTTGAAAATATAATCTGGGACCTCTAAGCCGCCGAAAGCGTGAAGGAGCAGCGGTAGCTGATCTGAGTCTGGAACGACATCGCCATACTCGACAAAGAGATTGTGATATGACAACGGGAGTGAGGCGTCTGCGATGTTTAGCAAAAAGAAAACCATCTGACCAGTGAAACGAAATCTGACATACCATTGAGTTGACTTGCAATTAAGTGCTGCACGTATTCGGTATATCCTTGGGTTTCTGGGCACACTGAATTTAGCTGGGCGAAGATTTCCTCATCGTCCATATTGACATATCTCTCATACCTAGTCTAATGAGCATGTATTTGCGTACCTAGAAAGATGACTTACGTGGAGGAAGGTATATCTAGAGGAAGGCAGAACACTGATCCGATTCCACCTAGCTTGCGAGCTATTTTAATGTACTTCTTGCCAGCGTAGCGAAGCTCCGAGTGCTTCTGGCCTGGCACAAACCGAGCAATCTGGGGAGGAATCGACGCTTCGGGATCCAAAACTGATCTGAGAAACACGACGAGGCAAACAAGCCTGCGTCGTAATTCCGTGTGAACCGAGTCGTCGGAGGGCGTCCAAAACCCAGCCAAGTCGTTTTTGAACCTCTCAAAGATCTGGTTTACTCTTGTCATGTCAACGGCCTGAATAGAAAGAACTTTCATCGCTCGCTGGTTGTTTGGTGCAATGTGGTAGTGGACATCACGAGCAAATGGCTTCGACTTGGACAGAATTGATCGAATCGCCGCCAGATGTCGGTTTAGCTCCGGAGTGAGGTCTTTGGCTTTGGCACCGTCGAAGTCTTTCGCCAGGTGGCTGATGGTGCGGCATAGGCACGTAGCCATGGAGATGATAGACGATAGAAGAGAATGGATTATTTATATGGAAATTGGCAGTTGAGCTTTCGAGAGTCATTCAGTAATAAAGACTAAGAGAAGTGAATGTGGAAAAATTGACTTCATTGCCGATGTTCGGGCCTCGTTGTGGATGTCTCCAGCATTCTGCCTGATATTGCAGGCACCATGCCAAGCCAAGTCCCGGTGCAATATCTTACTGTTAACTATCCAGCTTAGTTTGTAGTCTGACTAGTATCAAGTAGTTATGGAATCACGTAGGCGATTTCGAGATAATAGTTCCTATGTAGAAGTGGAATTCTGAACAAACTACACGAGATTTGGTGCCGCTTAGTCCATACTGACATCAGAAGGCGCTGTTTCGGAGCCAATGTGCCGTTGAACCCAGCGCATAACCCCCTAAGATACAGGGCATCTAGCGCGCACACCCCCCTCCCTCCCCCACCTATGGTTTAGGGCATCGCTACAACACCCAGACCTCATTGTCCGAATATTGATCAGCGTCTTTCTGGATGGGAAAGGATTCTCATGTTTAGCAAAGTCATTTATAATTTCGGTACTTGTAACAGAATTCAGAGATCTATAGATACATTCATCCGCCATATTTTACCAGGAAAGGGACCCTGCATTCATGCATTGACAAGTTGAGCTGTCCGGGTATCACTAAATGCACTCAGGGCGTCTGTCTCTCGCTAACAGCCTGTCATTGGGTGTGACGTCCGCCATACATATCTCGACCCAGGACTACGGCTGGTTTGACTGGATTCTCCATGGTGTGTTCCAGCTACTCGGGAAACAGCCCCTATTGCGACATGTTAGTTGCCGTAGTTATTGGAATTCGGCGTTATCACCCGAACTCACATCTTGCCCTTGACAGGCGTCACAGATCCGACTGGTAGAGAACCTCCAGGATACGTAACGGTGCCCCATTTCTGAAAATTAGCGGTTGAGTCCGCGACTAGATCCGCCACGTCACTCGTGCCAACAAAGTTCTTGCCATCGGTCGTGGCGTCGAAGAAGTCGGATCTATCGACGTAGAACTGGCACGTTCCAACTGAAGCCAGCAGCAACCAATCTTTGACAGCGCCTCCGAATCCATTGGTAAGCTCCCAGTGTCGGTCGAGGCCACGGAGACCAGAAGCAAGGGCGTTGCAATCGTCAATGTTGCAGCCCGTGGCGCTATCGTCATCGGTGTTCTCGAAGGTACTGGTGCCGCATTGATCCCCGTTAAAAGCTACGGGGCCTGGGGATGGGAAGTTGACATCCCTGCGCTCGACTTCTCCGCGCCTGGAGCGAGCAATAGGAACGAAGGAGTCGCGGACGAGGAGAGTTTTCTTTCGACCTTTGACGTTGCTCATTTCTAGGCGAACCATTTCGACAGGACGGTCTAGGCCATCGGCGGGGGCTGCTGCAGGCAACGCGAACGCTGAAGGCAGGCCTATCATCAAAAATATAGTAGACGCTTTCATTTTGGGGAGCCCTCGTTGTGATGAAGGAGAGGCAGAAAGTTATCAAAATATTCAATGTGATGTGAGATGAGTAATGTGGTAAGCTCGACATCTCATTCCTTATATGTTGCTCACATACATCATCTGGAACAAGTTGTGGGATGAACGCACTTCAAGATGAGAAGCGACTTCTGTAGGATTCAATCCTGGTGGTATTAGCTGACCGCTGCTGTGACGAGTTGGGGCAAAGGAACGACTTTTGGGCTCCATCGACAGCGGGCCTGTCATCCTTCGGCCGTGCCGTGAAACCTCCAGCCACAAATAGGATCAAATTGCAACATTGGACCCCACAAGAAGCATCACGATAGGACCACCTCCTAACCCCTTGGCTTTGAACAGGAACGAAGGATTGAGAGCGAAACCGGTTCATGGAAAATAGGAAGGTCCGTGACGAGGAAACAGAGCGCATATACCGATGTGACTTGATTGACTATGGTTCGGGCGGCAGGTCCGGCATCAATGCGTGCATGAACTGGCCCCCAAAGATCTAGCTAGTGAAGAAATAAAAAACCGGGAGGTTCTAAATCCGAAAACAGCGCGAAATCTTCAAGCTTTGAACAATCTAGGCTCCGGATGGTGCAGTGGAAGTCTTGTTGGGGCAACAGGTGTCAGCAGACCTTTCATAGACTTGGAGTATCTCCAATGCCAACCAGTCAATAAAGACGATGTGAGAGGTGAGAGAGTAAAGTTGGTCAGGCTGTAGCACGTGGCGAGTAACCATCCAATTTTCGACCAATATCTCCAGGAAAAAGTCGTCGGTGTGAGATTCGTCCATTTCTTCTGATTCAGGTGACGCATGTTGTATTTGTTTAGGCTCCGAAATTTCCTGGCCTCCGACATGATGAGTTTTCAGAGAGGGACTCACACCCTTTTCTCGAGCTCGAAAAATCAGGCGACAAAATAAGTATTGCAAAGCCTAAGGCGAGAAAAATAGGGAAGCCTGCTCCCTTCGTTGACGATGAGGCTGGAGACTTGTTTTCCATTGTAAAACCTCATAAATGCCACCCGAGAGGCTACTATGCGGTACAAAATTGTGACTTGAGTTGGACATGATAGGGGCGGCAGGTCCTACTTTTATGCTTGATCGGGTCTCCACGTAAAGTCTCTCTACTACACAAGCGTCAATGAGGCCACCGTCAAGAGGCTTATCATCACCAAGTATCTCAAGTTAATCTTAACTGGACGAGATGAAAAACATCGCCGGGACAATTGTTTCTTGCTTATAAGGTCGCGGGTCATGACGTGGATAATGTATCGTATATCGTGAGCAGCTACAAAAGAACTGCGCGGTTCGTGTCTAGTTGTCGTCCGGCTTGCAGCTGTACGAAAAACAAGCCTGCTCAATCTGGCCTTCACCTTCCCAACACCCCATTGCAGAAATCTTGACCTTTTCCTGCAGGAACTTAGTGAAGGTGCCGTAGGAAGAGTCCAGCTTCTCAAAGGCCTCCCAACTTCCATATTTCGAGTCAGTGATCTTCATAGTTTCGATCCTCTTATCCTCTAGCACCTCTGGGCTTTCCAGAGCTTTCTTGTAGGCCCCAATCGCCCTTGCGGTCTCTTGTGGCGGGAGGATCCAGAATTCGAACACGTCCTCCGATCCGAGCTGCAGTGCTTTCTTGTAGCATGGCCATTCGTCAATCGCGAATTGCAGGTCAAAGACCCCATTTGGCGGTTCGTGCAACTGAATTATGGCATTGTCGGTGATCATCTCTGCCCAGTCAATGTCGTCGACACCATCTAGAGCAGAGTCCAGGTAATACCCATTCCAAGTCCGACCGAATCCATTGCTGACTTTGAGAAACTCTTTGTAATCGGCTGGCAGCTTGGTCTCTAGCTTACGCTCAAGGGCAGAGATCTCGTCATCTGTGGCTGGCGGAAGAACGAAGATGGACTCGGGAACTTCCTCGCCGAGTTCTTCGGGGTGGCTTTTGATGCTTGCGATGGTGTTTTTCTCCATTTCTAGCAAAAGCTCTCTGATTGATTTCGTCTCGTTCCCGTTTTATTTCCGACCATTCTTGAAGCGCTGTGTATATGTTTCAATCGCGTCTTTGGCGAGGTTGTTGACTTTGACCGTGTCCACAGGGATGCTTCGCGCCAAAGCCCCAGTGGAGAAAAGAGGCCAGATGCTTCGACGCTCGGTGAGGTATTGGATTTGTTGGTTTGCAGCCAGTCTCTTGGAGATATGACCAAGGACCTCCTGGACTTTGGAGTGTGTCTCGATTTTCTCGATTGCGGAACTATGCTCAGACGCAATTCGAACAGCAATAACCGATGCATCAGCGAGTGCACTGCTGCGTTCCATCGCCGCGCCACCAGTGGTGGCATCTTCACCAACAGCGCACTGGAGCAACATGTCCAACATGGCAGAATCGTCCGCAGAGTTCGTGGCTGCCTTGAAAGCCCGGGGATGCGCCTGCGGTTCAATCTCGTCCAACGCCTCTTCCGTTTTCTCCTCTGTGGGGATCTCCTCCGGCCACTGGCTTGCCTCGGCAAACGCAAGATTGAGGAACCTGATCCGTTGACGCTGCCAGTCCGAGGCGTACTCTGAGAGGAGAAGAGAAATCATAGTTTTGGCTGTTTCGATACAGCCCAGGACAGCGAACTCCTGGGCTAGCTCAAAAAGCCATCGATATACATTTGGAAGCGATCGATCAGTCAGTACGGCGTCCGCGTCAAATTTCTTGAAGCTCGACATCTTTCATCTATGTCTTCAGAAGAATGATTGAAAGTATCGTGCAAAACAGTTTGGCAGAAGAAGGACTTTCTCAATAGCTGACGCCGTGAGACGTCATCGCGTGGTTCAACCAGGCAGCAGTGGGGAACAGTGCGGATCACGCTCCTACGCCTTCGCTCCTCTAGCTTTGTGGCTGCCAACATGTGTTGATCATTATTTTTGAAGATTTACAGCCACTATATTGTACACATAAGCCACCGTTGAACAGTTGTTGCCTGTCAGTTACCTAAATTTGCTTTGCCTTTCCAATGCTTCTGTTTAGCGACTAATGAGTACGCTCAGGGTAACGTTGGCAAGCCCGGAGGCTGGGCCCTTAGATCTCTGTTTGATCAATTGAGATGTCTCAGTTCGCGTCCCGCAAATCCCCCGTTTCAAGTATGACCCGTGAATAAGTTGCCTCCAGGCATTTCTCATGTAAGACGAAGAGCTTAGTTGACGAACATTGCCCGTGCCATCCATCAATAGTCGGCGAGCTAAGTCCGGTCCTCTTATGAGAGCAACACGTATGAGTATTACATCTTGAGACACGTTTGGCGCTTTGTGCAACGGTAGCATCCTCCACGAACACGCCAATGTGGCACTGGTTCAGTGAAGAAATTTCCATAAGTCATAACAAAAGCGCAGCGTGAGAAACAAAACAACTGAGCTCGATTAGCTTGGGTTTCTCCGGAATGTGAAGATCAACTTACATCATACGCGCTACTCAAGCGGCAAAATCGAAAAAAATGCTGTTACTGAGGCGTCGTACGAGCAGAGCAGCTATGGCAAGACATCTATTGCTTTTAAGAGTTCTTCTCATGCTTTATTGCAGGTTGGTCTCAGGCAGTGTTCAACTTGATAATTGAGCACGAAACTCGATGCGATCAGATGGCAAATATGAAACGAGCTTAGCCATCTCTACCGCCATCCTAGTTCATCGCAGAACCTAGATGTTACGGTTGTCAATGACTTCGTGGAGTCCTTGCACTGGACAGGTTCACGAGTTCCATCTTTGACTACAGCGCGCCGGTTGACGTGCATCTGGTTCCGAAGAGCTCGCAGTCGGGTTGCTGCTATTGTCAGTCAGAATGATAATTCTTTGGGCACAGTTCGGTCCCAGTTTGTTCTAAGATTATCGTAGCAGTATGAAATTGTGACCCTTGTTCACAAATGGTTTAACGGATCTCAAGTTCTCATCCAAGAACAACACATTATCTCCCCCATCAGGAGTAGAAGGGCAGTTGTTTGAGAGGTTTGGAATACTTGAACAAATGTAGCAAGGGGGAGAAAGGAAGAAGATCAGAAAAGAACAAAAGGGACGAAAATAGAATGAAGCTAGAAAAGGTGGAAAGAAATGGAAACTCGGGCTATTATGCGGTGTAAAATTCTTAGTTTTTGTATTTGGGTGGGTGAGTCGGGAGCACAGTCGGGAGCTTGTGCGCTTGGCAGAGAATGAATGTGACTTAACTCGCCGCCTGTAGCTACATGAGACCACCTCCGTATCCAGCTACCCGGTGCTGGTCTATTTTCATCGTTCACCTCCCAGTGCGCTGGACTGTTCAGTTGCAGCTTGTCTAGACGCAACCTGCATGTGTAGCAGTTAATCGAACCATCAAATCACAACCGAGGCAAGCTATACGAAGTACGAAGCGGCGAGGAAGTCTCGGTGCGGCCGGCATTCATGGATTGGAAGAATGAGGCGACGGTGAGGGCAAAAGTCGCGTGTGCCATTTGCTGCATCTGACAATACGATGATCCAAGAGCTGATTAATGGCGATTTTGTGTGAGTGTGAGACCGAGAAGGGACGACTGAACAAGCACCCCTGATGCTTCATAATCCCCTTACGGAGCGAAAAATGGGCAAGTTCGCAACATTCTTGAACTCAATCTGCTTTGATCGTGTAGACTGGCGCTAGGACATAGAGTCTAAACCGATTCCGCAGTGGCCGAGGGCTAAAATTAGGGGACTCGTAATCACGCTATGTACAATACCCGTAATTAATACCGGATCCTTCCAAACTTGCCCCGATGCTCACTAAGTGACTTAAGTGAGCACATCCCCGTGGCATTCCCTGCAACGCTCGTGGCATGTTATTCTAGCACTGGACCAACTGGACGCAGTCTTCCATTGCCAGATGGCTCAAAGAAGCTTGGCACAAGTTGTGGCGCTCGGCGTGGCGGCGACGCTCTTCCTGATGTGGTGTTGCAGACCAGGGCTCACGTCTTGGTCAGCCGGAATGGTGCCCATATTGAGACAGACTGTGGGCCAACACGCGTATGACTGGTTCAGACCCGAGTCTATCGAATCGGGCCCGGACGGAATATGGATGCAACCTGCCCGTTGGGCCCTGCCTCTGCCAGGGGCCGTGACTCTGTTGCTTCTCTGTAATCAAGGATTAATTCACAGGTAATCAAGGGTAATCAGGGTGTCAGTCTTGGCCGGTGGACCCGAGAATGCACCCGAGAAGGGGGGATGGGAAAGAGTATCATTACAGTACAAGAGGAGACCACTGTCCGGTTTGAGTCGAAAGTGTCCCTCCTTGTTGGCCAGCATATTTGTTGTTCACAGTCTCTCGTTTCTCGATTTTCATACACTCGCTTACCGTGACGATGTTTTACCGCAACGTCTTGACCGTTTTCCTTTCTTTCGTGGCCATTGCCCTGGCCACAACGCCGGCTGTCTATCCCGGCTTCACCAAGGTCTGGAGCAACAACTTTGCAGGAAGCGCCGACACGCTGCCGAGCACGTCGACATGGAACATCATCAGCGGCGACACCAACGGCAACGCTGAGTGGCAGCGATACACCAAGACGACCAAGAACGTCCGAATCACCGGCAAGGGCTCCCTGCAGCTGATCCCCCGCGCTGACAAGACGGCCCCCAACGGCTGGACCTCCGGACGCATCGAATCCAAGTACACGTTTACGCCCACGGCCGGCAAGATCACCCGCATCCAGGCCAACCTGCGCCTCGGCGGCAACGCCAAGCTTAACAAGCAGGGCATCTGGCCCGCCTTCTGGCTCCTCGGCCAGTCGTACCGAACCGGAACCAAGTGGCCCGCAAGCGGAGAGGTCGACATCATGGAGAACATCAACGGCCAGAAGATTGGCTACGGCGGTGTCCACTGTGACGTTGCTCAAGGCGGACGTTGCAACGAGCCCAACGGTGTCGTCAACACCGTCAGCATCCCCGACGCCGCCTACCACAACTGGCGAGTCGACTTCAACCGCAAGGAAAGCGACTGGAAGAAACAGTCCATTACTTGGTCCAGGGACGGCACCGTGTACCACAAGGTCCTTGGCTCCGACATTGGTAGTGCCGCTGTGTGGAAGACCCTCTGCCAGAGCCCGCTCTACATCATCTTCAACGTCGCTATTGGAGGATTCTGGGTACGTTATGAGCAACCGTGGAATTTAGTTTCTGGAATCTAATGCTAACAACCTCATAGCCCGGGTCTCCCAACTCGAAGACCTGGGGTGGAAACGGCAGCTTGATGGAGATCGCCTATGTCGCCCAGTACGTGTCGACTTAAAGCGATGGCCATCTTTGACTTTGGATACGTAATGTTTAATTGTTGAAGGTAAAGCTTCGGTATATATCCAATGTTGGCTTGCATGGGTAGGAAATAGAAGTGGCGGCAGAATTGGACTCACAACGGTTATGCTGGTGCACAACAGCCTAGTACTACCATCGGCTTTGACAATACTCATTCCAAGATGAAGTCCCTCTGTATATCTGATTAATCAAGTGAAGAAATTTGGAAGATATGAGTTCTTAAGTTCTTGGAGACTTAAAAGTGATGTCAACCCCTTGGCCAACCGAAAGCTGCTCTTGGCACCTTCTGAGGATGCAAGAAATGAGTTTTGTGTCAGATGTGATTGAGGCGGCCTTGGGTCTCGAATTAGTGGTTCACCCAGGGCTATGACGTGGAAGGTCCTTGTTTTATAGTGTCATGATGGTAACTTTAAGCAAATACTGGTAATCCAGAGTAATACTGGTTGTCGAAGTGGTCGTTCTGAGTGGAACTGGTCTGTTCATCATCTGAGTTTGCCACTAATTTAGTTGGCGATCCGCCGATCTTCCTGCAGTGCCTGCGCAGCCCCGCATTGACACTTGCGTTATTCTTGCTCGGGCTCGAGTCACTGGTACCAACCCTGACCTTCCACCCCACCAAAACACAATGTCTCTTCAACTTCGCGACGCAACCCAGCAGGATCTCCCAGCTATCGCTCGGATCTGCGCCGCGGCATTTCATCCATCGACGGATGCCATCACTCGACGATTATTTCCGGTTCATCTGAGGCCGGAAAATATTTCGGATGACGAAGTCGCGTATTCATGGCGTGCAGCCCGAAAGGCCCACAGTATGAAATCCGATCGAAACATCATGATCGTGGCCGTGGATGTCGACTTGGATGAGGTTGTTGGATTCGCTCTTTGGGAATCTCCACTCGGTTCTGGAGATGCCGTCAATCCCGTGTGCGCATATCCCGAAGCTCCTGCAACTCTCGATCAGGTCGCATTTGCAGAGTTGCGCTCTCTAGCTTCAGCAGATGTGACGGAGACATTTGGGGAGCGAGGCACGAAAGATGTTTGGCGTGGGTACCTCTGACATTTTTCACTTTGAATGCCAAACTGACAGTACATAGACCTCGACTACCTCGGCGTTGATCCAAAGCATCAAAGAAGGGGGGTTGGAAAACTGCTGGTGGATTGGGGCGTCAAGCGTGCAGCAACTGATCATCGGGATTGCTATCTTATAGCGACGCCTGCTGGCCGTCCACTCTATTTGGCATTTCAGTTCGAAGATGTCAGAACTATCGAGTTTTTCGGGGTTCCGCATTATTCGATGATGCTTAGACACAATTGAAGAAGCTGTTGATTCAATCAAGAGGCTGGATTTCAACACTGTGATTGCTTGCACATGGATACTCTAGTCTACGGGGTTGTCCTGTAGATTGCAGTGTCTCGTCAAGACGGCCGATCCGCCACTCGACCCTTCTCACTTGATTCTCGCACCATGAACACAGCCAACAGTACAGACCATAAGACGTCCGTGATTCAAAGGACTGGCGTTGCAACAGCGTTTTCATGAAAAATTCATGTGCTGCCAATCATGTCTCGTCCTGTGGGTCATTTTGCGCCCTTCAAGTCAACGCACGCCCTTCCATGTCAGTGATATCCTCGAGTACAATTGGCTGTCTTGCTAGTGTCAGAGTCGCCATGGACCCCACTGTAGCTAACCCCTAAGCAGACGGAGGCTTAAGTTACTGAGTACAAAGGAGGTCAAGAGTGAGGCTAGATGTATCAAAAGACGATCGCTAAGTGCTGTGCAATGTAAAGGTAGACTGATTGTGACTGCCTGATCTATGAATTTTGTCACTCATTCACGTCATAAGCAGCCAAGTCTCATAATACCACAGACGGATCTTATCTGGTGGACTCTGAAAGATTATTCAAATTTCTCCCATCTCAGCTATTCAAAAACAGCTTCGAAGAGACCATTCAGTTGAGCTACAATGTACATTTGCTTTCTACATTCGCGACGGTAGTGATGTATTCCTCGCTTCAACCCCCCGAGGGCCACGATCATGTCTTGATAGATTTTCGTCTTAGATTCTTAGGCTGGGAATCCTTCGCTTGCTTTTAGGCGCTTAAGACCTTCTGGATGGATCGAAAACTTCTTTACCTAAAGAATTATAGTTGGTAGTATATTCAAGAAGTTTACTCACCCCTAACATAGTGGGAGATCTCAGGTGCCGTTCAGGTGTGTCAAATAGCTGTCCGTTACACTACCCCGGCACCAAGCAGTTATGCTGCAATGATAGAGACCCAGGATTTGGGCATCACAAAGTCACATGTGCTCATCAAAGGGGTGATACCGTAGTTTCTGATCGACTTTCAAAGCCATTTGAACATGGTAAACATTATGACGAAACAGGAAGCAGCTCCTCATCAGCGCCGTAGCAATAAAGCTGTGGCTGAGTCTCAAACAAGCACAACCAGTGGACTTTGATTCAAGAATCGTGACACTTCAAGTGTGCATGACAAACTGCACTTGGATTTCTTTAGACTGTCATGTATTTCGTAACATGCCTGTCTCATTCTTTTCCACAGAAGTTCTCATTCAGCACTCTACCTCAAAATCACCCTTTCACGAAACTATTCAACTAATCATGGCTCCGAGGCCCTCGAAGCCGCCGGTATATCCTGAGTCTCCCTCCCTTGGAAATCTGAGGCTTGCCTCGCCAACAGACATCATGCGTATGGGTGTCGTGTACGCAGCTGGCTTTTGCGACGCGGCGGAGAATTCCTGGGAGCGCCCCGACCATCAGCAATTTCCGCAAAGCACTATCCTCGCCCACCGACATGACGTGCGGGATCACTTGCTAAACGCAAACAAGGTGGTGCTTGTAGCGGTGGATCAGTATGATCCTGAAGAATCGTCCAAGACCTGGGCCAACATCCCAGAAAACAACGGCTGGACACCTCCCAAAGCTGGACATAATGTTATCGTAGGAGCGGTGGTCTGGACTCTTGCACCGTCTTCCAACCGAATTGGGCAGTTCCAACAAACTGGTCGCACGTAACCCCCTGACGATTATCGAAACATTTCATGCTGACCATCTGTTACAGTTTCGTTCCCCGTTCTTCCAAATTACGGCAATGAAGACCTCGACAGGGATCTCGCTGTCAGAGTCAACGAGATCCTCGATGAGGAGGAGGAAAAGTACATGCTCGATCTCGTCAGATGGAACTTGGCGGGATGCTAACTCTAAGAAGGCAATTTAAAGGAGATCTTATGCTGCTGGAAAGAATCGTAGTCCATCCGGCATATCGAAAGCGTGGTCACGGCGAGAGGCTGGCGCAGTGGGGACTCACCTTGGCGGCTGAGGACAAAGTTGACATTGGAGTTGTAGCCACGGACCAGGGAACTACGCTTTGCAAGCGGCTTGGGTTTGGTCTATTGCGCAGTGTTGAGATCACAAAGAAGGACGGCAAACTTACAGGGCGTCGATTTTCGTTTCTTCGATACAGGACTGTCGCGTGACTCGCGTCGGCATGAACTTTCAAGTCACACGGCACCCTTGAGCTCAAGTTCTCAGTTGATTGCGACGTTGATTTGTACGACATGGAGAATAAGACGAACATCAGAAATCCACTACAGAAACTATTTTCAAAGATGCTAGAAAGCAGAAAGCAGCCGTTCCGCGAATCACACATGGTTTGGTGAATTACGATAGACCACGCAATCCTGTTGTGATTGGTGTTACAAGTATACTGATGACGAGTAGGAACGGTACGGGACTTTTTGATTCATGCTGTTACAAATACGAAAGTAAAGTAAGAGTGAAGAGTCGGCGGTAAATGGCATAATGTTGATGTTCGTCTCTTAGGATTCTCATCGCTGTTCGCCAAGGTGTGGTTTCGAGTCACAGAGAAGACTGGCTTGCCTAGACCAGAAGCTTAAGTATAGCAGACCGCCAATACGAGGATAAGAAGGATACATGTGACTAGCAGTCGGCATTGAGTAGATATCGGACAGTCGGACGGTAGCTGGCAATTATTGATTGGCAAGTAGTCAGGCGTGATTGGCCCTCAGCGACTGTACAGTTTCTCTCTTTTAGGTCACTCGTAGCCCTCATAGTCAAAATTAACCAATTTGCTCAGAGTGTCTCAAGATAGTCATGTGAATAGCAGTCAGCCTGGGCCCACGGGGGATCTAATCGCGGCGTGATAGACGGTGGTTTTGAATACGAGGAGTATGAGCTGGGCCAAGTCCCAGGCACGACATGCCATTTGCGCCACACCAACGAGGGCTGTATTGTTAACAAAACTGGCGTTAAATGTGAATCTACGATTCAATTTCTGATATAGGCTCCTAGGATAATGAGCAGTAATTCATCAAATCGTAACTCGAAGATAGCACAGCGTCCCACGATGCGCCCGCATTCTCCGTCACCATGTCACTCCCTTTTGCTTCATCGGAACATGCAGCAGACGGTGCCCTGCCTCGTTGGCCTTAGGGAGATGCCCTGCGCGGATATTCACCTGCAAAGATTGATGGATGAGCCTCGGTTCCGCCAACGTGGCATCGCGCTCTTTGCGTAGAGCCACAAACTCCTGCTCGGTGATGCCGTCTCGCAGATGTTTGTTCTGCGCCTTGTGATCCTTGACACTCATCCACGGCACGGGGCCATCGCGCGACTCTGGGGGATAGTCGTGGCCAGTCCATATCTTGACATGGTCAGGTAGGCTCAGGAGTCGGCGCCCCGAATTGAAGAGGCTGCTTGCGCTGCCGCCGGGGAAGTCGCACCGGGCTGTGCCAAGGTCTGGGTGGAAAAGAGAATCACCACAGAACACATTATCTAAGAAAGCACGTCAGCTACATATTGGTCAAAAGAGGGCTATAATGAATTTTTTACCTCCGACTTTGTAACCCAAATGATCGGGGGTGTGTCCGGGAAGATGCATGACTGTGGCGCTCAGTTTACCAATGCTGAACACCTCGTCATCGTCAAATAGCTTGTCAAAAACACGACCATACTCTTCCGCAGGGATGCCGTATTTCCCACCAAACAGTTCCTGAACCTGCTCGATGCGTTTCCCAATGCCTACGCGCGGCTTGTAGCCCTGCTCCTCGGCAAGCCGCTTCTGGAGGTATGAGACCGATGTCAAGTGGTCTGCATGGGCGTGTGTCTCGAGAATCCAGTCGACCTTGTAATCCTTGTCCTTGATTAGGGAGAGTAGCGCGTCGGCAGCTTCAGTCGCCACGACCAGCGTGGCAGGGTCGTAATCCAGCACCGGGTCAATGATGACTGCGGTCGATGTAGACGGGTCGGCGACGATGTATTGCCATGTGCTCGTCTTGGGTTCGAATATGTCATGGACAGTGGGTTCCCCGGCTGACATTGCCCGAGTGCTGTATGGAGCTCGGGTTTTGGGAAGACGCTGCAGGCCATGAGGAGGAAGCGGGTGCATACAACCTTCCACGCAGTCGAGAATCCTGCGCGGAGACGGTCTATTGATGGTTGTATCGACTGATGGAACACGTTCTGTCAGGCTAGAGGTGGTGTACGGGGCCTTTTTCTGGGCTGGATGAACGCGACAGAGCGGCGGCTTGGTGTTCCCGAGAGTTGGAGACCGGACGGCCGCGGGCAGTGCTTGAACTAACCGTGGCGTCACTTGCGAACCGCCGCAGATGTGAGGGTGTACGAGTTTCATGATGGATAGAGATGCTGGTGATGTTGGATGAATGAGGGAGCAGCGAACAGACTGGCATCGCGATTAAAATACTGGTAGCTTCATAGACTAGAGCCGAAACTCTCAGACCTTGCAGCTGATAAACTGGTCTCCACATCTGGCCCCATCTTAGCCTTCGTTCCGGTCCGTTCCGCGGGTCTGACGATGGGCTTAGACGGGTCTCTGGAGGAGGTTGCATGAACCAATGCTGAATATGCCGAATATTGCTTGTTTTCGGTGACAATTCTCGGGGACCTGTTCGGGCATCTGACTTTCCCCAGGTCCCCGACCGTTGCCGAGTCCCCCGAGTGCCGGAGGTGGGGCCGCAATCTCACATACGGAGGTCGAACTTACATGTGCCTCCTCCATCACCCATGTCGCTTTGCTCACCTTGTAAAGCATCCATCGATGGATTAAGCATCTCGTATAGTAATCTATGCTTGGCGGCAATCGGCGGCCGCAGCGATGATCCGAGAGCGAGCGATGACCCGTCGACGACGATCCGGCGGCTCCGGCCAGCGCCCCGCGGTTAAGCGACAAGCTGAAAATGTTCGCTGGGGCTCGTTCCCTTCTCACCTCTCGTGTTTTTTTCTCGCTTCAATCTTTTCAATACTTTTCCTCCCTGCTCTCTCCGTGGTTTACACTTCCATCGCATCCCATTCTTCTCAATCATGTTCTGCAGCCGCGTCACGTTGGCAGCTCGTTCTGCTGGCCGTTTGAGCTTCCCGGCCGGGGCTGTTCTAGCCACTCGGGCCTTTGCCTCGGCTTCCCCGGTGACCGCTGCTGTTAAAAATCACAAGGTGGTCGTTATTGGTGGCGGGACTGCCGGTTTGGCCATCAGCCATCAGCTGCTTCGGTCCGGCAAGTTCGTTCCAGATGACATCGCCGTCGTCGATCCAGCCCAATGGCACGATTATCAACCAGGTTTCACGCTTGCCGCTGCCGGTCTCAAAGACAAGAAGAATCTGCGCAAGCCGATGGACGGCTTGATTGATCGGAAGCTCAAGTTCTACAACGACAATGTAGACACCTTTTCCCCAGACAACAACTTTATTACTCTGGGCAACGGCCAGAAGGTCAGCTACAACCACCTAGTCGTCGCTCCAGGTATCAACATCGACTACGCCAGCATAAAAGGTCTCCCCGAGGCTCTAGCCAACCTAGACTCGCCTGTGTCCTCTATCTACGGGTATGACACATGTGACAAAGTCTTCAGCAACATCAAAAAGTTCCGCAAAGGCAACGCGCTGTTCACTCAACCAACTGGCATTGTCAAATGCGCAGGTGCTCCCCAGAAGACGATGTGGCTCGCGCTAGATTATTGGCGGCGTGCAGGCCGGTATGACCCAAACCCCTCAAAGTCGGCCATCGGCATCAGCTTCGCTACTGGTCTTCCAACCATGTTTGGTGTACCTAAATATAGTGCTACGCTTGAGGACCTGCGGAAGCAAAGAGGCGTGGAGGGCTTGTTCCAACACGATCTAATCTCGGTCGACGGAAATGTCGCTACTTTTGCTCGTGGTGAAGGACAAGGCGACATCACAAGAGAATTTGACTTCCTGCATGTGGTGCCGAAGATGGGGCCTCATGCCTTCGTTAAGAACAGTGCGCTGGCAAATGAGGCAGGCTTCGTCGACGTGGATGCATTCACAACTCGCCACAATATATACCAGAATGTCTGGTCAGCGGGTGATGCTTCTTCTTTGCCTACGTCGAAGACAATGGCGGCCATAACATCTCAAGCACCAGTGTTGGTTCGTAATTTGCTGCGATCTCTCGATGGAAAGGAGCCCGAGCCGGTGTATGATGGCTACACTTCCTGCCCGCTGGTGACGGAGTATGGCAAGGTCCTCCTCGCTGAGTTCAAGTACGGCGGTGTGCCCAAGGAGACGTTCAGTAGCTTTCTTGGCATTGACCAAGCCATTCCACGTCGTTCATTCTACTATCTCAAGAAGGACTTCTTTCCGTGGATTTATCAATTCATGCTCAAGGGCACTTGGGCTGGGCCAAAAATCTGGGTCAGGCCGCACGATGCGTGAAGTGGATGGGCCAGTGGCCCGTATTTGGGGGACACTACGATAGATTTGGCGCAAGAAATGATAACTGGATGCTTGTTGAGGTCGACGATGGTAAACATAGCCAGTGACATGTGGCTTGAAAGTGACCAATTCTGCGAAGAACTTGAAAAGAGTGAACTGCATAATCCTATCGGTTCCATCAAAGAGATGAAGCTCATTGAACAGGTCTAAAATGTTGTGTAAAGGAACGCCGAGGCGCTCTATTGGCAAACGCGACAAGCACACCCACACTCGAATACGTACCAATATCAGAGGTAATGTCGGGCCGTTCGCGGCGAAAGAAGTCACTGGAGATTTGCATGACCTAGGTGCTATTGGTGAATCCCAGGATTGACCGGTCCTCCAAATTCCAACCCTAATCTTGAAACAAGGTTGCATAATACGGCAAGCAACGGCGTTGTAGGTGCGCTCGGGAGAGTCGAGTAGCACACCTTTCATGCGTCACTTTCCCATGTGACTCATGTTTAGATCCCCGAGATCAGTAATCATCAGGCCATTTTGTTCCAGATTCTGGCCCGAGACGTTCGGCGACTTGCGGAACGTAAAAGGGGCTTCAAGTGCTCCACCCCGGCGGCCCGGCGGCCCCACATCACCGCCGTTCACTAGCATCACCGGCGGCCCGGCGGCCCCACACCGACTACCGGCTTTCACGGACGAACGGCCAAACCAAATGCATTCTCGGACTTCTCGACACTACCAGAGTGATTCTAAAGATGCTGGTCATTTATTTAAACCCCTTGGGTTGTGTCTTGTGGAGTCTTTTGGTGAAGCCGTCAGTTTGCTGTTCAGATTGCCAATGTCGATAAAAATGACGATGATACCAGGCACTCCGGCAATGGATACTGATCGAAGACAGAAGAGCAATACCATTCGGTATCCTTTCTGGTTTGGTGGAAGTGCGAGTAGCATGGCAGCTTGCCTCACACACCCGTTAGACCTCAGTACGTCACAATGGTCCACTGGCCCATCGGCATCAGCCTCGAGGCTATGAACATGCTAACTAATATTTACCGTCTTCAGTCAAAGTCCGCAACACCATCGACGCACACTGAAACGCCGGAAGTACTGAAATCTATCGTAGATTCGACTACAAACACACACACTCGGGACGTCTGCGGGTATGACCGGTACCATCATCAACATCCTTAAAACCGACGGTCCTATCAGCTTCTACAACGGAATATCGGCTTCGCTTGCTCGCCAATTGACTTATTCGACAGTTCGCTTTGGTCTTTACGAAGAGATGAAACAACGTGCTGGGCCCAACCCTAACTTCCCGCTCCTTGTCGCCATGGCGGCATTTTCGGGCTTTCTGGGAGGTATGGGAGGCAACTACGCCGACGTGCTTAACATACGCATGCAGCAGGACGCCGCTCTTCCGAAGCACGAACGACGAAACTATAAGCACGTAGTAGATGGTTTAATAAGGATGACTAGAGAGGAAGGGCTGAGCAGTTGGTTCCGAGGCTGGCTGCCGAACTGCAGTCGTGCTGCGGTGACTACGGCTGGCCAGCTTGCGAGCTACGATGCTACTAAGCAATTATTAATGCAGCATACCCCAATGGGCGATGGGCTGTCGACCCAATTATTGTCGTCGCTGCTGGCAGGATTGGTTGCTGCGACGGTGACAAATCCAATCGACGTTGTCAAAACTAGGGCGATGCTGTCAACGAATAAAACATGCATTCGAGACATCATCAGTGAACTTTCTCGGACCGAAGGTCTCGGCTGGATGTTCAAGGGATGGGTCCCGAGCTTTCTTCGTCTTGGGCCGTAAGTACTACTGCCTAGTTGACGATTCGCAGCGCTGACTGGTTTAGTTACACAATATGCACATTTTTATTCTTGGAAATGCATCGCAAGATGTGTCGAGGAGTCTAGTAGGTCGAGTTCAGAGGATTGTAAGGGATGACTTTGATTGATATACTATTACGATAGAAGTTGTTATGGAAAGTCTACGCTCTCCACAACCCCGGAACCATTGAGGACTGTATTGATGTTAGCGTTGGTGCTGAGTGGTTGCACAGCGCCTGTGGTTTGCTACGTTCATGTGCTGGCTTGCTGGGTTCTTTCACACATTAATCTTTGACCTTTGCTGCCGAAATATATCATTCATTACTTAAAATTCTGCGACCTGGTGATGGAGAAATTTCAAGACGCGTTATATAAGTGCCTGCGAGAGCTTCGTGCACCCTCGCAGATGTCGTGGTAGTTAAAAATAAAGCTACGAGGGAAGAACTGCATCTTGCATGGAAAAGCGCCATCTTTAGGTCCGATTTCAACTTTTTCTGAGTGACTGACATGCAAGTACAATTTGAAAAGACTAGTAAAGGCTATGGAAATACGGGAACCCATGCAAGATCTTCATACTACCCTTGAACCCAGATATTGTATGCCGTGGACGTGACAGAACTGACTCTAGGGTGTCTACTTATCGCAGGGAAGCAGTCCGCATCTGGGACGTGGCCGAATGGATCATCTAGAGAAAGCTTTCATCCTCACCCCTTTGATGATGGGTGTACGGTTTTCTCTTGGGTGGCGGAGCTTTTGGTGCTGGCTGTTTTTTGGGGCTGCGGGATAAGATCATGCTTGACTTGGTCTCACTACCTTGAAAGGACGAAGGGCTCAATCGACGCGGAAACAGAGCTTAAACTAATAACTACTCAAAATCTGTTTCAGGTGCACTGACGTCAGTGTACCCGCTGAAGGTCCGGCAACTACGCAGGTAAGTGGATCTCGAAGCGGCATTCTCAACAAGCCTTGACGAGATCTCTAATTCGGACATGGAAATCTTACGGCAAGAGATAACGATGAGAGATGGATGAGTGTGAGAAGGTCTGGCATTTAATCTTCTCCTCAATCCTCTGACTCTGGTTCCCGGATATCCCAAAAGGCTACGGTGCTTTGGCACCTCAAATTGGACCCAAATATGATCCGTCACCTGGTCTGTATGATTTTCAATTTTTACATAGCTCCGCCTCATATCATGCGTACCCTTCCGTAGTAGACATCCGAGGTGGCATTGGTGCCCTACCTGGACGGAATACTAATTGTCACTCTCGTGACATGTGTCTCCCGCCCGGTCCGGACATATGTCGCGTTTGTACGGAGGCAAAGTCGTACGACTGAGTTGTTTATTTTGAGACCAATGCCGAGTATGGAGCGGATGTTTCGCGTGCTTGTGGAGTGCCGGGTTGCGGCGAGTGCGGGTTGCGGCATGTGCGGCATTCGTATCGCAAAGCACCGACATATGCTGCGGAAAGCGGTTGAACAACTCAAAACTCCATCCTGGTTGCATACGACATGGATAAACGCAGATGGGTTGCTCCAAAAATACGTAATTCAATACTATTTGGAGTTTGAGGATCAACATGCCGAGGTGGCACCAGCGGCATTTGCGGCGGTTGAGATTCAATCTCACGTATTCGTTTGGGGATCCACTGGCCAAGTAAAAGACCATAGATATAAAACACATAAACCATTTTCCGAATTTGAGAAACTATCAAAAATCAATTCATTCATCATCTACAATTCAATTCAATCTCTTCTCCATTCAAAATGCCTGCCACGATCCGCCAGTACAAGGCTGCCTGTGTTCAGTCTGAGCCAGGATGGTTCAATCTTGAGAAATCAGTTCAGAAGACCATTGCACTCATCGAAGAGGCTGGCGAAAAGGACTGCAAGCTGATTGCTTTTCCTGAACTCTGTGAGTTGAAAAGTTCGACGAGCTTTATTCATTACTAACGGACTTAGGGATCCCGGGGTATGAACGTTGTGTCTATGTACCTTGTGGAAGTATCTAACTGAGTCTCAGATACCCCTACTGGCAGTGGCGTGTCAACTACCAAGACTCCCTGCCGTTGCTCAAGGAGTACCATCAGAACAGTCTCCGACCTGATTCCGAAGAAATGAGACGCATTCGTTCTGCTGCCAAGGCCGCCAAGATCTTCGTCTCCATTGGTTATTCGGAAATTGACGGACACACCCTTTACACGACCCAAGTCATCATTGACCCAAGAGGCGAAATCATCAACCACCGTCGCAAGATCAAGCCTACCCACGTCGAGAAGCTTGTCTTTGGTGAGGGTACTGGAGACACCCTTGACAGCGTTGTTGAGACTGAGATTGGCGCGCTCGGTCACCTCAACTGCTGGGAGAATGTAAGAAAATTCATGTTCTGTCCCAGCTGCTACCCTGACTGACCCGTACAGATGAACCCCTTCCTCAAGGCTTATGCCTGCACCCAGCACGAGGAAGTTCACGTTGCTGCCTGGCCTGTCTACCCGCCGGCATCTTCTCTAAAGTACCCCGACCCATACACCAACATCTCTGAGGTCCAATCTGACCTGGTTACCCCGGCCTACGCCTATGAGACCGGCACTTGGACCCTGGCCCCAACTCAGGTTGTAACTCGCGAGGGCGCCCGCCTTAATCTCCCCAAGCGCCTCCAAGATGATGAGGCAGCTGTTGATGCCGAGGCTGCAGTCATTGGCAACGGCTTCGCCCGGATCTACCGCCCTGATGGTTTCCGAGCCGTCGATGACCCCGCCAAGACCTTTGATGGAATCACCATCGTTGACATCGACCTCGATGAGAACCTTCTCACTAAGAGGCTCGCTGACTTTGTATGTTGCGCCCACCCTTGACTTGCGATATGCGTGCGCTGACTGACATTTTGGAAACAGGGTGGCCATTACATGCGCCCTGATCTTATCCGCCTGCAGGTGGACAAGGTCCCGAAGGAATACGTGGCGGATGCCAACTCTACGAACCCAAAGGACATCATCAGCACGATGGAGCGCCTCGGTCTGACCAAACCCCTCCCCGCAGCGGAGGAATAAAGTATGACTCCTGGTGTTATGCAAAAATAACTCAGAACTAGATGTATCTCGATGGATGCTTCCAGGCTGGCTGTGGGTATGGTGCCTCGGGTCTCTCTCCTCTCTTTCCAATTCAGTCATCAATCCTCACATATGAATCTCCCGAAGTTTCGTCTTGAATGAGCTGCACGTGTTGAGACTTGATACGTGTAACATAAATGCTTAATTTTCACCTTCATGCCTGCCGTATTTTGTCATTTCCTGTGGCTAGGATAGTGCGGCTCTAAAGGTCAAAAAATTGATGCGTGCGCATCCTTATGAGTTGTGAAGCGACGGATTGACTCACCGCGCTTTCTTTGCCTCGCGTACAGGTTTCGCGCTTTCTGAAGCATCAGCTTACAAAAACAGTTGAAATAGAGCTAAAAAGAGAGGTAAGGTTCCCGTTGTACCGAGTACCAACATTGACAAGGGAATTGTGCTCATCACTCCGCTCCGAAATCCTTCACATTCAGCTCCCCGTCTAAGGTACTTCACATACACTAAATATCTCTTCCCATAGAGTACCGTCAAGAGCTTGACGCTTCACCCAGTCTTGACATATCTCTCTTGGGTCGACGTCTTCGGGAGATGTGCCAGGTCCATATACCGAGGGTGAGATAAAGTGGACGTGCAAAGTAATATCGCCACTTTTCCAGTCAAGCCCGCTCGCAAACCACGTAAAGAGTTCGGGATGTTCAACACAGTCGACAAAAACGAGTGAGAGTGAGCGTAAACTTGAGCCATCATGCTGAAGAGTGCGGCGAGCTTGTGCTCTCACATGACTGAGGGAGGCTACCCATTCCTGTTCGGCATCATCCTGTTCGGCATCATCCTCGCTAACCTCACCAAACCGAGATCCATCAGCACGGGTAAAGACGCCTAATTCTAGGCACGGAAGGCCCACTATCTCTAGCCAGGCACCCTCTTCAGGATCCATGTCCAAGTTGTAAAGGGCTAGGCGTCGCAATTTTGGCCAACACGTTGCCCACACATGATGTTCAGTTTCGTCCTCCACTATGGCAAGAAACAGCTCATCTCGAATGCTGACGAACTCTTCCAGGTGAACAAGAGCTTCGAAGCCGTGTCGTAGAATAGGCCGAATACCCTCTTTGTCATATTCTGGGTAGAGGCTCCGTAGTGGCATGTCAATGATGAGGCACTTCAATACCGGAGCCAAGGTCAGAAGAATATCTCGTACAACTATGGCGGTCTGCATATCCGCGAGGGGTGGTTTAGGTGACGGGCTGAACGAAGATTCGTCCGATGAACCCCCGTAACACGAAAAACGTATGACTGAAGGCTCCGGAGTATCGTTAGCGGACCCTGATGACGACCCGGCCTCTGATGGCGACTCGACCTCTTTCAATGGCTCTTCAAATGGTTCTTCAGACGGCTCTTCGAATGGCTCAAGGTAGAGTCGAACGTGGCGACAATGGTGGAAAATCTTTTCAACAGAGGTAGATTGCAAGCACTGCGAAAACTTTAATGCTTTGTTATTCGAGTCGATGCGGAGGCAATATTGCCAAAGTAGATCCGTCGCTCTCGGATACGTCGCCCAGCACACCCTCGTGAGGGCGATGAGAGTTTTGGTGATTACGTGAGACGCCGGGAGTGACGCTTTATCCCACATGCTCGGGACCAGGTTCCCGACGATCATTTGAATGACCTCGTTAGGTAATTTTTGTGTCGACATGTTCGCTTGCTGGGTTGCTGATGATGGATTGTTTAGATCTTGGTGAGTCAAGCACGGGTGCGGGGAAGTAGGGGTGAGCTTCAGGGTCGAACCACCCGTACCTTACTAAGTGGACAAGCCAATTGATAAGCGGGCAAGCCATGGGATGCTCTACACGCATCACGGAGCACGATCCTACGACGATGTCAAATTCGTCTCCTTTCAAGGTTGACAATAGTATGGAAATCAGAGGCCAATGGGTCTAATATTAGGAACGGCTAGCTTGTCCAACCCGTTTTTGTCGAAGAAACGTGGAGCATTGACACATGTTGAAACGAGATGCACTTAAGCAGCGGCTTGAGACGTACGTGTCAAGGTCCCCAACCCCGCATCCTTCAAGGCCCAGAACGCATGATGGAAACCCGTGCAAGAGCGTTTCCTATGGACGATTCGTGATGCGTGAGGAAACTCTAGTTTCGTGTTTTCGGGATTATATCGACTTTCGTAGTGTACTTGAATAAGAAATGGGATTTGATACTCACTGCCCGAGGGGCCGAGAGCACAACCCACTGCTAGTGCTCGGAAGCCTCAGCTGCATCTGGCTAGTTGGTGACAACACGCACTGACCAGCTCAAACCACGTCATTGCGTTGAGAGAAAAGGCACAACACGTCATTTTGCCTTGGCAGAGAAGAGAGAAAAGTCCAGCATTGTCCATATCTCTCACAAGCAGTCTGAACGGGAGATAGAAGACACGCTGAGCCTCGAAGGGAAGGTGAACAGTGCACCGGCACTCGGCACTGCCCATGGCTACAAGTATTCATGCACTAGACTGGATCCAGGCGCTGGAACGGTGCAATCTAGCTAATACAGAAGCTCGGTCAAGGACTCAATCATGATTCGACCCACGTGCTACATGGATAGTCGGGGTGGATAGTCAGGGTCATGCCAATCGCTGGCCCATTAAGGGTCTGATGGTGGTACTTTAGAAGCGGATTGGAGCGTGCCTGATACGCACACTATTTGATCGCTTGGCAGCTGCCTCGGTATGCCATCCTACAGGCGCTGGATCAGCATGTTGAAACTTAATAGCCGATTCAAAAGGACCGGGGCGTGTCGATCACCATCCGGTCTTGCTCATTTCACTTCTTTGATTGGCTGTTGGCCCTGACCACATGGAACTCGGCAAACGCCGTAGTAATTGTTATCGCACAGCAGTGGTCGAAGTCTACCAGAAACACCTTCTCCTTTTGTCGCATTGCTCCATGTAGATATTTTCCCGTTGTTTTAAAATCTAGTTGTGAGAGTGGAAAACTATATAGGCTTCTTACCATCGTCTATGTAGGAAAACAGCTCGATACTCTCGGCACCCTTTCCCAAGACCAATAAAGACACAACAATCATGGCCTATCTTCAAGCTCTTATTCCCGTTGTAGCAGCCTTGGCAGGCACCGAGGCTGCGTCCAACTTTTCTTGCCCCAGCAATATCCCTCTGTCTTGTCATAACACGACTGCCGTGTCCAACACTTGCTGCTTCATTCCAGCTGGACAGATTCTCCAGACCCAATTCTGGGACACTGATCCTGTTGCTGGACCTTCTGGTGAGTTTCGGGGAAAAAGTCAATGTCGATCATCGTGAACTTCAGCTAACATTACCCTAGATTCCTGGACTATTCACGGTCTGTGGCCTGACAATTGCGATGGCACCTACCCTCAGTTCTGTGACTCCAGCCGCGAATACACCGACATAAGGGGAATCTTGACCAAATTCGGCGATGATGACATCTTGTCGTACATCGACACCTATTGGGTCAGCGATGACGGCAACGACGAATCGTTGTGGGAGCATGAGTTCAGTAAGCACGGTACCTGCATTAGCACGCTGGAGCCAAGCTGCTATAACAACTACAAAACTGGGCAAGAGGTCGTGGATTATGTGAATACGCTTGTCTCTCTATTCCAGAAGCTCCCTACATTCGACTGGCTTGAGGAGGCAGGTATCGAACCATCCGACTCCAAAACGTACACATCCAGTGAGATCCAGGCCGCTCTTGAGGCACAACATGGCGCTGCGGTGACCCTGGGCTGTAGCGGAAGCAACCTCAATGAGGTTTGGTATCACTTCAACATCAAGGGATCTCTCCAGGAGGGGAAGTTTGTTGCCGCAGCCCCTGATGGGAGCAAGAGCTCTTGTCCTAGCACTGGTGTCAAATACGCACCCAAAAGCTGAGACGAGCAAAAGCCATCGGGTACTTCATATTACAACCAACAGTCGAGCTTATGCATATATAGAATGAACAAAGAAAACTGCTTTGTCACGACTAAACCCTGACTGCGTCTATGCTGCTCGCAATGGAAGGTCCACAAGCCTAAATAGCCTAGGCATCATGGTCCAAATCACTATTATTCATACTGTTGATTTCTTTTCTTCCATTGCTTAACCTCTGGTCCCCCCTCCGGTGCGTGCTACCAAGGGCCTCACCTACTTCGATGGTGGTCCAAATAACGATACGGTATCGTGAATCTCATTAAAATCCAATGCAGGCTTGGATTGAGAGTAAAATGCTATATGAACCCGTAGTATCTACATCACTAGTATGCTAGGGTCTGTAACTGTGACTGATGTTGGGACTAAGTGCATACGCACTGATGAGAAAAGGACCGCGCTGATAACCCGTGCCATGTCCGACTTTCTGCCCAGGTAGTGAAGCGACTTGATGCAACTCTCACACCGTGCCACTAGATTTCTGATGAAGGGGCGTTCCCGTGATGCGGGGTCATGCCAAACGGCCTCTTCCACCTCATTCAACAAGAGCATGGCTACCTTCGTGAAAGCTCTGATCAGTATCATTGTCCAAGGCTCTGGCAGTATAGCTCGTTTGACGACAGCGGGACTCATGCCAGAAACATTTGTATCTGCGGGATACTCTGAAGCTTTTGCGAGATCAGACACAATGGTACTGCTGTCCCTCCGAATGAACTCGACCACTCCAATGTTGACGCGTACTTGGGAAGAATACTCCAGACCGAGCCCTTTGGAGTCTACCAATTCAAGCAAATCGGCAAGGATGAGTGTTGCGCAGTGGAAGTATACGACGACATGGATAAACCAGATGCGCAATTGCATTGGGACTATATCGTACTGCTCAATCATGTCCTGGAAGAAAGCGCTGTAGTTCGCGTTCCAGTGCTGGTAGATTGCCATGCAATTTGATATGATAACCTCTATTGACTCTCCCCGATGGTTACTCCGAATTGCGTTCTGGAGGCGTGTAACGAGTCTAAAGAGAACCACTTTCACGGGTGTTGCTGCAACAATAACTCTAGTCGCAGTGTCGTATGAACAGGGCCAGCGTAAAGTGAGCTCGTCGCCCGTTGGATCAAAGAACTTGGCCCACCATTGAAGATCATGTGGATGGCATTCGATGCCGAACTGCTTGGCGTCGGGCCGGTCTAGGTAAGCTGGATCGTGGTGACAATCTGTATCTGAAAGAACAACCGGACGGTTGTTCATGGCCGAAGATATCGTGTCAATCATAATGGTCATCCAGTACATCAGGCTGAAGGTTCCCATGTCTTCATCGCTGATGGCCTTGACTGTGATGGCCGACTCAAGCCTTGAGGAGTCCTTGAGCTCGTCGGACAGTGAAGCCTTGAGACAGTCATATCGAAATTTGAGAGTGTGCACTCTCCGAGCAGCTCTCTCAATAAACCAAGGTGGTCCGTCTGCAGCGATGATTTCGTTGATGCGAGATTCAAGATAGCCTCTTCTGCCCGCAACGGTTGCTGTTGCCCCGGAACTGATGTCTGGATGTTCGAAAGGGAAATCATCCTCTTCCATCGGCTTTTGTGCAAGTCCCATAATCCACTCTGCGCATACAATTCGGAAACACTCAACGTCAACACATTCCTGAAGCGCACGCTTAGCGCTCGCCCAGAGAGATTTCTGAAGCGTACGGTCGAATTCGTCGCTCAAAGTTTCGGGACCGGCTTGCTCGGATCTCTCGATAGAAGATGGGGTTCTGTTGGGTTGGGATTGGCTTTTTTTGGCCCACTGTACCGCAAATGCCATGATGGCTAAGTACAGTGCCTTGGATACGGCCCGATCTTCGGTTTTCGATAATCGAATGAAGCCGCTTGTCTGCGCAACCCTGTCGAGCTTGGACACGCGATAGTAGACGCCGGTTTTCTTGGCTTCTGGGTTGTATTGCTTGACAAGACTGACATCCTCGAATCGAGATGCCAACCAACTGATGCCATTTGTAGCGGGTTGATTGATGGCGTTGAATCGATATGGACATGCCTCTTGAGACAGGCAGCAGGATAGAGCGAGTTCAAAGGCGTTGTGGTATATCGAAATTAAGTTACTGGAAATGATTTTCTTGTTGATGTTCATGGTCATGACATGCGCCGTGGAGAAGGGGGAAATATGGTCAGAGCCGCGACACCCCGAACCAACGGAAGGACAGAAGCCACCATGCTTGTACGAGTTTGATCCAGAGGAAGACGATTGACTGGGAGAGTTTCCAGACACTTGATCTCGGAAAACTGACTTTTCGCCTCTGTTTTCCTTGTTTGCAGATGACAATCCAGACTGGAGATGCGACACATGAGTGATCGAGTCCGTAATTGAGGGTCTGCCATTTAAGGTAGGAAGAAACGGGATTGATTGGGGGCTTGTAACCTGATGTCCCTCAGGTTGAAGATTCGTCGAGGTGGCCGAGTCAAAGATCGCAGTATTCATGGGCATAGGGTTGACGCTGGGGCTGGGAATGCTCAACCCAATTGCAAAGCTCGTCTCAACTGGACCCCGTGGATCCGAACAAGGAGGAAACATTGGGGCATGAGAAACGTTGGGTAGACCAGCGCCATGTCTCAAGTACATATCCGACGCAACCGAAGAATGCAATCTTGCTACTTGAAGATGTGGGGACTGGTGCTGTGCAACCCTCCCCGAACCGTTGCGATCATTTGTAGGCGAATTTCGTCCTGTAGGGTTATATCGAAGTCGGTTCCGAGCCCAATTCAAAGTGCATTGTTTTCCAGTTCGGCGGCAGTAGGAGCAAGGTGAGTGGCGATTTTCGTCGTTGTCTGCAAGATTTCCTGCCCCACTAATCAGCATAACTTCTTCATTATGAAGTGTTTCTTACTGATGAATGCAGACATAGAGACAAGAAGGAAGCTTACCATGATGTGGTTTTGTGAAGGAAACATTATTGCCGTTACCAACACCTGGATTCTTCAAGGCAGGTGTGCCTTGCTTGTCTTGCAAAGGAGCCAAATCACATGCACGCTTGGCCTTTCGACATTGATCGCAAGAGCGGTTTTGGCGCCGCATTTCGACGAGGATTTTCGGCATGACTTCGACGGCACGTTGGCAAAGGCTTTAACAATAGAGAAGAATGTTGTAGATATTTCTGTTGGTGATTTCAACCTCGGCTGTGGAAAATACGGCACGCGAGGATCAGAGACAAGCCTTGTCAGTGTGGCTCGACTCAAGCAAGACATTTTGCTTTGTTAGCTCGGTTCGGTTGAGGGTGGGATGGCGGAATGGTCGCCCTTGCGTCAACGAAATGTGGTAGCGACATCGCGACGCAGATGAAATCTGCGAATCCCCCATTCAGTATATCATGCCCATGAATGCCAATGACGTCAAGCTCGATCATCCTACTCATCAATGAGCGATAATTTTGCCAACGTTCTGAAGTGCATCGGCAAGGGGGCTACGGGATGAGACAGAGTGACAGATGTGTAAACATGTAGGCCCGGAACTTCACCCCGCATGGAGACTACCGGACGATCATTCCTCAATGACCTTAGCTCAACGCTGAGCCAGGTTCTCATGTCTCGCCATCGAAGCTATCACTTATCATTTTGCCACGTCGGCTATCTTATTCGCAAATGCCGGAGCAGGGACCAATGATCAAAGTCTTACCGATCGTGCCAATCACGAATGCCGAACGACATCCTGCTACCACTTAGCAGCAGACCAGCAAAGCAGGGAACAGGTTTAGGACATGTGTGAATAGGGATTGGGCCGAGCTAGAACATAGCGACAGCTTCGCCCTCCGTAAACGTCACCTGTCATATTGTTCTTATTATCTACTGCAGGGAGAACAAGCTCCAGCGCAAACGACTTTCCCCTCCCCTTGCCCGGAGAGACATTCCTAAAACTGGGCTCTCCATTTTCGTTAGGTAAAAGGCATTAGACCACACGTTGCTTATTATGATTCTTGAGAGCACACATGACACCTAGGTGGGTTTGGGGGCGCTGTGTGTTCTTATTTCTTTTCATTTGTCTGTCACATGGGGAATGTTTTGAGCACATCAAGCTACTATGTAAGCGTCATGAAGAGGAGATCAGAATGCAAGCCAGTCTTTTCGAGCTCGCGGCTACGGTTTAATTGAGTTTCAAACTTCTGAGATTTAGTGTGGGATTGGCAATTCGTCTTTTTGTATGGCGTTCCAAAGCCACGGCCGCTCTCAACGTTTACCCTATAGTGCTAAAGAAGCGTCGGTCGGGTTGCCACCAGCCTTGCAACCCGCGTAGAACAGTTCAACGTCCCGGGTAACAGGGCGTGGGCGAGGTAAAACCCGATGATCTGAGTCCCGATTTTAGGATAAGAATAAGCTGCATCTTTTCTTCTTGCTAATTGGCGGTATTTCATAATCTAGTTTCTAGATGGCTCTGTCGGAAGCCTTGCATCGCTTTCTTATTAACTAGGCCGACTCAAGTAGATATCTTAGAAAGACCGGGACGGCGGGATCGAATGTATCGTGTTTCGAAGTTATGAAACCGCCTCAAGCTCTACTTAAAGGCCCTAGTCCTGAACTGGCTTCCTGTTTAGTCTTGATTACCTGATCTTCAAGAACTAACACTGTTATGTGCCATTGAAGACCTCGTGTCTGACCTTTGCCTGCAAACCTAATGCTCCACCAACGCCCAAGCAGGCAGTGACAACCTCGCATCCATCAGTCTTACTTACCCACGCGTTGGGGGCCTTGGTGGTGCGGCTGCTGTTCAGACGCACCTCTTTGTATCCCAAAGAAGAACCACATAGAGGGTGCGAAAGGTGGGAGTGCTTGTTTGTTCACCATTCGAACTGCTCCCTGCCACCAGCATAATTCATCTCGATGGAAAACAACCATGCTATCCTGTTCCCACTGCTTTTACAATACAGGTTCCTCAGTTTGATTTTCTGCGCTCTTTAGGATTGGAGATATCGCCACTCAGTATTTAACCCTGTGAGTTTGCGAATATCTCGCAGAAACAAGGACAGGGTGTACCTCAGTAGGGCCAGAGTACAGAATGACATCCGGAAGGTCCATGCTCCGGGATACTCTCAACACAGTCTTATTGACAGCAAATAGAGGTATGCACTTTGATTGTCCAAGAAACCAACCGCTTGCAGCCGTGATCTTCTAACCCAATATATCTAACTTCTGAGCAAATATAAGTGGTGGCGACCGTTCATATAAAATTACTGGGTCAACTTCGAGACCTTGCTAGTTTCCGGCAATGGTTGGGTCGTAAGATTAGCCTGGAGTGTGTGATATTGTCACAACGGCTGAGAGTTCAGATACTAGGACTTGATTGACAACAGCCATGCCCGGGATTCCGCTTAAAAAGATAGGCCACTGTCATTTCGTGGATGGAAACGGTTGGTGGCAGAATCAAGTCAGTTGCTCATGCTGGGGCTATGACGCTAGATGGACTGTAGGTATACGGCCGTTACCCGTCCAGTATTTAAATTAGCATTGCAACACTAGAACTGATCCCACATGTTTTCGGACACTATACTCCTTAGGAGATTTGCGGACACGCATCCTGATCCTGCGACTCATGCAGACTGGGGCGATTCCTCCGCGCGACATTGCCTTCTCAGCTCACCTTTAGCGCGCTAAGCGCGTGAAAGAAAAGATTAACAACCAAATAAAAAGGCACGTGGACTATGCTCTGGTAGATTTCTAATGATTATGATACTGGCTGAGCAAGTGCTTTAGTATGGGGACATCACGAACACTAAGTAAGCCAGTTCTGTAAATATGTCAATATTCATGCGTATTCAAATGCTTGCCACGCCCGGCTTCCGTGGCAATTGTCGCTAGTTTCAGTTAATGCATCTGTGGTAGTGCTAGGCAGCACAGCCTGGTGGTCCTGCCATCCTGACCTCAATCGCATCGTCATACTAGTAGCTTCCATGAGAGTTTTTCCGTACAAAGATTATACAAACGGGCCAGTAGAATGACGTAGAAAGTATGATGGCATTTGGATGATAGCCACCAGCTGCTATTTTGTCAATTGTTAATGATAAATCACAAATGCCGTGAGTAAGAATTCTCGAAGTACAAGAATATGCATGGGCGGAGCTTGTTTACGAACTTGAATTCCTTTAATATACTACACTGGATGAAGAGAAATGAGACTAAGAGAAATGAGCTGACATTTAGTGTCCTGTCGTTAACAGCAGGTTGATCAATCCACCCTGCTCCTCCTTCTGACCAGAACCGTTACCGCCATTTAAGGGTTGCAAGGGAAGTTGGTCATGTCCTCCTTGTCGTTTTGGTACCACATGTAGTAGTTCTCAATCACCTCTTCCATGGAGCAAATTGGGATGTTAAAAATGCCTGGGGCCTCAATGCCTCGGTCAAGGAAGGTCTCAAGGACCTGCTTGCCCGGAGCCTGGACATCAGCCTTGAAGCCATTCTTTCCGCCGTTGGCAGCGTTGGAGTTGATTGAACTGTTGGTCATGATGTTAAAGAGCTGATGGAAACTGGAGAGGAGAAATACATACCCGACCACGACATTCTGCAGCGAGATTTCGGAGTATTTGCTGTCCTTAAGGGCGCCGAATCCAGGGGGAGAGTCAAACTTTCCACACCACATGTCTCCTGTGTGGTCATTGCAGGTAGTGTATCTAGACGATCTTTTAGTAAAACCATAGGGAGGGATTAGCCGGCAGGAACTGACCTGTCGCGACCCATGAGGAGCCAGTAAGATTTGCCGTCATGGCAGTACCCGTTACCCACAGCACCCTCTTCGATCCAGTATTGCCAGTTATCGTTCCAGCCAGGATCTTCGCCGCAAGGGGTATCAGTCGCGGCAATGAATGGGTAAATGACATCTGGGGAATAAGACCAGGCCAGGGGCATGAGGAAGGCGTTGATGGCCCGCTTGACCTGTTTGGCATGGTCCGCACGATCCAAAAGCCAGCCATCACCGAACATGGAGGCGTCTGAGATCAAATTGCCGAGCTGAGTGTTGCCTTCGGGTGAGCCACCAAAGAGCCACTGCTGCATCGCAAGGACGCTGTCCTTCCACGCCTGTGTAAGTGCCTGCATTTGAGCCTCAAGACCGTTCTGAACTCCGAGTTGATCCGTGCTTTGCGAAATCTGGTCAGTATGGTTTCTGGATGATTTGAGCTTTAACATACGCTCTGCTGTTCAAAATATCCTTAGTAAGAGTCAAAGAATTTTTAACAATGTCGTTAGTAGTGTCTTTGACGGTGGAAGCGTCTGTGCCGTCTGCGAATTTGGGGCCAATCACTATATCATGCTCATTAGATGCAGTAAAGCTGATACAAGAAGTATGACCTTACGTTTGTTCCAAGCTGGGCCCATAACAAGGCCCCAGGCAGTCAGAGCGATATCGACCAAGATGGAGATAGCAAGGCCTTCACTTTCGACGGGAACCTTGCCGAATTCAGACGCGATGCCGCCAATATCATTGCTCAGCACGGCATCGTTGACGGCGTTCCAAATGTTTGAGTGCATCTAAAATAAGTTGAGTGACTTGCCACCAAGAAAGCACAGTAAAATGGGATATGAAAGACTGACAGCAAAGATGTTCTCAAACGAGTGAAGGATAAAGTATCCAGCAGGAAAGTTGACATCGTCACACTGAAGGTCAAGACTCGTACATCCGGAACCTTCGTCTGAGAATATCTGAACGATTTAGACGAAGTCCGTGAAAGACCCGGAGGGTTTGTACTTACCTCGCAGAACATATCCTGAGGGCCATGGAAGTAGTTGGAGACCTGTGGTGATCAGTAAACATGTTCAACCCGCGAGAGCAGCTCAATGTGGATAGTGTATCGGTACATTGTTGGAGAAGTGAATCAACGAACGACCCTCAGTCAAATTCTGGTTCCAGCCTTCGAGGGCCGATGACCACGCGCCTCCAGCGTTGACCTTGGCCCATCGATCGGGCCCATACATGGTATGATCAGTAACACCATCGCTTGTGCATGTGACAGAGCGCCAGTCGATGTCCTGCCTCTTGCTAGAAATAGCGAGGCCATTTACCAGGCAAGACAGGACAGAAGTAGTCAGAAAAAGAGGCTTAATCAAGCCAGCCATTTTGATTTTGCTGTGGTTTGTGGTGATTTTCTGGATGAGAGCGAGACCTCAACAACGCGGTCTTGGCGACCTATATAGCCAGCGCGAAGCTGGGCATCACTCAGCCATGGAAGGATTTACATCTTACTGTAGATGGAGACATTGTTCAAAATACACATGACCCTTTCCCATCGTGGCAAAGGATGCGCCTACTCGCCACTCGGTGGTAGTTCTGGTAAGGACCGGCGTGTCACTGAAACACAGCTTGATCCTTCCAGCTTCTTCAGGCAGGACAATCGCCAATCACGCTGGCACGGGTGATGTAATTGAGGCATCCCAGTGGCAGAGTAGACGCAGCATGGACTTTGGCGGTTAATTACAGTTTTAAGCATACCACCATAAACTCAGCCCTAATCTTGTGTCCGCCAATGAGAGACTCCACCTGCAACACGCACTCGCGGGCAGATATCCTAGAGCAGGGTTTCAGATGCATAAGTGCGCACCTACTCGAATCCTTCTGAAAGAATCCATTCCTTCATTGCGCTAATACGATCCTCCTCGTATTATCGGTCTCGCTTGTAGCGTAGCCGTATGATGCCCGGGCAGATTGCAAGCTCAGGCCGCGGATCACACACCGTGAGTGTGTCTCAAAGCAGCAACGACGTCATGGAAATGGGTAAGCGAGGATGACTTGAAGGTCTGCACAAATGGCTGCTGAGGATTGTTTGGTGGTGAGTTCTTATGGAAGTTGATGTTCGGTCATGCGAAATGGCATGGTGCCGACTCCTGTCGACTGTAGTATTCGCACTGGAGTCTGGACAAGAAACAAGGAACCGCTGCAATTATCTAGCAAATTTCAGGTAGAATTCTGAGGTCATTTTCCCCTTGATATTTGAACCAGCCTAATCCAACCACCTTTTGATGGGGTGGTAAAATCGTTTGCAACTTTGCCACAGCCCTGGCAACCGGTCGCTAGTTGCGGCATTGATCTCCAATGCCACGAAGCGGGTTTTGCTTTACCTATTGTAGCTGGCCTCCCGCTGTTAATTATCGAGGAGATAACCAGGATCTATTATTGAGATAATATGCAATACCAGCATTTGTCCCCTCCCGTACCCTTTTTCTTGAATATGTCGACGGCACCCCATTTCTGCTGATGAACTTGGAGAGTGTGTTTGATTCAGACGAAGACATGCTATGGCCTCCTATTGGCTGCACATTGTCCTTGCCTGAATCTATACAATAGCTTCCTCCACAACCGTCGTGTAATCGCAACGCAGAGGCTTGAGAATTGGCATGGCAGCGATCGGTTAGATTGGCGAATATTAAGTTCTTTCTGATATTTGGCATCAAAATTTGCGAACGGCAAGTTGAACTCCTCATTGTTCATTAACGATAGTCCTATAACTATTTATAAATCTAGGTAGTTATTGTCACTGTAGTCGCTACTGACAATGAGGTAATTAGCCATCGGACATGGGCCATGTGGGTGCTATATCTGGAATGATCAAAGTTATCTTTCGTTGTTTGGTGAAGCCTTGCATCCTTCGTTATGAGGTTTCTAATCGGCTCAGCCGTGCTCTATTTATTTACAATCTTTTTTATTTATGCATAGACACGGATCCTATTTGCATTTGGAAACAGTTGCTTCATTTGAAAGCAAGGATCTAGGCGACAGCCATCTCAGCAACGACCATGACAATTGTCTGGCTGTTACCAGTAGGAAGATCAGGGTGAATGCTGGCATCAGAAATGAACTAAATCACTTGATTAGTATGCTATCAGTTGGAGACATGGCGGAAGAAGACTCACCAGATTGTCCATTCCGTACACCTTTGTGTTCGTGTCAACAACTGAAGAACCACCATTTCGGCCGTCATCGGTGCCCATCTTTGCAGTGCCGACATAGTGGCTTCTGGAAGTCTGAGAGCAGATGATAGCAGAAGTGTTTGTATATGTCTGAAGCTCAAAGCCGGTAGAAGATTCCGTGAGAGAATCAACCATGTCCTGGACGAACGAGGTTGTGGCCTCGAGGTCCCCTGCAGTTTGAAGATAAGGTGACGTCTCAATAGTGGTCTTGCCATCTCCTGACAGTCCCAAGGCACCCTCTGAGGTGAGGCCGTGGGTCATGTAAACCTCGATCTGGACGACACCCTCAGCTGATGCTGCGCAAGATCCTTGATAGTATCGGGTGACACCGTCAGATCCAGTGTTGGAGCTAAAGAAAATAAGGCGGTGTCGACCCTGTGTCAAAATACCGGAGGACTTGTTCTCGTACTTGTTGATGTCGGTAGTATCAGAGCCGTCAACCACACCGGTGGTGTCAATAACATTCCAAGTCCCGTTTGTCTTCACATTGATGGAGAAGATAGGGTGATCCTTGAGGTTCTTGCCGACAGGGAGCTCGATCCAGTCCTTCTTAGGAGGAAGCGTAACACCAGTCTTGTTCGCAGTCAAGATCTGGGCCTTAGGTCCAATGCCAGAGTTGAAGGGAACTCGGGGTGTCGATATTGCACCTGCGGATAGGACGACCCTACCGCTCTTGCTAAGCTTAATGATTTCGTGGGTTCCGTTAGTCTCAACCTCGACACCAGTGACTTGGGAGCCTGAGCGCACGAGGCGGATGACCTTGGTGCTAAGGCGGAGAGAGAAGTTGTCTCGGGCCTGGGCCAAAGGGAGATAGGTTCGGACAGGTCCGGCACGGATGGCATTCTTGATGTTCCAGGACGGGTAGCAGTAAACTCGGTGCTTCTTATTGGGTTGCTTGATCATGTCAACAGACTTCCAGCCCAGGCCGCTGAAGAAGGTAGAGAGGGTGTCGTAGAGACCCTGGTCGTAGCGTTGCCCATCTGATGAAGGCAGGACAGTTCCAGAGTTTCGTGCATACAACCTTTTTGCTGAGGGTGCGACATTGCTCCACTTCCAGCCCTTGGGCCACTTATCGTCAAAGTCATGGTTTGGTGGGTGAACAAAAACCATGTAGTTGATGGTAACGCCGCCACCGAGGATACATGCAGCAAGGCCGCCGGTATCAGTGCACATGTAGTTGGTGAGACTACCAACTGCCGAGGTCAGACCCGGCACATCAACAGGTGTCAGCGTATCGTTCCAGCCAAGGGTGTTGTTAGAGCCGGTGTCAACAGTCGGTCCGGAGCCTTGCTCAAGGAGCAGGACCTTCTTGTTGGCAGCTGAGAGTCGCTCGGCCGTGATGATACCAGCAGGGCCACCGCCAACAACGATGTAGTCGTACGTCGAAGCCGCGGCAGCCGTCATGGCCGCTGTCAAGGCCGTAAGGCTTCCAAGAGAGATCAAACGCATGGTTTTATGTTAGTTTGGTATGAAATGAATGACAACTAGTGTGGTGTACCAATGGAATCCAATGCGAAGTGAGGGGGGAGACGCAGATCTTTGTCCTGTTCTTAGCAACCAGCAAACCAGGCCTATGCGACATGTCGCCGATAGATCAGGCGCAATTACTGAATGCTATTCAGGGCCCCTTACTAAGTGACTTGTTTCAACAACTGGCTCATCCCACATGGCTTGCAAACTTGTTGCCGCGCGTTCGGGTCGGCAACAAGTCTTGTCCCTGTCGTATCCATATTGACCTGGAACGGGGGACATCACGTAAATGTCTGCACGGTTCATGCTGAAAATTTCTCATGCGTGCACTTGTCAAATTAGGCCCGTTGGGGAAGTTCTTGCCACTGTTCGACAACAAATTCCTGGCACGGGTCATCGGGGACATCCGTTCAAGTGCCACAAGCGGAGATCCCTCTAGAAGTTCTCATGGACATCCCTGCATGATCCAAGTAGAAGAAAGGCTATTCCGAGGAATACCCATAGCTTCAATCCAAGCCCGAGGTTTTCCTTTATGTTCAGGGCACTTCGCGACGGGCGATTCGGCACATCCAGGAACAGTCACTTTCAGCTCTGAGCTTCCTTGGTGGGCCAGTCTGTTGCCTGTGTCAAACAGAACGGTAATGGAACAGAAGTGTCTGATCCGGCGCTTTGGTGTTATGCTATTCAGTCACAACACTCAACTTGGCCATGGGTTTATCAGTTATTCGTCCTTACGAACAGTCCTGGATCGTGTCCAGTCGAGGTGCTACAGTTGGGAGACAGAAGTGGCACCACTAATTGCAGGACCCGACCATTAGAAAATCCATGCCACTCTGGCAGCATGAAGATCTTATCTGATCTTTTTTCTGTGTTTGTTTTGCTATCCGCCCTACGAGGTGGGCTGCGATCCACTGCTGCCGGACGAGTTGAGGCATCAAGCCGAAATGAAGGACATCTCAGTCATGACGCTCTGGCCACACGCTATTTAAAAAGCCTAGTATTTTGAAGCACTAGCGGAGCTTCTGGCGAAGTAGAAAGAAGGGTGCCCTGACGTAGTAGGAGGAAATGAACTAATGTATAGAGCTTGGCGTCATGAGGAAAAGCAGGTACGTATGACGGATGCCCTGGTTCGTAGTACAAAATGGTCCGACCCCTCGTCGTCGCACGATCGCGCGTTCGTGACTGATGAATGACCATTCTCGTTAGTGCACAAGGGGGTGCTGGGTATTATATTGTACCTCCCTTTGGACTAACTATGCAATTGGTGGTTTAATTACTATGTAGCACCCCCCGAGAGAAAACCTGTTCGTGGATCACGCAGACTCACGGATTGAAAGAGGAGAGGCTACGGAGCTGTGAATACAGACCAAGTAATATCGCTGAAAGCAAGTGACGTCACTGAACCGAGGCCATATTTACCTATTACGCGAGATATCACTTTCACCTTCGCACAGATGGGCTCTAATGCGGTCTTGGGATGGGACTACAACACCAAGCATCCATCTCGGACCTCTGTAGAGTAGCCCCACCTCCGCCGATTCGCTTGTGCAATACAGGCGGGTACTGACAGATTGCATCTACCACCTGATGCTTCAAGAGTACCTGAAGCGAGAAGACCAACACACAAGGATTACATGATATTATTAGAAGGTTGAATGTTTTGAGAGGTCGTTTGGCTGGAATTTTTATACATCAGTTTTCAAGCCAGATTGGGATAGTTAGTATCAGGCACGGCGCGAACCTCGTCCGCCAGAGCATGCATGAAGGCGACTAAACTCGTGACGTGGCCGTGGGGGGATGGCGATAGACCAGGCAGATATGCACTATAATCTGACGGGCGCAATCACTAACCTGTCGCATTTGTCATTTTTAGGGCTAGACGTGAAGCCGCAAAGGAGAGTGGCTGTTAAAGTAACCGGGTTGAGGCAGCATTAACCTTGTGTTATGCAGATTGGCCATTGATAGAGTTAACTGGGAGTGACACGCCTCGGACTAGTGAGCGTTATCATTGCTCGGTGGCATACACGAGTTGAAATAAAACGCAGCTACGCGTCTCTTATGCGGCGTTCATTGGCTAGGCTCCTGGGCTGAAAAGAATGCGAGGCAGCAAGTTTCATGGCAGACCCCAATCACAAAGTCTTTGGAGGGTTTTCGCATATGACAATCAACTGCCGAGTGACTTATCTAGCCTCTCCGCTCGCTTAATAAAGGCGCAATGCTGCTGGGAATTTGTTCAACTTCCCCAACCCCAATCGATGCTGTTTATATTTGACAAGAACTAAAATGACGGAGCTCGAAGATGAGCTACAAACACTGCGGGCGGCAATGAGGATGGTCCCGCTAGACCATCCGCAACGAGCTGCCCTCCTCGTCTACTATGGAAAGCGACTGAATAATCAGTACGAGGTCACAAGATCAATCACGGATCTTAATGAGGCCGTTAGTGTTGGATTGCAAGCGATTGACGCAACGCATCGAGACGACCCGGACCGCCCCAAGCTCATGGGAAATCTTGCAAACCTGTTCGGCGATCGATATCTTGAGTCAAGAGCAACAGAAGATCTCGAAAGGGCCATCCAAATCAATCGTGAAGCTCTTACAAGCATTCCTATTGACGTCTCAACCAAATCCTTGCTCTTGACGAACCTTGGAAATCGACTTGAAGACCGCTTTCGACAGACTCGATCAGTTTCGGACTTGGAAGAAGCTGTTAGATCAGGGCAGGAGGCCGTTGCACTGATCACTGATTATGATCTGTGCCATATCAACATTCTGCATAATTTTGCTGTGCGACTTGGAACTCGTTACTCGGTAACACGTTCAGTGCCTGATCTCGAAGAAGCGATTCGGTTCGAACGACAAGCCATATCCCTGGTTCCCGAAGGCAGCGAAGATCGACCAGAGCTCCTCGGCGCACTTGGAGATTTCCTTGGGGACATTTATTCTAGAAATAATTCTGTTGAGGACCTTCGGGAGGCCATTCAAGTTCAACAACGGGCTGTTGACGTGATTTCCGAAAACGACGCTCGACAGGTAGGAGTCTTAACAAACCTTGGAATTAACCTTGGTACCCTCTACTCGCGGACAGGGTCTCTTTCTGATCTGAAGGACGCTATCGAAATTGGAAGAAAGGCCGTTGGTGTCGCATCAGAGGACCACCCGGATCGAGCGAAAGCTCTCCATAACCTTGGAAGCCATGTTACTTACAGCTATCTGTTGACAGGATCAGAGGTAGACATGGAAGAGGCAATTCGACTCGAGCGAGAAGCTGTCAAAATTACCCCTGAAGATCACCCAAGCGCCCCAATGCGTTTCAGGGGTCTAAGCCTTGCACTTGGCCATCGTTATGCGAGAACGGGTGACGAAGCCGATCTTGAGGAGGCGATTTGGAACGGGCGGGAAGCAGTCAACGGAAGTCTTCAAAGCCACACGGGCCTTGCGGGCGACTTGAATAATCTCGGAGCTCGACTCATGGACAGGTATGCGCGAATTGGAGTAGAATCGGATCTTAATGACGCAATTCGGCTCTGCCGCGAAGCAATCGATGCAACGCCAAAAGGCCATCCGCGTCGAGCGGGGCGATTGAACAACCTTTCGAATTGGCTCGGATCCAAATATGAGAGAACAGGAGCATTATCCGATCTCGGAGAAGCGATTCGAGCGGCACAAACTGCCGTTGATGAGACCCCTGAAGAAGAAAACCAGACGTCTAGGTCACTATTTCTGGGCACACTCGCCAACCTCTTTGGTGATCGATTCTTGCGCTCAGGGGCCATGGTCGATCTCAATGAGGCTATCAGGGTGGGCCAGGAAGCTCTGGACGCAACCCCAAAGGGACATGTAGACCGGGCTAAATATCTAAACAATCTTGGACTTCGTTTTGGTGACAGATGGTCGAGAACAGGAGTTAGAGAGGATCTCGATAAAACAATCCACCTGGCTCAAGAATCGGTCGAGGCGACTCCTAGGGGCTCCATTGGCCGAGCAAATCGCTTGAATAACCTCCAACTCCGGCTCGGGGATCGGTTCCGGTTGGTTGGGGATGAAGTTGACATCGAAGAAGCTATTCAAGTTGGTCGAGAAGCCGTCGATGAAGCACACAACAGTCAGGAGAGAGCTTTGATCCTTTCCAATCTTGGAAATCGACTTGGAGAGAGGTGCTCATTGACTAGATCGATGACTGATCTGGAAGAAGGCATCCGAGTGTGTGAAGAAGCAATTGACATTTCCCCCCAAACGCGACGCGCAGAGCTTCTTGTAAACCTTGGGAACCTACTGGGTGATCGGTATACAAAAACAAGAGCTGCGAAAGACTTTGGAGCAACTACCGCCCGGTACCAAGAGGCTTTGCGCGACGCTCACTCGGTCGCTGGCCCTCGCATTAGAGCTGGCAGAAGGCTAATGTTGTACTACGCGGACACCCAACAATGGCAACGAGCCTACGAGGCATCGGCCGTTGCTGTTCCTCTCATTCCGGAACTGACGTTTCGATCCCTGCAAAATACCGACAAGCAACACATCCTGAGCGAGGTGGTTGGTCTTGCTTCTGACGCAGCAGCTGTGGCACTGCAAGCGGACAAGGGGCCCTCAGTTGCGCTCTCACTCCTCGAACAGGGCCGGGGAGTCATGGGGACGTCGCTAGAAGAGATGCGAGCAGATGTCCTGGAGCTCCAGGAGAGGCATCCAGATTTGGCACGGAGGCTCAAGGATCTTCGAGAGGAGCTACAGACAAACCTCATACCGCATGACTCCCTTCGCGAGAAGCATCAGGCCGCCGTACGACAGGCTCAATCACACCGGCGTTACGAAGCAGGTGAAAGCTTGGGCAACTTGATTACGGAGATCCGCACACAGCTTGGGTTCGAAGACTTTTTGCTGGCACCGAGCGAAGCGGAAATGAACAGTGCCGCGAGCCGTGGTCCCTTCGTGGTTATCAATGTCAGTAAATTTCGCTGTGATGCGATTCTTATTGAAACCCAAGGGACTAGAGTAGTTCCTTTGTCTCGGCTGAGCCGCCAGGGAATAGAAGAACGATCACACCGACAGCTTGGTAGCCCCGAGATTCTAGAGTGGTTGTGGGACACGATTGCAAACCCAGTTCTGGTAGCGCTTGGTTTCACTCATCCTCCGGCTCAGAACGACTGGCCACATGTGTGGTGGATTCCTACCGGACCACTGTCCAAATTCCCCATTCATGCAGCTGGGTACCATATGAAGCACGAAACGGTACTTGAAAGAGTCATGTCATCATATAGTTCGTCTGTCAAGGCAATCATACACACGCGCCGGCACTCGGCTGCACCATGTGTGTATAACCAGGTCCTCCTTGTTGGCATGGAGTATACGCCAGGAAGCGCTGTAAGGCTTCCATTTGCGCCAAAAGAAATAGCGGCACTGCATGGGCTCTGCAAGTCCATGGAGCTCCAACCTATCGAACCCGGTCGGCGTAAACAGAATATCACGGCGTATCTGACTCAGTGCAAAATATTTCACTTTGCTGGGCATGGCTATACGGATATTATTGATCCGTCAAAGAGTCACTTGCGCCTGGAGGATGAGCCGCTAACAGTTTCTGATCTCATGGATTTGAATCTCCGCAAACACTCGCCGTTCCTTGCCTATCTTTCCGCCTGCGGAACAGGCGGAATAAAGGATGAGAGATTCATTGATGAAAGTGTCCACCTGATCAGTGGCTGTCAGCTCGCAGGTTTTCGCCACGTTATTGGCACTCTATGGGAAGTTAACGACGAGCTCTGTGTAGAGATGTCACAGATTGTTTATGGAGAGATTAAGGATGGATGTATAACGGACGAGTCGGTTTGTCAAGGGCTTCATACGGCTTCTCGACAACTCAGAGACAAATGGCTAGCCACGCAAAGTGGCATTCGGCCTGTGAGTGACGTGGCTCAGGGGGCCTTGACAGATATTGAGGGCGATGACCATGGATTGGATGGCCACAATCAGGCGGAGAACCAATTATCAAGGGATGTTGTTTTGTGTGACGATACTGAAGGAGCAGCGTCACTTGTTTGGGTTCCATATGTACATTTCGGGGTTTAATTGCTGGATTCTTCATCTCAATATTATTTCTCTTCGCTTTCAGTGATTCTTGGATTAATTATTCAATGGGCTCTGGGCCTACGCATCTATTCTGTCCAGAAACGAGATTGCAGACCACTTCCACTTTCCACCTCAAGGACGCTCCTCCAGACTTTGCAAATTTACTAGCTCAGCATAATACCCATTTTTGCGAAGCAGTTCACTGTGAGTCCCTCGCTCCACGATTCGACCCTGATCAAACACGAATATGACATCGGCTCTCTGAATCGTGCTGAGGCGATGGGCCACGGCGATGGTGGTGCGCCCCTTTGCTGCCTTGTCGAGTGCTGCTTGGACTACATGCTCAGATTCAGAATCGAGAGCTGATGTAGCCTCATCTAAAAGGAGGATTTTTGGATCTCGGATCAGGGCCCGAGCGATAGCGATGCGCTGTTTCTGCCCGCCTGATAGCAAAGCTCCCTTGCTCCCGACTGTTGTTTCGAGACCATCCGGCAGAGAAATGATGAAATCATGGATATTTGCATCGCGACAGGCGCGTTCAATAGTACTATCAGAAACGACTTCCGAAGTTCCTAGAAGAATGTTCTCTCTGACGGTTCCTTGGTAGAGTGTAGGCTCCTGGCTAACGAGAGCAACCAGAGCCCGGTAGTTGTTCACATTAAGTGTGCTGATATCCTTGCCGTCGATAAAGACACCACCTTTTATCGGGTTATAAAATCTCTCAAGTAATGAGATACTTGTACTTTTTCCGCAGCCTGAAGCGCCGACCAAAGCGACGTATTGACCGGGGCGGATGTCGAGATCAATACCGCGTAGAACTGGTTGATCAAGTCGCGTCGGGTAGCGAAAGTGCACGTCGCGGAACTCGATATGGCCTTCGATTCTGGTGACTGACTCGCCCTCTTGAGACCAAGTATCAATCTTTGGCTCTCTGTCAAGCAGTTCTTTCAGTTCCTGCGCAGCTGTGTAGGCTTTGCTCATGTCGCCAGCGTAGGTAAAGACTGCTCCAGCGGATTGTGCACTAAAGATGACCGATGCAAAGCAGACGAAGAACTGGAACATCGAATATTGTCCCTTTGCGATCAGTGTTCCGCCATACCAGAAGCAGAGCGCAAAGATGAGAAAGGTGAAGGATTCCGAGAGTGCGAAGAGAAGCGTCGATTTGGAGACGGAAATCAGGCTTGCTTGCTGCTGTTCTGCCAAAGACTTCTGGTATTGGCGCAATATGTCTTCCTCACGGGTGAGAGATGCGATAGTGCGGATTGATGACACGGCCTCGGAGGCGTAGCTTGCTGATTCCACATATGAGTTCTTGCAACGACGATCATAGTGCGAAAGCATCCAGAGACGAAAGTAGCCGCAAGCAAGCAATATGGGAACAGTCGAGGTGCAGACCAGCGCAAGTTTCCACCCGATGGCAATGCCCACGATCAACCCCGCCAACAACGTCGTGGTAACCATGAGAAGAGTTCCCAAGGTCACGCCACTGAGTCCAGCAAGATCCGCTGTTTTTGTTGATAGAAACGATGTCAGCGCACCGGACGTGTTCTTTTCTAAGTCGAAGAAGCAAATATCCTGACGAAGAATGGCGCGAAATGTTGCAGATCGAGCACGATGGATGAGCCGCTCGGAGCATTTGGCAAATAAAACACCGTGGGCTATGTACGCGAGAAGCAGCACGCCAGCGAGCATGAAGTACATGGCAGCCCAGAAATCCGAGTCGTGCTTGATTTGGGCCTGGGTCGCAGGAGTAATGGGAGTTGATAGAGTGCTGATGGCTTTGGCGAGCAGGACCGCTTGGGTAGGAGTGGCACCGCCGCAGATGACGGAGAAGAAGAAACCGATGACCATCAAGAGTGCTTCCTTTCTGTTGAATGACGCAATGAATTTTGTCAAGATCCATAGAGAATGCTCTTTCTTGTCTTGGATCCCGAGTTCTTGGTCGATATTAGTCGCGGAATAGGTTGTAGAAAATCGCCGCAGTTTGTTGATTGTTGTCTCCTCCGGAATACCGATCTCCTTTGAAAAAGATCCTTCGCCTATGGGTTGGATCGCTTTCTCATCATCGTCCAGTGATGTGTTGTCATCCTCTATGTCAGTTTGCTGAGCGATGTTTTGAGCGTCGACGAGGGCGGCGTACTGGCCCTTTCTTTGCAGAAGTTCGTCATGCGTTCCTTGCTCCACAATCTTTCCGGATGCCATGACCACAATGTTGTGGGCGTTTCGGATCGTCGACAGGCGGTGGGCGATTACAATCGTGGTGCGACTCTCGGAAGCCGCTTCCAACGCCGCTTGGACAACGCCCTCTGACTTCGTATCTAGAGCCGACGTTGCTTCATCAAGCAAAAGGACTAAAGCACTTATTAGTGATTTCGCAATCGCCAAGTTGGGATCGCCACTTTACTTACTCTTTGGGTCTGAAGCAATCGCTCTAGCAATGGCGATTCTCTGCTTTTGACCCCCAGACATCAAAAAGCCACGGGTACCAACATTCGTCTCATACCCTTCCGGAAGCCCGGTAATGAAGTCGTGTGCATTGGCCTTTCTCGCAGCCTCGATGACCAGTGCCCGCTGCGCCTCTTCGCTTGCCTGCTCGTGCTTGGTGCCGATCAAACCGTGTTTGATGTTCTGGAAAATCGTGGTACTGAACAGTGTAGGTTCTTGACCGACAAGCGAAATCTGCTGGCGCATCCATCGGAGGTTGAGAGTAGTAATGTCGTGCCCATCGAGAAACACAGTGCCTCCAATAGGTTCGTAAAACCTCTCGATAAGCCCAACAATTGTGCTTTTGCCGGAGCCCGATGCGCCTACTAAGGCTGTCGTTTTTCCAGCTGGAACTTCGAGGGTAACATCATCCATCACCACCACTTCGGGGCGGGAAGGGTAGATGTGCTTGATGTTCTTTAGCCGGATTGATCCTTGAAGTTCCTCCAGCCTCTCGCCAGACTCGCTGAAAGGGTCCAGAGGAGATTCGCGATCGATTGTGCAAAAGATTTTACCCGCAGCTGCCAATGCGGTCGAAAACGCCTGGGCGTTCGGTGCCACATTCCCGATGCTGAAAGAGCCAAGGATGATAGCCATGACGGTAACGAGGACCTTTTCGAAAGGCAATCCTTCATAAACTACGTAGTGACCGCCTTGCCAAAATGCCAACCCGTAGCCTAAGTGCATGATGAGGTTCAGCCCGGCAAGGAGCACGCCCATAGAAGACTTGAACCGGAAACCGAAGTATTCGGTCTTCGATAGGTGTGTTTCGTATTGTTTCGCGAGTCGGTCTTGGGCTCCAAATGCAACGGCGTTCCGGATCGAACTAAGCACTTCATCTGCTAGGGTACCTCCTAAGGCACCGGTGCTGATCTGTTGCTTGCTGTATTTCAAGAGGAAAATCGATCCCACGGCCATGTTGAGCACCAAAGCAACCATAATAGACATAAGGATGAGAGCCAGTTTCCAGTACTTGACGTAGCCAATGACAAATGCTGTAACAAACGTAGAGATCGCGGCAAGAGTGAGGCCGACTTTCTCAGAGATTCCTGCTTGAATCAAGTTGGTATCCGCAATGATCCTTGTTATTACCTCACCGGCGCCGAGCTCATCAAAGAAGCCAATGTTCTGGCGCAGGCAATGCTCGAGGTAGTGTTCCCTAATCTTAGCGCTGATATGTTCTCCAGTGTCTGCCTCTATTGTTAGATATGCCGAGCATCGTTTCGTTTCCTCACTTACATATGAAGCCGACTGTGGAGGTGTATGTGGCTACAAAGCCGCCGATCGCTAGATACACGAAGTACACGACAGTTTCACTCAGCACGCGTTGGAAGCCGGTATAGTCGAATCCGCCGTAAAAGAATTCTTGGAACTTCCCCTGTAGGCTGCCAAACACCACAATCATCAGAGGTACCGCAGCACCGCTGGCAATTGACATAATCGCGGAACCAATTATGATGAGGATATCGTTGGTCGATGCATATCGATAGAGGGTTTTGATACCAACTTTGATCTCCGGGATGGTGACTTGCCGTTTCAGGATAGCAGCTTCATCGTCTGAGAGGTTTTTGTAGGGGTCTTGGTCGGAGCCCTTCAGGTTGACGGCTTTGCTTTCAGAAACTTCTACTACGGTCGGTTCGCTCGCTTGGTCATCGATCTCAGGCTGCGCAACCGTGTCGCGTTGCACTTCAATTCCGTGTTGATCTTCGGCGATAAGTGTGTCATCGAAGCAACGTTCCTCTGTGTGTTGTTCAATGCCATTTCTAGCGTCGTTCCTTGTTTGTTCTTCTATCTCGCGTCGGGCTTCTGGTTCGGTTCGTTCTAGTTCATCCTGCGGGTCGTGAGGCGGATCTTTCGCCAAATTTTCGAGTTGAATTGACTCGGCTTTCGATCCTGGAGTCATAGCTGTGGTAGTCGCCAGAATGCGATTGATAGAAAGTCAGGAAAGAAAAGAAAAACTCTGCTCGTGCACAGAAAAGCAGCTAGGAGCAATAAGTGAAGGTTACATATGGCTGCTGAATACGAAAATGGCGAAACAAGGGCATACCACCACCCCTCAGCCCGCAGTGTCGGGCCCTTCAATCGGCCGCTCGGGGGATTACCAGTCCCGATATCCTCTCCGATGCTGATCAAGACGCATTTGGAACTTTGTCTCACATTACCGGACGGGTTGAGGTGCCACGACGGCAGCTTGTGGATACTTGCGTGGAGAGGAGGCGGACGGACCGTAGGCACATCGCGTTCAGCCGCTCGCGCCTTCGAGTTGCTAAGCCACGATCGGGATGGCCAAATGCAACAGAACTGAGAAACAAGACCTTATGAACCGTGTTCTTTAGGGTGCAATGGCCTCAGGCGCCTCGGGGTTGCTAAATGCCTTCACAGAGCGGTATGTCCTAGCCACACCGGAATGCAATATAGCTGCAACTGGTAGATATGTGGGGATGTCTCGGACACTGGAAGGCAGACTTTGCGGACATTCCAGCCACCATGCCTTTGAGCCAGTGAGGTCTTGCGGTTTCTGGTCGGTGGATGCAGCGGGATCGATCCCATCTCAATGCAGCCAAGGGACGGCCCTTGGATGTTCTGTCCTACAGCCGTAATGCAGAACCATTTCAGACCTTCCGGCAACTGACTTTAACCTCCGTCGAAGAATAAAGGGATGTAAAGAACCACGATTCAGAAAAACCTCTGGGATGCACGTCAGAGCGGTTTAAGGAGGGCTTTCCAATAAAAGCGTTTAGAATAATGATGTCGGTTCGCTTGGACGATTCAGATACATGAGGCTGTTTGAACAGACGGAATCACATTGCTAATGACTGACCTAGAATTATTACGTGATCCGAAACCTCTTAATGGCTTGGGTGTAGAATCACGCTGTCTACATTGCGTAGCCTTCGTCACCGCTAGTGTCTTTATGTCACGGGTTGAAGCCATGAGTCGCGGCATGGTGTCAGTGGCGGATGGTCTGGGACAACCACATCAGTTGCAGAACCGTGCAATATAAGCCAAAGAGAAGCCGGGCCGACGTGTGGAATGTCGGTAATGGCTGGGCGCCTTCCAGGACGCAGATCTACGTTTCAGCAGGTAGTTCAATTTTTCGCCAAACACACGATGGGGGTCAAACGGACTATCAATTCGAGAACTGGTTGTAGTGGCCACTGTAGGTTGGCTGACATAGAAGTTATAGCTTAATCTACTGTTATTCTCGGATGTCCCAAGCTGTATTCATCATTTCATTTTATTTGATCAAGGGCACCTTCCATGAAAACTACCCGATGGAGCCGGTGCGTAGTGTTGCAGACGGCGTAGTGGAGGATTTGCCGTTTGTTGATGAACTTTGCAATTCCCTTCTATTCACTCTTCAGGGTCCAGATGCCACACATCGCCGACTCGGAAACCCCCCTCCGGGAATGGGTCTGTTGAGTCCAGAACAACCTGCTTAAAGCTCGTGATCCAGCATTGCCCATGACAGAAGGATAGATAGCAGAGAAATCGCCTGCTCTAGTTGTACCTTCGTCTTCTGCGCCGCTTGTTACCCTATGCCTATTTACTACGGATACGGCTGTGGAGTCATGAATCACCCAACGTGGGCCAATCCTGACCACAAATCAATTTGGAACATGGACTTCGATCAAGCAACTGCCTACTTGAAGAGCGTCCCACACCCATGGAAATTGCTCAAGAAGTCACCATCTTAGGTTGACAAGAGCGAACCGGATTGTGAGAAGCGTGATAAGTAGTCGATGAAGTTGGGGCAAAGCGTATACGCAGATGTGGTTAAACAACTTGAGAAGCATGGGTGTCCTCAGCCACTACCACCGAATGACAACATCAGGATCGGCACTTGGACGCTATCATTCGCAACCTACGGCGGCGCGTCTATATACGCCGACCACAGCCATAGCTTTTCAGCAGTACTGGCTGGGCAACAAGACGTTGGCTGTTTCTTGTACGCCTGGACCGTTGGCGAGCACGTTCATCTTCGACCTGGGCAGGCAATTTTGCCCCAGTACGGTCATATTGGAGCCTTGGTAGCTTGGCTGGAGGGCTTGAACGTAATCACATTCAAAGTTCTCCTGGATTTGGAACTGGACTGGAGTAAAATCAAACTCAAGTCATCGACGAAGAAGTATTTGATGGCAGATACCAGAAGCGAGCATGGAATCAGGAGCGTGCCCGGTGTCATCGTACGAAATCCCGATCCTACGACGGTGTTGACGGGCGCAACTTGACACGCTCCACATGGTGTTGATGTCAGTACCATTGATCCAAGCTAAGGAATCGCCAGTGGCCTCCGCAAACCCATCATCACCTTCCCCTAGCTCTCCGGAACTGACTTCTTCTCACTCACCTGGGGCATAATTTCCTACGCTTGCATCTCCATTGTCGGTGATTTCTCCAAGAACAATGCCGGTATCAACGCCCCCCAGAGCCGATGAAAACTCATATGGAAGCCCAAATGCGTCGTGCAAATCCCTCTGTACTTTCAACACCTATCAGTCTTCAAGTTCTATTATCGGCTTCCTTGTCAATGTCTACATCTTCGGATGCCCTTGCCCCCTTTCCACCTGACTGGCAGCAAAGATTCACTCTCGATGGAAGGTCTTATTATGCTAACCACAATGCATAAGCCATAACCTGGGACAGACTTGCTCCTATTTCACTGCCTCCTCTTCCACCTGGGGGAAAAAAAGTTTACGCCGGATGGAAGGTGTCACTATGTCAGCCACAACTAACAGGCTAAAACGTGGGACCGGCCATCCTCTATGGATCCAACGCCACCTAGTTTTCAGACAGCGGTTTCAAGAAGGCCGGTATCACTCAGCACTGCGAGCTCTTCCTTCGGTATGCCTCACTCCGCGGGAGGTTCTTCTATCACTATGCAGTCAGACTCTGCAGTGGGCGTTATCAGATCCGAACACGATGTCATAAAGCCAAACCACCATCCAAGGCTTCCTCCACAAGAAAGGTCGAGAGTTGTGCAATACCCGTGTGTGCACACCGGACAGGAAAATATCGTCTGCTGGGTAGCAGATATGCCTGTCACACCTGACATCTATGAACAGCTCCCATCCAATCAACATGAATCCTCATGCATCAGACTCACTGCACTTGCAGGCGAGGCTTCGAACTTGCGAAACCTGGACTACACTCTACGTCAAACCGGCCTCACCGAGCTTCTCATCGGCGTAAATATTCACAACGAATTAACCTACACATGCGAGGCTTTGACAAGCCAAATAACAATCACTCTTGGTAGCATCATAGAAGAACTCACGACAGTCTTTTTCGAAGGATTTAAGTGACAGATCAACGGCTATCCGTTGACAGGCATTATCGTCTGCATCCCGATACATCAAGATCGGATGAAAGAAATCCCCTGGCTGCGGCAGCTGGCGATCGGTTTTCTCCGAGACTCTCCTTCCTCCATTCCGATGAGTGACTCGAAGAAGGGGAATACCAAGTTCTACGATGATGCGCATAGAGCCACCCGCAGGATCCTCGGCAAGGAGGCGAAATTGATGCTCAAAAGGTTCCTGACTGCACCTTTGCTGACGATTCTCCATTTATTTACTGATTAATGTAGTGCGCAACTCCGTTTCGTCTCTAGAATTGGCGAGAGAATAAGGAACCCATACCTGGCATTGTATCAGGCGGAGACCCGATTCAAATATTACTGTGCTCGACTTATCGCCCATGGACACTAGGACTAGCAACGGTGGAATAGCTCAAGCAAATTGGCAATCTGGTAGATGCCCGATTATGTATTTCCGTCAAGGGCGGAACAATAGTCACTGTTGGGTTGATTGAAAAGCAGTGGCAGCTGTCCCAAAACAGGAGGAAACCAAATGTGTCTGGTACTGATACTTGTGTTGAGGAGTACCTGGGATAAGCTGAGGGGGTTTTGGGAACTCAGAACCGCACGCCAACAAGGGAAGCAGTGCTTGTCGAATTCAGAAGCAGTTATATGTAAAAACAAATCTAAAAACAAAACGCCAAGGGCGCCAAGAATGCCATGTCGACTAATTAGTGAGAAGGAATCAACGGTGATAAAGGGTTGGATTGATTGCCTTTTGTTCTCCCCTTGCCAAGCCAGTAACCCTCCATCCGGCCCTGGACCCGGAACCATTGCTCAACTAGGGATCGGTCGATCCAGTCCTCGTTTCCAGCTCGATCCCAGAACTTGTCATGGAGAGAGGCTGCACCATGCTCCAGCGCCTGCTTCGTGGGCCAGTTGACATTCCACACGCCAGGAGACAGCCAGGAAATAGGCAGAGGCCCTCTGTGGCGGTGAGCAAAGTTTAACAGGCCCTGCTCCATGAATCTTGCTGTCAAACTCTTCGGAGGTGCGTCGAGATCCATGATCCAAATATAATACTTGAACAATGCGAGGTCTGGCTTCATGAGATAAAATCCACCGTTGAATACACCTTCCGTTGCCAAGACAGGCGGCCAAGGGTAGGACGGGCCACCCATGTCGCCAACCCCAAGAAAAAGGTAGGAAGACGGCAACGTCGGAGGCTCAGAATGGGATTGTTCTCTTGCAGCGGTGACTGAGAGGGGGTCGACGCCGACAGGGATACCAGCATATTCTGGTCTTATTTTCTGGGTGGCCCCGGTGATGAGTTCCTGTCGAGCTTCTGGCAGGTTAAAGATGGGGTCGAGCGGGCGGGTAAGAAGCATGTCGTTGTCAAGGTAGAGGATTCGGTCGAATTGCGTTAGGGTCCACAGATTCAACTTGCTAAACTGATCGACCCATCTAGGCTCGGCAGGTTGCATCCAATCCTTGAGCGGTGCAGGTGAATCAACCTCTATAATGGTTGCGCCCTCCATCTCCAGGATCTCGCGCTTGTAGTCGGCAACATGAGGAGCAACCAAAACGAGGAGCGGGATCTGAGAAAATACTCCGCCTTGCTGGCCGATCTTGGTCTCTGGCTGGTGGAACAGTTGGAAGAGAAGGACGCGGGTGGCAGTAAAGTATGGGTCTGGCGTCCACTCGTCGGCCACACGGGTGGAGAGAAAGGTAGCAAATGCAAATCGCTGGCTCTCGGGGGGGTCTTTGAGACTTTCATCCGTCTTCAGAATCTCGCTTGGCGATGGCTTGTCCAAGGACCCAGCTATAGTAGCTGGCGCTGGCGATGACGATGCAACACTCGCAGTGTGGTTTGGAGGCTGTGTATTTTCGTTTGTAGCCGGCGACGGCAAGACCGAGACCGAGACAGAGACAGAGACAGAGACAGAGGCGGAAGTAGAGGCTGGGTTTGGCGATTTCGAACCATTTAGCAGGGTGATCTCTAGTTGTTTTATGCCCGGTGGCACTTCGTTGGTGTGGGAGCCGGGGCCTGTGAGAGACACATGTCCAAACTCAAGCCCCAGAAGATAGGGCCCTGTCGACAGAATGAGGATCAAGGAAAATACCGTAGCCAGAGTCAGAATCGACAGACGCACGCGAGAGGGAGTCATTGTGCAGAAATGACAGCGCCTTTGGGCGCACACGCGTTTTGGCAGGACGCGCGTTCCCAGTGGGGGAAAGTTCAGTCACTGCCAACGCAAATGCAAAGTCAACGATGATGGCCCGAGAAAGGAGAAATGAGAAAAACAGCCTTGGACAAGGACATGTTACGTATGTCACTA